>CM028129.1:937385000-938635000 GCA_016271365.2 Neoceratodus forsteri | reverse complement strand
AAGGACCTCAATAAAAAGGCATCCAGACAAAATATTGTCAGTTTTGTTACAAAGCCTGAAACACAGTTTTTAAAGCAATGTTTATTAACTCAGTGCTGCCTGTTTTACTTATAAAAACCATTGCACATGATCTTTGCATGGCATTTGGACCCTCAAATTACTACTCCACAAACTGCCTGTCTATTTAATGTCTCTCATACACATCTCGCAAGGCGTCTACTCCCTAAGGAAATCTGACCTTATCCTACTAGATGTTCCCAGGACACGTACCACAGCTGGCCAAAGAGCTGTCTCATACGCCCTCCCTAATATTTGGAACCAACTAGAAGCCATGCTGAAGCTAACCAGCATTGTATCAATTAACTCCTACAAAACACTAGCTATCTCTAAATTAAAAGACATGTAGGTGCTACTAGGCCCCCAATGCCAGGTCA
This sequence comes from Neoceratodus forsteri, assembly GCA_016271365.2. NCBI lineage: Eukaryota > Metazoa > Chordata > Ceratodontiformes > Ceratodontidae > Neoceratodus > Neoceratodus forsteri. Next base: position 938,634,566 of record CM028129.1, on the reverse strand, counting down.
ACTTCCTAGGTACCAACTGGCCCTCTACTTATTAAGCTGAAATGTGTTGCATAACTTAGGGCAAGGTTAAAACTGGAATGTACTCTATATATAGCATTAGGACTTCTATTGTGTATACCTCTTGTATTATATTTTTTTTTTCTTTGTTGTTCTACATTTTATATCTCCTGTCTATGTAATCGTGAACTGTATGTGTATGTGCCTCAGGACCTTCTTGTGAATGAGCTTGCTCAATGGAGTCTTTCCTGCAATAAACTTGAACTTGAACTTACAGCTTTAGAGAAACAGATCCTATAAGCTTGCTGACATGGAAGAATAAACTGTAAGGTCCCTAGATGACATCACTAGCAGCTCTTCACTGGAACAGACTTTCTTTGAACAGGTAGTGAAATCAGGGTTACAAAATGGCTAATAACTTTAAAATGAAGTAACGTAGAAATCTACTTTTTGGTGTGTGAGATTTACTGTGGATATGCTTATTCTATTTCTGCAATGTAACACTTTTGGCCAGATGGCATCAGCAGCTCTTTAAGGTTAGCAAGCTCCTGATACTGAAATCAACCTTGCAGCATGGTTGGGTAAAGACTCTATGAAGATCTGACCTGAAATTCTACCTTAAACCATGTAATCAAATCTTTTCAATTTCTCAAATGTGCCCTACAGCTCGTGACAAGTCTTTGTTTTTTTCGTTTTTTAATTCTTGGCATAAATGCTGCTAATAACTTACTGAAACTATACTGAAACTATACTGAATATATTTGGGTATTGGGAGGGGGGATTTTGTCTGCTAGTATAATGTGTTTGTTGTCTATGTATTTTAATTACAGGGGTGCCATTCATGTACGCACCCTATGGGAAGTGTATACTGCTACAGCTTACCCAGACACTCTCCAGAGTAGTGCCCCCACCCACCACTTGCCCTCTCCCCAATTATGTAAGCCCCACATGAGAAATCTTATTTCTTGTACTTAGGGATTTCTCCCCTGCCCCCAGTGCTTAGGGAGTTTGTGCACTGGGAGGGTGTATTGTCTGTTTGCCACCACTTGGGGGCAGCAGTTGGTTGGCTATATATAGAGGGAGTTGGAGAGAGTTTGGGAGACAGATTGTTGGGTGTTGCTGCAGGGCAGTTCAGAGGGGGTCCCCATCCCCCCTCTTAGGCAAGTTGGCAGTTTCAGCGGTAGTTCGCTGGGTTCCTGGGTTTCTGGGTCTCTGAGGGAGGTGAGCAGAAAGGCAGTTGCGGTCATTTGAGTCTTGGGTCCCCTTGGGACTGGGTGATGAGATCATTCAGGGAGTCAGCATAGCATCGGAGGGCAGGTAGTGGAGGACCCCAAGGGGCATTGGTCCTAGCCTATGGAGTGGATTTATTGAGTCATCGGGGGCTGTGGAGGTTGTGGCAAGGCCTCTACAGTAGATCAGGGGATGGTGGCAGCTTTCCTCAGTGGCACATCGGCCCAGTATGGAAGATGGTAGTGGGTGGCTGCCTGGACTTGATGGGGCCTTTCATTTCCCATGTGCTGGGGGCAGGTCCCAGGACCTACAGATGGGGCAGGCCTTTAGGCCAATATAGGCCATGGCCAATATAGGCCATGGCTCAGCTTGGGCAGCAAGGACTTGGAAGTAAGGGAACCACTGTAACTGTTGGGAGGCTCAACTTCAGGGAGAGCCATGGGAGAAATTGTTGAAAGAAAGCTCCAGGGACAAAGCCAGTCCAGGACTAAACTGAGAGAGGCTTTAAGGTAGCAGTTACAGAGGTATCAGGCTACTTAATTCTTCACCCAGAGTATGAACTAACTCAGTGGCAGCAGAGGAGCACATCACTCCTCTGATGAGTATGAGAAAAAAGAGAAAGAAATCGTTTGAGAATGCCCATTAGGAATGGGGCATTCTTGAGATGATCTTTGGGAAAGAAGCTGTAAAGTCTTATCATTTTAAGTAACTGGGACCCTGAGATCTTACAATCTTTAAGAGTACAGGAAAATAAACTTGTTTCATTTTAGGGGATAAATCAGAGTACAGTCTGATCATTGCTAATGAAGGATTTAAAAGAAGTAACAAGTCCTTTAATTTTTAGGGATTTCCCTGGGGTCTTGAAACATTTGTTTTCCTGCACCCTTCTGCTTCGGGACAGTTGGGTGGAAAAGTCTGAGGAGGAACTGATCAGTCTGCCTGCTGATTCAGCTTGCTGAGAGAAAAGGTATACCTTTTGGGACTAGGTGCCAGTGTGAGAAGACAACTTAAGGTAAGACACCTTTTGTTCCTGATGTAAAATTGCTGCTACTAAACCTGTGGAGAACTTGGTGAGATATCTGGAGTCTGGGCTCCCTTCCCCAGTACACCTGGCCCTAGACATTTGGGAATGGGGTCTACATAAGGAACACTGCTGAGTGATCAAAACCAACACCAGTGCCCACTGCTACCTGCCATTCCCCCGGAAAACCTCTACGTGTGGCAGGTTCAGTCCACCTGTGTAACATTTAAATGAATATGCCTGTCTGACCATCATTGACCCTGCTATTTTACAGTGAGTTAAATATACACAGCCTCACTCAACCTGAGCTAGCTTTGCTACAACTTCCCATCCCCACATGGATTGCCTGTCCAGTGACAGGCTAAACCAGAGAGACCCGCCCTAATATCCATCTCCAAACTCCTGCTAATATCATTGGAGTAACAGTAGGGAGATAGCACACTCAGCACCAATTTCTCCAAGTGGTCACTTTCTGCCCCAAACTAGCCTACATGCATACCATCCTGCAACCCCTCAAGTCAGCTACAGACATCAAACTTAAATAAATAAACTATAGGTACAGCTCCAGCAAAGTACCTGTCTCATGGTTTTTCACTCCATGAGGTATTCTGATCATGCAGGGTTTGGATAAAATTCCTCTCAACACTCAGTGATTATGAGGTTAATGGAGGAAGGGAGGTTATCGAAAGATCATATGCTTTGTTATTGCATCTATGGAATGGCCACAGCATATTCATGCAGTGTCATACCCTGCACTAAGGGAGATAAGATATGGCATGCCAAAATACATCTTAACCATCTCTACCTTATGTAATCTCTTCCCAGTCACACCTTAAATTCCCTTCAGAGTGGTCTATACCAAATGTCAACACTCCAATCAATGCCTTCAAGTTGCCACCTTTTGTGGCAGCACTGATAAAGTGATAAATGGAGATGTGGCTGTTGAAATTGCCATCATATGGGATAGTCCAGGGGTTTTGCATACCTAAACTGTACTCAAACTAAACATGCCACAACTACTTTCCATATCCCCAGGTGGACTGCATGCCCCGCCAGAATGAGATAGCGCTGAGAATCTGCTGTAAGCACTAACCAGTAATCAGTAATCATTACCAAACACTAAAACTGGGCTATCTCTGTCTACCAGGTATCCCGTGAATTGAATGAGTCAATTACAGTGAGTCAATTTTGATAAAGCAAGATAGCGATTGCAAAACGGGTTATGAGCTTTTCACAGAGAAGTGTAAGTTCAGTGGTTTCATAGCACTTTTGTTTACATGTTTGTGCAGTATATGGGAAGTTGTTGGTAGGGAGAGTTGTGAGCTGCATGTGTGATCTAGTGGCTAGAGTCACTGCCTGTGTGACTGTCAAACCCATGTTTGGGACTGGCTGTGGAGTTTGTTTTTTTGGTTGTTCCATAGGTCTGGTGTCTTTTTTTTATGGTGGTTGTTGAAGTCCCCTTCCACCCACCCTCCCAACTTTGTTCTCCACCTGCATGCAGGTTGTCCCCCCAAACATTCTCCCACTGCTGACGTGTGTCTCCCCCATGGAGCAAACCCCCTCCCGAGTTTTCCCCTATTCCCAACTGTCATCCCTTCCTGGGGAAGATTATATCAGTTATGGGGGGGCATGGGGGGTATGACCCCCTACATAAAAAGTTACCACATGCTGTACTGCCTTACAGAAAGTGGCCACTCATCTCTGTTTCTGTCACTTGCTGTAGTGCTCATTGCCATTTTGATTTTCTGTGATGTGTACTGGCTGTTCTTGTTGGTGCTGTTTTGCAGTCACCCATATCACATAGAACCATTCAGCAAGCCATTCTGTTGTCCACTTCAAGGTACCAGTAATGCTCATTTGGCTCTCACCCCCAGATATCATACAGTGGACCCTTCACTATGTATGCTGGAATGCTAAAGAGACACTGTCAACCCCCTTAGGCCTCAAAGTGTCCCTAGATTAAAAAACATATTTTATGACTGTTAACATTCTAAAGACTTGTAATACAGCTGGTAGTTGGATTTGGCTTCCTTTTTTCTCTTAAAAAGTGAAAAAATTAGTGCCCACCATATTGGTGTTGCCACATCAAAACATGTTTGTTCACAATTCTTGATCAACTTCCACTGCATCTTTCCTGGACTCAGCAACATCCCAAACACAATCTAGCCACTCATTATGCAGTGGGCATAAAGGAGACTATTGTATCATGAGTGGCTGCGCTGTCTGTTGGTGTTCCTAATGTTCAGGAAGTATGCAACAAGCATAGTTCAATGATTTGAAGCAAAATAAGGCTGGTTATAACTATACATTACCAGGCATTTCAGTTCTAATAGGCAAGGAGGCAGATAAAACAACCAGCAACATGAATGAATTTTGAAGAAGGTAAGAAATCATAAAATGTGGGTTTTTACCTTAAAATAATATGATGCAAAAAAGATTGACAGTGTCTCTTTAATGTACACTCTGAACAGGCACAGTGTGCATCAATTTGTCACAATAATGTTCACCCCAAAAGTGTATTTCTTTTCAGGCTTAGCAAAGGGAAATAGGAATTACTAAAGACTTTCGATGTTGTTGATGGTTTCTCTTTCTGGTCACAGCGGGGTTGTTTATGGCTCTGCCCTGTATACTGTAAAAGCTGGAGTGGCAGATCAGTGCACACTATTAAAAAAACACATCTCATGTCTCCCTCTTATCCCCTAGCCATACGTACACTGGAAACGATCAGATCCAGTACCATATACCCACTGTCTTATCCCTAGGGATTGCCCCCTCCTGTGTCAGCAATTGGAGAGATCGATGAATTCAGCCCACCTCAGCTGTCATTACCAGGTGCCCCTGCCACTAGGGAGTGTTTTAAGGAATTGCATATCTGATTCTTACTTAAACAAATTTACAACGCTTTAACCAAGCTGTAACCCTTGTTCAATACCTCCCTAAGCTGCAAGTCTATATATAGAATTTGACGGCAGATAAGGACTGCTTAGCCCACCCAGTCTGCCCATTTCCCTACCTAATGGATAAGCTGCAGATCCTAGTTAACCAGCAGCCTACTTCTTCCTACCCCCAACCCCTAGAATTGCCTTATGACTGTCCCATGCAAGCTTGAATTCCACCACTGTTTTTGACTCCACAACCTCCTCCGAAGGCTGTTCCATGCATCCACAACCTCTCTGTGAAAAATACTTCCTTAAATTACCTCTGAGCAGCCCCCTCTATCTTCAAATTGTGCCCCTAGTTCTTGCACACTCTTTTTTGAAATATGCTACCTCTTGGACTTTGTTGATTCCCTTGAGGTACTTGAAAGTTTCTATCATGTTCCCTCTCCCTCCTTTCCTCGAGGATATACATATTAAGCTCCTTAAATCTCTCTTCATATGTCTTCCAGTGCAGACCCTGCACCATTTTAGTTGGCCTCCTCTGGACAGCTTCCATCCTGTCTATGTCTTTGCGGAGATTGGGTCTCCAGAACTGCATGCAGTACTCCAGATGGGGTCTCACCAGCTGCCTGTACAGAGGGATAATAACTTCCTGTTTTCTACTGGTGATGCCTCTCCCTATGCATCCCAGTATCCCCCCAGCCCTCCTTGCTGCCTTCTCACATTGCTTTCCCACCTTTAGGTCATTTGATATGACTACCCACAGGTCCTTACCATTTTGTTGTTAGTATCTCACCCCCATTGTGTACTCTTCCCTGGGTTTTGTTTCCCACGTGCATTACCTTGCACTTCTTAGCATTGAATCTAAGCTGCCATACATTTGACCATTCCTCTAACCTTGCCAAGTCCCTTCTCATCCTTTCCACCCACCTTGTGCATCAACTCTGTTGCAGATCTTTGTGTCATCTGCAAAGAGACATACTTTCTTTCAGTCCCTCTGCAATGATCGCTTATAAAGACATTGAAGAGGACGGATCTAATACTGAACCCTGCGGTCCCCTAGTAACCCCCCCCCTTCTTCAGAGTGGACTCCATTTACTATTACTCTCTGTGTCCTATTCTCCAGCCAATTCTTTACCCAGGCTGTCATCTTGGGACCCACTCCCAGGCTGGCTAACTTGTATATTAATCTTTTGTGTGGGACTTTGTCAAATGCCTTGCTAAAGTCTAGGTAGACCATGTCCACAGTCCCTCCCTGATCTACTTCTTTTGTCACCCAGTCAAAGAAATCCATCAGATTCATCTGGCATGACCTTCCCGCTGTGACAGAATCCACCGAATGGTCCGGCTGTGACCAACAAACAAATAATACTTTATGGTTCTCTTTCACCTGCTGGAGTGAGCGGCAAGGTGTTGGGGGAGCATAAATTTTACTGCCTTAGTTAGCCTTCACTGGTGGAAGCAGCAGTGTCTTAGGCAAACGTAGTCATTATACTAAATCATGCCCACCTAGTCCCCTCCTGGATTCTGGAAGCTGACATTTCTGGCACGGCTCTCCCTCCCTCCTCCTCCTCCCAGCACCTACCATAACCTCTCATTTGGTGACATTCATGTACTCTTCTTGTCCTGTCTATCCAAGCACCACCCCTAACCACACTTAAGTCTGGTAACTCAGTCAGACTGCCCATACATGTCCTCTGAACCCTCACACACATCTTAACCTCCCTCCCCTGATAAGTACCCAAACCACTGCCCTGCCTTATAATACCTTATGAACCCAACCTCACATGGAGCAGCTACAGATTCAGGCAGCAACATAGCTTACCCGATCACTGCAGGAAAGTCTGGTAAAAAGTATTTATTTCATGGACATCACAAATTCTCCGGTGCTTCAAGGGATCACCCTATTCATCAGGGCGGGTGGAGTCAGAGTGTTACATCACCGCTTAAATACATCCATTTCATTAGTGGACACATTCAAAATGTAATTTCAGCCAATCATCATTAAAATCATATTAATCACTTTAGATGTCATAACCACTTCAGTAGACCATTCACAAAGGCGACATTTCGCAGGACTCTAATTTCGCATTGGGTGCATCTTAAAGAGTTTTTAGTACACCCTAGTAAGTAATATTTTAACTTTATTTATATTTCCTTATGAAGGGAATTTATAAAATTAATTAAAAAGACAGAATAGGACCTGACACCTTTGATTTATTCTTGGTCAAGTAATTCCTGTGGTTTAAAGTTTTAAACTAAAAATATTTTTTTTACAAGAATTTTTTTTTTTTTGACATTTCAAGTTTATTGCTGTTGGTAGAGAATTGCATTTTACAGACATAAATCTATAAACTCATCCATTACTATGACACATTCTTATTTATTTATTTTATCTATTTGCTTTTGTTAACCAGGTAAGCACTCTAGACATCCAAGTGTCTATTTTCAGGTGCAACCCGGGAGGTTTACAGAGTACATACGAAACATAATACAGAGTCAAGGTAACATACAGGAGCCTCAGGCATAGACAAGTAGGTGGTACAGCATATGGGACAACATGCTTTAAAATGGTTAAGTAGGCAGAATAGCAGCAAGATACGTAACAGCATTAATAGGTAGAATAACATCTAAATAACATCATGAAAGAGAATAACATCAAAATAAATGAAAGCTTCCTGTTACAAAAGAAGAAATTAAATTGATAGTGTGATATAGTCCAAGTCTTTTCTTTTCTTTCCAGGGCTCTCCTGTTGTTTGGAGATTATCCCGGATTGACAAGAGTAAAAGTCCTACAATATTCTTCCCTTTTTAACAGGATTTTGGTTAATTACTATGTTTAGGAGGAGTTAGATTATTATATCAGTTCTTTGTTCTTATCTGTATCAAATTTTAGTATCATGAATTAATAAAGAAAAAGAATGAGAATCATTCAAAAAAACCAATATAACATTAAACTTGGCTGGAGTAAATTTTCTTAAAATATTTTCTTACAGGTAACTGTTCATCTGTGGGACCTTTATCTTAAAGACCTGTTTTATTTCCTGCCAAATAATTAGGCTGTGAAGCTAATCTGCAAAAAATTGTTAAGAAAGGACTGTAATCCCCTCTAACTCTTCTCGAAGGGACATAAAGTAGAGCCAGGTCCTATTAAATTTATCTTTTTGTAAATGGAGTTTTGCTGTAATCCTTTCCATCCTTTGTATATTTTTAATAATATCAACTCACTCCTGTAGGGCTGGAGGGAATGGTGTCAGCCACCTCTAAGTGACAGCCTTATCGGCTGCCGCCAGTAAAATCCATGTAAAGGATTTCTGAGCATTAGTCTTCTAACCCTTGGCCAAATCCCCAGGATCATATGCTGAAATGTCATTTGCTCCATGATCCCCACCATCTGCTAGTAGTACTTTGTGACTTCTGTCCAAAAATGTTGTAAAACTGGACAATCCCAGAAAATGTGATAATGTGAACCCCGTGATTCCACAATTTCTCTAGCATTGTTCAGAATATCTCTAGCATTGTTCGGAATAAGAGGGGTTATAATGTTTAGCTTTGGTTGGGGTGTTAAAAAATCCGTTGACCAGCTTCCAGAGAAGCTGCTTCCAGTTCATGGAGGCTGAGGTTCAGATGAACCCCTCCCATACTTGTGACTGTGTGTTTTCTTGGAGTTGTAGGCCAGCCTCCCTTTCCCATGCCACTTGACATCTGGGAGGGCCCCCCTCCATGCTTTCTGTTTAAATTTTGACCACTTTGGAGACTAAATATGGTTCCCCCTGAGTGCTAGCTGCATTCCCAAGGAGACTCTCTAGAGGATGCAGGTCTTGTTGGATCTTTTGCATGTTGATGTCCTTCCTCAAAAATGACACCACCTGCAGATATCGAAAGAAGTGGGATGTGGGAATACCAAACTCCTGCTGTATATTCTGAAATGTTTTAATTTGGTCTTGGGTTATGAATTGTATAAAATAACATAGTGCATATCTATGCCATCTCTTGAAGAAGTGGTCTATTTGGGAGGTACAAAATTGAGGCATTTAGAGATTTGTCTCTTATTAGAAAGGGAGTGAGCTACACCCAAGCTTTTTTTCACCATTCCCCAAGTTCTGTGTAGCTGTTCTAAGCAGGGATTCAGCATTTTAGAGGTGAGTAGATTATCGGGTGCTGAAAAAAAATATAGGGTAGAACTGGCACCTGGGTTGCTCCCCTCTTCCATGCCCACCCATTTGTTCTGTGAATTTGTTTTAATACGTTCCACCCAAGGGGTCATTTTGGCCAATAAATAATATGTTTTTAAAGTAGGCAGATCAAGCCCCCCTTTTAATATAGGTCATGTAAGGGTACATCAGGCCACCCTGGCCCTCTTGCCTCCCCACACAAATCTATGTAGGGCTTTATCTTTCTTAAGCCATTCCTTTCTAGGGATATGCAAAGGCAGTGAGCTAAACAAAAACAAGAAGCATGGGAGACCATTCATTCAGATTGAATTAATTCTTCCAATAAAAGAAAGGGATAAAAGATCCCAAATTTTCAGATCTGTGAAATCTCCTGGAACAATCTAACATAATTCACTTGATAGAGATTTTTTAGGTTCACAGGAAGGTGGATCCCTAGATATCTTATGCTAGTTGTGACCCATTTAAGCAGCAGAGGATTTATGAGCTCTGGAGTACAGTACCACTAATTAACAGAATTTCAGTATTGTCTGCATTAATTTTAAAACCTGAAATTTGACTATAGGTGTGGAGTATATTTGCTAGAATTGGGTAAGTTTTGATTGGGTTCCTTAAATAGAGCATAGTATCATCTACATATAGGGAAATACGGTTCTCTACCCCCTCAACTTTAACATAGAAACATAGAAACACAGACTTTGACGGCAGAGAAGGACTGCTTGGTCCACCTAGTCTGCCCATTTCCCTACCTACAGGATAAGCCACAGATCCTAGTTAACCAACAGCCTATTTCTTCCTACCCCCCCTCAAGAATTGCGTTATGTCTGTCCCATGTATTTGTGAATTCGACCACAGTTTTAGACCCCACAACCTCCTCAGGAAGGCCGTTCCATGCATCCACTACCATCTCTGTGAAGAAATACTTCCTCACATTGCCCCTGAACTGCACCCCCCATCTTTAAATTGTGTCCCCTTGTTCTTGCATGTCTGAAAGTTGCTACCCTCTTGGACTTTGTTGATTCCACTGAGGTACTTAAATGTTTCTATCATATCTCCCCTCTCCCTCCTTTCCTCAAGGATATACATAATAACATCTTTTATGTCTTCTCTTGCAGACCCTGCACCATTCTAGTTGCCCTCCTCTGGACTGCCTCTATCCTGTCTATGTCCTTGCGGAGATGGGGTTTCCAGAACTGGATGCAGTACTCCAGATGGGGTCTAACCAACTGTCTGTACAGAGGGATAACAACTTCCTGTTTTCTGCTGGTGATGCCTCTCCCTATGCATCCCAGTATACCCCCAGCTCTCCCTACTGCCTTCTCACGTTGCTTTCTAACCTTAAGGTCATTTGATATGATTACCCCCAGGTCCCTTTCCTTTTCTGTTTTTATTACTACCACTCCCCCCCATTGTGTAATCTTCCCCTGGGTTTTTGTTTCCCAGGTGCTTTATTTTGCACTTCTTTGCATTGAATCCTAGCTACCATACTTCCAACCATTCCTCCAATGTTGCCAAGTCCCTTCTCAACCTTTCTACACCTCCTTGTGCATCAACCCTGTTGCAGATCTTTGTGTCATCTGCAAAGAGGCATACTTTTCATTCCAGTCCCTCTACAATGTCACTTATAAAGACATTAAAAAGGACTGGACCCAGTACTGAACCTTGCGGTGCCCCACTAGTAACCCCTCTTTCTTCAAAGTGGACTCCATTTACAATTACCTTCTGTGTCCTGTTGTCCAGTCAATGTTTTACCTAGGCTACCACCCTGGGACCCACTCCCAGACTGGTTAATTTGACTATTAATCTTTTGTGTGGGACTGTGTCAAATGCCTTGCTAAAGTCTAGGTAGGCCATGTCCACAGCCCCTCCCTGGTCTACTACTTTGGTCACCCAGTCAAAGAAATCAATTAGATTCATCTGACATGACCTTTCCATATGCTGCCTTGGGTCCTCTGCCCCATTGGCCTCTAGGTACTCAACAATTCTTTCCTTCAGAAGTGCTTCCATCACTTTCCCTACCACAGACGTCAAACTGACAGGTCTGTAGTTTCCTGCCTCTTTCTTGGTCCTACTTTTGTGAAGAGGAATCACATCTGCCTTCCTCCAGTCCTTGAGTACCACACCATCCTCCCATGATTTGTTAAAAAGGGTAGTCAGTGGTTTCACTAGTTCTCCCCTTAATTCTTTTAGAATTCTGGGGTGAATTCCATCAGGCCCCATTACTTTGTCCACCATCACTTTTAGGAGTTCTTTCAGAGCCCTTTCTTCTGTGAAAGGACTGGGATCTACCCCCCCCATCCCTCCTATCCAGAGTACTTCCGTTAATTGGGTTAGAATGCCTTCTAATGTGGGATGCATTCTGATATGCTCGGCTAGGGGCTCCATACTCAAAGCAAATAATAATGGAGACAGTGGACAACCTTGTCTTGTGCCACTTCATATGTTCAATGTGTCTGATGTGGTTCCATTCACCTTAATCCTGACTTTAGGTGACTGGTAAATAGCTTGTATCCAGGTTAAAAATTGTGACCCAAATCCAATTTTTTTTTCAATACCTCAATACCCCCATTAAGTAATCCCAGCAAAGACGGTCAAACACCATTTCAGTATCCTGTTGGTTTTTGCTGTAGCTCCCATCTACAGTATATTAAGGCAATGTCTGATGTTGTCCTGTAGGTGTCTCTCTGAGATGAAACCTGCTTGATCAATACGGATCAGATCAGGTGAGAATTTATTTACTCTAATGGCTAATATCTTGGTGAACATTTTTGAGTCCACGTTAAGCAGAGAGATTTGCCTATAAAAGGAGCAATCTTTGGGAGATTTCCCCTCTTCAGGGATAACTGTAATGAGTGCCTCTCTCCAAGTGTGAGGGAGGTCAGTATCATTTTCACAGGAATTAAACAGGTCTTTTAACAAAGGGGATATCCGGGATGAAAACTTTTGATAAAATTAGGCTGTATAGCCATCTGGCCAAGGGGATTTGCCTGTTTCAGATTGGCTATGACTTAAGCAATTTATGTGCCTGAAAATGGAGATTCCAGAGACAGTTTGTCCTCTTCTGATAGCTTTCTAGTGTCACCCTATCCAGGAAGTCCTGTAATTTTCTATGATTATCTAAGCTTGAGGCTTTAACTGAGTAAAGCCTAGCGTAATAGTCTCTAAAGGTTTTAGCCACATCTTTGGGGTGTAGACTGCAGTCCTCCCTTCTTGTTGAGTTTTCTGTATCTTTTTAACATAGCTCTCAGCTTGAAGTTTTCTTAGCCAAAAGGTTAATAGCCTAATCACTTTGTTCCCATGCTCATATTATTTCTGACTAATATATCTTAACTTTCCTTCTATTTCCCTGTCTAAAATATTCTGAAGTTCTGTTCTAACTGTCTTTAACTCTTTCTATAGGAGTTTAGAACCTCCAGTTTTATGTTCTATCTCCACCTTTTTTAGTTAATGTTCTAAATTCATCTGTTTTCCCTGCATTGCTTCTTCAGGTTAGAAGAGTGGGAGATGATTGCTCCCTTTAAAACCACTTTAAAACCATTCCAGTACCATTTCCAATCTGTATCTTGTACTTTGTTATTCATTTGATATTTCTGTATTTTGTTTTTTAATAAATCTTAAAATTCTTCCCTTTCAAGCAAGGAGGCATTCAGTCTCCAGGTGATGCATCTCTCCTAGTCCCCCACCCGTAGTACCATCCCCACTGCTGAGTGGTCAGAGACTCTCTACACACATACTATATCTGTAATGACAACAGTTTTGCATTTTTCATACATGCAATACTTATTCTATTATGATTCACATGATAATGTTACTGTACTTATTCATGTAATAGTTTCTTGCATTTTAAACAATACAGATTGGGACTCAACCCCATCAGCTAACTTGGGGCTAGATGGGACAGGGGCACCATGTTCATCCCTCAGGATAATTTCTTTGAAACCATTAACATGGAAGTAAATTTGCAGGTCAAATATATTTAGCCCCTGGAGTCTCTCCACCCACCCCAGACTTTTCACCGGAAACTTCATGCTGGGTCCCCCTCCACTGAAGGCCACCTGAAATAATGGGTTTTAGAGCTATGTCTGGGTCTACCTCCAGTGACTGCTCAACCTTCCTGTTTGCCCAGATCAGTGAAAAGAAGTCAGACATATCATCCAAGCACTGCTGCATTTTCAATCGAAACATCAGGGATCGGGGATCCTTGACCGATGTTAATAGCTGGTCCAATCGAATCCACTTTAACTTCACAGGTGTGACCCTCCCTTGGTCCACTAGCTTCTGCAGCAAAACCTCCATCCTCAAAATGTATGCTGACAACAGTGCTCCTGGCTGATGCTGCATGGTTTTAAATCTTTGTAGTAACCTTTCTATATCTTGGTCAGGGTCGAATATAGAGGCTAATGTATCCAAATTATTCTAGGTAGGTGCTGAGGCTTCCATAAATTGAAACCCCCTTGCAACATATAGCTGCAGGCCCTTTAAGCATGGCTACAATTTTCTGCCAATTCTGCACATCAGTCACAGGCCAATGTTATAGCATCCAGTCAGTGTGGGCCTTTCAGGTTTACCAGTCTTGTTCCCCACTGGGGTTGGGGACAACTCCAGAGAACACAGCCTCCGTGATCTGGGCCCAATGGTAGGAATCCAGTTGGTGCCAAATTCTCCAGAAGAGTCAGACATTGGTTGTCTCAGCCACTAGGGGGCACTAATCCCATCTATGCCTCCAAGAAGTAACCCCTAGGTGGTGCTATCCCAAGGGATACTACCCCTGCCTTTGTGACTACATGCAGATTGAGGGGCCTGAGCTCATGAAAAGGGTGCCTGTACCCAGAAGACAGGATTAATGGCAGCATGACTGTTTTGGGTACAGCCCTCCAGGATACTGATACCCCACCTCTTTCCCCTCCAGTGGCCAAAGCATGTCTGAGATAACACAATCCCACTACACACTGTAATGCACTGTTAACATCTCTTGTAACACACTTACCACCAGGGCTGGATTAGCGGGAACTGCCCTGGAGACTCCCTGTAAAGCAAGGCCTATAACAGTAAACAACAATATCACAGTACTTTCTATACAGAGGTTCACCACAACCAGTTTGGATGCAAAAATATTTAGATCTGGTTTATTAGGGGGTTGTGAACAAGGGAAGGGCAGTAATCTAGTGATTGATTTTAAATCTGAATGGTTTACATTATAAGGCATTACAAGGTCCCTGTAACACACGCTGGGTACCCAGCTGGAACTACAGGCTAGCCTGAAGCATTGCCCATGGTAGGCTGGCATTGCAGCTGTTGTTGGGGCCCTTTTGAAGAAAGAGAACATAACATGCACTTTAACCCTTAAACTGTAATTCAGAGCCAGATGGCTCAGTCCGAATTGATAAGCAACAACAATTAAATCAGTTGACACACTTTGAGTTGAGCTTTGTCACAGGGAGCTACCCTGATGTTTACTTACGCTACCCAGTTCAGTATGCAGGATGCATGAAATGGAGACCTCAGGATGAAAAGCTGGATTGCCAGTAGAAGCAGGGCCCACACGATGCACCGTGGTGTTGTTCCTGTTCATTGGTGTTGAGCAGGGAGCCAAATCCTCAGGCGGGTCTCTCATTGAGTATAACTCTGAGGCATAAGAGGCAATCTGGGCTAATTTGGTGAGGCCCAGACCAGATAAACAGTTTGGATACAGTCTGGTAAAGCACTGGATGCAGTTTCCAGCAAGCGTGACACATTAAGCAAGGTGGGGAACCAGAATGTGACCCACCCTTTACATTCAGCACACTTATAGTAAAAGCCAGTAAATACCACAGTTTGGATGACAGTCCAATTGCCACACACAGTGTCTCTGCGGAAACTATACACTCTGTGGAAGTCTCAAGTCCTGACAGGCCGATCGCTGCTAGGCAAATCTTCAGTCCACTTCAGGTGAAATTCACTTTGCCACAATTCAGATTCCAATCACAAAAACTGCAATTTCAGATAAAGTCCGATTTCAGCTCAGGGGTCTCTTCACTTGGGAAGATGGTAGCAGGCAGGCAAGGCACAGCCTTCCCAATGATTTCCCCTGCACACCATACAGGAACAGCTGCTTGGATCTCTCGAGTTGTTCACTCTTCCAACTCTAACTCCACACTGACACTCTGCTGCAGGCAGTACTGGGACTTCTTAGTGATCCAAAAGGTTTGGTTGGTTGATCCATCTATCTGTCACAGCAGGGGCTCCCCCTCCAGGTTCATTTAGGTGCCAAAGGATGAAAACTACAATTCCTATAGAAATTCACTCTCATAAGACCTCTGAGGACAGGCTCCATTTTAGAGTCCACAAAGGTACTGACTGGCCCAAACTGGCAGTCCAGAACCAAGATGGTAGTGCATTATGGAAATGTCCATGCTGCAAAGGAAACCAGGTTAGATAAACTATGATATTATTATTATTAATGCAGATAATCAGCAGACAATTACAGATGTCAATAGGGCTCCCTCTGCACAATTAGCGATGGCAGAATTGAGTAATAATACTGCAGCCCGGGTGGAACTCGAGCTTGAAACTACTCAGCCCCCACACAGATTAATTATAACTATGAGATAGGCAGCTCTTAAAGAGACAGGCATGGAGGCTAGCTAGGTACTCACATGCAAACACTTTAATACTGCTAGGACACAGGACACCAGCCTGGCAGTGGGCAAGCCCAGGAAGACTTTTGGAACCTCCATTTGAAGGGGGGTTACAGGTGCAAGCCAAGTTATGAATGACTTGGAGAGCAAAAGATATGGCACATCCAAACAGTTGGAACTGATATAGAGACTCCAAAGTCTAAAGCTTTCAAACATGTTGATTTGGCCAGGTAGTGAAGTGATTGGGTTACCTCAGGCAGAAGAACTGGCCTGAAAAGCTTCTTCTCTTTGGCTTTCAACTGTGGACATTTGATTCTCCCTGGAGAGCAGTTTCTTGAGGTCAACACTCAGGTGAGAAGGCCAGGAAATGGATGTTGGTTGTGCATGATGTGGCTTCTCACTCTACAACATGCCACATGGGTGATCTCCATACCTCTTAACCTTTTGTTGCTGAAACGAGGGACATGGACATTTTTGGACACTCAGAATGAGGGACAATGAGGGACACAGACCCTTGGAATGAGGGACACATGCTCAAACATGGAGATACAAGCTCTGAACACTGTGAAAACCATATTGTTTATGAGTACAAAGTTTAGTTTGAATTTAGTATTTTAGAATAGATCCGGAAACAAATGATTTGATACCTTTTATTGGACCAACATGGATGTTACAGAAAAGAACAAAGTGCTCTAGCTTTCGAACCAACCAGGTCCTTCTTCGGAAGCTTTGTGGCAGTTATTTAAAATATCCCATACTATTAACACCAGATTATATTGAAAAAACAGAAATAATTCTCATTGGTTTAACATATACATTTAAAACATAACAGAAGATTACGTCAGAGAAGCTAATTAACACCAGTATGCCTTTAACTGTGGAGCCTCAGAAGGGCAAAGGTTATCAAGAATTCTCTACAGCCAGAGAGTTCTTGTCACATAAATTTTAAAATGTCTCAGTATGCCAAGAAAGCATTCTAGTGATAAAAAAACCTTGGGGTGGCATTCACTCTAACACATGTAAGATGAGCTTACAACTTACATTCCAATTGTCCTGGTATATTAAAGAACAGATAATGAGAGACAAAATCCTGAAATTAGATATAACTGCAAGTTGAAAACAAGCCTCAAATTAACATACACATATATACATGATCATGACAGTATCACTTGTAAGTGTAAGTGCCAAATAAAAAAATACAAAAATACTTGTCAATGACCCCCAAGAAAATGAGACCATGAGCCTGATAAGTGCAGATTTCAACACAGAGTCCGTGTATAACAAAAATGCACAGAATCAATCTAAGGAATCTAAATGAAAACCCAAAGGAATTACACCTTTTATGAACCCCCAAGTAAATGAGATATGCATCTTAATATGAGCAGATTTAAAAATTTAACAGTGTGTAATCCAACCACTGACAACTAGTAGAAGGAAGTAAATGTACACTATATGTGAAAACTAAGTGTCCTAGCCACATAACAATTGCCCCATGCCATGCTCCCCCTATACATATGTGTGTACATACACCACACCACACCACACTCACACACACACACTCCCCTGCACACCCCCACACAACCACAACACACAACAAATATAACAAACACAATCCACACACACACCACACCACGCACAATCCTGCATCAATCCTGGTAGACCCATAGTCTCTGGTAATGGCACCCTGACAGAGAGGATATCAGGGTTAAAATTAATTAATCTTGACTGGTTTTCTTGATCATCTAACTTAGCTTCAGTTCTCTTTCTCTGGTAAGGAGGTATAGGATTACTCGGTCATGTTGGCTCATAGAATCTGTGAGGGCTCCAATGGCTGGTTCGGTTACAGTAGTGCTACTGAGGATTCTACCCAATGTAGTGCCTTGATAATCACATCCAATTTGGAGACAATGGTCTGCAGGTCTAGTGCCTCCATACCTTCATCTCAGTCCACTATACTGGCTACTGATGAGGCAGGTCGGAGATCGTCCTGAGAGCCCCCTGAGTCTTGTCTGACTCCATCAGGGCTTTTATCTTTGCTGATTGTAATGATTTTCTTCTGGATTTTAGCGATGCCATCTCTAACTGTAAGACCAGTGTGGTATTTAAGATTTTAAAACCAAAAATGGCTGGTGTTTTATTAGATTTAGTGGGTCACAGGTCCCAGAGCACTCAGACTATGTAGCCAAGCAGTGCGTGACATCACCAGAAATCCTTTTTACAAGAAATATTTGATCTGCCAAAAGGCGAGCAGAAATTTCTTTAAAAGAATATATATTGCAAAAGCAACCTTTCTGTGAATTAGCATATGGCTACAAAAGCAGGTGTTATCAGCACTCTTTCCACAACATGAATATAATCACCGCTTGTGAATTGTGCATAAGTGACACAAAAACATTTATAACCAGATATATAACAAAAGTCATAAATCTTATAAAGCTTGCCCCCTTACCATCATTAATACCATCGTAAGTTTATTTTTTTAGTTGGTTTTAAAAATCTGCTAGATTGAGTTTTTTACCTGTTTCTATTTTATGAGCATCTAGCATGTTGTGCTTAGGCTTTTATTTATTTATTTATTTACAAAAGGGTCGAATCAAGAGGTGACATAAAAATGTATACTATTAACTATACCAAAAAAGAAATATTCGTATAATTATGAGCATATACGGAGCCAAAACTGACACAGTCTGAGGTTGGAAGACATTAGACACGTTAGCTTATTAGAGGAACATGGTCAAATCCAATTCTTTATTAAGTCCCCTCAGATGTAGAGAATCCAGTGTAAAAATCCATCTGGATTCTTTTTGTAGTATCAGCTGCTTTCTATCTCCCTTTCACTGTTGTTGCTTGACATGTTCCAAAATTGTAAATTTCAGAAATGTTGGATCACTTTGATGTCTTTCCATAAAATATACCCCATCCCTGATTCAAAATTCTCTTTTCTGTCATCCCTTATGTGTTCTAAAAATCTTTCTTTGGCTGCTTGGATCATTTTCACAGCACTAGTCATCTTACAAGGGCATTGGGCCACATATACTATGTAGATGGTGGAACAATTTACAAACTCACATTTCTCTACTTTAGGTCTTTCACAGAGTGTTTAAATTATTTTTCTTGAGCCAAATGTTTGCAGGCACTACAGTGCCTGCATCAATAACAGCCCATTGGTTTTGGGGGAGCCAGTTTTGGGAACTTCTTTTAACAGGAGTAAGATGACTAAGACTCAGATAGTCACCTATGTTTTTTTCTCATAGTAAGTGTTTTTCTCTGAGTTTTTGTGAAAAACCCCGGGACCTCACAGAGATTAAGGAGCTTCAATTTTTTGGCAGAATTGTTTTTACTTTTGGTGCTATCCTATTATGCTCCACACCAAAGATCATAACCCCCTTCTTATCTTGCTTTTTATCTTTTGGTGATAGCAAAGTATTTCTGTCCCATGAGGCTGCTTTCAGTTTAGCCTCAACTAGGATATGCACATCATACCCTCTCTCCTGTAATCTCACATACATTTCTGTGGCATGCTTTTCAATTTCCATTTCAGATGAACTGTACCTTCTGAGGTGTAGGAACTTCTTGTCTGTGATTGACCTTATGAGTGACTGTGGACGATTGCTCCTAGCATGGAACACTGTATTTCCCGCAGTTTTTTCCCTGACATTTTTGCTCATGACTGCCTTATTTGGTTTTCCTGTCAACATTAAATCTAGAAAGTTCATTTTGTTTTTTAGCAATGTTAAAAACAAATTTCAAGTTCATGTTGTTTTAATTAAGACTTGCTAAAAACCTTTCTGCATCCTCTCTGGGGCCTTTCCACATGACCAGCAGGTCATCAATGAAATGACTTCAGAAATGAATATACTGAAAGAACTCATTGTTGTCATTGAAAATGAACTTCTTTTCCCTAGCAATCAAGATGTATATTGACATAGCTGGGGGCAATTGTTGCCTCCATCACTGTTCGCTGCTATTGTAGGTGCAATTTGCCATTAAATTAAAAATAATTGACATACAGAAATAGGTTAGTTGCTGTATCGGTCCTTGTAAGAACAGATCCAGAAGCAAATGGTTTCATACCTTTTATTGGACCAACATAGATGTTTCAAAAAAAAAAAGAAACAAATGTTCCTAGAACTATGAGCACAGACAATTCCAAAACTGACACATTCTGAGGTTGAAAGGACATTAGACATTTTACCTTATTAGGGGAAAGCAGTCAAATCCATTTCTTTATTAAGTCCCCTCAGATATCAAGAATCCAGTGTAAAAATCCATGTTAATTCTTTTTTCTTTTTGTAACATCTATGTTGGTCCAATAAAAGGTATCAAACCATTTGCTTCTTTATTTGTTCCCACAAAAAATAATTGTGAGATAAGATAAAATAAGGCACATCCAAGAAAAAAGAGGGTCGGGGGTAGAACATTTACAAATGTGGTGTGAGATAGGAAGGGATTTATTGCTTCTTACCCCAAATGGTGTGGTATTTATGTATGTAATGAAGTTACATCAATACTTATCCAGATGAATTTATCCTCCCATACCACAGAGCTGAGTATCTCCAAGATATGGAATGAGTCCCTTGTGTAAGACAATAAATTAAAAACAACTGGATGCAAAATGTAATAGCAAAATCTAGACAGCTTTTCTGTTAGAGACTTTATCCCCAAGATGATAGGCCTGTCGAGGGGATTTTCTAAGCATTTATATACCTTAGGTAAATAATATTGTTAGAATCTGTGGGGACTCCATCTTTAAATATCTCATCTTGTTTTCCATTATAAGCCTCCTCCAGTGGGCCCCATCAATAAAATCAAACAGAACTAGCTGAAAATGTACTGTTGGGTCATTCTGCAGCACTTAGTAAGTGTTCACATCAGAAAAGAGGTGCAATGCCTTTGACTCATAGTCTGCTTTATTTAAGGCAACAATGTTCTCTCTTTTATTTGCCTCTTTCAAAACTAGAAAATCAAGTTTTTCCAAATGTTTAAGTGCTCTACATTCATCTGGTGCTAAATTGCTACCCATATTGTATCATTTTTAAGAATAATTTATGAATTTCTCTTAGAGTTATATTTTGATAAGTTGTTGTTGCTGTGTCAGAAACATTGGGTGAGAATTTAGATTGTTCTTTAAATTTATTTTACTCTATCAGTTAAATGTACTGTGTTATTTCCCTCTAATACATCCATTGCAGCAATCTCTATACTCACACATGCGTTACCCATTTCATTGAATTCTATCAGTTCTAGTAAATCTTCTGTGGTCATGGTGGGACTCGAGAAAGGTTCATCTGACATCATAAAGTCTTGATTTACATGGTTCACCATAATTAGGTCCCTCAAATCATCCCTGTGTAGTGAGGGATCCACAGTACTCAGTTCTTGACCTCCTATATTGCAGCTTGCAAAAAATACTCAAGTTGATTTTTCTATAAATTTTAAATACTTCATCTTGCAAGTTGAATGTATTGACTTTAGGAGATGGAATGAATGAAAACCCTTTTTTAATACATTTAGGTCTGCTGCTGAAAAACAGTAATTACTAAAGTTACTTATATCTTTAGATTTTTTGAGTTTTGGGATTCATTGATCGAGTGGGCCTACTGGAGGGGTCATCTTATTTGCTGTCCCCCCTCCCCCACAGCCTTGTCTTGTTTTCTTTTGGATTTAGCTTTCTTTTGTCTAAAAAAAAAACACTTTCATCACTTTTATTAGTGCCAGATGTAGTTGCACCATTTGGGTCAACTGTAATGTCCTGTGTTGATCTTTGCCCTGGTGCTTGTCCTTGTCTTTCAGTACTTCCATCACAATTCCTATTTTTGAGTCTCCAATTAGATGAGCCTCCACTTTGTCTATTTCTAGACTGATTTCTCATAAGTGTCCTTCCTCTAGTATTTGTAATGGTTGGCGATCTGTCCCAAATAAATACCTGACCCAGGCTGTAATCTTTTTGGTTTCTTTCCAGTTTAGTCTTTTTCCTTTTGATTATTTATTTTTCTTGTACACTGATATTTGTATTCAATTCTTTTTCTTTCTGTTTGAATTGTGAGTATGTTTTGAATGCTTCCAGTTCATTCTGTGTCTCAGCAATCTCTGTTTGCAAGTCCTTATAATTGTTCTTGTCTTCCTCAATTAGTATCTTAATCAACTTTTCTGAGCACCCAGGTAGAGCATTCTCAAAACTGTGTCTTCCATTTAAAATGTTTAATTCCAGCAGTTGGTTTATGTCCAGTCTTAGACCCCTAGGCATGTTTTTATTTTCAAGACATTCTCCTTCCAAACCATGTGTATTATAAAAGAGTGAGATCTCATTTTTTTAAGTATATTTTCTAGCTTTAGAAAAAATACTGTTAAGTTCACCAGCATTATCATTTTGGTCACTCACTTTTTTGCACTCCAAATAGCTGTGGTCTCAACATTTGTCTTCTCTTGATTCGACCCTTGGTTGGACTCCAGGCAGGACATTTCTTCTTCTTCAATGGAATCTTCCTCCTCAGAGCCTATATGCTCTTCCAATCACCCCGCTCCACTTAATATCAAAGAAAATGCACAGGGATGGGTTTAACATAAAACACCTGAGGTTTCTAATTAATGGGGCTCCTGAGCAGCTCTGGTCATTCATTAGAATCTGGGAACAAGCTTTTTTTTCACTTTTTCTATGACTTGCCTTACAATCATGTATTAGCAGAAATTTTGCACCAGACTTGCACTGGAATTTTAAATGGAAGGTAGAGTGGAAGGATGCTGTATGTGGGTGCTCAGAGAAGTTGATTACGATACTAATTGAGGAAGACATGGATAATTATAATTACTTACAAATAGAGATTGCTGAGACACAGGAAGAACTAGAAACATTTTTTTACTAAAATAAGAAAAGAAAAGAGTTTCCGGCTTTTCAGCAGCAGAACTAAGTGTATTAAAAAGGGGGTTTCATTCATTCCATCTCCTAAAGTCAAGAGATTCAACTTGCAAGCTGAACTATTTAAAATTTATAGAAAAATCAACGTTGGGTATTTTTATGCATGCTGCAATATTGGAGATCAAGAATTGAGTACTGTGGATCCTTCACTAGACAGGAATGATTTGAGGGACCTAATTGTGGTGAACCATGCAAATCAAGACGTTACGATGTCAGATGAATCTTTCTCAAGTCCCACCATGACCGCAGAAGATTTATTAGATCTGACGGAATTTGATGAAATGGGCAACACGTGTGTGAACGTAGAGAGACTGTTGCAATGGATGTATTAGAAGGTAATAACACCATACATTTTACTGATAGAGTAAAAAAAAATAAAGAAAAATCTAAATTCTCATCCAGTGTTTCTGACACAGCAATAAGAAATGATCAAAGTATAACTCTAAGAGAAATTAACAACTTATTCTCCAGAAAAATGGTACAAAATGGGTAGTAATTTAATACCAGATGAATGGAGAGTACTTAAACATTTGAAAAAACTTGATTTTCTAATTTTGAAAGAGGTAAATAAAGGAGGGAACATTGTTGCCTTGAATAAAGCAGACTATGAGTCAGAGGCTTTATGCCTATTTTCTGATGTGAACACTTTTCAAGTGCTAAAGAATGACCCAACAGGACACTTTCAGCTAGTTCTGTTTGATTTTATGGATAGGGCCTGCTGGAGGGGATTTATAATGGAAAACAAGATAAGATATTTAAAGATGGAATCCTCACAGATTCCAATATTTTATTTACCTAAGGTACACACATGCTTAGAAAATTCTTCTAGCAGGCCTATCATCTTGGGGATAAATTCCCTAACAGAAAATCGGTCTAGAGTTTATGATTACTTTTTGCAGCAAATTGTTTTTAATTTACCGTCCTACACAAGGGACTCTCTTCATATCATGGAGTAACTCAACTCTGTGGTATGGCAGGATGAATTTATCTTGATAAGTATTGATGTAACTTCGTTATATATATATTAATGCAACACCATTTGGGGTTAGAAGAAGTAAATCAGTTCCTATCTGACATCACGTTTGTAAATGCTCCATCACTTTTTTCTTGGATGCACTTGAGTTTACCCTCTGTCACAATTATTTTTTGTTTAATGGCAAATTTTACCTGCAAAAGCAGGGAACAGTGATGGGGGCAACAGTTTCCCCCAGCTATGCCAATCTATATCTTGGCTGGTAGGAAAAGAAATTCATTTTTGACTACAACAATGAGTTCTTTCAGCATATTCATTTCTGAAATCATTTCATTGATGAACTGCTGGTCATATGGAAAGGCCCCAGAGAGGAAGCAGAAAGGTTTTTAGCAAGTCTTAATGAAAACAACATGAACCTGAAATTTACTTTTAACTTTGATAAAAAACAAAATGAACTTTCTAGATTTAATGTTGACAGGAAACCCAAATGAGACAGTCTTGAGTGAAAATTTCAGGAAAAAACTCTGGGAAATACAGTGCTCCATGCTAGGAGCGGTCATCCACAGTCACTCATAAGGTCAATTCCATATATATATATATATATATATATATATATATATAAGAAATAGAAACACTGCCCTATGGGCCTTCAATGCAGTGACCAACAAGCTCCCCTCATATGTCTCAGATTGTATTCCCCAGAGTGTGTTAGGCACCTATGCTTTATGGAGCTATTCCCTAATTGCCCTCCAACTTCCAAGGGTCAAATCTCATTTTGGCAAAAATGCTTTAAGCTTCTCTTTACCCATATTGTGGAATGGTTTACAAAGGAACTTGAAGCTGAGCTGCACTGTTAGCCTGAATATCTTCAAGGTGCTCTACAATCACTACATGAAAGCACCTTGCAAATGTTTTCCTCATTGCTAGCCCACTAATTCCGCAACTACCCCTTTCCATCCTGACGCTCGCCATGTTTCTACCCCTGGCTCTCACTCTTTCCCTATTAACTCTTCCTGCTGCACTTACCCTTCCCTGTCCACTCCAGCCTGGCTAAAATCCCACCCCATTCATAGTAGTGTCCCAATTATCTACCCCTTCTCCGTCATTATCATAATAAACAAATATACGACAGCCATCATCACTTTCTGTGGTTTTAGCCCAATTTTCCCCCCAGTTGTCAGTAATATATCCCTCTTCTTCTTTACCTCTCTAACCTGCCACTCCATACACGGCCTCTTTCCCCTATATGTGTAGTTGCCGGCTGCCTCACTCAAAAGATTTCTGCTTATAACCCCTGTATGCCAATGGTTGATTGTACATCTGCTGACTTCTTTAATTGTAAAATAATGCTGTTTTTTATTATTATTTCAACCTTGTACTGTACTGTATACACTGTATATACTTTTTCTTCCTTGTATATTATTGCTTTTTGCATACCTGCTTCTGTACTGTACTTTGATGTATTCATGACCAGGTCCACCTTGCAAATGAGCCTTGCTCAATGGTGCCCGCCTGGATAAATAAAGATTTTGACCGATTGATTGATTGATTGATACGGGCAGTTTCTACACCTCAGAAGGTACTGTTTGTCTGAACTGGAACTTGAAAGCATGCCACAAAAATGTATGTGAAATTTCAGGAGGGAGGGTATGATGTGCATACTCTAGTAGAGGCTAAACTGAAGGCAGCCTCATGGGACAGAAATACTTTGCTAACACCAAAAGATAAAAACCAAGATGAGGAAGAGGTTATGACCTTTGGCTTGGAACAAAATGGGATAGCACCAAAAGTAAAAACTACTCTGCTAAAAAATTAGAAGTTCATTAATCTCTGTGAGGTCCCGGGGTTATTCACAATAACTCAGAGAATAATGTTTAGTAGGGGAAAAACATAGGTGACTATCTGAGCCACAGTCATCATATTTCTTTGAAAAGACATACCAAAAACTGGCTCCACACGAACCAATGGACTGTTATTGATGTGGGCACTGTAGTGCCTGCAAGCATTTGGTTCAAGAAAAAAAATTTAAACACCTTGAGAAAGACCTCAAAGTAGAGATATGTGAGTTTGTAAATTGTTCCACAAACTACATGTTATATGTGGCCCAATGCCCTAGTAAGATGATTTATGGGGTGAAAATGATCAGAGCAGCCAAAGAAAGATTTTTAGAACATTTAAGGGATTTGAGAAATGAGAATTTAGAATTGGTAATAGTGGTGCATTTTATGGAAAGACATCAAAGTAATCCAACATTTCTGAAATTCACAATTTTGGAGCATGTCAACAATAGAGAAACTGAGATAGAAAACAGCTGTTACTACAAAAACACTGGATTCTTTACATCCGAGGGGACTTAATAAACAACTGGATTTGACCATTTTCCTCTAAAAAGCTAAAATGTCTAGTGTCCTTTCAACCTCAGGCTGTGTCAGTTTTAGCTCTGTCTGTGCTCACAGTTATATGGATATTTGTTTTTTGGTATAGTTAATATTACACATGTTTATGTCACCTCTTGATTCGACCCTTTTGTAAATAAATAAAAACAGCCTAAGCACAACATGCTAGATGCTCACAAAATAAAAACAGATAAACAACTAATTCTAGCAGATTTGTAAAAGCAAATAAAGAAATAAATTTATGATGGTATTAATCATAGTAAGGGGTCAGGCTTTATAAAATGTTATCACTGTTGTTATGTATCTGGTTAGAAATGTTTTTGTGTCACTTATGCACAGTTCACAAGTGGTGATTATATTCATGTTGTGGACAGAGGGATGATAACACCTGCTTTTGTAGCCATATGTTAATTCACAGCAAGGTTGCTTTTGCAATATATATTCTTTTAAAGAAATCTCTGATCGCCTTTTGGCAAATCAAAATTTTCTTGTAAAAAAATATTTTTAGTTTAAAACTTTAAACAACTAGAATTGCTTGACCAAGAATAAATCCAAGGTGTTGGGGCATATTCTAAGTGTTTGAGTTAAGAAATGTTATTCATAAGGAATAATAAATAAGGTAAAATATTACTTACTAGGGTGTACTAAAAAACTCATAAGATGCACCCAATGTGAAATTAGAGAGTCCTGCAAAATTTCACCTTTGTGAATGGTTTATTGAAGTGGACATGACGTCTGAAGTGATTAATATGGTTTTAATGGTGATTGGAAGAAACAAAATTGAGAATGTGTTCACTAATGAGATGGATGTATTTAAGTGGGGATGTAACACTTTGACTTCACCCCCCTGATGAAGAGGGTGATCCCTCGAAGCACTGGGGAATTTGTGATGTCCATGAAATAAATGATTTTTATCAGACTTTCCTGAAATGATCTCATTTTCTTTTGCTGTACTTGATGTTTGCCTTTTAAAAGCAGATCCACAGAAGACTAGAAGCACTTTGGTCTGTGCTTCGGTCAACATAACTTACCCAGCAACAGTATTGGGATGCAAAACACCCTTTGTCTGAACTCCTTGCAAGCCACCCAAGTCAACCAGTGCTCACCTACTTACGTTTTAACATACCCACCTCCTGCTCTGCTTTCTTGTACCATTCCCCTCATGATTTTATCTGATCACCTCTACCCATTATTTTTTACCCTCTACCCAGTTTCCTTTGGCCTTTTTGCACACCCCCCCTCCCTGGATACCTTTCTGTTGGTGGTGTGACACACCCTTGCCTTGTGGCTTTGCCCCATCCCAGCACACTATGACAGTCATACCCCAAAACAGCCAGTTCCAGTCCTCATCCTTATACTCACTAGCCCCTCTACCTTGGCTCTCTCATCTACCACAAAAACAACAGTGTCATGCAAACCTTCCAAAGATCATCCTTTAGGAATAATTATTAGAGTCTACTCCTTGGTCACTACCTGAACTGCCCGAGTGGCAAACTTATCTCACTGTACCTCCCACTCCAGAACGGTATCCAGTGATGATGATGACTGCAAATGAATGACTCTGTTATGAGTGACTCATTTGCAGCACCTGACATGTGAGCTAAACTGTAAGGGTTGTGATGGACAGATACTGGGAGGGTAGGGATGAGCGATGGAGGGTTCCAGTACTATAGGACAGTGACTGGTAAGGGAGGGATAGGGAAGACGGTTTGTATGATGCAGGGTGGTGTGCTGCTGCCAAGCTAGCCATGTGGTGTGGTGGTAAGTGTCACTAGCTACGATGTAGCAGGAACAGAGTTCAGTGCAAGGGAGGGGCAACTTTTTGTGCTTTTGCTAGGATTTATTTTTACTGTCTTCACCTCCTCAACATGCACCCCCTGGAGTTGATAATCTATAATTAGGGTGGTGTGTGGTGCACAGCCCCCCAAATAACAATTGCTGTTGGTTGTCAGCTATGGTGTCACCAATAAGTGTACATCACTGTTTTGCTTTTCGGATATATACACTCGCTGTGATAGCAATCACTGTTTTGTGATCATTATCATGACATGGAACTCCCAGAACCTCCTTCCAGCACACTCATGACCCCTTCATGAATCCTCCACAACTCTCTCCATCACCACCGTAATCCCCCTACAAACTGTAACCTAAATTCCCTTTGTCCCTGTCAGCAGTGGACATCCCTCCAATTCACTTCACTTCACTTCACTTCACTTCACTTCAATTCACTTCACTTCACTTCACACTCAGTCAGCTCAAACTATATCATGCCCAAATCCACCTACCCCAAGATGACCATAGACCAGGTGAATAACATATTTTGTACACCTTTTTTTTATTTCCACAATGTGTGCTCTCTGCAGCTCTCCTGCAGCTGTATGGAAGGAGAGGAATTGATTTACCCATCCATCCCCTTCACTCCCCTGGTATTGACCAGCTCCTCTACTCAGGTCTTCCACCATAAGAAAGATCTGCTACCCACATTGCAGCCAGTTTGTGGAATCATTCTGGTTTGCTTTACCCCCTCACATGACCTTGTGGTGAACCTTGGGTGTTTCCGCCACCTGATTCACAATCACTAGTTCACTATGAAAACTCTTTTTAGAGATACTGTAGCCAGATGCTTTACTTGGTTAGATTTATTAGTTGTATTAGAAGACATGTTAGTGTGAGTGTTCTGGTTTATTAGTTGTGTTCGTTACAATTTTTAGTTCTATTAAACTTATACAGTTTGCAATACTATGAATATGAAAAAATTACAGATGGTATAGGGCTGTACTGGACTCCAGATGGACCCGGATGGTCCACCACCCATGCACCACCCTGATCAGATATGTAGTCATTGCCTGCTTACCCAGTTTCTATACCAACTCTCTTTGCCTGCCTTCCTAACACTACTGAACAATGGGTGATCTTCACAGTTCACCCACTGCTCTGCAACATGAATCTGGTCACCATAAATTAGGGTACCAGAAATGTGTCACCTGCAATGACCATGCCCCTACATTCTGCCACAACCCAGCTACACCAACAAGGGGCAGCAAGGGAGAAGAGTTAATTTTTGTAGGTGACTTTGCCCCCTGACACCCCCAACACTAAATATAATCTCCTCCATGTTCAGGCATGAGTGGACCAGAGGAAAACAGTGTTGGTAGCAAAAATATCTTGAGTGCAGGGCCCTGCAAAATCCAGCATGCCCCTGTCACTCATGACCTTTCCTCATTGCCCTAATTGCATTGCCCAGGTAATGGTATACCATCTCCACTGCCACAATTGGAATGTTCAGGGGCTGAACTCCCCAATTAAATACAAGCAGGTAATGATCCACTTAAGCAAACTGCGATCCAAAGTGGTGCTCCTGCAGGAAACAAAACTCATTGACCTAGAAACCCAGAAGCTCCAAAGGGGCTGGGTAGGCCTAGAAGTCCACTGCTCAGCATACTCCAAAAAAGGGGTGCATCTATCCTTATCCATAAGAACGTACATTGGACCCTCAACAATGCCCTATCTGACAAACATGGATAGTGAGCCCTAGCCCTCTTTGATATACCCTAAGGTGCCCTGGTCATTTTAAACATATGCACTCCAAATCATGACTTCACCCAGATTTTTTCACCACTTAGTGTCCTCAGAGCAATCAACATTTGCTGACCCCAAAACCATGGTATGCACTGGTGGAGACTTCAACCTAACACTGGATCCAGCTCTGGATCAGAGTAGTGGCAGACCTGAACCCCATGTATGGGCAGCCCAGGCCACCAAGCAATGGATCCAAAACCAGGTCCCAACAGATGTTTGGAGGCTTCTCAATCCAAGAACAAAGGACTATACATATCATTCCATGGTCCTCATAACTTTTAGCCATTTATTCCTTTGGCTCACCTCAGCTAATCTAACCCCACAGGTAATTGTGGTTGATATTAACCCGCTGGACAGCTCAGCTTATGCACCCATCTCACTGGATGTTCTCCTGGACACATCCCAGCCATGCTGTCTGCAGTGGTGGCTTGACCCACTTCTCCTAACTGATCCACAATTCAAACCATAGCTCCAACAAGTTGTAGATATTTTATGGACAATGATTATGGCTCCACCTCCATCACTACCTTATGGGAAGCTTTCAAAGCTTACCTCAGGGGCCGTATCAATGGATATGCCACTCACAGGCTCAAGCAGCATGAACATCACCTGGCCACTCTGGAATACCACATAGTGGCCAAAGATTCCATTCTTAAATCCAAACCTTCCTTGCCAAGAACTCTTTACTGTGGAAAGAGACAATTGCGCTGTGCCAGGAAATTAACACATTAACAATGCACAAGGCTAAACTGGCCATCTGGGAACTCAAACAAAAATTCTGGAAGTGCAGCAAGAAAAGTAGTAAGCTACTAGCATACTACCTCAAAAAACAACAGGCTGAGTGCTATATCCCAGCACTATGTGATCAAAAGAGCAGTTCCACATGAAACTCCAGGATATTAATAATGGTCTGGCTCCTTTTTATTGCAAACTGTAAACATTAGTCTCAGACCTGACTCCCACCCAAATGACCTCCTTTCTTCATAACTTGCAACTCCCAGAACTCAGTGCTGATGAACCAGCATTTTTAGATTAGCCTTTTACTATGTGAGAAATTGATGCAGCGATATTATCTCTAAAACTCAGGAAAGCTCCCAGAGGGGATTGCCTTCCTATAGATTTACACTAGCTCCTTTATCCCCAACTCTGTGCTGTCTTGCACTACCATTTTACAGAAATCACAACCACAGGCATCCTCCCCCTTCTATATTTGTAGCTTCCATTACCGTACTATCTAAACCTGGGAAGGACCATCCCCTCCTCTCCCCTACAATTACCATCATATCTCTCTCATTACATCAGATAGCAAGGTATATGCTAGAATACTGAATGAACAATTAGAATCCCTTTTCCCTTTCTTGGTGCATCCCTCACAAGTCACATTGTTTCTGTGGACATTTCAACTCAGACCACATATGGACTCTAACCAACCTGATGCATATAGCGTGCTCCTACCCCACCCCTTTGACTGCTGAGGCCATCAACTTTGAAAAGACATTTGATTCCATTGAATGGAATTACTTATACTTGGTTTTAACTCATTTGGGCATTGTCACTTCCTTCATATTGACTATTCAAGCCCTGTACATCTCCCTGGGAGCTGAAGTCCTTACAAACTCTACACTCCTCCTCCCCAATCCATTTGCCTGTGGTACCCATCAAGGGAGGCCCATCTCCCCTCTACTTTTTGTTTTAGTAATCGAACCCTTAGCAGCAGCTATATGTTAGCACCCTAACTTTCCTAGTATCACCACAGACTCTACGCAGTACAACACCATACTATATGCAGCTGACCTCTAAGTATTGCTAGGAGATGCCTACCTCTCCATGTCTTCTTTACTCCAACTCCTTCACTTGTTCACAACTTTATCCAGTATTGAATGGAACACCTGTAAAACTGAAGTGTTACGATTAAATAACACATGTCAACCCTCACCCTTTACCACACTGCAGCTCAGGTGGGCACCAGAGTCCCTAACTTACCTCAGGATAAGAATAACCCCCAACTTAAATAAACTCTGTGATCTGAACTTTTCAGCTCTCCAAAAAATTAATACGGAACTGGACTGTTGGAAGCCACTTAAACTCTCGATGGTCAGTAAGATCAAGGTAATCAAGATAACAACCCCTAAAGTCTTCCATATACTCTTACATCTCCCAGTGTCCATCCCACAGAAATGGAATAATAAGAGAAGGGGAAATTGTTTAACCAGGAAAGGCACACCTATCTGAAGCTTGCCTCCAGGTGCGACCTGAGAGCACAAGAAAGTTAAGTGACTTGCTCAGGGTCACAGAGTATGCAAGTGGGGCTGTCGGATTCAAACCCAGGTCTCCTGGTTTGTAGCTCAGAGACTTTAAGCACTACACTATACTGCCTATATTACAGAAAGATGTGTCAGAAGTGGAATAATAAGATGGATAACATAATCGGTCAGTTCCTGTGGAAGGGCTCTGGCCCTGATTTAACAGGACAAAATAGAGACTGCACTGATGAAGAGGAGGCTAGAACTGACAGTGATTTCAGGGATTCAAATGGGTCTTTAAATTAGCCCAGACTATAACATTTATTTATTTATTTATTTTATTTTAGTCTTTGGTAACCGGGTAAGGCCCACTAGGCAAAAGTGTCTGTTTTCAGAGACAACCTGGGAGCACTGGGCAGTTAAGTGCCTTGCTCACAGTCACACAGTATCAAAAATGGTTTGAAACAGGCAGCTCTATCTCTCCCCCTTTGGTTTTCCATAGAAGCCAATATACTAAAGGCCGTTGCCCTACCAATATGTCTATACTTGGGTTACAACCCAACCACAAACCTTCCCCTTACCATCACCTCATCATTACACATGAAGCATGTAAGCAGATGGGTTGCACTCTAATTGGTGCATCCTGCCCTAACTCCTCTATGGGACAACCCTGCAATAAGCATTGATGGGACTCCTTAAAATGGCATGAATGGAAAAGGTAGGGCATTCTCACTCAGCGTGACTTGCTCAACCCACAATGAGACTCTTTAGATTCCTTTCAAGGCCTCCAACTATGCTATTATGTGCCCAGATCTTATTTCAGGAAATATCTACAAATGAGTAGCTTCCTTGCATCTTCTCTTACCAGGCTCTGAACCTTCCCGACACCCTACTGTATCATCCAGTCTCCACCTGGTTAACCACTAAGACAGGGAAATCAGTATTTATATATTTTAACATCAGGGACCATCTTCCTGATCAAACCACCCCAGGCCAGAACTTATTGGGCTACCAATTTAGTGTGTGATATCACTGATGCAGACTGGATAAACTGCTGGAAAATTGCTTGTAATCTTATCAAAAACTCCAACAGCAGACTCACACAGAACAAAATTCTCTATCGCTGGTATCACACCCCTACAGTCCTATATGTGGCACACCTTTTCCCCTCTTACCATTGTTGGAGACATCATCAATCAGATTTGGATGTTTTCCATATTCCATGGAGTTGCAGAAAACTTATTAACTACTGGTCCTCTATCCAAAAAACTATATACCAGAGTTCTCCATGTCACCATAGCCCTCTCACCTGATTATTTTCTTACCAGACTCACAGATGACATCAACTATCTCAACAAAGCACAATGAGATTTTGTAATACACTACAATATGGTAGTCAAACACTTCCTATAGTGAAGGTGGCACTCCACAAATGTCCCAACAACCCCCAAATATATAGCTGAAATTTCTCAGCTCGCAACCTATGATTGAATGTCACATATTGCCAGCCACACCTTACAGTGGCATACCTCCATTTGGGTGACACTCCACACCTACCTGAAGTCCCTACCTAGAGCATCCTCTATGAGTACATCCTCCCTCATGGCTCTACAAAGACAGGGCACAAGATAAGTTACACTTGCCTGAACAACCACCATTACTACTGAAGTATCTGAATCCCTCTTCCATAGGACTGCCCTGTAACTTCTAATCTACCTTCTACTTTACCTTCTAAAGTATCTTGTCAAGTACCCTCTAATGTACCTTCTATTGTATCCCCTGCTGAACCCACTAATCTACCTCAAAGCCCTAATATATTACAATATTTTGAATATTATGTATAGCACTCAAGTTGATTGTAAATAGTGTGTAGTACTGTACTAATGAGATATATACACACTGTACTGGCCTCTTTAAGTAATGACTGTTGTAGGTATTCCAAACTATACCAATGACATGAGACTGTGATAGATATTTAATACCAATATAGACTCATCATTTATTACATGGTTTGTGACTATACCATGATACTGTCTTTACCATTCCTTAAGTGGCCAAGATGTTTTTAAACTGTACACCAATAGCAGTTTGCATGCTATATCTGTAAATGGTTACTGGCCTGTACACATATCTCCTGTATGACTATATGCATTGTGTTAATGTAAAAATGTATTTTTGAATAACAATTGTAAACATAAAAAGAGACAGAAGGGGCCCAGAATAAATGTAGACAAAAGTAAATAAGGAACTTTATGCAGGAGCAATAGAAGTGTAAACCAAACTTTCCTTGTTTTCCGCAAGTGCCTGTACATGGCAGAAACCAAGGCAACTGAGGCTAAAATGGATACATGTCTATCATGCCTAAGTCTCCTTTCAATCTTCTTGGACCAGAAAGATACTCTAGACAAACTCCTTCAGGAATCAGAGCTTGGAGCAGTGATATGATCCATGCTGAATAGAAAAGCCCCAGGCCAAGACAGCTTACCAGGTGAATTCTTTGCAGATTTCCACCAGGAACTCATGGGCACACTAGTCTCTGAATTCATAGAAACATGGCATTCAAACATCTCCCACAATCAATGTGCACTACCCTAGTTACCTTAATATGGAAGCCCACTAAAGACCTTTTCACTGTAGTAGACACCATCCCATCTCCCTAATCACAGTAAACTGTAAAATATATGTGAATGTGTGGGCACTGAGGCTCAAAGGTATCTTTCCTTCATTGATTACCAGTGATCAGGTGGACTTTACTCAGGGCACAGGTGATTGGACAACATCAGATGGTAATTAATTTGATCTAGTAGGCTAGAAACACAAACACAGATACAGCCCTAAAAGCATTCAATGCCAAGAAGGAAACTGAATAAGTTAAATGGCCCTAATTGTTCCACACCCTCAAAGCACTGAAACTCTGGTGAAGGCTTCATTAAGGTAGCTTGGACCCAGTACAGTGGGGTGATGGCAGCTATTAATACAAATGCCACCATCTCTAAAGCCTTTTCGCTGAATAGGGACACCCAGAAAGACTGCCCACTCCCTCCACTACTATTTATATTCAGGTTAGAAAGATGAAAACCATAAATGAATGGCTACATAAATGGTGTTTGCAACAGGGTCTTAATTGCATTACCCATTTGGAAGAATCTGATAATAAACCAGAATTATTTTGTTGGAATGGATTACACTTAAGTCGTAGGGGTAGTACATGTCTAGGTAAATAGTTTTTGGACCCACTAGCATTACATTTAAACTAACTGACCAGGCGGAGAACAGGGAAATTGCCCACTTCTCTTACAAAGCATAATACTTCCAGTTATTCAAACACTTCTAAAACTTCTCATTTGAAATGGATTTATTTTAAGGCCAGAAGCCTAAATAATAAGTTGGATGAATTAACAATTAGAGTTATACAAGATAAAATTGATAATATTTCTATTTCTGAAATCTGGGGTGACAACAAAGCATCTTGGGAAACCCAAATCCCAGGATTTAGCTTTTTTAAGCTTAATCATACCTCGAGAAAAGGAGGCTGCATTACCTTGTTTATAAATAAGTCCATTAAGTCCATTGATAGCTATATGCAAAATCTTGAGTACTGTCTGACTTGATCTGTATTCTAACCTACCTGTACTATATACTATGTACCTGTACTATGTACTATGTATTGTATAATCACATCTCATTTTATGTATGTATTCTCCCACATCATGCCTGAAAATAGTCAACTTTGGCTAGCGCACCTAACCCGGTTAACAAAAACTAAATAAATAAATAAATGTGTCTGATAAGATTCATACTCATGAACTTGATACAGAAAGTATCTGGGTTAAACTCTTTCCTTTAAACTCTCCTCCACGTATTATTGGTACCTGTTATTGACCTCCTGATTCTTTTTCTGTTTACTTTGATGCACTATTAATGGAAATGGAAAATGCTGTGGGGATTGGTGATGTTATAAAAAATGGAGATTTCAACCTTGGCAATATTGATTGGATAAAGAAATCACGTAGTTTTAGTAATGGTAAAAGACTTCTTGATATATGTAAATGAATAAGACTAAGCCAGCATATCCAGTCCCCAACTAGAGGGGATAGGATTCTGGATTTAGTATTAGCAACTGACCACCTGGATCTTATAGATGTCAGAATCAGTGCACCGGTCGGTAATAGCGACCATAATTCTGTGTCCTTCACCTTACATACGGTTTGTGCACCTTCTGTTGGATAAACTAAAGTGTATTTATATGACCAAGTGGATCTAATACATTTCAGGGAAGAATTAAATTCCATTACATGGGAAACTGCCTTTCTGGGTTTAAATATTGTTGAATGCTGGAATTACATTAAAGATACTTTATCTTACCTTAGTGATAAGTATATACCCACTAGACAAAAATATTTATACAATAAATATCATCCCAAATCTTTTAATAAATCTCAAATGATTGGTTAAACTAAAAGATAAGAAATATTGTTCTTACTTGAAATCTAAAACATTATATAACTGGTCTGCTTATTTATCTATACAGAAGACTTGTAAGTCAAAAATAAGAAAAGCTAAAGTTAAATGGGAACAAAATCTTGCTAGAACAGCTGATAGAAATAATAGAAAACATTTTTGTTCATATATTAACTCATTAAAAAAATCTATAGGTCAGGTTGGAGTGTTATAGTTTAATGACACACTGATTAATGACCCAAAAGTCATGGCAAATCTGTTTAACTTAAAATTTTGTGACATTTTTATCCTCACTCAGCATAATGCATTAAGTTATAGCATCAATAATTTCAGTGATATGAGTAGGATAACATTCACTGTAGATCAAATTTGTCACAAACTTACTATACAAAAAGGTAAAACTAGTTTTTGGCCCTGATATCTGTGGAAACTTTATATCCCTTTTATCTGACAGCTTGAAACATCCTTTGAAAATATTATTTGAGGGTTTTCTCCTTCATAATTATGTTCCAGTTGACTGGAAACATACCCATGCCATTCCTATTCATAGAAAGGGCCCAAATACGAATTGGGAAAATTATAGGCCCATCAGCCTTACCTCATCTGTGTGTAAAGTCATGGAAGGCTTGATAAAGGACATAATCACACCAAATTTGGAACAAGTTGATCCTGAACAACACAGATTCAGGCAGGGCAGAGGCTATGTAACAAATCTTATGTGTTTTTGTGAGACTGTAAGTTCTACACTTGACAGGAAAATCCCTTATGATGTAATTTTCATAGACTTTAGTAAAGCTTTTGATGTAATGCCCCATTGGGCATTACAAGTAAAATTAATGCATCTTAATATTAACAAGTCAGTATTTAACTGGATGTGTAATTGGTTAAGGAATAGATCACAGAGTTTACTGATTAATGGTGAGCTCTCTGAAGTGGGTCTCATGCCAAGTGGCATACCACAAGGCTCCATTTTGGGCCCCTGCCTTTTCCAAGCTTTTATATCAGATATGACAAATACTTGTATTTCTAATACTACCAAATATGCAGATGATGTTAAAATCGGTGGTCCCTGTGCCAGCCCGATCAGGTTGAAACCTTTCAGCATGACTTAAAAAAATCTCTGATTCGACAATTAAGTGGGGTATGCAACTCAACAATAATAAGTGCTGGGTAATGCATCTAGGACATCAGAACCCCAACACATTATATACCTTGGGAAATATAACTTTACTGAATACAACTGATGAAAAGGATCTTGGAATGAATATCTCAAACAAGTTGGATCATTCAAAAATCAAGTTAATCAGGTTATCAGTAAAACAAATAAAGTTATATGGTCTAGTCGATATAATATTAAATCCCGAAATCCCAACATTATGATGCCCTTGTATAGGGCTCATGTTAGACCACACTTGGAATATGCTTCTCAGTTATGGGGTCCATACAAGAAGTGTAATCGTTTCCAAGTCGAAAAAGTACAAGGAAAATACACAAAACAATTGCAGGGGTTACACACTACGTCATATAGTAGTAGATTAAATTCTCTAAATTTAATTTCATTAGAGACACGTTGTTTGAGGGGTGAGCTACTGTTTCTATTTGATATTATAACTGAACCCTATCTGATGACCGAACTAGGTTTCGAATTTAAATCAAATACACATAATACTAGAGGGCATCCATTACAATTGGCTGCCAATCATTTCCATTGTAACAATAGGATTTTTCTTTTCACATTGTGGATTATTCATCCCTGGAATTCTCTGCCATTGATGGTTATTATTAGGTAATCAAAATAAACAAAAAAAAAGTCTTAACATAGAAACATAGAATTTGACGGTAGATATGGACCGCTTGGCCCATCCAGTCTGCCCATTTCCCTACCTACTGGATAAGCTGCAGATCCTAGTTAACCAGCAGCCTACTTCTTCTTACCCCCACCCCCCAGAATTGCCTTATGACTGTCCCATGCATGCTTGAATTCCACCACTGATTTTGACTCCACAACCTCCTCCGGAAGGCCGTTCCATGCATCCACAACCCTCTCTGTGAAAAAATACTTCCTTAAATTACCTCTGAGCCGCCCCCCATCTTCAAATTGCGCCCTCTTGTTCTTGCACACCTCTTTTTTTGAAATATGCTACCCTCTTGAACTTTGTTGATTCCCTTGAGGTACTTGAAAGTTTCTATCATGTCCCCCCTCTCCCTCCTTTCCAAGAGGCTATACATATTAAGCTCCTTAAGTCTCTCTTCATATGTCTTCTGGTGCAGACCCTGCACCATTTTAGTTGCCCTCCTATGGACAGCTTCCATCCTGTCTATGTCTTTGCGGAGATTGGGTCTCCAGAACTGCACACAGTACTCCAGATGGGGTCTCACCAGCTGTCTGTACTGAGGGATAATAACTTCCTGTTTTCTACTGGTGATGCCTCTCCCTATGCATCCCAGTAACCCCCCAGCCCTCCTTGCTGCCCTCTCACATTGCTTGCCCACCTTTAGGTCATCTGATATGACTACCCCCAGGTCCCTTTCCATTTTTTGTTGCTAGTATCTCACCCCCCATTGTGTACTCTTCCCCTGGGTTTTTGTTTCCCAGGTGCATTACCTTGCACTTCTTAGCATTGAATCTAAGCTTCCATACATTTGACCATTCCTCTAACCTTGCCAAGTCCCTTCTCAT
Source organism: Neoceratodus forsteri (assembly GCA_016271365.2). Classification (NCBI taxonomy): domain Eukaryota; kingdom Metazoa; phylum Chordata; order Ceratodontiformes; family Ceratodontidae; genus Neoceratodus; species Neoceratodus forsteri. The sequence goes on along the minus strand of CM028129.1, from coordinate 938,595,402 downwards.
CCTTTCCACCCACCCTGTGCATCAACTCTGTTGCAGATCTTAGTGTCATCTGCAAAGAGACATATTTTTCTTCCAGTCCTTCTGCAATGTCGCTATAAAGACATTGAAGAGGACCGGTCCTAATACTGAACCCTGCGGTACCCCACTAGTAACCCTCCTTTCTTCTGAGTGGACTCCATTTACTATTACTCTCTGTGTTCTATTCTCCAGCCAATTCTTTAACCTGGCTGTCATCTTGGGACCCACTCCCAGGCTGGCTAACTTGTATATTAATCTTTTGTGTGGGACTGTGTCAAATGCCTTGCTAAAGTCTAGGTAGGCCATGTCCACAGCCCCTCCTTGATCTACTACTTTGGTCACCCAGTCAAAGAAATCTATCAGATTTATCTGGCATGACCTTCCCGCTGTGAATCCATGCTGCCTAGGGTCCTGTGCCCCTCTGGCCTTTAAATACTCGACAATTCTTTCCTTCAGAAGTGATTCCATCATTTTCCCTATCACTGAGGTTAAACTAACAGGTCTGTAGTTTCCTGCTTCTGCCTTGCTCCCACTTTTGTGAAGGGAATCACATCTGCCCTCCTCCAGTCCTCAGGTACCACCCCATCCTCCCATGATTTGTTAAAAGGGTAGTCAGTGGTGTCACTAATTCTACCCTTAGCTCTTTAGAATTCTGGGATGAATTCCATCAGGCCCCATTGCTTTGTCCACCTTCAGTTTTAAGAGTTCTTTCAGAACCCTTTCTTCTGTAAATGGTATCAACTTCAGTATCCAGAGTGTTACTACTGTTTGTTTTATGTACCTCCTCTTCATTTGTAAATACTGAGCAAAAATATTTGTTTAGTATCTCTGCCTTTTCACAGTCTCCTCTGCCCACCCTCCCTCCCTTTATTAAGCCTCACTATCCCTCCCTTGGTCTTCCTTTGCTCCCTGATGTACCTATAAAGGTTTAATCCCCTTCTTAACTGAGTTGGCTATCTTTTCCTCAGTTTGGGCCTTTTGCTGTTCTGACTGCCTTCCCAGTCTCCTTTTGCTTTAACTGATACATTTCTCTGTCCTGCTCCTTCTGCTATTCCTTGTACTTCCTGAATGCTTTCTTTTTCTCTTGAACCTTCACTGCCACTTCCTTTGAGAACCATAGTGGTTTCTTACATCATCTTGTTTAGTTTATTTGCTTCACACAAAGGCTTGTTACCTCTGTGATGGCAGTTTTTATTATTCCCCATTGTTCTTCCACCCCTCCTTCCTGCCCATTTGCTAGTGCATTCCTTAGGCACTCACCCATTTTGGCAAAGTCAGCCCTTCTAAAGTCCAGTACTTTTTTCTTTGTATGGCTTGACTCTATTGCTGTGTTTATTGTGAGCCATACTGTTCTATAGTCGCTAGTTCCCAGATGGCTACCCACTTCTACATCTGTGATCCTCTCTCCATCTCCATTTGAGAGAATCAAGTCTAATATTGCTCCCTCTCGAGTGGGCTCCAGTACTAGTTGTCTAAGGCATGCCCCCTGTAGGGCATCTAGAATAACTGCACTCTTCGAAGTGGCAGCTGCAACTGCACTCCAGTTAACATCTGGCATATTCAGATCACCCATCAGCAATATCTCCCCTTTTTCTGCCATTCTAAGTATACTTTCTATCATTTCCCTGTCCATTTCCTCCCCCTGAGAAGGGGGTCTGTATACAACCCCTGTGCGTATTGTGGTGCCATTGCCTGTCTCCAAATTTACCCACAGTGCTTCTTCTCCTCCCTGTTTACCCTTTTGTTCTGTTGCTTTTATTCCTTCCCTTATGTAAAGAACTACTCCTCCTCCTCTTTTACCCTCCCTGTCCCTCCTGTAGACAGGGTATCCTGGTATGTTTATGTCCCAGTCATGGTTTTGTGTGTACCATGTTTCTGTGACTGCCACGATATCCAGATGTTCCTCCTCCATCAAGGCCACTAATTCAGGAAGCTTGTTACCAAGACTATGGGCATTAGTACTCATTGCTCTCCATTTTTTGATGGCTTTACCTTCCATTGCAGCATCCCCCACTGACCGTTCTACCTCAGTCTTTTTCTTATTTAGTACCCTGTTTTGTAGGAAAGGCTGGGATTTTCCTGCTGCTTGTCAGTGCCTCCCCCTTTGACTAGTTTAAAAGCTTGTCAATGAAGCATTTAAACCGATTGCTCAAAAGACTTGTTCCCTTCCTGGATAGATGCAGACCATCCTGCCAGTATAGGCTGGTGTCCCTCCAGGTGGAACCCCAGTCCCCAATGAAGCCAAACCCCTGTGCTCTGCACCATTTTTACAACCATTCATTAAACTGCATGGTGCCAATTACCCTCGCCTCCCCCATGCTTATGACAGGCAGCACCTCTGAGAAGGATACTGTGTGTGCTACTTGTCTTAGGTCCCTCCCAACTCTGCAATGTCCTCCGGCACTGCTCTAATCTCATGATGAGCCAAGTCATTTGTCCCTAGGTGGACAATTCGTCCAACTCAGAATCCTTACAGCTGTTCTCGTGATCCTGAGGATGTGCTTCCTGTCCCTCCAAGCCATGGCACCAGGCAGGCACCTTACTTCCATTTTCCCAGCTCCCCAGTTCTATACCCTAATAATTGAGTCCCCACCAGGAGCTGCTTCCTTTCCCCTGTGGTGTCCTCTGCCTCCTTCCTGTGGGCCTCCCTTGTGACAGTTATCATCAGTCTTCTCTGCAGGTGCATCCATAGGGGAGCTATGCTCCCCCAGAATGGTGGAGCATTGGACTTAATTAATTTTTACTTACAGATGGACAACTTAAGTACTATTAATGTAGTCATTGGCTAGTATAGGAGTACCTATGAGCTTTTAGCTTCTTTGTTCCTCGCTTTCCTTAGTATGAACCTTAGTACATTATAACTTGAACCTTTGTTGCAACTCTCAGGTGCACAGACCCAGTATGGGAGAGGAACATAAAACACAGGCAGATGGAGATGATGCTTTGTCAACACTCACCCACTAGCAGGAATCAGTCCCAGCAGTAACAGAACTAACACAGAAGTTTAGTACCCTATTGGGATACAAAGTAAACGCGGATGCTTGGTAACCTACTGGGATACAAAGTAAATGTGTCAAGACCCCTACTCTTGATCTCATAAAAAGAGATGTACAACCTCTGAAATTTGTCATGAGGACTTACACCAGCTGAACACAACCTGAGATTCTTGGGTATTGATTTATCTTGGGTTATACATAGCTTGGGAACCTTAAACATTAATCTGCTTATGAAAACACTAGAAGTGTTTCTGGCCCATTGGAGCCACCTGCACCTGTCACATTTGGGTAGGGCACATGCCTATAAAATGATGACAACTCCTAAATCCATATATGTCTTGGACACCCTTCCAATCACCCTCTTTCAGCAGATTTACATCCAGATACAAAAGCATCTACTGAGTTTTTCTGGGGAATAATTACTAGATGGTTAAGCTCCAACAATCTTCAATAAAACAAAGCCAAAGGAGGCTGATCCTCCCAAACTTTGCAGTTAAGCATAAGGCCCATGTCCTATTACAGCTCAGCCAAACAGCGCCAGTGACTCCACAAAATCAATGCGTGAAATGAGTTTACTGTGAGAGCCAGGTGCTTGGCGATTCTCTCTATATAAAAGCATCCTCTTCAAGAAGATCCCAAAACATCTAAAAATCCATCCCACTACCCAGCAGGCCAAAATGTTATGAGCATGGACTTCTTCAACTACTGATGGATATCATGGTATTCCTCCTACTTTTCATTAAGGACAATCCCAACTTATGTATAGACTCCAAGCTCATCAGGATCTTAAAGACAGCAGAAACTGCTTAACATAATTCATAAATCTTCACAGTTTGCAAGGGACTCCCCAGAAGTTGCACAAATGGGTACTATCTCCATCAGACAGGTGCTGGAGATGCTGCCAGGAGGAAGAATCAGTCTCTACCCTGCTATAGTCATGTCCCAAACATAAATCTTACTTGAGGGACATAAAAATAATTGCACCAAGCTGCTACAACAACCCATACAACTTAACCCCTTTTGGGCTCTACCATCAGACTCTGCTAGTCCACCTAGGTAGCTTACAGGAGCATTAACCACTGCCATTATACTCTGACACTGGAAGGAAACTCAGTGCTCCCTCAACAGAAGAATTGCTACATGAGTCGGGAAAGTCAGCCATCTTCGAAAGAGTTCAATTCAATGCTAATAATAGGACTGCCTAATTCTGGGATGATTGAGGACCATATGTAAAATCAAATTTCTGCAAACTTCCATAAGGCTACTTCCCAGTGAAACAAAACGGACTCTCCAGGATATTTAATCTACCTTTTCCCATAGAGGGATACAACACCTTGTGCATACAGATTGCAAGCCCCTCTGCACAGACCTTATAAGCAAGATTTGACAGACATCTAGATCTAACTGACTGAGCATGTGATATGAATACATCATGTTCAGCTACACATGTTTTTTATGAATTTTGTCTAAAATTTAGTCAGCATTGAGATATGAAATCAACAGATGGGAGGAAATTATATAAGACAGATATGAAGTGCAAAGATATTGCTGAATAGTTTCAGTGTCTCTAGTTGCTAAACTTAACATAAATGGTGTTTGATTATTAAATATTAGAGCTTTTATGTACAATACCTATGACTTTTTATTCAATGGGCCTATGTAACCAGAGTAGTGTTATTCTTGTGCAACTGTGATAACTGTTTGGCTGTTCGCACTCTCTATTCCATGTGTAATTACTACCTTTTTGGGGTACCGAAGGCAAGGAACCCTCAAAGAGGGTTCCAGCCCTAGAAGGGCCATGGTAAATATTCCCTTGGCTAAAGGTAGCTTAGGAAGGAACCCTCTGAAGACAGGGGTGTGCCACTTGATGAGGAGGGGATGATGGTGGGGCAAAGAAAATGTGATTGAGAAGAAGGCTGAGAGGAACTGCTTATATAGCTCAGAAAGGGAATGTAGCTGGTTGTTCACCTTATTGAACTATAGTAAGTAAGTAAAAGTTTATTTTTAAGCGCTTTTCGAAATCCAAGCGCTGTATAATAATTAAATACATATAAAACATACATATAACGTAACAAACAACAATAAAATATAATTCCAATTTCAAATCAGTGCAATAACTACTCATAGGCATAACCTTTCGAGTGTTGTATTTCCAAGGTGCTCTGTCCTTGTCATGTATTTCACCTGCATATTGTTTGTATATTGTCTATACTTGTTCTGTAATTTCTTTGTTTTTTATTAAATATATTTTATTAAGTTTTTCTCCACAATGTTTACAGGCATGCAGCATACATGTATTCTGTTTACATTACAAGCATTTACACAAATAAGAATACACCTCTTTTAAATTATTGCTAGCTGTATAAGCAACAACAGGATAAGCAGATGCCTGTATCCCACCCTCCTCCCCAACCCACCCTGACTGCCAATAGGTAATACTGCTTTTTGTACATTATATATTACACATCAAGATCTCTTAAACTGTCACAGGATACAAGGGGGATCTAATGTTAAATTTGCCCTATTCAGTCCGGATCAACAACAAGCTTAATAGGGGATCCCAAATTTGTTTGAATTTTTCCACGTTATTAGATATCCCTGCAACAACTCACTCTGCTTGTATAGCAAACATTATTTCTCAATACCATTCAGTGTAAGAAGGGGTAATTGCATCTTTCCAATGCCGGAGTCATTTTTTTGTGGCACATGCCGAGATTAGTGCCTTATATGATCGCTGAGATCGGCCCTGAAGGGTAGCATAATCTCCTAGATTACAAATCTCCAGACTAAATTTATCTGACAGAGACAGTAATGGGCCCAAGTGGGATTTGATGCTGTTCCAGAATGGAGAAACTCCCTCACATGTCCACAACATGCACAGCATGTCTCCCAGAAACTTTGCGCACCTGGTACAGAGCTCAGAGATCAGGCCACCTATCCGGTAAAGCTTAACTGGGGTATAAAATAGATTATTATTGATTTGAAACTGCATAAATCTATATCTATCCCATTTAATATGTCTATATAGATGTTTCCAGATTCTCGCCCAACATCTAGAGTACATAGATGTTGGCTATGATTGGTCCTACTAATAACATCTATGATTTTCTAACTGGACCAGTGTGGTCTGCAAGAAGATATATGCATATGCTATTAAATATGAAGTCAGAAGGGATTTAATGTATGGCCCTAGCATAGATGACAGAGTGTTGGACCAAAGCCCTGTACCAAAGTGCTTCATTAGCATATGGGAAATCTGCAGGTATTTAAATATATATACCGGGGACCACTTATAAAGAGTGCTGACTTCCTGGAACAGCATCAATTTATGATTGATAACCAAGTCCTCAATTTTCTCAACTCCCATGTTAGGCCAAAATGAAGTAACTTTGAGAAGTTTACCCAAGATTAAAAAGTCAGGGTTATTAAAAAGAGGTTGTGTTAAATCCTTATGGCCCACTATCTTAAGAAGAGTATTAAATTGCCGTTGTGTTTCAAGCATGGAGCCCAGCAGGGAGTCTTTTAGTTTATTGGGAATATTCTTCTTAGGGAAGAAAGGGAAGGGCCTGGGATTCACCTCTTGTGCTAAACATAAGGCACACTCTATATCTAACCAGAGGGGGTGATAATGGTAACCAGGAGAGAAGCTAGGGGAAATTAATCAATACCTCATCCTTGTTAAGTGCATCGCTAAATAATATAGATAAAAGTTTGGGGCCTGTAAGCCGACATCCATTTTTTGACATGTAAGCTTAGTATAGCTACGTCTAGACTTTTTACCTACCCATAAAAAGGAATTAACTATTTTCTGTAATTGCAGAAACCAAGAATTCAGCAAGGCCCAATTGTACATTTGTAATGGGTATAGTATATGGGGTAGAATATTCATTTTTATTATTCTCATTCTGCCCCACAGGAACAAAAGTAATCGGTACCAGTGCTTAATATCTTCCTTTAAAGTATTAACAAGGATATCAAGGTTATGCCTCTTCATCACTTGGGGGAAGAGTGGAGATTAATTCCTAGGTATTTAAGTTTATCCGTTCACCATTGTAAACCCAGGTTTACAACTTCTGCCTTCTGTGAATATTTATTAAGGGGAAAGACTTCAGTTTTCTCCAAATTCAGTTTATAGTTAAAGAAGGAGCTGAACTGAGAAATTATTGTGAATGCTGCTGAGACAGATAGTGAAGGGGATGAAATATGTACTAGGATATCATCCCCATATGCAGAGAGTTTGTATTCTGTGTCACCTATCTTAATGCCAGAGATTAATGAGGAGGATTTCAGTTTCCTTATAAGGGCTCTAGGAAAAGATTAAGTAAATAAGGTGAAAGAGGACAACCCTGCCGCATCCCTTGCTTTAAAAAAAAAAAGGGGTGGAAAGCACACTGTTACACTGGACTCTTGCAGAGGGGGAAGAATAGAGTATTTTAACCCAATTTATAAATTCCTGGGGGATATGGTATTTAGGGAGTAATGAAAAGAGACAATCCCACGAAACCCTATCAAAAGCTTTTTCTGCATCCAAGGGCACCAAAACAGTAGGTGTGAGGGAATCCTTGGACACAGAAAACAGGTAGGTCACTTCCCAAGATGGTCAGAGGAAAGACGGCCTTTGACGAAGCCTACCTGTTCAGGACTAATCAGTGAATCCCAGACTCAGTTCAGGCTTAATGCCATGATCTTGGTGAGGGTTTTTAAGTCCACATTAATAAGAGAGATGGGTCTGTAGTTAGAGATGAGCAGAGGGTCTTTACCCAGTTTGGGAAGGACTACTATAGTGGCCTGGGAAAGGGAGAAATCAGATATGCCATTTACATAAAAATATTGGAAGGTGTACAGGAGAATGGGTGCTATTATATTTTTAAATGTTTTATAGAAGTTTGAGGAGAAACCATCTGGGCCAGGTGCTTCATCTAAGGGGAGTGATTCAATGGCATCAAATATTTCTTTAATTGTTATAGGGGCCTTTAATGTGAGAATCTGGGGTTCAGAAAGCATTGGGATATTAATATCTCTCATAAAGGAATCCAGCATTTGCTGAGAAAAGGAAAAGGTGGGCGGTGTATATGAACAGTTATAATAATCTCAGAAGGCTTTAGTAATGTCCATGGGGGAGGTGAGACTATTACCTGTTGGAGCATAAATAGAAGCCATAATTCTATCTGATGTTTGGGACCGAAGCCGGAGGGCCAGGAACTTCCCAGCTTTCTCTCCTTGGTCAAAATAAGATATTTTAGACCTAAGCATGTGAAATTCGGCTTTTTCGGCTAGCAGTAAATTATATTGTGCCCGCAAGGATTCTCCCAATCCTCTTCTGGGGATGAGGCTGATAAGTTGGCTTCAGCTATTGTGATCCAGTTAAATAAAGAGGAAAGGGTCTGATTTTGTTATTGTTTACGTTTTGATGCTATACGTATCAGTTCTCCTCTTAAAGCACATTTTAAGGTGTACCATAAGACATCCATCTTAGACATAGATTTGGAGTTACTTTCAATGAAGTCAGAAATAAAAGATTGTAAGCATTGAGTAGTATCTTCAGATTTTAGGAGTTGGTTACTAATTGTCCCTAATTTATTCTTATGAACGCTTGATGCAACATTTAATATTAGCTGTGCCACATGATGATTAGAAAAAAACCTTAGAGGAGTGAAAAACTGATACCACCCCATGGAGAAGTTCTACACTTACTAGGAAATAGTCTAAATGTGAAAATGAATGATGTGGGAGGGAATGGAATGAGAATTCCTTCTTCTCAAGGTAGATTATTCTCCATGGATCTGTAAGGCCTAATGAATGCATTAACTCATGCAAAGCTTTCTGCCCTAGTGACATGGAAAGTCTAGGATTACCTGATCTGTCTAATTTATTCGATAGGACTTGATTCCAGTCCCCCCCCAGGACTATTGGTAACATTGACCATGTAGCTAGTATTATCATTAAGTTCATAAAAAAATCAGAGCCCTCTGAGTTAGGGCTGTAGATGGATCCTAGAATTATCTCTGATTGTCCTAAGAGCACCCTGATAATAATGTAATGACCTTCAGGATCCAACACCTCTTGTAATAGATGGAATAGCATCTTCCGTGCAATAAATATGGCAGTCCTCCTTTGCCGGGAGTTCAGACCTGAGCCAAAAGCCTGTCCTACCCAACATCTATGAAAAAAATTAGTTTGAATAGTCAGGAGATGTGTCTCCTGTAGAAAAACTATATCTGGTTGAAGACTACGAAGGTGCAATAACATTTCCGTTCTCTTAGTTGGAGTCTGAGCCACTTTGACTTTCCATGAACAGAAATTGCATCCCGTCATTTTAATTGAGCATCCGGAAAAATTATGTCCTTGTGTACAAGAGTATAAGAAATTAACAGAGGAGTAAACAAGATGACCCAATTACCTATGGCAGTCCCCATCCCTCCTGAGTCTTTTAAATCCCCCTTCTCAGTATAACATTTCCCCTTGAAAAAAACACAAGGTAATAAGTCCCTGAGCCCCCTGCAACCAAAATAAAGAAAGAAAAAATCTTGACCCCTAACCATAGAATCGAGAGTGGGGGCTCTTCCCCCATATGTAAAAACGTGCCTGCTTCCACTGCAATGCTGCAGCACAATTGTGCTCCCTCCCCAGCCCTCCAAGAAAAAAAAAACAGCATCACAACATAGTAATCCCCAATTACACTCCAGAGGTGAACTATGTGGAGTAAAAGTGCGTGAAAACAATCCACACCTCCATGCATGTGTATAATAATTCAACTTAAAAGCTAACACATGCAACATTTCTATACCTCACTTACATGACATTAACCTTCCCTAGACATTTATATCTATGTATATATAAAAAAAGAGAAGAAAAAAAGGGGAGGAAGAGGGACTATTCAGAGAGAGAGGGAAGAAGGAAAACAGGAAAGGGGAAAGTAATATATCTCCCAGCTTTTCATTAGAGACATTAAGAGTTTAGGAGTAAGTTATATATCAGGGCATAGCATGCCCGATTTACTTAAAGGTCTGAAAGAAAAAAAAAGAAAGAAAAGAAAAGGTGAAGCAGAGTAAACCCTTGCATACTCAGAAGTCCAGACCTAAGACTGTATTCTCTTAATCAGTCCATATGCAGAAACTGGTCAGCTGTTGCTTTCTTACTAGCTGTAATGTTTTTGTAGTGACAGAGAAGTCCACACGTACTTGCACATGTTCGAGCAGCCCAGCATCCATACACAAGACCACCATCCAGTTTTCACTCCACAGCTACCGATTTAAATTAAATCTGCCACGTTGAATGCTGAACAGGAGAACTAAGGTAGTAAGCCATATAGGCAAGCTTGTTTGCATAGGAGACCAGCCGCCATGCAGTTAATTCTTTCAGGACCAAGAGGAGACAGTTTCTGCTTGTTAAAACAAATTCAACATAGGGAGAACCGATATAGTCACTATCTCGTCAGTTAGCCTCTCCAGCATTTTGAAAATACACTCAGATCTAAAACAGACATCAGCAAATTCTTTGGTAAAATTATTTTACCGTGATAAAGCCTTATCCTACCAGACTTTTGAGGTTGCAGGGTCAGCGGTGTGCAAATAAATCAGGGAACATTACAACAAGGTTTTCTGCAGCTTGTTCTGCATTTTTGAACGATCTCCAGCTTCCCTGGTATTGGACCAATAACTTGGCAGGATATATCATTCTGAATTTAATTCCGGCAGCTATCAGCTTGGTTACTGATGGATGGAACTTGGCTTGTTTCTGCCTGGTGGCTACCAGTAGGTCTTGTGAAATTTTCACTGGGGTCTCTTCCTATTTTATTTCCTGCAATTCTTTAACTTTAAACAAAATATGCTGCCGATCTATAAAGCTTAACAGTCTGACAATGAATGGTCTGGGTTTGGCTCCGACGGGGGGTCTGGGTTTTAGTGATCTGTGAGCCGGTTCCACATGATAGGTAGTGGAATGTGGTGGAGGGTCAGCAATTTTTAACAGAAGTTTTTGTGTGAAGAGGACTGTGGAAGATCCTCTGGCTTCTTCAGGCAAGCCAAATATAACTAAATTATTTCTCCTGTTTTGACCCTCGAAGTCCTCAAGTTTAGCTTCCACTTTACTTACTTTCTGTCTGAGTGCCACTATTTCAGGGTTTAGACGAGACTGCCAGCCTTCTAATGAAGTAGTTCTTGCTGCAACATTGGAGATATTTGTATTTGTTTCTTTTAATTCTGTCTTCATGCTTTTAAGTTCTGTTGCAAACCCCAGAAGGGCTTGTTTGAGCAGTTCCATTTCAGCAAGAAATCTGTCTTCTGTTAGTGGTGCAGGGCTGTTAGCTGGCGTTGCATTTTTACTAGTAGATGCTGCCTGGGTTTTCACACACGGCGTACGAGCAGGGAGGCTTTGGCACATTTCCACCTCCATTGGAACTTTGAAGACTTTTTCCCCCAGATAAATGACAGTCGCAAGTATCACCAAACTATAGAGTGTTACGATGTTCGATCAGTAGAGAGTTTTGTTATGTAGAAAATTCTAAATTAAGAGTTTTTAAGTGCATAGGAGAGGGAGCAGAGCAGCCACACGTCTTCTCAGGGTGAGTGCATCACGTGATCTCCTCATTCTGTAATTTCTTGATAATAAAATTTAAATTGTACAAAAATCTTTTACTTAACGTTGTCATTTTTTAAGATTTTTGTCCCAAATTTTCAACACAGTCCTTGTGTTACCCCATCTCATTGAAAATACTAGTGACAAGTGTCATATTTCAAATTCCATCAGAAATATGTTTTTATAGTTGCACTGTGAAATCATCTTTTGCACAGGGTTTAAAAAATTCCATCTGTCTCATTCATAACATGGGGTAAAAAAAAGACTATATTTAAATGTGAGGTCACAATGTCAAAAAACAATAATGTTGTTAAGAAATGTATGGCCTGAGTCTAGAAGGCTTGGTGCAAGTCACGACAAAGTTGACTTGCACCAAACACCAATGTGCCAAGAACCGTGTGCCGAATTCTCTATTGGGCAGGGTCCCAGTGGGTAAACCCTGCAGCTAATGCTGACAGGAGACTTGCACCAAATAGAGGAAGCAATTGAAGAGAAAGCTGCAAGCCTGCAGCTTTGCCTAGTAGAAGGGCAGAAGCATCCCCCAGCCCTGAACCCCCAGGATAGTGCAAAATAACCCCTCCTTTCTCAGCCTTGATCCCTCTGAAGGTTAACACAATTCCCCCTCCCAGTCCCAATCCCCATATTAGTTATATAATCCCCCCTCCCAGCCCCAAGCCCCACCCCACACTCACACACTGCAAACTGCAGGAGTAGTAAGTCAGCCTTTAGAAATGTAAAAGTAAACAGACCACTGTAGCAGCAGTCACTCACTGAGTGCATAATAATTATAGTACATGTTCCTTGCAGAGTTCAGACAGTGGCTGGCTGCAGTGGTGAGAGGTTAGCTGTGCCAGTCACTAGCTGGGTACAGGAGGGGGGAGTGGGGTGGTCAGACACTGCTGGCTGAAGGGCCACTAGACTATCAGGGATAACTGGGATTTTTCCATTTATATTTTCAACATTTGGCATTAGCGACCAGATTTGTGTTCAGGGATCAGGGCTTGGGGGAGAGGGGGCACTAGCCCTGCAGGGCTTATTTTGCTGAATTTTGGGAGGTTGGGGTATGAGAGAATTGATAGCCCTGCGGGGCTTTTTTACTGCAAATAGGGGGATCAAGGCATTGGGGGGTCTACTAACCCTGCAGTGCTGTTTACACATATTTGGTGGATTGAGGCATTAGGGGGGTCTGCTATCCCTATAGGACTTTTCTATATTTAGGGGATTGGGCCATTTGGGGGGTACATGTCATGAGAGGTGGGCTGATAGGAACATTGACGCAACTCCTGCTAGACACAAGGTACACTTACACCAGCTAATGGCAGGTATAAATGTACTCTGATGGATGTCCTTGGAGGGTTCTTTCAGAATCACAAATTTGGGGATCTGCCAGGTACCCTTCCAGAATAGGGCGTAACTGCTGCCTTAAACACCCTTGCCCCATGTCATGAGGGTTTATGGTGTAAATGGTTGCATACATTCATTTTGGTGCAAGCAGCCTGCGACATGTCGCAGGCTGCTTTGCAGAATCCCAAATGTTGCAACTCATGGCACAAAGTGCTACTTGACCATTCTTGTTGGCGTAAGTCACTTTGCACCATGCATAATCCTTTCTAGAATCAGGCCCATAGTGTTCTTCCTATAGTTACTTATAACTTTGTTTTTTTGGCAGATGTATTGCCCCAGATTTTCAGCATAATCCTTGTGCTACCCCACCTCATGGACATGGTGGGTGTAATTTTAAAAATCCCCTCCAAAACATCTTGTCACAGTTGCTCTGCAAAATCAGCTTCTGGATGAGCTTAAAAAATTCCACCTGTTTTGATCCTAAGGGTTTATAAAAGAATTGGGTTACAATTTTAGGTCAAAATGTAAGAAAAACAACAAAGTTATGAAGAAACATTGAATTTTGCCACCATTTACTCATAATTTTGTGATTTTTGCTGATTTGAACCCTAAATATTCAAAATAGCCCTTTAGGTACATCACTTCATGAACAGTGACAGGTGTCTGTTTTCAAATACCTCCAATTTCCTCAGTCACTCTGGAAAATCACCCTTTGGACAGGATAAGGGGCAGAAGACACCAGGAGAAAGGACTGCTGTGTGGCTAGACTTCTCTGCTGGGATTAAAGTAGAAGAACTTTTGTACTTGGACCTCTAATTTAGGGTAAAAAAAAAACTAACATACAAAACAAAAAAAAAGTGTGTGTCTGGGTTAACTGAACTGAATGGGTATCTGAACAGTTATCTAGGTGTAAATCTCAGGTGATGGAAAGGACTTAACTGCTGTGAGGTTTAAATTACTTGCAGAAAGATCTAGTAAGTAGGGGGAGTGGCTTAGCTAGAAGGAAGCTACATTTAAAGACTGCCTTAGAAAGATTATGCTAATAGCTTGGCAGAAGACACCAGAGAAAGGACTTCTGTGTGACTGAACTTCTCTACTGGGACTATATTGCCCTCCTTCCCTCCCCTCCACCCCCCACCCAAAGCTAGTTCTATTTTTATAGGCACAGGATTTGACTGACAACAGGAACTTCCTGTTTGGGAGCAGGAAGTGAGTGATCACAGAATCACCAAAGACCCACCATCCTAGAAGGGCAAGAGTAACTCTCTGGCCCCCTTTAGCTGCTGGAGGTCTGCCTCTGAGCAAGTAAGTGGTCTACTGAGAAATATAGGATATTCTTGTCTCAGAACAGGACAATCAGGAGCTTAAAGGGCATCACAGGCAGAAAGTAGGAGAGAGAGAGGAAAAAAAACAGAGGAAAGAGTAAGCATTGCAAACAGTTAAGGGGCCAGAAATAAGATATGATTGAGGAGGTGATGCAGTGGCTGTGAGCAGCAGTCTCCGGGAGACATTCTGGAGGATGCAGTGTTGTCCCATCTGCAGGCGCCCTCAAGGCTGAGGGAGGAGGTTGCTCATCTCCAGGCTGAGTTGGCCAGGATTTGTGGGACCTCCTTCCATCCAGGGACCACCAGTGCCACTGCCGCTGCCTCAGAGGTTGCCAAGAAAGAGGAGCAGTTGGACCACAGTGGGCTCAGGGAGGGTGAGGGTGGTGGAACAGAGGTGCATCCCTCCAGTGGTACCTCTCCACAATCCCTATGCCATTCTGGCAAAGTGTGGTTCCTCTATGGAGGCACCCGCAGTGGAGACCAAGGAGGATGCTGGGAACCTCCACAAAGGAGACCCAAAAGAGGGTGGCAGAGGACCCTGCAGGAGAAGGAAACAACTCCTGGTGGGGGACTTCATTCTTAGGAAGGTAGAACTGGGGAAGGAAAGGGAGAGGGAGGTAAGGCGCCTGCCTGGCGCCATGGCTTGGAGCGACAAGGAGTGAATCCTCAGGATTGCTGGAGCAGCTGCATAGGGGAAGGAGCTGGATGTCATTGTCCACCTAGGGACAAATGACCTGGCTAAGAAAGGGATTAGAGAAGTGCAGGAAGAGTTTGTGGAATTGGGGAGGGGCCTTAGTCAAGTAGCACACACGGTAACCTTCTTGGAGGTGCTGCCCATCTATGGCATTGGAGAGGCTAGAGTGTTCTGCATCATGGCATTCAATCAGTGGTTGAAAAATTGGTGTGGAGCTCATGGATTTGGCTTCATTGGGGACTGGGGGGTCCACCTGGAGTGATGCAAGCCAATACTGGCATGATGGGCTGCATCTGTCCGGGAGGGGAACCAGGATCCTAGGTGATAGGTTTAAATGTTTCATTGGCAAGCTTTTAAACTAGCCAAGGGGGGAGGCACTGGAAAGGAGCAGGGAAATCCTAGCCCCCCCAACTAATCATGGTAGTAAGTGCAGCAAACACCAACATAGAGGTGTCGATAGGGAGAAGGGCAGGGGTAAATGGAGAAAGTGACAAAGGCAAGAAGGACAGGAATGGGGCAAAAGGGAGTAAGACCATCAGGAAATGGAGGGTAATGAGTACCAATGCCCATAGTCTGGGCAACAAGCTCCCTGAGCTGGTGGCCTTGATGTAAGAGGGATGCCTGGATATCGTAGTAGTCGCATAAACATGGTACACAGAGAACCATGACTGGGATGTTAACATACCAGGGTACATAATCTACAGGAGAAACAGGCAGGGGAGAAGAGGGGGAGGAGTAGCTCTCTATGTAAACGAAGGGATAAAAGCAACTGAACAAAAGAGTAAACAGGGAGGAGAGGAGGCACTGTGGGTCACCCTGGAGACTGGAAAGGGCACCACAATCTGCACAGGGGTTGGGTACAGACCCCCATGTCAGGGGGAGAGAATGGACAAGGATATGATAGAAGACATTCTTAGAATGGCAGAGAAAGGGGAGATACTGTTAATGGGAGACCTGAATATGTCAGATGTTAACTGGAGCACATTTGCTGCAGCCACATCCAAGAGCAGGGCCATTCTTGATGCCCTACAGGTGGCAGGCATTAGACAGCTAGTTTCAGAACCCACTCGTGAGGGAGCAATCTTAGACCTTGTACTCTCAAATGGGGGCAGTGAGAGGATCTCAGATCTAGAAGTGGGTTGCCATCTCAGGACAAGTGACCATCAAACAGTGTGGTTCACGTTAAACTCAGCTACAGACTCAAGCCATACAAAAGTGAGGGTACTGGACTTTAGGAGGGCTGACTTTGGCAAGATGGGAGAGTGCCTCAGAAAAGCACTAGCAAACAGGCTAGAAGGAGGTGTGGAGCAACAATGGGGAATCATCAAATCTGCCATCACAGAGGCAACAAGCCTTTGTGTGAAGCAAATAAACAAAGCAAAATGAAAAAAAAAGCCACTATGGTTCTCAAAAGAGGTGGCTGTGAAAGTCAGGAAGAAAAAGATAGCATTCTGGAAGTATAAGGTAACACAGAAGGAGCAGAACAGAGAGCTGTACCAGTTAAGGCAGAAGGAAGCAGGGAGGGAAGTCAGAATAGCAAAGGCCCAAACTGAGGAAAGATAGCCTACTAGTTAAGAAGGGGGAAAACCTTTATAGGTACATCAGCGATAGAAAGACAAACGGAGGGATAGTGAGGATGAATAGAATGAACGTGGTGGGTGAGGGAGAGTGAAAAGCAGGGATACTGAACGAATATTTCTGCTCAGTATTCACAAAAGAGGAGGGAAAGTGCCTAATCCAATTAAAAGAAGCTCTTGATAGGGGGTCGATCTCAGTCCTTTCACAGAAGAAAGGGTTCTGCAAGAACTCCTAAAACTGAAGGTGGACAATGCAATGGGTTCTGATGGAATTCACCCCAGAATTCTTAAAGAATTAAGGGAGGAACTAGTGAAACCACTGGCTACTCTTTTAATAAATCATGGAGGATGGTGGTACCGAGGACTGGAGGAAGGCAGATGTGATTCCCCTTCACAAAAGTGGGACCAAGACAGAGGCAGGAAACTACAGACCTGTCAGTCTGACCTCTGTGGTAGGGAAAGTGATAGAGTCACTTCTGAAGGAAAGAATAGTTGAGTACCTAGAGGCCAGTAGAGCACAGGACCCAAGGCAGCATGGGTTCACAGCGGGAAGGTCATGTCAGACGAATCAAATAGATTTCTTTGACTGGGTGACCAAAGTAGTAGACCAGGGAGGGGCTGTGGACATGGCCTACCTAGACTTTAGCAAGGCATTTGACACAGTCCCACACAAAAGATTAACAGCCAAATTAACCAGCCTGGGAGTGGGTCCCAGGGTGGTAGCCTGGTAAAACATTGGCTGCACAACAGGACACAGAAGGTAATTGTAAATGGAGTCCACTCTGAAGAAAGAGGGGTTACTGGTGGGGTACCGCAGGGTTCAATATTGGGTCGATTCCTCTTTAATGTGTTCATCAGTGACATTGCAGAGGGACTGGAAGGAAAAGTATGCCTTTTTGCAGATGACACAAAGATCTGCAACAGGGCTGATAGACAAGGAGGCGTGGAAAGGATGAAAAGGGACTTGGCAAGGTTGGAGGAATGGTTAGAAGTATGGCAGCTAGGATTCAATGCAAAGAAGTGCAAAATAATGCACCTTGGAAACAAGAACCCAGGGGAAGAATACACAATGGGTAGGGAGGTAGTAACAACAACAAAAAAGGAAAGGGACATGGGGGTAATCATATCAGATGAACTTAGAGTTAGCAAGCAATGTGAGAGGGCAGTAGGGAGCGCTGGGGGTATATTGGGATATATAGGGAGAGGCATCAGCAGCAGAAAACAGGAAGTTGTTATCGCTCTGTACAGACAGTTGGTGAGACCCCATCTGGAGTACTGTGTCCAGTTCTGGTGACCCCATCTCCTCAAGGACATAGACAGGATAGAGGTAGTCCAGAGGAGGGCAACTAAAATGGTGCCTGGTATGCAAGAGAAGCCGTATGAGGAGAGACTAAAGGAGCTTAATATGTATACCCTTGAGGAAAGAAGGGAGAGGGGGGACATGATAGAAACTTTTAAGTACTTCAGTAGAATCAACAAAGTCCAAGAGGGTAGCATCGTTCAGAAAAAGAGACTTGCTAGAACAAGGGGACACAATTTAAAGATAGAAGGAGGGTGGTTCAGGGGCAATGTGAGGAAGTATTATTTCACAGAGAGGGTAGTGGATGCATGGAACAGCCTTCCTGAGGAGGTTGTGGGGTCTAAAACTGTGGGAGAATTCAAGAATGCATGGGACAGACAAGGCAATTCTTGTGGGGGGTAGGAAGAAATAGGCTGTTGGTTAACTAGGATCTGTGGCCTATCCTGTAGGTAGGGAAATGGGCAGACTAGACGGGCCAAGCGGTCCTTATCTGCCATCAAAGTCTATGTTTCTATGTTTCGATAAAAAAAATACACCTGTCCTGGTCATAAGGTGGGGTCATAAAAAGACTATGCTGAACATCTGTGGTCGAAATGTGAAAAAACAATGAACTTATGAATAACATTGAATTTTTCCAGTGTTTGTTTGTAACTTTATTTTTGCAGATTTTACCCCACATTGTCAGTTTATCCATTAAGTTACCCCACCTCATGAACATGACATGTTTCATTTGTCCCCTGTGAAACATGTTTTAGCAGTTGCTCCACAAATCAGCTTTCAGATTGGTTTAAGCCAAATTCCTTTTATCTTGATCATAATGTGATGTCATTTTAAACTAGGTTGGAAATTTTGCTTCAAAATGTAAAAAAACAAACAAAACAACAAAGTTATAAAGAAATGGACAACTTATGAAGATGTTCTTTATTCTGTTTACCATTATTTCAACTGTATACCTCTTAGCCCAGTGGAACCCAAAGTCTGCGAGACATCGGCTACTGGGAAATGAAAGGTATGCCCATGTTACAGGAAGCCCCTGCCACTTTTGAGGACTGACCTTTTCTTAAATCTGTTGCAACAGTTCTTCTATTTCTTAGCCTAACCTATCCTTTACAATTTCTAGTCCATAAGACTGGCCACCTTTGGGTACCTCCTTCCCTTTCTTGACTATGCTATAGTGTCCTCTTTAATTTTCCTTTTCCCTCTCAGGTCCTTGTACAGGGAGGTTATTGTTGAGACCTCCAAGGGTATGTAAAACAGGTTGTGTTTATTGTTGTTGGATTTAGTATGTAATAGCACTATGTTCATAAAATACCTTGATGTATATACCTTGGGCTGGATATTCAAACTGCACCATTCTGTGGCGAAAGCCCTTGCACTGCTCAAATAAGTTGCACTGGGGTGTGGCCAGGGTGATATTCAATGGAGTTGTGCTACTGAGCAACTCCTTTGAATATCACCCCCCGGCCACAGCCACTGTGCATGGCGCAGTGGAACTTGCGCCACCGCAAGTGGTCAGAGTGGAGCATTCAAGTTGTGGTGGCGCAAGTTCCATTGCGCCATGCACAAATTCCCAATATTCAAAAGGTGACATGCAAATGGGGCCATAATTCATGCAAGGCACAGAGGGGCCATTTGCATCTATTTATGGCCCATTTGCATGCCATTAGCATGCAAGTGCGCCGATCCCTGAGGACTTGTGTCTGGCGCCCTGCCAGGCAGCAGCCGTCCGGGACCGACGCCCCGCAGCCTGATCGAGGCATGAGGTAACTCTTACTGGCCCGATCATGGGCAAAACCATAGACTTCATTTCGACTGGCCCGATCGCAGGCAACCTGTAGAACTCTCACTCGTGCCGACTGGCTCAATCGCTGGCAAACCTGCAGAATCTCTCACTCTTGCCTGATCGCTGGCAGAACAGAGCCAACCCCCGATCTCTCGGTGGTTCAGTGATCGCAAGCCCAATCACAGGCTTTATTCACCTTCACAGTCCACCATGGCGATTCAGTGTTTCACCCACCATAGCGCCCCACCAGCCCCCTCATCAGCGTCTGCAGTGCGCACCACCCGCTCACTCCTGCCGCCCGCTGACTGATCGAGACTGGCCACCTACTGGTTCAGATAAGAGCCAATGGGCATGCAGCCCATACCATACAAGGCAGTTCAGATGTGAATGAATTCATTCATTTATATATCTCGATTGCCTTAGTGTATGAGGTTGCACGCCCATTGGTTCTTGCTCTGGAACCAATGGGCATGCAGCCCTACCGAGCAGTCAGTCGGCGGTGGCGGGCAGCAGGCATTTGGGTGCTGCCGCCTGCCGCTGATGGGGGCGGGTGGTGGGACTCCATGGGTGGGGACCACTAGATCACCAGGGCACTTGGACCTTGGGGTGGACTCTAATGCCCGCGATCGGGCTTCATGTCCACTGACCACCAGGGATATTGTTCTGGGGGTTGAATTGTTCTGCCCACGATCGGGCTAGTGGGAGGTGGGGGGAATTCCTATGGGCTCTGCTCTGTGATCGGGCCAGTTGGGGTGGAAGGGGATTTACTTCATGCCCGAGATTGGGCCAGTCAGGGGACGGGGATTTCTACAGGTTTGCCTGATCAGGCCAGTCAGGGGAGGAGGTTATTATGCCCACGCGATTGGGCTGCAGGGGGGCATAGGATGAGGGCTACCTACAGGTGGCAGCTGTGTTGTGCCCTGCAATGCAGCAGCTCACCTGTGGGTGGCCCTTGACTTACCTTCTTTTTTTTTTGCTCAAAGTTGTGCAGGCGCAGGTTGGGGGTTGAGCCTGCACAACTCTGCATAGCCCGGCTGAATATCGGGCTGTGCAGTTTATGCATGGTTCCTCCTCCTGGTTGAGCATGCCTTCATTAGCATTGCGCTGTTGCTCAGCATGACTTGGGGCTAACTGCTCCTGCTGAATATGGCAGAATGGCGCAATTTTGGACTTGTGCAGGCGCAACCCTATTGCGCATGGTGCAACCCTTTTGAATATCCAGCCCCTTATGTTTATGAAACCTGTAAATGTTGAAAATACCATGGCACTAGGTGTTTTTGATAATGGTAAAAAATACTAGGTGACTTATAAAAATTAAGTTAGTTGTGCTATTTGAAATGCA
The DNA here is from genome assembly GCA_016271365.2 of Neoceratodus forsteri. Classification (NCBI taxonomy): domain Eukaryota; kingdom Metazoa; phylum Chordata; order Ceratodontiformes; family Ceratodontidae; genus Neoceratodus; species Neoceratodus forsteri. Next base: position 938,574,446 of record CM028129.1, on the reverse strand, counting down.
TGTAAATTGCTGTAAATGGAACAAGTCTGAAATTTCATGGTGATTTGCATATATCTCATGATGCTTTGCATTATGGAAGTATGTGTGATGTTGTGTTTATTTGAAACTTGGCTTATAGTCAATGTCCTTTTGGGTAACCCTTGTTTCGGTGCTGCTGCACTGAGGTTCTTTGGATTTAGCTTTTTTTTTTTCATTTGAGCCCACACTACCCAAGCAAACAAGGCCCACATAGGGGTGGAGGCTGAATCTCAACTGTTAAGTTAAATCAGAGATCAGTGTCAGAAGGTGCTGTCTAAGTGCAAAGAAAGGACATACATAGTCTATTGCTGCAAATTGATGTACAGAAGAAGAGCTATGCCTTTGCTTAAGGTTATCTCCTGTATTTTGAATAAACATTACACAGAGACTGTGTGTTGAACTTGAAGTTTGGTGTCTGGTCCATCTGTTATCCCACAACCCCATTCACAGCCCACAGCTGCATCCTACTGTTGTTCTAACTTGCAACAGCATGCAAGTAAGCATGTTCAGCATTGACTAATGCTTTTCTTTATTTGTTGTACTGCATTTTTAGGGGGTTGGGGAGACTGTGAAAACAACTGTGTTGTAGTGCTAAATTGGTATTTTTTTAACTTTCCGTTTCATCTGCCAGGTAATGTTGGGCTTAATTGTTCTCTGGGGGGAGGGATTTCAGGTGAAGGGTGGCTATTGAGGGAGTTTAAGGGACTGTAGTCCACAGCTGCTTGTGGTGCCTTTGCTGGAAGGATCACTGACATGGTTGCCTAGTGCCAATCAGGCACTAAGAGCACCGATACAAAAGATGCTCTCTAGGTTGGGGATAACAGCCATAGGAAGAAGCCAGCTAAGGGCCATGGTGAGTGGTCTCTTAAACCCTTTACATTATTTCTTGTGCTATATTGCTTGTTTTTTTTGGGGGGTTAGGAGGATCCCATAATAACAAATGTGGTGTGATGTTTCATTGGTGGTTTTGTTTTCCTTTTCTTTCCATTGCCAAACAATGGTGGGCTAAATAATTGTATGGAGGGGCAGGGAGGTTGGGCAGAAGGTGGACTTTGAGGGAACTGGAGGGACAGGAGTTTCCAGCTGGTTGCTGTGCCATTTCAGCAGGAATTACCCATGTGACTTCCTAGTGCCAATCCAGCAGTAGTAGCACAGATAAAAAAGGCACTATTTGGTTATTGGGAGACGGAAAGAGGAATGAGTAAGCTGAGGGCAGTAGTGAGCTGGCGGTTAAGCTCTTTTTATTTGTTTTGCTACTATGCTTGTTGTGTGGGTTGAAGGAGACCAGGACAACAACTGTGCTGCACTGTTTTTTGTTTTCCACCAGTTTCCTTTCTGTCTGCCAGATAATGGTGGGTTAAATTGTTGTCTCCTGTGTCTGTAGTGCACTATGCTGGAGGGCAGAGCAGCAAGATGGCCACAATGCTGCTCAGCTCCTTGCATCTCAGCTCTTGCAGTGGAATTTTGTTAAATTCTACTCTTAAAAGCCATTGTAATCTGTTTTTATTGTTAAATTGCTGAATTAAATTTATGTTAACTTTGTACTCAGCTATGTTTAGCAATTGTATTTTGTTTGCACCATTTGCTAGAAGCATGTTGCTGCTGTGGTAATATAACACTTTATAAGGCTCAAAGAGCAGACTTTTGAACGAACCTGCAGATGCCGAATACTTGTGATCCTTGTGAGTCCTGTGGATTGGGGAGTGTTTGTTGAGCAGAGATTTTCTTGTTTGCCTTTCTGTCCACTTTCAGAGCTGGCTCAGAGATTTTTTTTATTCAAATTTGGCTGCTACAAGGAGAGGAGTGCAGTTGGCTTGGACCAAAATGTTTCACTAAAAGTGTTGATAAACGCATTAGAATTTTAGTTTTAAAAAAGGTATGCCATCTATGTCAATGGTATGGAAGAATACATAAATGCCAGGACCTGACTTATTACACTCAGTAGAGCAATTTTTATATTCTCTTTTACAGATATCAATTGAGGAAATAGATACTAATTGAATTTGGTGCCGGCTAGTTTGCTAATAGGTGCAGCTGGTCTTTGGGAAAGGAAAAGCAACTAACTTGCAATTTGAATTTATTTATGCTGATGGTGACTAAAGCTTTCTGATGGCAAAAGAGTTTTGTGCTAGAGGCCAGTTGTTAATGTTGGAGACCCACTGAGCCATACATTTTGAAATAAACTCCACAAGGTATGTCGTTTTAAAACTTAAGTGGCTCAAGAAGCCAGGAATGACTAGAAAGAGGTATGAAAAATCCACATTACTTGCTATCTACCTAGAAATGGCTGACAATGAAATCAGAAATGTTTGAAAGACTTCTGGCTCTTCAGGCATTTTGAAAGACCTTAATGAGAATCACACCTGGAATCAATTTATGACTTTGGGAGCTCTTAAAGTTTATTTTGCTGCTAACCCCTTATATTTTATTTTGTTTTATTTTGTGCATTCTCTGTATGGGCCTGTTTTCTGGTCCCCCAGATAAATATGCCATTTCAGAAAGAAGGAAACTGTAATTTTGACTCCTTTAAGGGAAGTGAATTTAGAACATTCTTGCCTGCTTATTAGTAGACAAGCTTGCCAGATGAAACAAGTAATCAATAGATTTAAGTGTTACAGCCTGTTGGATGCCTTATTGAAGATTGTGAGGGCCTTATAAGCTATTTGATAATGGTCAAGTTCTTTCAAACTCTATAAGATACTGCTGACAATTTTTTTTCAAACATTCTTATTTATTTTAGTTCAAACTTGGATTGTTTACCTTGCTATTTTGGGTGGGGTGCCTTGGTCACTTGGTCACTAAGATATAGACATTTACTCTTCTGAGTGGATAGGCAATCAAGAGGAGGTGGGGTTGCAATTTATGTAAGGGACAAATACTCAGCCACATGCATAGACGCATCATCCTCCCCCAAAGAATTTGAGTGCTTGATGCTAAAGATCGAACTTTCTCCTTCCAGTGCACTCTGTGTAATAGGCTGCTACAGGCCCCCTTCTGCCGGGCCTCATCTCCTGTCTCACCTCAGTTGTGTACTGGGGCTCAGTTCCTTTGAAACCATTATTCTTGGTGACATGAACTACAATTGGCTATCAAGTGGATCAGCTCCCTTGAAATCCTTTTGTGACACTCTAGGGTTGGTGCAACTCATTGGCGAGCCTACTCGCCCAAATAAAAAGAACCTTAACAACAGCAGGGTTTTATTTAACTCTAAAAATTGATTAGTGTTTTGCTCATAAAAGTGCTAAATCTTTGTGAAAATGCATAGCTCTTGCCTCACTGTTTTTAACAAACACAGCACTTCTAGAAAATCTCTATAAATACTTTCTGTACAGTTAGTATCATCCCAAGAAAAAAACTGCTAATCAGTTATTTAGAACCCTGAACAGCTCCCTCTTAGATGTCATTTTGGTTAGCAAGCCACATCTGTTTTCTCATGTTAGAACATTTTTCTCAGACATTAGCGATCATTGTATAATCACCACCATTAGATCCATGCACAACCCACAGTTTGTGGCAAAGTTCTCTATCAAGATGTGTAAATGCAACTTCAATTTGTTTGCATATGTCCACGACTTGAAACATTCACTGGAATGGCAGAAATTCTTCCTAGCCAAAATGGTTAACAGGGCATATACTATTTTTTACAATATTTTAAGTGAGACTTTAAATAAGCATGCACACTTGGTTAAGGTGTGGGTCAGGAGCAGCACCTGCCATTGGTTCTCGCCTGAGCTCAAATCTTCCCTGTCAGAAAGGGATACTTTATGGAAAAAAGCCTGAAGAAGCAATAACGACTCCGATTGGTGTCTTTTTAAGAGAGCATGTAACAAGTGCACCAAGTTGATCAGAGCAGACAAGGCTGCCTTCTATCGTTCAGAGCTAGCCTCTGCCTCAAGAAATCCCTCAAAGCTCTGGAAAACATTAAAAGACATGTCTGGACACACACCTGGTAATTCCATTCCAGCAAAAATTAAGTCCGGTGGCAGCATTATCTCTAACCGATCGGAGATATTGGAAGCCCTCAATAACCATTTTGCAACAGCAGGGCTAGCATTTGATACTTCCCCTGCCAATGACCTCCGCACAGCTCAGGGCCCACCAACCCACGAGTCCGTCCCTACCGAGGAGGCCTTCTCCCTCCTGCCTTTCTCTCTAAAAGAGGTGGAAGACCTACTGCTGCAACTGGACACCAGGAATGGAGCAGGCTCCAACTTCATAGAGCCATACTATCTGAAATGTGCCTACCATGTGCTTGCAGTGCCAATCACCCACCTATTCAACATGTCACTCTCCCATGGTAGCCTCCCCCCTCAATGGCAAATATCCCATGTCATTCCTCTATTAAAAGCAGGTTACCCCTGCTATCTAAACAATTACAGATCAATCTCCCTCCTCCCCATCCTGTCTAAATTATTAAAAAAAATCATGTGTGGCCAGCTAGGGGAATACTTAGAATCCAGAAGCCAATTAAACCCAGTTCAGTTTGGATTCAGAGCAAAGCACAGCACCATAACAGCCCTAGCTAAGGTGACCAATGATTGACTCCTAGACCTTGACAACAAGAAGCATGTCTGTGCCTTTTTCTTGAATCTTAGTAAGGCATTCAACACAATCGATCACAGCCTGCTTCTTTCCTCCCTAAGCACCTTAGGCCTGGACCATAAATCTATGTGCTGGTTTGCAGACTACCTCGGAGAATGGAAACAGCAGGTTAAGGCTGAAGGTGATCTTTCTTCATTAAAACTTATGCTGAGGGGCATGCCCCAGGGCTCTATCCTTGGTCCTCTCCTCTTTGCAGTCTACATTAACAACATCAATGACCCCATCAAAAAAGCCAACATCCACTTTTTCATGGACGGCACTGTACTGTATTTGAGTCGTCCCATGCCAGAAGCAGCCTGTGAAGACCTCCAAGCTGAATTTAACTTTCTACAATACCAGCTCATAAACAAAAAGCTTTTTCTCAATGTGAAAAAGACAAAAGCCATGCTCTTCTCCCCGTCCTTGCATGTGGAAATTCCTGCTTGGGGGGTGCTAGCACACAAATTACCACTGTTCTTGGAGAAACACTAAAGTATGTAGCTAAATTCAAATATCTAGGAGTTTGGCTCAATCATAAACTTTCCTTCGCTGACCATCTCGAAGAACTATAGAAGAAACTAATGCAAAGATTAGGACTATTCTACAGAATTAACCACCTGCTCACAAAGGAGGCCAAGATTCAACTGGTTCAAGCTTCCTTCCTATCTTTAATAGATTACGTGGACCTGGTCTACAGCCACTGCACTGCCTCTGCACTGGCTAAGTTGGACACCCTCTACCACAGAGCTATCAGGTTCATTACTGGCCTTCCGCTTTCCACACACCACTGCTCCCTGTACTCATCGTTAGGCTGGACTTCCCTTTACCATAGGAGGAATAGAAATGCCACCCTATGGGCCTTCACAGCAGTGACCAACAAGCTCCACTCATATGTCTCAGATTGTATTCCCTGGAGTGTGTTAAGCACCTACTCTCTAAAGAGCTATTCCCTAATTGCCCTCCAAGTTCCAAGGGTCAGCACTCATTTCAGCAAAGCTGCTCTAAGCTTCTCTTTACCCACATTGTGGAATGGCTTACAAAGAAACTTGAAGCTGAGCTGCCCTGTTAGCCTGAATATCTTCAAGGCGCTTTACGATCGCTACATGAAAGCACCTTGTAAATGTTTTCCTCACAGCTAGCCCACTAATTCCACAACTCCACCTTTCCATCCTGATGCTTGCCATGTTTCTACCCCTGGCTCTCACTCTTTCCCTATTAACTCTTTTTGCTGCACCAACTTTCCCTGTCCACTCCAGCCTGGCTAAAGTCCCACCCCATCCATAGTAGTATCCCAATTATCTACCCCTCCTCCATCATTATCATAATAAACAAGTACACGATAGCATCATCACTTTCTGTAGTTTTAGCCCAATTTTTCCCCCAGTCGTCGGTAATATATCCCTCCTCTTCTTTACCTCTCTAACCTGCCACCCCATACACTGCCTCTTTCCCCTATATGTGTAGTTGTCGGCTGCCTCACTCAAAAGATCTCTGTTTATAACCCCTGTATGCCTATGGTTTATTGTACTTCTGCTGACTTCTTCAATTGTAAAATAATGCTGTTTTTTTTTATTTATTACAACCCTGTACTGTGCTGTACACACTGTATATACTTTTCCTTTGTTGCATATTATTGCTTTTTGCATATCTGCTTCTGTACTGTACTTTGATATAGTCATGACCAGGTCCACCTTGCAAATGAGCCTTGCTCAATGGTGTCCCCTTGGATAAATAAAGATTTTGATTGATTGATATATTTTCCTTTTCAGGACTCATTTGTGGAGCCATAATGGAATATATAAGTTTTAAATTATGCCCCATTTGCAAGTTTTTTGACTCTGTTTTGTGGGACTTCTTTTATGGAGCTTAGTGGCCTTCGATCAATCAAGTTATTCACTGGAGTCCAAAACAATGTGCTAACTCAAAGCAATCCTTACATGGAGACAAATTTGATGACTTCTCCAAAGGACCTCTATACCGGCTCTGAAATGGCTTGACATTTTTGAATTCCTGATAAGGATAATTTGTTTTCATACTGTAGTTTTACAGCTAATTATTCTTATTTAGGAATAATGTCATGGATTTTGAGTGTTTATCAGCCCATCTACTAATCAAATCAAGAGTGGTGACTACAAAGTTTTATTATCTGCAGAACTTTGAGCTGTTTATTTGTTATATTATAACTTTTAATATTGTGTATCTGTAGTATGTGCAAGTAATAAAGTATATGATATATTTTTAGGTTTTGCCATAGCACTAAAACATGTTAATTTGCTTTATTATTAGTTTCATACCTTAGCACTGATCCTCTATTCAGTTTCTCTTTTGGGACAGTGTATGTGGGCCAAGTTTACATTTGCTCAGAGTAAGGGAGATTGCTTTTTGTTGAGAATTACAGGCTGTTGCCATGTTGCTATGATCTGTTATTCCTTGAAATTGTGAGGCCAACTAAAGTCTACAAGGATGACATGCACATAATGGGACAGGGTTTATAACCTATGCCAGTTAGCCTTTGAGTTTTGCAAGGGTTCTTTTCCAAATGTGGTGGTTCAGGATCTTGTAAGGATCAACAGCACTCAAGGGATTTAATGTACCATGTAGAGTTTGCTCCTTTGGCATATCTTGGGTCTCCAAGAGTATGGGAGCCCAGGTATTGTATGCAAAATCTATGCAGCATAAGGAGTCCCAAAAGAAAAATGGGAAGATTGTTTGTCATTGGCAATATACGTATTTTTAACAAAATCTTTTTAGCCTGAAAGATGGGCATTTCTTTTGTAATTATTTTGGTCCCCAACAGCTGTCACCTAACCTTAGGGCTGAAGCATATCCAAGGGCTTTGGGCTACTAGTCCTACAGAGTGGTCCCATTGGGATTAATGCTGAATGCCATGGTATTTTAAAAACTATACATAATGGAATACTGTTGAAATTATATTTTACTGTTACAATAGATAAAATGTGGTGATTTGATATTTTTCCTGCAGAATTTTATATTTTTGTGCCTTGTTGTGCTTGCTAAGACTTTGGTTAACAAATAGGCATTTGTAATGCACTAATGTTTTAATCATAAAACATTAATTAAGTTTGTTTCATACCACATATGGTACTGTCCCAGGAGACTGATTGGAACTATGTGTGTATATTGCATACTTTTATACCTAGTATATGTTCTGTTTTTATCGTAATGATTTGTAGTTGAATGAATAAACTTGTACTTGTACTAAATTGTTGTCTCTGGGAAAGGGAGATCAAGTGAAGGCCAGCATTTGAGGGAGGTACAGAGGCAGGACTTGGCAACTGCTTGCAGAGCTACTGCAAGAAAGACTACCCACGTGGCTGCCTAGTGACAATCATGTGCAAGCAGCACCATATTTAATCCTAGCGGGCCAGACAACCTGGAGGTTTATGGACCCCAGAGGATGAGTCGCATGGAGCAGGATGATGGAATCTGCAGTGGTGCCTGCAGGGAGTTCACAGTTCTCTAGGGAACTCTGTTTGTGGAACTCCAGGGAACAGAGGATGCAAGGTAAAGATTCCTAGGGTGTAACAGTAAGGAGATGGCAGTGCATAGGGGAAACCAGAGGCCTTAATGTTGTAGGACCACCACAGGCACAAAATCAAAGGGTAGGTAAGGTGAAACTGTAGGGTGGATAGCTGTGTCAAGGGGAAAGTACATCTAGGGAGGGTAAGATTCACTAACTGAGAAGAGGCACTACAGCAGATACAGTCTTAGCTAATAGTAAAAATTCCAAATGACAATAAGTCTCAATTTAGGACAAGGCTTTGTAAGGAATTAGGACATAGCTCACAGTCAAAAAACCTAAACAGCCATAACTCAATACCTGAGATAAGACTGAGTATGGGATTAGAACCTAGCTAAATGTAAAAGAACAATGAACAACTATATTTCCCTCTCTTTGGTAGGGCAGTGCAGGGAATAAGGGAAAAAAAACTAAAAATCCATAACTACTTATCTTGTGAAGGTCTATATGGAGAATGAGGACATAGCTCAAAGTGATAATCCTCAATCAGCCATAACTCTCTATCTAGAAATTGGGTTTATATGGTTGTAGGCCCAAGTTAATAGGTAGAGATCTCAGAAGACCACAGCTGCCCTAGCAGGGAAACAGTTATAGGTGGCATCACAGGAAACATCAAGAGGGGCAATCTAGACTTAGTAGATGGTTCAATGGCACAAGCAGCGCATAGATTATGTGGGAAGGGGATAAGGCTAGGCTGGAGAGGGATGAAAGGTGGACAGCAGGTCAGATGAGTAGGGAAGGCAGTAATCTACACCAGGCTGGTAGGAGAGGAAATTGACAGATGTAGAAAGAAAGAAAGGAAGGAAGTTAACGAGGTATGAAATTTAGAAAAACATGTTCAGGCATTGATAGCTGTAATGGTTGTTGGTGGCCATCTCCTGTACTAATCTTCAGATGTTCCCCCTTTGTAGAACATTGGTGATGCTTAGCCAGGAAGCAGTAAATGAGGAATTATGTAAGTTATGTTGTAGGATCAGCTGGGAGCCACTGTTGCCAGCTAGCCCACAAATACCACAGAGGCTCACCAGCTAGGGTACATGGTGGGTAGTGGACAGGTGAAACATAGAAACATAGACAATGATGGCAGAAACAGACCAAAAGTCCTTCCAGTGTACCCAAGTTCCCTTTATCCCTGAAACCTTCCCTGGAACCTAGTGTTCCTCTAAGGTACTAACCCTCCCAGTCCTCTCCCCATTCTCTTCCCTGGAACTGTCGCCCTGGACAACCACTATTCCCTTTATTCTATCCAAGGCATGCTTGAATCCCTTGACTGTTCTTGTACTCACTTTCTGGGCCTACAGACTGTTCTAAGCTTCCACCACCCTTTCCATAAAGAAGTACTTCCTCACATCCCCCCTGAAAATCTCTCCCATTTATTTTCATTTGTGTCCTTGTGACTGTGAATTGGTATTTAGGATAAAGATTTCGGCACATTTCACATTGTTAATTCCTTTCAGGAATCTGAAGATTTCTATCATATCTCCCCTCTCCATTCTGGTTTCCAGTGAGTACACTGGATGATGAACTTTTGACCAGCCAACATTCAAAGATTAGTACAATTATTCTGTGACCTGCACAAAATTTAAACAGAATTCCATCTTTTTTCCAAATGTGGTAAACAATACTCTTACTAATTCTGAAATTGATGTATTGGTAAATAGACATAGACTACAGTATAATACAAACTTGTCACAGAACAGGAAAGCCTAAAAGAATTGTGAGATTTAAAGGGTAAAATTATTAAGCTCTCTGATAAGGGGGCAACATTGTCTTGTTAAAAGAATCCCTTTATATTACAATGGTGAAAGATGTACTGGATGACACTGCTACTTGCAAGAAACTATCTATTAACTCTATATCTCAGTTTCAGGAGGAATTGCTTGAATTTGTGGACCTTGGCTTAACACAGGGGTGCATTTCTCAATCAGAAGCACATTATCTTAAAACAGAATTTTCTGTGGTAGTAACCTTCTATGTGCTTCCCAAGATCCACAAAAGTCTAAGCAATCTTCCAGAATGACAGATAGTCTCGGGTATGGTATCATTAAATCAACATTTAAATCTTTATTTAGAGCATTATTTACAACCATGTGCCCTTAAAAAGAAATCTTATACACGAGACACCATGGATCTTTTGAATAAAATTAAAGATCTTTGCTGGGAAAAAAAACTGTTAAGTTGGCTAGTATAGATGTCGTAAGCCTCTATACCTCGGTCACACATGGAAAGGGGACTAATGCAGTCCAAAATGTCTTATTAAATCACAAGGGGGCACCTGTCCCTTTTATTATTGAATGGATTGAATTTGCCGTAACGAGAAATTACTTTACATTTGATAGAGTTTTATCTTCAGCTATGTGGCTCAGCTATGGGGGTGGCTTTTGCCCCTCCTATACTAACATCTACATGTGCCAATTGGAGGAAGCTCAGATTTATGAAGTGAGAAAGAATAAATATTTCTGACAAATTGCATGCTGGTATCACTTTATAGATGATGTGCTGTGCATATGGGATGGAACACCTGAGGAATTTTAGGTTTTCATTACATTTATTAATCAAAATAATTTTGAATTGGGATTTACCCATGAAATGATTGCCCATGAGCTCAATTTTGTGGATGTTACTTTTTCTTTCAATGAGGACAGTGTGATTGCTAGTAAAGGATTCAGGAAAAAGACAGCAGCTAACAGTATGCTACACCATAGCAGCTCACACCCACATAGTCTGGTTGATGTCATCCCCTATGCAAAATACATTAGAATATGTAGAAACTGTAATTCTAATAATGACTTTGAAACATAAGCCAAAAGTATGACAGAGAGATTGATAAATAGGGGCTACCAACTCTCTAATTTACAAGTTGCATTAGAAAAAGCAAGATTACAAGATAGAGAAGATTTATTGAAACCAAGATGAAGGGAAATAGAAGGAGAAGGTACGTGTACCCTTTCTCTGGACTTACCAGTGACCTGACTCAATAGGCAATGTGGTAGACAGATTCTGGCCCCTTTTGACAAGTGACCCACAATTAAAATCTGTTACAGGACAGAAACCCATAATAATGTTTTGGAAGGATCAGAACCTGGGGGATACATTGACTAGAAGTCACTTTGTTAGGATGGAAGTCTGGTTACCGATTCGACCTTAAGGTTTTTTTCCATTGAGGGTTTTGTAATATTTGTAAACATGCCTCAATAGGCAATGTGTAAATACACCCACATGAACATAATAGGATGAGCAAGATTAAACAGTTTATTACCCATAGAAGCACCTATGTGGTATATGTGATATGTTGTACATGCGGGCAACAATATGTAGGCCTCACTACCCGTAAGTTAAAAGTGAGGATTCAAGAACACATTAGGGCTATCTTAAATAAACATTTGGACAATGCCATTGGAGCACACTAGGCAGTAGCCCACCACTTGAGCCCGCTCAGCCTAAAGTTTACTGCCTCGGAACACATACCATACTCATTTGGGGGGGATGACCGTACCAACCTCTTGGAGAAAAAAGAGAGCAGATGGATCTCTATCTTAGGGGCACTGAATTCAAGGGGAATGAATGAGGACATTGATTATAGACCATTTCTCAAGGATACATACAATCTCCCTCTCCTTTAGATGTACTTGTTTAATCATTTTAAAGTAATATTTGAATCCAGAAAGAAAAATAAAGGGACACAAGCTGATTGATGCAAAACATCTGTGTTTCTATTTTTATATATTGAACAATCAATTACAAGGATATATACTAAACTGTATTTTGGCTGTTACTGGTCATGCTGTAATGAATTATAGCTCCTTGAAGTTCTATGCCTGTTATTTACCAAGATGTGGCTATTTGTGTATATATACTGACAGCATATTTATTGTTTGATGAACCTCAGTCTCTAAGCAGTTCCAAGCCAGGTTATCAGATTAATGGAACCTATGAACTACTCTGGTTAATGATCTGTGAGCCACTTTCTAAGTCTTTTCAAGAAATCCTTATTCTTTTGATCTGGGTGAGTCCCAGACAAGTTAAAGTAAATTATCCACAAAAATTGAAAGGGATATTTGAAATAATAACATTAATAAAAACATATAACAACAATAATTGTTTAGAAATATTTTGTGGAAAATTAAAAAACTATTTTTTATAGGGATTTTAAACTGGTAATACGTGGGTACTTTAGGACCAATGTTAAAATAAAATAAATACAAATTTATAACATAATGATTGAGTAAATTAATAACATAGGAACTACCAGTAGTAAGATCAATAAGGGATGCTCACATCTTTTAATTACTGAAATTTCATTTAAGATTTATGTGTAATAAGTACAAAAGTTTTTTTTTAATTCTCTTATTCCTTGTTATGATGGTGCTTATTGTGAATGAATTGTTTTTGTACTTATTTTCTAGTTTTTTATATGAAAACACAAATGGTGTTTGTATGTTCACTAAATCATGTGACTGTGCACCAATATAAATTAAGGGGACCTCTGACTATGTGACATGCCCCCTGAGGAAGACCTTTGCTGGTTGAAATGCTGGGGTCATTTTTTCATTGTCCTCCAAGTTTGGAATACATGTTTACGTAAGCTAATTAAGCTGTACTGTGGCTGCATTATTTCCTGTGAGTGCACTCCTTCTCTTTCATTTGAATTTATGGGCTAGTTATCCTGGAGTGCACCAACATCCCTTATTTTGTGCACACTGTTTCTTCCTTGGACATTGAGTACATGTTTAGTGCCTTGAGGCACTCCTCACAGGATCTGCCATATGGGTCCTGAATAATTTTTGTTACTCTGCACTGCACTGTCTCCAATCTATCCTTGTCCTTTCTGAGGTGAGGACTTCAGAACTGGGTGTAGTACTCCAGATGAGTCCTCACCAGGGATCTACACAGGAAAAGTATTAACTCTTTTCTTCTGCTATCAATATTCCTCCCAATACATCCAGCATCCTGTTAGCCTTGCTATAGGCTTTGTTGCACTGACTCAGTTGGGTAAGGTGAAGAAGTGGGAGCAGGAAGGGAAAAGCATATTGGGAGGGAAGGCTTGAAAAGGAAATGGGGCCTTCCCCAGTGGTTGGACTAATGGCACTTAAAAGTTCAGTCCTCATCAGTCATAATGGTGAGAGGAACTTTGAAAGGGCAAATGGAGGGATATGAACAGCAATAAGTCTGGGGACAAAATTAGTAAACTCTAGGCAATGGTGGCAGAAGCTAACCCTGCATCAACTGTGGTAATGGAAACTTGGGTGATGGGGAATCATGAGTGGGATTTTGCAGTGCCTGGGTACTTTCTGTTCAGCAGGGCTAGAAAGTAGGGTGTTTCCCTGTTTGTGAAATATGTACAGAAGTGGTTGAGGACAATTCAGTCAGTACAGATGGGGAGGTGTTATCTATACGGATCCAGCTCACAACTGAAGGAGGAAGGAATCTCAGGGAGGGGTGGTACATAGGCTGCCAGGCCAGAAAGATGAGTGTGATAGGGCACTAGTGGAGGAAATCAGAAGAGTATCTGCTGGAGGAGTAGTGGTGTTGTCATTAAGGGATTTCAGCCTGCCTGAAATTGCCTGGTAGGTGCCAGTAGGCGTGAGCACAAGACACTGGTATTTGCTAGACATCCTATCAGACTGCTTCCTAGTGCAGTTAGTGCAGGCATTGATGAAGGATCAAGCAACCCTGGATCTTATAGTGACCAACACTGAAGCAGTGGGTAGAGTTGAGGTTCCACTGGAATCTGATGATCACACCTCAGTGTGGTTAGACTGGTAAAACTACACAAAAAGAAAATGACCTTGTTTGTTTAAACCTATTTAAGCTAGATTCTGGGAACACCCTATCTGGGTGAGCACTACTAGTTAATTTAGTAGTCTGTGCTGAAGTTGATGCTTACTGCTACAACTACTTTGCTGGATCCTATTTAAGCTAGGTTCAACCAACACCCCATCTGAGTGAGCACTACTAGATAATTTAGGAGTCTGTTTGTGCTGAGGTGATGTTTACTGCTCCTACCAGTTTAATTTAGTAGTCTGTTCTAAAGCTGATGCTTGTTGCATCACTCTGTTTGGATGATCACTAATTTAGAGGTCTGTTTGTGTTGAATTGATGCCTACTACAACTACCAGTTTAATTTAGTAGTCTATACTAAAATTGATTCTTATCATTACACACTGTTTGGGTGAGCACTACTTGTCTAATTAGGCATCTGTTTCTATGCTAAAGTTGTTGCTTATATTATATGAATGGGGTAAAGAGGGGACACAGTCAGTTGTGGTAGCTGTGGGGTGCATTTCTCAGGATATATCCTATGGAGGAGGGGGCACTACCACATTTCTAGGACCTTGGTGATGTTCAATGCTCATCTAGTGGAACAAAGCTAGAAATATCTCAATTGCATCATCAGCTCAACTGAAAACCACCCCTCACAACCCCACTCCCCCAGAAGATTACTGGTCAGGTAGGGTGGAGAATGGTGGTGAGGGGGGAGAGAGAAAAAGGAAGGGTTAGCCACAACAAGGTTGTCCAGCCCAACACCGTCCAGATGGTAAACTGCTTTGCACCCGTAGAGGAGGCTCAGGTACCTGACTCTGCTGTGAGGAACCTGAGTCAGTCAGAGAAAAAGGGCAAGACAGTGGGATATCACCCAATGGTAAGAACAGAAGCAAGTCTATCTGAAGAGTCTTAGTGGTTTGGGACTTAATGATGAGAGTTGGGAAGACAGTGGTGGGAGAAGGGCTGGAAAGGAGGGGAATAGCCAGGTGCTTACCTGGTGCATTGGCCATCTTGGATTTAGACAGGATAGGGAGGATGGCAGAGAGGGACTGGAGGTAACTGTGGTTGCTGGTACACCTGGGTACCAATGATCTGGTGAACCAGTTGGCAGAGATGGTGAAGCAGAACTTTCATCAAGTGAGGGGACAGATTGGTGGCATACTCAGCCTCCCTGGTCTTTTCTGAGGTTCTCCCTGTGTGGAGTGGGAAGGGGAAGATGGATAGAATATGGAGGGATGAGATACAGGGGTTAAATGGGTGGAAAGGGATGGTGTCAGGAGAAGGGATACCACTTTGTGGGGTGCTGGTCAGACTTCTGGGACAGGAGACTTTTCAAGGATGATGGACTCCACTTGACAAGAGAAGGGTCCAGTATGCTGGGGAGGAAGTTTGATGTCTACGTTGGACATTTAAGCTGTCTGCAGGGGGTACTGGGACTATGGAATCCATGGTGACAGGTGAGACGAAGGGGAACCTGGCCAGTGCTACCTCACATCTGGGGACATGAAGCAGCACAGTAGTTAAAGATAGAGTTGAGGTCCTAACTGGGGTAGGTGAAGGGATATCAGTGAGGAGAAATGAAAAATGTCAAACACCATGTAAAACAAGACACTAAGAAAACCAAAGGAGAACTAGGGAAAAAGGCAGGCAAATGTGAACGTACGAAACTGCCAGAAGATGCAGGCCAAATGGTCTATCACATCTGCTCAATTGTGCAGTACGAAGGTTAGACTCCTGCTGTCCCCCACCCACCCCTTACCCAGGGGTTCAGAAGGTAGATGGAAGAGGGTCTGCCTTAATGCCAGGAGCCTGGATAATAAAATCAGTGAGTTCCAGGCAGATGTCAGACACTGAGATGGACCCTGTGATCATCACAGAAATGTGGACCTCAGAAAATAACAGTTGGGACCTGACAGTCCCTGGCTATCAGTGTTCATGAAGGATAGTCAAAACAGTGGAGGTGGAGGGGTAGCCCTTAATGTCAAAGATGGCTTTGAAGTTGTAGAAGATGAGTACATCAGGGATACTAATGGGAGTCTGAGTCACTGTGGGTGCAAGTCATGGAGGCCTCAGCCATAAGGATATGCTTAAGCATGATCTACAGACCATCAGACAAGGGGATTAGACAGATGAAGAGCTTGGGGAAGAACTACAAAGGGGTGTGGCAAAGTGGAAAGTAGCTGTAGTGGGTGATCTGAACCTGCTGGACAGACATCAATTGGGATGCTCCAGTGGCCAAGAGCACCAGAAGTCACGTCATGCTGGATACATTCCAGGACTGTCTACTAATACAGCTAGTTAAGGAACTCACCTTTCTAGAGGCCATTCTCAATGTGGTGCTCACCAACTCAGACATGGTAGAAGCTGTGAGAGTAGGGGAGCCACTAGGGAACAGGCACTACGACTCTCGTTTAGTTTGAACTGGACATTGGAATAAGAACACTGCAATCGAAAGCTGAGGTTGTTAATTTCAGAAGGGAAGACTTCAACAGATTGAGTGAGTCATTATATGAAACGTTAGTTGAGGCAGACAGCATAGGAGGTGTGGAAGAGACATGGAGGGTAATAAAGAGGTCTATTCTCAAGGCATCTAAGTTATACATGAGAACAGTAACAAAATCTAAAGTCTTTCAGGAAAAGGGGAATAGATGGATGGAAAGCTCAGGGAAGACAGAAATGGGTGTGGTAAAGTAAGAAGTAGTGGTAGTGGGTGATCTGAACATGCTGGACATCGATTGAGATGTTCCAGTGACCAGGAGCACCAGAAGTCAGGCCTTGCTGGATACATTCCAGGACTGTCTACTGGCACAGCTATAGTAGTTAAGGAACCCACCTGGCAGAAGGCCACTCTCATTGAGGTACTCACCAACTCAGAGGTAGTAGGGGCTGTGAGAATAAGGAAGCCACTAGGGAACAGTGACCATAACTTCCTTGGATTCAAACTGGCCCCTGGGACTGGAAAATTGCAAGTGAAAGCTGAGGTCCTTGATATAACTAGGGTGGATGTTAACAGGCTGAGGGAGATGGTCCTGGACAAGTTAGTCAGGGTAGACAGCATAGGAGGTGTGGAAGAGAGATGGGGTAATAAAAGGGTCCATACTTCAGGCATCTAAGTTGTGCATGAGAATGGTTACCAGAAGGAATAAGTTCAAGAGACCATTATGCTCCTCAGAGGGTCAGGGAGGCCAAGAAAAAGGCCTTT
This sequence comes from Neoceratodus forsteri, assembly GCA_016271365.2. Lineage (NCBI taxonomy): Eukaryota > Metazoa > Chordata > Ceratodontiformes > Ceratodontidae > Neoceratodus > Neoceratodus forsteri. The sequence continues at coordinate 938,557,338 of CM028129.1, read as the reverse complement.
TCCGGGTACAAAGAAAAGCAGGAGGTGGAAGAATGGGGAGATTACTTACTGAGAAGTAAGGAGGCAAAGAGGGTAGTTAGGGACTCCAGAGCAGACATAGAACTGCACATTGCACAGGTGGTCATGAGTGGAGAAAAACACTTTTTCCACTCTATCAGGGAAGAAATAAGGAAGGAAGGAAGGAAGGAAGGAAGGAAGGAAGGAAGGAAGGAAGGAAGGAAGGAAGGAAAAGGGGGACTCGTTAAGCTAGTTGAGGGGGGTAGGGTGATAGACGAAGAGATGCTAAAGGCTGCCATCCTTAATGATTACTTTTGCACTTTCTTCACTCGGGAGGATGGCTGGCCCTTGCTGGAGAGTGGCATCAAAGCAGCGACAAAGGGTGTCTAGGAGAAGAAGCAGCCAGTATTTACAAGCTGAAGAGTCTGGCAAGGGCTGGCTGCCCTCAAGATAGATAAGGCCTTGGGACTGGTTGGGATGCACCAGAGGGTACGCAGGGAACTGTACCAGTACTGGCTAAACCCCTGGCAGGACTATTCAATAGCTCACAACAGATTGGAGAAGTTCCAAAGGACGGGACAGTGCCAGACATGGGGGGGGGGGCAAGGAACAAGTGGGGAATTACACACCTGTCAGTCTTACCTCTTTTGCAGCAAAGCTGATGGAGTTACTGATCAAAGAGGACCTTGTGAACTACATGGACAGCAAATGTCTTCAGGACAGTAAACAGCATAGTTTTGTGCCAAGGAGGTACTTCAAACTAACCTGATAGTTTTCTTTGACTGGGTGATGAGGGAATTGGATAGGAGTCATGTTGTGAATTTACTCTACTTAGACTTTGATAAAGCTTTTGACTCTGTGCCTCACAGATGCTCACTGAAGAAGATAGAGGCTCTGGAATTGGCTAGGGGCATAGTATGATGGGTAGGTAACTGGCTATAGGGCAAGAAAAAGAGGGTTGCATTTAACAGGACCAATCAGAAAAGAGGGATGTCATGAGTGGGGTACCACAGGGATCAATCCTGGGCCCGGTCCTCTTCAACATGTTCTTCAGCGACATTGCAGACAAAATCTGGGACAGGTTGTGTCTCTGCAGATGACACTAAGCTCTGTAGGACAGTGATAATGATGAGGGATTGAGGATAATTCAGATTGACCTAAAGAGGCTATAGAGGTGTTCTAATGTTTAGCAGTTAAGATTCAATACCAAAATGTGCAAGGTTGATGCACCTAGGGAACAAGAACCCCAGAGTACTAGATAGGAAGGGTACAACAGCACTATTTTTGAGAAATTGGACATAGAAGTTATCATTAGTGACACACTCAAACAATCAAGCCAGTACAATAAGGCATATAGTAAGGCAAACAGGATGCTGAGGTGTATCTGGAGGGGTACTGACAGCAGAATGAAAGAGGTAATACTACCCTTTATAGATCTTTGGTGAGGCCACACCTGGAGTACTGTGCCCAATTCTAGAGTCCTCACCTCAGAAAAGACAAGGACAGGCTGGCGATGGTGCAACATAGGATGGCAAAGATGGTTCTGCACCAAAAGGGCAGGTCCTACAAGGAGCAACTCAAGGCACTGAACATGTACTCACTGGAGACCAGAAGGATAGGGGAGATATGACAGAGACATTCAAGTTCCTGAAAGGGATAAACAAAGTGAACTACAGGGAATTATTTAGCATGAGTACCAGGTCAAGATCACAAAGGCCTGAGTGGAAACTTGACAGGAGGGTGGTTGAGGAGGGACATGAGGAAGTATTTTACAGAATGGGTAGTGGAACTATGGAACTGTCTACTAGCCTAGGTGGTGGGTACTACAATTGTTAATAGCTTCAAGAATAGTTGAGATGGACTGAATGGTATAGTGGTTACATGGGGTGACAGAAACTAGGAGGGGATAAAAGTGTAGATGGGGGGGGCTAGGACCCTGGATGGACATTAGGTCCTGTGGTTAGATAGAAAACCAAAGGCAGACTGGATGGACTATTGGTCTTTTCTACCATCGCTGTCTATGATTCAATGTATTAAAATAGACACAGGGAGAGGACATTTTGCATCAACTGCTGTTGTACCAGACCACAGGTGGGCTGATTTCAGTAAAATAAGGGGTGAAATTCTAGAGAAATTGGGTGGCGTGATAAAGGTAGAGGGGTAGAGAACATGTGGAAAAGCTTCAAGAGGAGTATCCTGGAAGACACAGAAAGCTGTGGAAGAAAGGTAGCTACAAGAAACAAGCAATGTAAACCCATCTGGTTTTCCAAAGAAGTAAGAGAAGTGGGAGAAGTGGTAAGGGGAAAAAGGATGGCCTTTAGCAAATATAAATGTGGGAAAAATGAGCAGAACTGGGAGGACTACAAGGGGAAGTTGAAGGAGATAGGAAAGGAAAATGCAAAAATGGAGATAAAAGTATCTGAAGGGGTGAAAAAGCAGAGGGGGAAGAACTGTTTCGGTAGATAAAGAAGAAGAAAAGGAAGATAAAAGAGGGATCATTAGGCTGAAGAAGACAGGACATTGAGTAGGAGGAGCCAAAGGTGGATATGCTGAACAGATCTTACTGTTCACTATTTACAGCATAGGAGGGGGGTTACTCCTAGATAGTCACATTAAGGCTTCAGAGAGGGGTGTGGGGGAATGGGATCTGTGCAGATCTCTGAGGACAGGGCAAGGAGGGGACAAATAGGACTCAAGCTAGAAAAGTGCTGAAGCTCAACAGACTACACATGAGAGTTCTAAAGGAACTGGGCTAGGGCTTGGTGAACATCATATTTTGAATATCCATACTACATTTGGGCCCCCAAATATTCTTTGTATTCATTATTTGTATCCATTATTTGTGTGCCTATTAAAAGCAAAAAGAAAAAGAACACCCTACCCTCTTCCATAGCCCAATCCTTTAAAATGCATGACCCCCATCCCCATCCCTCACCCTTAGTTACAATCCAAATCCTACCATTGTCCTCCCACATGGGACATAAGGCATTATAGGAAAAGGAAAGACAATCAAATATACAAAGATGGAGATCCCCAGGGGCCATAACACAAGCAGGAAAATTTATATAAAAAAACTCCTAACAGTGAAAAAGTAAAGAGTTCTCTAGAACAATGCATACAAATCAAAACACTCTGCACGACATACTTTTTTGTAAATTCTGACTGTAGTTCTCATTTAATAGATCTGTTCAGGTGCTCTGTTGAGATGGATGGTGCCAAGTTACTGGAAGAGGTCAACATTAGTGCTACTGCACAGGAGTGGGGGACAGGGAGGGTCCTGTGAATACTGGCCCAATAGTCTGACCTTGAGTTTGTGAAAAATCTTAATCTAGGAACAGATGGTGAAATACCTGGAGGCGATCATGCTACAGGACACCAAACAGCATGGGTTTGCATTGGGAAGATTCTGACAGATAACTCACCAGGGCTGTGTACAGAGGCCAGGCAGTCAATGTTCTAACCAATAATTCAGTAAGGCCTTTGAATATGTGCCGCACAGAAGGCCCTTGTAAAGATGAGAAATGAGAGCTGGGGAGATACTTACAAGGTGGGTGGCAAACTGTTTGATGGACAAACAAAAAAGGGTGATAGAAAATGTTGGTGCACCCCTTTTCATCGACACCCCGATGGCGAAACAGGAAAAAAGACCATTACGATGACATTCGCATTAATGGTCCTTTTTCCTTGTTTTACCTTCCCCAAGTGTTCCACCCACTCCTGGACCAACTCCAACCTGGAGCTGGAATTCTAAAGTGCAGGGGGTGTGGGGGGCACAGCTCCCCATAGAAAACACCCTTGAAACAGGCGGCACAATACCTGCGTCAGTATTGTCCCGTCTCTGTGGGGGAGGTCGGCATTGTCGCTGTCGACCAAACTTGGTGCTTCCAGAAATGTAAAGGAACTGGAGGTGAGGGGAGTCATGAGTTGGGTGCCAAAGGTGTTTGTCCTAGGACCTGTCCTGTTCAATGTGTGTATGTTTTGTTTTGGTAATCAAAGTCTTTATAGAATTTCCATGTTTTACATGAACATAATAACACATAGTACAAACATGTTCAGACAAAGATAAACAGAACTCAGCAGGTATTTTCATATATCTAATTCCAGCCAGGGAGATCTCTCTTAGGCATAGATAGATAGATAGATAGATAGATAGATAGATAGATAGATAGATAGATAGATAGATAGATAGGCACTGTAGATACAGTAGGTAGATAGATAGATTTTGTTTATGTAAGTAAATGTTAATTGTGGGTATACTGTTAATATGGTGTGAGAACAAGGGCACCATAATGTGGGCTCAATGCATGTCAACATCTGGGACTTGTGGGACTGGTGCGGCGAAGATGTCAATTTTCCTCCTGCTCCCCAATGTGCCCCACTGAAGAGGTGAATATATTAATGTTCATAGAAAGGAAAGGGGCTTGTGAGACTGTGACCCTTGCTGGGATATTTATTGGTGTGGGGAAGGAGGGTGCGCTGGAAGGGAGAGGGCAGCGAGGACAAGCCATGATGATTGATTCTCTTGACAGGGGACTGGATAGGCCCAACCCACCCTTCCTCTCCTGGCTAATCTGACTTTATTTTTTATTTTTTTTTATACTCCTCCCCTGCACTTGGCCAGTTTCTTCTTTGGGCCCCCACACAAACTCCCCACTGTGGCTATTCTCTGACCCCTACCACCCCATATCGCAGCCAGCCCCCATGTAACCCCGGTGTATCCCTTCACCGGGCAGGTCTCTTACCTCTTTAGGAGAATGGCCCTGGCTGCCAACCAACGATCCTGGGGTACTGCTGAAGTGGCATAGTGAGGTTCAGGAGCCCAGTGGTGAGGGTTCTGGAAGGCCATCACCTGATTGGCCTGGTGTCATTTTCCACTTTGCTCACCCTGAGAAGTGACGTACCACTGACGTCAAGGCATACGCCGACGTCTGTGACTCCCCTAGTGTATCTGGGCTGATGTCCTGCCATACTCCCAGCCTCCACCAGGAGTCAGCAGGGGCCGAGCCGCACATCCACTCTCCCTCCTGAGAAGGTAAACCATCACTGGACACTCATTTCCTTCTCCCCCGGCTGGCCTCCAGCAACCTGAGTCCATTCCTGAACCCGGATCGCTGGCGTCGCAAGTGGAAATCCAACCGATGCACCAGAGGACCGGCCCTTTATCTGACTTTATATGGGAAGTGCCCATTCAGGATTGGTTGTTGCTGCCCACAGTTGCTGCTGAGAGACTGTTAGTTTGCTCATAACAGGAAAAAGGGAAGAACGGGAGCAGCAGATATCATGATTAGCCCTGGTAAGAGGGATCGTCCAAGGGGATGAGGCAGGCAGTATGAAGCAGGAATGTGCTAGAAGTGTGGCAGGGCATCAGCTTGTGGCATGGGAAGGGTGGTAAGCTGCAACAACTGTGGGCAGCTATGCTTTTAGGGGCCACATGGGGAGCAGGGGGGTGCCTGATATGTCAACAAATGGAACAGTTCAGGGAAAAGATTATGTGGTTGAGGGCAGAGATAGGAAGAGTTATAGGAAGAGATGGGGTAAATAATCCAGTTCTAAGGGCATATGTGTGTGCCCCAGAATATTGCTGACAGCACAGGCCTTGGGGGGGGAGGTAGAAGTGATGCATGGACCAGTAGGGCCACCTCAAGAACTGCCATGCATGGATGAAGGCGGGTGGAGGACAATAGGCTGCAGGGGCAGGGAGGGCCCCAGATTAGGTTTCAAAGGCAGACCTCTCAATAGTAGGACAGAGAAGACTCTGAGTGTGGGTGGAGGGGTGACACAAAACAGATTCTCAGTGCTGACTTCACTTGAGGAGATGAAGTACGAGGTCCAAGTAGGCATGGCTGGAGAGGATGGAATCACTAGCATCCCAGTGGGCAGTGGAAGGGTGGCTAAAGGTTGAAAAGCTTCAATCAGTAAAGATAAGAGGGTGGGGGCTAGGAAACTAGACACAGGGTCAGTAGCTAAGGGAGAGGGGGATATGAGGAGCTAAAGGGAGGGATGCACCAGGGAGGAGGGGTAGGTGAGGACCAGAGGAAAATGTTGGGGATATCAGGGAAGTAGAACAGCAAAAAAATGCACCACTCGGAGAAACTTATTGCAAGGCAATACTTTTAATACATAAATACATATACATAATATCAGGAAAGGATGGGGTGGGGGGGCAGAGATGGGGGTGGAAGGGGGAACAGCTGACCTGCACTTGGGAACAAATGACCTGGCAGGAAAGAACAAGGGACAGATAGGGCAAGCAGCACAGGAAAACAAGGGTGAAATTCTAGTGATGGAGGATTCAGTTCTGAAGGGGATCAGATGGCGGAGCAAGGGTGAGAGGCATAGTAAGATATGGGTGGAGGGCATATTGGGCATGACAGCGGACAGGGTGGGGCAATCCATCCTGAAATATGGTAGGAAGGGTAGGGAGAAGCCTTACTTAGTTCTGCATTTGGGAACCAATGACCTGGCAGGTAATACAGTTCATTTAGTCCAGGAGAGGTTTGTGGAGCTGGGACATATTTGTGAAGATGTGGGTGAATGAGTAACCTTCTCAGAAGTGCTTCCTGTACCAAGGGCGAGCACAGCAAGGAAACTGAGGATTGAGAAATTTAGTGCATGGCTAAGGGATTGGTGCCCATCCAAAGGGTATGGGCTCATGGGAGGGGGGTGGAACCACATAGGAGGGCATGGATCTGTACACCAGGGATAGGATTCACTTGAGTGGGGAGGGTAGGAGGGTCCTGAAACAGAAGCTGGAAGAGTAAGTGGCAAACAACATGAATTTAAACTGGCAAATGAGGGTGGCAAGAGGGCAGAAGCCCGGCAGAGTGCTCAAGCAGGGAGGCCTAACAAGCTTTCCCTCCTTGCTGGTGGCAGGGGACTTGGGGAGGAGTTTGGAGGGTACAAAAGGGGGAGCAAGTAGGGAAAAGGGTAAAGAGTGCAGGGTGAAGGTTGGTAACATTGAATGCTAAGAGTCAGGGGAACAAAGTAACAGAGTTATAGGCCCTCATGGAGAATGGGGAAGTGTATATGGCAGCCATAACTGAGACGTGGGCCACCCACTACCATGATTGGGACCTGGCAGTACCAAGATATAAGCTAGTTTGAAGGGACAGGGCAAAAGGGAAAGGAGTAGGGGCGGCACTGTATGTGAGGGTGGACAAGGTACCAGGTCCGGAAAGTATACATCCCAGGGTGCTAAGGGAACTGGCAGAAGTCCTGGCTGAACCTCTTGTAGACCTGTTTAATGCTTCTCTGGACTTGGGGTGTGTACCACAGGACTGGAGGATGGCACACGTGGTGCCCCTCCACCAGACTGGCCCCAAGGATGAGCCAGAGAACTACAGACCAGTAAGCCTCACATCCCTCATGGATAAGTTGATGAAGACAATCTTGAAGGAGAGGCTGATTTGTCACCTGGAGGCCAATGGGCTGCAGGACAGCAGGCAGCATGGGTTTGTCTCGGGCAGATCCTGTCAGACTAACCTGGTGGAGTACTATGATTGGTTAACCAGGCAATTTTATAGGGGTCATGTAGTGGAAGTCCTGTATCTGGACTTCACCAAGGTGTTCAATTTGGTGCCGCATGGGAGGCTAGGTAGTAAACTGGACGGCACAGGGGTGGGGACAAAGCTGATGGGTTGGGTAGTGAGCTGGCTGAAGGGGAGACAGCAGAGGCTGGTGGTGGGAGGGGAGCTGTTTTCACCAGGGCAGTGACAAGCTGGGTGCCACAGGGATCTGTGCTGGGGCTGGTGTTATTTGGGATCTTCATAGCAGACATTGTGATAGGCATCAAGTGCAAGAGCAAGATTAGTCTGTTTGCAGATGATACTAAGATTGGAGCAGTTTTGGATGACATGGAGGGGTGGAAGGGGCTACAGGACAATCTGGCAAAATTGGAGGCTGGGTCAGACACTTCTCAACTGAGGTTCAATGCTAAGAAATGCAAGGTGTTGCATTTCGGAGCAAGGAGCAAGGAACCCAAGGGAAAGCTACCAGATAGGCGTATTCAGCTGACCAAGATGGAGGAGGAAAAGGGTCTTGAGGTCATCATAACGGGAGCATTGAACAGCCCCGCACAGTGCAGAAATGCAGCTGCAAGGCTAACAAGATGCTGTGTTGTATTGCCAGAGGCATATCCTCCAGGAGGAGGTAGGTGATTTTGCCGCTGTACAGGTCACTGGTTAGACCACACCTGGAGTACTATGTGCAGTTCTGGAGGCTGTACCTGAAGAAAGAAATTAGGTTGCTGGAGGCAGTGCAGTGCAGGGCAATGAAAATGATCCACTGGTTGTAGGACTTGCTCTCTGAGAATAGATTGGAGGAGCTGAATAGGTACTCCCTGGAGGAGAGGACTGATGACAGGGGGGACATGACTGAGAACTTTAAATACATGAAGGGGATAAATAGGACAGAGATGGGAGGGCTTTTCCAGTTAAGGAGGGGGAAGGACACCCATGGGCACAGTCTGAGATTAGAGGGGGGAGGTTCAGGAGGGAAATGAGTAGACACTTTCACAGAGAGGGTGGTGGCAGGTTGGAACATGCTACCAGAGGAAGTGGTATCCTGTAATACAGTGGGAGCCTTCAAAAGGGGGTGGGAAAGGGTAATGGGGAGGGTCACAGGAATGGGAGGGAGGAGGGGCCGCAGTCTAAGGGCTGCTAGCTGCACATTCAAGCAGATTCGATAGACCATATGGCCTTTAACTGCTGGCAGGTTCATATGTTCATTATGTTGGGGTGGGCGGGGGGTGAAGCCCCCTGCATAACCTCACACTACTTTCCGTTGTGCCCTCTGTGTCTGTGGCATGGTTGCCGGGCACTTTCATTACTTGCAATGTTTTGACTGCACCTCAAGTTGTTTCACCCACATATGGTAGAAACTTATTTGTGTACTAATTAGTGCATTTAAGTCCTAATTCCTGGAAGAAACTTATTGAATTTCAACTTAACTGTCATTGCACCAATTACCTTTACTTGGTGATGGTCAGGGGAAAGAAAAATGGAGAGCCATAAAGGAACAAAAGAAATAAAAGGAGGTCTTGCACTCTTCCTCAATAAAGCAGGACTTGGAGTGATTGGGATTATCCTCTATGATGATTGCATCCAATTGCTAAGATTTCTAAGACTGTGGTGTTTCTATGGCCATATACTTATCCCTAGTTCACAGGTAATGAGGGAGATAATGTCTCTGAGATTTTACATTGATTTGACTGCAGGTAGCTTCCCCATATCTGTGTAGGCCTCAAGTTTTCCCCTGACCAGGAAATTAATTTTCTCAAAGCTTGCAGTTTTACTGAGTTCAGGTAGTCATTCAACTATTGTTGGAGGGTCTTGTTCCCTTCAGTGTCTGGAAATGATTCTTTTGGCAATAATAAGGGTGCCTATTAGCTGTCTTGTTTGGCATTTGACTGGTGCCTGATGAGGGTGCCAGTTCTCATCAGTGTCCACCCTGAGCATCATATGTTTGGGTATGACCGTGAGGCCCTGTGATGTAATCTCACCCCACAAATGGCCTAGACTGAGTCTCAGTACTGGCTGAGCTTGCAGCAGGTTCAAAGAATGTGAGTAATATATCCTGTTGGTACTCGCACGTCCAGCATTTGTCTGACTTGATAAGACCCCATATGTGTAATTGCACTGGAGTCCTCTACCATCTCTGAAGGATTCTTTCTTTGGTAAATCAGTTCTTGGAGTCCTTCACTCCTGTGGCAAGTGACTTCCAACATACTGCCCAATCATGCGTGGAGACCATGCACTTCAACTCCTTCACCCATTGCTGCTGGACTTTGGTGTATGGGTCTGTGCAATGGTTAAGGAGACTTTTATAGATGAGGCATGTTTTTGGCATGTGGGATCTGGGGCCAGGAGAACATGGTATAAGAGTATTGGCTTTTGCACTTTTACTTGGGGCCTAAAATAGGCTGCTGAGTATGCCTAAACTGTAGGTACCTCCAGTGGTGCTGCTGGGGCAAGATGAATTGATCTCTCAGCAGCTGGAAGAACATTAAAATCCTGCTAAATGTGTCTATGAGATGGTGTAAGGAGAATATGTCACTCCTCTTTCAATCCTTCCAGTGGACTGGCTTTCCTTCTATTTGTATTCTGCTATTTCTCCATATGGGGGAAGAGAGGTGACTTCACAGGCCCCATCCTGTGAGCTTAGCCATCAAGCACCATTCCAGGTAGGAATGTGCAGTAGTGGATTGTGCTCTGAGAGACTTTAGGGTCCTTTCAAAGGAAATGGCTTCGATAAGGGGCTTTCCCATGACTGTTTCCTCTCACGGCACCCAGTCTGCAAGGTCTGGAGCCATGCTTGCTCTGTAGGACATAATTATTTGTTGTAAGGCCTCAGCTGTTCATTTGAGAGTACAGTCTGGGAGATACATACTGCCTCTGGGGAATTCATGGGTCAGCTTCTTGTAGCTGAGGCTCATATGTCCTTCTTTCCAAAAGAAAGATAACATGTTTTTGTTAAGATCCTGTGGAAGATTAGGAGTAAGTGCCTGGGGAGGTTATCCAGCACATACTGAATTTGGAAAAAGCCATCATTTTGAAGGTGTGTGCCCTCCCCCAATGTGAGAAGTGCAAGAGCACCCATCCTGCAAAGTCTCTCTTTAGGGTTTCTCACAGTGGAGCTAGGTTGCACTTATCTATACTGGGGAGGTTCCAAGTGAAATTTATGCCCAAATATTAAATGTACCCCTGGGCCTCTGTCAGGCTCCAGGGGTATCCTGGTAGACAAGTTGCTGATTCAAGCGAGGAGAGAAGGATGGATTTGCCCACGTTGATCTTGTAGCCAAATAAGGCCCTGTATTCCTCTATGAGAGTTATAAATGATGGGGTGGACTCCTGTGGGCTGGTTAGATTCAGCATTATATCATCCATAAAGGCCAGGGCCTTGTACTCCTTCCCAAGCTGAACCACTTTGATATCAGGGTGTTGCTTGTATTGCCTAGAGAAGGTGTTACAGGGTTAGACTGAAAAAGATTGGAGAGAGAAGGCATCTTTGCTGGGTTCCTCTTGCCAGGGGAAAGGTAGGAGACAGGAGGCCATTGGTACCAATGAGGCAGCTGCTTCATTGTACAAGGTGGAGAGCCAATAGATAATCCCATTTCCCAAACTGTAATGGCACAGCACCTGAAAGAGGAAGCCCCACTCCACCCTGTCAAATGCCTTCTTGGCATCTAGTGACAAGAGCACCACAGGTGGATGAGGGTGAGAGGTTTTCCAAATCAGGTTTAGGAGGTGTCTGGTGTTGTCTGCCTTTTGTGCCCTGACATGAAACCCACTTGATCATTTTTGACTAGATTGCACAGCACACTTTTCATTCTTTCCTCCACTCTTTTTATTTTTTGGCAAATATGTTGCAGTCTACAAAGATCAATGAAATTGGTCAGTAGCGACCACATTTTTAGGGTCTTTCCCTGGTTTGTGGAGGAGTGAGATTTGTATAGTGCACATAGAGGGGGGCAGCGTGCACTCTTTGCAGGCCTCTTGTAATGCCCCAGTCAGTGGTGCCAGCAGGACTGACTTGCCCCATGCATAAAATTCTGCTGGTAGTCCTTTATCATCTGGTGTTCTTCCTGTTGACATGCTCAACATGACAGAGGCTAACTCTGAAATGGTGAGGGGGAAGTCCAAGATTCTCCGTTGGTCCAGGATGAAGAGTAGGAGTGTGAGTTTATTGAGAATGGAGAACATTTGTTTTTCCCCCAAGGGGTTGATTTCTGACCAGAACAAAAACTATACAACAGTCCACCACTACAGCACAACCGCAAGGAATAATCCAACTACACAGATGAATAAACCTGGAATCGAACCCAGGACACAGCGTAATTCAGAACTTTGAAATGATTACTCTACCCACCTACCTACCACCCTACTCTACCAACTACACCACCACAAAAGGACAATCAGTATCCAAACCAAAGAAGCACATATTACAACACAAACACATGTCATACAATAAACACTTTTACAAAAAGCCAACAACAAAATAAAGGATGCACATGGAAGGGGTGCTGGAATAAAATGCAAAGCAAAAATGTAAACAAAAAAATCCTGCACTCACCACCCTAAAGTAAGGAGACTGCTCTCTTTCTTATAAAGTGCTTAATGTTATTCCTGTGCAATGTGCAAACATCCTGATGCATTTCAGAATTACAATAATTCCTTCTTCAAAGGATCTAATAACTGAATGAGGAGCACACATTTTATAGCAGTGAATTGATGACATCATCACTCAGCATCATGAAACAAAGTGAAAAAACACACAATGTAAAAAGTGATGAAATTAATGATAAAAACATGGTAATATTACATGCATCTACAAAAAAACTGAGTCTTATAGCAAGTCTGATAGTTAAAAATGCATATTTAAATGCTTTTCTAAACTGTAGAAGTTTAAAATATTTTGGGGGGTTTAAAAAGGCCAGAACATCAATTGGAGGTTCCAGACAGAGTTCTTTTGACTTCCATCGATTCCTATGCTTAAAATGTAAATCTACAAAAGAACACAATACAATGGAGTTGAAAGCACAGTATTGCAAGGTGTAATGAGTTTGCTGTATCTCAACAAACAGTGCATCTGATATTAGCAGCTGTTACGAATATAAGGGCATATGTGTAAATAAGTTTAATATTAAAGCAATATGCCCCAACAGGGTGTGGGTATACTGGAGGATTTACCACGGCTGGTGTGATTCGGTCACGAGGTGCAGCCGTGGGACTTAACCACACCAGAAGTGGTAAATCCTCCAGTATATCCACTCCCTGGAGGGGAATATTGCTATTATACAAAGGCCCTGTTTGTTTTTGTACAAAAAAAATGATTGAAAACATCTGTTCATTTTCAAAGTTGCTGCACATTTGTTTTTTACTGCGGACGCACTGCTTGGATTTGTTTGCGAGTTCTGCGCATGTGCTGGAGGCTCACTGATTGCCACTGCTACAGTTACAATTTTTTCAGCTTATTTGCTGTGGAGAGAATGAACTGCATTTTCTTTTTTTTTTTTTTGGGTGTGTCGCTTTTCTGGAATGCTGCAGCCCTTTTTTTGAAGTTTTGAGGCTAGTGAAGGAGTATTGGATGTCAGGTTAATGACTAGTAATCTCACCGTCCATCCATGTGCTTGTCACTGGTGTGTTTGCAAGGAACAGAGAGATTTGCCAGGGAGTTCCTGATGTGGCTGAGTGGTGGCTGGCACCTTTTCCAGTGGGTACACTGGAGGATTTACAACGCTGAAAAGGTGCCAGCCAGCCAATCAAAATGCAGGGTTCTGTCCATTTTTTTGTGCCCATTGTATAAATAAATATAACCTATTGGGTAAAGAATATAAACAAGATTCATATATTGGTGCAAAATTGCTCCCAAAATAGAAAACGAATAATGAAACATTGCTAAGGGGTAGAGAGACTGCTATTTCTTTCTTAGATAGGGTGTTACATCAAATCTCTTATTTAAGCTGGGGACCCTAAAAGCTTTTAAAGGTAAAAATCCAGAACCCTTCCCTCTCCAGGATGAAATTATTTTAACACCCCCTCTCGGATTTTTAAAAACTTTTTCAATACCTTTAAAAGTAAGGGTATGATTAGATCTGTCATTGGACTGCAACACATGGAGGGCTGTGGCATATGATGGGTCATTGTTGCGAATGGGCCTTCATGTTCACCAACCATCCTCTTAAATTAAACTTCTTTTGGTATTCCCCACAAAAAAAGCCCCACAATTACAGATAGCCAGCTGTATCACACCACATGTATCACAGGTTATTGAATCTTTATTCTGGTAAGACTTAGTGTTGGGGGGACTAGTAAACTTCTTACTTGCTGAAATATGAGGGTTAAAAACACATTTCTGACATTTGAAACATCCTGCACTAGATTATAACCAGGTTTGCACAGTTGGTAAGGCCTGTCTACTGTGAACAAGCTTGTCCTTTAGTGTAGTTGCTCATCTATAAAGCATCCTGGGAGGTCTCTTATGATGCATACTGTACTGAGGTGGGGGTCACCTTCCAAAATATTCCAATTATGCTTAATAATCTCTGCTACTTTTGATGCATGAATGGAATATGTTGTGACAAAATTTGAAACAGTCTGGCTAGGGTCCTTTGATTGCTTTTCAACAAGTGTGGCTTCCCTAGGGTTATTAGAGATTTCTTTGTGCACAGACCTAACATGCTCTTTCTGGTAACACCTTTCAATAAATCTTCTCTCAAGGTCACTGGCAGCCACTTCAAATTTGTTTGTATCACTGCAGTTTTGCCTCATGCAGATAAATTGGCCTTTTGGAATATTTTGTAACACGTGCCTGGGGTGACAACTAGAAGAAAGGAGTAGACTATTTCTTTTACATGGTTTCCTATAAAGCTTAGTCTGAATAGCACCATTTTCACCTTTTGTGATGAGCAGATCTAAGAAGTGGATACTCTCTTTACTAGCACTATAAGTAAAATGGAGATTGGGGTTGGTGGTGTGGAGATAAGCAATAACATTTTCAAATTCTGCAATGTCACCCTTCCGTATTATAAATATGTTGTCAATAAAGCGACAGTACATATCTATTTTCCAGAAGTGTGGATTGGTGTCTGCATCCTTCACATAAGTATCTTCCTATCTCCCCATATACAGATTTGCTAGATTTGGGGCAAACATCACCCCCATCGCTGTACCCTTGATCTGCAGGTAAAATTTCCCTAGAAAAGAAAAAGCATTAAATTTTAATACAAATTCTGACAATTTTAGCAAAAGTTCAGTACAGGGTTCTGCATCTGTTGTTCTTGAGTTAAGATAAAATGCTAAAACATCAACGGTCTCCTCTTGAGGGATGTTAGAATATAATGCCTCCACATCCATTGTTATAACGACAGCATTTTCATTTAATTCTACATCCTAAAGAGTTCTTAGGAATTCCCCAATGTATTTAATGTAAGAGCCTAAGTCAGTAACAAAAGGTTTAAGAAAGTAATCTACATACTGAGAAAGAGGCTCTGTGAGGGACCCCGCTCCACTCACTATGGGCCTTCCTGTTGGGCGGGGGGTTGTGAACTTCTTGTCCACCTTTGGCAAGGTGTAGATGGGAGCTCTCACTGGGAAATCCACAGTCAAAAAATGTTTAGCATTTACTGTATATCAATCCAACCCTTTCCTAGTGATTCTAGAACAAACTCATCTATTCTATGTTTAAAGAAAATGGTAGGATCAGATTCAAGTTTTTGTACAAGGCAGCATTAGATAATTGTCTATTGACTTTATAGATATAATCAGTGGTATCAGTGGTGGGCAAGGTGATGGAGGGCATTGTCAAGGAGAGGCTAGGGGGGGACCTGGATAAGTCAGGATGCCTGGATGATAGACAGCATGGATTCATCCTGGGGAAATCGTGTCAGACAAACCTGGTGGAGTTCTATGACTGGGTGACAAGTGCCTTGGACCTGGGTAGACCAGTGGATGTCCTCTTTCTAGACTTCAGCAAGGCATTTGACTCTGTTCCTCACGTGGGCCTGTTGGATAAGCTTGGAGAAATGGGGGTGGGGAACCAGATGATCAGATGAATAGGCAATTGGCTCCAGGACCGGACCCAGAGGGTCGTAGTTGGTGGTATAGTCTCATCCCCAAGGAGGGTCATTAGTGGGGTCCCACAGGGATCAGTCCTTGGGCCCCTTCTGTTCAACGCCTACGTATCTGACATAAGGACAGGAATCAGGAGTGAGATGAGTCTCTTTGCAGATGACTCGAAACTGGGGCGGTGGTGGATGGGGAGGAGGGGAGGTGGCCTACAGGGGACCTGAGGCTCTGGAAAGATGGTCTAGAAAGTGGAAGTTGAGGTTCAATGCAGGGAAATGCAAGGTACTCCACCTGGGGTCAGAAACCCAGGCCAAGTGTACACCCTGGGGAATGCTACAAGTCTCGATGGCTGAGAGGGACCTGGGGTGGTGGTGGATGTCAAGATAAACAACTCTGAGACTTGTAGGAGGGCAGCAGCCAAGGCCAACAGGATGCTGGGATGCATCGCTAGGGGATCACTCCAGAAGGAGGGAAGTGATAATCCTCTATATAACTGCTTGGTGAGGCCGCACCTTGAGTACTGCATGCAGTTTTGGAGGCCACACTTAAAGAGGGACATTAACCTCCTGAGAGGGTCCAGAGGAGGCAACCAAAATGATTTGGGGCTTGGGGACAGGACCTATGAGGAGAGGCTCGAAGAGCTAAATATGTACACATTGGAGAGAGAAGGGACGGGGGACATGATAGAGGTCTTCAGGTACATGAAGAGGGTAAATAGGGAGGAACAGTCAGGGTGCTTCGAAAGAAGGAGGAAGGGGCCACTAGAGGGCATGGGTGGCAGCTGGAGGGGGGAAGATTCAGGGGAGAAAGGAGGAGGTGCTACTTCACTGAGAGGGTGGTGGAGCCATGGAATGCACTGCCTAGGGGGCTGGTGGAGGCAGAGACAGTGGAGGGGTTCAAGAGGGGGTGGGTCAGGTACAAGGGAAGGGTTCAGGAAGCAAAATCCAATGCAGCAAGAATATCTGGAACTGGGAAGGGAGAAGCCAGAGAAGGCGAGGGGGACAGCAAGGTCAGCACCCAGGGTGGGGGCTGACCAAACGAGCAGACACGAAAGACCATTAGGCCTATTCTGCTGGCATTTTAGCATGTTAGTATGTTAGTATCTTGGTTTACCACTGCACCCCCTTTATCTGCTTGCTTGATTACAATAGACTGAGCTCTCCTCAGGTCATCAAGTGCCTGTCTTTCAGATTTTGAGAGATTATCAAAATGAATCCTAGGTAAGTTAGAAAACAAAGCCTCTAGTTCATTTTCACACACCTTCTGAAAGGCTAAGATGGCTGGGCTTGTGCTAGATAGAATGTTTACTGTCCCTTAAAAGTTCTAGTATCAACATTTTCAAAGGTGGTCTCACCTGATGCAGATCCTGTAACATTAGAGCTTGCAACATCTGAACCAGTCATCACTTTAGTGGCAGACCATCCCTGATGTTTGTCAAAGAAAGATTTTAAACTCAAATTTCAACAGAATTTTTGTAAATCCCAAAAAGTTCCAAACTTGTGAATCCCTATTGGGGGTGAAAACAAAAGTCCTTTATTCAAGACCTGTACTTCCATATCAGTTAGGGGCTTCATGGAAAGGTTAATTATTTCCTCTGTTTCCTTCACGGTCTCCTGTGAGAATAAAAGTTCTGTCTGCTGTTGGGGTAATGAGTTTCGGGCCTCTGTTGTGGTTGATGGGGATGGGGGTTGGGGTGCATGTGTAGGTAAGTGCATTGCTGATGTTGGTACTGGC
Source organism: Neoceratodus forsteri (assembly GCA_016271365.2). Taxonomy (NCBI): domain Eukaryota; kingdom Metazoa; phylum Chordata; order Ceratodontiformes; family Ceratodontidae; genus Neoceratodus; species Neoceratodus forsteri. The sequence continues at coordinate 938,540,044 of CM028129.1, read as the reverse complement.
ACTATAGGTTCATAGATGTATACCCCTGTGGCCGCCCCTCCTGTTGTCCCTTCTGCTGGTGGTTGTCTGTGTAATTGCCTTCCCCTTCTTCCCCATCTCTTGCCCCACTTTGTCTTCCTCTGCATCCCCTGGTATTGTTCCCTCTGCCTGGTTCGTTCTGTTTGGGAAACTGAAAACACTGAAACCTGTTTGCTCTTGTACTTCTTCTAGATATGGGTTCTTCGGGTGAAGTCTGTGGGGTTTGTGGCTGCATAAATGAGTCTTCCGAGGTAACTGCTTCATTGCTACTGTTATCAGCATTCAAATTAAAGGAGACCCTACGTTTACTATGGAGGATGCCTTGTTGCTGTGTTTTTTTCTTCCATGTATATACCCTGATATTTTGATAGTCCTCCAGGTCCCTCTTAAATTTTGTTAGTTTCTTTTTCTTTAATTCAAAGTCAAGCCTTTCTACAGTTTCTCTCAGTCTTCTCTTACAGTGGTCAAAGTCTGAATGATTTTTAAAAGATAGAATATTCTTTTCATGTTCCTTAATCTCATTTTTCAACACTTCACTGACCACTTTCCCATACCGAATAATCAGCTCCATGATCTTGCAGGAGGCTTCATCCAAAATCTTCCTCCATTCTGCCATAAAATGCTCGACATCCAAACCAAAAGCAGGCTCCTTCAGGATCTATAGGCCTTGCAGTATTCGTTGCACTTTAAGGTAAGCTTCCAGGTTTGTGTTGTTCCAGTGTATGAGGCTTGCTTTTGTTACTGCATGCTCAAGCACCCGGAAAGTTTCTCAAAATGAGCTTGCAGCTCCATTGTCAGTTCCTGGTGGGTTCTCTATCTCTAGGAGGAAGAGGTTCACTTCTCCTGCCTTGTTAAGTAGCTGGTTAACAAACAAAAAAGGATCACCAGTGGTGACTGTATTGGAAGCAATAGCAGTCTTGTCATTTGTAACTTCCTGGAACACCAAAATAGGTGTTCTCTCCAAAGATGCTGAAATGCCGTCATTCATGGTGTGCTCAGCTGTAGGCTGTAGGAATGGACTAGCAGAACCAATAGAGCTAGTCTGTGAAAAAGGGATTTTACACTATAACTGTGAGCTAGCAACCAGTGCAAAGCCTTAAAAAACACAAAGCCAACAACAAAAGAAAGATTGCACATGGAAGGGGTGCTGGGATAAAATGCAAGGCAAAAATATAAACAAAAAAAACCCTGCACTCACCACCTCAAAGTAAGGAGACCGCTCAGGTTCTTATAAAGTGCTTCATTTTATTCCTGTGCAACGTGCAAACATCCTGATGCATTTCGGAATTACAATAATTCCTTATTTAAAGGATCTAACAATTGAATGAGGAGCACACAAGTTATAGCAGTGGATTAATGACATCATCACTTAACATCATGAAACAGTGAAAAAAACACACTGGCCCAGATATTCAAAAGAGTTGAGCCATGCACAATATGGTTGCGCCTGCACAAGTCCAAAATTGCACCATTCTGCGATATTCAGCAGGAGGCAGTTGCACCCCCGAAATCATGCTGAGCAACAGTGCAATGATAATGAAGGCATGCGCAACCGAAGGGGGAGGAACCATGCATAAACTGCACAGTCCGATATTCAGCCCGGGAAGTGCAGAGTTATGCAGGTGCAACCCCTACCTTGCCTGCACAAAGTTACGCCAAAAAAAAAGGAACAAGTCAAGGGCCACCGACAAGTGAGCTGCCACACTGCAGGGTGCAACACAGCAACTGCCACCTGTGGGCTGCCCTCGACTTGTTCCCGCTGCACCTGGCAGAGCCCCCAAGCCCCGATCGTGGGCATCAGTATCCCCCCCAAGTCCAATATCCCTGGTGGTCCAGTGGACTGCGAGTAGCCCGATCGTGGGCATAACTGTATTTCCCCACCCCCCTGAGTAGCCCGATGCAGGCATAACTGTATCTCCCCATCCCCACTAGCCCGATCGCGGGCATAACTTATTCCCCGGTAGCCCGATAGCGGGCACTGTGTTTCCCACCCCCCATTAGCTTGATCATGGGCCCCACAAAGTCCACATCCTGGTGGTCCAGTGGACTGAATGGAATGATCGCCGGGCGGCATACCACCTCCCAAGTCTGAAGTCCCAGGTCTCTGTGACCCCTACACCCCACTGGCCACGGAGCTCCCCACCTCCTGGTCAGCCAGCAGATGGTGCAGTCACTCCCACTCAGCTGCCTTTGGCCGCTGACTGACGTTAGTGAGCACCTATTGGCTCATGCCTGAACCAATGGGCAGTCATACTTGCTGCCGTTGTCGGGCCAGGTGGCAGGTGGGGTGCTGCCCCCGCTGGCTGACGGGGGACCAGGGTGGAGGCCTGCGTGGTGGGGTGGGGTCCACTAGGATCACCAGGGATTTCGACTTGGGGGGCATGAGGAATGCCCGCGATCGGGTTCCATTTGGTCCACTGAACCACCAGGGATATTGACCTTGGGGGTTGCTGATGCCCGCATCGGGCTAATGGGGGTGGTAAATACAATTATGCCCAAGCATTGGGCTACCGGGTGGGGAGTACAGTTATGCCCGCACTATTAATCAAGGTCCACTGGACCACCAGGGATTGAGACATGCATTGTCCCTTATGGGACATCCGTTATCGGGCTGCAGGGGCATGCAAATGAGGCCATAATCAGATGCAAAAAGCCCCCTTATGCCTTGTATAAATTATGGCCCCATTTGCATGTCACCCTTTGAATATCTGAGTGCTGTGCATGACGCAATGGAACTTGTGCCGCCAGATCTCAATGCTCCACTCTGACCACTGCGCCATGCACAGTGGGGTAGCCAGGGGCAATATTCAAAGCATTTGTGCTATACGCTAACTCCGTTGAATATCGCCCGGCCACACCCCTTCGCAACTATTTTGAGTGCTCATGCGGTTTAGCGCCTACAAACTGGCACAGTTTGAATATCTAACATACAAAGTGCAGAAAATGATGAAATTAATGATAAAAACATGGTAATATATACATGAATCTACCAAACACTAAGTCTTATAGCAAGTCTGATTGTTAAAAAATGCATATTTAAATGCTTTTCTAAACTATAGAAGTTTAAAATATTTTGGGGGATTTAAATAGATCAGAACATCAGTTGAAGGTCCCAGACAGAGTGCATATGACTTTCACAAAAAGCACCATGAACCCCACGGATTAATATAAATAACTGCAGGACCGCACACCCTCCACAATTGCTCAAACCCCTCCAAAATCGTTCATACTAAAGCTGTGCCATTTATTCTCGTTTAGTATGATAGTCGCTATTATTGATTTGCTCAAATTGAGATGCTCATTTGATGTGATACCATTTCAGTGTGAGCATCCACCATGTCCAGTATCCACAGCTGCGGTAGGAGCCACTTATCTAGACATGCAATTGTACCACGTGCCATGAAGAAAAGGAATAGCTCTTCCCCATGGGATGGATTGATCTCCAGATGTCTACAGTGCCTGTTTCAGAGGCTAGATTTTAGAGGACCATTGATGCAAGGGATCTTGTACCAGCTAGTGCTTTACTTCTGTCCAAAAATTAATCTAACACCATGTTCATGCCCCCCATGATAAACTGTCCCTTACCTACTTCTGCTAGTTTCTGGGTCAGTGCAGTGAAAAAGGCTGCATTGGATTGACTCAGGCCATAGATGCAACACAGTGTGATATCTGTACTTTGCAGTGACCCTGTTACTATTATGTATCAACCCTCATGATCACTATGCTTTGCTGTGGCTTTGAAGTCTACATTCTTATGAACCAGAATGGACACCCCTCTGCTCTTGGAGTTGTATGCACTGCAGAATACTTGTGCCACCCACCCTGATCGGACTTTTGCCACTTCCGGGATGGAAAGGTGAGTAACCTCCAGAAAACCTATACCTGTCCCTGTGGAGGAAGATTTTGGATGAAGTCCCCAGCTTCTTAAGGTGGTCTAGTATTTAATGCCACTTAATGGGTGAGTTGATGCCTTTCACATTCCAGCTTGTGAATGTGATGAGTTTACAAGCTATAGTGGTTTTTGTTTTAAGGGCAGAAAAGTAGACAGTAATTTTGAGAGTGAATCCATATCTCCCGTTGTCCCCTTCCTAACAAAGACTCAGGGTTTCTGTTGCACCCTGCAGGGGTTGAATGTGGCACATCAGAGGGTTGGAGGTTATTGGTGCACATATGTGTATAATTAAGTCCAAAACTCAGATTGGTTGGCAAAATATTACAGCAGGTTCTATACTTTGCAAAGGTTGTAGGCATCCTCAGAAATCAGTGGAGGCAAAAAACTATGTACATAGGTTTATGGTTATGATTACATTTTTTTGTTGAGGTCTTGGGGGCTAAATGAGCATAGTGGAGTCACCCCAAACCAACCCACTCAAGACCTGAGTTTCTGCTGATTACAGTTTGTTGGCATAGCACATAGCCATGTGCAGTGCAGTAGATCTAGTTGTCCAGCTGGACTATTTCTGCACTTGCCCACACAGGGCAAATGAGGAGTGATAGTAAGGCAGCTCTGTGATCCAGTGGTGAGCTGTTGCAAGGGGTCCATGCATGAAGTATCTGGTGCTCACACCTGAATGGGCAATCTCACTTGGAGGCTGGCTTGCCAAGTCTCAGCTCTCTACCCTGCCTGTCCATGATACTTGCATTATAGAGGGACTGCCCCCTGTGTTCAGGGGATGGTTGAGAGTTATATCTAGGTATGTGGCTGAGGGACATTGGCACCATTACTAGCTTTGTCAATGTGGGATGAACTTCCTGTTGCCAATAGGTGGGTGACCACTTCAAGTTATACTATCCTGCTGGTGGATAATGGGTAGATTCCAGAAATGGAAACTGCTGAAATTGCAGCAGTCCAGGATGTGCTTTTTGAGTACCCCTCCCAAATCATGTGAGGCACTGCAGTTTGCTTACTGTATGGGGTAACCAACTGTCATTCCATTATGTGTGCAGCATATACCTAGTTGTTCAGGCAGAGGTTGAGCCAACAAACTGGTGGGAAGTTAAGGAGCACTTTCCCTGGTTAGTTCCCCACTGATGATAGGTGCCAGATTCCTGCTGAGGTGAGCAGATAACAACTGGGCTATGTCATAGGAGGTGGGGATGAGCTGTGATGTGTTGAGTACACAGGTTGGTAGCTTGAGCCTGTAGGTTGGGAATTAGCAGTTAAAGCAGCAGTGGAAGAGTTGGGTCTATTCTCTGCACTGTTATGCTGGAGGCTGCATGGTGGTAGGCAGGACGAGTGTGTTTCCTTCTCAACCAAGAAGGCACTGTTACTGTTTCCCACCTTCAGCAGCAGTGTCTGTCTCAGCTACAAAGTGACAGGATATGTGAGAGAATCAGGATGAAGAACAGCCAGAGCCACCATTTTATACTCATCATCACCCCCCACATTGTAGCCGAAGTCATCAGCTACCCCTGCTTACCTTAGTCCCTCCATGCCCTTTTCCCGATTCCACAACAGTGGTTGGCGACATAACATTTGTAGGAATACTTTAGTGCGGACAGCCCTGGCATGGTGGTAGGGTGAGAATGCATGTTTCACAAAGCTCCAACAGCCATGTGGTGACAGCTCTTTAGATAGATTTCCTACAATACTCTAGATTTGTGAAGATGGGGCTACATTACAAGTGGCACTATGGTCACCTCACTACCAAGGCTATAAAGCCATTTATTTGAACTGCATTCAAAGCAGGTCATTGGCAATTGTCTGCATTGTAAGGAAAAAGAAAAAAAGCATGCTTCTAGCCTGTAAACAAAATCCATTCTACTCATTCCCTCCTCGTTTCTCCAAGTAGTCACCCATGCAAAATGCAGTCCAGCATATGGAAGTCTATTGAAGTGATGACACCTCAACTCATGGAAGGAAAGAAAAGGTAAAGTAAGCAATTAAGAAGTACGCAGCTCTCAAGCTATGAGGGCATCTTGACAGGGCAAATCTTAGTTTTTGCTGCCATGTGGGGTAAAGCCAGGTACCCATTTACAGTTCAAATGACAACCTTATATTCATAGGGAGCTGTAGCCCAATCCAGTTGCTGGGGATTCCTTGTAGCATGGATGTTTTGCTTCATCATGGCACATACAATGTCAGCCCAAGTCTGTGCATCCTCTAAGGGTTCATCAGCAGCTTGCAGTGGGGAGAACCTGTTCATTTGCATGGGTTTCTTTGGGATTCATTTTTTGTCAGAATCTTGCCATTTTGGAAAGGAGCTGACCTGGGGTTGATTCTTACAACTTCCACTTGTATACTGTGTGACTCTGAGCAAGTCACATAGCCAGCCTAACACTCCAAGGTCACCCCTGCAAATAGGCACTTGTGCATAGTGGGCCTTACCTGGTTAACAAAGAATAAATAAATAAATACATTTTGGAGCAAGCTCCCAATCTCTCAGGGCCAAGCAAAGAGGAATCAGACTCTGGTTACATTGGGGCATTTTATTGGAGCTGTAAACAATTTCATTCTTCCTCTCTCGCTGGTTCTTTTGGTGCATGTAACCTGCCAGTCCATGTCAAGACTGGTGGCCTGAAAATGATTCTGCTGCTGCTGATAGGGGCCTTTGTGGGTGCCCACCACTGTGGCTGGTAATGTCTGTGTTCTGGGGCTGGGGTTCAGTGCCGTGTCTTCCCATGACTTCATCTTCTCGAGTCAGTGCTTGAGTAGGTATCAGAAAGCTTCATCAGGATTCTTGAATGTGTTGGGCACCCCATTGTGAGTGATTTTCAGTTTTGCTGGATATTGTAAGTGATAGGGTATGCCCTGGTCCTGGAAGACTTTCTGGGTAGTAGAGAACTGTTTTCTTCTGGTGGCTAGTAGTGATGAGTAGATGATAAAGATAAGGATTCTGTGGCCTTCAATTTCTGTGGCTCTCTGCCCAGGTTGAATATTTTTTCCTTCACTGGGAAGCAGAGTAGATTTAACAAGTTATGCCTGAGTTGATCTCCTGCCTTCGGGTGGGGGGCCAGTGACCGGTGTGCCCTTTCAATCTCAAGGAGCATTTTCCATAAGTGGTTCATAGGTTCATAGGTATAATACGAGTTAAGAAGTGGGAAGATCCCAAATGTAAACTCATCGCCTATTGGCAAAATTTAAATTTCTTTCCACTCATGTGATTATTTAATTCATACTTAAATTGTGACAAGCTATTACTGGCCACAACTTCAATAGGTAAGGAGTTCCACAACATAGGCAGTTGTTGTGTGACAAATTTATTTATCTTGCTGGTATTATTGATTTCAGTTTGAAACTTAATTTTGTGTGTTTGTGTATTATATCCTGTTGTAGCTTTTTGAAGACAAAGAGCCTCACTTAAGGCTGCATCCTTTGAGGATCTATATGCAAGAAACATATCACCCCTATATGTCCTGTATTCAAGTGAAAATAACCCTAATGATTTCAAATGTGTACTATAATCTAAATCTGATAATCCTTTAACTTTCTTAGTAATTCGCCATTGTACCTTTTCTAAGGCAACTATACCACCTACCGATGTTGGAGTACAAAAGGGGGCACAATAATCAATTTGTGATCTTGCTAAGCTGGTATATAATGGTACCAAATCTTCAGAATCTCCACTGTTAATATGTCTAAAAATGCAAGATAATGTACCGTGACACTTTTTAATGATGTTATTATTGTGTGATGTAAATTTTAAATCATTCGTGATTGTGATTCCCAAATCTCTTTCAGATGTAATTGATTGTAACTCGTAGTTATTGATCTTATAAGTTGCTAAAGCATTATTTTTTCCCAAGTGCATAACCTTGCATTTGGCAGGGTTAAAGGCCATTTTATTTAATACAGACCACTTAACTAAATTGTCAAGGTTAGTCTGTAAGATATTCACAGCCACAGAATTATTAACAATACAACCAAGCTTGCTATCATCTGTGTATTTATGAATCCAGACACCATTTGCAGTTTGCATATCAGCTATTAGCAAGTTAAATAACAAGGGGCCCAATACTGAGCCCTGTGGGACACCACTGCTCACATCTCCCCATTCCGAATAATGTCCTTTAATACTGACTCATTGTCTCCTGTCAGTTAACCAGGAATGTATCCAACTAATTATATTAGCATTGAAACCCAATTTTGCTAATTCACTAATCAAAATGCCAAGCGGTACCAAATAAAATGCCTTTTCATAATCTAAGAATATTAAATCTACTGGGAAGCCCTGATCCTATGCCATACTTACAGGTTTGAAAAAAATTATCAGATTAAGCTGACGTGATCTTCCTTGCACAAAACCATACTGGCTAATATCACAGAATCCTATATTTTGTACGTACACTAGTATTTTTTCCTTTAATATTCTCTCACATAGTTTACCCATACATGATGTTAAGCTAATTGGCCTATAATTACTGGTCAATTGTTTATTCCCATTTTTATATATTGGCACAATAATAGCTGTAGTCCAATCTCTTAGAGCATACTCTTCTTTAAGGGATGCATTAAATAATAAGCTAAGTAAATCCACTAAAACAGAATCTAGTTTTTTAATAAAGGTAATTGGAATTTCTTCTGGACCTGCTGAAGAATTGACCTTAATGGCTTTAATAGCAGCTAAAACTTCATCCGATGTTATCAGTGGACAGATATTACTAGCTTCAATATTAGCTGTACAAGAAGTAACTTTCACTTTGAAGACATTAAGAAAAGTTTCATTAAATTCTCTAGCCATGCCCAATTCATTAACAAAAAGGTTAAGAATGTTTTGCTGGTCCTGCTGTATGAAGGAGGTTGCATCTGATTTTTCTACTCCCTCAGGAATACCATGGAGCAAAACGTTGTTATGGCAGCTCCTGTTCTCTGCGTCCTCAGCTTGGTGCCATAGCAGATCAACCAGCCTTTCGAGCTCTTGAATGTGAGTTTTGTGTTTAGTGTCATTTTTGTCAGTGTAGGTATGGAACTTGTCTGTGTTGTATTGCCTATGCTCCAGGCTCTGGATTTTCTCTTGAAGTTCATTAATGGATGTCTTGAAAGATATGATTTTGATAATGACCTGATGGAGCATATTTTTCACATTCTGCCATCTGTTTCTGACAACTGGGTCTGAGGGGCTGCTATAATGGCCATCTTCCTGGTCCGGTGAGGGGGGTTCCACTTCTGATGGTGTTAGTCTTTAAACCTTATAATCTCAGCTGTGACAACCTCAAGAATCACTAGCTCTACTGTCTCTCTAATGAATAATGTAGAGTGCTGATATGTTCAGAAGGTCTAGTGTTCAGATTTTTATGGATTATTGAGGTGGTAAATTAAGCGGCCTTCTATGTGACTTCTGCATGCACCTCAACTTGTTCAATGTGTTAATCAGCAAAATAGGAAAGAATATTAAATGAAAGATGCATCTTTTTGCAGATGATTTAAAACTATAGTATGTATCAGAGTCGATAATGTGGCAGGGGCCAGAAAGTTTTTTCAGGATCTGGAGAAACTGGTGAAATGCTCTAAGGTAGTGCAGATGCATTTTAATGCAAAAAAATGCAGGTAAAGCCCAAGCAGAGAATATTGGATGAAGGTGAGGTTAGCGTTGACAGTGGAGGAAAGGGACCTGGGGCTAATTATTAGTGGCAGCCTCAAAGTCTCTGCACAGTGCAATAGAGCTTACAGCAAGGTGACTAGGATGTTGGTGCTCATAAAAGGAAGTGTTGCATAAGGGGGAACTTGCCTCTGTATAAGTCTCTGGTCAGGCCACATCTTCAGTATTGCACCTGGTTTCAATGACAATATCTGATAAAGGGCAGGGACAGGCTGTAGTTGGTTCAGAGAAGGACCACCAGGATAATCCATGGAAAGCAGGATCAATCATGTGCAAATTGTCTTGCAGACCTCAATGTGTACTTAGGTTCAAGGTTGGGTGGGACAAATTTAAGAGACTTGAAAGGACAAAAGGGAATAGTGCAGGGGAAGGCAAGACAATCTGGGCATTATGCCTGCAGAACATCACACAAGTTAATAGATAGATTGTAGGGCAGACTGGAAGAAGGCAGTAGCATAGGAGAAAGAAAGCTAGTATGGTAAGGCATTAGGCCTACATGACATCACATAAGTTAATAGCTAAATTGCAGAGCAGACTGTAAGAAAGAAGTCTTTTTCTGCTATCAGTTTCTTGTATTTTTGTAGATCATTTGGCAGGAGTGTGGCTTACTGTAAGGAACAGAGGAGATGCGCCATATCTCTGATAGGCCATTTGTGTGGGGATTGAGAGGTAGGAGGGAAAAGGGTCAGGGCAGATTGAGGATTTTGACTCTCAAGAGAGTCGGGACATGGGGCAAATCAGTAAATCAGTGAGAGAGAAAAGAGCATGAAGCTGAGACAAAGGCTGGTGGGCCTTGAAATACAGGACAAGGACATGCAAGTTTGTTGATGGCAGGAGCAAGGGGGGAGTGTGGTAGGGTGCCAGCAGGCTGCAGGGCTCATGGCGTGATGAGGTGATGGACAGACCTCCAATTTGCTACTGTGCTGCTGAAAGGACACCAACAGTGTGCAAGGCAAAAGGGAGGTACAGGATTTATTGTTTTAAAATCTACAAAAAGAGTTATTTTCTGTGTTTTTGTGGATTGCAGGGGAAATCTGGGGTTTGTGGGAAACTAAAGGCACAAGGACTTTTGGGGGAGCATTGAAAATAAAAAAGGGGCTTTTTCCTTTTTTCTTTTGCAAGAGAAAATGTGTTATTTTGTTTTCTTCTGGCGTGGGCCTGTAGCGGGCAATAGCAGGGATAATACTGGGCATATGCAGGCAGCAGGAGGTCGTGAGGGCTTGGATTCAGCCCTGCCCCTCAGCCAACATCAAAAAATTGCCCAGACAACCTCACGACGAACCAGGAGGTCGTGAGAGCTTGGATTCAGCCCATCCCCACAGCCAGCACCGAAAAATTGCCCAGGTACAGCATCTCCACTGCAAAGGGTTTGCCCTGCTCGTTGGATCGCGACCACACCGCGCAGCTTCCAGGAGGATTTTCGAAATGTCCTACTTGTCGCCTTTTCTCTTAAACAATTAACTGTAGGCGTACAAGTGGAGATAGTTTTTTTTATTCCACTTTTTGTCACTGTAAGCCTCAGTCTGTGCAATTTTCAGCAAGTTACCTTAATTAAGACTACAGAATTCCAGCCTGTTTAGCAGTTAATGCCGATTAGGTTACTTTAATTAATTTTAGAACTACTTCTAATGTTATTCCTGGCTAGAGTTTAAAAAAAAAAATACTGCTTAAAGGACCCAGCTTGTTTAGCACTGGTGCAGGTAAAATGTTCTTACAATACAGTGGGATTCAGGAGGTTTAGTTTACTTTTACTGGCTACAAATCCCGATATAGACCAGCCTCCCTGCATCTTTTCCCCTTCCCTTACCTACATAATCAGTCTCTCTCACTCTCCTTCTTCCACAGCCAACCCCCCAATGAACCAGGAGGTCGTGAGTGCTTGGATTCAGTCCTCCCCTACAGCCAACATTGAAAATTGCCCAGGTACAGCATCTCCACTGCAAAGGGTTCACCCTGCTCGTTGGATCGCAACCGCTCTTTGTAGCTCCCAGGATTGCCCCGACACACGCTGCTCGTTCGGCTCCCCACTGCCCCCACCACCACCCTTGGTTTGCTTTTATTTATATAGGCAAGTAGGCAGTCATGTGGTGCAAAATAAACCTATCAACCCACTTCTCCATCTGGAACTTATACAAGCTCTCCACTAGTGGCCACTCTTCTCAATCCCAAATACCTAACCAACTCTACAGTAAATATGCTACCACTTCACCGGATAACTATCCTCATAGCCTCTATGATTCCCCCATATGGCTCTACCATCCCACCAAGGATCTAACACTAAACAACAGCCACTCTGCTGGCCAACATATAATTACCTGGTATGGTCCCATTTTGCTAACCCCCAAACCCACCTACTCCATGTTACATCACCAAACATGCACATACTCCCTACCAGCACCTATTTTCAACCCCCACACATGCAGTACTCATTGTACAGCTACCTTGATACCTTACAGACCACAACCCCCTATTCATCCTTTTGTCATTCTACCGGGTACCCAACCCCTTGTCATCATGATAACCCAACTCCTACACACACTCCCTGTACCTAGCACTAAGCTCCTCACCTTAGCCACACTACCCACCCCTGCCACTGACCCATACCTCCCACTCCACCATTGGACCATATATCCCCTATGCTCCAATCACCCTACTGGTTCTACTATGGTACCACAATGGACACTACTCTGCCTGGCTTCTCCCTCCTTACAGGACCTATCTACTCCCACCTCCACACAGTGCTGTTCCCCCCTCCCTAATGGTGCCTAAGCTCATGAAGAAACATTTAAGGTTGGCCTCCCTGTGCATCCTCCTCCTACTACTGCTCCTTCTTTCTGGAGACGTTCAACCCAACCCAAGACCTCCCTCCCAGGGTTACTACATCCAAGAGCCTCATAATCGCCTCTCTCAATATATGTAGCCTCCTCAAGAAATTTGATTCCTTTCAGGGATGGGTTGCCCAGAATCGCCCCAATGTCATCTCAGTAGTTGAAACCTGGCTCAACAACCACACCCCCAACTCTGCGGTCTCACTTCCTGGCTTCACACTATACTGGGCAGATAGAACCTCAAAGAAAGGGGGTGGTTTTGCAGTGTATGTCCAGCAATCACTACAGTGTCTCGCCCTCCCCTCCCCGTCACTTGAGCACAGGGCCCAATCTCTCACATTGAAGATCACTCTTGCCCATAACAGAGCCCCTTTGTTCCTCTCCTCTGTATACATCCCTACCCTAAATCAGAAGACCACTTTCCTCTCTGTCCTCAACCATCTCCAGACTCCCCCTGACAATGCTGACATCATTGCCCTCGGAGACTTCAAAGCAAACTGGCTGGCTAACACTTCGGCCCCTGTTAGGGATGCTGCAACTGTTCAGACCCTGACCCAGCTTGTGACTACTACCACTAGAATAAACCAGAGGACTGGTACTGCCACCCTCCTAGATCTAGTGCTCACTAACTCCCCACATAAAGCTACACAGATCAGGGTACTATCCGATGCTCTGAGCGACCACTCCCCAGTGCTATGTCAATGGACGTATTGTATTAACAAGCCCTCCTCCCAAAACTGTCTTACAACACCGCCTCAAACCTGGCAAACTACGATCCCTTAAACAGTACCTCCTAGTTACTGACTGGTCCCCCATAAGAAATGCTCAGAACATTGACTCTGCCCTCAACTATTTCATTCATATGTTCAACACTGCCTGCAACCAGTTTGCACCCCTAACCAAACAAACACTTAAAGGTGCCAACACACCTTGGTTATCTCAAGCCCTTTTGGACCAGATGCATGAATGAGACAATCTGTGGCGCATTGCACAGGATACCAGAAAACCCTCTGACAGGCAGCACTATCAGGAAGTGTGCAATAAATGTACATGGGATATCCGTAAAGCAAAGGTTGAGTACTATAAAACCTTGCTCACCAACACATGGGGCGCAGGTCGCAAGTTTTGAGACTCACTCAAAATGCTAAGTGGCAAAGCCTCCACTGCCCCACCTACCCATATCTGGGCCAATGGATCTATCACCTCAGACCCAGCCCTTATTGCTGACACATTAAATGACACCTTCTCTGACCTCTCTGGTGTCCTACCCCCCAATTTTTTCTCTCCCACCCACCCTACACCACACTGCCCCCCCAAACCCCATTACATTTTAAAGCAGTTTCCCAACGTGAAGCTGCCCCTCTCCTACTCAAAGCCCTCAGTAAATCCCGTTTCAGCAGTGACACGCTGGACCTAAAACTGCTTAGACTCACATTCAACAAAGTTCTCATCCCCCTTACCATGCTTTTGAACTGCTCCCTTTCTCTGGGCCAGCTCCCCACCAATTGGAAATTCGCCCTCATCACTCCTATCTTTAAAAGTGGTGACTGCACTCTGCCTGGGAACTACCACCCAATATCAATCCTGCCTTCCCTCTCTAAAACCCTGGAAAAAATTGTGGCCATCCAACTAACAGACTGCCTCACTGAATATAGTATTCTGTGTCCTGAACAACATGGCTTCTGCCAGAACCATAGCACCACCACTGCCCTCTTGGAATCTACAAATGCCCTCCATACATCCCTAGACCCCAGTTACACTACTGGTGCTGTCTTTATAGACCTATCAAAGGCATTCGATACCATGCATCACTCACTTCTCCTGGACTCCCTGACTCAGATAGGCCTCTCCCATGAGACCATTGACTGGTTTGCCTGCTATCTGTCTGAGAGAACCCAGACAGTCCAGATTGCCCACTCCCTGTCATCCCACCTCCAAGTCAGGACTGGGGTCCGTCAAGGATCTATTCTTGGCCCACTTGTCTTCTCCCTATACCTCAACACCCTGCCCAATGCCTGCTCTGGAAAAATGCTATTGTATGCAGATGATGCAGTCTTCTACAACTCACACACTGATCCCACAGCCCTCCGCTCGACACTCCAGAAATCCTTCTCTGAAGCTGAATCCTGGTTCATTCAGCATAGGTTAGTACTAAATTACAAAAAAACTAAATTCATGATGTTTGCACACACCCAAAATAAGAACCTAGGACAACCCTTGCACATTCTGAACTCACTGAATGACCCCCTTGAACAGGTTAACACTTTCAAATACCTTGGCATCACCCTAGACACAGGTCTCACTTCCCATGATCATATCCAATTACTAAGCACCACCGTCAACATACGTATCAGTCTCCTTCACCGCTATAAGCACTGCCTGCCTCCCTCCTGAATCTCTCTGCCCAGCCATCTCTACATGTATTCTATCCATAATTGACTATGGTATCATCATCTATGGTGCAGCCAACAACACCCACCTACACAAGATTAGACTGGCCCTCAATAAGGCCTGTAGACTTGCTACAGGCTGTCCTAGACTTACACATACCTGCACCCTCTATGCCTCATCAAACTGGCTCAACTTTGATGGGAGGCTAAAGCACCAGGCCTGCCTCTTCACAAAGAAAATCACTTCAGGATTACTCCCTCCAGCTCTCTCCCCACTACTTCAGGCCCCACTGTCCAGCTGCCTCACAAGGCAGTCAGCAACTACCCACTTTAGAGTACCTTTCTGCAAGACTATGTCTGGCCAAAGAACATTTCGATATCTGGCCCCATCCTGGCTCAACTCAGTCCCAAACTCCCTCCTCACTGAACCCAAACTTGGTCAGTTCAAGTCCCAACTAAGGGACCTTATTACCCAGGGATCAGTATGTGACTGCCCTTAAACCTGACCCTCCATTTTCTAACATCCCCCATCTCCCCATGACTATGGACCTAACTCTGGTCTGCCACCACTGGGTATGCCTATACTGTGACAATGGACATCTCTGTCCAGCCTTGGCCAATAAATAACTCCTGGGCTTGGCTAGCGCCATCGCCCTAAAATGCTATGCTTATACCTGCAACCTTTTTGCACTTTTGCACCTTGTTTAGCAGCTGTCTGTTACCCTGTATTCCCAGCTGCTATTTCTGTATTTTGTATTTTCTGTAATCATCTGCAACCATTCTGTAACCACTGTCTTTAACTACTATGTTATCAGAATGTTTTGTTACTCTGTACACTGTTGTCTCTTTCTTATGTATGATGTGGAACCTTTGTAAAGGAGTCTTTGACTCAAAGGAGTTATCCGATATTTATCAATAAACAATAAGCAGCACTAGAGTGGTGTTATCTGAAAGTTTATTGGCTTGTTTTTGCTCTTGCTTTTTCATCCAGCAGGAGTGTGGCTTAGTGAAAGGAGCAGAGAAGGTGCACTGGATCTCTCATAGGCCATTTGTGTGGGGATTGAGAGTTTGGAGGGAAAAAAGTCAGGGCTGATAGGTTCTCATGTGAGCCCGGGGTTAGGCGCAAAGACCATCCATACCCATCCCTCCCAACCCAGGGTACTTCACATCTATAGGGAGGGGAGCTACCTCATGATTGATGGATAGGATTGCCAGGTGTATCCCATTTTTCCATAAGGAGATCAGAAAGCCAAAGTGCATGGATACATGTAGCCCTAGAGTAAGATTGTACCTGCTGAAAAGTAAACACAAAATGATTAACATAGGCAAGTTAAATATGGCAGAAAATCCACATTGGGGGGCAAATGGAGTAGGGTAACTGTGGATCCAGGGCAGGATCCAAAAGCTTCAAGAGCTGGGGGCAACTTTGGGAGGGTGGTAGGAAGTACTGGTTGTGGGTCAGGCATTCCACTAAATATAGCCCAGAAAATGGAGAGATGTATGGTATGTAGGCTGATTGCACAGCTAAGGGAGGAGGTGAGGTGCCTGAGATGAACATTAAGCTAGGAAAGGAAGAGGGGTACATGGGGGGCATGTGGGAGGGAGCTCTAACAGCTAGCAAGGGGACTGTGAGGGGCAAGTCACAGACTGATGGGGAACTACAGGAGGATGAGGAGCAAACCCTTCCAAGGGAAAATGGAATGGAGACTGGAGGAGAGTTGGGGAGTATGACTGCAAGGGGAGGGGAGTCAGGGACACCCCTGGAGGGAATATAGGACTCCCAGATAGGGGCACAAATAGGCACAGGAAAAACCTGGGAGAATGGACAGTGATACAGTATAAAAGTACAAAGCCTGCTCAAAGGAAAAGAGAGAAGGAAGCAAAGGGGTGACCATCAACCAGAGGGATACAGGCAGTGGTCTACGAACTAAAGAATAGTTTGGCCCCACTAAAAGCACTAAATGGGGGGGGGGAGATCAGGACAAAGGAGATAAAGAACACACAGGGGAAAAAGTGGCAAGCATGAAGGATGGCACAGAAAAAGTGGAACAGCGGGTGACCATATCAGTTAAGAACAGCATTCCAGCCCAGAAGGAGGGTGGACAGCATGTTTGGGTTCATAGGAGCAACAGTTGTACAGGGCAGGGAAAGAGGAATGCCAGCATAGAAAATGAGGCAGGACATGGGCAGGGGTGGACAAGCGGGGGGGAGTTGGGTAAGAGAGGGGCTGAGGTGGGCAGCCTGTAGGTTAGAGTCTGCAGAGGGCACATAGCTGATGGGCACAGAGCAAAGTAGCCGAGGGAGCCAGTGCAAGGTTAATACTTCAGGAGGAGAAAAGGGAAATAAAGGGTAGTGGAAATAGGATGCAAAGGATTGGGGGATGGATGAAAGGGGATGTAATCAGAAGGAGATGGGGAGCAGGGTCCTGCTTGTTAGGGACTCTATAATAAAAGGGATTAGTTGGGGGGAGTAGACAAAAACAGCCTAGTTTGGGTAGAGTGTCTGCCAGGCATGACAGCAGCAAAGGTGATACATTATATCCCCTCAAGTGGGAGGCAGTAAGATGAGGGAACTCGCATCTTGTTTCACCTAGGAACAAATGACCTGGCAGGTAGTAGCCTGATGGAGGTGCAGGCTAGATTCAGAGCTCTAGCTAGATACTGTAGCAGTCTAGGATTTAAATCAATGGCTTTCTCAGAGGTGTTACAAGTGCCAAGGGCAAGCTCTGATAGAAAGTCAACTATTAGGGAATTCAACGAGTGGCTGGTGGTGTGGTGTGAGCAAATGGGGTATGGGTTCGTAGGGGACTGAGGAGCTACATGGGGGGAAGAGAGCCTATTTGCACCTGACAGACTGCACCTGAATAGGGATGGGGTAGTGGTGTTGAAATGCAAGTTGGAAGAATACATGGTGGATACCTACAGTTTAAACTAGGTTGGGGTGGGGACAAATCAGCTACACGAGGAACAAAATTTAGGGGCCTACCAGCCTCCCCAGGGTAGCACTACATGTTTGGGCATGAAGGTGATGGGTGAAAGAGGACCCAGAGGGGGAGACTTGTGGAAGGGATTGTCAGCAAATGGCAGAAGTTATAAATAAGATAGTGGATCTGGAGGCCATCATGAAGGATGAGGGCTTAGACTTAGTCACCATAAGTGAGACCTGGTGGCAAGAGCAACAGACTTGGGAAACAACCATTCCAGGTTACAGACTGTTCAGAAGGGACAGGGAAGGAAAGAAGGGGGGAGGGTTGCTTTATACATCAGGGAAGACATCATGGTTACTGAAGGGCAGGAGGTAGAATGGGAGACTGAGCTGCTGTGGGTAACACTAGGTAGGAAGACAGGTGAATCTCTGCAACTAGGGGTGGTATGTAGGCCACCTGTACAGAGAGCAGAAGAATATAGATGGCTAGCTCAGGCAATCATGAGACTGGCACAGAAAGGAGAACTGGTACTGTTGGTGGACCAGAACCTCCCAGATGTGGACTGGAAAATCCCAGATGCAGCATCAGAAAGGTGCAGAGAGGTATCAGCAGAGCTACAGGGGGTATTCCTAACACAGCTGGTCAGGGAGCCAACAAGGGGAAGCAACTTGTTGAACATCATCCTGACAAATGGGGAGAGTGTGGAGGAGGTGCTGGTGAGGAAAGCCTTGGGCACCAGTGACCATGGCACAGTATATTTCAGTGTCAGGACACAGTGGGAGAAAAGTAAGACAAATGTGACAGTCATGGATTTCAGGAACACAGTCTTTGATAAGATGAGGAGGATAGTCAAGGAAAAAATGGAAGGTACGGAGGAGATGGGGCAGTGGAGGAGCTATGGGAAACCATCAGGCAGGGGTTCAAGAGGCAGCAGAAATGTGCATAAAAAGGGTCAGGAAGAGCAATGGGGGATCACTCTGGTTCACTAGGGAAGTGGTGGGGGCACTCAGGGAAAGGAGGAGGGATTTCAGAAGATTTAAGAGGACACTTAGAGAGGAAGATTGTGAGGAGTATAGGGAAGGGAGAAGTCGGGCAGGGAGCGGAGATCAGAAGTATGAAAGCAGCACTGAGGAGAAAATAGCCAAAGCAGCTGGGGGCGATAAAACATTTTTTAGGTATGTGTGGGAGAGGAAAAGAACAGGGCAGGGGATTGCTAGACTGGGGGGGGGGAGGAAGGATAAACCTGGAGCAGGGCTATGAAAAGGCAGAGGCATTAAATGAATATTTTAGTTTAGTATTCACCAAGAAGATGGAAGGCAGAGGCCCAGTACAAAATCCAAAGGGGAAGGAGGGCACATGGATGGATCAGAGCCCTACCCCTGTAGATAGCATCAGGGCAGAGCTGTCTAGACTAAGGGTGGACAAAGCAATGGGGCCCAATGGATTACATCCCAGAGTGATCAACGAATTGAGGGAGGAGCTGGCTGCACCCTTGACAAGGCTCTTCAATCTGTCTCTGGATACAGGGAGGGTGCTGGAAGACTGGAGGAGGGCCGACATGGTGCCCTTGCACAAGAGAGGTAGTAGGGAGCAAAAAGAGAGCTACTCCCAGTCAGCCTCACATCTGTGGTGGGGAAGGTAATGGAGGCACTGATCAAGGAGAGGGTGGTGGTTTACCTGGAGGAGTGTGGCATGCTGGACAGCAGACAGCACTGCTTCACCAAGGGGAGATCATGCCAGAACAACCTAACTGAGTTCTTTGATTGGGTGACTCAGGAAATCAACCAAGGGGAGCAGTGGACGTGGCTTATCTGGACTTCAGCAAGGCTTTTGACACGTCCGTCACAGAAGGTTGGTGAGCAAAATAGAAGGTCTGGGGTTACGAGGGAAAATAGCTAGCTGGGTAGAGGCCTGGCTGGCAGGGAAAACTCAAAGGGTGGTGCTAAACGGGGTGCACTCAAGGATGGCTAGGGTGAGGAGCAGAGTGCCATAAGGGTCAGTTCTGGGTCCACTCCTTTTCAACATCTACATCAACGATATTGCTAAAGGTTTGAGAAGGAGGGCGTGCCTATTTGCAGATGACACAAAAATCTGCAATAAGGTCGACACACCAGAGGGGGCAGAGGACATGAGGAAGGACCTCAAGACACTAGAGGAGTGGGCTGCGAAATGGCAGATGAAATTTAATGTCAAAAAGTGTGCAGTGATGCACTTAGAGAGAAAAAACAGGCAAGCAGAGTACACGCTGGGTGGGATGGAAATCAAAATATCAAAACAGGAAAGGAATCTGGGGATCATAGTCTCTTTGAACCTTAAGGTGGGTTTCCAATGTAGCAGGGTGGCGGGTAGGGCAAATGAAATACTGGCATGCATTGGTAGGGGCATTACTAGCAGAAGAAGGGAGGTAAAACACTAAAAATACCAACAGCTTAATCTGGTTCAATTTCAGTTGCTTAGCATCTGTATTCCCCCCTCCCCCGGTCACCCCGGAAAAAGGGACTTCTAGTCCCAGTGGGTCTACAGGATCAACAAAATTCAACAGATAAATAAATAAATAATGCCCCTCTGCAAAGCCATGGTGAGGCCACAATTAGAGTGCAGGATTCAATTCTGGAGACCACACCTCCGCAAGGATGTAGATGCACTGGAGCGGGTTCAGAGAAGGGCAACAAAGATGGTGCAGGGTATGCAGAGGAAGACATATGGGCAGAGGTGTGAGGAGCTGTATCTGTACTGACCGGAAACCAGGAGGGAAAGGGAGTACATAATTGAAACCTTTAAATATGTAAAAGGGCTCAATAAAGTTGGCGAAGGGGGACTGCTGAAAAGGAAGAAAGGAGCCAGAACTAGTGGGCACATCCTCAGATTGCAAGGAAATAGATATAGGGGCAATGTGAGGGGGTGCTTCTTCACTGAAAGAGTGGTGGAGCCCTGAAACAGACTGCTAGACCGTGTGGTGGGGGCTGGAACAGTGGAGAAATTTAATAGGGCATAGGACAGGCACATGGGGCTGAGTATTGGGGGAGGATGATGGCAGGTGGGGAGGGGGTATGTGAAAGGGGAGAGGTGGGCCAACTGGATGGGCTCAAAGAGTTCTTTTCTGCCATCAAATATCTATTGTTCTATGATCTATGTATGTAGGACTTCTAAGTCAGTCAAGAAGGGAAAAAAAGCATTCCTGTTTGTTTTTTTTGTTATTGTTGTTGTTGCTTTAAAACAATGGGTACCTAATGCTAGTGTCATATAACTTGTGCCACTCCACAGAACCCAGGTTGCCCAACCCCAGTTTCAGGTGTGTATTATAGAATAAAAAAAAGATTTTGTGGCCACCAGGTTCCCAACCATGGTGGCCTGCATGCACTATACTCTCCCACCCCCACTAGTTCAAGTAAATCCACAAACCAATCAACCATGCCACCATACTTCTCCCACACCAGCAACTGAAAATGCTGAGTGAGAGGCCTATCCTTTATGAATTAGTTTTCAACTGTCCTCTGAGCCAGCCCCAATACTAACCTTCCTGCAAAACAAAAGATTGTCTGTATCCATCATTGTTCCTTTTCTGGTTTCAGAGTGATGTACTTTCAAAAAAAGCTATCCACTCAGCATGATGCTGCCAAGCAAAAACAACATGCAGTATTAATAAAGAAGACTGAAGTAAAGGTCCATTTGTGATTTTCTTCAAAGTGCTGAAAAGCTCTATAAACATGCCAAAATACCAGCAGAGTGGGACAAGCGAGCCTCCAATGTTCTACTCCTCTTTTTTTTTTTTATTTAGTTTTTATTGACTGGGTAAGTGCACTAGACAAATCCTGCCTATTTTCAGGCACAACCCGGAGGAGGGGGATACAGATGAATGCTAACTGACCTTGAAGCAGATTAAGCTGTTGGTGGTATTTTTAGTGAATGATGGAAATTTGGCCAGGACACTGGAGAAATTCCCCTACTCTGCCTGCAGGGGTGCTGTCACTTCCTGTGGACAGGATGGAGGGGCTTAGTTTGCAGCTGGACACAGGAGGAGGAGGAGGAGGAAGTGCTGATGTAGCAGGGGAGCAGGATGTGCTGCAAGGAGGAAGCCTAGTTTCAAAGCCTACAAACTTGCAAATGGGAGAAGAAGGTCAGAAAGCTATCGTTTTGGAGGCTGCAGTTTCAGCAAGTGAGAAAGACTTAAGCACATCAATGGAGGAGAATGATGTGCCAGTATGTTTCTTTGAGGATAACATGGATTGGTCTCAGATCATGGAGGATGCTGAAGAAAAAATCCAGGTACCGTACACCTTGCCTGTTAATGTTAAGACTGTGTCAGATAAAGAGAAATTAGTTTTAGAGCTGCTATGAAAAGAAGAGCAGTTTAAATCACAATGTGAAGCGCTGCAAAAAAAACTGTTAAATTTACTTGAAAGTTCTCAGATAGTTCTGTGTGGTGACTCACATGGGAATCAGCTGTGTGATGATGTGGTAAAGAATGATCTCCCTGCAGGTTCTGTAACTTTTCCCCCGGACTTGAGACCTCTTTGTCTGGCAGTAGTAAGCAGCAGAAAGCTGTGTGCCAAAAGCCAGTAAAGCCTCCTCTCCCTGCAAGACGCAGACTGGGTCTTTTGAATATTCATGGAGCCCCACAATTAAAGGCCATTCCAGTGAAGGAAGTCCCAATTCAAACGCCCACTCCAAATCCTGCACTTACAGCATAGTCCCCGTTGAAACATACAGAGACAAATGCTGAACTGATAACTTTACAAAAGAATTGGTCCCCTGCCCGTGCGATGAAGAGTGTGGGTTGGTTGCAGAATGCTTCGGGTACCTGGGAAGTGGATTCAGAGGACAAAACTGTTATTAAATACAGGACTGAAACTTCGACAGGAGATGTTTTTGATGCTAAAAAGCTGGATAATGTGTGCAAACCCTGCCTTTCTACTACTACTAGTCATTATTCACCTGAAATGGGCCTCAATGAGGCAAGCAACAAAAGTAACATGGCCATGGTTACAGAACAAGAATCTCAAGCACCAGTCAACAAAGAGGAACTTCTTCCTAGATTGGGGCCTGCAGAACATATTTTGAGGGATCCAAATAAAAAAGCCTGGTTGGACCCCATGTTTAAACTGGCGGATTTATATCAGAATAAGGGGGAACCAGCCCCGAGGAAAAATGCTGTGAGACTTATTTTTAAGGGTGGTTTGGAGGATCCTCCATTTAGGCTTTATATTGCTAAACAGCTGTTAAAGGGTACAATGCATTTTTTTCTTCCGAAATTTTTGCTCTGATTCATTTAGGTAATGGAAATTATGATGTTAGTTTCAAGTCTATCTCGAGTTTAGATAGGTTCTGGTCTCAATTTCAGTCTCTGAAAAATAGCCCTTTATGGATTCCCTACATGGCCATCCCTCTTACTAAACCAGCAGTTAAATACATCACTGTCATGTTTCGTAATGAGGGTGTCCATGTAGAGGACATCCTATTCTGGTTGAGGCAAAGGTGTGAAATTCTAGATAGGCCTGTTCCTATTTTAGATAGTAAACAAATATGGAATGGTGGCTGGAAAATAAAGGTTAGATTATTTTCCACAAATAATGGACCTGTGCATCTGCCTAGTACATTTTATCTGGGAAGGGACAGGGGTGTTTTATTCCACATGGGGCAACCAAAATCATGTTTTAAATGTGGTTCACGTACTCATTTGAGCAATGCCTGCGACACCTCCAGATGTAACCATTGTTTAGATTACGGGCACAATTCCTCAGCATGTGTAAATCTTTTTAAGTGCAATTTATGTGAGAACACAGGACATGGTTATGGGAAGTGCCCTTGGGCCTCCCATAATCGTGAAGATTGCCCCAGAATGGCTTTATAAATAGAGCACAACAGATACAGGCCCAAAAAGTTGCTGCTGCAGCAACTCAGGAACCTAGTGTTCTGGACCCCTCTCCCCCTAGTGTTGCTGCTAAAACAGACACAAGTAAAGGTCCCTCTGAGGAATTTTTGGAAACTTCTCCTAGCACTAGCAAAATCTCTGACAAACCACAGACTAGAATAGCTGATGTAGCTGAAGTAGAGAACATGCCCCCACCCCCACCCCACCACCCAGCCAAGAGGCAAAACAAAGGAAAGCAGCCACTAAAAGGAATAGGTCAGGCAAAACTCGTAAATGTAAAAGCAAAGAAGAGAAACTAGGCACAGCCTCTGGGACAAAATCTTGGAGAAAAGGAAATAGATATGAGGCTCTTGCCCTAGATAAATTAGATGAAAATTCAGAGGCAGAGTTATCAGATACCTCTTCTACAAACACTGGCACTACGGAGGTTATTTCTGATGTGGATGATGGGGGAAGGGATACACATATTGCTCAAAGGACAAGGAGACAGAGACATAGCAAAACGTCTTGATGTGGCTAGCATTTCCTTTTTTTTTTTTAGCCTTTAACACATGGACTCCCTTACTTTAACATCTACAAATGTAAATGGCATTAAAGGGTCTGCTAAGATGATTGTAGTTTTAAACTCTTTAGCTCAAGAGAATGATGATATTGTTTGTTTGCAGGACACCAGGCTTAAGACACACACAGAGTTACAAGCAGTTACAAAACTTTGGGTTAAAGTACCTTCCTTCTGGTCAGTAGGCCAAGAAAGATATGATGGGGTAGGGATTTTAATAAATAATCCTGGTATCAAAGTAACTAAACTAGTAGAAATTGACCCAGGGAGAGCATTAATGCTAGACATCTCTTTATATTCTGAAAGATTCCAGATAATCAACACTTATGCACCACAGACTGAAGCTCTTAGGGTTTGTCTATTTCAAAAAGTTCAGCCATACCTACATACCTCTAGATTATTAGTTTGGGCTGGTGATTTTATTTGTGGCCTTAAGACAACAGATAGAGGACTGAAAACTGAAAAAATGTTTTGTGATTCTACAGCCCTTAACAAAATCATTTTAAATGCAAAATTAATAGATTCCTATAGGGCAAAGTTTCAAAATGGTGGAAACAATTTTTTTAAAGGACATTTGTCCACCAGAATTGATTTTGTTTTTGTTTCTGAAATCTTAGTGATTTTGAATTCTAATCTTTTGGGGAGAGAATTTTCAGATCATAAATCATTAACAATAAAGGTTACTTGGAAAGATACTCCTAGAACTAAGAAGAACTTGTGGAGGTTGAACAATTCAATTATAACAGATGAACAAGTGCAGAAAGCCTGGAGACAGGAATGGGAAGCTAGGGTATCTGTGTTTGCAATGTATGATAGTGCTGACCTCTGGTGGGAAGATATAAAAGTGTTCTGGAAACAGTTTTTCCAGACACTTACAAGAGAGAGTACAAACAATAGGTATTTGACTTACTTACATCTAAGAGCAAAACTGCAAGCACTAATTTCAAAATTGGAAACATTAAAACAAAATCTAGATAACCAAATACTAGACATTAAAAAAAAATGTGCTCATGGCAGTATGACAGAGCCAAAACCTTGGAGCAGGAATTAAGATTTGGCACTAACATTCAAAAAGGAGCATTAGATCCCTTTAAAGACTCAAAAAATAGAGTGGAACATAGCTTCCTAAATAAACTCAGGTTACATTCTGGACAATCTACTGCTTCTCCTAAAGAAATATTGAATTTGGTCCATGCACATTTTTTAGAGACATTTGGTTCTGAACTACACACATCTGATAATAAGAACATATTCCAGAATGTACCTTCACTTGTGGACAATGAAAAAAGTCATTTAATTGCCCCAATACAGGGAGAAGAGATAAGGAATGTTATAAAAAGTCTGAAGAGTGACTCAGCCAATGGACCAGATGGAATAGGGGCTGAATTATATAAAATTGTTTGTGAAGATTTGATACCAGTCATGACAGCAATATGTAATAGCATGCTACAGGAAGGTTGTCTAGCTAGTTCCATGTATCAGGCATCACTAATTCTGCTTTTTAAAAAAGGGGATAGAGAAGAGTTGAAAAACTGGAGACCTCTTAGTCTTCTGAATGTGGATTTCAAAATATTAAGTAAACTTTTAATGAACAGACTGGTATCTGTTGCAGATGAACTAATTAGTCCCGCCCAGGCATGTGCAATTCCTAATAGAAAACAAACAGATAATTTAATTGCACTAAGAGAGATTTTTTATAGAGCTGAAAATATAAATTGAAAGGCTACGTGTAGAAATTGACCAGGAGAAGGCTTTTGATAAGATATCACATCAGTATATGTTTAATGTCCTAACAGCTTATGAGATTCCTGAAAAATTTATTGGATGGATGAAAGTTCTATATAAACATGCCATGTTGACCCCCAATATAAATGGGTGGATTGGGAAAGGCATTAGTGTTAAAAGGGGTGTAAGACAAGGGTGCCCCTTGAGCCCCTTGCTATATGTCTTTTGTATTGATGTTTTTCTTAGGAATATAGAACAAGATGTTAGAATTCAAGGGATAGAATTATGTCCTACTTTACCCAGGATAAAAACACTAGCATATACTGATGATTTAGTTTTATGTATAGACCCTGCTACAAATGATAATGTTCTTATTGAACATTATCATTCTTTTTCTGATATTTCTGGTTCTAAGATAAACCTCCATAAAAGTTTAGGGATAGTATTGGGTGATACCCCGGTTCCGGAGAATAACTCATTTTCTGAGTTTCAAATTGAGAAAAGTACTATCCCTATATTAAGGGTAGTAATTGGGGGCACAGATATGGCCAGTCAGAACTGGGACACAAAAATACAGATTGCACAGCACTTGGTGAATGTTTGAAGGGCCAGGCAATAGGGAAGAAAAAGAGAATTCTCCTGATAAAAACCTTGTTAATTCCGATCTTTTTATATGTTAGCTATGTTTTTCCTCCTCCTCAGTCTAGATGGGTTACTATATATAGCATTATTTTTCAGGCTTTATGGGGGAGCAGGATTAATCCTGTGAAAAGAGCAATAACCTATAGAAATATAGCAGAAGGAGGTCTAGGCATGATTCATACTATTGCTTTTTTTCTATAGTATATTTGTGTCATACAATCTAGGGTGGGCCTTTAAACCTGGATATAAGATTTGGAAAGAACAATTGTTGTGCACTATCAATCTTGGTGCCTTAGCATGGTTTCAAAAGAAAACTATTTCTTTACACAGAATTTCAGATTTCCCAAAATATGGAATAGAATTGTTAAAAATATTAATAAAATGGGATATCACTAAAGATATGATTCTGGTAAAGAGTAGAAAAGACCTATATTCCCATATCCTAGCTGTGGAAGATAGGGACTGTCTATCCTTGAGGGAATGTCCTGATTCTTTTTTGCAATTTAATTTGACTATACTCACTTTTAAATGCATACCAGATTTTGCATGGGATGCAGTATGGTTTAGCCTTCATGGGAAATTAGGGGTGCATAATAATAGTAAACATAAACAGGTCCAGGATAGATACTGCCTAAGGCAGTCGTGTGTTCAGCAATTGGAATTGCAAAAACATTTGTTTTTGGAGTGTGAAAATGCCTCACATTTTTAGGAATATATAGCCAAAGTTTGGAATAAGCCATTATTTTCCCAGTTATCATATTTTAAACTGATTTATGGACATGTGGTGGGGGGCATGGGGAAGTATCACCTTGAAACATTGTATGTAATATTTAAGCAATAAGGCATGAGAGGGTGTGTGTTATTGTGTAATAGCGTCACTCCTGGGGTGGTTGAAGCACGGTGAAGCCGAGTGCCCGCCACCCAGGAGTGACGTCGATACACAATCAACACATACCTCCATGCTTTAATACTATTATACAATGGCTCATTTTAAAATAATATTAAAAAGGTAAAAATTAAAAAAAAATGTTGCTATATTTGTATTGCTTTTTGTATGAGAGGCATATTTTAGAAATGAAAGAAAAAGTAGTCCAGTAGGTGGTGCTGTTGGTAGTATCTGCGTTTCTTGTGAATGGTGATCCCCCCCCAGAGAGACACTCAGTCGTCTTGTATCTTTGCTCCCACTGCTTGTCCTGGGAGCAGTTGAAGTTTTGTTTTTTTTTTTTATTTTCTGAGCCCTATGAGGAACATGTGGAGAGCGTAAAAGAAAACGGTGAAGCCGAGCGGTTACTTCCGGTTTCCTGCTTCGCTCCGTAACTGGACATGAGTAGGGACATGTAAGTTAGAGGTCTTTTTAATTTTGATACAATGCTTTTTAGGAAGTTTGCTTGCTCAGAAGGTGGTGAACATTTGAAATGTAATTCAGAGTATTTGTGCGTTTGTGTTTGAACGGCTGAGCGCGTGCAGTTCACAGTCACAGGCAGCTACTGTGAACTTAAAGATGGAGAGCTGATGTGTTTTTTTTTTAAATATTTTACATTTTGTGTACTTGTGTGATGGATTGAGGCAGTTGGGTACAGAATGTGTGTTTGTTTGCAGGCAGGGGGGTGGAGAGGAGGTATGGTAGGCTACGGTGTGACCGATTTAGGGACTGTTGGCTTCCCGGTGGCATGCGTGGGGAGGGAGGGAATTTTTTCGCTGCTCTGTGGTCATTTGTGTGCCTGAACTCAATACAGTGATGTTATTGTTCAATAACATCACTGTCCCAGACACACACTGACCAATGAGAGTCCAGGAAATGTTCTTGCCATTGTATAATGTCAATTATAAGGTATTCTATATGGCAATCCCGGTGTTTATGGGCAACTCAGCAGAAAATGGTATCCTATGTAGAAATGGGAAGAAATATTGGCATCTCTCTGTAAAAACTGAAGGCTTTGGACACAAGGAGATATGCTGAGGGAAAATATATGCTATTATGGATTAATTGCGAACATTGGGCTAATCCACCTTGAAGGTTTGGATGCTATGACTGTTGAATTTTGGCCTCTGTATATGTACCTTTTAATGTTTAAATCATGATAATGCCTTTCATGAATCTACATGTACTAATTCTATAAATATGTAAATAGCAGTATGTTTTATTTGTCTGTATGTCTTCTCAATAAAAATTCCCCTACTCTTTTCGTGAAGTGCAATGGGATCTTTAACATCCACCTGAACTACTCCCAATTCAGGCAGATGGGACCTCGGTTTAACATCTCATCTGAAAGGCAGCACCTCAGAAGTGCAGCACCCCTCTCATGCTGCACTACAGTGTCAGTACTGGGATATTAACCCAAGTGCCAGATGTGGGAACTGAACCCACAGCCCTCTGATCTCCCGGCCTCAGAGGTGAGTATGCTACCTACTGAGCCACTGATACTGACTCCTCCCCTTTGCTTCGTCAAGGGATAGCAACCCATTTTCCCTAATTTTGTTTATAGCAGCAATTACAACACGTGCACGTAAACCATTTAAAGTGACAATCAGGCTTGCCAATAAAAGGCAGGCCAGCTTGTCTAATGTTCCCCTGCCAGAAAAGCAAAGGGGGGAGGGGATAGGAAAGGGAAGGGGGGTGAGATGTCAGAGAGGGTGTCAGAGAGGGTCAAATGACTAGGGACATGAGAGCTTCCCAATTGGTCAAGGGGAGGGGCCAGCAAGGGGGCCTGGGAGGTGGGGCCTGCTTGGGCTATGTAAAAGCCTGCATTGCTTTTGGTCTCCCTCTTTTTGCTGGGATAATGATTCTCAGCACAGCATTGGCAACTGAGGGTAAGGCACTATCCAGGGTACCTAGGGCTTAGGCTAAGTAGGTTTCCTTGGTGTTTTCAGTTTTCATGGAGAGAATGTACAGGGGTTGTTGGGTTTAAAAAAAAAGTGGGAAAGGAGAAGAAGAAATGCAGGACAAACATGGGAGAGTCAAGGAGGGGGAGTAGGGAGGAGCGCTGTATTGTCAGGTTCGGTGCTGTGAGGAGGCTTATGACTCCCATGCTGGAATTAGGTCAGAGGATAGTTTGGTCCTTGCAGGTCAAGTAATATATGGAGGTGATTGCGGTGTGAACAGGGTTATACTGTGCAGCAGGATGAGAAGTGATCACCACTGATGGAATGGAATAGAGCATTTGGGCAGGCAGAGGGGGAGAGCAGGCAGGCCGCAAGGAGCAGGAGCGCGGTGTGAGCACTGTAGGGTTTTTCAACTGGTGCGGCGCCTGCTTCAGGACAGCAGTCAGTGGCAGAGCTCTTGGTTTGCAATGTTTAAAAAAAAAAGAAGAGAAACAAACAAAGGAAACTAGTTTTGGAGCATTTGGGCAGGCGAGCCATGAGGAGCAGGATCGTGGGGTCAGGGCAGGAGGGTCTCGACTGGTGTGGCGCCCGATTACACCAAGGCTTTTGGTTTGGCCATGTGGGGCCTTGCAGAGGGGACATGGGGATTGCTTCTTGAGATTCCACGGTGGTAGTGGTGGGAGCAAGGTGAAAACGGCTCACACTCCAGACGCCTGCATGGCAGTAGAGAATCCGGGGCCATGTGGGCCAAGCAAGGGGGGGGGTTGTTTTAGGGCAAGCAGTGGCAGGGAAGATGGTGATGGGCTAAAGCAGTAGTGCATGGTGACATGGTGGGCCGAGGCCTGGCAGATTTGTGCACAGTGGTCCCATCTGTACCATCTGCATGTCTGCAGGGACAGAAAATTATTTAGACTCCAAAATTCATGTGATGGGTATCACGCATAAGTACAATCGTTTATAATCAGTATTTACAATTGGCAAATTTTCTCAAGAGGTTTATCAGGATGGGTTTGTCAAGAATAAGTGCTTTTAGTTAAATTGAACAAGCTAAAGGGGGGGCTCATAAAACATACAGTCCTGACATATGGAGAGGCTGGACATGATTGTCGTTTTGCTCTGTCCCTGCCATGATACGAGGGGCATAGGCGGGGCTTGGAACATAGATTGGGTTTGGGGACCAGTAAGCAGGTGATCAGTGAGATGGGCCATGGGGCGGTGGGCCTGCAGCTGCTAGGGGCAATCCCGGGTGGTGGTCACCATGTGTCTCAGGAGGTGCCCTCTGCCTGAGGGCGTGGTGGTTTTGGGGGGTTATCCAAATCACCTCGGGGTGGGTGATCAGGGACGACAGTCCATGAGGGTGGTGGGCCTGTTGTTCGGACAAATGATGACTAGCAGTCTAGAGACTGGTCCGGTGTTTGCCAGGCAGGTTGAGCCTGTGGGGAGGGACCGCGTGGCGTTGGTAGGCTGGTCACCATTCTGGAAGTCACCAGAGGCCCAGGGCACATGCAGAAGGAAGGGGCAGTCTATGCAATGAGCTGTGGGGAGACAACAAGGTAAGAAGCAGGCCCCCCTTTAGGCCATGCGACAAGCCAGTGTATGGCAGAAGAGAGAAAGCAGGACCTATATATATAAAAAAAAAATTTTTTTGTGGGGTATTTTTTTAAAAAAAGAAAAAGAAGAGGAATTAACCTGCTCAGAGGGCAGATTAAGAGCAAGTGGTAGGGGTGCAATTGGCTGCAGGGTCAATTTTAAACATCGCAAAATTTCAGAAAAGGGGGGAGTGTAGTGAATGGGGTTTGGTTATTAAACAGTCGGTCGGGTAATGGCCTCAAGAATCTTGTCCTTATGACCTGCTATATACCAACAGGGAAAGGTTCCAGATCTTTTTGTGGATGCTTTCAGCAGAATGGAATAAGGATATGGCCCTGGGGGAAGTTTCTGTTAAGTGAATGCAAATTGGAAAAGGCCACAAGGACTAGATTGTGCCTAGGTAATGCAAAGGTTTCTGGGGAGGCTGGGGAGCTACTTGAATAATGAGTATAGAGCACCCAAAGTGCTTGTGAGTATTAGGTGACCAACATATCTGCCACCTAGATAAGGACACCATTCAATACATACAGCAAATACAGGTTTAGGAACTGCATAGCAGAGGTGGGGGGGTGCCCCTAATCCAGTTGTTGGGTGAAAACCTCCATCATGAGGCATGGGACAATGGGGGTAGGGTGGAGCAGTCTACATTAACTGGGAAAAGGAGGAGTAGGGGAGTCTGGTATAGTGGGGGGGGGGGCTTTTTTGATCTTGCCATCTATACACTCCTGCTGGAAAATGGTTGAATTTGGGTCTGTCATCAGGCACAGTATCTGGGTGTGGGTCACCCGACTAAGGAACCCATAAGGTTAAGAATTTAGGATGTTGACCTCAGTGGGCAGAACTGTATAGGTGGGAATACCACAAGGTTTCGTTTTCAAGGCGACAGCCATAGCCTGTCAGTCGTCCAAAGTCCTGTGTGGATGGATGACACTTGGAGGTTTTGCAAGACGGCCTGGCAAAGGCAAT
This sequence comes from Neoceratodus forsteri, assembly GCA_016271365.2. NCBI lineage: Eukaryota > Metazoa > Chordata > Ceratodontiformes > Ceratodontidae > Neoceratodus > Neoceratodus forsteri. The sequence continues at coordinate 938,508,166 of CM028129.1, read as the reverse complement.
CAGTTTTACATTTGGCAGGTAGCTTTAAAACTGGTGAAAATAGGTCTCAAGGAGTAGTTTGATAAATGTAGGAAGTCAAGACCATGTTTTCAGCGGGGAAAGTGGAAAAAAAATTATATATATAAGCACACGAAGAGCTGAAACAGGCACTCTCAAGGGAGAACAGGCATAAAACTAGTACAAGGAATGGCATTCTGAGGTTAGGGGTCAGGGGTAATTTTTAAATAGTTTTTAGGCGGTGTCGAGTCAGTCTCCGAAAAGGGGAGGGGGGTTCCTGGTGCAAGTACTGAGGTGATTGGGTCTAGGAGTGCATGCAGCAGAATGTGATGGGCATGCCCTTGTATAAAAAAAATAAAAATAAAAAGGTACCCCTTTCATGGATGTCAACAGTGATGAATGGGGTGACCTTGGTGAGGCAGTTCTGGTACATTGTCAAAGCAAGGGTGATAAGGGCGGGATGGAGCCATGTTAATTTTTCAGAGGGTGCAGATCAGGGACAAAGGGAGCATCGGGGCAATTTTTGCAAGCTAGCACAAGGCTTAACTGGTTTGCAGCTAGTACTGTAATAGTAGTGGGGGGAGTATGGAAGGGACCTGCCAGTAAGTGCCAGGTAAGAATGGTGGGTGAGTATACACACTGTGATCCAGCCCCTTTATGAATACCAAGGTGGGTATACTGTATGCTACAGTATGCACAGGGTGGTATGGTGGAGCGTACCAGTGGCCACAGTCTGGCCAGGGGTTAGAAAGGTTACCACATACAGGCAACATGCAAGGGGCAGGGGGGAAGTTGGGTGCAAAAAAAAAAAGGAAAAAACACATTCCAGGCCACAATGGTTGCCAGAGATGGGGGAGAGTGTTTCCCTTGGTTCAGCCTTGGGCCAAGAAAGGGAGGACTGGGGTAGGGCACATGTAGATGTGCTCCAGGGTACCTGGAAGCCACTGATCCCAGCAGGGTGCTGAGGGGTTCTGGGGAAAGAGGGCTATAACAGAGCAGGGGCAGATGTGGGAAGGCCTAATCCAGTAAGATTTCACTGGCAAGAGGCAATACAGTCTCAGTAATTACTTTGGGGACAACATGGCTCAGAGGTTTTGGGGACCCATGCTGCAGACAGAGAGCCTTGAATGTTGGAAGCCCACATCCCCAGGGCAACAAAATAGTGCATTAGAGAGTTAACACAAAGGTTGGTGGGCCAGGCCACCTGTGGAAAGTTACAAGAATGGTGAATAGCACGCCGAGGGAGAAGCAGCAGGCCGTTGGTAAAAATGGTACCAGCAGGTGGGACTCTGAGACCGCAGTGGGCCCGCTGTGTTGTTTCATGGCAGCAAAAGCATGCTGAGGAAGGTACACAGGCTGATAGAGAGTGGGAAGGTCAGGGTAGGAAATCACAGTTTATAAAAGGTGGGGCCCAGGGGCAGGAAAGAGGGGGTACATTGGGGAAGTGTCCTGCAGGTTCCTCTGTGAATGGGGCCTCAAGGGGGACTACTCAGCCCATGGGGGCATGGGGCACCAGCTTGGCAAAAGGGGGAGGAGCTTTGAACAGTGAGCTAGGCAAGCCCGAAGGGAGCTGGAGTGTCCCCCACCCGGGGAAGGTGTACTGATCCCAATGGGGATATCCAGGATCCAGAAGGAGTGAGAGTGGACCAGCCAGCCAGTCTGGGATGAGAATGAGGATTCGGTGGGTAGGACAGCTGAGCAACAGTGGGCGGAAGTGACTGAGCCCCAGGTTGGGAAGCCACGGGGGCCGAACAGGGAAGCACACCATTAATGGGGCCCCAATAGCATGAGGCTTTCGGAGCAACAGAGCAAGGGCTAGCATGGAAGCTAGGGCAGTGGCAAGCTATGGCAATCATACTGCGGGGGCCATGAGGGAAGCCTCAAGGGGAGAAAGAAGGGCATGTGGTGCATGGGACTCTGAATAAAGGAAGAAAAATGGACACCCTGGCCAGTGGCATGAGGGCTACAAGGGAGGGACAGGATATGGGTCTGGAACATTCCTAAGCCCTGGTGCTGGGGCAAGTGCGATCAATGAGCCATAACCCAGGACAGGATGAGGAAAGGCCACAGAGCTGGAAAGCCGTGGATGGGGACAGAACAAAGATCCATGGCCACCTCAGGGGCCCAGTGGCAGGCATAAAAGGGCAGGGGAATAACCATGGGAGGGCTGCATGGGTACGGCCAGGAGAGTGGTGGGTGGCCGCAAGGGACATGGATGATGGGTGAGAAGAAGTATGGAAGGCAACACATCTGGGGTTAAGGGCCCAGCACAGGAATTGCTGAAGGAGGTGGGGCAGGTGCCAAAAGCAGAGTCACCCTGCCAGGGTCCGGAAAGTAGGAGGGAAATTCTGGAACAGGGGTGTGGCCCCACTGGGAGGGGACGGTACAGGTGTGCATGGGAGAGTCCGGCCAGAGGTGTGCAGAGCAGGCAGGATGCTGGGTGGCTGGGGCTACAGGGGGTTATGGAAGGGCAGGCCCAAGGAGCCACAAAGGAGCCACTGGGGGCCAAGGGCAGACTGCAGAGGATTCATGCTTTTTCTCTCATCAGGGAGAGGAAGCAGCTGCCCCGGGCAGTGGACCCAGGGGGGGTCAGGCCTCAGCAACAGCAGTGTGAGGACACAACATCAGAGGCATGTGGGGGCCTGCCCTCACCCCGGCGAGCTCAGCAAGGTCATGGCGGGTGTACCTGCATGCATGGCCAGCCCCATAGCAGGGATCATAGGGGGCAGTGTGCCCCTGAGTGGGAAGGGGCAGGCAGCAACAGACTAGGCGGCAGTGTGAGAGGCTGATTAGAAGGTGTTGTGGTCCAGGCCCATCCCAAGGACATGTGTAGGGGTAGGGGATGCCTATAAGGGAGAGGGGGCAGGCCCAGCATGGGGAAAGCACCCCTACTGAGGGCTGCAGGAGCTGTGGGGGTAGGGTTGCTAAGGAAGAGGAAAGGACCAGTTTTTTTCTAGCCCACAAGGGGGGCAGCCCCATCATCCTTCACAAGCTGGAGATGGGTCAGTGGAAAAAGGGGAACAAAGGGAAAGGGGGAAAGGAGAGGGGGGAGGGGGTAGGCAGCATGGGATAGGGGCAGAGGAACCCAGGCATGGAAGTAGAGGGGGTAGGGGGAGGGGATATATACTAGGGACTGGATCACGTGTCCAGACCTAGTGGGGCATGGACCGGGAACTGACCCTGTGTGGGTGGGGCCCAGGTAAGTGGGGGTACCTGCTAGTGGTACTAAGTGGTGGTGGCACCTGTTGGTGGTACCTGGTTCTGGTGATAATGAGGGGTCCGGATCAGATGGTGTCCAGACCCTGAAGCACTAGAAGCAAGGATGAGAGGATCAAGTCGGCAGAAGATTTCCAGAAAGAAGAAACAGAATTAATTATTGTGGTGGTACTGTACTGTACTGTATACTGTTGAAATTGAAGTTGGGATTGTAAATATAGCTTGCATGCCTTTAATAAATATTGCCAGTGTGCATCCAACAGAAACAGTAGTAGAGAGATTTATTTCTTGGAGAGGGATCAGAAGACAATGTGCAATTAGTTTTAAAACATGTGAACATAGTTACTGATACAGGCAGGAGCTAGAAAAATGACGTTTTAATCAGCAACCTTTGTTCATTTTTTTAAATATATTTAGTAGACTTGAAGCTTGCTGGACTATCTTAGTCAGGCTAAGAAGCAACCACAATCTCTCTTAATAAAAACTAAATTCATCCAATAAATTTGTGACAGGGATTGGGCAGAGAAGGGGACTGAGAAAAGGAAAAGAACAAGAACATTTCTTAATTATAAACAGATGTTTGCTAAATATAGATATCTTCTCTATATTTTATAGTTGAATCTTTCTGCTTCTAAATGTCTTGACAGGCTATAAAACATTAACTCCTCCAAGACCCAGGATGAAAGAAAAATTTGAGAGCTAAGAGGATTCTGTCTGTGTGTGTGTGTTTCTGTATCTATATATGAGATTACAAGATGGCAGTCATGCTGGGCTAGCCGTCGGACTGCTGCTGCTATAGTTCGTTCTGTGTATTTGCTTTAGTTTTATTTTTGATTGCTCGTTTTGTTTTGTTTTGTTTTGCTATCACTTTCGCGACTGTTTTATATCTGTTATCAGCACGGACATTTTACTATTTTTGTGACCCAGAAAGTCTTTGAGTTTAGACCTGGCATTCCTTGAATTTTGAATTTCGTCGAAGTTTGATCTACGGAAGGTGTTGGAGAGCTCTTGAATACTGATGGCTCTTTTGTGGAGTAATGTCTGGAGCACTCGATGTGCATGATGGATTGAGCCTTGGGAGTGAGCGAAGCTGCAGATTATCGTCGATTGAACCGGAGCAGTGCGGGGCATTGTGCTGTCCCCTTTTTGCTCTGCCTGCCATTGGTTTGGTCGCCGGAACTGTTTGTGGCTACTGTCTTTTTGTTTAGTCCTGACATTGATAGCATTTGAGCGGCTTTTGCTGACGCTCATATTGGCTACCTTGCTGCAGCCCGTTGGAGCCGTGGATGTTCTTCAAGCAAGTTTATTCTGCTGGAGTCTGTGTGTTTGGACATACTTTACTAGGAAGCTGTTTTTGTGTCCTTGTTTACTGGGCATATTGATTTACTCACCCGGACCCCTTGGCTCTATTGTGGCGTTATTTAGTTGGTGGCTCATGCAGGGGTTGGGATTGTGGCCTGCTGGAGAGCTGACCCTTTGCCCCATTCCCCTAGACTCCGAGTGGAAACAGTCAAAGGGCTGATCCGGCTGGGAGTCGTGGCGGTGGATCACCACTACAGCCCGGTATTGCCCCTGGGTCAATATTCTTCTTTTGACTTTTGTCTTCACTGGAATTCTTTATACTGGGAACTTTGTCTGGTTTCCTGGTTGTTGGAATGTTCTAACGATGTGGGTTCAGTACTGTTTGACTTTTTGAAGAAGTGCAAAAATGCGGTTGGAAGAAGATTCCACAAGATAAGTGCCCGTGGACTAAACTGTTGCTTTCTTGAACTTTTTGTTATAAATTTTTAGTGGTTTATAGGACTCTGGCGGTCCTGGCTAGGGTCTCATGCAGTGGGGAGGAGAGGGATTGGCTAGATGGCTGGTCCTTTCCTCTCTCCTCTACACTCCTGGTGAGGTTGGCTGAAGGACCTTCCCTCCCCTGGTGTAGTAGCAGTGGGTCTCTATCCTTTTGGACTGGCTGGTTCTTGTGATTTGTTACTTGTTTTAACTTTGTTTTATTTAGGTGCTGATGTATTGATGTACTGTACTATTTTGTACTTAATTTTCAGGACTTGTGCTATTTTGTTTTTGTGAGGAAAAATTCCAAGCAGTGAGAGTGCTTGATTTCAATCTATTCTCCACACTTTCGGTCCTGTGAGAGAGTTCCGGCGGGTGGTTTATTTATTTTTTCCCTGTATATATTTATTGCATTTTGTTTTTCTGTTATAGTTGTTATAGTTGTTTTTACTTTCTGTCTCGTGGTCGTGAGAGGACTGTGGGAATTAGAGTAATTTTTTGATTGTTTAACTGTCATATTATAATATTGTTTATTTAGTTTTATGGTGGGTGGTAGTGTTTTTCACTCATTGTTTATTTGTTTTATTTGGTTTTAATTTTATAGCAGCCTGATGTGCTTGCCAGTTCCACTTGTTGTCCGTTACTCGGCCTCCACTCTCCGCACCCTCCCCCCCTTTTTCTCCCCTCCCTTGCCACCTCAGGTTTATCACCGTTGTTGGGCTTTGGGGATTGTGCGAAGGGGGAGGGAGAGGCGAGGGGGCATTGGAGGTTGTGGACAACGGAGTGAGCGTTGCTCTCCCATTAGGGTGGTAAGGCCTCGAAGACACCCTGGGGCAAAATGGGTTCTGGAACGTGGTAATTCCACTCTAGTTCCCATACCCAAGGGCACCTCTTCCCTTAGAGGGCAAGTGGTTGGGACAACTCGTCACCCTCGCCCAACCTGGGTGCTGTTGTGCAATGCCAGATCTGTTTGCAATAAGACTGCCCTTATAGAGGTCTTTGTTGTGAGGGCAGATCTGGCTTGCATTACCGAGACCTGGTTGGATGGGAATGCGGCCCCAGTTTTAGAGGCCACTGTTCCCACTGGGTTCTCGGTTATACATCGCCCGAGATTGGATCGTGGGGGTGGGGTAGCGGTCTGTTTCAAGACCGAGTTGGGTCTAACTGAAGTTTCAGTTGAGGAGGCCAGATCGTTTGAGTGCACTGTGGTAGCTGGGGTGGGGTGCAGGATTGCTCTCATCTACTGTCTACCCGGGGATGAGAAGCTTTTCCTGCAGGAAATGTCAGATTTTGCCACCGACATGGCCTTGGAATCTCCCAGATTGATGGTGCTGGGTGACTTCAATGCCTGGGTCGACGACAAATCTTCGCTTTTTGGTCAACATTTTCTCCAGGTGATGTCATCTCTTGGCTTCACTCAGGTTGTTTCCAAAGCTACTCACAAGGGAGGGCACTCTCTTGATCTGGTCTTCCTCCTACGGGTCAAGGCATCCGACCTGGTGGTGGAACCAGTCAGTTGGTCTGACCATTACTCAGTTGGATTCAACTTTGTGGCCCCCCTGGGTAGGTCGGCCCCTGTGGAGATGGTCAAATACCATCCATTGCGGGATGTTGTCCCTGAAGACCTGTTGGCGGTTATTGACCTCTCGTTGTGTGACGAATTGTGCTCTGATCCTGAGCTGCTGGTGGTGGCCTATAATGGGGCCATCTCGGATGCTCTGGACCAGATAGCTCCATCCCATGTTCGCTCCCTTCCGTGCCGTCCCGCCGCCCCTTGGTTTGATGGGGCATTGAGAGGGCTGCGGAGGTTGGGGCGTAGGTTGGAGCATCGCTGGAGGAAGACTGCCTCGGATGCCAACCATCTTATTTTGCTAGAGCATTATAAGCTCTATCAAACAGAAATTTCCTGTAAGAAGACAGAATTCCTGTCCAGGGAAATCTCTGTCGCTCGGAATCGACCGGCTCAGGTCTTCAGAACTGTCGACAGACTGTGCAACCCAGCCTGTCGGCAGTTCCGTCGAGTTTTTACGCAGGTTGACTGCAAGGAGATCACTTGATTCTTTGTGAATAGGGTGGAAAGCATTCAGAGGCAGTGTCCCCAACCTCACTCCATGGTTGTTGCAGTTGATCGGGGTGTTGTCCCAGAGCCCGGAGTTTCCTGGAGCTCCTTTGATCTTCCTGACCTCGTGGAGACTATGAGGATTGTCTCTGAGATGCGTCCAACTTGTTGTAGTTTGGATCCGGGCCCCACATCCTTGATTTTAGGATGTAGTGAACTTATTGGCCCAGTCCTTGCTCGGATAATTCGGTGTTCTTTGGAGATGGGAGTGTTCCTTAGCTATCTGAAAGAAGGGGTGGTGACTCCCCTCCTGAAGAAAGCTTCCTTAGACCCGAACGACCTTGCCAACTACCGTCCAACCTCTAATCTCCCTTTTTTGGGGAAAGTTATTGAAAAGGTTGTGGCGGCTCAACTTGACAACCATTTGACCATCCATAGTTTATACAAGCCTCTCCAGTAGGGTTTTCGTAAGAGGCATAGCACCGAGACTGCTCTTGTTCGGGTACTTAATGATCTCCTGATGTTGAGAGATCAGAGTCACCGCTCTATCTTGGTTTTCCTTGATCTATCATCAGCTTTTGATACTGTGGATCATGGAGTTTTGCTCAAACGTCTGAAGTCCATCTGTGGGCTCTCAGGTGTTGTCCTCAGATGGTTTTCATCTTACCTCCTTGGGAGAACTCAGAGAGTGGTTTCCGGTTTACATTCATCCGGGTCTTTCTCTCTTTCTTGTGGGGTACCTCAGGGTTCGGTGCTCTCCCCCATGTTGTTCGCAGTATATATGCTATCCCTCGGAGACATTGTAAGATGGTATGAGCTGAGGTTTCATTGCTATGCCGATGATACCCAGCTCTACCTGTCTTTTGCACCCGACCAGGTTAGTGCTATCTCGGTGCTGAATAATTGCCTCACTGATATCCAAGACTGGATGAATATCAGTGGTCTAAAGTTGAACCCAGGAAAGACCGAGATTATGGTAGTGGACACTGGTCGCAGGGCTGAGGGTTTGGGTCCCCCTCTGGATTAGTTCTTGGGGTAGACCAGATCCCCACCTCTGAATGGGTGCATAACCTGGGTGTGGAGCTTGACACTGGCTTGACCCTTCGTTATTAGGTGTCTGCAGTAGTCAAGACTTCATTTTTCCTTCTTAGAAACATCTCCAGGATTAGGCACCTGGTTCCACCAGGCGATTTTCCGGTTCTGGTCCATGCCTTTGTGACATCACGTCTTGATTATTGTAACTCCCTATACCTAGGGTTTGCTGGGGTTGAAATCCGCCACTTGCAGCTAGTGCAGGATGCTGCAGCACATTTGTTGACTGGGGTGTCTAGAAGATCTCATATCACCCCTGTGCTGCGCACTCTGCACTGGCTGCCTATACAGTGGTGGATCACCTTTAAAGTGGGTCTTTTGACCTACAAAGCCCTACACGGGTTAGGTCCCAACTACCTGAAAGAGCTTCTGGTGCCTTACACCCCTCTGAGACAGCTTCGCATGGCTGACGAGGGGTTGCTGGAGATTCCGAGGGTGAATTTGAAGTCCTCTGGAGCCCGTGCATTTGGCTTTGTGGCTTTCACCCTTTGGAATTCTCTGCCTCGCCAGCTCCAAGAAAGTACAGCTGTGGACAGGTTTAAGAAGGCCTTAAAATCATTCTTATGGATTCAGGCCTTCCCTGTAGCATTTTAAATAGTTTTATTTATTTATCTGTTGTATTGTTATTGTTTGTTTGGTTATGATAAATGTATGAAGTTTGTACAGCACCTTGAAATATTTGAAAGGCGCTTAATCAAATACATTTTATTATTAATATTATTATTATTATTATTATATCTATATCTATATCTATTTATCTCTCTCTCTATATATATATATATATATATATATATATATATATATATATATATATTATAGTGGTGCAGTCACGCCACTATAGTTAGGGTTGAGCTTTCACTTCTATGTTAAACTCATAATTTTGCGCATTAATAACTTTGGACCCGTTCAAAGGATTTGCCTGAAATTTGGTATGCGCAGTGTGGTATTCTCGGTGGTGTATTAAATTATTATTATTGTTGATATCCAAGGTAGTCTAGTGCCCCCTATGTGTATTTCATTCACATTTCTTTTTTACAACCCTGGTAGTTTAGTGCCACCCGATATGTATTCAATTATTATTATTATTCATATCCCTGGTAGTCTTGAGGCCTCCCATCATAATAAAATAGATAAGCATCTGCAATTTCCTGGTAGTCTAGTGGCCCACATTGCCTCCACCCATCCGTGCCAGCCCACCCAGTACCCCTCACCCTTCCCCAGCCAGTGACTGGTACAGCCCACCTTTCACCTCCACAGCCAGCCACCAACTGTGTGTATTATGAGCATTAATGCAAAGAGGTGCTCAGAAATAATTTCAGAGCACCTCTTTGCATTAGCGCTTGTAATACACACAGTTGTGAGCCACGGAGGTGAGAGGTGGGGCTGTTCCAGTCACCAGCTGGGGAAGGTTGGGGTGCTGGGTGGCTGGCACGGCTGGGGGGCCACCTAGACTACCATGATATTGCAGATGCTTATCTATTTTATTATGATGGGGGCTGCTAGACCAACAGGGACATGAATAATAATAATAATTTAATACAGATTGGGGGGACACTAGACTACCAGGGATATAAAAAAGAAATATGAATGAAATACACATGGGAGGCCACTAGACTACCAGGGATATAGACATCATAATCTATTTTATCCTGTTGGGGAGGGGGCCGCTATACCACCAGGGACATTGAAAACATATTTTTTTTTTTATTCAGATGGACAGAACAAAGCCCCCTGAGCAAAACATGCCCTCATTTAACTTTCTAGGGCACCCCTGGGCTGAGAAAATCTATTTTTAAATCTGGCCCTCTAGTACCTCGCTCTTTGTTCATGAGTGAGCAATTTCTTTGATCGCGAGCCTGCAAATTCTTTGATCGCGAGATTCTTTGATCACTATTATGCAACGTTAGTGAGGGACGAGATGGCCAGATTAAAAAATCTATTTTCTCAGCCTTGGGGTGTCTTAGGAAGACAAATCAGGGTGGGTTTCACTCAGGGAGCTTCGTTCTGATGAGCCATGGCAGTGGTTTACCACAATTATTTTAATTTTTTTAAATGAGAACAGTTTTTATTCTTTGGTCATGACCCTGCAAATTCTTTGATCGCGAGCCTGCAAATTCTTTGATCACAAGATTCTTTGATTGCCATCTTTGGTCACAATGTGGAGGGCAAAATGGCCAGATTTTTTTTTATAATGGAATAGATAGGGAAATTTTACCAATCTTTAAGATTGAATATCTCGGAAACGGTTTAGTCTTTTTACTTGAAATTTGGAGGGTGTTTACAGCATGTCCTGTAGATATGAATTATTGTGTTTACATGTCAGAGAAAAATTTTGTTTATTGAGACATTGCATGACACACTTTATGTGTTGTGGACAGTATTTTGGATTGTGCTGGTGGCTTGAAATTGATAGGGTGTCTAGCCTTAGTGTCATGGATGTAGTTTTCAGTTGTCATGTGTGTTAAATGTCAACAGGTGTGGAACTGTACCACTCTGATGAATGAACATTTCAAATTTTGCCATGTTATATCTCGGACATAGCTTGCTCTTTTTGCTTGAAATGTGGAGGGTGTTGACAGCATGTCCTGTACATGTCAAGAGTGGAGTTTATGTGCCGGACAATATATTTTTTGCGGAGATATTGTGTGGCACAGTTTACGTTTTGTGGACAGCGTTTTCTATTGCTCTACTAGATTAACATTTGTTTGGTGGGTGACCTTGCTGTTGTCAATGTACTTTTTAGTCATTGGGTGTGTAATGTAGCCCGACACTTACAAGTTAATGGGAGTGCGGGGCCACTAACTTGCGCAACTTTCTACTTTTCTATTCTTTCTTAAAAAGTAAGGAAATTCTATGCAAAAAAACTTCATTAATGCATCAATTAGGGTTCTTCTACAGCGACAAAAGTGAGGAAATTCACCATTAGGGTTCTCACCCGTTGAACCCCACCCTGCCCCCACCAACAGGCAATGGGGTGCGCATTGGGGTTATCGGCCCTAACTTTCACCCCATCCCATGTCAAGCAAGCTGAGGTGGTGCAGTGTAGAAGAATGGGGTGAGAGTTAGGGCCGATGACCCCAATGCACACCCCGGTGCCTGTTGATGGGGGCAGGGTTCAATGGATGGCAAATTTCCTTGCTTTTGTTGCTGTAGAAGAACCCTAACTGATGCATTAATGAAGTTTTTGCATAGAATATATATTGTTAAGGTGAAACCTAACTTCTATGTTAAACCCACATTGTTAAACCATAATAACTTTGGAACCATTCGACAGATGTGCATGATGAATTGCATACATAATGGTCAAGTGAAGGTCTTTGATGTACCAAATGCTGTGCAAATCTGTTCTATGGTTTTTGAGATGCAGAGTATTGAAAAAACAGTAAATATGTTTTGGGCCATTTCTTTGTCAACCTGGATCTCAGAAATGGCTTTAGGTAGTGGTCTGAAACTTTTGGGTAGAAAGTCATGGCCTAATAGCTGTGCATTTTGAAGGTTTGGTGAAATTATATTAATCTGTTCTAAAGTTATTAAATTTTTAATTTCCGATTTCTTCCTATGGGAAAATCTATATGTCAGGCACAAAAGTCTGGAATTTGTGCAAATTACAAGATTTGTGCAAAATACTGTTGTATTTTGAACAAATTATGTAATTTACACAAATTCCCAAAGTTTGTGCCCGACATATAAATGTTGCCTTAGGAAATAATGGGAAATTAAAAGTATAATAATTGTTGAATGGATTAATATTTGTTCACTGAACTTTCAAAAGGCACATCTGTGAGGCAAAGGCTTTCTACCCTGAAAGTTTCAGACCACTACCTAAAGTCATTTCTGAGATCCAGGTTGACAAAGAAATGTCAAAAAAACACAGATGTTTCTGTTTTTTTCAACTCTATATCTCAGAAACCACATATCACATTTGCACGTCATTTAGCACTTCAAGAGAACTTCACATTTACAGTATGCATACCAAATTCCATGAAAATCCATTGAATGGTTCCAAAATTATTAAGGTTCAGATGTAATCCTTTTTGTGTGTCAGGTGTTTGGAATCCCTTCACTCTGTTGTGTTGTTTTCCATGTTCTTTATTTTCATCAGACACTTAGCTCAATCCTCTTGGGGAAAAGACTACACTGAAACATATGCCACTGGCAATGTTTTCTAAATGTAACCTGTCAACAAAGGCTCTACTGGGTACTGCCCACCCCTAAAGACTTAGTAGTGCAGGGTTTGTGGGCCACTGTGCTGCTACCTGACATATTGTAGGAGCACAGGGTACAAAGGACCCTGTGCTCCCACCTGTAAAGACATTGTAGCACAGGGGCAGTGGGATATTGTGCTGCTGCCTGAGATACAGTGATGCTTTCACAAAAAGTAAGGAAATTCATTGCAAAAAACTTTGTTAATGCATCAGTTAAAGTTGTAAATACATCCACAAAAGTAAGGAAATGTGGTGTTAGGGCTTCAAACCCTAACACTCCACCAGCACCCACAACCTGCATACTATAACAGGCATCATGGGTCTGCCTTGGGTTCATTGGCCCTAATGCTCATGCACCCCACCCCCAACCTGCAGATACTGACAGGCATCAGGGTGTCCCTGGGGGTCATCAGCCCTAATGCTTACCCCATTCTCCTATACTGTACCCATCACAGCTTACTTACTTATGGTTTGAGGTGAGCATTAAGGCTGATGACCCCAAGGGACACCCCCATGCCTGTCAGTGTCTGCAGGATGGGGGTAGATGTGGGTGAGCATTGGGGCCAAAGAGCCCAAGGCAGAACCCTGACACCTGTTAGTGTATAAAGGGTTTGGGGGTGGTGAGCCGTTACAGTTGGAAAGTCTAGCACTACATTTCCCTACTTCTGTGGCTGTAGTTATAATCCTAACTGATGCATTAGCAAAGTATTTTTGCAATGAATATACTTATTCATTGCAAAAAAAAACATTGTTAATGCATCAGTTATGGTTTTTAGTAAAGCAGTAAAAGTAGGCAAATGTGGCATTATGGTTTCCATCCATAACATCCCACCCTCAACTTGCAGACACTGACAGGCATCAGGGGAGTGCCTTGGGGTCATCAGCCATAATGCTCACCCTATTCCATAACTAAATAAGCTGAAATGGTAAAATACAGGAGAATGGAATGTGCATTAGGCCTGACAACCCCAAGGTACCCCCCGGATGCCTGTCAGTGTCTGCAAGGTGGTGGAGGGTCATTATGGGTTGGAAACCCTAAAGACACATTTCCCTACTTTTGCTGCTTTACTAACAACCCTAACGGATGCATTAACAATGTTTTTTGCAAAGAATTTTCTTACTTTTCAGATGGCTTACTTGTATCCTTATTTGCCTCCCATCCTCCTTAAGTGTCCTTATGTCACAGTGGGAGTGCAGGGCCCTATGGGCTCTGGACTGCCATGATTTGTGATTTTTCTTATTTTACTGTGGGTACAAAGGGTCCTTCATACCCTGTGCAGCAATCCCTTTATAGATACATGGCCAAATTATCAGCACAGCCATCTCATTACCCCAGCACATGTACCTGACAGACAAAATTTGCAAATGCATGCCAAAATGTAATTCTGTGCATCTGCACCACCATTCCAAGCCACAGGTGTGAAAACACATTTTGGGCAGTACTTAAAAAATAACAGCTGTGACATACATGAGCTCTGGTAATAAGGAAGCTATGTTGAAAATCTGGGGTCAAAATATTTAAAATTTCTGAATTTATGAGTGGGCATACTGAAACTGCTATGACTGATCATAACTTTGGCATTTTTTCATATTTTGACCGTAGATTTTGAACACTGTCTTCTTATGACCCCACCTCATAAACGCCATAGGTGAAAATGTTCAAATCCATGTCAAAAGGCCATTCTGACAGACTCGGGCCTCCAGGGATTGGAGGGGCAGAGGAGAATCAAGCATCCCAATGAATGCTCTCCTCCTCCAGGGGTGGATTCCTGGGGTGCCTTGAGCACCCAACACACCAGTGCCTGTGGAAGCACAGGTATCAGGGCACAGGTGGCTCTTTGGAACCAGGGAGGGGAGGACTTTGTGGGCACTTGGCAATGACATGTGTCAGTACATCATCTGCCTGGACATTAGTCCTGTGTGCTGCCGTCCTCAGGGGTAGTGTATCTAAGAGGGAGAAAATGTGAAAAAACCCCACTCAACCCCGAGATGAAGACTGACCTAATTCCCTGACCACCTACCATGGGCAGACCCCAATGTCTGCAGGTGCTACAGAAGCAGGAAGATAATGGGGAGGATACTGGAGAAAGGCTGACCACTCTAGGAGCAGACTCCGTGGTATAATCAATGGGAGTGATCAAGTCTGAAGGAGTGAGGTGAGTGGGTAGTAAGGTGGGATAAAAAAGAAAGTGCAAAAAAAAAGGCCATTCTGTGTCACAGGTGAGAAAATATTTTTCAAACAGGATGTGAAAAATGACAGGTGTACTGTTCATGAGGTGGTTTTAAAAAATTGCTATGTTGAAAATTTGGAGTTAAAATATAAAAAATTAACAAAGTTACACACATGCATAGAAACATTTCAATGACCACGCATAACTTGACCATTTTTAGGAATTGTTTCACTAATTTTTCAATCTGGGCTTTTCGGGACCCCACCTCATGAACACTGGCATTATCATTTTGTTAACTTGTCCTGAAAGATGATTTTGCACAGCAACTACAAAAACACCTTCTGTGTTGGATTATTGAAACAACAGTCCCAGTGTTCATGAGGTGGGGTCCAAAAAGCCCATGTTAAAAATTTGATAACAAAATACTCCAAAATGGCTATGATATCAACATAAGTTCAAAATGTCATTGTAATACATTATACGGTACTTAGACTGATTCCTCAGTTTGCGGTTCAGCTTTGAAGAGTGCAGATATACCCCAGTCCACAGAAGATGACAGTGGATGACCTCCAGTGGTAAATATATGGCAAGTGGGGGGTGTGGATTGGTTGGTGCACAGTGGGAGAGTCAGGATGGGGGAAGGTTGTCAGGGGTGATAAGGGACAATTTTCTTTTTGCAGGTTCAATAATAAAAAAAATGTCAGCGGGGCTGTTTTATTTGCTTACAGATCACAAAAAGAAAGACATTTTGAAACACTGAGAGTGGGCTCCTCAGTGTCACACACTACTAGGGGAAGGCATATAGTTATTGGGACACTGGGAGTGGGCTCTGCAGTGTCCCACACTGCTGGAGGGACATGACTAGGGACACTGGGAGTGGGTTCCTCAGTATCCAGCACTGATGGGGGGAGTTGATGCATTCTTGGGACACTGGAAGTTGGCTCCCCAGTGTCCCACACTGCTTTGGGGGGGTGACAATACATATCTCAGGACACTGGGAGTGGGATCCCCAATGTCCCACACTGCTGGGGGGATACAGGACATGGTACACTGAGAGTGGCCTCCCCAGTGTCCCACAGTATGTGGGAAGGGGGGAATCTTGCAACTCAGCTGTCAATCATATGCATGTATAGCCACAAGTGCATACATAACATCCAAAAGTCCAGTATGTACAAAAATAACCTTTTTTTAACATACCGTATTTTTGAACATTAAGCATGCACTTTTGTCCAAACATGAATACCACTGACACATTCTTTAAATGGAGAAAAACTACCATGACAACTGTGGTTTTCCAATGGTGCAGTGGACAAAGCAAAGAGATGGGACATCCTTGAGTCCTAGGTTCAAAACCACTCTCACCATATTTTTTCCACCTTCATTGTAGGTGGAAAAAATATAGGGAGACTGGCTTTGATCCCAGGACATTTGAATATTCCATCCCTGTGCCTTGTCCTCTGCACCACTGGGGAACTACAACTGTTCTGGTGTTTTTCCTTTATTTATGAAATGTGTCAATCAAGTCGATATTTCACTTTCACAAATGCAGTATGTGTGAAAATTCACACATACCACATTTTTAAACTTGAAATATTCGTTTGACAGGACACAACCATCCTGTTCCAGTCCATGGAAGATGACACCGCACCTCCTCCAAAGGTACATATAGGGCAATAGAAGAGGGTCTGAAGGCTCAGAGGGAAGGTGGGGATGTGGGAGAGAGATGGCAGGGATGACGAGGGACTGTTTTCTTTATTTAAAAATTGTCTGGGGATGTTTTCCTTCTTTACAGGGAACATATCATAAATATTTGGGGACATTGGGAATGGGCTCCCCAGTGTCCCAAAGTGCTGGGGGTGAACTACCATTGCCAGCATGGGGATTAGGCCCCCCAATGTTGGAAACAACAAAAAAACAGACTGGGGTGATATTTAACACTGGCAGTGGGCAACTTGGTGTCAGATTATATATTTGAGGACACTGAGAGTGGGCTCCACAGTGTCCCAATGTGCTGGGGATGGGTTTCCATTACCAGCATAGGGATTGGCCCTCCAATTCCAGAAACTCTAATCAAAAGTGATGGCGGGGTCATCCGACACTGGGAGTGGGCATTTATTTATTTATTTACGAGTTTAACCAGGAAGGCATACTGAGCAGTTTTACTCAATTCCAGATGCAACCTGGGAGTCAGGACCCAAGACAATAGTACATACATTTGGTACAGAGTTAACAAAAACAATGAATGGCCATTTGCTATACAGACAATCGGCAGATAGTTACAGACAGTCAGAAGATCGATACAGGAACATTTTAGCTGGTTACAACTGAGGGCAGAAACATAATTTTAATACATAATTTGTCATTAGTTATAGCAAGAGCAGCTGGAGGAGAAGTGGGTGCTGAATAGGCAATTGCGATGGCTGGGGTTGGGTGAGTGTCTTATATCAGCTGGCAGGGTGTTCCATAACTGTGGGATGTGGTAATTGAAAGCAGCCTGACCTTTGGTTGTGCGCATAAAGGAGACATGGAGGAGCCTAGGGTCAGTGCTTCTGAGGGAGTAAGCAGGGGGAGGGTTGTTGGGGGAGGGTAGAGGCCAGGTAGGGGGTGGGGAATGGGAACAAAATTTGGCTGCGAACCTAGCACTGGGGGTTACTCTTCAGTCTTGGAAGGATGGCAGGGCTAGGGAGCTATATAAGATGCATTGGTGGGTTGTTTGTGGACAGTCAAGGATATACCAACAAAAAGAGTGGAAAAGAGGGTGTCAAGGCTGGCCAAGGTGGAGGATGGAGCGATAGTATAGACTATATTGCTGTAGTCGAGTACTGGGAGGATCATCTTTTGGACAATAGCGTTCCTAGCAGCAGAGGGGAGGCAGCTTTTGTTCCTGTATAGGGCATTGAGTTTAGGGAAAAGTTTCTTACGTATGGAGTCGATATGCATGGCGAAATCGAGGTGCTGGTCGAGACAGACGCCTAAATATCTGAAGCTGGTGCATTGTTCCAGGAGGGTCCCATCCAGGGTTTTGAAGGGGTGGCAGGGGGCTAGGCAGGAGAGTCTTTGCTGTGAGTTGAAGGTTAGAGACATTGTTTTTTTAGGGTTTAGGAATAGTTGGTTTGACCTGAACCATTCCTGGCTGGTGTTGAAATCCTGCTGTAGGAGATTTGCCACTATGCTTGTGGAGGGGCCTGTGGCATACAGTACTGTATAGTCTGCATACATTTGTATGGATGCGTAGCGACAGGCTTATGGGAGGTCATTTAGGAATATGGAGAAGAGCAGTGGGCCCAAGACTGATCCTTGGGGGACGCCGGTGGTAACTGGGAGGGAGTTAGAGAAGTGTGAAGTAACTGTTACAGCCTGGTGTCTGCCCACCAGGTAGTTGTGGAACCATGTGGTGGCTGGTTTGGAGAACGTGGCTTCAGTTAGTTTGAAAAGGAGAAGAGTATGTGAGATGATGTTGAAAGCCTTGGCTATGTCTATAAAGATGGCAGAGGTGATGTGGCCTTTGTCCATGCCGGTGAGTATGTCACCAGTTACTCGTAGCAGGGAGGTGATGGTTGAGTGAGATTTGTGAAAGCTGGATTGGAAGGGAGTGAAGAAGGAGGAGGCGTCCAGATGGGGAGAGAGTTGGGCCAGGACAAGACGTTCCTGCATTTTTGCCAGAATCGGGAATAGGGAGATGGGGCGGTAGTTACCTGGGGAGGATGGGTCACCCCCTTTAGACAGGGGAATGATGGTAGCCCATTTCCATTTGGAGGTTAATTTTCCCAGCGTGAAGGAGAGGTTGAATAGTGCAGCTAGAGGGGTGGCTATGGCTGGGGTGGACAAGTATAACATCTTGGCATCCAGGGACGTAAGGCATTTGCCTTTGTTGGGATTCAGGGAGTGTAGGGATTTGAATACTTCGCTTGGTATACAGGGCAGAAGGAGAACTGTGAGGCTGTTGGGGCGACTTGGTTGGGGGTGGGGCCCTGGGGGTGGATGGGAGGCTAGAAGCGAGTCAGTGCAGCTGAAGAAGTATGTATTGAAGGCATCGGCTACCTTGCAGGGATCGGTGATGTAGGTGCCCTTAACCGATAGTCTCAGAGGTAGAGGATGGGTGGGGGGGACAGGGATTTGAATGATTTCCAGAAGTTTGTCAGGTGATTTATGTTTGTGCTAAAAACCGATAAAAAATAGTTCATTTTGCCTGGCGAATGAGGTTAGTACAGGAGTTGTGGAGGGCTCTGTAGGTTTGGAAAGATGCCTGTGTGCCCAGTTTCTTGTGGGCTTTCCATGCATGGTGCCTGGAGTGGCATTTTCTGATGATATCAGCGGTGATCTAGGGAAGGTGGGCACCTCTGACTCTTTGTGTACAGGGGGACATGTTTGTCCCAGACTTTAAGAAATTTGGCCTTGAAATTTTCGAGCGCGATGTCAATGGATGTGGCCACTGATGAAGGACCAGTCTACTTGGCCTAGGTCAAACATGAGTGATGCTAGGTCCAGGAAATTATATGACCTTGTGCACAGCGTCTTTGGCGGGGGTAGCTGTGGGTCTGTGCACTTTCCTGATCAGGAAAATCATGTGGCGGTTACTTAGGGAGTCAGGGAGCAGGCCCGCACGTAGGATCCCGTGGGGGTGGGAGGAGAGAGCCCAGTCCAGCAGTGAATGATTTTGCATTTTGTGGCTTAGCCTGATGGGGTCTTCAATCAGTTGTGTGAGGTTTAGGGCCTTGATCTTGGTCTTAAGTTGGGTCTTATCTATGGCACGCCAATTGTGGTTATAGTCTCCGATGGCATGAAGCTTGCCTCCTGTAGCTAAGGACTGTAGGGTGGCCAGGGGTGTAATGATGTCCATTGGAGGTGCCGGGAGGGAAGTAGGTGCCTGCAATACACACTGGGGTGGTGCATGGGAGCAATAGTTTGATTAGGAGAGAGTCCACGTGGGCTGGAAGTGAAGGAATTTGCACCATTGTAAACTGCAGACTAGTGGAGATGTACATGGCAGTTCCTCCTCCTCTCTTGTTCCCTAGTCTATCATGCCTACTGATTGTGTAGCCAGGTATGGATACTTCAGCATCGGTATGCTGGGGTTTTAGCCAGGTTTCGGAGATGATGAGAATATCAGGGTGGTGGGTTTGGGCAAATGGTTGCAGCACAGAAATTTTATTTAGTAAGCTGCAGCTGTTGAGGTGCAGGAGCCTGAGACATTTGGGGAATGAGAATGGGGTGTGGGCATTCGTGGTGGTGGGTCCTGGGTTAGTCTCGATATCCCTGGTCAGGAGGAGTAGCAGTGTAATAAGCTGCTTGGTTTTAAGCCATAGGTATTTTGGGCTGATGGTATGTGTGTTATCTGAGGCTATATGCGGTGGGCAGCAGAGGTCTGGGATGTGGAGGACAGAATGACCAGGGAGAAAGGATGGGGGCATGATGATGGCGATAATGGGCCAGTTGTGTATGTTTGCCAGGGCATGGGCATGCAGGAGGTGAGGGGCAGCATAGAAACATAGAAACATAGACTTTGATGGCAGATAAGGACCGCTAGGCCCATCTAGTCTGCCCATTTCCCTACCTACAGGATAGGCCGCAGATCCTAGTTAACCAACAGCCTATATCTTCCTGCCCCCCACAAGAATTGCCTTATGTCTGTCCCATGCATTCTTGAATTCTCCCACAGTTTCAGACCCCACAACTTCCTCAGGAAGGCTGTTCCATGCATCCACTACCCTCTCTGTGAAATAATACTTCCTCACATCGTCCCTGAACCGCCCTCCTTCTATCTTTAAATTGTGTCCCCTTGTTCTTGCAAGTCTCTTTTTCTGAAAGATGCTACCCTCTTGGACTTTGTTGATTCCCTTGAGGTACTTGAAAGTTTCTGTCGTCCCCTCTCCTTCTTTCCTCAAGGGTATATATTAAGCTCCTTAGTCTCTCCTCATACGACTTCTCTAGCAGACCCTGCACCATTTTAGTTGCCCTCCTCTGACTGCCTCTATCCTGTCTATGTCCTTGGAGATGGGGTCTCCAGAACTGGACACAGTATTCCAGATGGGGTCTCACCAACTGTCTGTACAGAGGGATAACAACTTTTGTTTTCTGCTGCTGATGCCTCTCCCTATACATCCCAGTATACCCCCGACCCTCCCTACTGCCTTCTCACATTGCTTGCTAACCTTAAGGTCATCTGATATGATTACCCCCAGGTCCTTTTCCTGTTTTGTTGTTGTTACTACCTCCCCACCCATTGTGTATTCTTCCCCTGGGTTCTTGTTTTCCAGATGCATTATTTTGCACTTTTTTGCATTGAATCCTAGCTGCAACACTTCTGACCATTCCTCCAACCTTGCCAAGTCCCTTTTCATCCTTTCCATGCCTCCTTGTGTATCAACCCTGTTGCAGATCTTTATGTCATCTGCAAAAAGGCATACTTTTCCTTCCAGTCCCTCTGCAATGTCACTGATGAAGACATTAAAAAGGACTGGACCCAATACTGAACCCTGCGGTACCTCACTAGTAACCTCCCTTTCTTCAGAGTGGACTCCATTAGTTGGGCTGGGGGTCAAGACATGGTGGCATATGAGTGTGGGGTTCCCTGTTTGGGAGGTCTGCTGGGGGCAGAGATGACAGTGGGGCCACTGACAGGAGTAGCAGGGGTAGAAAGTGCAGCATCATAGTCAGAAGTAGTGGAGAAATGCTATGTCTGGAGGGTAGTGGAATCTAGTGTTAGCAGCTGATAAGCTGCAAATGGGAGAGTAAGAGCTGATAGGTTTTTGTAGTCACGTGGTGAGCACTATAAAGCTAGGAGCTCACCAAAGGCAGTGGTGGGGTGGCGGGGAGCCAGTGCAAAGTGCTGGTGGGGCCAGAAGCACAGTTGAACAAAAAGGTCTCTGTGGAAGGCCGGAGCCCTTGCAAGCACTGTTGTTCTGTTCAAACAGTAATGGCGCCAAAACCACATTCCGACTTCTGTGGTGGGTGTCTGTACCTGCTTTGGGGGGACATCCTTGCTGCAGCTGCTGGCTAGGGAGGGCTGAGTTTCTCCTGGGAGCCCTCATGACCTGAGTTCTGACTGCGGAGAAAGGAGAAGAGAATTTATGTTGAGCAGAGAGGAAGGAGCAATCTTGAGCAGCTAAGTACTTCTAGTACAGCACAATCCATTCAGCACTTTATACCAGGGAGGAGCAAGCTGTTTTCTGGGGGATTTAATTAAGCCAAGAATGCAGTTTCCATCAGCTCCGTGAATCCTATAACAGCACTATTCTATGGGTGCAGCACGTTATATCAGGGCAGAGCAAGCTGTTGTATAGGGGAATTAATTCAGTCAAAAATGCAGTTAACAGTACAGAAATCACTTAAGGCACCCTGGGAAATTACAGTACAAGCTCTGTGACATTTAAGATAATTTTAGCCTGCAAAAACTATCAGTAGATGTCTGCCGACATTAAGGCAGAAGCACAGTTGAACAAAAAGGCATACCAGACTATTGTAAAATCACTAAATCCTGGCCATAATAAACCACTAGACACCAGGACAACATAACCTGGGGGGGTGTCACTGGTCACCAGAGATAGCTGACAATGGACTGAGGGTGCCAGTGACACTAGGGAAAATGGGTGGCTCAAGGGTGACTCTGCAGCCAGCAGCACTACTGCCAGATGTGGTTGCAGAATTCAAGAAAACCCCAGTGTTCTCATACAGAGAACGGAGGCAGAAGCGGGCCTCTCACTAAGTTTAGCACCCTAGATTTTGGGTGCCCAAGAAAGGTGTTCCAGGCCTCAGTAATTAAAAAAAACAGCAAAATTTAGCTAAATGGATCTCATTTAGCTAAGTTTTGGTGTTTCTTTTTTGTATTAAATTGATTTTCATATGTGTGGTTACTTTATTTATCTCTTGCTCACAGCAAAACAAGGTGACAGACACAACAGAGCTCTGCAAAAGCAAAGCAGGCTCTATGTGACCCTGCATGTGGAAAGACACTAATTTTTGTGAAACAAATGGCTGAATGTGACCCGTCATGCAAATATGTCTGTGAGAAATAACACATTATTTGTGCAAATAATAGCACTTGCGATCACAAAAAATTTTTTGTGCCGGACATAACATTTTTTCATAGGAAATAATGGGAAACTAAAAATTGTAATAATTTTTAAATAGATTAATATTTTTTAATCAAACATTCACACAACACATCTGTGACCTATAGGCTTTCTGCTCTGAAACTTTCAGAGCAGAATATAAACCCATTTCTGAGATACAGGTGGACAAAAAAACATAAAAAAACTGACAAATTTAGGATTGTTTGACACTCTGTATGTCAAACTCCTCAGAACAGATTCACGTGAAATTTGGCATTTCAAGACACCTAGCCCTATATATTATGCACGCCAGATGTCGTGCAACTCTGCTCAATGGTTCTAAAGTGATTAAGGTTCGAACATTCGGGTTTAACAAATAAGTTCCCACTCAACCCTAACTATGGTGATGCCACTGTGCCACTATTATATACTTCTATCTTTCTATCTATCTATCTATCTATCTATCTATCTATCTATCTCTCTCTCTCTCTCTCTAGCTATCAGCAGACCTACTGAATAAAGCAATGTAATTTCACTTGCAATCAGTCCCTTTTGTCATGCATGAAACTGTGCCATTCACTTCATCCTGGCAGTGCCACATTTTCCTGAATGACAAAAGGAACTAATTGCCAATGAAATTACATTGCTTTATTCAATAGATCTGCTGCAGCATTCTGCAGAGTGCTGCAAAATGCTGCAGAATTGGGCTTCATCCTAAGGGACACCACTGTATATATATATTTTAGGAGCGCAGTTGCACCCCTGTAGTTAGGGTTGAGTGGACACTTTAATGTTAAATCTGAATTTTGCACTTTAATAACTTTGCAACTGTTCAATGGATTTGCAAAAAAATTGGTGTGTGCTGTCCCGTGAAGCAGATATCTAGATGTGCTAAGTTTCATGTCAGCTGGATTAGCAAATTTTACAATGTGCATTGCGAAAAAAATTTTAACATTCACTTTTTTGGGCTGCTTTTTCCTCATCACACTTTGGTCAAACCATTTGAAATTTTGGTCTGATATTTGTAGGGTAGAAAGAGGTTTCCCCAAAAGCGCTTTCCCCAAAGAACACACCAGCGTTGGTTTGGTGAAAAAATATTATTTCGATGGTTGCAGCTCCCCTCTCTCTTTTTACCCCAGAGCAAAGCTCCAATTTGCAAAGTTTTAGAAGTTATATGGAGTCACTGTTAGAATACAGTCTGTGGGACAATGCTCCAAATGACTGCCTTACCTGGTGTAATGCAACAGCTGCTTGAGCACCACTTGAGCTCCCCAGGTGCAGCTGATTGGCTTGATTATATGTTTCATTGTACATATTCTGAGAAATAAAAATAAACTGTCACACATACACCAGAACAGTAGGTCTTCATTTATTTACTCTGTGTAAAACATTTGCAATCCCCTATATAAAGATACAGTATGTAAAATGTGATTTGTGTTTAATAGATCATGCACTGTACGTTACTCACTGTGATTCTAGTATTCTGTTATGTATTTCTTGATATAAAACTAGCATATTTTAGTCCCCACCAACATTAAATTCCTTGAAAATGTTTTCATGGCTTTGTTATTAATCAGAACACCTACAGTAGCTTGAGTTCCAGGTGTAGTGATGTATTCAGGGTAGATGTACAAATGTGAGTAAGGAAATTTTACTGTTCATATTCTTGTGCAATATATTTCCTTGTAGTCACATTTATTGTATCCTCTGTGTGAGAAGAAAACAGTACTAAATGGTTCACAATACAAGTGAAGCAGTCATAACTGAGTCTGGTCCTGCATTTCTAGAATGTATCTACTGTAAAACGTAGAGTGCCAGATGTACATTTTATCCTTTACATGGGTGTGTATGGGGGTTTGAGGCCAGAGTGACCTGACATAATATGCATGCATGAGTGCTGGTATGAATGACCCTCTATCAGGCTGATTACCTTGATGTGGTACAGAGGCTTATTACAATGTTTCCTAAACACTGTAACTAAAAGACAGCCAACTTTTGTGTGTGTTAGGATAAAATAAAATGTAAATCTGTAAAATATTAATTTATTGGTATTATTGGCTTAATCTATATTTGACTGAAATGGGGGGCAGGCCAACTGTTTGTGTGGTGTGGCACCACATATTTTGGTTTATGTTTATGTATTGTGGGAGGGTGACAATACCATGGGTGGGTGGGGGTAACTTTGTCGTCAACTTTTGAAAACATGTTCAAAATTCCTGGCTATGCTCAGGCAGATGAGGATCTACTATGGTGAGTGGATTTTAGTTTTAGTGGTTCCCAGCCTTAAGGAGGGAGGTGGTGACAACCCCTGTGGTATGTGATTGTGATCAGGTCTAGTGAAGAGCACAAGTGGACTACAGCTGCCACCAAGTGGAGTGTCCACTTTTCTCCAGGGTGCTCCATTTATGGTGCATTTTGGGTTTCCAAGACAGCACAGAGGAGGATCTGCTATGGTGAGCGGATTTTAGTTTTACTGGGGTTCTTAACCTTAACGAGGGGAGGCAGTGACAACTCCTGTGGTACGTGACTGTTGTCAGATGGTAGGGAATCCCAGCTGGTGTGCTGGCCCTGTGTTGGTGGCCTTGCCATGAGTGGGGAACTGTGGGTCTCATGTGATGGTTGAGGGATCAGTGGCCAGAGGTGGAGAAGAGGGAGACACAAACCTCTCAACACCCATCATCCCCTTGCATTGCCTGTAAATGAGGTGGTGTTACATAGAGATTCTGACTGAAAAGTACCTCAGCAACCTGGTCTGGTTCTTTCACTGGTGGGGCTGCTGGTGATGGTGGCAGTGGTCAGTGACTAGGCCTCGGCTATACTCAGTGCCTTATTGGGTTTATGGTATGGACTCCATTACCTGTAGGTGTCCGCCACCCTCCCATTCGGAGCTGCCTGCCTCACTAAGTCATGTTTCTGTGCCGCCTGCAAACAAACAAACATGTTTTTGTGCCACCCCACAGACAACAAACAAACAAAAACAGGGGTCTTTCACATTCAATTTGCTCCTCGGCTGCCTTGCAGTGTCTTTTCAAAGAAACTGTAAAATATGATAGCACTGAGGTTTTAAAACATAGATCAAACTAGAGCCACTAGTGTACAAAATGTGGGCCAGAATGAGAAATGACTAGGTCAAAAGTTATGCATAAATAACACAATTTAACAATACAGAAGACTCATTCTGGGCTGCTGGCATGCCTGAAAATGTGGGGATGTTGTATATGTTTATGCTTCAGTATCTTACCAGAACAGCAATTAACTTTTACAAATGCATAATTCTATGGAATGCTGGCATTTAAATGGTTATTTCAGTATGCTGAGTGAGCATTATGCTTTGCGCCTTTACACAGACCCCCCCATGCACTGTATTATATGTGATTGTTTAAAAAAAAAGATCTGGAATTTAATATCTTTGTGGTCATGTAATATTTTTTAGGTTGCGTCTTTCTAAAACAAAAAGATTTTCAAATGAAAATAATAAGTATTATTTCAGTTGCTTATTTCCATTGCTTTTTCACAGAACTGGTTTCCTTTTTGTTAGCACGTTGTATTAGCTTTTTAGTTACTGAGACTTGCTAATGACTACTGTAGAGTGACTTTATCAGGGACTCACAAATCCAGCACTTGCCATGTCTTGCTGACATGCCAATACAGGTGCCAGGCACATGACTATAACACCACTGCATAAGAAATTGGCTAAGGAATAGGAGACAGAAGGTGGTAGTAAATGGAGTTCACTCCAAGGAAGATAGGGTGACCAGAGAGGTAATTCAGGGATCTGTACTGGGTCTGGTCCTCTTTAAAGGACAGCTGTCATTATTGGAAGCTCCCCACCCCCCAAAGGTTTACCCCCTGATTAGGCTTTTCATAGAGAGAAAAAAATTGGAATGGGTGGCATTTTTTCTTACTGCTTTTACTTTCAAAAAGTTCCATATTCCAAAACATGGCAGATGCTGAGCGGTACCATTTCATCTCGAAAGTGCAATGACATGTTGCTAGGCTCAACTGAGGAGAATGATGCGGTGCTGTAAACAGAGTTCACTCCAAGGAAAAGAGGGTGACCAGTGGGGTACCTCAGGGATCTGTACTGGGTCTGGTCCTGTTAAAAGAAAAGATATCATTATTGGAAGCTGTTTCATCAAAAAGTACCTCTCAACTCTCCCCCAGAGTAGCAAATAAGGAGCAAAAAATAAAGTGTGCTTTGTAATTTTTAATTTTACCATTTTGTTCAGCACACTTTAAAACAATGAATCTAAACAGTTATAGACCACCCCCTGAAAAATAGTTCAACAGCATTTCACCCCTTTCACAGGGGCTTTGGGTAAGAAATTGGCTAAGGAATAGAAGACAGAGGGTGATAGTAAACAAAGTTCACTCCAAGGAAGAAACGGTAACCAGTGGGGGTACCTCAGGGACTTGTTCTGGGTCTGCTCCTCTTTAAAGAAATTCTGTCATTATTGGAAGCTCCCCATCCCCAAAAGCTTTACCACCAGATTAGGCTTTTTGTAGAGAAAAAAAATGTTGCCCTTTTTACTTATTCTATTTTACTTTTGAAAATTCCAGTATTCCAAAACATGACGGATGCTGTGTAGTACCATTTCATCTGAAAGTTTGGCACCGCTCACTTGAGGACTTTTCAAAAGTAAAATACAGTAAGTAAAAACACCAAAAAATATTTTTTTTTCTCTACGAAAGCATAATGTGGGGGGGGATAAAGCTTTTGGGGGTTGGGAGTTTCCAATAATGACTGCTTTCCTTTAATGTCTTTATTAGGGACATTTCAGGGGAGCTGGAAGGAAAGGTCTGCCTGTTTGTGGATGACACTAAAATCTGCAACAGGGTAGACACTCTTGGTGGGGAGGAAAAAATGAGTGGGAATCTGAGAAGTTTAGCAGAGTAGTCAATGGTATGGCAACTGGGCTTCAATGCAAGAAAGTACAAAATCTTGAACATGGGGCACAGAAACCTAAGGGAGGAGTACAAAATGGGAGGAGAGGTATTGATGCCAACAAACAGAAAATAGACCTGGGAGTTATATCTGATGACCTAGATGTGGCTAGGCAGTGTGACAAGGTAATCAGGAGAGCTAGCAGGATGCTGGAGTGCATACAGAGGGGGATCACCAGCAAAAAGAGAGAAATGGTGTTACCCCTGTATAGATCACTGGTGAGACCACACCTGAAGCACTGTGTCCAGTTCTGACAACCTCATCTCCAGAAGGACATAGAAAGAGTGGATGTTGTCCAGAGGCGGGCAACCAAAATGGTGCAGGGTCTGTGTCAAAAGCCCTGTGAGGAATGACTGAAGGATCTTAATACGTATACGCTGGAGGAATGGAGAAAGAGGATGGATATGATAGAAACTTTCAAATATCTCGCAGGTATAAATAATGTTCAAGAGAGCAGCATTTTTCAGAAAAAAAAATGTTCAATGACATGGGGTCATGCTATGAAACTGGAGGGGGTAGACTCAGGGGAGATGTGAGGAAGTACTTCTTCATGGAGAGGGTGGTGGATGCCTGGAACAGCTTCCTATCAGAGGTGGTGGGGCAAGAACTGTAATGATGTTCAAGAAAGCATGGGATAGGCTAAGAGAACCTTAATGATAACACAAGGGGGGAATAAGCTGAAGATCAGGTAGGGTCTGCAGTGATACAGTAAACAGGGAAAAATGGGAAGACTAGGTAGGCCAAGCAGTTCTTATCTGCTATCAAATTCTATGTTTCTATGACAGTGACACTGGTAGTGCCCAATCCCCTGATGTCACAATCATTTTCCTGGCGTGATCTTTACATTTTTTTACTTCCCCACAACCTACCCTCCCTTTCATCACCCCCCTCCTCCACAAACAAAACAGTGACACTGGGGGTGCCCAATCCCCCAGTGTTGTGATCAAGAATCATCAGTCCTTGTTTTGTTTTTTTCCCCTGTAAAAAGATAAATGTCCATCGATGTATTTTTCTCTCCTGTTGTGGTTGTTAGTCTCCTCATTGAATTACATTTACTGCTGGAGAGGCAGCTCAGGTAGGTGTACGAAAGTGCTTCAACCCAGTCATCCTCAGGCTCAACCTCCAGAGAAGTCCTGTCGCCTCCTTCCCTCTCTACACAGAACAGGCAGCAGCCTGAGCTTTGTATGGGCTGGGAGTAGAAAGCCAGCCTAGCGCGTTACGTTCATGAGGTCGTTTGCACAATCTGCAGCTGCAGCCCCAGTGCATTCTCCTCTTCCTCACACTCCAACTCCCTACCTGCCAAAGCAATATCGGGACCCAGAGACCCCACTAGACCGCAAGGAAATTGTTTAGTACATTGGCCATTAGGGAAAGCAATCCACTAGCCCACAAGGGATATAATATTTAAATTACTGGCCCCACATAGAACACCTGTAGTACTCTTGACCACCAATGCTAAATTATTTTATTTATTCTTGGCAACTAGCCCAAGAGTCCCCACTAGCCCACCCACATTATTACTTTGAACTACTGGCCACTAGGCCATTTAGGAGTGATAAATGACCTATGCTGACCCCCCATCACTCCCAACCACCAAATTGTTCTCCTTTTTTTTCAACTATTCTTTATGCTCCTCTGGCCAAGGGATAGGACCTCCTCCTGCTTCCTCCTAATGAGCTACCCTTTTTACTATGACCCTGCTGCAGCTACTCCTGGTCCCCAAACTCACCTGCAATACAATCCCTGTGCTGACACCCCAGCTTACCTCCTAGTGCAGGGTACACAATGAGCCTTTGACATTTCTTCCCCGCAGTCATCTGGCCACCCGGTGAGGAGAGGTTATGGATTTGAATCAGGAGTGCCGCAGCTACGTCTGATACCGGAGTGGGCCACTGCAGGGGCTTTATCTGCCTGGCCCACATGTTCCATTTCTGCATTGTTAGGGCTGGGCATTCTGGGCTAGGGACCAGAATGTTTTGTCTGGGGCCCCAAACCTTGTCCTGCACAGAATACTTTTTTATTATTACTTTTGCTTTAAACTTCCATTTCTCCAAACTGCTCTTCATTACCCTGGCTTGCCTTCTCCTGTCATGCATTGTAGTCTCTGGAAGGATTAAAAAAGAATTATATCATGATCCATCCCTAGATAACAATGCATTCACATTTATAATGTAGAACCCATGCTGGCAGCATGGCAACAGCAGCCTGATCTCTGACCTACAGTAAGTTACGCGGTAGCATTCTTTCTCTCTCTCTGTTTCTCAGCACTCTGCTCTTTTGCCTCTTGGCACCCTGTGTGCTACTCTCCCTCCGAAGTCAACTACTCTCTCACTCAAAAGTGAGTCATTTCATCATCAGTCAAGATAGAAGCCCAACCCAGACTCCCTCCCTGCTCAAGACAGACACTAGAACAAACAAGGGCTCAGAATTATGGTGGACGACTCACTGGACCAATAAATCAGCTAGGCTGCTCAAACTCAGAAGGGATTAAATATTTATGCCAACTCAGTTATTGAGTCTCCAAAAATGGTTGTGGTGCTATGTGTGTAGGAGGAGGTTACTGCCCAGGTAAACAGCTCCTACGGTGGGCAGGATCCCTGATGATATCTATTGTCCACCTTCAGAGAATCTGTTATTTAAGTTTTGACAATGTCCTGGCTGACTTGCTTGATAAAGGGCTTTATAAAGGGGCACTCCAAGAAAACATGCAGGTCATCACTAATCTGCCCGCAGTTTCTCCAACACTGATCAATAAATGTTTCATTCATGTTTAGTTATAGAAGGTGTCCTGAAGAAGAAAAAAAACTAATAATTCTCCATCAGAATTCTCTCCATACATTGGCAGAAGCGGTGTTATATTCCTCCTCACATATATTTTCTCACTGAGCCTCTGTTAGATTCAACCACAGTTTGTCTTTTCATTTATTTTGTATTCCTCTTACAGCATTACCTTACTCTGTCCATATAATAAGTACTACACTGGATACATCTTGTTCCCCTTATGTGTCCCAGACCTGGCTGGGTAATACAGTGCTGAAGTGCTTGTGGTGGTTGCCCAATGAGATTCCTATGGGGTTGCACTAGTAGGAAAGTATTAATTTGGAGGTAATGAAAAGGGTCCATGTTATTTTATTTTATTCATTTATTGAAAAGTTTCACCAGGAAATACACACTGAGCAATCAAATTGTTCATCTCCCAGTCTGTCCTGGGGGAGAGGGGACGGGAGTAACAATCAAACAAGCAATTTGCCTAGTACAAGGAAACAACAATACAAATACATACTAGTGCAAATTATACTCTAGGTATACAACACAAATCATAAAAACATAAGAAGTGCTCTTGACACAAGTCAAATATCCATTAGTTGGAGGATACAAATAAGTGCATGGTGCATTCGGTAGATAAACAAGCATACAGTATAAGGCATGTAGACTAACACTAAGTAACAAGTGATACATTAGGGGGAAGGAAGGTCAGAATTAAAGATGAAGACGACAAAGGACAGATTGGCAGTGGTGACATAGATGTGGAAAATATCATCTTAGTACAATAGCAGGGGGAGGTTAGGTGGAGTTAAAGCAGGTACAGTTAGGAGAGAAGAAGTTATGTAGGGAGGAGGAGAGGGAGGGAGGGGAAGAGGTGTGACATATTTGATGGGGTAGTTGGTTCCAGAGTTTGGGAAATGATGCGAGAATGCAGCCTGTCCTCCTTAGGTGAAGCGATGAGGGACAGTCAACTTGCATGAGTCATTGGATCTAAGGCAGTACGAGGAGGGAGGAGGGAGGAGGAAAAGATACAGAGGAGGAGGAGAGGCTAGAAGGGAGCTTCCCAAACAAAAATTTAGAGTTGAATTTAGCACCATGGGAGAGACATCTATCAAGTGGGGAAATGACAGAAACTGATAGAGGTGGCAGTGATGAGCGTGGGAAGTTAAGTCCAGTGCAAAATAGCAGAAGGAGTTGAAGAGGGTGCCAAATGTGGTTAAGGAAGAACTGTGGGTGCTCACAGTATGATCAACTGTGTGTTTTCCATCTGCACACTCTTTTATGTTCAATAGGGTATATCAAACTCTATTTCAAGAACCATTTTTTTTTAAATAGTTTGATATACCCTATTAAGCATAAAAGAGTGTGCAGATGGAAAACACACAGTTGATCATACTGTGAGCACCCACAATACTTTAAAACCCTGTCATTTTTGCACCTAATATCACTGCAGCTCTAGTTTTGAGAGTGAGCTGCACTATTGACTTTCTTTTGCTTCAATTACTGGTTAAGGAAGACTTGGAAGCAGCACTATAGACTACATCACAGTAGTCAAAAATAGGGAGTATCATCTTGGGCACAAGATCACGCCTAGCCGATAGCGGTATGCTGCTGCGGTTCCTGTATAGGGCACCAAGCCTGGGGCACAGTATTTTCAGGATAGCATCTACATGTCCAGAAAAGCTGAGGCGTCGGTTGAGCCATACCCCTAGGTATCTAAACGAGGTGATATCCTTGAGGATTGTCCTGTCAAGGGTATGGAAAGAGGGCAATGAGGGAAGCCTAGAGAGTCTCTGCCTCATGCCAAAGGTCAAAGAGACTGTCTTCTTGGCATTAAGAATTCATTGTAGTGAGCTTAGCCAGTGCTGAAACTTGTCCTAGTTACCTAGTTGGAATTCTGCTCTGAGCTCTGGGAAAGACTTCATTCTTGTATTCTGAATGATACAGTTGTCCCTAGAGCACCAGTCCTCTGTTGCCCCATCTCTTATACTCTGTCAATGTTGGCAGTATGTATGTTCAAGCAGGCATCAATATAAATGCCAGCCTCAATAGTAAAATTGATCAATCATTTTCTAAGTTTCTCGGCCAAGATCCTGAGGCTAAATTTCATCCAGAGGTGTTATTTGTTTTAGCACTTGGTGGTTTATCTGGGATACTGTCTGTACATGTAGCTTGTGAAGAAGCTGGCCTGAGTTTTCAATGTCTCACCAGCCAAAGAGATTGCCTCTGGAGATGCATGCAATAAGGATATGAAGCTGGGCTTCCACAAATATTATTGTAGGACTGGGGCTATTGCTTACAAGTTATAGCCAGCTCTCATGAGTGAGGTTTATTTTTGGGAATTTCTTTTTATCCCCCCACCTTGAGCCCTGGCACTGTCACCTGACCTGACCACAGCATCGCAAAACCCAAAGGGACCCCCCCCATGAAGCCATGGCTTACCAGCAAGGTGGGGACAGAGTGGGAGCTGGCAGCCAGGCCCCTCGAGTCGCCCTCCCAGCCCCGTACCTTCCATGTCTCATTGGAGTCCTCACTCTGGGATGCTCCTACAGGTGGCTCTGGGATGCTCCTGCAGGTGGTGAAGGCCTACCTATCCATCATGTTGGTGTCACACTGGGCTTAGGCATTTTAGATGTATGTCCCCCAGAGACTCAATGTGTGCTGACACCAAGGCTTATGCAGGTGTCAATCACACTCCACCACACTGTTATGGCTTGGACAGGCTGAATCTCAAGACACTGCTAGAGGTCAGTCCTGCACTGTGCCAAGGCTTCCCCCAGCCCATGGAGGAGACAAGCAGTCCATGGGATGATCAAGCCTCCTCCCCCTGGCTGGCCCTCTGGCAACCCGAGTGAATTCCTGAACCCAAGTTGCCAGTGTCACAAGCAGTAGCGCTACTGCTGCTCCAGTGGGCTGGCTCATGTGAGGGAGTTTCTATTACCCTTGAAAAATTTTGTAAAAATTTGTCTCGACTTTTTCAGGTGGTGCCCAGTATTCTGAGGGGCAAGACAAAATAAAACTAGGAATCTCGTCAATATATTTATTTGTTGCATTTCCAATTTCCTGAATAAAGTTAGAGCAGTTCTAGCTTGGTCAGTCTGGATCACCTTCAGGTTTCTGAGCCATTTTCGGTGCTCACACATTCTTAAAACAGCTTTTGTCATATAATTTGCTGTTTCAACTGTAAGTTTAGGCACAGGCACAACCACTGGTCGGATATAAGGTGGACCAGTTCCCCTTAACTTTTAATGCCCTTCAAAATGGTCAGTGACAATTGCATTTGCATGAAAGGCTTAGTAGATTCATGTCTCCCCAACTTTTTAGTTGTGATGCTGTGGTGTGTGGGGGGGGTTATTGCCCAGAGCACTTTAGAAACATGTGCAGATGAGCAGATCGATGACAGTTCCCCTTTAAGCTATTCCTTTCGCTCTTCATCCTACAGCAGCACTGCAGCAAAATTTGGCAAAGAGTCTGCCCTTACCTTTTGCAGCAGTTAAAGGCTCCATTGTCTTTCACTTTCACTTGCTGATAAACATTTACATCTGTACTAAAATTTATCCATTTTTAAATATTGTAAGTTATTTTTTTGCCTCAAGGAAAAATGAGAGCAGCAGCTACTGTGTGGGACTATACTGTGCGGTGGAGTGAAGCAGACGCTGTCTAAAAATGAGTAGCAACTGACATAATTATTTCTTATTATTAGTATCCCCCATGTAGTGCTCAGATAATGTTGTACAGTCAGGGTTGAACTGAGGTACAGGGGGTTCTCCTGGAAAATCAATAAAGGAGGGTTCATGGTGACACATTCCTATCAGCATTCCACTGACATTTAATACATTAGCTCTATGTTTGCATCTTACATTTACTTGCAGTGCCCGAACAACCCCAAAAAAAGATGACAGATGCAAAATTCAGAAGATGGTCAGGCACCCACCTTGGAAATTTCCAGGTAGCTTGGTGGGCCAGTCCTACTCTGTGTACAGCAGATTCTATAAAAATTGTTGTGGTGCAGTGTGTGTTTGGGGAAGGAATGAGGGCAGCAGCTACTGTGTGGGATTATATTGTTACAGAAGTGGAAAAAAACAAGGAAAAGGTACCAGCAATGTGTTATTTTGCACCACAGAACACCAAATGTTTGACAGCTTCTGGGGACCTAAGTGACCCCCAGACCTTGGCCTATTGTTTTGGGGTCAAGGCCCTGAACAATATCTTATGCTAGCAATATCTCTGCTCCCTGCCCCCCCATCACTATCTGGAGCATGCATCAGGATAGCCTGTCGGTGAGGCTTAAAGCAGCCAACCCATGGGTGCACTCCAAAGGCCCTGCCTGTCAATTGCAAATCCCCTTGCACAGCCAACAGGGGCCACCCAGGTAGTAGCTGAGTAGCATGACACAAGACCCTCCTTCTCTGGGGGAGATCATCCAGTGGAATGCACAATCCTCATCCCCTCCATGCATTCCTCTGACAGTCCTAGCTCATTCTTAAACCTGGGCCATCAGCATCATGAGCAGTAGAGCTACCGCTGTGCCAGCAGGCTGTCTCTTATCTGTTTATTCCTTTATTTTATTTCTCTGTGTTTTTGTCTTCTTGCTTTGTCCTCTCTGTAACTTTTTATGTAAAGTTCCTTTTTTTCTTTACTGCTATGCTGCCACATACTCCTTTCATATCTCTCTGCTCTCTGTCTCTGCCCTCGCTACTGTATTTTCTCCATATTGTTTGTTTGTTTATTTTGTTTTGTTGCATTTTCTTGACTCAGTAAGCCGACTGGGCCTAGAAGTCCCTTTTTCAGGGGTGACTGGGTGGGGGGAATACAGATGTAAGAAACTGAAATTGAACCAGATTAAGCTGTTGGTGGTATTTTTAGTGAATGAGGGAAATTTGGCCAGGACACCGGGGAAATTTCCTTACTAGCCAGTAGGGGGACCCTTGCTGCAGAGGTGGAGGAGATATTCAGTGTTGGAATGGACATGGAGGAGGTTGTGGTGACTGATGCTGTGGAGCTCCAAAAGATGTTGGAGGGTAAAACTAAGGATGTGGTAATAGTTTCTAATGCCAGCAATCCTGAGATCAGCGAGGAAGAAATGGAGATAAAAAATGTATCACCTGTGAAAGCAGGCTCACTGGAGCCTCTTCAGGAGGTTTTGCAGTGTTTTTCTTCTGAGAATAGCGATGGGGCATCTGCTGGGGAAACTTGGCTTCTGGGAGAGGTCACTGATGCCACATTACATCATGAAGCGGCGACAGTGTCCCAAGTAATATGGAATCAGTTCAGAATTGAGCACAGAATTATGGAAGGAGTGCTGGACTGGTTCATGGAAGATTCATTAGGAAATTTGGGTTGGATACAACAAGCAGATGGTAGTTGGGTCCCTAGTGAAGAATGGGACAAGAAAGAGATCAGGGTTTTGGCAAGATCAAACAGGCCTGCTACGGTGGATGAAAAAATTAATCTGGAGGTGAACAACAAGGTACTGTCTGCTTTTGGGCACTACATATCAAAGCACTGCCTCCGTGCAACGTGACTTTTTAAAGCAAAATCATGAACGGTATCACAGACCCTTGTAAAACTGTACAAAATGTGCAAAATGGTATAACTGAGGAGGGATTTGTAGGGGAAAATGTTGGTGCTGATACAGGAAAGCAAGGAAATACTAAAATAGATGAAGCTTTTGGAGGGTGTGATATCTCAGCAGAATAACCTGAAGGGAAGAAAGGTTTCAGTGAAGTAAACCAGCAGGAAGGTTTCAGTAAAGTGAATCAGCATGAAGGTGGCAGATGGGGTGTAGAAAAAAGTATTCCATGCAGCAATCATGATGTGGACAAAATAAATGATAAAGGAAGTGGGTGTGGAGGGCCTTCTCAGAATCAAAATTGGTGGGGGAGAGGGCCTAATTTAGCAGATCTTTCTAAGAACAATTTAGAACAGGCCCCCAGGAGAAATGCAGTACACCTCAGATATAGGGATGGGTTATCTGAGCATCCAGACAAGTATTATGTGGCAAGATGCCTCCTTTAGGGTTCTATGCAGTTTCTACCTGTAGATATATATGCCTTGATTCATGTGTCTGGAGAGGATACTTTTGATATTAGCTTTAGAACTAATGAAGGGTTAGAGAAATTTTGGGGTAAATATGAAAATTTAAAGAAAACTCCGATATGGGAACCCTTTATTGCCATATCCTTAACAAAACCTACAGTGAGAATGATTACAATCATGTTTAGAAACAAGGGTGTTAACATTAGTGACATTTACCATTAGTTGCAAAACAGGTGCAATTTCTAGGCCCCACTGAAGCCATTGTAGATGATGAGGTCCTGTGGACGGGGGGATGGAAATTCAGTGTTAAGCTCTTTCAAGTAAATTCTGAAATTACGCATCTTCCTAACAGTTTCTTTTTGGAAAAAGACAGAGGAGTTTGTTTTTATGGGGGACAGCCAAGGGCATGTTATGAATGTGGGGCAAGGACCCATTTGAGTAGCACATTAGACATGCTGAAATGCTCCTTATGTGGAGAATATGGCCACCCAAGTGTGAATTGTGAAAATGTCTTCAGTGTAACCTTTGTGACAAAAAGGGGCACGCATACCACCAGTGTCCCTGGGCTGAAAGAAATAGAGCACAAGGGTGGGACTAGGAAAACCTAGTACAAATGACACAAGAAAGGAAGGGAAGGTCAGGGTCTAGTACCTCAAGATAGAAGTACACAGGGACAAGAGAATAAAGATAGGCAGATGGAACAAGAGGGGACTAGTGAACAAGAGAAGGAGCAAACCAGTAGTGGCAGACTTAAGCTAGAGAGAAAAAAGGATGTTGAAATGGAGCACTCTCTTCTGGATAATCTTAAAAAAAAGAGTCCAGAAAAAACAAAGAATTGTCAGGAAGGGCTAAAGGAAACAATGCCCCCCACAGAAGTACAAACAAGGAGGGTAACAAGAGTCAATGCAAAACAAAATCAGGGTGGGCTGTACTGGTGACTTAAAATCCATTTTTACCTCTTCAAGGGGAAGGGGGGGAATCTGAGCTCGAATCTGATGCTTCATTAAGGTCAGGGTTGACCTCAGAAATAGAGGAAGAGGAAAAGAGACCCCTAAGTAAGGTAAGAAAAGAAAAATAAAGGGGAAAAAATGGAAGGAAAGAGAGACACAAGATGAGGTAGGTTAGAGTTGCAGGGACATTTGGTTAAATTAAAATAATGGATGGCCACCCTCAATATTGCCACCGTCAATGCATGTAGTATTAAAAACTACAAAAGAAGATTAATGCTACTGT
This sequence comes from Neoceratodus forsteri, assembly GCA_016271365.2. Taxonomy (NCBI): domain Eukaryota; kingdom Metazoa; phylum Chordata; order Ceratodontiformes; family Ceratodontidae; genus Neoceratodus; species Neoceratodus forsteri. Next base: position 938,470,613 of record CM028129.1, on the reverse strand, counting down.
CATATCTCCATCAAATACATACTGAGGTATTCTTTTTGCAAGAAACACATCTTTCTGCATTGTTTGAAATTGAACAACTGAAAAGAAGTTGGATATGGAGCCTTCCTATTAGACATTTGGGGAAGAAGCATCTGATGGCTTAGGGATCCTTTTCAAAAATACCAATTTTTCTATTAACAAAGTTATTGATATTTGCCCTAGAAGAGCTTTAGTGCTGGATTGCAGGTATAGGGGTTTCGATTTTAGATTTATAAATACATATGCACCCTAAACGAAAGTGGCTAGAATTGAACTTTTTAAAATATTACAGCCGTACCTGTATACTAGAAAACATATTGTATGGGGGGGGGGGCTTCAATTGTAGTCTGGATATTCCTGGGTCTGAGCAAAAAGAAATGTATTGTGATTCCCATGCCCTTAAGCATATTATTAAAGAAGCTTTCCTAATAGATGCGTATAGAAAACTAAGAAAGGATTCTGGCACCACTTACCATAGACACATACTGTATATTCTACCAGGATTCATTATTTATTTGCATCTAAATATTGCATCCCAACACATGTGATTGTTAAGGCCTACAGAATTTTCAGATCACTTTATAATAATAGGGGAATATGATATGGGTACAGCACCCCCCAAATTTATTTTGTCGCAAAATAGATGGAAATTGAACATGGAAGCACTTTTACAGGAAGATGCAATAAGTAAAATGGAAACTTTACACGATGCAAGATTATTGGTACAGTGTCTGTATGATGACATCTGGCAATTGTGGGTGGATACAAAAAAAGATATTAAGCAGCTTTTTATGACTGATGGGAGAGATAAATCAAATGCAGATTGTATGACATATCTTGGTTATAGAAACCAGCTTTATAAACTAATGTCCTTCCCAGATAAGGGAAGAGTGAAGGATAAACAGCAAATACTGAAAATTAAAAAATGTATGAATAAGTATCAGCAGGATAGAGCAAAATCTTTGGAAGCTGAGATGAGGTATGGGACAATGAAATCCCCAGCATCAGATCCTATCATGGCTTGTGAGCAAAGGTTAGACAAAACAATGAAGGTAGGGCTCTATAACATGGAAGGTACCATTGAAGGTGAAGATATGAATATGTTACAAATAATAAATAAACATCTGTCAAAGGAATTTGCTGAAGAAAGGAAAGGGAGGAGGGGGGCTTGAAACTCTGCTTTCAGCCCCTGCACCTGAACTCCGGGAAGAAGACATTGACACCTTACAAACACCTATTTCGAGACAGGAAATCTTAAATACTCTTAAAACCTTAAAATCAGAAACAGCTACAGGGACAGATGGATTAACTAATGATTTTTATAAAAAATATGCATCAGAATTCATCATAATTTTGAAACAAATATTTTATTATATTTTACAACAAGAGGGGGCATCACTGCTAGATTTTGGCACTGAAATAATCAGTTACGTATATAAGAAAGGGGATAAGTTGTCATTAGAGAACTAGAGACGCATTAGTCTTCTAAATTGTGACTATAAGATTCTAGCCACAATTTTAAGGAGTGGATTACAAAAAGTTGCAAGTAGCTTAATTGATGAGGCTCAGATTTGTTCTATTCCAGATAGGAATATTCAGCATAACTTCTTTCTTTTAAGGGAGATTTTTGAAATTAAATGACAGAAAAATGCAATGGGATATCTTGTGGCTCTAGATCAGGCCAAAGCTTTCGACAGCGTGGCGCATCAGTACTTATGGCAGGTCTGAAAATGATATGGGATTCCCCCAAAAGTAATCACCTGGGTGCAAATTCTGTATAATGAAGCACAGTGTATACCAATAATGAATGAGCTTTTGGGAGACTCAATTCCTTTTAAGAAGGGAATGCAGATGATGTAGTGGTTATGGTGCAGGACAAAGAATCAGGTGTTAAAGCTTTACACACATTCAGAAAGTTCACACACATTTCAGAAGCCACCATCAATAAAGGAAAAAAGTGTGGTCATCTCCTTGCAACAAGGGGAGGCTCAGGGACAAAATTTAGAGGGAATCAAAATCAGCGAGGAACCACAGAAAATTTTGGGAATTTGGTTTTACACACAGGATGCAGCATTATTTAATTGGGAAAAACAAAGAGGGGCTTGTGAGTAGAAAGTTCAGGTTTGGAAAAACTGGAAGGTAGGGAAAAAGAAGAGAGTGTTGATAATAAAAAAAAGTTTTTATTACCCATTTTTATTTATTTAAGTGCAGTTTTTAGTCCCCCAGCTCAAATTGAGTTTAGGCTCATAAGCAATTTTTTTTTCAAATGCTTTGGGGGAGTAGGTTAAATCTGGTAAAGAGGAAAATAACTTATAGACCAGTAAATAAGGGGGGACTAGACATGATAAATCCTGTGTGCTTTTTTCACACTTTTTTTTAGAAGGGATTTCCAAAATGCATAGAATGGATGAGATCTCGAGAGGGCAAAAATGGCTTAAGGATGCAATCAAAATATATATAAATAAATGAGATACACTACCCCCCCAAATATTTTACAGCAATGGGCTATACCAGAGTATGCTATAGACTCTTTTAAAAAAATTAATTTAGTGGAAATTGGAGAAAAGCATTTTTTGAGTTTGGAATGGAAACAATTATATAAGCGAGTGGTAGGGAATAACAGTCAAGAACCCTTGATATTTCTAGAATCCACACCATCTCAGACATCTTATGTATTAAAAATACTGACAGATAAAAGAATCCAACAGTTTATGTAGGATATTAATTGGCTTTGTTGTCATGGAAAGTTGGGGTAAGGGGGAACTCGAAACATAAAGCAATGCAAGAGAGATACTGCCCATGCAGCATTTCCTTTTAGATTGCCCAGAAACAAAGACATTTTGGCAAGAGATAGGACTTCAGTGGAACTGGCCTTTTATACAGAGGCTAAGTTATCAGACCTTAGTTTTAGGTGACTTTTCAGGCATACGGAGGATGTTTCATGCTAGTACTGTAAGGATAATTTTTGCTGTCATTAAATACTACTTATGGCAGAGAAGGTGTCAGTTGGTACTACAGCAGATAAAACTTCCTCCAGGGGTTTTAATAACACAAATTGAATCTGCATTAGCACAGGTTAAAGCAAATTATGAGATACAGTACACAAGGGAGAAAAACAGGTTGCTATGGAAGAATATAGGTTTTGTAACCTGAAGAGACAAGCTGCATGAAACTAGTTTGTGGTGGAGTAAACTACTAGGGGAAAAGGGGGAAGAAGGAGAAAGTTTTGAGGATGTTTTGAGTTTTGTATTTATAATTGGAAAAAAAAATATTTTCCTTTTGTTGGATTCAGGACTATATTTGAGGGATGTCCTGATGTAATGATATTGTTTGCAAGAAAATCAATGTCTAACACATTTTTGGTTGCTGTTTTTGCTTTTTTTTCTTCCTTTTGTAAAGTATGTGGTCACTAAATATATATGTGATGTGATTTTTTTTTGTTTCAAATAAAAATTCCCCTATTCTTTTCGATAAGTGCCATGGGATCTTTAACATCCACCTGAACTACCACCAGTCCAGGCAGATGGAACCTTAGTTTAACGTCTCATCTGAAATACGGAATCTCAGAAGTGCAGCACCCCTCTCATGCTTCACTACAGTGCCAGTACTGGGATATTAACCCAAGTGCCAGATGTGGGAACTGAACCCACAGCCTTGTGATCTCGCAGCAACCTATTTTCCTCATTAATTTAACAGGCCTGGCAGGATGCTGGCTCCTCCCCATTGGATAAGTATTACTCTGCCTAATCTGTCTTATCCTTCCTGGTTATTCCCTAAGAACTAAGGATCCTTTGTGACCCCCTTCCTATATTTTATGTTACAGGTCCATCATATGTTGTCCCTTCAAGACTTCAACCTCTTGCTCCCTAGTACACAGGTAAGAAACCCTCACCATATTACCTATACATAGTGGGTTAACTGTAAAGTTAGTCTGCACGTGTGTGTGTGTGTGTGTGTGTGTGTGTGTGTGTGTGTGTGAGATTCCTGACAGTAATTATATCTTAATAAAATTGTTGTTTTAATTTGTTGTAATCTAGGCTCTTGCCACGTCTGCACTATTTTTGCACTTTTTATCCATTTTTATGTTTGCGTGCGCACGTGCGCAAGAAACATTATGTGGCAGCGTAGGAGAGAAGGAGGTTGTGGAGGTGTGGCACTATGGCAGCCAACACCGGCACTGCATTTTTGGGCTTGGCACTGTTCACCCAATGCAGGCCTAGTGTCCTAATGACAGTGGTTCTGCAAAGTGCCACCAACTTGAAACAATTTGGCCGGTGCAATGAGGGTCCACCTTGTCATTGCAATGTCAGCCAATCTGCTGCAATGAGGGAGTGACCCGTCATAGCAGGGTGGTGCCTTGCCTGATGTAACATTTCTACTTACATGGTGGTAGCTGTCACCACCTCAGAGTCCCTAAAAAAGCTGATGGGGGTGTCCAATCTCCCTGTCTGTATGCCTTCTCCTCAGATCATTTGTGGATGGGGGAGCCCACTCCCCATTGGCATAATACCTCCCTACATTTTGCTTGCTGAGGGGGTGCCCAATCCCCCCCTCGGCATCATATCTCCCCCCCAAAACACAGATCCTTCTTACTTTGCCGATGGGGGTCCCAATCCCCATTGGCTTCACCTCCCACAAAAAATATAGGGTGGCATGCTGGGGCCCACCCAGCATGCCAAATCTACTCTGCAAAAAGGAAACCTTCCCATGATGGTTTTGATTTATTTTTAACCTGAAAAGTAGAAAACTGTCCCACGTTGTGTCTGGTGCTCTCTTCCCCATTCTGCGCCCACCATCTGCGTGACCCCCCCCACACCCTCCCCACCCTCATACTTACCTCTGGAGCCTGGTACGATGATCTTCAGTGGACTGGAATACGTCTGCACTCTTCAACGCTGACCACAAACTGAAGAAATGTCGGTGAGCAGTATAATGGCATAAATATGTTTTTTTCAGCTTATGTGGATATCTTGCCCATTTGTTGGACTTTTGGCACCAAGTTTTCATCATGAGGTTATTGGGACCCTCCATCCTCATGAATTCAGTCACTGTTATGGTGTTATTCAGTCTCAAAAGGTGATTTTGTGGTTACTGCACAGAATCACCTTTTGGGACTGATTAATGAAATGACAGTGTCACTGTTCATGAACAGAGGTGCTAAAATGCCTATGTTGAAAATTTAGTGAGAAAAGTCCATAAAATTTCTATGTTATGAGTGTATGTTGCACAGTTTCCATGCACCCTCATAATTGCGTGTATTTATAATATTTTCAATCCAGATTTTCAACATTGGAATTTTTTCACATCTCCTTATGAAAAGTACAACTGTCATTTTTCATATCCTGCCAGAAATATGCATTTACACATCTGGCGCAGAACAGCGTAGTCACTGTGGGAAATCAATGTTCAGGACAGATTAGGAAAATCATAGTGATAGTGTTTCAAAAAGTCTATGCTACTAATTGTTTGAAAAAAATCCAAAAAATGACTGTTTTATGAGTGTGCATTGTGCAGTTTCCACATACAATTTTAACTTCACAAATTTGTAATTTTTCACTCCAGATTTTCAACATTGGCATTTTTCCACACCTCCTTATGAACAGCACAACTGTCATTTTTCTTATCCTGGCCGAAATGTTTTCACATTTCCTGTGCAGACTAGCATGGATGTTGTGGGAAATCAGCATTTGGGACACATTAAGAAAATTACAATGACACTGTTCATGAGCAGAGGTCCTAAAATACCTATGTTGAAAATTTGGTGACGAAAGTCCATAAAATGACTGTGTTATGAGCGTGCATTGTGCAGTTTCCATGAACCTGCGTAACTTCACAAATTTGTAATATTTTCACTCCAGATTTTCAATATTGGCATTTTTCCACACCTACTTATGAACAGTACAGCTGTCATTTTTCATATCCTGGTCAAAATGTGTTTTTGCACTTCCTGCATACAAAAGCGCATTCACTGTGGGAAGTCAGTGTTCGGGACAGATTAAAAAAATTACAGTGACACTGTTCATGAGCAGAGGTGCTAAAATGCTTATGTTGAAAATTTAGTTAGAAAAGTCCATAACATTACTGTGTTATGAGCGTACATTGCGCAGTTTCCATGCACCCTCGTAATTTTGCGCATTTGTAATATTTTCACTCCAGATTTTCAACATTGGCATTTTTTCACACCTCCTTATGAACAATACAGCTGTAATTTTTCATATCCTGCCAGAAATATGCATTTACACATCTGGCACAGAATAGTGCGGTCGCTGTGGGAAATCAATGTTCAGGACAGATTAAGAAAATCATAGTGACAGTGTCCATGAACATAGGTCATAAAATGCCTATGTTGAAAATTTGGTGAAATAATTCCACTAAATGACTGTGTTGGCGCGAATGTGCCATGCAGTCTCCATGTACGCTCAGAAGTTCAAGCATTTTTAAGATTTTCACTACAGATTTTCAACATTGCCATCTATTCACACCTCCCTATGAATGGTACAGCTTTCATTCTTTACATCCTACCCATTCTGTTTTCGTACATCTGGCGCAGAATGGCATAGTTGTTGTGGGAACTAAAAGTTTGGGACACAGTAACAAAATTACAGTTCCACTGTTCATGAGAAGAGGTCCCAAATGCTTTCATGAGGTGGAGGTCACAAAAAGACAATGTTAAAAATTTGTAGTGCAAATACCAACAAACACCCAGGGTGTTAGTGTTTCTAACCATAATGTCCCACCCTGTATAGACTGACAGGCATAAGGGGTGTGCCTTTGGATTGCCGACTGTAATGTTCATGCCATTCCACCCCCACCCTGTAGCCAGTGACAGGCATCGAGGTGTGTCTTGGACTCTTCAGCCACAGAGTTCACCCCATTCTCCTATACTGCACCCATTTCAGCGTATGCCCTTATGGAATGCAGTGACTGTAAAGCCAAACACCTAAAGGCACACCTCAACACGTGTCGGTGTCTGCAGGACAGGGTGAGGTGAAATGGCATGAACATTATGGGTGATGATCCAAATGCATACCTCAATGCCTGTCCATCTCTGCAGGGTGGAGGTGGGGTTGGCGTGAAGTTCAATACTTCACTACCATTCCGATTCTGCATCTGTCTAACTCCTGCATTTCCAATGCTAATCCCAGAAAGGAAACATTCGGCATTGAGAAATGCTTGTTACATGTAGTGGTGGTCATATTTTTTTTACTTATCCACTTTACTTCAGGATATGAATTATGTGGGCAGGATTTTCAAACTGGATCTGTCCGCCCAATATTTTAAAGCAGCAGTATAACTTAATTGTGCTAAAAATTATGAATGGCAGTGGGACATCTATATTTTCTTCTTTCCTCTGCAGGAGGCCACACTGCCATGTACGGGTGCAGAAAGAGCTATACTGGTGAATAAGAAAGATATATACCACACACTCATAGACAAAATAAAATATTTTTTATTATGCAGTCATGACAGCCAGTGTGATGAATGTTATTTTTTTCTTTGTATGTTTCCTGCTGAACAATTAGTTCTTTTAATATCCAAACACTGAAGTTTAATAAGCATTATAAAATATGACATGTGTAAGTTCCAGCTGTATGTGGGCAGTATCACTTCCCCATTCCTACTACAAAAATCCTTCCCAATGCATACCACCACCCTACATGCCTTACTATAGCCCATATTGTACTGGCTGGTTTGCTTGAAGGAGTCTCTGATTATGATTCTCATATAGATGACCCCTAGATTTCCTCTCCTCAGCTCTGGTGGCCAACCACCACTCCCCACCATCAAAGACTGTATGTGTGGGTTCCTTTTCCCTAAGTGATCACATTGCACTCTCTGGCATTCAAATTCAAGTGTATAGCAAGCTTTGTAAAGTTTTTTAGAATATAAAATATTTAGGCTACCCCAGTTGCACAGAAGACTAAGGCACTTTCATCTCATTGATTGCCATGTCTGCAATCTGGGTTCAGGTACTAACTTGGATTGCTAGTCATCAGCCGGTGGGGGGAGGGGGGGAGATTGAGTATCCCAGGGACTGCTCTCCTGTCCTGTTAGGGGTGGCCAGGCCATCTTAGCCATTGACTGACACTGGGTGGAGGCCTAGTGATAGTGCATGCTCTGGGAGGCTTCAAAGGGTTTTGGCTGAGGTTCCACAGAGTGTGCGTGTGCCTCCATGCATATGCTCTGGCATACCACAATGGCCAGGGGTGCTGGGGTGAAAGATGGAAAAATGACAGAAGGGCTTAATGAAGCCACGCATCTTTTTCTTGGCCACACCACCACTTGGTTCCTCTGACACATCTGAATTGTGCTCCAGGGGAGAGGGAGGATGGCCCTCCCTCCTCTGGCTCTGGGAGGAAATCAGTGGAGGATTCAAACCTGGTAGTATCCAAATATGAGTTTGTATTATTGAGCGACTCAATATGAGTGACTCAACAATACCTCTCCTGTATAGGGTGACTGCTGCAATACATCGAGGAATCCTGCATAGTGAGTGTAGCAGTGAGCTACACTCGCTATGTCAAGATATGAGCAGATTTGGTCCCAAGCCCTGCTGAGCTGTCCATTTAGCATAGTGGCTAGAGCCATTGCCTGTGGAGTTAGTGAACCTGGGTTCAGGTCCAGCTATGGAAAATATAATTTTCCTTTTTTTTAAGTCTGCTTTCCCCGGAATTGAGAATACTAATTTTTTGGGGGTGCAGGGGACACAGCACCCCCTAAAAAAAAAAGAAGCTAAACAAAAGTAGCACTGTATTTTGTTAAAGACCATCAATATTTGTGGCGGTCTCTCTAAGTTGAGGTTGCCCTTTTGACAGCGGGTGATTTTGCATTGATCGTTGTGAGCAGTGCAATAAGGGACTCACCCTTATTACATAAATCCTTCAAACCCCACAGTGCAAATAATGATTAATGGAAATCTTACTAAACCATTTCAGCTTGTGTTCCCCCTGTCTCTGCTGTTATGTCATATCTCTAGAAATCCTGGCTATAATGTTGGGGGAACACCCAGAGATAGAAGGACAAAGGGTAAGAGTGGTGGAAAACACCATTTAACTCTTCATGGATTATTTGCTCATTTATGTAAGAAGATCTGAAAGGGACCTCCCCCAAATCTCAAAATTGTTGAGTGATTACAAGGAGATATCTGGGTGTAGGGTTAATTGGGGAAGCAACATGTTGTATGTTGGGAAGGAAGGGATACAAACCTAATAACACTGATCAAGTCCTACAGGCTAGGACAAGGGTGACCATGCTCCAGGAAGCCATTAAAGAAGGAGACCTACTCCAACCCCAGATGCAGCATTATTTATGGGTGGTGCAGCAGGCATATCTGCGTGATGAAGGGAAGGAGGAAAGACCGACCTGGTGACAATTAGTGGTAACAGATCTGGAAAACTAGTCACTGCAGGAATATGTCTTACGTCCAGCCCTGAGGGGTGGAGGGGATGAGATAGGTAGGAAGCTCAGAAATCCATTTACCAGGCATATAACAAACACTTGGTGTTAGATCAAAACTTTTCCCTGTGTTCAAAGTGATTGCGCCCTGTTTGCCCATAGTTTGCACCTGTGCACAGTATAAAGAGGGTGTAGGTTTGCACACACTAACAAGATGTGCACATGCAAAACAAAAATTATGTATGCAGTGAGCAAAGGGAGGGGCTGGGACAGGCCTGTTCTCCCAAAATAACAGACAGTTATCAGTCTGCATGGTGTTGCCACACACAACAGAGTCCCTGGTACTAGGCAGCAACATTAGCTCCATTAAAAGTGCAGTCTGTGGAGGTGCTCCTTCAGCCTTTGGGCTAGTGGTTTCATAATGGGATTCCTGCCCCTCTCCCACATTTTCTCCTCTTCACATACAAATCCTGCAAACATTTTTCTACCCTTATCTCAGTATCTGAACTCTCAGCTACATTAAAGAAGTTTGAGGGTGCTGTCCTAGGCATACAGATTCCAAGGCATGCAGATGGGAGTGCAGAAGAGCAGATTGTACAGGGAGTTCCCCTTTAATACTCCCTTGTTCAAAGAGTATCACAGAGCTACTGTAGTTCAACATGTGCACCATAGTAATGTAGATAATGAAGCAATGATGGGCACCTAGTGGTGTACATCAGGGATCGGTTCTGGGACCTATATTATTTAACATTCTGGTGACATATATGCTGCCCTTACATAATATCTGGCTCTGCAAATATGCAGATGATCATAAGGTAGGGGACATAATAACAAATCAGAAATCAGCTGAACATTTTCAAAATAATCTTTATCATCTAGTGGACTGGGCAAAAAAAGAATTAAATGAACTCCAATGAAGCCACATGTAAGATCATGCACTTGGGCAGAAATAATCCAGGGTACAGCTAAAAGCTAAACAACACTGTAATACAAACTACTGCACATGAAAAAGATCTGGGTGTAATTATTTCAAAGAAATTATCTTTTGAAACTCACATAAATATTGTTAAAAAAGTCAGAAAATACTTGGTTGCATTCTCAAAAACATCAAAAGCAGACATTCTGAAGTACTTATGCTACTATGTGTTTGTTTGGTTAGACCACATCCGGAGTACTGCTCCCATTATGTGCCCCAACCCTCATTAGAGAGAAAAAATGATTGAAAGAGTACAAAGAAAAGCTACAAAAATCCTCATGATGAAAAATCTAGACCACTTCACAAGATTGAAAACACTGGGTCTGTACTCCATGCAGTATATGAGATTAAGGGGTGATTTATGTCTCACCTATACAGCCCTGCATAATAAGATGATCTTAGAAACCACTGAACTATTTAAATGTAAATCAAATAATATTACTAGATCCCATACAATAAAACTGAAGGGAGATCATTGCAAAATTGTTAAACATAGTCAATGGTACTCCCAATGAATGGTATCACATTGGAACTCCTTACCGAAAGATGTAGTAGAAAGTCAAGCTACTAGATATGTACATGGGTAGTAAAAAATTTGATTACCACCCTTAGAAGGTGGCGAGTTTCATAATAGGCCCCCAGGTTTCCTGAACCCGTAAACTCTCTATGATTCTATGATTCAATGTAAATTAGTGCCCTGTTGCAACTCAAATCCTGGCTATCCTGTTCTGCATCTGGTCTGGAAACCTGGAGAAGCTTAGGTAGCCTTACAGGCATGATACCCTTGTAACTAGGTGTGCTGTAGCTTGTCATAGAGGAGAGGCTCCACTCCAGAATCATAGACGTTGACAACAGATAAGAACTGCTTGGCCCACCTAATCCGCCCATTTTCCTACCTATTGGATAAGCTGCAGATCCTAGTTAACCAGCAGCCTACTTCCTCCTACCCCCCCACTATAATTGCCTTATGTTGGTCCCATGCATTCTTGAATTCTCCCACTGTTTTTGACCCCACAACCTCCTCAGGAAGGCTGTTCCATGCATCCACCACCCTCTCCATGAAAAAATACTTTCTCACATTGCCCCTGAGCCGCCACCCCCCATCTTCAGACTGTGCCCCTTGTTCTTGTGAATCTCTTTTTCTGAAAAAATGCTACTCTTTTGGACTTTGTTGATTCCCTTGAGGTATTTTAAAGAGTCTGTCATGTCCCCTCTCTCCCTCCTTTCCTCAAGGGTATACTTCTTAAGCTCTTTTAGTCTCTCTTCATATGGGTTCTGGTACAGACCCTGTACCATTTTATTTGCCTTCCTCTGGACTGCCTCCATTCTGTCTATGTGCTTGCGGAGATGGGGTCACCAGAACTGCAAGCAGTACTCCAGATGGGGTGTCACCAACTGTCTGTACTGAGGGATAATAACTTCCTGCTTTCTACCGGTGATGCCTCTCCCTGTGCTTCCCCAAATCCCCCAGCCCTCCTTACTGCCTTCTCACATTGCTTGCCTACCTTAAGGTCATCTGATATGAGTACCCCCAGGTCCCTTTCCATTTTTGTTGTTGTTAGTACCTCCCCTCCACTGTGTACTCTTCCCCAGGGTTTTTGTTTCCCAGGTGCATTACTTTGCACTTCTTTGCATTGAAACTAAGCTGCCATACCCTTGACCATTGCTCCAACCTTGCCAAGTCCCTTCTCATCCTTTCCACACCTCCTTGTGTATCAACTCAGTGTGTCAGTGGCTCAGCAGGTAGCACACTCATCTCTGAGGCTGGGAGATCAGAAGGCTTGTGGGTTTTATCCCTACACCAGGCACTTGGGTTGACTCTCAATACTGACACTGTAGTGCAGCATGAGGGGGTTGCTGCACTCCTGAGGTGTCATCTTTCAGATGAGATGTTAAACTGATGTTCCATCTGCCTGTTCTGGTGGTCAGTCAGGTGGATGTTAATGATCCCATGGCACTTCTTGAAAAGAGTAGGAGAAATTTTTATTAATAAACAAAAATTTGTAAGAAATCATACAATATACCAACTCAACACAATAACATGATATTCAGAAGAAGCATAACTTTAGTATCAATAATATACATTCTAATCACAAAACCTTATCATCTAAAGAGAAAAACTATTTAACCAGAATCCAGTTATTTCTGTATTCATAAATTTCTTATTCCTACAGAAAGGGAAAAAGAAAAGAAAAAGCGTCATGCCTTCATCCTGTCATGGCAATTATCATGTTCTACTATGTATCTTTTATCATATCAATATTAGTGCCATCTTTATTTCATTCTAAACACTGTATGTTAACTATTTATGAACATACGAACATAACGAAATTTGCTAGCAGATAAAGGCCTAGAGGTCTATCAAGTCTGCTCGAATGTGCAGCTAGCACCCCTTATTCTGCAGCTGCCCCTCCCTTCCACCCTTCCCCTTCATTAACCCTCCCCCTTGTCCTGTCCCATCCCCTTTTGAAGCAGTCCACTGTTTTACTGGATACCACTTCTGCAGGTAACGCATTTCACCCAGCCACCACCCTCTCTGTAAAAAAGTGTCTCCCCATCTCCCTCCTGAACCTTCCTCCCTCCAGTCTCCTATCATGGCCCCTGGTGTCCCTCCCCTTCCTTACTTTGAACAGCCCCTCTGTACCTATCTTGTTTATTCCTTTCATGTATTTACAGGTTTCAATCATGTCCCCCCATCCCTCCTGTCCTCCAGTGAGTACATGTTCAACTCCCTCAACCTCCTCTCATATGATAAGTCCCCCAGCCCCTTGATCATCTTTGTCGCCTGCGCTGCACCCCCTCTAGTAACTTAATGTCCCTCTTCAGATACGGGTGCCAGTACTGCACGCAGTACTCCAGGTGCGGTCTAACTAATTACTTATACAGTGGCAGAATCACCTACTCCCTCCTGGAGGATATACCCCTTGCAATACAACCCAGCATTTTGTTGGCCTTTGCAGCTGCCTTCCTACATTATGCCGAGTTGTTCATTGACCCTGTAATGAGCACCCCCAGATCCTTCTCCTCCTCTGTCTGGGCTAGCTGCACTCCCCCAGCTGGTAACTCCTTCTTGGGTTCTTCATCCCAAAATGCAGCACCTTGTACTTTTTGGCATTAAACCCCAGTTGCCAGGTGTCTGTCCAGGTTTCAAGCTTTGCCAGATCATCCTGCAACCTCTGCCATCCTCCTAGGTCATCCACCACCGCTCCTACCTTGGTATCATCAGCAAACAGACTGATCTTGCTCTTGATGTCCCATGATATGTCTGCAATGAATATCCCAAACAACACTGCTCCCAACACTGAGCCCTGTGGAACACCGCTTTTCACTACCCTTGGGTGTGAGAGCTCCCCACCCACCACCACCACCCTCTGTTGCCTTCTCTGAAGCCAGTTTTCTACCCATCTCACCAGCTTTGCACCCACCCCTGTGCCTACTAACTTACTTCCCAGCCTTCCATGTGGCACCGAGTCAAATGCCTTACTGAAGTCCAGATATAGGACATCCACTGCATGGCCCCTGTCCAGTTGCCTAGTTACCCAGTCATAGAACTCCACCAGGTTGGTTTGGCAGGATCTGCCCCATATGAAGCCATGCTGTCTGCTGTCCTGTAGTCCTTTGGCCTGTTGAAGAGCCACCAGCCTCTCCTTCAGGATAGTCCCCATTAGCTTATCCACAATAGATGTGAGGCTCACTGGTCTGTAGTTTCCCGGTTCATCCTTGGAGCCACTCTTGTGGAGGGGAACCACATGAGCCATCCTCCAGTCCTGAGGTACACACACCGAATGTAATGAAGCATTAAATAGGTCTGCCAAAGGTCCTGCAAGGACCTCTGCCAGCTCCTTCAGTACCCTGGGGTGGATGACATCTGGGCCTGGCACCTTGTCCACCCTCAGTGCCTTCAAACCCTCCCGAACTCTGCCTTCCATGATTTCCATCTATCACCCCTTCCCCTGTTTCTGCCATTTCTCCCCCTTAGGTGTCACCCCCTCTTCTCTTTAGTAAATACTGAGCAGAAGTACTCATTTAGTGCTTCTGCCTTATCGTACCCTGCTTCCACCCAACTCCCCTCCTTCCTAATCCCCACTATGTGGTCCTTACAGCTCCTTTTCTCCCTGATGTACCTAAAGAAGTCCTTCTCCCCCTTCTTAATGCCATGTGCCAGCCTGAGTTCCGTAGATGCTTTGGCTCCCCTTACTGCCCTTGTCACCTAACATACTAACATACTATTTGCCAGCAGATTAGGCCTTACAGTCTATCGAGTCTGCTAGAACCTCAGATCCCTAGTTGGATGCCGAGGCCCACCCCCTCTTGTGTTCCAGAAACCCTTATCATCCATCCCCACCCCCCTGGGACAGGCCATCATCTGATACATCCACTTTCTGTGTCTGTCCCACCCTCTCTTGAAGCACTTCACTGTGGATCTCTGAACCTGCTCGCCAGGCAGTGCATTCCAAGGGTCCACCACCCTCTCAGTGAAAAACCTCCTCCTCTTTTCCCCCCTCACCCTTCCACCTTCCAACTTCAAACCATGCCATCTGGTGATACCTCCTGCTTTAGTCTAAAGATCCCTCCATGTTTACCCTATTTATTCCTTGAAGTACTTGAAGACCTCAATCATGTCCCCTGTCTCCTCTCCTCCAATGAAAACAGGCAGAGCTCCTCAAGTCTGTCCTCATCGTCAAATCCCCTAGCCCTCGTATCATCTTAGTTGCCCTCCTCTGTACCCTCTCCAGGAGCTGTATGTCCCTCTTCAAGTGTGGTCTCCAGTACTGTACACAGTACTTAAGGTGTGGTCTAACCAGTCCATTGTACAGCGGCAGAATCACTTCCTTGCTCCTAGAGGTGATCCCCCTTACGATGCATCCCAACATCCTGTTTGCCTTGCTAGCTACTCTCCTGCACTGCTCAGAGTTATTCATACATGCATCCACCATGACCCCTAAGTCTTTTTCACCTATTGAGGACTCCAGCACCTCCCCTCCCAGGGTGTACCTGTGTTTAGGGTTTCCCCGCCCAAGATGTAACACCTTGCACTTGGTGATACTGAAATTTAATTTCCATGTGTGAGCCCAGCTTTCCAGGGTGTTCAGGTCCCCTTGCAGGGCCAACCTCCCCTCTTCTCCCTCAACTACTGCTCCCATCTTGGAGTCATCAGCGAAGAGACTCATTTCTCACCTTATACCCTCCCTGATGTCCGATATGTATGCATTAAACAGGATCGGACCCAGGACTGAGCCCTGTGGTACTCCACTACCAACCTATCTAGGGTTCGAGAGCTCCCCACAGACCACTACTCTCTGGGTGCGTCCAGCTAGCCAGTTTTCAATCCATCTGACCATCAAAGGGCCTACTTCCAACCCCATCAGTTTCTCCACCAGACCATTGTGGGGGACAGAGTCAAACGCCTTGCTGAAGTCCAAGAATAATACATCCACAGGCTTTCCCCTGTCCAGTTCTGATGTTACCCATTCGTAGAACTCCACAAGACTGGTTTGACATAATCGACCTGGCACAAACCCATGTTGCCGACTATCCAGACCTCCCACCTCCTCCAAGTACACCCCCAATCGTTCCTTTAGTATACTCTCCATTAATTTTCCCACCACGAGGTCAAACTGATGGGTCTATAGTTACCTGGTACTTCCCTCGACCCCCCTTTATGGATTGGCACCACATGTGCCTCTCGCCAATGTCTAGGTACCCTCCCTGTCTCAAGTGACCTGTTGAAGAGCTCTGCCAGGGGTGCAGCCAGTATGTCCGCCAATTCCCATAGTACTCTCGGATGAATGCCATCCGGCCCAGGAGATTTGTCTTTCTTTAGGGCCTTGAGGGCTAACCACATTCTTTTGGCGGAGATAGCATCATCCCTTCCCATCCACCTTACTGGCCTTTTTATCCTTATCCTGATGTGACACCCCTGGGGTACCTCTCCCTCCCTCTTGCTCCATTTCTGTTGCTCCCCTGATACCACTCCCTGCCACTTCTATCCCCATCGTGCCTTGCTTTGTAGATATCCCATCCCCCTCCCTAGTGAACACAGAGGTAAAGTACTCGTTAAATACCTCTGCCTGGTCCCTCGCCTCTTCCACCCACCCTCCTTCTGATCTCAATCTGCTGAGATGGCCCTTAGTTTTTCCTCCACTCCCCAATGTATTGGAAGAACCCTTTTCCCTCCATGTATCCCCTGTGCCAGCCGCTGCTCTTTACTGGACTTTGCTCCCCTCACCATCCGGGTGACTTTTCTAGATGCAAGATGGTACATTTCCTTATCCCTATCCCCTCTTGTTGTTTTATATTTTTTGTAGACCGCCTTCTTTTCTCTGACTGCTACCTGAACCTCACTGGACTACCAGCATGGTTTATGTGACCTTGCTCCCTTACGTTTCACCTTAGCGCAGGTCCTGACTGCCTCATGAAGTCCCCATTTTATGACCTCCAATCTCCTTTCCACATTTGTCATTGATGTAATCCCCTTCAAGTGATCCTTGAGAATATTTCCCATGCCCACAAAGTCTGCCCCCCTGAAGTCCACTGCCAGTGTCCTAGATCTCCTCCTCCCCATGCTTATTTGAAACCAGACAGTATTGTGGTCACTCCCAGTCAGGGATCCTCTACAACCAGGTCCCTTACCAGATCCCCATCTGTCAGAACCACATCCAGGAGACGCCCCTCCCTTATGGGCTCCATCACATGCTGTGTTAAGAACACATCCTGGAAGCCGTCCAGCAGCCTCTGCTCCTTGGCCTCCTTAAAGGACATGGTTCCCCAGTTTGTACCTGGCATATTAAGGTCCCCCATCAACACCACTCCTTCCCCTTTTGGTCCACACTGGGCAATGATGTTGTCCAGCAAACCATCCTCCAGAACATCACCCATCCCGGGGGGCCTATATACTACACCCAGCTTGACCTTATCTCCTGCTTGGGATCGTAAGGTGACCCATAAGGCCTCGACATTTCCCTCTGCCTCTTCTACCCTAGCAATTTCTATGTCATCTCTAATGAACATAGCCACTCCACCCCCTCTGCCCTCCTTTCTATCCTTCCTAAGCATAGTGTACCCCTGCATGTTTAGGTCCCAGTCATGGTTTTTGTTGGCCCATGTCTCCGTGACCACCACCACATCCACCACCCCTCAAACAGCATGGCCTGGAACTCTGGCAACTTGTTTCCCAAGCTCCTGGCATTTACTAACACCAATCCCCTTATCCCTGATCCCCTTTGTTGAACCCCACCCAGGTTCCTTATACTTCCATCCCCTCTGTCCTCCTGAAATCTCCACCCCAAGTCTGTTTCCCCTCCCCACTTGGGTTTGAGGCTACCCTCATCTGGAGGAGAGGGCTTCTGGTCAGCCCTCCTTATCCCTCCTCCCTCACAAGTTTAAACCCCACCTTTCTTGAATGTAGTCAACCACCCCCTGTTTAAGGACTTCCTTCCCTAATGGGGCAAGATGAAGCCTGTCCTTGGCATACAGTCTCTTATCCTCCCAAACTCCTTTCCAGTTCCCTAACACCCCCAACCCACTCTCTTCACCCCACTTCCTGAGCCAGTCATTAACCTCTGTGATCTTCATTTTTTTCTCCACTGAGGCCTTTGGTACTGGCAATATCTCCAAAAAGGAAATGTTGCATCCATTATCCCAACAGACTCTGGCAAGTTCTTGGAACCTTGCTTGGATTTCCAAAACGCTATTTCCCTCTAGATCGTTAGTTCCCAAATGCACCAGGAGATCCGGTTTCCCTCCACAATCCCTAACCAGTTCGTACACCATGAAATTTGCTCTGTGTACTGTCAGCCCAGAGATACTCACTACCTTCACCTGGCTATGGCATCCATCCCCCTGTCCCTCCCACTGAATACCCCTAATCATCGAGTCTCCCAATAACAGAACCTTAACACCGCCATCATCCTTATGGTTACCTCCACTATGCACTCTCAGCCCCCCATCCCCCCCTTTATTCATGATCTCAATTCCATGGGAGTCTTCCTGCCTTATTAGAGACCCCCTTGTCACCCTCCCCTTTCTGCCTCCCTCATTATTTTGCCCACTTAACTCAGACCCCCTCTGAATAGGTGTCCCCTTTAACCCTCTCTTATCTGAACCATTTATCCTGGCCCTGATGGTTTCCCCTTTCCCCACACCACCATCCTCCCCCCTTGTAATAGTACCCCTACCTCCAGAGACTCTCTGTGGGTCCCCTTTAGCTAGGGCCCCATCCTTGGTACTGACCCCCCTGCTGAAAGGGCTCCTCCCCCACCTCCCTGTCTCCCAGTTTCTCTCCAGTCATGCTCTCCTCCCTCATGTCTGCAATATGTTGCATCTCCCCCATCTGCTTAGCATTTATGTTTCCCCTTCTCCATCTGGGACTATTTCTATTCTTTCCATTGCCGGTCTGTGATGCCCTATGGGTATCTGACTCCCTCCCCCCGGCCTCTGTATCAGTTTCCTCATTTCCACCAACCCCTTCCTCCCCCTCTAGGTTGCTTAGTAGCTCAAATTTATTGTGACGCTTTATGTCAGCCTCCATCAAGTAACCCAAGTTTCCCCTGACTGCACCTCTAAACTGCCCCTCTTCCTCCCCTCTTGCTCTGTTCTCCCTAGGAGCGTCCTTCCTCCAGTCTACTGTTTTAGGTTTCCCCACAACAGCCCCTCCCTTCTCAATGTCTGCTCTACTAGGCTTCCCCACAACAGCCCCTCCTGACTCTTCCCCTCCACTCTCTTTGTATTCGGAATGTTCACCCCGTATGCTTTCCCCTTAGAGACAACATCCCTATCTAAGGGTCCTCTGTCCCTAATATCCCCCCTCCTGCTTGCTGTAACATAATGTCCTGTAATTTCAGAGCATTGCCCCAGCCTCCCCTCAGCCCCACCCTTCTGCTGCCCATATCCACACCCCTTTTCCTTGGACACCCCCCTCAACTTCCCCAGCTTACTCCTTAACCAATATACTTCACTCCTGATACAAGATAGCTGTCTACAGAGTGGGCAGCCTCTCTCTCCAGGCCCAATTGAGAATTATTGCCATCCCACAGCCTGTGCAGCCTACAACCTTCCGAAGATGCCTGCCGTGGTGGAATATGGCCACCCTGTTTGTCCCCCTCTGTTTATAATGGCACACACCCCTTGTCTCAGTCCCTTCCCCCTGGAATACAGTTTCTCTCTATACTGACTGCAGTTATTTACAAAACCAATTTCAACCCCACCAATAAAGTTCCCAAGTCTCACAAACACATACAGTCCAGTGTGTGTCCAGTCCCACTAACAGTGCGTGTATGCAGACATCAGGTATTTATTTAGCTTTTGTTTACCGGATAGGTACACTAGACAAGTAATATGCCTATTTTCAGGAACGACCTGGGAGAGTACAGAACTTACAAGATACAAACAAGGCAACTTAGGAGGAACAACTTATTACAGGAGGTACTAACAATTGTTAGGTACCGTAAGATGTCACAGGCCCATCAGTTCCTGTTGCTTCAAATTTCAGTCTCAAACAGAAATACACAGCCCTTCAATCCCAACCCCCAGTGGCTTTTCAGTATTTAAGAAAGTCTACAAAACAGGGTGGCTGGGAGGGCTCTTACCAACACCAGGCAAACATCACATTTAAATTTCACTCTAATTATCACTGCCAAACAAGTGTTCCCAAGCCCCAAAAGTTACAATATCACAGCCCAAGTAACAGTTCTAACTCAGTGTAGTAATTTTTAACACACAGAACTAATTTCACTTATAAAACTATTCAAATATTTCAGTTAAAACAGAATATAAACCCAGACCTCTGTCCTTACCAGCCTCCTGCTTATGTTCCCAAATGAACAATGACAGACAAGGTGATTCTTGTTAATTTCCCCTCCCCCTAACACCAGGCAAACATCACATTTAAATTTCACTCTAATTATCACTGCCAAACAAGTGTTCCCAAGCCCCAAAAGTTACAATATCACAGCCCAAGTAACACTTCTAACTCAAAGTAGTAATTTTTAACACACAGAACTAATTTCACGTACAAAACTATTCAAATATTTCAGTTAAAACAGAATATGAACCCAGACCTCTGTCCTTACCAGCCTCCTGCTTATGTTCCCTCCTTCAATTCTGTCAAGTACTCCTCCCTGTCCTCCCCTCTCCCTGTTTTCTTGTACTTCCTGAAGGCAGCTCTTTTTCTCTTTACCTTTTCCATGATCTCCTTGCTCAACCAGCTCAATTTCATAGCCCTAGTCTTCTTGCTCTGGGCCTTGTAGCAGGTTTTGGTTGCCTCCACTATCCCCAGCTTTATGAGCTCCCACCTCTGGTTAGTGTTCATGCTAGATTGAATTCTGGCCAGGTACCCTTTTACCACTTCCCCCATCCTCCCAAAGTCAGCCCTCCTGAAGTCCAGCACTCTTGTGCCTGATTCCACTCTTTCCTTGCCCATATCCAATGTGAGCCATACTGAGTGGTGGTCACTCCCTGACAGTGGTTCCTCCACTGTAAGTTTTCTCATGAAGTCCCCATTTGCCTGCACAAGGTCAAGGGTATTTTCTAACCTCATTGGTTCACTGACCATTTGCAACAGGAAGCTGTCCTGGAAGGCATCCAGCAGTACCTGCTCCCTTCTGTTCCTGGTTGTTGGGGTACTCCAGTCCACTCCTGACATGCTGAATTCCCCCACAATCACCACACTACCCTTCTCGCAGGTCCTCCTGATCTGTTCTGCTAATTCCCTGTCTAACTCTTCTGTCTGAGTTGGTGGCCTGTACACCACTCCCATTCTAAGAATCCTATTCTTGGAATCCTGGATTTGCATCCAATGTGACTCTGTACTACCCTCCTCTCCTTCCTCCCTTACACATTTCAGTTCTTCCTTCACATATAGTGCCACACCCCCTACTTTCCCAATCACCCTGTTCCTACAAAATAACCTGTACCCTGGTACAGACAGGTCCCAGTCATTGTATTGGGTTGCCCAAGTTTCTGTGATGGCTGCAATGTCCACCTCTCCCTCTGCCATGAGCACCTGTAACTCTGCAGTTTTCCTCCCAAGGCTTCTAGCATTAAGGGTAACCACCTTGCACCCTTTAACCTATCCAATTCATTCCTTTCCATAAATAATGACATTTCACCTCTCCCAAAGTATGCTTCTCATAACTATAAACTGTATTTATTTCCAGCTGGACTTTAAACAATATATATTGTATGTCTGCTTCCTTTTGCTGCAAAACTCTTAAGGCATCTAGTCTGCCAGATGGACCATTTTATACATGCAAACACTACGGGCTGGATATTCAAACTGCGCTATTTTGTGGTGCAAGCCTTTGTGCTGCACAAAATAGTTGCGCAGGGGTGTGGCCGGGGCGATATTCAAAGGAGTTGCGCTATTGAGCAACTCCTGTGGATCCTCCCGCCACCAACCACTGTCGTACAGTGCAGTGGAACTTGCGCCACCCAAATGGTCAGAGTGGAGCATTCAAGTTGCAGTAGCGCAAGTACCTTTGTGCCATATGCAAACTTCCGATATTCAAAAGGTGACATGCAAATGGGGCCATAATTCATGCAAGGCACAGGGAGGGCCATTTGAATCTGTTTATGGCCCCATTTGCATGCCATTAGCATGCAGGTGCGCCGATCCCTGAGGACTTGCACCTGGCGCCCTGCCAGGCAGCAGCCATTGGGGCTTGATGCCCCCTGCAGCCAGATCGTGGGCAAAAGTGTAAAATCCCCCACCCACCCGACTAGCCCGTGGCAAAAGCATAAAAGTCCCCTCCCTCCGACTGGCCCACCGCAGTAAACACTTAATAATTTCCCCACCAGCCTGATCACGGGCAGAAAAGTGTCCCCCAGAACATATTCCTGGTGGTCCAGTGGACTGCTAAGCCCAATCGTGGGCTGAAGAAGTTTAAACCCCCAACATATCCCTGGTGGTCCAGTGGACCGCTAAGCCTGATCGCGGGCTGAAGAAGTTTAAACCCCGAACATATCTCTGGTGGTCCAGTG
The DNA here is from genome assembly GCA_016271365.2 of Neoceratodus forsteri. NCBI lineage: Eukaryota > Metazoa > Chordata > Ceratodontiformes > Ceratodontidae > Neoceratodus > Neoceratodus forsteri. The sequence continues at coordinate 938,448,244 of CM028129.1, read as the reverse complement.
GACCGCTAAGCCCAATCGCGGGCTGCATAATGTGGTGACACCTCCCAAGACCATATCTCTGTTGATCTAGTGTCCCCCCACCTGCCACCCACGAAGCCCCACTACCCCCTCCCCGGCAGCATCCACCTGCCTGCTACCCACGCCAGCCCGACTAACTGTCCACTAGGGCTGCACTCCCATTGGTGCAGAGCAAGAGCCAATGGGCATGCAGCTCATACTGTACAAGGCAGTCGGTGGGCTGGACTGCCTTGTACGGTATGGGCTGCACACCCAGTGGCTCTTGCTCTGCACCAATGGGCGTGCAGCCCTAGCGGACAGTCAGTGGGTGGTGGGGCAGCAGGCAGGTTGGATGCTGCCCGCCGCCTGCCGGGGGAGCGGGCGGTGGGGCTCGTGGTGGGTGGGGTGGGGGACACCTAGATCACAAGGGATATGGTCTTGGGGGATGTCACTACATTATGCAGCCCACACCGGGCTTAGCGGTCCACTGGACCACCAGGGATATGTTCGGGGTTTAAACTTCTTCAGCCTCGATCAGGCTTAGCGGTCCACTGGACCACTAGGGATATGTTCTGGGGGACACTTGCTGCCCACGATTGGGCTGGTGGGGGTTATTTAAGCTTTGCCTGCGATCAGGCTGCAGGGGGCACAGGGAATAGGTTGAGGCCAGCCACAGGTGGCAGCTGCTCTGTTGCACCCTGCAATGTGGCAGCTCACCTGAGGTGGCCCCGACTTACTCCTTTTTTTTGCTCAAAGTTGTGCAGGCGCAGGTTGGGGGTTGTGCCTGCATAACTCTGCACAGCCCGCTGAATATCGGGCTGTGCAGTTTATGCATGGTTCCTCCCCGTCCAGTTCTGCATGCATTCATTTGCATTGCGCTGTTGCTCAGCATGTTTTCAGTGGTGCAACTGCCTCCTGCTGAATATTGCAGAATGGCGCAATTTCGGACTTGTGCAGGCGCAACCCTTTTGAATATCCCACCCTACAAGTATAGTGCTTCTATTCCATTTGTACCATTCTCTTAACAGCTGTTCTAAAATCAAGACTTTGTAATTAATCTCTGCAAACAGTTTCTCGCTCCATAGTGCAGCTAAGGACTCCCAAAAACATTGAATACAGTAACAATCAAAAATAAATGCTGTATACCATAGATTCTATTTGCCCCACACAGTTCCCTGCCGTATAAATACTTTCGTCTAGTGTTTTATGCTTTTGATTGTCCTTTACATTTAATTTCTGGTGGCCACACAGCCATATGACATCCTGCATCATTAAAAGTATTCTAGGTTCTGTGACACTTTCCAACAATAAATGTTTATCTATATGAGGGTCAATTTTAAATACAGGTTCTTCCAGGTAACATTTTTAAACCAGAATCCTATAACATTTCTATTTATCTGCCTCCACAAACCAGTGTAATTCAATCTTCCACATTCTTATATATTGTAGTATTGTTTGTACATATGAAGGCAAAGATTTGTCCGATACATGCCACTTTCCTCTCCCCCATGCTGTAAGGAACTGTGCTTCCTGCCTTTTCATACTCTTTGTACTTAATCCTACTGTCTCCAAGACTAGTGGCCTTATATTAACATAAAAAACTAATTCCCAAATAAGAAAACGAATGGCTGCATCACACCCAACCCCTCTTCTTTTCCAGATCTATATGTACAGTATGTGCTCTTTTTACCTGATTCTACCTACTCCCCCATAAAAAATTAAAAAAGTCCCATTATCTTGGTATGCATACTAAACTGTAGAGGAAATATATGCAAAACATATAAAAAATAGGCATGATATATGCCTTCAATAAATACAATATTTTTTCCTAGTCATTTTCTATGACTTCCATGTTTGTACTTTTCTATTTGCATCTTTGTATACCTGATCTCAGTTTGCCTGCTCTGCATTTCTAGAACCAAATAAAAGGCACAAAATCTTCACCTCTCCCTTAATTACTTTAATGGGAAAGTATTTCTGTAAAGGTGCCATACCTAATGCCAACACTTTACTTTTATTTATATTCATTTTTATTCCTTTTCTACCATTCAACTCCTCCAACAGTTTAAGACAACATCTGCCAGGCTCTAGGTTTTGTACTGCAATAGTGCAATTGTCCATATAAGCGGACACTTTCTGAAAATTCTGTCCTGCTTTATTACACACTGATTTAATATATTCATATAATTCTATATCCTAAAAATGGTGTCAATAGCAAAAACATACAATAAAGAACTCAACGGGCAACCTTGCCGAACTCCATTTTTTAAAATCATAGGTATTCCTAAGTGTCCATTTACTAAGGGTATCACCGGAACATGTCCATAGATGAGCCTAATCATGGCAATAAACTGTTCAGGTATACCATGCTGCTATAACACATCCCATAAATAATCATGTTTCCCTGCATCAAATGCAGTTTCTTGATCGAAGGTCATAGTGTACCCTACCAACTCCATCCCAACCCCTGTTCCACTGTCTCCCTTATAAATATCACATTTTGCTGAACATTCCTTTGTGGAACAGCACATGTCTGTTGCAGTAAAATCAATTTCTTTGCTACTTTTGCCAATCTGGCTGTCAGGATTTTAGTTAAAATCTTATAGTCGGTGGTTAGCAAGCTCAAAGATCTCCAATTTTTTATGTCTTGTGGATCCCCCTTTTTTATACAAAATAGTCATAATCCCCACATTCATGTTAGGAACCAACTTATCACCAATTTGGATCTCATAATATGCTGCTTGTAACCAAGTTATTAATTCTTGATTGAATTTGTTATAGAATTCATTTGATATGCCATTCAAACCAGCTGTTGTGCCTATTGATAACTTGTTAACTGTGAATCCAATTTCCTCTTCAGTAATGGATGCAGTTAACTCCTGTTTTTCCAACTCATTTAACTCTGGAACTAATATAATTTCTAATAATGAAGATTGTGGAGTAGAATCACCGTTCTGGAATGTCTCACAGATATGTGTGTGTGAATGATGTGCTGTATAGCATGATGAGTATCTGAACTATACCATCCTGTGTTGTCAGAGATGTAAAAATCATTTTTTCACCCCTTACAATTGCATTGCAAATTGCTGATATTTAGCCATCTCACCCTCTCTTTCCTTATGGTAGTCATACATCTGATCCTTAATTTCCTGCAATTGTGCCATCCTATCTCCTCCTACCATCCTTGCTTGTGTCAAGATTTTTAAGTATTGTGCCCTCAAGCCAAGATATTGCATATACTTATTTCTAGCTCTAATTTAAGTAATTTGTGTTAAGTCTTGCAAGTCTCTTTCAGTATCCTCTCACCACTCAATAGGATTATCATATAAAAAACTGGTGTCCCTTAACACCTCTAAAAAATCTCTAATCTCCTGTTGTGAACGTTCATCCTGCAATATTGATGTATTTAGTTTCCAGTAATTCCTACCAAACATAATTTTATAGGTTTTACCAATCTGGGCATGTAATGCTGTGGTCTGATGTTTCCAAAGGCAGAACCTGCATTTTAATCCCTGCTGTCTTATCAGAAACAAAACAGAAATCTATCCTGGTAGAAAGTCGTACTTTATAAAAAGTGTACTCTGGAAGAACATCTATGATACTGAAAGAGACCTGTGAGACTTATTAACACAAATTACTTAAATTAGAGCAATTATAGTGGGGGGTTGCAGGAAGTAGGCTGTTGGCTAACTAGAATCTGCAGCTTATCCAATAGGTAGGGAAATGGGCAGACTGGGTGGGTCAAGTGGACCTTATCTGCCATCAAAGTCTATGTTTCTATGTTTCTATATCATAAAGATCATTTAAGAAACCTTTTTTTAATATATCATGTAACAAATGGATATCACTATAAATCTTCCCTGTTTTCCTACCCCAAACTCCAGGTGGCAATCCACGGTTAAAATCCCCCCCTTCCCATAATATTAGTAGAGAAGTAAACAAGAGGGGTTCTATTATTTTAAATAGAGAGGTTCTCTCTGCCTTAATCTGAGGGGCATAAATGTTAATTAACCTATAAGCTATGTTGTGTATAACCACATCTACAATCAGAACTCTTCCTGGGCAAATGTCCAGGACTTTTAAAATTGTTACTTGTAGGTTAGAAAATAAAGTACTTACACCTGAGTAGGGTTCTTCCCCTATAGACGACAAGGAAACCCCTACTGTCAATTCCTCTGGGCATGTGCAATCTCCATAACTGTATGCAATCTGGTATCATGCACAAAAATCAGTCGCCCTCCCCAGAATTTAAACTAGCAAATGTCACGTTTCACTTTTTGGCAGACTTAATACTATTAACATTTGAAATTGTTATAGAAATGCTATCTTGCATAGTTAGAAAAAAAATTAAAGAAAACACACAGTCATTCCTATTTATCTTTCTTTCATTTTTTTGTTTAGGTTTTTCACCCTTGACTGTTCCTGTGTTAACCTCTGTTTGAGAAGATGCCACAGAGGATACATCTGAGTCACCTCCCACTTCTTCTTCTTCCTCTAGATCCATTAAGATGTCATAGGCATTATGGATTGGAGTTCCATCCAACCCAGGAGGAATTTTTTGAGCAGATTTAGATCTTGTGACCCTCTGAAATGAGGCTTCTGCAACAGACCCCAGTGGTGGCATCTCTCCTGCTACCCTCTCATCTTCTTCCAGGACTCCTTGCCCCAGAATGGCTGCATTCAAGAGCAATCCATCTTGCTGTACATTAGTAAGAACCAGGCCCAAGCCATGTTCCTGTGAGCTGTCTTCAGCAATTTGCACCTCCATGTGCTGATGTGGGGGTTGGTACCTGGTTTGTCCTGCACATTAACTCCAGCAGTTTCAGGTAAAGGTTTCCTGGGACAAGCTTTCCTCTGGGGTTTTGGATCTGTGTTATTCTGCTGTGTCAGTAACCTGTGGGCTCAAATATTTTCCTTTTGTGCTGTAGCCACATCTGTATCTTGTTCTGCTCTAATTGTCTGGTCAATGCTATTATGGGATGCCCAGACACAATTTCTGAATGCATACCCATGTTCCTCACAGAGGTTACATTTGAGAGGTTGTTGATATTGTGCCCCATAATGTCCCACCTCCCCACAGAGGCCACACTTCTGTTTCTCACAAACATTACTCAAATATCCCAGTTCCCCGCACTTGTAACAAGCTTGGGGTTGGCCTGGACAAAATATCACACCTCTGTCCCTCCCTAAGAAAAAACAATTAGGGAGATGCTGTGTCACTCCATCCTCTTGTTTCAGGGTGACTTTATATTTCCATACCCCTGTCCATAAATTTTCTTCATCCAAAATGGGGTTGGGATACCCATTTACCACACAGTGCTGCTTAAGCCAATATAACATCAGCAACATTCACTCCTTCATTTCAAAAGAGTACTGTTATTCTTTTATAGATAGGTTTAGACAATAGGATAGATACAAATGATTTCCAAAGAGGGGTATTTTTCAGCAACTGGTATTGTTCCCAGAAACATTTCTAAGCCAGCAGGATGTTTTAAGCTGACATCATATATGGTGTCTCCTGGCATATGAACTAGGGCGTAGATTTCATATGCATGGTACTCCATACTATTTTTCAACTGTGCCCTTCCCATAAACAGTCTATTTGGTATGCCACTTAAATCACCTCTAAATTTAAGTCTAACTGCATTTCTTCCTATAGCAGGCTCAGAGGCATTTCTAACAGTATCAGGAAATAGCCTTTTCCTGGTATTTGTGTTCCATACATTAGCAGCTACAGTAGGAATCACCATTGCCTCTTCATGGGGGTCAGTTTCTGTAGTGTTCTGAGGCACCAAATATTCTATACCTATAGAGGCATCTGACACAATTGTATCTGCACCGGGGGTTGGGGATGAAGGGTCAAGCTCCACCACCTGCTTCTGTTTGTCTCCTTTCAATTCTCTAATAACAGATAAAATTGTACCTGCCTCAGCAGTGTTCTCTTTCTCACTGCCCGCAGTAGCCTGACCAGGTTTTTTTTTGTGAGGGATGGGTAGTACTGTTCTGCCTAGAACACCCTATCTGGCTCAAAGGCCCAACATTTTTATTGAGCAATATAGGGATATTTGCATCCCAACCAGTTCTATCAGCCTTCTTGACCCATCCTGCCTCTTTCAATGACTTAGAAACCCATTCTGCTGTACTAATAGTCACTGTGCCTGTAGGTAGTAGTGGTAAATGGGCCCCCGTTGTACTATTTCCCTTGCCCTTTTTTCCTTTACTCATTATGACCTTATAAGCCATTTTCCTTCCAAACTGCCCTGTCAACATTCCAATGGTAAAATGAATGTTTTTACTCTGGAGTAACATAGCTTCTCCTGTCATCCCATCACTCACATTGTCCTTCCACTGTGACTGCTCATCAGCACTATTTTTAAAAGAACATACTCATTTTGTAACTCCTACTTCTTCATTTTCTTGCCCCCCACTCCCATCTGAGTCATTTTCCAAAGTAACTGGTGGTACCTGCATCATTGGAGTGCCAGCCTGCAAGTTCTGCACATTCCCTCCATTCACTGTTTCCATTTCTGGACCTTGTAGACAATGTCCTGGGTCTGCGGGTGCACTGGTAAATTGCTGCCATTCCACGCAGTCCATCTTGCTGCTTGTCCTCTGCTCTTGCAGTGCCTTTTCTAGTTTCTACCTACAAATTAGGAACCTCTTCTCTTCAGCAGCTATAAGCTCATGGATCTCGCCCATTTCCAGTTACTTGCTGCAGCCTTCAGATTCTCCTCTTCTGTCTCCAGGTTAGCCATGTTTTCATCTTCCAAAAGAAATAATTCCTCTGCTGGATTTTCCATTTCCATCATGGTCTCTTGAGATTCAGAGACCAGGGAGGAGACCCTCTCCTCACCCCCAGACACATACTTCCTATGTCGTTCTCCAGGGAGACTGGCCATCTCAGCACCAGTCACAGCACCCCTACCAAAGAGTAGGGGGAATTTTATTTATAACATACAGAAATATACATTTCATCATACAACAACATAAGAAAACAAAAAAGGAAAAAGAAAAATGGGAACACAAAATAAGCATCACATCATACATTTACCAAAAATTGGAGCTACTTTAAACAAACTTGTTTCTTAAAAGAGAAGGGAGTTTTCCTTCACCCTTATTCTCAACAGAAAATAACAGGATATTATGTACATAAACTCCTCCATATAATCCCCTCCAGGCATACTACCCTCAAGCATCCCTCCTCACTGCCGCAGCTCCTCCTCCTCTCCTACCCCCCATTATTGGGTATAGGATGAATCTGTCTTCTGTTCCTTTTCATCTTCCCATTCCTCCTCCCTTGCTGTTTCCCATCTACCACATACCCAATGCAATGCCCTTCCTATTTCTTCCCTCCTCCATCTCTCTCTCTCTCCCATAACACCCCCTCACCACCACTCTTCTTTCTCTTTTCTCACTAACCCAATCCTAGCAAAACTTCACTGAGCTGCCTATGCCTTGTACTGTATAATTAACTCACAACACAATTCCTTGACAATGCCTTTGGCTGCTATTATTGTAACCATGCTTGCCTTTTTTTTTTGTAAGTTCCATTTCAATGATCATGTCATGTTTTGTACTTATTGTTCTTATTGCCGTTATGTGGAACCTTTGTAAAAGAGCACTCGGCTCAAAGGTGTCATACAAAATGCAAATAAATAAATAAACCAAAAACATGATAAGAAAAAACAGAAAAACAACAAAAAAGGATTTTTACAAACTGATAATTTCAAATTAACAAATGCAGGCTATTTCAAAAAAGAAAAGTCCTAAGTAACAGGTAATAACTCATACTCTTGTTATCTCTCCTTTTGTATCTATTGGTTTAAGGAAGGGTATTTTCATATATATATATATATATATATATATATTATATATATATATATATATATATATATATATATATAGTATGTATGACTTTTATTCTTACAACTAGGCATGCAAAAAAAAAGAGACAAATCTATCATACAGTGGTAAGAAAACATAGTGAACGTTACACCATGCTTTCCTTCTCTTTTTATGGGATAAGGAAGAAGTACTGCAAAACATATGTAACAAAATTAAGGTCAAAATTCAAATTTAAAGTTAAAATTTAGGAAAATTTCCCCAGAGCTTGATAAAGGTAAGCCTAGAAACCTGGGTAGATTCATGTTATTTCTGAATATCTTCTATAAGTATACTCATTAATTTAGTCTGTGACACATGTTGCTGTTGTAAAGAAACTCTGCATCTGCTCTGCCATATCCAATACTTAATAAAACTGAATAGAACATATACACTACTATTACTAAAGGGTGACCAATAAGTAAACACCAGGCCTAGTACGAAGGTGTCATTATTTAGGTCTTGAAAAGGTAAACAAACCCAGGTTTTGTGAATTAGTTTCCAACAGTCAATAATATATGGACATTCAAAATATACATGGGAAATAGTTTCTAAAGTACTACCACATCCTGGTCTAGGGCAATAACGTTCTGTAACTTCTTTATGTTTTAAATAATTTTTTACATTTAATTTTCCCTGAGCAGTCAACCATACTACATCCCACATTTTTGTGTGAATTCTATTTTCTCATAACATTTGGCAAATAAGGAGTTTCTCTTGTATATTTCTATCAGCAGAGGGATCAACTTTAAAATAAGTATCAACAATCAATTGATATATGTATTTCCTGGTATATAAAAGGAGTTGTGATTTTTTGATTTGGCATTGTTTCAGTTTGTCAACACTGTATTTGACACACAGTGTAAAACCATGTGTTTTAAAGTGTTTAGAAATGGCAGCATTGTCAGCCCACTGAGAGAAAACAACCTGCAATTGATAGCCAAGCCAAAGTGTACAAACTGAGTTTTTATTCTTTAGAATGGGAAAAGAACTGGTAAAAAAGAAAATACTAGAAAATAATCCAATAGGATTTATCATGCCTAGGCCACCTTCATTAACAGAAAAATATTTTATACCTCTCTTTACTGGATTGAGACAGCTACCCCATAGAACAGAAAAGAAGCACCCTAAAAGTTTACTTTCTAAGTGTCTAGGAATAGGGAAAATGTGACTTATGTATAAAAAGAAAGGGATTAGATGGGTAGTAATCATATAAATAGGCTTAAGTTTGCTCATATTCCACTTGTTCCATAATTGGATCAGGGGTTGTATATGTTCAAGTTTTAATTTCCAATTGTATTCAGCCATATCTCCTGATCCAAAATATACTCGTAAAATTTTTTGAGGTGTACAGCATATACTATTGGAATTTTTCTGAGATAGGTTTTTGTGTTATTTTAAGACTCTATAACTAGACAAAAACTTTTTGAAAGTTAAATTCTGCACCAGTTAATGTGGAAAAGGTATGTAAGATTTCTAAGGCTAGAGTACCATCTGAGTGGCTGTGTGTAGTTACTAAAGATCATCTGTGTATGCACAGACTTTCACAGGGGGAGACTGAAACTTGAAATTCCCTTAATGTTATCTGAATAATCTAGTGCCCTGATGACTGGATCTAAAGTCAGTATATGCAACATAGGGCTCAGTGGGCACCCTTGATGTACATCACACTTTATCCCCCTTTTTTCTCCTAACTATCCATGTAGTATGGGTTTAACAGAGGCAATTCTGTGATAACTTTTTAACCAAAAAATAAATTGTGCTGGGATCCCATATTCAGATAGGCAATGCCATAAAAAATTGTGCAAAATGCTATCAAAGGCCTGTGACTGGTCAAGGCTTAATATATATGATGAATTTTGAGAGTTGTGACTGTAATCATATAACTGTCTAAGTGTAATTAGGTTGTCAGTTATTCTTCAAGAAGGAATTGTACATGTTTGTAAGGGATGCAGAACCTCAGTCAAAGTATTTACTAATCTATTACTGAAAATCTTACCCAAGATTTTTAGGTCTACATTTAACAGCATGATAGGTCTCCAGTTATCTAGTAGGTGTTTGTCACCTTTTTTAAAAAGAAAAAATAGGACTCCCGTGTTCATATTGTGTGGAATTTCTGGTAAATGTAGTAGTTTATTAAAAACTTGAACCATTTTAGCAGCACAATGAGACCATAGCCATTTGTAAAATTCTAGTGATACACCAGCTTTTCCTGGGGCAGTATCAAGTTTAAGTGAAGTAATAGCATTTTTTAATTCTAAATGAGATATAGGTTGTGCAAGTAAGGCCTGCTTTGGGTGGGGGAAGAGAAATGTGTGGCAGAGATAAAGTTTTAAGCCACTTTTTTGCTTCATTAGAGATACAAAATTCTGTTCCAAATTTGATCTGTATGTAATTGTCAATCTCTTTCAAAATTCCCAGTTTGGTGGTAATTAAATCACCAGTTGGGGACTTCAGTTGTGCAATATGTTTATTTTTCCTCCTATTTTTACAGTTTTCATATGGGTTTGTTAAAAATGATTTTCCATGAGTTCAAAATTTCTGTACTGGCTCTAAAGAATTAAATCTATTATATTGCAAGGCTTGTAATTCTTTTTTAATGTTAATAATTTTTTCAGAGGCATTTTTAATAGTTTTAACTCTTTCTTACAAAAAAATTAATTGGCGGTGTAAGTCGTTATAATGGTTATATTTATTATAATGTAATATCCTAAAAATATTTTTAAAACATGATATAAAATCATTTTTGGAGTCTAACCACCATGTTACTAAATTATCATAAAGACAAAAAATGACTTCCTAGAAGATAGTAAATCTAATAAGAGGTCCTGATTGTTATCATGTAAAAGTGTTGTATTAAGTCACAATAAGCAACTTCTGAAACATTACCTAAATAGATACTAATTAAACAGTGGACTGATGTGGAAATAACTTGAGTTTTTGAGTTTTGCACAGTAACCATAATTGGGACAAAGAAATAATCAATTTGTGATGACAATATCCCTTTGTGAAAGGTATGAGGTGGGTGGTTACTCAAAGAACCTTGGGCATCTTTTAAATTAGCTTGTGTAATAATACATTTCAGAGCTGAGACTTCACAAACGTTTTTTTCTGTTTTACCACCTCTATCTGATCTTAGCCAGCCACAATTGAAGTCACCACCTAAGAGTACTATGTTTGATGTAAACAAATAAGGTTGGATTTCTTTCCAAAGTTCAATTTGACTGGCCTTTGGTTGTAGGGCATAGCAATTGATTAGGTGGTACAAATTGTTTCTATTCATAACATCAAGTAGTAAAACTTTGCCTTGATGAATCTCTACTGTTTTTAAAGGTTTTAGATCATGATTAAAAAAAGAATGACAAACTCCACTACATAATTCTAACCCTAAAGACCACTAACAGGGCCCCCATTTCCAGTCAACAGATGCTCTGAGGATTCAGAGTACAGATGTATCCTGGTGTCTTGAAAAAAGACAACATCCAACTGGCAAGAATCAAACAAAGCAAAAGTAACTTTCCTTTGTTTTTCATTTTTAAAGCTATTAGTATTGAGGGAAGCTTCTGCTAGGTCAGACATGATTTAAGGGATCTTAAGGGGGTTGATAAGAAACAACCTTTGCTTTGGATCTGGTACCCCAGAATTTTTTCTTTACTTTAGGTTTGATTATTGAAGGGTCTTCACTTTCTGATGACACCTCTAGAATTGAAGATGCATCTGAAAGGTTTTCCACCTCAGTATCTCCCCACTATAAGGCTTCATACTGATTTTGAAGAGGAATTTTACTAGAGGAAGGTTTCTCTTGTTTGTTTTCCCCTTTCCCATGTGTTACTAGCTGAAAGGCATGAAGATCTGGAGGGGGCATATCTGATACATCTTCAAAATTACTGCTTTCCTCTGCCTGGGAAGTGGGATTAGTAATAGAGGTAGGCACTGTTGTCATGTATGATGAGGAGGGGACATGGGTGGAAGTAGTAGGGGCCTCTGGAAATGCATCTTCTGTCTGAGAACTGTTGAGGTCTGAGATATTTGTAGAAGCAGCTGCTGGTGTTGTTAGAGGGGGAAGGGAAGAAAAACAAGGGGGAGGGGGAGTTGTATTCATTTTGGCATGATTATTCATATATATAGCAGAATTAACATACTCTTACATACAAACGTGCTCTGCAAAGTCAGCATCTGGCGTATTCTGTGAGGCCTAAGAACAGCTGGTAAAGGTGTGGCCTTCTGTTTCACATAAACTACATTTAGGGGTGAATGTACAGTGGGCCCCCGGATGACCTAACATTCCACACATGCTACTTCTGATCATTTCACAGCTACTACTGACATGCCTGGGGGAACCACATTTAAAGCAAGTTCGAGGCAACCCGGTGTAAAATAATATGCCTTGGTCTCTTCCCCCCCCAGAAAAAAACTGCTAGGTAGGTGCTGCACTCCTGAATCAATTAGTTTCAGCTGGACTTTGAACACTATCCCCCTTTTCCAAGAGACTTCCCCATCAATTTATGGGATCAGGTAAACCCTGTATATACCTCACATTTTTGTTCTACCCAATATAAGATGTCTTTAACATTCACTCCCTCATTCTGGAATAATATGGTTACTGTCTTCATAGTGGATTTTGATAAGGGAGTAACATGAAAGTGAGCCCATATTTCAGTATTTTTAACAGTATCATACATTTGCCAAAACCTATTTAAGAGTGCAGAAGAATGAAAACTGATATCAAAACTTTGTTCACCAGGATCATGGATAAGGGCGAACACTTCTGAAGGAGAAAATTGTAAAGACTGCTTTATCAGGAATTTCCCCACAAATATCATGTTTGGTGGTTCATCTAACACTCCCGTGTATCTAATCTGGACTACATATCTGCATTTAACATTCACGGGAGGAGAATAAACTAAACTGGAAAAGCTAGCTTTCTGACTGGAGTCTTGTGTAGGAGCACTTGTATTGTCCTGTTCAGGATGTGATGTTTCTTCGGCTGCTTTCAAAATTTGATAGTCCATGATATCGGTGGCCCCCTGTGTTAAAATTTCTTCATTTGCTCCTATGTGACCAGGGATAGTTTCAGAGTTCAAGATGTCTGTGTTGGTGATGCTTTGTTCCAGTGTGCTGTGATCTGGAACATTACCGGGGTTTCCATTTTGTTTTTCTGCCAGTTGCTCAATATTGTTTTGGACTGACAAATCCTCCAGTGAACGTCTTCGCAGTATTGGTATTGTGGGATCCGGTAGCCATTCATCAGATTCAGGCAGGACCCAGCCTGCATTTTGCAGAGTGAGATCGGGAGACCAGTCTTTGTAATGTGCAGTATTTGGGTCACTGCAAGCTGTGGAAGGTCCAGGAGCGAGTGAGCCAAAATAAAAAACAGAAGCTAGAAGTTTTTTTTTCTGCAGTGCCATTGGGGCTCATAGTAGGTCTTTTTCTTTTATTCTTCTCATCCTCAGTTTTCTGTCATTGTGCCATATACTGGTGTTCAGCAGAGGTTAAAAGCTCAGTTAAGTAGCGCTTTTCTGCCAAGAGGTTATTCTGTAGATTTTGTTCTGCCAAATCTAAATCCATTAAATTTGATTCTGACACACCAACATCATTGTCTTTCTCTTGTGAATTAGTATTCTCTAGAGCTATATCCATTGCTGGACCTGCAGGAGTGGAGATCTGTTCTCTTTCAGGTGCACCAGCCAACTCCCCAAACTGAGAGTCCACCATGCATACAGGGGTCCCCATACTGGCAAGAGTAGGGGATTTTCTCTGGTGCCCTTGCCAAATTTCCCCCGTTTCACTAAAAATACTACCAACAGCTTAATCTGGTTCAAAGCCAGTTGGCATTCATCTGTATCCCCTGCCCTGGGTCATGCCTGAAAATAGGCAAAATTAGTCTAGTGCTGTTACCCGGTCAACAAAAACTAAATAAATAAATAAATCCCTGTTGCAGATCTTTGTGTCATCTGCAAAGAGGCATACTTTTCCTTCCAGCCCCTCCACAATGTCACCTATAAAGACATTAAAGAGTACTAGTCCCAGTATTGAACCCTGCAGTATCCCACTAGTAACTCCCCTTTCTCCAGAGTGTGCTGCGTTTACTATTACCGTCTGTCTCCTGTTGTCCAGCCAATTTTTTACCCACGTTACCACCCTGGGACCCAATCCCAGGCTGACTAACTTGTTTATTAATCTTTTGTGTGGTACTGTGTCAAACGCCTTGCTAAAGTCTAAGCAGACAATATCCACAGGCCCTCCCTGGCCTACTACTTTGGTCTCCCAGTCAAAGGAGTTGATTAGATTCATCTGACATGACCTTCCCACTGTTAATCCATGCTGTCTTGGGTCCTGTGACCCGCTTGCCTCTAGGTACTCGACAGTTCTTTCTTTCAGAAGTGATTCCATCTTTTTCTCTACCACTGAGGTCAAACTAACAAGTCTATAGTTTCCTGCCTCTGTCTTACTCCCACTTTTGCGAAGTGGGATCACATCCACCTTCCTCCAGTCCTTTGGTACCACACCATCCTCCCATGATTTGTTAAAATGGGTAGTCAGTGGTGTCACTAGGTCTTCCCTTAGCTCTTTTAGAATTCGGGGATGAATACCATCCTGGTCACATTGCTTTGTCCACCTTGAGTTTTAAGAGTTCTTTCAGGACCCTTTCTTCTGTGAATGGACTGATATTGTCCCCCCACCCAGAGTTCTTCTGTTATTTGGTTTAAGTACCTCCCTCTCTTCTTCTTTTGTGAATACTAAGCAAAAGTATTCATTCAGTATCTTTGCCTTTTCTCTGTCACTCTTTGCCCACCTTACCTCCCCTTTATTAGGTCTCACTATCCCTCACTTGGTCTTTCTTCACTCCCTAATGTATCTATCAAAGGTTGTATCTACCTTCTTAACTGAGCTGGCTATCTTTTCCTCAGTTTGGGCCTTTACTATCCTGGCTGCCTTCCCTGCTTCCCTCTGCTTTAACTGATAGAGTTCTCTGTCCTGCTCCTTCTGTGATTCCTTATACTTCCTGAATGCTATCTTTTTCTCCCTAACCTTCCTTGCCACCTCTTTTGAGAACCATAGTGTTTCTTTTTACTTCACTGTGTTTTCTTTATTTGCTTCACACAAAGGTTTGTTGCCTCTATGATGGCAGTTTTGATTTTCCCCATTGTTCTTCCACCCCTTCTTCCTGCCCATTTGCTAGTGCATTCCTTAGGTGCCCCCTATTTTGTCAAAGTCAGTCCTGCTAAAGTCCGGTACCCTCACTTTTGTATGGCTTGACTCCACAGTTGTGTTTATCATGAACCACACTATGTGGTGATCACTTGTTCACAGATGGCTATCCACTTCTAAATCTGTGATCTTCTTTCCATACCCATTTGAGAACACCAGGTTCAAGATCACTCGCTCCCTCCCTAGTGGGTTCCAACACTAGCTGTCTGAGGCATGCCCCCTATAGGGCATCAAGAATGACCCTAATCTTGGATGTGTCTGCAGTAAATGTGCTCCAGTTAACACCTGGCATATTCAGGTCCCCTATCAACAATATCTCCCCTTTTTCTGCCATTCTGAGCATGTCTTCTATCATTTCCTTGTCCATTTCCTCCCCCTGAGATGGGGGTCTGTATACAACCCCTATGAGGATTGTGGTGCCACTACCTGTGTCCAAGATGACACACAGGGCCTCCTCTCCTCCCTGTTTACCCTTTACTTCCATTGCTTTGATCCCTTCCTCATCTTTTACTCTCTCTGTCTCTTCTGAAGATTGTGTACCCTGGTATGTTGACATCCCAGTCATGGTTCTCCATGTACCATGTTTCTGTGACTGCCATTATATCCAGGTGTTCCTCTTCCATCAAGGCCACTAGCTCAGGAAGCTTGTTACCCAGACTATGGGCATTGGTACTCATTGTCCTCCTGTTTCATGATGGCCTCACCCTTTTTTACCCCATTTCTGCCTTTACTGCCTTTGCCTTTTTCTCCATTCACCCTTGTCCTGCTCCCTATCTACCTCTGTACCTTGGTGTTTACCTCACTAACTATCCTATTTTGTGGGAGGAGGCTGGGAATTTCCTGCTTCATGTCAGTGCCTCCCCACCTTGGTTAGTTTAAAAGGTTGCCAGTGAAACATTTAAACCCATCACCTAGGAGCCCAATTCCCCTCCTGGACAGATGAAGACCATCATGCCAGCATAGGACTGCATCCTTCCAGGTGGACCACCAATCCCCAATGAAGCCAAAATCGTATGCTCTGCACCAGTTTTTCAACCTTTCATTGCACTGAATGGTGCAGAGTACCCTAGCCTCACCCATCCCATAGACAGACAGCACCTCCAAGAAGGTTACCATGCATGTTACCTATCAAAGACCCCTCCCCAACTCCACAAACTCCTCCTGCACTGATCTGATCCCATGCTCAGTTAGCTCATTTGTCCCAAGGTGGACAATGATGTCTAGATAACTCTCCCATGCTTCTGCTCCTGCAGTCCTGAGGATTTGCTTCCTGTCCTTCCAAGTCATGGAGCCAGGCAGGCACCTTACCTCCCTCTCCCTCTCCCTCTCTTCACTAGTTCTACCACTCTAACAATTGAGTCCCCCACCAGGAGCTACTTCCTTCTCCTGTGGTGTCCCATGCCACCCTTCTGTGGGTCTCCTTTGTGGAGATTCCCAGCTTCCTCATTTGTCTCCACTGTAGGTGCCTCCATAGAGGAACCACACTCAGCTAGAATGGCATATGAATTGTGGAGATGTACAACTGGAGGGATGCACCTCTGTTCCACCACCCTCACCCTCCCTGAGCCCACCGATGTCCAATCACTCCTCTTTTTTGGCACCCTCTGAGGCAGTGGTGGTGGCACTGGTGTTCCTTGGGTGTGGGAGGCTTCCCTACTCCTTTCCATTTTGTCCTTGAGATGGGCAACATGCTCCCTCAGAGCAGACTGTTGCCTGCAAATAAGACAGCAATGCAGCCTCCAGAATATCTCCTGGAAAACTGCTGTCCCACAGCCAGTGCATTGCACCTCTCCCCACTTGTCTCTCTCCCTTCCTGCTTAATATACACTTTTTTGTGTTTTTTTATTAGTGTATACATGCACTTACCCTCTATGGGCTGAAGCAGACTTAGTTTGGTTCAGGTAGATTTACCTTTCTGTTGCTGCTAAGTTTGTGGAGTGGCAGGAGTGAAGGATTTAGTTGCTGGTAAGCTTGTAACTGTTTGTACTTGTTTTAGTCTGTTACCTTAAGTGCAGTAGCTTCTGAGTAAGTTTAATACAGTTTATTTTTGTGTTAGTGATTTATATTGTGAGTTTGAGATTCACATTTCAACAGGGATTGGTAGGAACCTTCTGGAAGTTTCTGTGCTTTCCCCTAAGCTAGGATGAATTTACAGCTAATTGTGTTTTAAATACCAATGGGTTCTGTCACATAGCAGCAGGGTGAAACAGACTTAGTTTGGCTCAGTTAGACATACCTTTCTGTTGCTGCTAAGTTTGTGGAGGGGAAGGAGTAAAGGAGTTAGTTGCTGGTAAGCTTGTAACTGTTTATACTTGTTTGAGTCTGTTACCTTAAGTGCAGGTCTCATATTTCAGTGGATTTTGGGGGATATATATTTTTTTTTATCACTGGGGCTTGTCCTCTGTGAACATAGGGTAAAGGGGTCCTCGGCTGATTGTTTCTGGACACTGCCAGGATGTAATCCCACCCACCTCCCTCAACCCTCCCACCCTTGGGCTAGTCCTCCTTTTATAGGGTGTGGGCTCATAGTGTTATACCTTTCAACACCACATAGGAAGTTCTTCACCGGGGACAGAAAGGAGCATAGGAGTTCATCTAGAGGGTGTACCTAGATTATATTGCAGGTCAGGTCACATCAGACATGACATGAATGGTGCAGTGCAGTGGCTGAGGAGCAGCAGTCTTCAAGGAGACATTCTGGAGGCTGTGAAGTTGCCCTATCTGCAGGCACCTCTCTGGGCTGAGGGAGGAGGTTTCCTGTTTCCATGCAGAGGTGGCCAGGTTACAGGTAGCATCCATCCCCACATAGAGGCCACTGGGTCCACAAAATTAACCTCAAAGGTTGCCCAGTAAGAAGGGTGAATGGATCACAGTGGGCTCTGGGAGAGTAGGGAGTGGTCAGAGGCACATCCCCCAACCAGTCCAGCTTAAGAACTCCTACACTGTTTTGGAGGAATGGGAATGTCTGACACAGGCACCCACAGCTGGGACCAGGCAGGATGGTCAGGACCTCCAAGCTGGAGTTCCAGGGAAAAGGGACAAGGGACTCCAGAGAAGAGGGAGGCTTCTCCTAATGGGGGACTCTATTGTACATGGTGTGAAATTAGGTACATCTAGAGGGGGGAGAGGGAGGTCAAGTTCCTCCCAGGAAGCACTGCATGGAGCGATGGGAAGCAAATCCATAGGATTGCTAGGGTCATAGCCATAAGGGAGGAGCCAGATGCCATTGTCCACCTGGGGACCAATGACCTGGCGAGGAGAAGGGTAGAGTTAGCCAGAGTACAGGAGGATTTCAGGAAGCTGGGAGGGGAATTCAAACAGGTAGCACATTCTGTCTCGTTCTCAGAGGTGCTACCTGTCCAAGGCATGGGGGAGGCCAGGGCACTCCACATCCAAACCTTCAACTACTGGTTGAAGGATTGGTGTGGAGGGGAAGGAATTGGCTTCATAGGGGACTGGGGCACAACATGGGCTGAAGCAAGCTTGTATCAGGAGGATGGCCTGCATCTGTCCAGAAAGATGACCTCAGTCCTTAGTAAGAAGTTGGAATTCTTTAGCAGAGCACATTTAAACTGGCCAGGGGGGCAGGATAGACAGTTGGCCTAGGAACCCCCTCCCCATGAGAAAATGCAAAAGTACAAGTTGACAACTGGAATGATTGAAGCAAGTAGTGAGGCGCAGGCAGGGGAAACCTTTATAAGGTGGGATGGAGCAAGATCACATGAGCATGAATACTGGGGCAGGGGGATGAGGCAAAGTAGAGAAAAGAGGAACAGAGGGAGGGAAGGGAGTAAAACATGAAGGTCATGTTCACAAATGCCTGCAGTCTGGGAAATAAGGCTCCAGATCTGGAAGCCTTGATGATGGATGCAGACCTTGACATAGCAGCAATAACAGAGACATGGTATTCTGCTAATCACAGCTGGAACATCAATGTACCAGGCTTTGCACTGTTTAGAAAGGACAGGGAAGGTAACAATGGAGGTGGAGGATGGCCTTGTACATCAGAGAAGGCATAAAGGCTACAGAAGTACAGGGAAGACACCCGGCCCAGTGGCGATGAGGGCTGAGGTGCTGGACACCTTATCTCATGATACTCCGTTGATCAGAGTTCAGGAATGAGCATGGGCCACTGGGGGTCAGCAGAGGAGGAGAAGGATCAAGCATCTGATGGACTGCTTTCCATCTCTGAGGAGGGGGGTTGCCAGAGATCGGCATCCTACTGGCCCCTAGTGGTGGTTGGAGGGCAGTGCGCCGATGCTACAGAAAGGGGAGGAGATGGGGCAGATGCTTGGAGAAGCACATGTGGGTGCACATGCTCTCTTCACAGGCATCATTGCATGCCTCACCTCAGGAAAGAAAATGAAAAGGACCTGGCCATGCAGCATGACACTGCCCCCTGCAGATCCTGCCCCCAAGAAGGCACTTCCCTGGCTGGATCCATTTTGGGTTGGTTAAGATGCTCCCCACCACCCTGCCATGAAGAGTAGGTCTTGGGAGCATAATGGAGGGGGTCTGATCCTTGGGGGATGGTGCTGGGGGGCAGCCAATGGTACTGGGATTGCTAGCCTGGTTGGGGAAGAAATACCATACTAAAAAAAAAAGTACAGAGAAAGCAGAGGGAGGCTGAGGCAATATGGTGGGTCACCCTTGAACCAGGAAATGGTACAGCAATATGTACAGGGGTGATCCACAGGCCCCCAGCACAGAGGAGGGAAGTGGACATGGTACTAGTAGAGGAAATTCATGACATGGCAGCTAAAGGTGAAATCCGGGACGTGGATTGGACCACCCAGGCAACTGCTTCAGCCAGAAGCACAGCCATCCTGGAATCCCTGCAGGGGGCTGGACTCAGACAGCTGGTGCATGAGCCCACCAGGCACAAATCAATTCTAGACATGGTATGGAGCAATGGGACCAGAGTCAAAAGAATCCAGGTGGAAGGGCAGCTGGGATCCAGTGACCACCACATGGTGTAGTTTGACATGGAGGCAGAGACTCAATTAAGTCACATAAGGACAAAAGTATTAGATTTCAGGAGGGTGGGTTTCAATGAAATAGGTAGATATTTAAGAGCAGCCCTGGAGAAGGTAGAGGTATTGGAGGTGATGGAGGAACACGGGGGTAGATTAAAAGGAGCCATTATGGAGGTAACTAACCAATGCATTAGGATAGTGGTGAAAGGGAAAAGAAGAAAGAAACCACTATGGTTCTCTAAAGAGGTGGGAGACAAAGTAAGGGCTAAAAGAGCAAGTTTCAGGAAGTATAAAGGGACCCAAAGGGAGGAGAAGAACAGGGAGATGTACCTTGAATGTCTTAGAGAGGCAGGGAAGGCTGTTAGGAAAGCCAAAGCACAGACAGAGGAGGGTTTAGCACAGACTGTGGAAAAAAGGGGCACAACATTTTATCAGTACATCAGCGATAGAACAAACACGGGGGGGGATTGTGAAGCTCAAAGGGGAGGAGGGAGAGTGCAAGGAGGGGGATCTAAACAAGGCAAAAATACTGAACAAATACTTCTGTTCAGTATTCACTGAGGAGGGAGAGGGTCAAGGACCACAGTTGGGGAGTAGAGGCAATCGGGGGGGGGAGGGACACCAGTCCATTCACAGTGGAGAGAGTTCAGGAGGAACTCACAAAGCTAGAGGTGTATAAAGCCATGGGGCCAGATGACATACACCTGAGGATATTACAGGAGCTGCAGAGGGAACTAGCAGTGTCTCTGGCCACTCTGTTCACAGAGTCACTCAACACAGGCATGGTTCCAGAGGACTGGAGGAGGGTGCATGTAGTCCCACATGAATCTGATAATTTTTTTGATTGGGTGACTAGGGAAGTGAATCAAGGAGGGGCCGTAAAGGTTGCCTACCTGGATTTCAGCAAAGCATTTAATAATGTCCCACACAGAAGACTGGTTAACAAGATGAGTAGTCTTGGCATGGAGCATAAGGTGATACAGTGAGTTAGATACTGGCTGATGGACAGAAGGCAGAGGGTGGTAGTAAATGGGATCCAGTCCTTGGAGAGAGGAGTGATCAGCAGAATGCCATAAGGATCAGTACTGGGACCAGTCCTGTTCAATGTCTTCATTAGTGATATTGCAGAGGGGATGGAAGGAATGGTCTGCCTATTTGTAGATTCGAGATGCAGCAAATTTAAATTTTGCTGGCGAAATTGAGGCAAAGTTGCCGATTTCGCCAAGTGGAGTAATCCATGAAATTTCCCTGAATTTGGCAGAATTTTGCCAGGCAAAATTTCATCTTCCACAGCAAAATGTCACCATTCTGTGGGCAAAATGTCACCATTCTGCTGGCAAAATGTTGCATTTTGTCCCACGAAACTGGCAAAATTTATGGATTACTCCATGTAGCAAAGTTTTGTCACTTCGCCCACCACTATTGAAGATGACACCAAGATCTGCAGCAGGGTGGATACTCCAGAAGGGGTGCAGAAAATGAAGAGGGACCTAAAAAAGCTTGAAAGATGGTTAGAGGTGTGGCAACTGAGGTTCAATGTGAAAAAGTGCAAGATAATGCACCTGGGTAGGGGGAACCCTGGGGAGAGCTACATGATGGGGAGGTGTTGACAATCACCAAAGAGGAGAGGGATCTATGAGTTATTATATATGATGACCTTAAGGTATCAAAGCAGTGTGCAAAGGCTGCAGGGAGGGTCAGTGACATGCTGGGGTGCATAGGCAGCGGTATTATTAGTAGGAGGTGTGAAGTGGTGATGCCATTGTATAAAAAACTAGTAAAGCCTCACCTGGAGTACTGCATGAAGTACTGGAGACCACACATGTGTAAGGACATGAATAAGGTGAAGGCTGTACAGAGAAGGGTGACAAAGATGGTGCATGGTTTCCACCACAAAGCGTATGAGGAGAGACTAAGAGACCTCAATATGTACTTACTGGAGGAGAGGAGAAAAAGGGGCAACATGATAGAATTTTTTAAGTACCTCAAGGGCATAAACAAGGTGCAGGTGGGAGATCTTTTCCAATGTAGAAAAGATACCAGAATGAGGGGGCACAATATGAAATTGGAGGGGGAAGAATAGGAAGAAAAGTGAGTACATTTTTCTACTCAGAGTGGGTGGCGAACACTTGGAATAGTCTGCCACAAGAGGTGGTAAGGGCAAGCACAGTGGAGGGGTTTAAACATTCCTGGGACAAGCACAGGGAAACCTTGGGTGAGAAGGGAGTGATGAAAAGCCATTGACCACTCAGGGTGAGTGAATGCATTTATGTATAGAGCAGACAGGTTAGGCCTAGCAGTCCTTATCTAATGACAATTTCTATGTTTCTATGCACTGTGCTGGGTGGTTAAGAATATGAAAGATTTATGTCCCTTACCCTCTTGGGGGAGTGATGTCAGAAACTCTGGTATAAAGGAAATGACATGCCTGAGGTAGGTGGGGTGAGGGGCAGGGGGTGAGTGGCACCAAGCCTGTGACTTTCTGAAAACAATTAACTGCACCTCTGAACCACTACCAGGGTGAGTGCTGCCCTTCCTGTCAGTAAGACAACCAGCACAACAAATTAACAGACCAGAAAACCTAATATTTTTCAGGTGAAGCTACCTCTGGCTGGAAGCTTCAACACTGGACTTAGGATTTGCAAGAAAGTGAGTTGTGCTCACAACAGAGGGAGGTGAACCTTACAATTTACAATTGTCATTAGTCTGTAGCAGATTCATGAGGAAAGTTAATATTCTTCAGGTGGAGTCTACTTCTAACTGAAAGATGAAATAAGGAACTTAGAATTATCAGAAAAGGCAGTCTTTCAATCAACAGAGGGAGGTTGACCTTGCTTTACTTTTGTTACAATTGTTAAGATTTTCAGTGCAGGAAGAGTTTAAACCCAGAGGGACTGAATACTGCTTACTGTGTCTGTCCTTGTGCACAGCTGATGTGTTTTGGGGCTGACTGCTTTCAGAGCACAAGTCACCAGGCTCTTTAATACACAAGTTAGCCAGCCTTGGAGTGGGCCCCAGGGTGGTAGCCTGGATAAAAAATTGGCTAGACAGCAGGACACAAAGGGTAGTAGTAAATGGAGTACGCAGTGAAGAATGGAGGGTTACTAGTGGGGTACCACAGGGTTCAGTACTGGGACCGGGTCATTTTAATGTCTTTATATGTGACATTGCAGAGAACTGGAAGGAAAAGTATGTCTCTTTGCAGACGACACAAAGATCTGCAACAGGGTTGATACACAAGATGGAGTGGAAAGGATGAGAAGGGACTTGGCAAGGTTGGAGGAATGGTCAAATGTATGGCAGCTCAGATTCAATGCAAAGAAGTGCAAGGTAATGCACATGGGAAACAAAAACCCAGGGGAAGAGTACACAATGGGGGTAATTATATCTGATTACCTAAAGGTGGGCAAGCAATGTGAGAAGGCAGTAAGGAAGGCTGGGGAGATACTGGGATGCATAGGAAGTGGCATCAATAGTAGAAAACAGGAAGTTGTTATCCATCTGTACAGACAGTTGGTGAGACCCCATCTGAGTACTGTGTGCAGTTCTGGAGATCCCATCTCCGAAAGACATAGACAGAGTGGAGGCTGTCCAGAAGAGGGCAACCAAAATGGTGCAGGGTCTGTAAAGAAGACATATGAAGAAAGACTAAAGGAGCTTAATATGTATACCCTTGAGGAAAGAAGGGAGAGAGGGGATATGATAGAAACGTTCAAGTATCTCAAGGGAATCAACAAAGTCCAAGAGGGTAGCATCTTTCAGAAAAAGAGATGTGCAAGAACAAGGGGGCACAATTTGAAGACAGAGGGGGGACGACTCAGAGGTAATGTGAGGAAGTATTTTTTCATGGAGAGGGTTGTGGATGCATGGAACAGCCTCCCTGAGGAGGTCGTGGAGTCAAGAACTGTGGGGGAATTCAAGCATGCATGGGACAGACATAAGACAGTCCTAGTGGGGGGTAGGAGGAAGTAAGCTGTTGGTTAACTAGGATCTGCAGCTTATCTGTTAGGTAGGAAAATTGGCAGATTAGGTGGGCCAAGCAGTCCTTATCTGCCATCAAATTCTATATTTCTATGTTCTATGTTTGGGGCTGGGGAGGTTTACCTGTGTCTGACTTGGATGTTTGGATTTTTCTCTGTTTTATTAGCAGGGTATTTTCTCTGTCAAACTGTTGTGTAGGGCATCTTGCTGAAAGGAAGGCACCAGCTAGCGTAGGTCAGATCTTTTAGATGATTATTTCAGTGAGGGCACAGTTTAGGCTCCAAACCTTTCCCACCCCTCACCCCACCCACCCTGGAAATACTTCCTTTATACCTGGGGTTCTGACATCATTTTCTCAAGAGGACAAAGTGCATATCACTGTCATATCCTCTCTAGCACACTGCACTGACAATATAAGCATACACTTTATATAATATATATATATTTTTCTATAACAAACCAATCACACACAAAAAAAGAATAAACAAGAAGGTAGACAGACATGTGGGGAGTAGTGCAATGTAATGGCTGTGGGGCAGCAGTCTTCTGGGAGTCTTTCTGGAGGCTGAGATGCTGCCCTGTTTGCAGACAACTCTCTGCCCTGAGGGAGAAAGTTGCCCATCTTCAGGCCGCACTGGACAGTAGTAAGGGAACCTCCCCCATCCAGGGAGCACCAGAGCCACCACCACTACCTCAGAGGTTGTGAAGAAAGCACAGCAGTTGGACCACAGTGGGCTCAGGGCGGGTAAGAGTGGTGGAACAGAGGCACACCAAGTTAGTTGTTCCAGTCCACAATCCATACACCATTCCGGGGGAGCATAGTTCCCCTATAGATGCACCCACAGAGGAGACTAAGGAAGTTGCAGACAACTGTCACAAGGGAGGCCCTCAGGAAGGAGGCAGAGGACACCACAGGGAAAGGAAGCAGCTCCTGGTGGGGGACTCAATTATTAAGAGGATAGAACTGGGGGGAGCAGGGAAAACTGAAGTAAGGTGCCTGCCTGGTGCCATGGCTTGGAGGGACAGGAAGTGCATCCTTAGGATCATGAGAACAGTTGCACGGGAGTCTGAGCTGGATGTCATTGTCCACCTAGGGACAAATGACTTGGCTCATCATGAGATTAGAGCAGTACAGAAGGACTTTGTAGAATTGGGGAGGGGCCTAAGACAAGTAGCACACACAGTATCCTTCTCAGAAGTGCTGCCTGTCAGTGGCATGGGTGAGGCGAGGGTACTTTGCACCATGCAGTTTAACGAATGGTTGAATAAATGGTGTGGAGCACAGGGGTTTGGCTTCATTTGGGACTGGTGTTCCACCTGGAGGGACACCAGCCTATACTGGCAGGATGGTCTGCATCTGTCCAGGAAGGGAACAAGTCTTTTGGGCAATCAGTTTAAATGCTTCATTGGCAAGCTTTTAAACTAGTTAAGGGGGAGGCACTGATAAACAGCATGAAAATCCCAGCCTCCCCCTACAAAACAGGGTACTAAATGAGAAAAAGACCAAGGTAGAAAGGTCAGTGGGGATGCTGCTACAGAAGGTAAAGCCATCAAAAAATGGAAAACAATGAGTACCAATACCAGTAGTCCGGCTAACAAGCTTCCTGAATTAGTGGCCTTGATGGAGGAGGAACATCTGGATATTGTGGCAGTTACAGAAACATGGTACACACAGAACCATGACTGGGACGTAAACATACCAGGATACACTGTCTACAGGAAGGACAGGGAGTGTAAAAGAGGAGGAGGAGTAGCTCTCTACATAAGGGAATGAATCAAAGCAACAGAACAAAAGGGTAAACAGGGTGGAGAAGAAGTACTGTGGGTCAATTTGGAGACATGCAATGGCACCACAATCCGCACAGGGGTTGTATACAGACCCCCATCTCAGGGGGAAGAAATGGACAAGGACATGATAGAAAGTATACCTAGAATGGAAGAAAAAGGGGAGATATTGCTGATGGGTGATCTGAATATGCCAGATGTTAACTGGAGTGCAGTTGCAGCAGCCACTTCTAAGAGTGGGGTTATTCTAGATGCCCTACATGGGGCTTGCCTTAGACAACTAGTATTGGAACCCACTCAAGAGGGAGCAATCTTAGACCTGGTTCTCTCAAATGGAGATGGAGAAAGGATCACAGATGTAGAAGTGGGTAGCCATCTGGGAACTAGCAACCATCGAACAGTATGGTTCACAATAAACACAGCAATAGAGTGAGGCCATACAAAGGCAAAAGTATTGGACTTCAGGAGGGCTGACTTTGCCAAAATGGGTGAGTGCCTAAGGAATGCACTAGCAAATGGGCAGGAAGGAGGGGTGGAAGAACAATGGGGAATAATAAAAACTGCCATCACAGAGGTAACAAGCCTTTGTGTGAAGCAAATAAACAAAACTAAACAATGTAAGAAACCACTATGGTTCTCAAAGGAGGTGGCAGTGAAGGTTCAAGAGAAAAAGAAAGCATTCAGGAAGTACAAGGAATCACAGAAGGAGCAGTACAGCAAATTTTATCAGTTAAAGCAAAAGGAAGCTGGGAAGGCAGTCAGAACAGCAAAGGCCTGAACCGAGGAAAAGATAGCCAACCCAATTAAGAAGGGGGATAAAACCTTTTTGAGGTACATTAGGGAGCGAAGGAAGACCAAGGGAGGATAGTGAGGCTTGATAAAGGGAGGAGGGGGGCAGAGAGTGACTGTGAAAAGGCAGAGATACTAAACAAATATTTTTGCTCAGTATTTACAAATGAAGAGGGGAGGTACCTAAAACAAACAATAGAAACACTCTGGATACAGAAGTTGATAACAGCCCATTTACAGAAGAAAGGGTTCTGAAAGAACTCTTAAAACTGAAGGTGGACAAAGCAATGGGCCTGATGGATTCATCCCAGAATTCTAAAAGAACTAAGGGTAGAACTAGTGACACCACTGACTACCCTCTTTAACAACTCATGGGAGGATGGGGTAGTACATGAGGACTGGAGGAGGGCAGATGTGATTCCCCTTAACAAAAGTGGGAACAGGGCAGAAGCAGGAAACTACAGACTTGTCAGTTTAACCTCAGTGATAGGGAAAATGATGGAATCACTTCTGAAGGAAAGAATTGTTGAGTACCTCGAGGCCAGAGGGGCACAGGACCCAAGGCAGCATGGATTCACAGAGGGAAGGTCATGCCAGATGAATCTAATAGATTTCTTTGACTGAGTGACCAAAGTAGTAGATCAGGGAGGGGCTGTGGACATGGCCTACCTAGACTTTAGCAAGGCATTTGACACAGTCCCACACAAAAAGATTAATATACAAGTTAGCCAGCCTGGGAGTGGGTCACAAGATGATAGCCTGGGTAAAGAATTGGCTGG
The DNA here is from genome assembly GCA_016271365.2 of Neoceratodus forsteri. Classification (NCBI taxonomy): domain Eukaryota; kingdom Metazoa; phylum Chordata; order Ceratodontiformes; family Ceratodontidae; genus Neoceratodus; species Neoceratodus forsteri. The sequence continues at coordinate 938,420,844 of CM028129.1, read as the reverse complement.
AAAATAGGACACAGAAGGTAATAGTAAATGGAGTCCACTCTGAAGAAAGGGGGAGTTACTAGTGGGGTACCGCAGGGTTCAGTATTAGGACCAGTCCTCTTCAATGTCTTTTTAAGTGACATTGCAGAGGGGCTGGAAGAAAAGTATGTCTCTTTGCAGATGACACAAAGATCTGCAACAGAGTTGATGCACAAGTTGGGATGGAAAGGATGAGAAGGGACTTGGCAAGGTTAGAGGAATGGTCAAATGTATGGCAGCTCAGATTCAATGCTAAGAAGTGCAAGGTAATGCACCTGGGAAACAAAAACCCAGGGGAAAAGTACACAATGGGGGGGTGAGATACTAACAACAACAAAAATGGAAAGGGACCTGGAGGTAGTCATATCAGATGACTTAAAGGAGGGCAAGCAATGTGAGAGGGCAGTAAGGAGGGCTGGGGGAATACTGGGATGCATAGGGAGAGGCATCACCAGTAGAAAACAGGAAGTTGTTATCCTTCTGTACAGACAGCTGGTGAGACCCTATCTGGAGTACTGCATGCAGTTCTGGTGACCCAGTCTCTGCAAGGACATAGACTGGATGGAAGCTGTCCTGAGGAGGGCAACTAAAATGGTGCAGGGTCTGCACTGGAAGACATATGAAGAGAGACTAAAGGAGCTTAATATGTATAGCCTCGAGGAAAGGAGGGAGAGGGTGGACATGATAGAAACTTTCAAGTATCTCAAGGGACTCAACAGAGTCTAAGAGGGTAGCATCTTTCAAAAAAAGAGGTGTGCAAGAACAAGGGGGCACAATTTGAAGATAGAGGGGGGGCAGCTCAGAGGTAATGTAAGGAAGTATTTTTTCATAGAGAGGGTTGTGGATGCATGGAACGGCCTTCTGGAGGAGGTTATGGAGTCAAAAATAGTGGTTGAATTCAAGCATGCATGGGACAGTTATAAAACAGTTCTAGGGGGTAGGGGGTAGAAAGAAGTAGGCTGCTGGTTAACTAGGATCTGCAGCTTATCCATTAGGTATGGAAATGGGCAGACTGGGTGGGTCAAACGGTCCTTATCTGCCATCAAATGATATGTTTCTGTGTTTCTATTCAACTTACACAAACCACTCCAGTGAACCCAGAAATTAAAATTAAATCAATCCTCAGCCACTAGTACAAACTTAAATCTTTGTTGCAAATTGTCACTAAAAATACTGGCTCACTACACCAGCCAGCAGTCCACAGGAAAAAGCAATTTCAGTAGTATCTCACTCCTTCTGGATATGAAAGTAGTAACCTTCAAATGGATACCCTGCACTGCAAACCCCTTCTTGATTCAAGGAAGCAAAAATAAAAGTGACAATATAAAAGTATGGGAAACCTCCTTCACAGGTCCCAAGCAATATTGTGCTATTTTTAGGGTTACCACCTGTCCTGAGTTTCACAGGGCAGTCCTGATTTGGGCAGCTGTGTCCTGCAAAAAAACATGAAAAATACTACATGTCCTGACTTTTCAGTAGAAAAAATATTTTCTAACTTTCCACTAAATCTTTTTAGAAAACTATAGTACCTTAACTAAAATACATTAAGATGATATGAAACCATAGAAGCAACCAAGAAACTACAATACTTAGCCTTGATTCTGATTATATAGAGAAAACAAGTCTGTTGTGCTTTTCAAGGTTACGTACTGTCCAGCGAAAAATCATATTTCAGTAAGAAATGTCCCACTTTGGGCTTCTTAAAAGGTGGTAACCCTAACCATTTTCAGGCTCCCGGTTCTCAAAATATGAGTATGTTTTCTTCCCAGCAGTTCAGCAAATTCCAGCAACCTTCACCTTCAGCAGTTAGGGCCTTTCTGCTTGAATCACTTCCACACGGTGTGACTTCTACAAACAGTTCAGTTCTAGAAGGCTCCACCCAAAATCATTGTCTGACAACACCTGTAATGTAAGCAGCCCTTGCTGTGAAGACAGACTAGTTTGAACCTCTTCAGTCTTTTTCGGGGGTGAATACACAATCCACTCCACTGAACCCAGGAATTAAAATTAAATCAATTCTCAGCCACCAATACAAACCTAAATGTGTGTTGCAAAATGTCACTAAAAATACTAGCTCACTAAAACAGCCAGCAATCCACAGGAAAAAGCAATTTCAGTAGTATTTTACTCCCTCTGGATATAAAAGTAGCAACCTTCAAATGGATACCCAGCACTTCAAACCCCTTCTTGATTCAAACAAGTAAAAATAAAAGTGACAATATAAAAGTATGAGAAACCTCCCTCATAGGTCCCAAGCAATACTGTGCCTTTTTCCAGGCTCCCAGAACCCAAATTATGAGTATCCTTTCTTCCCAGTAGTTCAGCAGATTCCAGCAGCCTACGCCTTCAGTAACCCTTCCTCCCCCAATTTTATTATGCTTAGAATTGGACATATGGCCATGAACCAGCTTGGAACAGAAGGGCAGTGTGACTGCAACCTAACAGCTCTCTGTGAGTTCAGCTCAGGACACCTAAGCAGTACATCCACCTTACACCCTTCCCCTCCCTCCCTGCCATTCTTCTACCCTCCTCTGCTGGTTTTCTTAACTCCCACCCCATCTCCACCTCAGCTTATCTACCACCACCCCCTTCTCCCCCAGTTAAACCTACCGTCCACATTGCCACCCTCCTATCAGGAAAATCCAGGTCTTATAACCGGTCTATGAGAGCTACTTGGCAGGATAAGCAGATTAAAGCACCTCATGAATGTGACAGCTGTCGTTTTTTAAATCCTGGCCAAAATGTTTTTTTCACATCCTGAAATGTGATTTCACAGTCCCTGCATGAAATCACCTTTTGGCCAGGAGTTGAAAACTTTCTCTACATTTGTTCATCAGGTGGGGTTATAAGAAGGCTATGTTGAAAATTCAGTGTACTAATATTTAACAAGCATTTGTCAATGCTGAATGTTGTCTCACTGGGATTGGCATTGGTAGTGCCAGAGTTAGAGATGCATAATAGGAATGGCAGTGAAGTATTGAAGTGACACTAAACCCATCTCCACCCTGCAGAGACTGACAGGCATTGGGGTGTGCCTTTGGGTCGTCAGCTATAACGCTCATGCCATTTTACCTCACCCTACCCTGTAGACACTGACAAGTGTTGTGGTGTGCTTTGGGGTCTTTGGGCATTATACTTACCTCATTCCATAAGGAAATATGCTGAGGTGGGTGCAGTATAGGAGAATGGGGTGAAATTTGAGGCCAAACATTGCAAGGCACACCATGATGCCTGTCACTGGCTACAGGGTCTGGGTGGGAGATGGAATGATGTGAGCATTACAGCCGATGATCCCAAGTCACACCCCTGAAGCCTGTCAGTCTCTACAGGGTAGGGTGCTACAGTTGGAAACCCTAACACCGTAGGCGTGTGCTGGTATTTTCATTCCAAATTTTTCAACATGGACTTTTTGTGAGCCCACCTCATGAAGAGTGGCACTATTAGTTTGTTAGCTGAAAGGTGGTTTTGCACAGTGGCTATGCCATTTGGTGACACAGGGATGAAAGCACATTTTGGGCAGTATGTGGAAAATGACAACTATATTGTTCATGAGGAGTTGTAAAAAAATGGCAACGTTGAAAATCTGGAGTGAAAATATGAAAAATTAATGAAGTCATGAGCATGCATAGTAACTCTGCAACACACATCCGTAACTCATTTATTTTTCAGATTTTTTTAACCACATTTTTAACACAGGCATTTTGGGACCTCCCCTTATCAACAGTGGCACTGCGATTTTGTTGATTTGTCTGAAACATTGATTTTGCACAGTGACAACACCATTGTGCGACACAGGTGTGAAAACACATTTAGGGAAGGATGTGAAAAATGACAACTGTACTGTTCATAAGGAGGTGTGAAAAAATGCCAGTGTTGAAAATCTGGTATAAAAATACTCCAAATTTGCAAAGTTACAGGGCTGCGTGGAAATTGCGCAATGCACACTTGTAACACAGTCATCTTATGGAATTTCATCACCAAATTTTCAATATAGGCAACTTAGGACTTCTGCTCGTGAACAGTGTCACCGTCATTTCCTCAAACTGTCCCAAAAACTGATTTTGCAAAGCGACCGCGTTATTCTGCGCTGGACATGCGAAAACACATTTTGGCCAGGATATGTAAAATGACAGCTATACTTTTCATTAGGAGGTGTGGACAAATTCCAATTTTGAAAATCTGGAGTGCAAATATTACCAATACGTGAAGTTACAAGCGTGCATGGAAACTGCGCAATGCATGCTCGTAAAACAGCCATTCTTTGGATTATTTCCACCAAATTAGCAACATAGGCTTTTTGAGAGCCCCCCTCATGAACAGTGGCACTGTCATTTCATTAATCAGTCCCCAAAAAGTGATTCCGTGCAGTGACAATGAAATCACATTTCGGGACTGAATAACGTCATGACAGTGTCTGAATTCATGAGGAGAGGTCCCAATAACCCCATGTTGAACATTTGGTGTCAAAATTCCCATAAATGGCTGAGATATGCACCAAAGTTGAAAAAACCCTATTTATGCCATTATACAGCTTACTGACATTTCTTCAGTTTGCGGTTGGCTTTGAAGAGTACAGACGTGTTCCCTGTCCACCAAAGGTCGTCGCGCTGGACTCTGGAGGTAAGTATGGGGTGAGAGGGGTGTGGGGAGGCAGGGTGTAGAAAGGTGGGCATGGGTTGGGGAGGAGAAGGGAGACGTGAGAGACCATTTTCTTTTAACAGGTTTAAAAAAAACAAAAAAAATTGCGGGACGGTTTTCCTCTTTCAGGGGATTTAGCATGCTGGGGTGGGCTCCAAGCATGCCACCTAAGAGTTTTGGGGGGATGCTGTAGCCAACAGGGGAATGGGCACCCCATCAGCACACAAGAAAAGTGAGGGAAGGTGACATTATGCCGACGGGGAGTGGGCTCCCCATCTGCAAAATAAACAGGGAAGGGGATTAAAGCTGATGGGGATTGGGCCCCCCGTTGGCAAAGAAAGACTGTTGGGGGGGCACATGATGCCTTCGGCATACATTTTAAATGGGAGGGGGGGTTCATTATGCTGACAGGAAGAGGGCTCCCCTGTCAACATTGTGATAGGCGGCAACAGTCCCTGCCACCATGTTGCGTGCATGTCGGGAGGCATGTTGTGCTCCCACTGCATGAGAGATTCGCTCTCATTGCAGCAGACCTTTTCTTAGATGTGGTGATCACATTAGGGATGCATGATGTCAGTGTCTGCTGCTGGTTCATTGGGGAATGAAGGATGCACCTACTGATGTGAGCCCTGCATTCGCCCAACAGTGACTGCACCTCCAAATCTGCTACTACTGCAAGATGTTGGCTGGCATGCAAGCCAACATAAAAACTACAAAGTAATATGCTTACATTGAATTTTGCAAATGCAGCCTCATACCTTTGGTAATCTTCAATACTTTTACCCCACATTTGCAACATAGCCATTTCTTTACAGCACCTCATGAATGTGAAAGCTGGCATTTTTTTACTCTGGCCCCAAATGTGTTTTTGCATCCTGAAAGTTGATTTTGCAGTCCCTGCGCAAAATCACTTTAGGCCAGGAGCTGAACATTTTCTCTGCCCTTCTTCATGAGGCAGGGTCTTAACAAGACTATGTTGCATATTTGGTGTAAAAATATAAAAAAATGAATTTTCCATATTTTTACCTTAAATTTCTCCACCTGCAGTCCTATCGGATCTGGCCAGATTTTGTTTCTTATTGTGGGGTAGTTCACTCTGCTGGAGGCACTTTGGATCTTCCCTAAAGTGCAGGCCTTTATTTGTTGTGTATGCATTGTCAGAAGCCTTCATTTGTCTATACATCTCTCCCTACAATGTTGCATCCCTTATGAACACTTTCTAAAGTGCACGCAAAGTAGGAAAATGATCCTACTGCAAATCTCTAAAAAAATTTGTATTTTAAGTACACTTTGTAAAATTACAAACACTTTTCCAAGTGCACACAAAGTAGGAAAACCATCCTACAACAAATCTTAACATTATTCTTATTCTTATTTTGAGCACATTTTGTAACGTTATGAACACTTTTTTGAGGTGCATGCAAAGCAGGAAACCCATTCAAATGCAGAAAAAAATATTTGTATTTTTAGTATGTTTTGTAAAATCAGAAACAATTTTCAAAGTGCCTGCAAGATAGGAAAACCATTCTACCACAAATCTTAACAAAAATCATATTTTGTGTACAAACATATTTGTATTCGAGTACATTATGTAAAACATATAGAATAGTGTCCGGGTGACCATACACAACAAGGCTATGTTTCCATTGAAGGGATGTGATGATGTCATACAGACCTCGAGAGCGAAGCTCGAGATGTCCGAATCAATCACATCCAGATGGAAACAAGTTTGTTGTCTGGTCACCCATATACTATTTTATATAGTATATGGTTCCCAGAAATGTCTTCAGTTTAAATACAAGGTTTCATACCATGTGTTCACACACTCGCTTGCTCCCTCTCATCGCTGCAGTCCCGCTCTGCCTCCGGTCCTTGCTATGGTTCCACTCACCACCCGATATTTCAAAGCGCCAGTTATTTAAAAAAAAAAAAAAGGAAAATGCCAAACTGATAGTTTGGACACACACGCCGACAATGGCAGTTTGTGTCCAAACTATCTCAGTGAAATGCTTGCCCCTCCACTCGCTAAGTGGTGCCACCATTTTACCACGTTTGTTTTTTGAACACTGAGCTGCTTTAGCCAATCAGGTAACAGCTCAAGGGGGAGAAGTTGTTGTAGTAATGTTGCGACATCAGAATGATGCTACAACATCTTTTTTTGACCTTTGAACTGTCCTACAACAGCTTTTGGAAAGCCATTGCTCTTTATCCACAATAAGCCCTAACCATATACTATAAACGTTTTTAGCCGGCCTACCAGTGGCAAGGTGTCTTCATGTGGTGCCGACATCCTGGGTTTGGAGACAGACTCAGGAGAGGAAGAGCTGGCAGGGGGGAGAAGGACTGAGCATCCGAGGGACAGCTCTCCTTCAGGGGGAAGGGGCAGAGTGTCTGGTGCTTTTCAGACGTATGGTGGAGGCTGGGGGTGCCACTGCAACCGGTGCCATTTGACATGGTTATGGGGCAGATGAAGGGCTTCAGCACCTGTACGTTACTGCTAGTGCCACTTCATGTAGCATCCAAAAATGCTGTCGCTCCCCACCTTGATGCCTGCCTCACAGTCTTGGAGCATTCTCTGTGCCTCTCACCCCAACCACAACTGTGTTCTTTTGAGTGGCTCACCTCGCAGCCCCACCCAGGGGAGCAAGCCCAGGGTGCCCTGCTGGCAGCGTTGATGCTGCCAGTAACCTAGACTTGTTCCATGGGTGTAGGGTCATCTAAATGGGCCAGCCCTGGGGGTAAGCCAGGATGTCTGGAGGTTGTAGAGGTTCAGAGGGTGGCAGTGGGTTTTGTGAACATTTTTGTGTTTCATTAATTATAACTAATTATAAAATGGGTAGAAACAGTTCTTGATGCTGACTGGCTGACAGCCATTGACAGTTATATATTTGTTTAGGTTATACAATGGAAAATAACAAGTGCCAGTATTGTAACTGCATTACAAGAAATATCCCTGTTCCATAGAGAAAATGGTTTCCAACAAAAAAAAATTTGCCTGCCACATTCTTTATTGATCCAGATGCTTCCAACCCCTAACCTCAGCCTATTTGTCTCTGTGCCTCCCTCCCAGTCCACAAAACAGTCACCAATAAAATTGTTTCTCCCTTCCATCCCATACACAGTCTTTTTTTGTATCTAAAGTACCAGCAGTCTGTCACTGTCCTGGATGACCCGCAGAGAGTAAGAGCGCCAATACTTTTATGAAACTTGCAACTACAGATAGAACCATGCTGCCAGCAAGACCATTAAGAAAGCTTAGTCTTGTTGACAGATTAGTGACCTGCTGTGGTTGCTCTTTGCCATAATGGCAGCTCTCTCCTAATGTCAGTGCCACATTTGATAGAGAAAAAAAAGTAAACTTCATTTAAAAAAAAAGCCTGCATTTATTTTAAGAGAGAGGAGCAAGCCGAGTGAAAGTAAACATGAGAAGTCATCCAAGCAGTGTGAAAGGAAGCGGGAGAAGTTTGGCTAGTAGCCAGTGGGGGCAGACAGCATATCACCAACAAAGAAAAAAAATTATTTCCCTGACCCACACTCCTCAGCTGACTCAGCCCTGGTCTCTCACCCTCCATTTCCAGTGGCAGAGAGTGAGACCACCACAGTTTTGTACAACATGTAAGCACAGAAGGTAGCCTACTGCCAGCAAGACCACAAGGAAATCTTGGTCTTGCTGGCCACCTAGCAACCTACCACAGTCACTCTGTATATGATAGGGAGAGGCAGATGTGAGAGAAAACACTCTCAAAACAAATGCACAGTCAATCCAAAAAGAGAATGGGGGACAAAACGGTGTGAATGGAACTGAGAGGCAGGTCAGGGAGAAAAGTGTGCAGAACAAATAGACAATGAGTGTACTGAAAGGACTATTTTACTTCAAAAAACAAAACCTTTCAACATTCATTAATCTATTTAAAAAGTTATAATATTTCTCAACATATACCCATTTTATAAGTGCAGTAACACACTCAGACGTGTGGTTTATTCTGGTTAAACATTCTTCTAGAGGCAGTAAGGAAATTAATCTGTGGCCTTGTGCTTCACTACACCCCAGGTGTGCTTTTATCTAGAATACACCACATCCCATCATATGTTATTGCTTATTTACTAATTTGTTAATTTATACAACAAAGTACATGTTGAATCTCATAGAACCCCTCCCTCACAGACACCTAATACATACCCAATACTTTTAAATTTTTTAAAAGATGCATTAAATTAAATTTTTGTGTAGAACTTGTAAAAAAGTGTGTAGTTTTAGATATTCTTCTCAGTAATTATTTCACACATGTGTGATCAATTAAGCACAATTAACATAAAAGCTAGATACTTTTTAAAAAATCTCTCAAAAGGATCTAGTCCCATGAGCTATCTACAAAACCTGTAAGATTCACAGCTCAGGTCTAAGCTATCTTTTACTTATAAGAGCACAAAATATGTAGTTAGGAAATTGGGTAAAAATACTTAATTTCATCCCTTGATATGTCCAAAAGTTCAAACCTGATCCTGCTGAAATTTGGAGGGTTAACAGACCCTAGAATAGAAAAGGGGCATACTGCATGTAACAGTCCTAGGTTCTAAAACAGCTGAGATATACCTACAGTATCTGAAAATTACTATTTTTATTAAAACACCAAAGCAACCTATTTATACATGTGCTACCACACCTGAAAAATGTTTGCATACATCAGTATAGACATGAGTACTGACAAATACTGAAGGACAGAATAGAGTATGACAAGGGTTGAGAATGCTACAAAAAGGCAACAATCTGATTTGAAATATATAAACTTACTGTAGTTTACTAAAAAGGGTACAGTGCCAGATTGCCAGAAGCCTGGTTAACAAGATGGCAGCCTTGCAGTCATTGATGGCAGAATGAGAAGTGGACATAGTGGCCATCAGAGATATTTGGGTGACACTTAACCATAATTGGGACCTGAAAGTTCCAGGTATAAACTATACAGGAAGGATATGGGAAACTGGAAGGGGGGAGTGGCTCTGTGGAGGAAAAAAGGGATAAAGTATACCAGAGAGAAAGCGGTGGAAGGTAATAATGAAGTATTGTGAGTATAGGTACAATCCATTAGGGGGAAGACACTAAAAAAGGGAGGGTGGTCTACAGGCCACCTTCCCATAAATAGGAATTAGGGTACTAGGGTCCCAAATCAGTGAAATGGACAGTAAGGCTGAGGTAGTAATCATTGTGGATTTCAATTTAACTCAGGTAGATTGGAAAATCCCAGCTTCCTCCTGTACTAGGGAACAAGTACTGCTGGATGCATTTCAAAGTGGCTTCCTGACTCAGGGTGTCTTGGACTGCACTAGGGAGAGAGCTATATTGGACCTAGTCATGTACAACTGTGGGCATGTTCAAGATGTGACAGTGTAAAAGGCACTTGCAGGTAATGATCACCATGCAGTGTGATTTCACTTGGACATGGGCAGGGAGATGGTCAGAATCAGGACAAAGGTTTTGGATTTTAAGAGGGTTGACTTTCATAGGATGGATGAATTTCTAGAAGGCCACCTTGCTGGAATCAAAATGGAAATTGTTGTACAACTGATTTAGACAACAGTAAAAGAGGGACTGATGGAGGCCACTAGTGAGTGTGCAAAAATAAAATGTAACAAATCTAAAGCCAAAAAGCCCAGCTGGATAGGGAAGTAGGTGACAAAAGCAGTAGATGCCAACAGGTAGCATTCCTGAAATACAAATGAACATGGAATGAAGATAATAGGATGGAATACTAAATCAAGAAAGGCAAGCTGAGCAGTTAGGGTGGCAAAGGCTAAAAGAAAGTGCAGCTAGCACAGCAGGTAAAAACAGGGTAGAATGCATTTTCTCCAATAAATATAAGGGAGAAAAGAAACACCAAGGATGAAATAAGAAGATTAAAAAAGGAGGGTGGTTTGTCAGAGAGTGGTGAAGAGAAAGTGGAGGTACATAGCAAGTACTTCTCTTCAGTCTTCACTACAGAGAAGGATGGGCCAGTACTACAGGGGAACAGGAGGAAGGGGACAGTGAACACAGTGTCATTCATACTGATGGGGTACAAAAGTGCCTATGGAGCCTATATGTAAATAAAGACCCAGGACCAAACTGTGTGCATCCAGTGTTCCTAAGGGAGGTGGGAGAGGCCCTGGCAGGTCACCTGGCAGACCTGGTTAACAGTTCTGCAGTCTGTGATCATGCCCTGGGATAGGACAACTGCACTTGTGGTACCTCTTCACAAAAGTGGGCTGAAGGATGAACCAGGGAGCTACAAGTAGGTCAGCCTGACCTCAATAGTAAGCAAACTGATGGAGTCCATTCTGAAAGAGAAACTGGTGAGTTTTCTGGAGGATAATAGATTTCAGGATGTGTGGCAGCATGGGTTTATGTTGGAGGAGGTCCTGCCAGACACACCTGACTGACTTCTGTGACTGGATCACCAGGGTAGTGGACAAGGGCCAAGCAGCTGATATCATGTACCTTGACTTCACTAAGGACTTTGACTCTCTAGATACTGGTTGGGAATCAAGAAGACCTAGGAGTGGGGAATGAACTGGTTGGGTGGATCAGAAGTTGGTTACAGTGCTGAAGCTTAAATTTTGTTGTGGGGAGGTGGGTTCACAGAAGCTTGGTCCCTGACCATTGGGGGCCCACAGGGCTTTGTGCTAGGCCTGGTGTTTTTTAACACATTCAATAACATATCCATAAGTGACTTCATGGGTGGGACTAAAGGTAAGATATACCTGTTAGCAGATGACACAAAGCTCTGTGGAAGGGTGGACATAGAAACATAGTAACACAGAATTTGATGGCAGATAAGGACCACTTGGCCCACCAAGTCTGCCCATTTCCCTACCTGATGGATAAGCTGCAGATTCTAGTTAATCAACAGCTTACTTCCTCCTACCCCCCACTAGAATTACATTATGTCTGTCCGATGCATTCTTGAATTCTCCCACTGTTCCTGACTTCACAACCTCCTCAGGAAGGCTGCTCCATGCATCCACAACCCTCTCTGTGGAGGAAGGGAGACTGGAACTCAAGCAAGACCTGGCTCAGCTAGTGAAGTTGTCTGGCATTTGACAACTGGGATTCAATGCTAAAACATTCAGAGTCATGTACTTGGTGGCTAAAAACCCAGGGACCAAATACTGTCTGGGTGGTGTGCAGATAACCAGGTCAGAGGAGAAAAATTAACTGGGTGTAATTATCAAAGAGTGACCTGAAACAGTCAACATAATGCAGGAAGACTGCAGCCAAAAAAAATTGGATGCTTGGCTGCATAGCCTGGGGAATCACCAGTAGGAAGGTGGAGGTTATAGAAACATAGAAAGGTGACAGCAGAAGGAGACCAATGGTCCATCTAGTCTGCCCATAGGTTTTCAGGGAACCCTAATGAAACCACATCTGGAGTACCCGTATCTCAAGAAGAATATCAACTTATAGCTGCCCAGTGGAGTGGAGGGCTAAGGCATTGGTGCCTTAACTTCTGCTACGCCATGCTGGTAACCCATGTTCAGTGGTGAGCACAGGTTGCTGGGGGTTGGCTGGGAGGGAGATGATCGAGCGTCCAGAGGACTGGTCTCCTCTCCCAGGGAATGTGGATTGGTGTTCCTGCTGAATAACTGCCACTGGGTGGAGGTCTGAGTGTAGAGTGGGTCCAAGGCCCCACAGATGGGAGGGCACTGTAGGACTCTGCATCATGTGCACACCTCCACATGTGCATGTTGACATGCATGACCCAGCAACAGGGAAGGTAGAAAACAGAAAAGGGGTTGCTGGCAGGCTCCATGATGCCCTGGCTGCACTCCTGATTTGTGGTACCGCCTGAGAATCTGGATTGTTTATCTGTGGGAGAAGGACATCCCTCCACTTCCTGGACCTGCCATGGGGGAAATTTGTGGAGGACTTGCCTGGGTAGGAGCCAGAGTCCAGGGAGTCATGCTCACAGGCAGAAACAAGCCTCTTACAGAGAGAGCTGTATCTGTGCCTTCCAGCTGCCCAGTGGGAGAAAAAGGAATATGAAAAAAAAGAATATCAACTTGCTGGAAACAATCCAGAGAAGGGTAACAAAGATGATTCAGAGCCAGAAGGGTAACACCTATGAGGAGACTCTCAGACAGCTTAACACATGCTCTCTTGAAGACCGAAGGGAGAGGGGTACATGATTGAGATATTCAGGGGGTGCGGTCTGTTTTAAGACTGAATTGGTCCTCACTAGTGTACCAGTTGAAGATGCTGGGTCTTTTGAGTGTGCCATAGTAGCAGGTGTAGGTTATAGGATGGCACTCATCTACCATCCACCCGGGGATGAGAATCTATTCCTTCAGGAAGTAGCACACTTCATGGTCAATCTGGCATTTGAGTCACCTAGGCTGATGGTCCTGGGCGACTTCAATGCCTCGATCGATGACGAACTCTTGTATTTTGGACAACGCTTCCTCTAGTTGATGATATCACTGGGCCTTACACAGGTTGTTACCTCTGCTACTCATAAATATGGCCACTCTCTTGACTTGGTTTTCCTCCTGCAGATCAAAGCCTCTGACATGGGGGTAGAACTCATCGAATGGTCCGGTCACTACACTGTGAGATTCAATTTTTTCACCCCCTTTCGTAGGCCTTTCCCTGTGGAGATGGTCAGGTACCGCCCTTCACAGGATCTGAGCCCTTATGGCCTAGTGGTGCTTGATCTATCGAAATTTCCTATGGCAAGCAAGGACCCAGAGGCTTTGGTTCTGGCTTATAATGAGGCCATTACCACAGCTCTGGATTCTGTTGCTCCTGTTCACGTTCGTCCTCTCTCCCTCTGCCCTCAGTCTCTGTGGTTTGACGGGACCTTGAGGAAGCTGCAGTGATTAGGACTAAGGTCAGAGCGTTGTTGGCAGAAATCCACCCTAGAGGTTGACCATCTTAGACTGCTTGGGCATTATTGACTCTACCAGTCAGCAATCACCCATAAGAAGGCAGACTTCCTGTCCGGGGAGATTGCTGCCACTTATAACTGACCTGCTCAGCTCTTTTGAACTGTGGAAAGCCTGCGCAACCCAGCTTGCCTACAGGTTCGAGGAGCGTTTTCACAATTGGAGTGTGAGGAGCTTGCTCAGTTTTTTGCTGATAAGGTGGCCGACATCAGGGTGTAGACCCGATCTACATACTCTATGGGAGTTGCTGATGATCAGGGCTTGATCACTGTCCCTCACTTCTCTTGGAGTTCTTTCGACCGGCTGGAGATTGTGGATGTTATGCGGATTGTCCAGGGTATGCTCCCTACTTGCTGTAGTTTAGACCAGGGACCAACTTCCCTGATTATGGGCTGTTGTGATATTATCAGCCCAGTCTTGGCGCAGATAGTCTGGTGCTCCCTTGAATCAGGTGGGTATCCTAGCTCCCTGAAGGAGGCAGTGGTTGTAACAAGGGATATAGAAGTATGCCCCTATGTTACAGGCAAACCTCATTTTGGTCTAAAACATAAGGTGTTTGTGTAACAAATAATGAACTATGAAGCTAAATCATATTAAAACTTGCAAAAGTTACAAGTTAAAACTGAGCAACAACTTGTAATATTAAAGTGTCTTTTGATATTTGTACTAATCATGTGAGTAATAGAAAACAGGTGTCTTAAGTGTCTGCACAAACAGAAATACAGGGAGAGAGTTCAAATTATCCCTTCAGACTATTTTTAGTGTTTATTATTAGGACGGGCCAGAGTGCCTGTGTGCACATTCCTAAGTGCAAACCTATTTCTTCCTCCTAAGAACTGGTAATGACCATTATTACTATCCTTATATAGTAGTATAATTTACACTATCAATACATTTGTGCTGACAAGAGCTAGCACATACATTAGCTCATACATTAGCTCATGCATGTATTAAAAGGAGAATTGTCTTGTCATGCAAGAACTAAAAGGAGAATTGCCTTTTAAAGTTAAAGTTTATATTTGTCTTGGACCAATCATAGACAACCATAGTACTGTCTTCCACTATATAAGCAAGCCACTATACACTGTTAGTCTGAAGAATGAAGAATGAAGGATGTACCACTTGTAATCTCTTGCTGTGATTATTGTTATAATCATTAAATTCTTCCGCCTTCAGCCTCATCTCCGTTCATCTCCTTTCTAAGTATTTGTAATAGATAATTTACCAAGGGTAATTTTTTACCCACCTCTACAATTGGTGCCTTAAAGACTTGGATCGCTGGTGCTGCATGCTGAGGAGGCTGCCTAACTGCTGGTTGGTTAGTCAGCAAGCCCTAATAAGAAGGTGAGGATGTTCGAGACGTGGTGCTGCTGGCTTTAAGCGAGAGAAGAGGGTACACACAGACAGTCACAGCCACTTGACAATCAGGTGATGTATGCTTTGTAGTTTCTCATATTGTTTTAAATATAAAGTAATGCTTAACTCTGTAGGAACTCTAGGGGCAGAGTAGGTTAGTGAAGGTGCTGGGACTTGCAAGCCGGACCTCACAAGGGAGCCAGAAGACATAATTAGACAGACCAGGGCACCAGTGCACGGGTGCACCTGCCTGTAAAGGCTAGGCAGGCAAGAAAAAGATAAGAAAAATGAGTATGGAAACAATAATAGGTCGTTTTCTAGGAAAACACCTAAAGGGGGAAGCATATGAACCAGTGCCTGATGATCAACAGGCACAATTGTATTTTACTCAGCAAGTGTCCCTTCATAATGAGGGAGTAAAAAATGAAAAGGAAATCTTTGCAAATGAATTGCAAGGGCTGTGGCAGTATAATCAGACTATTGTGTGTCGACAGAATAAAGAAGTAGCCCAGATGAGGGACGAAAGGGATCAAAATGCTAAACAACTAGAAGAATTAACATTGATGTATAAAGATAGCATCCCAATAGATCAACACCAAGAGTTAGAACAGCAGTGTATTAATTTTAGGACACAGCTAATAAAAGCACAAAGGGATTTGTGTCTGTTAAATAGCGATCATGCACTTCTACAGATTAAGCTAGACCAACAGTCACAAGAGCAGGTTAGTGAAACCAGGCAACTGTATACAGAACTACAGTATGCAATGGAGAAGATTCAAGAGTTAAGTAATATAGAAGAAGGGGTAATAAAGGTTAAGGTGGCACCCGTGCAAACAAGGGGAATGACGGCCACCGGCGGACCTATGTCTGCTACCACAAGGTATCAGCAAGAACAATATGCTTTAGAGCTGCAAAACAAGTCTGCTAAATATGGATTAAAAAGGGAATACGCTGAAAAAATGGGAAACAAGGAAGAGGCAGAAAGACATAAAAAGCAAGAATATAGCTATGATAAAAAATATGCAAAAGTAAGAGATACTTTGAGAGAGGATGATGAGGCACGACAGGCTATGGGTAGAGAAAGTGATGAAGAAGGGCCCACTACCCCCCCACCAGGAGCTAAAAAAGAGGAATGGGTAGAAAGGAGGAAACACAGGAAATGGAGAAGGATGGAGAAGTGGAAAGCAGGAGGTAAGGTAGAAGACAAGAAAGGTGGTACGGGAGCCCCGCAATCCCAATAACCATTAAAAAGGAAGATAAAAGCCCTATAGTCAAGGATCTGACTATAGAGGAAATAACCAATTTGGGCCAAATGCTAGGTCCAATTGATCACAAAACCAACCTACCTCAATTGCGGCAGAAATTAAAGCAGTTAACAACCACCTCCGCTTAACCAACCAAGATGTATGTAGGTTGGTTACGCTTAAATTGTCCCTGCCTTAGCAGAAGCTATGCCGAGGAGGTCCAGGGACACACAAAGGGGCAATGCAAAATATAAATTCATGGGCAGACTATAATGAAGTAGTTGAGGCTATAAGAAAAGCTAGAGGGGAATCTGCAAAACAAGAAGTTGACTGGGACAGAATACTGCAAGTAAAGCCACAGTCGGGAGAGGGACCACGGTCTTTATCCTCGGCTTTTGAGGTCTATCAGAGGCACTGGAGGGCAGGATTGTCCCTCGGAAGATGATACTACCTTCCAAGACTTATGGATTAGGGCCTATGATTTAGACCCCACCCTACGGACAGTTGTAAAACTGGCTCCAACTCAGGAGGAGCGAATCACCCTCCTAGAGACTTATCTTAATGAGAAACAGCGAAAGGCAGAAGTTGCAGCTGTGACATGGACAAATGAAGGACCACAAAAAGAAACTAGAACGTGCTTTAATTCTAAAAAGCCTGGCCATATAATAAGTGATTGCTGGGCAAAGGGGGGAGGTAAGGAAGGACAAGGACCTCGGCAAATGGGAAGGGGCCGAGGGCAAAAAAGGCAAGATGCAAGAAATAAACCAGGACGAGGGGGTGATAGTGCACAGGATTTGTTGGATCGGTTAAAACAATATTAAATGCAGTGGAACGAAACAACTGCGCGTCATTAAGAATTTGATGATGAAGACATCATCAAGCTGCTGGCAGCGATCAAACAGTTGGCTGAAGAATAGGGATGCGGAGGCCCCGGGGCCCCTGACTCACGATGGGTATGTGCGCTAACATTTGATAACCAAGGGTGACCAACTGTGCCACTTAAAATGGGAAAAAAACAGGTGATGGCTTTAGTTGATACCGGGGCAGCCGTCTCACTTACTACTATGCACATACCACTGGATCCAGAAAAACCTCCCTTACAAATAGAGGGCTGCACAGGACACACAGCACAAGGGTACGTGACTTACCCACAAATAGTTGTTTTAGGAACCAAGGTAGTTGGGGAGGGAAGATTCATAGTAATGGAGGGAAGCCTCACAAAGCAAAATATAATAGGAAGTGACTTTTTAAAGAAACACCGCCTAATTATTGATTTAGTCAATAAGTGCTGTAAATAAGTAACAGTTAAAGGGTATAGTATTACAACAGTACCTGAGAGTTATATTTGGGCTTCAGTTAAATCCAATAAAGCATATAGCTGGCCTGAGGTAAGCCAAACAGAGTTACAATAAATAATAGACAAATACCCCAGTGTCTGGGCAGTGTCTGGCACTGATTGTGGGACTGTCAGTGATACAGAGATAGCAGTGGAAGGCCCTGACCCTGGACATACTAAACAGTACCCCATCCCACAGGAGGCAGTAACAGGAATAGAGCCAGTAATTAATGATTTATTGTCCCAAGGGGTATTGCGACCCATTTGCTCAACAGCAAATAGCCCTATATGGCCTGTTAAAAAACCTAATGGAAAGTATCGTCTAACTATAGATTACAGAAAATTAAATAAAGTAACTCCACAAGTTAGCCCTATTGTAAGTACGGCAATTGAAATGTTCAACAAACTTAAACCCACAAGTAAAGTTTTCTCGGTCCTCAACCTGGCAAACGGATTTTGGTCCCTGCCCCTCAGCCAACAAGATCAGTATAAGTTTGCTTTTACTTTTAAAAATAAACAATACACCTTTACTAGTTTGCCCCGGGGGTTCCACTCCTCCCCAATGTTATTTCATCGCTATGTGCAACAAGTACTCCGAGAGGAGGGGTTGGAACATGAAGTAATTCAATACGTGGATGATTTGTTGTTGCAAAGCAGAAATATGGCGGAGCACGCTCAATTATTAGACCGAGTGCTTAAAGCCCTAGCTAAAAGAGGTCTTAAAATTAATCCAGAGAAGGTACAAATTGCTAGGCCAGAAGTGACATTTTTAGGAACCATAGTGTCAGAGAAGGGTAGGCGTGTTGACCCTGCCAGGGCTACCCTTATACAAAAGTTACCTTTACCAACAACTGTAACAGGGCTTAGGAAACTGTTAGGAATGACCAATTTTGTAGAGATTATATTGAAGGTATTCTGAGATCACTAAGCCGCTGTATGCGTTATCAGACAACCCACCTAAAAGAGGACAAGCTAATATGGGAAGGGAAGAGTTGCAGTGTTTTAAGAAATTAAAGCAAGCTGCTAATGCAAGCTCCAGCTTTAGCCATCCCAGATCATGCAAAGCCATTTATAATACAAGCTGTAGCAACAGATGACACTATAATAGCAGTCCTATTACAAAATCGTTGGGATAATTTGGTCCCAATAACATACTTAAATCGACAGTTGTCTAAAGTGGAACAAGGTTTTAGCCAGTGTGAAAACATTATTGGCAATAGCGTGGACAGTACAAGCCTCAAGAAATAGTTGATTTAGCCCTATAATTATCCAAACAACTCACACGCCCATTAAATTGTTAGTGGAAGGAAAGGCAAAGGGAGTCAGCCATTGCAGGCAGGCTAAGTGGCTGCTAGCACTACAGGATAAACAAGTTACAGTACAAAAACTCAATAAGCCCCACATGATGCAGTACTTGACTACCAAGGAGAACCTCACGATTTGTGGGGAACCTATGCAACAGGAGGCATATTTGTCCCCCTTTGTAGAGAAACATGGAGATGACAAAGGTCATACAATGTTGTGTGTTGATGGATCACGATACTGGGAAAAAGGAAATGCCTATACTGGGGCGGCTGTGTATTTTAATACTGGGGATGATGATGAAATGAGGCCCCTAGATCAGCAGTGGTTGCTCATTAAATTGTCACCAGGAGATTCGTCTCAATACACAGAACTGGTACCTATATTTGAGGCGATAAAGGCAGTCCCATACGGGCGCATTACAATTTGTACTGACTCACAGTTTGCTATAGGCTCACTAACCACATGGTTGCCTATATGGGCTAGAAGGGATATGAAAACAGCTACAGGGGAGCATGTGCGACACAGACAGCTTTTAAATGCAATTTTAAAGGAAGGGGAGAAGCTCCCAAGGAGAATAGCTTTAGTTAAAGTAAAAGCTCACACTAACAGTAAGTACTGAACTTTTGAGGAATGGGAAATGAAAGGCAGACAAATGGGCTAAAATCGCTGCCAAGAAAGGAGACCCTTGAAGGGCATCAGACCACAGGATAGCCAAGACTCAAGTAGTGTTAGTGAGGTTAAAAGGGTGGATATTCTGCCTAACTTACAGGAGCTCCAAAAACAGGACCAGTGGATACAAGAGAAAATAAAACAAGTGCAAATGGATCCGAAGGTCCATGGGGTCTTCACATTAATAGATAATGTTTTATATCAAAGGGGGGAAGACAAAATCCCAAAGTGGGTAGTGCCCGACTCTTTACAAAAGGACATTGTACTAGAAAACCATCGGTGGGCGGGACACCCAGGACAAGATAAAACCTGCCAAATTATTAAAGGTAAATATTACTGGCCCGACATATCTAAAACTGTCTGATCAGTATTACAGACATGCTTAATATGCCTCCAGCAGGACCCCAAGTGAGAAAAATACCCCCTACAGCGATTACCTTTAGCAGAAGGACCATGGGATGCATTACAAATTGATTAAGTTGGGCCGTTGCCCACCGCAAAGGGGGGATATAGGTATATGCTGGTAGTGATAGATATGTTCTCAAAATGGGTAGAAGCATTTCCAGTTAAGAGTGCCAATGCTATAACAACAGCTCGAATTTTATATACACAAGTTTGTGCTAGGTGGGGATTTCCTAATATCATAGAATCTGATAGAGGAACTCATTTTGTAAATCAAGTGATGCAGGAAATGTGTAAGATAATGGGAGTTCAACAGCAACTGCATTTGCCATATAGGCCTCAGGCCTCAGGGATGGTGGAAAGATTAAATCGGACTTTGAAAAATGCCCTTAAAAAGGCAGTATTGGATGAAGGAAAGGACTGGGTTACACACCTCCCGGGGATTTTGAGGGTCATTAGAGGGACAGTCCAAGCTAGTACAGGATTAACCCCTTATGAATTGATGACAGGAAGAAAAATGAGGTTGGTGCACCCACAGGATGTACCCCCACCAGGCTCAGCTTACCCAAGATAAGGTTAAACATTAGCAGTTTTAAAGGCAATACAGTATCAACTAGACAAATATTTAACCTTTGCAGCCAGGAACATGGCTGTGGCACATGAGCAAAATAAGCAAGGTAGACAGCCGGTAGCAGGATGGGGGCTACCTATAGAGGAGGGAGATGTAGTGATGGTGCGAAATTGGAAACAGAAAAATCCTTGGAAGGATGCTAATTGGTTAGGACCGTACCAAGTGTGCAAACGGTTAGGTGAGAGTACAGTATATGTGGTTAAAGTAAGCGGCAAGAAAGGGGCTGGAGGAAGGAAACAAGAATTCTGGGTACATGTTGATCAGTGTAAAAAAGTGCCAGACAAAGCTGGTTGAAAATTAAAATACTACACTTGATGTTTATAGCCATGAAGACACAAAGCATCATTATCATCGGCTTGGTGACAGCCATAAGATTTTCTATAATCCCCAGCCTAAACATTAATCTGGAACAGACTAATGTCACGTGTGAGTATGAACAGTCCATTACACTGTTAATCAGTTGGAACTGGGACCCTCTTGATACCAACACCTACACGACACGAGCATGGAAAGCCACCTGGACTAAAAACAACCATACTTTTATATCTACAGACTGGTGTGTGGACATTTTTAACAGCTGGTCCAGCTGTGCCTCAAAGCTCAAGACTAGATCATTGCAAATCTACATGGACTAAAAACAGAAAAAATGTGTTTCTTGTTATAAACAGAGCCACACCAAAGGACAATGGTGTTTATGTGTTAACTCTGTCCTACTGTCTTTGGGGTGATAATAGTGTTTGTAATGTTGCTGGTGTAAACAATTCATTATGTTTTGTAGTCTCAGATGCCATATACTTAACTGTAACACCAACCGAATGCCCAAATGTGACAAAAGGGCCAGAGACTGGACTTACATCAACACCTATTGATCAAATACTTGTAAATAATGTAAAGTACAGTAGAGTGCATATAAACTTAGATTTTTCTGCTTGGAATATAAATGTTAACAGTAGTTGTGCAGACACTGGTGTGTCAAAGTTTTATGCCACCATGTTAATTGACATGTTAAGTGCCTTCCATGCCAAAACAGGGAGCATAATGACCCCTCTCATTAGTGAAGAAAGGGTTAGTAATACTAGAAAGAAACGAGATCTGTGGGGAGATCTGGCTGGACTTTTTGGATCAGGAATGAGCATATGGAATAGGGCAGACCTTGAGGCCATTAAGGGATACCAAGACCAGTTTAATACTAATACAGGAGAAAGGGTCTTGCTACCACTTACATTAGGCCAGCAAGGTTTAGCAATGGAAGAGCGTTTATCTGTGTACAATATACATGACGTAGGCTGTTTGTTTAAAGAGGTAGAGCACAAAATTAATGAAGTTGTGGTTGAACATAATGAAGAAGTTTTTAATAATAGCATAAATACAACTGTAGTGTGTAGTGCTTATGGATCTTATGTTTTAACTCAAGTTAGTCAGATGTTACAGGAGATTACTAATAATCACTTGCCTAACCAAATTTCTGATGCACAGTTAAAATTGTGGTATTGTCCAGATTGAGTCAATGTTAATGATAGTAGGTGTATAACTTTTTGTGTTAAAGCTCGAGCCCCACCTATGTGGTGGATTCGTAAGGTAACCAAAGTATATGTTAAACCACAAGTGTTTAGACCTAACAGTACGCTTAGTAGCACCATGAGGGTGTCCCTCATGGTAAGACTACCTCAAGTTGAGTATAGCAAGGAGGTGTACTCCCAAATAGTAAAAATACACTCTGTAGGGTATTTACAAGGCCAGTATTATGCATATCGAATTTCGCCCCCAGAGATCCTAGTACGTAGTAATGATGGGTCCTGGGTAGCACCAAACTTACATTGCTGTGAAGAAATAAATAGTCAATGGATATGCCAGTGTGACGTCATGTCACAAATGCAACCCATCTGTGGGGAAATTCCCATGGGTCAAGCTGAAAATAATACTGCCTTGTGCCCTATCCAGTTAAAACGATGGTATACCCCCACAAGTAGTTGTAACCTATAATAGTACTAACCAATACTGTGTTGTTACAAATATACCTATCTTATTTTATGAAGGACAAAAGTGTACTATTCACAACCCAAACTTTTGTATTATTCCCAAACATAACGTATATATTGGTGATAAGGTGTTGCACCCTATTACCAACCTGGAGGATGAAAATTATAATGTGACATTTGATACCCCACACCAAGCATATGATATTAACAAGTATGCGCCATTATTTGGAGCTGTAATACCTCTCCTATCTCTTAACGTGCAGTCACTTTTAAATCGGAAAGATACTCATTTGATACAAATACAAAATACCGCTCATAAGGCACAAGTAGTTGTAAATGAATTGCTCAGTGAAAGTGATAATGAGCACTTGATTTATAGCTATTCAGGGGGACCCTTAGGAGTCCTGTCTTTTAAAGTTTTACTTGTGTTGCAAGTGGTCTTAGTGTTTTTGGTAATTATAGGCCTATGTCGCTTAAGACTTACTATTTGTAAGGTACGAAATGAGATGTACATGCTCCGAGGAGATGCACTGTTGCACAAATAATAATTAAGAAACATAGGGCCAAGGGGGGCTTGTAACAAGGGATATAGAAGTATGCCCCTATGTTACAGGCAAACCTCATTTTGGTCTAAAACATAAGGTGTTTGTGTAACAAATAATGAACTATGAAGCTAAATCATATTAAAACTTGCAAAAGTTACAAGTTAAAACTGAGCAACAACTTGTAATATTAAAGTGTCTTTTGATATTTGTACTAATCATGTGAGTAATAGAAAACAGGTGTCTTAAGTGTCTGCACAAACAGAAATACAGGGAGAGAGTTCAAATTATCCCTTCAGACTATTTTTAGTGTTTATTATTAGGATGGGCCAGAGTGCCTGTGTGCACATTCCTAAGTGCAAACCTATTTCTTCCTCCTAAGAACTGGTAATGACCACTATTACTATCCTTATATAGTAGTATAATTTACACTATCAATACATTTGTGCTGACAAGAGCTAGCACATACATTTGCTCATGCATGTACTAAAAGGAGAATTGTCTTGTCATGCAAGAACTAAAAGGAGAATTGCCTTTTAAAGTTAAAGTTTATATTTGTCTTGGACCAATCATAGACAACCATAGTACTGTCTTCCACTATATAAGCAAGCCACTATACACTGTTAGTTTGAAGAATGAAGAATGAAGGATGTACCACTTGTAATCTCTCGCTGTGATTATTGTTATAATCATTAAATTCTTCCACCTTCAGCCTCATCTCCATTCGTCTCCTTTCTAAGTATTTGTAATAGATAATTTACTAATGGTAATTTTTTCACGACGCTACAGTGGTGACACCACTCTTGTAGAAAGCTTCTCTGGACCCAGACTGTCTGGCAAACTACAAACCTATCTCTAACCTCCCCTTTTTGGGAAAGGTAATTGAGAAAGTAGTGGTATAGCAGCTGGAGAACCACTTGACCATCCATAGCATCTATGTACCTCTCCAATCCAGTTTTCAAAAGAGGCACAGCACCGAGACTGCACTGGTTCGGGTGTTCAATGATCTCCTGATGACGAGAGATCTAAAAAAATGGTCCATCTTGGTACTTCTTGATCTCTCAACATCTTTTGACACCATTGACCATGGGGTGCTGCTTGAGAGCCTGAGGTTCATCTATGGCCTGACTGGTTCAGTCCTCAGATGTTTTAGGTTTTTCCACTCTGGCAGAACTCAGAGGGCGGTGTCGGGGATTTATTCCTCCGACCCTCTCTCTCTCTGTCATGTGGGGTTCCTCAGGGCTCTGTGCTGTCTCCCATGTTGTTCACGGTGTCTATGCTTCCCCTCAGAGACATTGTAAGATGGTATGGGCTGAGGTTTCACTGCTATGCTGATGATACCCAGCTCTACCGGTCTTTTGCACCTGACCAGGATGGAACACTCTTGGTGTTTGATAACTGCCTCACTGAAATTTAGGATTGGATGAATTCCAGCTAGCTGAGGTTGAACCCAGGGAAGACTGAGGTGATGATTGTGGATCCAGGTCACCGGATGGGGGGTCAGGGGGTTGGTCAACCCATGGGGCTTTTCATGGGGGATTCCCAGCTCCTTGCCTCTGAATGGGTACGGGACCTAGAGGAGATACTTTGATGACGGGCTGACACTATGATTTCAAGTGTCGGCTGTTGTTAAGTTATCCTTTTACCATCTGAGGAACATTGCTAGGATCAACCACCTTGTTCCATCTGGTGATCTTCCTACATTGATCCATGCCTTTGTGACCTCACGCCTTAATTATTGCAACTCCCTTTACTTTGGACTTCTGGGGGTTAATATCTGCCACTTGCAGCTGGTGCAGAATTCTGCAGCCCGGTTGTTGACAGGGACTCCGGAGACTTCCCATATTACACTGGTGTTGCGCGAACTGCACTGACTGCCAGTTCAGTGGTGGATCACCTTCAGAGTTGGATTACTGACTTATAAAGCCCTATGTTGACTTGGCCCTGATTATCTGAAAGAGCTCTTGTCCCCTTACTGCCCCGTGCGATTGCTCAGTTTGGCAGACGAGTGGTTGCTAGAGATTCCGAGGGTTGTTTTAAAATCTTCAGGGGCCTGTGCATTCATGTACACAGCCCCAGCCCTCTGGAATTCTCTACCATGTCAGCTTAGGGAGTTTGCGACCGTGGGGGGGTTTAAACAGGCACTGAAAACTTATTTCTGGAGCAGGGCATTATTTATTTATTTATTTATTGAATTTTGTTGACCAGGTAGGCCCACTGGGCCCCGGAGGTCCCTTTTTCAGGGGCGACCCGGGGGTTAAAAATAACATACAGGTAAACAGAACAGTAAAAGCAGGTAAGCAGAGCTGTAAAAATAACATACAGGTAAACAGACAGTACAAGTAGGTAAGCAGAGCTGTAAACTTGTGTAAATACCAAATGGTTTAACAGTGATAACACACATAAGGCAAATTTCATACTGTATAACTGTGAAAGACTTAATTGCATTTACAATACGAAAGGTGGAGAGGGAGGAGGGGCCATGGCATAAGGTCAGTTCCTTATACATTGGCAAGTGCTCCTGGTGAGCAGGTGTGCTTTGAGCTTAGACCGGGAAGCAGGGGCTTGACCCTGCCTCCCGTACCTCCAGTGGGAGTTTGTTCCAGTGGGAAGGTGCAGTTATAGCAAAGGACCTGGACCCAGCTTTAGTCTTTGTTTTGGGGACCACAAGGAGGTTTTGTCCTGAGGAACAGAGACTCCTCAGGTTGGTTTTGACACTAACTAGTCCTTTGAGACTAGGGGGAGGTAAAGGCCCCAGAAGCTTAAAAGCGAGACATAGTGTGGGGTAGATGAGGCGGGCTTCCAATGACGGCCAGCTGAGCTTGGATTGAGCCTCGCAGTGGTGTGTCCTAGGGTGTGATAATGTTGCAAATCGGACAATCTTATTGTATAAGGTCTGGAGCCTGCCAAGTTCCGTAGAGGCCACGCCTTGAAGAACAGGTGCCACATAAGTGAGCTTGGGGAGAAGGACACTAGTTGCGATGGCAACTCTGGCTTCAGGGATAATCTGGTCCTTTATTCTGTAGAGGATACCGAGTTTTCCATGTATGGCTTTGGTGAGTTGGTCAACATGATTTTTTAGGGTGAAGCCTTGGTCCAAGGTTAGCCCTAGGTATTTAGTGGAGGTAACCACCTCAAGTTTATCACCCCCTCTGGACTGCAGCTGAAGGAGCAGCAACCTCTCAGTTCCCAAGATATATGAGAGCATATGGTAACTAGTAAGGCTAATTTTTGGATTTTATTGTGTATTTGTTACTGCTGTTTTACGCACTGTTTTAATTTTTGTAATGCGACTTGATATCTGAAGGCACATAATAAATAAAGATTATTATATTATTATTATTATTAAGTACCTTAAAGGAGAACTGTCATCTACAGGGTTTCTGAATGTCTGAAAGTCCATAAAAAGCTAATTTGAGTGAGTCATTGTGTTTGTTTGTGAATCTTTGCAGTCTAGAGTTATTCATACGTAAATCAACTTGTAATTAAGGGCTGGCGCAGCCATATGTTTTAGACTCCTGACAGGAAATTATATCACCAAGGGTCTTGGCCCTCCATTGACTGTAGGTTAAATAGAAAATTGTCTTTTTTATTAAGTACTGTACATTTTAAGGTGTTATTACAACATTTTCTACATTTATAATTGTTTTGTATGTGCATTAAAACTAGTGAGTTATCACCTTTACATTTCAAACTGTTAGTAATCCTAAAGATGGATTATTTTTACTAACAGTTTGAAATGTAAAGGTGATAACTCACTAGTTTCAATGCACATACAAAACAACTATTATAACTGTAAAAAGTGTTGTAATAACACCTTAAAAGACACTTAATAAAACAGGCAATTTCCTACAATCAATGGAGGGCCAAGACCCTCGGTGACATCATTTCCTGTTGGGAGCCTAAAACATATGGCTGCCCCCAACCCTTAATTACAGGCTGATTTATATATGAATAACTTTGAACTGCAAAGACTCACAGATAAACACAATGGCTCACTAAAATTAGCTTGTTATGGGCTTTCAGACATTAAGAAACCCTATAGATGACAGTTCCCCTTTAAGGGTATAAGCAGGGTGAGCATAGAGGACCTCTTCAGCCTTAGTGGAACAAGACCACTAGGAGTACAGCCTGAAGCTGATGGGGGAAGGTTCAGAAGGGAGATGACAAGACACTTTTTTTACCAAGAGGGTGGTAGCTAAGATGAATGAGTTGCTAGATGAGGAAGCATACCTAAAAATGGTGCTCAGTTTCAAGAGAGGTTGGGATAGGGTGAAGTGAAAAGTTGCAGGTAGAAGAGCAGAGAAAAGGTGGAGGGGGATTTGATCAGGATAAAGGGCATATGGGAAGAGGTAAAGTTCCCTCTGTAAATGCAGTGGGAACTGCACATTCGAGCAGACTAGATAGCGTATAAGGCATTTATCTGGTGGCACAGTCATACATTTGTATGTATGCTCATATTTTCGAATGGGCAATGTTTTGCGTTGGTGATAGTAGGGAGAAGGCGTAGGGGTGGGGGTCCTGGAGCTGGAGGGAAGGAGCTGGGTAGGCAGATTGGGGATGTGGGGACTAGAAGATGCCCTGGGGAAAATAGGTTCAGGAGAGGGGTCCTCCCAGTCTGATTCCCATACCCAAGGGCTCCATGTTGAGTGGGCAGATAACATGGCTTTCCTTGGTGCCCCATCCTACTTGAGCAGTATTATGCAATGCCAGGACTATTAAAAACCAGACAGCAGTGATTGCTGATCTTGTTGGGATAGCAGACCTGGCTTGCATCACCAAGACCTGGCTGGATGATAATGCTGGCCCAGTTCTTGAGTCAGCAATTCTGGCTCAGTTCGCTGTGATACACCTCCCAAGGATGGATCTTAAGGGCTGGCGTGTAGACATATGTTTTAGATTGGAATTGAGCCTTGTAGATGTGCCAGTGGGGGAGAACAGGTCCTTCGAGTGCATCATGGGTGCAGGCATGGGGTGCAGGATTCTTCTCATCTACCATCCACCTGGGAATGAGAATCAATTCCTGAAGAAAGTCATGGACTTTGTCGTCAATATGGCGTTGGAGTCCCCCAGATGGATGGTTCTGGGGGACTTCAACACATGGGTCAATGACATACCATACTCTCACAATTTGGTCAGGACTTCCTCCAACTTATGATATTGTTGAGCTTCACACAGGTGATTACCTCTGTGCAGCATAGGCATGGTCACTCATTGGATTTGGTCTTCCTACTGGCTATGGAGACCTCTGACCTGGTGGGGGAGCCAGTCAGACAGTCTGACCATCACACTATAAGGTTGAATTTCCAGACTCCCCCTTATAGGCCTGCCCCTATGGAGATGATCCAGTACCACCCTTTAAGGGGTCTGAGCTCAGATGGCCTGGCGACGGTGCTTGACCTATCAGGTATTCCGAGTCCAAGCTTGGGTCCAGACAACCTGTTACTGGCCTAGAATAAGGCTGTGACTGTGGCTCTGGATTCCATAGATCCTGTCTGGGTTCACCCCCTCACCCTTCGCCCTCGGTCCCCCTGGTTTGATAGGACTTTGAGGGAGCTGAGTCAAGTGGGGCAAAGAATGGAGGTGGAACTGGCAGAAATCAGGCCTTGATGCCTACAGACTTAGATTGATGGCCCATTATATGGACTATCAATCGGCTGTCTACCATAAGAAGGCAGAGTTCCTCTCCAGGGAGATTGCCACTGCACAGAACTGACCAGCTCAGCTCTTCCGAACTGTCAACAGACTGTGCAATCCAGTCTGTCTGCAGTCTCGGAGAGTGTTATCACAGAATAAGTGTGGTGAGTTTGCTCGATTCTTTGAATATAAGGTTGCTGGCATCAGGTCTGAGACCTGCACAGCCCACTCTAAAGGGTGTGGTGGTGGTCGGTAGGAGGTTGCAACCCCTCAGTTTGTCAGGTCCAACTTTGACTGGGTGGTGAAAGCCAGAAGGGGAAGGAAGGAAACATATTCAATTCAGTGCTTTAGAACAACCGGTAATTGCTATTTTTCTTTTAAACTTAGATTGTGGGCTTTTAGTGACACTATACTTTCTTTGTTGTCTTGACTTATAATTGTTTTTGAGCTGTTGAAAATTTAAAACGTAGTGGTGGTGTAATTCTGTGCTGTCTTTAATTGCTGCAAATTTTATCTTGGCTTGTCTGACTGCCCTGTAGTTGGGTGAAGGGTGTTAATTGTCTGGCCTCTGACCTCAGCTACGTGATAACTGGAGGTGGGGCTTAGTCAGAGTTAAATTGCAAGCAGAGTTTTATTTTCTCAGAAGAAGCCAGAAGGGGAAGGAAGGAAACATATTCAATTCAGTGCTTTAGAGTAACTGGTAATTGCTATTTTTCTTTTAAACTTAGATGGTGGGCTTTTAGTGACACTATACTTTCTTTGTTGTCTTTACTTATAATTGTTTTTGGGCTGTTGAAAATTTAAAACATGGTGATGTAATTCTGTGCTGTCTTTAATTGCTGCAAATCTTCACCCCCTCCCTCCCTTTGCCCAACTCTTAATTATATGCCCTGTTAAATCTGATTGACAGGAGCTAAACACAGGGTATAGTAAGGTGTGTGAAGTAGGAGGGGCATAAGGGGGAAGAAGCCCACCCTCAGCACGACAAGTGTTTTGACTCATTTATTTATTTATTGGTTTCTTTTTCTTTAAAAAAAAAATTATCTGAGGATCAGTGGCAGGATTTTTAGTACAGTAAATTAATAAAAAGGGAACTAGGAGAGCTTCAGTAGCAGACAAGTAGTGGACTTGCAGTATAATGTGGGAGTGGTGCGCAGTGGCTGTGGGGCAGCCATATTTCAGGCATACCTTCTGGACACTGAGGTGCTGCCCTATCTGCATGCATCTCTCTGGACTGCGGGATGAGGTAGCCAGACTCAGAGTGGAAGTAAACTGGGTCAGGAGTACCATCACTCCTATCCAGGGACCACCCAGTCCAATGCAATTGCCTCAAAGGATGCCGAGAACGAGGAGCTCCTGGATGACAGTGGGCTCAGGGAGGGTTAGAGCAGTCAAGCAGAGGCACATCCCAGATCCTATTCCACTCAAGAACTCATATGCCACACTGGCAAATGAGGACAACCAAATAGAGGTACCCAGAGAAGTGGAAGGAAAGGATGTGGAGGTTAGCCAAGGAGGCGACCTCAGCGGAGAAAGCAGTGGACCCCAGAGGAGGAGGAGGAGGTGAATCTTAGTGGGGGACTCCATCATAAGAGGGATCCAGCTAGGAACACAGGAGGGAGAGGACAGGGAGTTGAGGTGCCTACCAGGTGCCACGGTATGGAGGGATGGAAGGAAGATCCTGGGGATCACTTGGAAGGCAAGACGGGAGGGTGAGCTGGATGTCATTATCCACCTAGGTACTAATGACCTAGCAAATGGGGAGCAAAAGGAAGTTCAGGAAGAGTTTAGGAAACTGGGGAGGGGTCTCAAGCAAGTAGCTACTTCTGTCACTTTCTCAGAAGTACTACCTGTGAGAGGCAAGGGAGAGCATAGGAGTGCATGCATCAGGAACTTTAACTCATGGTTGAAGAACTGGTGCTGTGAGGAAGGGTTTGGATTCATTGGTGACTGGGGACCCACCTGGAGGATGGAGGTTTGTTCAAGCCTGACGGCCTGTATCCATCCTGAGGGGAATCCAAGCACTCAATGATAAGTTTAAATGCTACATTGACAAGTATTTAAACTAGCAAAGGGGGGTGGCAGGCCAGCAAGGATGGTACCTACTTGCTCACCCCCCACAGCTAGCAGTGGAACCAGTGAACCAGAGGAGTGGCTATCTCTGCAAAGCAGTGTGCAGAAGATGGAGATTAGTGCCCAAGAGGTGGATAAGCAGAAAAGGGCAAAATTCAGCAGAAGGGCAGACAGCAAGGAGAACCAGGATAAATGACAACCAAGGAAGGGGCTGGAGTAGAACAGTGAACCAGTCTAGGAGGTCAAATCATGGAAAGCCATGTGTGCAAATGCCAGGAGCCTTAGCAACAAGATGGAAGATCTGGAAGCTGTCATAGTACAGTCAGACCTGGACATTGTGGCCATCACTGAAACCTGGTGTAATGATAACCATGACTGGGAGATGGCCATACCTGGCTACAACATATTCAGAAGAGACAGAGCAGGCAGGAAGGGAGGAGGAGTGGCACTGTATGTGAAAAATGACATAAGGGCCACAGAGATCCAGGAGGAACAAAATGGGGAGAGATACTGTGGGTTAAGCTGGAAAGGAAAATGGGGACAGCTATCCACGGGTGTGGTCTATAGACCACCAGCCCAGGAGGAAGAAACAGATAGGAGTTGATGCTAGCCATCCAAAGGATGGCAGACAAGGGTGAGTAGTACTGGTTGGAGACTTCAATATTCCAGACGTGGACTGGAGCATCCCAGCAGCAGCATCAACTAGAGCAGATTTATCCTGACTCTTCAGGGTGCCTTCCTCAAGCAACTGGTCATGGAACCAACTCAACAGAAGGCAATACTGGACCTTGTGCTCACAAACAGGGACAGTGTGATGGGGCTAACAGTGGGGAGCACCTGGGAAACAGTGACCACCAGTCATTGTGGCTTGAAATCACAGAAGAGCAGAACCAAACCACACAAAAACACGTATCCTGGATTTTAGGGGGCAGACTTTGGAAAATGGAGATACTTGAAAGAGGGCATTAAGGGGAATGGGACAGGAATCAGGGGTTGAGGAACAGTGGGCAGTATTTAAAATGGGGATTACAAGAACAACAGAATTATGCATTAAGCAGGTTAGCAAGAGGAAAAGGAAGAGGAGACGATTATGGTTTTCCAAAGAGGTAGCAAAGAAAGTGAAAGCCAAAAAGATTGCATTCAGGCAATACAAAAAGACACAGGCAGAAGGGGATAGGGAGAATTACCAGGAGAAGCAAAGGGAGGCAGGGAGATCAGTAAGGAAGCCAAGCTCAGACAGAACACATTGCAAAATCAGTGGGTAGAGGGACAAAACCTTTACAGGTACATAAGTGAAAAAGAAAGATAAAGGGAGGATAGTGAGACTGAAGAGGGAGGATGGGGCAGCGTGGAGGATGACAACAGTAAAGCTGACATATTGAACAGGTATTTCTGCTCAGTCTTTACTGAGGAAGAGGAGGGTAATGGGTCTGAAGGAGTACAAGGAGTGAGAATGGTGCAGAAATGGACACAAGTCCCTTTACACGAGAAAGGGTCCTGGAAGGAACTGGAAGTAATAAGAGTTGATAAAGCAATGGGGCCAGATGGGGTGCACCCAGGGTCCTTAAAGAACTAGAGAGGTGGTGGCTGAACCTCTGGCTATCCTGTTTAGCCAATCACTGGAAACAGGGAGGTACCCAAGACTGGAGGACAGCAGATGTAGTCCCCTTATACAAAAGTGGGAACAAAGAGGAAGCAGGAACTACAGACCAGTCAGCCTCACCTCGGTAGTGGGGGATCATGGAAGCACTACTGAAGGAGAGATTGGTGGAACATCTAGTTGTAATGGACTACAGGACCCAAGGCAGCATGGTTTCACCAGGGGAGTCATGTCAGACCAACCTCGTTGAATTTTTGACTGGGTGACTAGGAGGTGGATCAGGAGGGCAGTGGACATGGCCTATCTGGACTTCAGCAAGGCCTTTGACACTGTGCCACATAGAAGACTATTACACAAACTGGGAATATGGGTGTGGGCAGGACAGTAGTGTGGTGGGTAGGTAACTGGCTGGGTGGCAGGACACAGAGGGTCGTGGTAAATGGCTGTCACTCCACAGAGGGAAGAGTGACAAGTGGGGTACCACAGGGATCAGTGCTGGGACCGGTCCTATTCAACATCTTCATCAGTGACATTGCGCAGGACCTAGAAGGCAGAATTTCACTGTTCTCTGATGATACAAAGCTCTGTAACAGAGTAGACACATCAGAAGGTGTAGACAGAATGAGAAGCGACCTGCAGAAACTTGAAGAATGGTCAGGGGTTTGGCAGTTGAAATTCAATGCAAAGAAGTGCAAGATAATGCATATGGGGCACAAAAACCCTGGCACAATATATCAGTTGGGGGGTGAGGATATAGCATGCACCAGCCAGGAAAGGGATCTTGGGGTTGTCATCTCTGATGACCTCAAGGTAGGGAAACAGTGTGACAAGGCAGCAGGTAAAGCAAATAGGATGCTGGGATGTATAGGCAGGGGCATCACCAGCAGGAAAAGGGAGGTCATAATTCCTCTATACATGACACTAGTGAGGCCCCACCTGGAGTACAGTGTACAGTTCTGGAGACCATACCTACGTAAGGACATAGACAGGGTAGAGAAGGTTCAGAGGAGGGCAACAAAGATGGTGCATGGATTGCATCACAAGTCCCTATGAAGACAGGTTGAAGGAACTGAACATGTACTCTGGAGGAGAGGAGGGAGAGAGGGATATGATAGAGACATACAAGTGTCTTCAGGGAAGAATAGGGTGCAGGAAAACACTATTTTAAGTGAAAATATGTTCCAGGACAGAGGCATGGGATGAAGTTGGAGGAGGACAATTCAGAGGAAACATGAGAAAGAATTTCTTCACAGAATGGGTGGTGGACAAGTGGAAGACCCTGCCAGAGGAAGTGGTGGGGGCTGAAACAATCATGGGATTTAAGAATGCATGGGATAGACATTAAGGAATTCTGGAGGTCAGGGGTAAGGGGCAACAGACTTCTAGGAAAACAAACTGAACTTACAAGCTCAAATGGGCAGACTGGGTGGGCCATAGGCCCTTATCTGCCAACACTGTCTATGTATCTATGTATCTATGTATCTATGTATTTTGAGAAGATCATCCAGAGTATGCGGCTGATCTGCTGTAGTTTGGATCCAGGACCAACTTGCATCCTTGTGAGGTGTGTTGATGTTATTGGCCCGGTCTTAGCTGAGATCGTCTGGAGTTCGACAGAGACCAGTGTGTTTCCAGACACCCTGAAGGAGGCGGTGATGACACCCCTCCTTAAGA
Source organism: Neoceratodus forsteri (assembly GCA_016271365.2). Taxonomy (NCBI): domain Eukaryota; kingdom Metazoa; phylum Chordata; order Ceratodontiformes; family Ceratodontidae; genus Neoceratodus; species Neoceratodus forsteri. The sequence continues at coordinate 938,386,824 of CM028129.1, read as the reverse complement.
AAGCCTCTCTCGACCAGGTCTGTCTTGCCAACTACAGACCTGTCTCTAACCTTCCGCTTGCGGGCAAGGTTATTGAGAAGGTGGTCACTCTGAAGCTGGAGGATGATCTTACCTTACATAATTTGTTTTTAAATCTATTTTTTCTGAATCAAGTATCCATTATCCGACTTGCTGGATACAAGGTTTCCTACCTGTAATTTACGCTCCTATAGTGTGACTCTTCTTACTTCTGTTTCTTTTCAAACTAAGGAGGGTGCAAGATCTTTTTCAGAGGCAGCACCTCAATTTTGGAATACCTTGCCCATTGATGTCTGCTCTTCTACCTCTTATTCACATTTAAGCAGAATTTTAAGGTTTATTTGAATTCAATGGAGTTTTGTAACTGTTTTGTCTAATTTTTGTACTTGTTAAGCCATTGTCTTATTGTTTCTGTTTATTGTCGGGTCAGAACTGAAAACGGGTTTTTCCCAGTGTCCTTACCCGGTTAACAAACAAAAAATGAAAATGAAAATGAAATTAAATGATGTCTATGATCCCCTCCAGTCTGGATTTCAGAAGAGACATAGTACCAAGACGGCCCTAGTTAAAGTACTTAATGATCTCCTAATAGCGAGACATTTGAAGAGCCATTCCATCCTGGTTCTCCTTAATCTTTCTGCAGCATTTGACACCATGGACCATAGAGTGTTACTGGAGTGCCTGCAGCTGATCTTTGGCCTGTCTGGGACAGTCCTCAGATGGTTCCACTCTTTCCTCACTGGCAGGTTTCAGAGGGTGGTGTCGGGGATTTAATCCTCAGACCCATTCTCCCTGTTTTGTGGGGTACCGCAGGGCTCCACTTTTATCACCCATGTTAAGGGGCTAGAAGAAGAAGAAGACAATTCATTTCAGGGAAGTGACTGTTGATTTTTGCAGATTTTTTGCTGTTGTTATTGTTTCTTTTGCAGTTTATTGTTGCTTTCAGTTGGTACCAGGTTGCTTTCTGGATTCATTTGGAAAGTTACCTGTTTGGGGGATTTTGTAGGTGCATCTGAGGGGTCTGTGATAATGGCGAATGCCTAAAGGCGATCTCCATTATAGCACAGTCAGAGTGCCGAAAAGCTCTTTGGCACTCTGACAAGCCCGACGCACAGGACAATGGTGCCAGGAGATATTTTTAATGCTTTCTGTGGGGAGGCTGTGCCCCACCCCACCCCTCATCTTCGCCCCTGCACCTTGCTACTTATGGATTCTCAACTCAAGGTTGATGCATGTTGGGGGGATGAAAGCATTAAAAAAAATTAAGGTTCGGGCTGGGCACAATAAAATTGTACCAGCGCCCAGACCCGAACCCAGTACAGGCACCCAGCCAGTAGCTAACACCCTACACCATGATGCAGCTTGGCCATCCACCACAGCGCCACCCCTACAGCCTCTCTCTGCCCTCCCAGCCCACACTACTGTGCGCTCGCTCCCATCCCACCCCTCACAGGTATACACATAGCAACATCCTGTTGCTCAGTTCACCCATTCCCTCATCCAATCACCCTACCCTCCTATCGCCATGAGGGATTGTGCCAGGAAGATGTCGCCGTTACGGATGGTGCCCTTCCTCATGCACCCACCTCATGGGTTACCACAGCTGAGTGTTTCTGTGGGAGGTTGCTGGTGTGGCCGATTGCCTCTGTTGGTCAGGAGGGACACAACTCCCCCCACACACCCTACACACCCCAGTGCATCAGTTCCTTTATACTGTTAATCTGTGACATCATACAGTATCAGCTGACTGCATACACACACACTGTTAGCCATCTTATTCAGTACACAACATAGGCACACACCACACCCTGACATAAATCTACATTCCTTTACACATTCTACCACTAAAGGGAATTGACAGTACGAATATATATAGCTGGGCACTGGACATGGTATAGAAGAAAAGAGCAGCAGAGGGTACAGGGCAATAAGGAGCAGTTTGGGCAGGGATAGTAGAAGGAAGATGATAGGTGTGGTGCTTTGCTGTGGATGTGGAGCAGCAGTGTTCAGAAAGACCTTCTGGACACTGCAGTGCTGTCGTATCTGCAGGTACCTCTCTGTATTGAGGGAGGAGGTAGCTGGAATCCGAGAAAAGTTGGCAAGGAAACAGGTGATCTTTCCCCCCATTCAGAGACCACCATGTCCACTACCACTCCCACAGAAGTTGCCAAGAAGGAGGGAAGGATGGACTACTGTGGGCTTGGGGAGGGTGCAGGAGGCAACACAGAGGCACATCCCCGAGCCGGTGGCACTTCACAACTCAAATGCCATCCTGGCAGAGCATAGAGATTGTACAGCATCTCTGGAAATGAACACCATGGGGGTTGAGGGGGTCATCCAGGATGGAATTCCGAGGACAGATGCAAGGAGAACACCACACAGCAGGCAGAAGCAAATCCTGGGTGGGGACTCCATTGTTTGGGGGATTGAGTTGGGGTCAAGTAGCAATGGTGAGAGGGAAGTAATGTGCCTACCAGGAGGCACAGTTCAGTAGGAGGGCAAGCGAATCCTTAAGATTGCAAGGGCAGAAGCAAGGAGGGGGAATCTGGATGTCATTATTCACTTGGGGACTAATGACCTGGCTAGAGATGGGGTAGATGTTGGAAGAGTACAGGAAGAATTCAGGGAGCTGGGGATGAGTCTTGGGCAAGTAGCACACTTGATCACCTTCTTGGAGGTGCTACCTGTCCACGGCAAGGGGGAAGGGAGGGACATCCGCATCATTGAATTCAACAAATGGCTGAAGAAATGGTGTGAAGAGGTGGGATATGGCTTCATTGGGGAATGGCCTCTCCTGGAGGGATGAAGGACTATATTCTCCAGATGGCCTGCATCTATCCAGGGGAGGCAAAGGTAACCTCTCTGAGAAGTTTAGGTGCTTCCTTAGTTTTCATTTAAACTTGACAAGGGGGGAGGCATAGACAGTCAAGGAGATTATCATAGCCCCCCCCCCCCCAAGGACATAACTGAAAGCAGTGAAGACCTAATAACTAGCATAATATCTAACCATAAAACTACCATGGATACAATGGGGGAGAGAACAGAAGGCACATCACTAATGTGGCATAGGGCAAAGACCAATAAACAAGGAACATTAAGGGGTACACAGAGTGGAAGGTCATGTGCACAAATGCCCGCAGTCTGGGAAACAAAATCCCAGACCTAACGGCACTGACAGCAGACACACACCTGGACATTGCGGCTACTACAGAGACATAGTATGCAGGGAACCATGACTGGGGTGCAGTCATACCAGGGTATACACTTTTTAGAAAGATAGGGAGAAGAAGAGGCAAGGAGGGGTTGCTTTGTATGTAAAGGAAGGGAGTAAAGCTATGGAGGCTCAGGGATCCAGGGAAGAAGCAGAGACATTGTGGGTCACTCTGGAGTCAGGGAACAAAACAACCATCCATGCTGGAGTAGTTTACAGGCTTCATGCACAGGGGTGGATATAGATCTAGTATTAGTGGAAGCCATCCATAATATGGCAGCCAAAGGGGAAGTACTACTAATGGGTGACTTCAACATGCCGGGTGCAGATTGGAATACCCAGACTGCAAGTACATCAAGGAGCAGGGACCTCATGTCTGCCACATATGGGGCAAACCTAAGGCACCTGATGGTTGAGCCCACCAGGGAAGGGGATGTACTGGACTTAGTGCTGACAAACAGGTACAGAATCATGGATGTTGAGGAGGGCAGTCCCCTCGGTACCAGTGATCACAGAACAGTGTGATTTAGAGTCAACATGTTGGCAGAAGAAAGCCATTCAAAGATCAAGATCCTAGATTTCTGAAAGGCCAACTTCATGGAGATGGGGGAACAGCTCAGAATTGCCTTGGCACCAGAAGATATGGGGGGAGGTGGTAGAAGAACAGTGGCTTAGGTTCAAGAGATCCATAGCAGGAGTGACAAGTCAATGTGTCATATTGCTTAGGAAAAGCAAAAGAAAGAAGCAGGCACTGTGGTTCTCTAAGTCAGTAGCCGAGAAAGTGCAAGAAAAAAGTAAGGCATTCAGGAAATACAAAGAGATACAGACAGATGAAGACAGACTGAAATATCTTGAGAAGCAGGGAGAAGTTGGGAAAACTGTCAGATGGGCTAAGGCAAGAATGGAAGAAGGACTAGCACAGACTTTTAAGAAGGGGGACAAAACCTTCTTCCGTTATACTGGTGAGAGAAAGAAGACCAGAAATGGTATTGTTAGGCAAAAGAACTAGGAGGGTAGGTGGGTGGAGGATGATCTTGAAAAAGCTAAGGTACTAAACAAACATTTTTGCTCAGTATTTACCAAGGAAGAGGCAGGGGAGGGGCCAAGACTCATGAGGAAGGATGTGTAGGGGGGAGAGATGGACACCAGTCCATTTATGGTGGATAGAGTGTTGGAGGAACTTGGAAAAGTAAAGACAGACAGGGCAATGGGGCCAGACAGGATTCATCCTAGAGAGTTGAAGGAACTCAGGGAAGTCCTAGCAGGTCTGCTGACAACCCACTTCAACCAACTACTAGAGATGGGGGAGGTATCTGGGGATTGAAGGAAGGCAGAGGTAGTCCCCTGCACAAGACTGGAAGTAGGGATGAGGCAGGCAATTACAGACCTGTATGCCTGACCTCAGTGGTGAGGAAGCTGATGGAGTCCCTGCTTAAGGAGAGGGTAGTGAAGTTCCTGGAGTCAAGCGGTGTAAAAGACCCAAGGCAGCATGAATTCACTGATGGTGGGTCGTGTCAGACTAATTTTATCAATTTCTTTTACTGGGTGACCAGAATGGTGGATTATGGAGGGGTGGCGGATATGGCCTATCTGAATAACAGTAAGGCCTTCGACACTGTTCCTCACCGAAGGTTGCTTAACAAATTGGGGAATCTGGATGTGGACTCTAATGTGGTAAAATGGGTTAATAACTGGCTAAAAGTCAGGACCCAGAGGGTGGTAGTAAATGGCATAAAATCAGAAGAGGGGGACGTGACCAGCAGGGTTCCACAGGGATTGGTGCTGGGTCCAGTTCTATTCAATGCCTTCATAAGCAACATTACAGAGGGACTGGAGAAGAAAGTATGCCTGTTCTCAGATGACACCAAGATCTGTAACAGTCAACACACAGGAGGGGCTAGATAAAATGAAAAATTACCTAAGACTACTTGAGGAATGGTCAAGGGTTTGGCAGTTGGGTTTCAACACTTAGAAGTGCAAGAGAAAGCACCTGGGACACATAAACCCAAAAGAGAAATACAGAATGGGGCAGGTTCTAGCCACCACAAGTCAGGAGAGAGACCTGGGGGTTATCATATCCGATGACCTGAAGTCAGCCAAACAATGGAAAAAAGCAGTGGGGAAGGCAAACAGAATGCTGGAGTGCATAGGAAGGGGCATAACCAGTAGGAGAAGTGAAGTGGGGATGTCACTGTATAGATCACTGGTGAGGCCTCATCTGGAATACTGTGTTCAGTTCTGGTGACCGCATCTCAGGAAGGACATAGACAGAATGGAAGCAGTCCAGAGAAGTGTAACATAAATGATACATGATACAAGGCACCACAAGCCTTATGAGAAAAGACTCAAGGAACTAAACAGCTATTCACTGGAAGAAAAAAGAGAGTAAGGGGAAGTGATAGAGACTTTCAAATACCTTAGAGGAATAAACAGGGTACAGGAGGGGAGCATATTTCAGAGACGAAAGTGCACAAGGACAATAGGACATAACATGAGGCTGGAGGGAGGGAGGCTTAGAGGGAATGCTAGGAAGTATTTTTTCACAGAGAGGGTGGTGAATCTGTGGAACAGCCTACCAGCGGAGGCGGTGGAAGCAAAAACAGTACAGGGATTCAAAATTGCATGGGATAAGCATAAAGGCACCCTGCTATACAGCAGAGCGGGGGAAAGGCAGTCTAGATAAGAGTGGGGATTGCCAAACCAAGTAGGAAAATGGGCAGACTAGGTGGGCTGTATGGTCCTTATCTGCTGACAGATTCTATGTTTTATGTTGTTCACAGTGTACATGCTGCCATTGGGAGACATTATAAGGTGATATGGGTTAAGTTTTCACTGCTATGCAGATGATACTCAGCTATACATGTCCTTTGTACCTGAACAAGGTGGAGCTGTCTTGATTTTTAACAACAGCCTCACCAAGATCCAAGACTGGATGAGTGCCAGCTGGCTGAGGTAGAATCCAGACCAGACTGATGTGTCGGTTGTGGACCTGGGTCATCAAGTAGAGGGGTCTTCAGCTGGTTGGTCTTCTGGGCTTTGGCTTGGGGGTTACAAGCTGGTGTCCTCTGATCTGGTAAGAAATCTTGGCATAATGCTTGACGAGCAGCTGACAGTTAAATCTCAGGTGTCGTGCATTGTCAAGACCTCATTTTACCATCTGAGGAATATCACCCAGATTAAACATCTCGTTCCACCTGACAACCTTCCACTGTTGGTCCACATCTTTGTGACCTCAAGCCTTGACCATTGCAATGCCCTCTACCTAGGGTTACCAGGGGTTGATATCTGCCACCTGCAGCTGGTGCAGAATGCAGCAGCCAGGCTGTTGATTGGCTTGTCTCGATCATGCCATGACATGCCTGTGCTCCATAGCCTGAACTGGCTGCCTGTTCAGTGGTGGATCACCTTCAAGGTCAGTTTGCTGACCTATAAGGCCCTACACAGACAGAGACCATGTTATCTGCAAGATCTCGTTTGTCCCTATCACCACCTCTGCTTACTCCGCTCCACCATCGAGGGACTGCTAGATGTTCCCAGTATCCCATGATATTGGCGCTGGGTGAAGGGCACTTACAATAACAGTGATCCCTTCCCTAGCACATTGCAGGGACGGCTACAGGACAGTAGGGCAGCTGGATGGGGGGGTGGGCAAGTATAGCGACAGGATGTTGCTGTACGTATACACTCGGGGGTGGGTGGGAGCAGACATGTACAGCAAAGGGTGGGAGGGGATGTGAGGGGTGATGTCATGCTGGGTTGCCGAGCTGACCCCGTGGCATGGTGAGTGGGTTGCTGCCATCAGTCTGCAAGGTACTGGGTTTGGGTCTGGGCGCTGGTGCGTTTTGTGTGTGGCCCAAACCTTTTTTAATGTCCCCCGACATGCACCCCTGGAGCTGAGACTCTTTAGTAGGGAGTTGCGTTGCACAGCACTCTACAGAAAATATTAAATATTCAAGTCCTGCACCATTTTGCTGTGTACCGGGGTGTCAGAGTGCCGAAAAAAATGTTCGCCACTTTGACTTCATGATAACTGTGATCGCCTTTAAACTTTTGCTGTTATCACATAGAACCAGGTTCCCAGGATTCGCCTGAAGACCTCAGGTGCCTGTGCATTTGTGTTTGCAGCCCCTACCCTGTGGAATTCTCTATCTCACCAGATAAGAGAGTGCCTGACCGTGGAGAGTTTCAAATCTGCACTTAAGACCCACCTTTTCAATTTTGCTTTTTCTGGGTCCAATTAATGTGAATAGTTGTTTATGTCAGTTTGTTATTATTTATTAGAAATTTTAACCTTAGGTTTTATAATGATTTTACAAACACTGTGATCTTTTTCGTGACTTGCATTTTTTTTAAATAAAGTATTGATTGATTGATGTTTGTCTGGTCATTTAGACCTGGTGGCTACTTATATATTGTTAGCTTAAAAATCCTCTTCTAACTAATATCAAATCCCTATCACTTTTACTAGGAAGTATTTTCATATTCTCAGTTGCAGTAAACATAATTTTATGGTCTTCCCTATTGATCACATTCTTAATGTGCATTGCAAACACAAAATGGGCACAAATATTTCCTGAATCCTGATTGGCTGGAACAGTTTTTCAGCTGTGTCCTTATCAGGACACAGCATTGCAACCGGAACTACACATGCCAAGGAAAACACTGCACACAGAGAAATGAATGCTTGTCACTGCTCTCCTGGTGCAGCTCCTCAGCTGAGCAGTGGCACAGTACATTATATATCAATACCTCCATTTACATATACATCATTTCCACACTGACAAGTCAGTGCATCAAATAAAACAAGACCAGATTACAAATTCCACATAGTTAAACTGGCACTCTCACCTTTACTTTGGTTTCCATTCAGATAAGTTTCTGACAGGCCGCCCATCTACACCTCTCCTGCTGATTTCTCACTGCAGCAGCTTGTCTGCAGTCCCCACTGCATTACTCAGTTTCTCTAGTCCTCACTGCATTCCTCGGCTCCACCTCCCCCAACCTACCAACCATCACCTGAAGTGTGATGGGATCAGCACAGATCTGGATTCCTCACTAAACCACACCATCAGTGCAGACCCACAACAAATCCTTTTACTTTCCTTTTGAAAGATGCGGTCAGTTGGGGAGACACACTTTAAGAGAAAGACACTCTGCAGTATGGAGGCTGAAGAAGGACACTGTCACTCCATATAAATACTGCCCTTGACAATTAAAAAAAAAAAAATTGCAAGATGTACACACGATAAAGCACATGCAGTGTGTGTGCGTGCGTGTGTGTGTGTGTGTGTGTGTGTGTGTGTGTGTTTGGTAGTGGGGGGACCTAACCTGAGCAGTGTGGTACTGCCAAATTCGCTTGATCGCTAATGGAGCACTGCATCTCTAGTGTGATTTCAAAGCTGTGCTTTACTGACTTGATAGCCATCAGGTTTGAGCACTAAAGCACAGGTCAAATTTCACTTATGAAATATTAAATGTTAAGGAGTCGTGGAGGAAGTGGGACCTTACCTACACTCTGAGGTATTTTTCTACTCTCTTCCTCAGGAATACATAGGAAGCTCTCTGCTTGCAATAAACACTTGTTTAATAAAGGAACTATTTTTGATTATTTGACCTATTGAAACCTCCATTTTTGTAGTTCTGACTTCTTTTTTTTTGTTAAATAATTACTTGGGGGTCCATTTATAAGCGCAATAATACACTCCAAAGTGTGGGTTATGGCCTGATAAGAGCACTTCCAAGGTACTAAAGGCACTCATCACAAGTGCCTCATGCCTCATTAGGCACCTTGGGCGTGCTTTTATCAAGTCATAACCCACACCTCATCATGTCTTATTGTTTGCATATGAAACATTCACATTTTGCATTAACCTAACATGTTCCCCCACACTGTCTTTGAACTTTCTCTTACATCTCCCAACATGAGTCCCACAGCTGTATGTTACCAGCTATATAACATATGCCATATTGCAACTGATAAACCCCTCAATGCAAAAACGCTGGCCATTGTTAGGGCTTAATAAACTACAACATTCATTTATTACTGGGCAGAATTTACAATGCCCACATTTTCTGCATCACTTTAGTAGGGGTGGGAGCCAGTTTCTGGGTCTCAATACAAGTTGCACAGAGTGCACCAATATTTCTGTGACAGGTAACTTGTTACCATGTGGCCTAATCTGTTTTGAAACATTCAAAATGAAAGGTCAAACATCTAACCTTTTTATGTTACATGTGCTTGAACAGTTCTAAATTATACTGTTTCTTTTCCAGTTTTCCAACAAAATGTTTCATCAGCAGTTTCCCTTTTTTTGTACAACAGGAATAAACTGCTTTTCCCTTATCTTCTCTGGCCGATAACTCTAAAGCAGCAATTCAGCCTAATTCTAAATTGGTTTTCTCAAAGCTTTTATCAGCTTGCCCTGCTTTAAAGCAGACCTCCAGGCAGACTTCCCTAGCTATGTGTTCGACTTCCAGGTTTCACCTCCAACAGGTCTTCAGCCACATTGTTTTTTAGAACTTCCCCTCAGCTCTGTATTTTGCAGGGTTTTTACCTCCACCTCCCAGAAGACTCCAGCCCAAAATAAAAAAAACAAAACCTTCACTCTGAGGCATGCTCATTTTATTCAGCTCCTCAGTTGCTTCTAATTACCCAGCTAAGACCTGAAAGTTTTCAGCTCTCCCTGCACAGTATTTTTAAAGACCAATTTGCCAAATCCTGGTTTAGCTTTCACCGCAGCTCTCGGCTTGGTTCCCACCAGAGCTCTAGACAAACCTCCATTGGTTCTTGAAGTGCCAAGGGAGGGCAAAGGGCAGACCTACCCTGTCACATACCAGATCCCTCAAAACCATGCCTGGAGAAGGCTTTGGAACAACAAGCAACATCATTCCCTCCTGAGAAGAAAAAGGATCCTTGCTCTGTATTCTGATGGCATCTTGGGTTCCTGTGCTGTATTCCCCTGGCTGAAGTTTCTGAACCTAATACATTAGGTATACAGGACCACCTGAGTGTGTTGTGAATTTCTCCAATTTATTTTGGCAACTCAACCAGCTGTGTCCAGCCCATCTCTCATTCATAAAATACACATCTTTTTGACCTATGTGCCTGTACTCTCCATAATGAGGTTTAGCATCCTATAGGACAGCTGACAATAAGATATCTTATGTGATTCTTGTTGAAGGCACCTCCCACATTATTTCCATCCAGTACAATATTATGTTGTCCCAAATATTTACATCTGTCATCATAATTTTGCACAGTTTGTTCTTTACATGTTTTGGACCTTGTTTGACTAGGCCATGAATCTTACAATCTATCAAGGCACACTGTGCAGTGGGAACAAGCGACCACTGGACAGTGTGCTTCACAATAAACACAACCATGGAGACAAGCTATACAAAGACAAGAATACTGGACTTTAGAAGGGCTGACTTTGGCATAATGGGTGAATACCTGGGGAATGCATTAGCAAATGGCCAGAAAGGAGGGGTGGAAGAACAATGGAGAAAAATCAAAACTGCCATCATGGAGGCAACAAGCTTTTGTGTGAAACAAATAAAGAAAACAAAGCAGAATAAAAAACCACTATGGCTCTCAAAGAGGTGTCAGAGAAGGTTAAGGAGAAAAGGCTGCATTCAAAAGTATAGGAATCACAGACAGAGCACGACAGGAAACTGTATCAATTAAAAGCAGAAAGAAGGGGAAGGCAGTCAGAAAAGCAAAGGCTCAAACCAAGGAAAGATAGCCAACTCAGTTAAGAAGGGATAAAACCTTTATAGGTACATTAGGAACATAGAAAGGTTAAGGGAGGGATAGTGAAGATTAATAAAGGAGAGGGAGGTGGGCAGGGGAGACAGTGAAAGGCAGAGATACTGAATGAATACTTTTGCTCAGTATTCACAAAAGAAGAAGAGGAGGAGTTACCTAAACCAAACAGTAGAAGCACTCTGGATAGTGGGGTTGACACCAGTTCATTTACAGAAGAAAAAGTGAAAGAACTCCTAAAACTCAAGGTGGACAAAGCAATGGGCCTGATGGGATTCACCCTAGAATCCTAAAAGAGCTAAGGGAGGACCTAGTGACACCACTAACCACACTTTTTAACAAATCATGGGAAGATGGGGTGGTACCTGAGGACTGGAGGAGGGCAGATGTGATTCCCCTTCACAAAAGTGGGAGCAAGGCAGAAGCAGGAAACTACAGACCTGTTAGTTTGACCTCAGAGGTGGGAAAATGATGGAATCACTTCTGAAAGAAAGAATTGTTGAGTACCTAGAGGCCAGCAGGGCACAGGACCCAAAGCAGCATGGATTCACAGCAGGAAGGTCATGTCAGACGAATCTAATCGATTTCTTTGACTGGGTGACCAAAGTAATAGACCAGGGAGGGGCTGTGGACATGGCCTACCTAGACTTTAGCAAGGCATTTGACACAGTCCCGAACAAAAGATTATTACTCAAGTTAGCCAGCCTGGGAGTGGGTCCCAGGGTGATAGCCTGGGTAGCAAACTGGCTGCACAACAGGACACAGAAGGTAATAATGAATGGAACACATTCTGAAGAAAGAGGGGTTACTAGTGGAGTACCTCAGGGCTCAGTACTGGGTCCAGTCCTCTTTAATGTCTTTATAGGTGACATTGTGGAGGGTCTGGAAAGAAAGGTATGCCTCTTTGAGGATGATGCAAAGATCTGTAACAGAGTTGATACACAAGGGGGGGTAGAATGGATGAGAAGGGACTTGGCAAGGTTGGAGGAATGGTCAGACATATGGCAACTTAGATTCAATGCAAAGAAGTGCAAAGTAATGCACCTGGGAAATAAAAATCCAGGAGAAGAGTACACAATAGCAGGGGAGGTACTAACGACAACAATAATGGAAATGGATCTGAGTGTAGTCATATCAGATGACCTAAAGGTGGGTAGCAATGTGAGAAGTCAGTAAGGAGAGCCAGGGGATACTGGGATGCATAGGAGGGCATCACAAGTAGAAAAAGGAAGTGGTTATCCCTCTGTACAGACAGTTGGTGAGACCCCATCTGGAGTACTGCGTGCAGTTTTGGAGACCTCATCTATGCAAGGACATAGACAGGATGGAAGCAGTCCAGAGGAGGGCAACTAAAATGTGCAGGGTCTACATCAGAAACCATATGAAGAGAGACTGACAGAGCTTAATATGTATACCATTGATGATAGGAGGGACAGAGGGGACATGATAGAAACTTTTAAGTACCTCAAGGGAATCAACAAAGTCCAGGAGGGTAGCATCTTTCAGAAAAAGAGATGTGTAAGAACAAGGGGGCACAATTTAAAATTAGAGGGGGGAAGGCTCAGGGGTAATGTGAGGAAATTATTTTTCACGGAGAGAGTGGTGGACGCATGGAACCGCCTTCCTGGAGAAGTTGTGGGGTCTAAAACAGTGGGGGAATTCAAACATGCATGGGACAGACATAAGGCAATTATAGTGGGGGATTGCAGGAAGTAGGCTGTTGGTTAATTAGAATCTGCAGCTTATCCAATAGGTAGGGAAATGGGCAGACTGGGTGGGCCAAGTGGTCCTTATCTGCTGTCAAAGTCTATGCTTCTATGTTTCTATAACATCCATTTCCCTGTTAACTACAGCTTTGTTGGACTCCGCTGCCATACTCAGTCTCATTCGTTAGAAGGAAGAGGTTTTTTTCAGCATATCTTTTTAGTGGAGTCCTCCTTATACTGTTTTGGGTGACTGTTTGGTCCTCTGCACACAAGGGGACCTTTTTTCCAATTTTTAGGTTACCCACATGGCATTCAGGACAAGAGGCACAATAGTCAGCTACCTCGTTAATTATTTCTGGCCCATAACTGTTACTGGGTATTTGCTCAAGGATTTCCTTCCTTTCTAAACATTCTGCACTGGAAAGCACAGAAGCCATCCTTAGCACAACAGATTGCACTAACCAAGAGCACATTGTTTAACAATGTAAAACCTTGCATACTTTTCAGGTACCACCCTAACCACACTCTTTATTCAGCTCTGGGAATTTTGCATAGCTCTGTGATTTTTACATTCAAATTTACCCTTGCTCTGACAAGGTTTACTGGTGCTCCTCATAATGTTGGAGCTACAGTATTTCTGGACACACAAACTATTGACTAATTGAAGTAACTGAATAGAAACATTCCTTAGCACTAACTTTATGGGGTCCACTATTTGTAGACACATCATTCTTTAAAATAAGAAAGCGCTACACATTCTGGTCATTTGCTATGAATTTTGAAGTCCAGTGTTATGATTTTCAATGCTGAACAGTTGAGAGGTATGCTTGGAGAGACATATTGTCTGTGACACATTCATTACCTGATTCTCTTCTATTGCTACTTGCTGTGATACCCCTTGAAGTGGTTTGGCAACTTTTTGTAAAACAACTGAGTTTTTAAACCCACCTGCTGTGAGCTCTAAAAATGTTGATTGACCTTTTGGAGACAGAAACTCATTTTCAGCATTTGTGGCAATGCCTTCTGTAGAAGTGAACTCTATCTTCTCATTTATGGCAATGTTCTGGACATGGTTTCTAATAAGATGTAGCTGTATTTTTCCACTGGTCGCATTACCTCCTAGCTTTCCAGAACCCTTTATCTGCTCATTGTTTTGTCTTTCTGTCTCCAATTTGACATTCTGCACTGGCTGTGTCACCTCTCCTAGATTTTCTAAACTTTTCCCTGTGGCCTGGTGAGACTCCACTTCAACTTTGACAGAAAAAGTTCCCAAGCTAACAACATCACTTCCCATACTCAGTATATTCCTCTGCTTGACCACCTTTAGTTTCTTCTGTTTTTCAATATTTGCATTTAGATTTTGTTGATAGTCCGCAAAGTCAGGATGTTCTCTAACAGTAGCTACTGCTGTTTCTTTGTTTTAAAGGTTGTGGTGTAAGTGAGGATGCTGCCACTTATAGCCCTTATGATACACTTCACTAATGTAATTGACCCCTCTTGTAATGCAGTTTTCCATTCATTGAAAAAATAGCCCTTTCTTAGCCATATCCTGGTAGTTTTGTCAGTCTTAGACCAGAAGGGACCTGTTCTACCTTAAAGTAACCCTCCAGTAACACCTTTTTCCAAAAGTGGCATCTGGCTTTATCGGGAAATACATTCCAGAGCTAAAAACACTGCTGCAATGGTCATCTCTCGTTCATCTGTAACTTCTTGATTCACTTGATCTATATGTTCTGTACCTGTATTTGTAGCCGTCTTTTCCATGAAGAGGTCAGTGTCCCCAACATTCTGCAACAGTACATCCATGATTGGCATGATGATCCAGTTTCAAAGGCGTTCAACTGTAGATGAGTCATCCTATGTGGTGCTGAAACTAGTAACATAAAAACAGAAAATGAGCACTCTTTAAAAGCTAGGGCTAGGGCTAAAAGCACTCCATAGTGTGAGCCTGTAAATTCAAAGTATGCAAGCAAGAATACCGGCTCCATGCTTAAATGCCTGTAGGTAATCATTAACAGCAGCCCCCCTGCTATGGGGGTCTGCACCATCCAACCCCCCCCAATTAAAATAACTAACTCTGAGGGGGATGAAACTTGGGAACAGGGAGAAACCTCAATGGAGGAGATTCCTGAGAAGGGGAAAAACAAAAGACATTAAAATAATAAAATTAGTTTCCTCAGGACAAGGAATCAGACCCTGGAACACTGCTCTCCCCACCTGTGGTCCTAGCCTCTGAGCTACAGCAGCTGCTTGGCAATACACTGTTAACCAAAGGCTTTCACCTCTTTCACTAAGAGCAACATAGCTACAGGGATAGTGGTAACAAACCTTCACTATTCTGTCCCTGTAGCTATTTTACTTTTTTTGCTGTTTTCACCATGCTGTTTGTCACTAGAGGTATTGCAAATTTAAACTTCACCCACAAAGTTTACACAAAGTGGGAAAAATGTGCTCTATGTTCTAGCCCAACCACCCGAAATTTGCTTTGTGATTTGCGTGAAATTTGTGCCATATGAACTTTTTTTCATGATACACGCAATTTGTGAATGAAGTGCAAATTTTGCACACTTCACACATCTGTATTTGCCACACACAGTTTTCAACCTGACATATTGACCTGGTGCCATCTTGAACTCCCCCCTCCATGCTTCATAGCATAACTCTGTGTTCTGGTGTTCCTCTTCCTCTCAAAGAGACTCCCTTACTGCACCTTGTTCACTTCTTTGAGGTACTAATAAGTCTCAGTCATGTCCTCTCACTCTCTCCTCTCCTCCAGGAAGTACATGTTGAGTTGCCACAGCCTCTCTTCATATGGTTTCTTGTGCAACCCCCTAATCATTTTGGTATCCCTCCTTTTGGCCACTTCTACTCTCTCAGTATTCTTTTGGAGGTGTGGTCTCCATAACTGGACACAGTACTCAAGGTGGGGTCTTGCTAGTGAGTGTTACAGTGGCAGCACCACTACCCTTCACCTGCTAGAAATCACCCACCCTATGCACTCCAGCATCTGGCTAGCCTTGCATACTGCCTTGTTACACTGCCCCATCACCCTGAGGTCATCAGATATGGTAACTTCAAGGTCCTTCTCTTGCTTGGTGACTGTAAGCACTGGCACCTTTTCCCCCATGTTATACACAGCTCCTGGGTTTCCCTGACCCTGGCACATGGCTTTGCACTTTTTGTCATTGAAACTCTGCTGCCACGCCTAAGACAACTCCTCTAGTTTCTCCAGATCCATGTGCACTCTGTCCACCCCTTGCTGGGTGTCCACCCTGTTGCAGTTGTTTGTGTTATCTGCATAGAGACATACCTTTCCCTCCAGGTCCTCAGCAGTGTCACTTATGAAGACATTGAAGAGGGTGGTTCGCAGTACTGATGCCTGTTGTACTCTACTGGTCTTTTTCCTCTCCCTACATGACTGCCATTTACCACAACCTTCTGCCTTCTATCTTTCAACCAGTTCGATACCCTGCTTATCACGTACTCCCAACCCTCAGGTTGCAAAGTTTCTTAATTAGCCTGCTGTATGGTACAGTGTCAAAGGACTTAATGAAGTTCAGATAGGCCACATCCACTGCCTTCCTTTGGTCCAACTTCCTTGTCTCCCAGTAAAAAAAAATCTGTCATTTGTTTGACATGACTTCCCCTCTGTTAAACCATACTGTTTGTGGTTCTGCAGCCGATTTGCCTCCAGATACTCTGTCAGTTTCTCCTTCAACAGAATTTCCATTCATTTCCCACCACTGATGTGAGACAGATTGGCCCGTAATTGGCCCAGTTTTGCTAGTCTCCTCCCTGCTGCCTCTCCTCTAGTACTCTAAAGGTACCCCCTTTTCCAATAAGGTGCTGAACTATGCTTTTATTTTGTTTTATTGCTTTTTCTATTATCCTTTTTGTTTTGTTTTTTGCTCCCCCTACAGACCAGCCCCCATTGTCCCTGACCCCCATGTCCAGTCCCATCACTTGCTGCCTCTGAGATATACCTTTTCCAGTGTTCCACCCTGGCTTATCCCCCAGGGTATGGCCTTTGGGAGGGAGCTCCTTCTTCCTGGAGGATGTCTGAACTCAGTGTCTGGGAATGCCACAGGTCAGCATTATTGGGCATGTGGTGCAAGGCAAGCAGCACCCTATATGGCCTAAATTTTTCCATTTTTCTCCTCTTGGAGGTGGGGCACAAATGCTGACATCTGCCCAGCTTCCTGAAGATGCCAGCTCTGGCTGCCCAACTCCTGGCATCCACCAGGGACAGGAGAGTGTGAGTAGCTTTTCTCACCCTCCCTCTAGAGGAAGACAGCAGTTTGTAGAATGCTTAGTCCTCCTCCTCCCCACTGGCCCTCTGCACCTAGACTCAGTTCCAAAGCTGGGTCATCGGCATCACGAGTGGTAGAGTTAACACTTTGCCAGAGGGCCCACCTCTGCTCAGTGCTCTTACTACCTTTGGGTGGATCCCATCTGGCCACATTATCTTGTTTTCCATTAGAGCTTCCAATCCCCTTACATACTACTCATATATAACACTTGACTTGTGTACATGAAGACTAACATCATTTTTACACTCTAGTGTCAGTTGCTTTGAAGCAGAAGATTAATACACCGCAGGAAGTTCATATGTAGAGTTCCATATTTGATTTTGTTTGCATTGGATGCACGTTCAACTTCAGCAGTTCAGCTGTGTTGCTGTTTCTGCATCTTCTTATGCAGTATTATGCATATTAGCATGACCTGGATTTCAGACTACTGTATTACAGTTGCAGCTGCGGTAGACTGACTACAAACAGTCAACATCATCTGTTACTGACTGTGTGCTGTGAATGGATGGCAACTGAACATCCTTGTAGTTACATAGATGCATAGATGTTTGCTGACAAAAAAATGACTCATGGTCCATCAACACTACTCACTGCCTACTTAGGCCCTTACCAGCCTAATAATGGCTAGGTCTCTTGTAGATCAATTATCCCATGGTTCCACTTGAATTAATCCTCTTCCCAATTTTTTAGTACCCCCTTCCCCACTTCAACCTTACCAGACCCATATGTATATCCCCTCAGTCTTAAACCTTGCCACCATGTTAACATTGACCAGATCAATTGGAATATAATTCTGCTTTCCTACCAGTCTGTCCTTGAAGATGAATTTCCTCATGCCCCTCCTAAATTCCCCTGCCAGTCTATAATAGTGATCCCTTGTGATGGTAAAAGACAAAAAGACTGGCTCCGTCTTTGCAGCAAGAATGCAAATGAATTAAATAGCAAAAGAGGCTAAAAATATGAACAATCCAGGATCTCTAGTTGCACATCTAAACCCTTATCATTTTGCACATCAAGTGTTTCCTTGGAGGGAACTGGCACAGTGTATTCTAGGTGTGACAATATGTGTTGCAGCCCCTTGAAATGAACCTCACACTAAGTTAAAACAGTTGCTGGCTATCCACTCTTTTTATACCCTTTATGTAGTTGGAGGTTTTGGTCATGTCTCAGTTCTCTCTGCTGGTAACTAGTGAATACATATTGAAGTCAATGAGCTTTTCCTCATATGTCCACCACTATTGGCTATGAATCTTATTAGTTGTTTTCTTTTCGATCAATTGCAGGCAGGGCCTGATATTTTTTTATCTGAAGGTTCCAGAATTGCAGACAGTACTCCAGATGAGGGATAATCAAGGACTGGTACAAGAGGTAGGATCACCTCCTTCTGTCTGCTTGAGACCTATGAACCCCAGCATCCTACTTGTTTTCTCATATATATTGTTATACTGGGCTAAGGTGTTGAGTCTGTCACTAATTATTTATGTATTTATTTGTTTGCTTTTGTTAACCGGGTGAGTGCACTAGGCATAGGAATGCCTATTTTCAAGCATGACCCATTAGGATACAAGTCAACAACAACCAATAACAATGTGACACAGCACATATAGGTCATACAATGCAAAGGCAGTCAGAACAAAAAAAAAAACATTACAAACAATTTGTAAGACTATATTAATAAATAGTCAGACAAAGTAAGTAATATGACAAAGATACCAGGATCATTCAGAAGAATGAGACAAGTGCAACACAAGTTCAGAGATTGGTACCAGTAATTGTTATGGACAGGGTACAGTAAGTGCCAATTTGCAAGGCAGATAAGCATAGTAGAGGAATGGGGAGAGGAAAAGGGGAGGGGGTAGAGGAGGAGAGGTAGGTTAGAGTGTGTATAGGAAGGGTGGGAGAAGGGTAAGGTAGAGCAGAGTGGGGGATGAGCTTAAGGTGGATGGAAGAAGGTACAAGGACTTACTGAAAACAGGTGTTCACGGTAGAGCTTCTTAAAGCCAGCATGTGTAGGGGCAAGACAAATAGCTTGGGGGATAGTATTATATATTTAGGGGCAGCATGGGAGAAGACTTATGCACCCATTGTGGTCTTACACCTTGGGATGTAAAGAGGAGTTTGGTCAATTGAATGAACACCGTAGGAAGGGGTTTGATGGTGTAGTAGTGAGGCGAGAGATTGGGGGAGGCCTGCTCTTATTATACCATCTATTAAAGTGTCATAGGATAGGAGGCGATCGGCAGCAGGATTAGGCCAATTTAGATCAGCATAGAGCTGACAGTGATGTTTGTGCTGAGGAGAGGCAGAAGCATAATGGCAAATTTTATTATAGGTAGTGTCCCATGTATGTAGGGAGGTCTTAGTTGCACCTAGGTAGGTGACCAAGCCATAGGCCAAAGATGGGAGCAGAAAGCCTTGTGCCACGGCAAGCCTAGCTGACGGGGTGAGAGCATAGCTAGTGCAGTAGGCTCCTCCAATTTTTGCATTGACTGATTTGCAAGTTGCAGTGATGTGGAGATCAAAGTCCAAGGATTCATCAAGAAGAATACCCAGGTATTTAAAGGAACTGGTGCTTACTAACAGGGAATTATCAGCACAAGATATTTTGACATAAATCATTTTCTTCTGAGGCCTGTGCCAGTTCTACACCATTTATGGAACGTATGATCCTCAGATTCTCCCTCCATAAGTGCATGACCTTGACAGTTTTGGTATTGAATTCCAGTTGCTGAATCTTAGTCATTTTTCCCAGATCTCTTTTCAATTCCCTCCTGCCTGCCTCACCACACTGCCACATATCTTTATGCCATCTGCAAATAGACAAATCTTGACCTGAATCACTTATCCAGTGTCACAAATGAGCATATTAAAGAGCGCCAGGCCTAGGACTAATCCCTGTTGGATTCTACTTGTAATTCCTGACCGTGGAGTACTGTATGTACCATTTAGTACCACTCTTTTGGTTCTTCCCTATTGCCAATTCCCCATCCATCTACTGACTTTACCCTCAATACTTAGGTTTCTCAATGTCTTTAGCCTTCTGTGAAATGAAGAGTCAAATCTCTCACTCATGTCCAGCTAAAGGATGTCAAGTGCTTGGATATTATCCAATGCTTGCTACACAGTGCTGACGAAATCCATTTGATAAGTCTCACAGGACCACCCCTCTACAAAGCCATGCTCTTTTCTGCATTGGATACCATGGGACTCTATGAAGTTGACCAGCTACTCCTTGAATATGATCTTAAGAAGCTTCTGACAATTGAAGTTAGGCTAACTGGTCTAAATTTTCCTGGATCTCCTCCTCACCGCTCATGTGCAGGAGGGTTAACAACTGCTACCTTCCAGTCCCTGTGGACTGTGCCAATCTCAATCAAGCAGTTGATTAGATCTATGAAGTGTGTTGCAAAAGCCTGCCCTAGATCCCTGAGTACCTAGGTGTAAACCATCTGGTCTATGGGCACTGACCCACTTGCAACCCTTCAGCCACTTAAGTACCCTATTATCTATAATACCACCTATTTCTAAACTTGTTCCCTACCCTACCAGAATGCAACACTCTGGCAATGATGCCCCACTTCCCGAGCTGTAAAGGCTGAGAAGAAGTACAGTATTTATTCAGAATATCATTTTTCTGCCCATCCCCTTCTATCCATGCTTCACACTTTCTTATAATCTCACTCTTCCACTCTTGTTCTTTTTCCTTTTCTTGATATTTGTAAAGTAGGCCTTGTCATTTTCCCTCACCTTAGCTGCAATCTTTAGTTCTACCTCTGCCTTGGCCCTCCTTACTGCTGCACTAGCTTCATTTTTTCTTAGCAAGGTAGAGCACCCTGCATGCCTCCATCTGTTCAGCCTTGTACACACTGATGACCACTTTTTCTCAGCTTACTGCTACCACAACCTTCCTGGAAACCCCAGTAGACCTCTTATGCTGCTTCGTCATGCCCACTTTTCTCAGCAACCTTCAGTTACAGGTACTGTACAATCCCATATTTGATATGCTTCCACTTGCTATCTATCTATCTTGCTGTTTTTACCCCACAAGTCTCTCCTTTAGCTCCTCCTCCTCTATCCTCCTGATACTGCTAATGTCCAGGACTATTTCTGGGTGGCTTAAAACTTATCAAGGTCAGTTCTCTTTTACCTAGAGGGTAGTGTATCTTTTTGAACTCCTTGCCGAGTAACATATTAAACAGAAAGAATTTTGATTATTTCAAAGAGGGACTTGGTGAGTATATAATGAAGAACAGTAAATTGGAAAACTAGCACTAAAATACGGGCAGGGTGGGGTTGATGGACATTAGCCATTTCCACCCTTAAACACTTCTGTATTACCCTCAGTATTAACTGCATATGTGATTTCAGGCTATGTCAAACCACACTGTGTTTTGGTCACTAGACCCTAGCTGGTCTTCCACTGTTAAACCCCTGATGCTGTCTCTGTTGGTCAGAACAAGGTCAAGGATGGTTATGTCCCTTGTCTGTACCTCTACTAGTGGTGTCAGGAATCAGTCCTGGGAAGTTTCTACCAATGTCTATTTCTGGTGTTGCATGCCATTGGAAAGCTCGAGTTAGCATCTGGTATGTTGAATTCTCTTAACAGGACTACTTTACTGTCATCTGCTGCTTTCCTGATCTCTTCATCGTGAGTGTTCTCCACCTCTTCTATCTGATTAGGTGGCTTATAGATCACTCCTATGGGGACAATTTTCCCTTATCCACTATAAATTGCAATCATAGTGATTCTACCATGCTTCCCCCATGTCTATTTATCCTACATCACTTTGATACCTTCCCTGATATACAGTGCACCCCCCTTATCTCTACCATTTATCCTTTTCTATGTAAATAATATAAAACCTGGGACAGCGAAGTCCTTGCCTTCTTCCCCCTTTGTAATGTGAGAATGTCTGAAAAGGTCATAGAACAAGTCAATCCCTTATACCTATCCCCCAGTGCCCTGAAAGTGCCCTTAACAACTCCCAGTGACTTCTTTGGCAGATCATTCATCCCACCATAAGCAATAATGCCAGCCTCCTCCACTTCCCAAACAAACCTGGCTATCCTTCAGAGAATTCTATGTGCGGCCTCGGGGAGTGAGTGTGCTACCCTTCCCACCCAAACTGTGTTGCAGTTCACTATTTCAGCAACCCTAATAACTGAATTTCTCACTATTAGCACCTTCTTCCCATGGTTGCTTTTTAAATACATCCCCATGCAGGCTTGTCTGCTGGGGGGGGGGGGGTCCTGGAGGAAGCAGGGAGTTCCACCTAACTGGGGAGAAGCATGAACCAGTTAATTTGGGGGATGGGGTGATGGCTGCTAGTTGTAAACTCAAAGCCTTCTGACAATGCAGCAATCCTCTGTCCCGTCTTGCTCACCACTTTCCATCCCTAGAGGATGCTGATGAAGATTAGTAGAAATGAGCACATCACGCTCCATTATAACCTGTCTGCAGCAACTATATTCTGGTCCACACTGCAACTAGTTCAGAGTGGAAAGCCACGATCGAGCAACCCAACACATTCACAGTGTACCCCAGAGAAGATAGTCTCCACATGTCCTGAAGCTAACTGATTCCCATTCCCACTTCCAATGGCTAATCCACTGCCTAGTGCCCAAATCATCTTTCGGTTCTCTCCATGTGTCCTTAACAGTTCTTCAGTGAGAATTAATTGCTGCTGTACCCCAGACAGGGTTATGTTAGGCTATCTTGAATAACAGCCATAGTGCTGCATACTTAAGCCAATCACATTCTACTTCAAATAGGCTTTAGTTGGGCCCTCTTCTAACATTAGTCTGCTGACACAGGTCCTTCTCTAATTCTCCAAAACAAAAAACACTGACTCAAGTGCAATAGTCATCCTTTCAGTAAATCAGGGAACTGTACCAGATAATTAACTGGGCACATTGCCAACCTTGAAATAGAGACTGCACATTGGTATACAATGTTATTAAACATTTTATTAGTCAGGATTTACCTGGGTTAAGAAGCCGCAGGCTGCAAAGGGAGGAAACCCACCTATGTCCCCGAACATATCTTGCGAAACGCAGAGTGATTTCACAATGGTGACTGACACCCAGTGGTCAAACAAATTTATGCCACAACAATTCATGTGACGGTGCTTATACAGTATTACAAAATCAACCTGATTTACAGCCCACAACAAAAAATAAGCACAGCACATGCCCTTGAGCATGTTTTTTTTGTTTTTGTTTTGGACAATACATGTGTCTGGCTATGCTTATTGTATTCAAATCTGAGGGCTAAAACAATGTTGACTGGTTCCATGCAGAAAGCAGCCAGCTAGTAGTTTGGTACAGTCCGCAGTCAACAACTTCAACTCACTATTTTTACACAGAGGAGTTATTAGTCCACTACTATGAGAAATAATACAGCATGCACCATTTGACAGAGAGGGAGGTTGATCCACTTCAGCAACTCCAGTAAGGCATATAAAAAATGCTTTCATACCATGTGAAAAAAAAATGTTCTCAATGCTTGTGGCTGTATTGGCAGAACTGCAGCCTGGAAGTCTGTTTATGGTTGATCAGTGTTCTGAGGGAACTCAGGCTGTTTAAGCAGCCTGCTTTTAGTAAACTCAGAGAAAGAGATGTGAAAAGGGGGAAAATTGTTTTATAAAAGGAATCAGCTGAGCTCATAGGGGTGATTTTAGAAGATTCTCTGGAAATAGCAGAAAATATTTAAAAAGAATTCATAGAAAAAAAGGCTAAGATGAAACTGACTTTTTGGAGGCACTTTCAAACTACCAAAAGTTATGAAGTAAACTATAATTAAATGCAGTATGTTGATAAAAAGTGGTGCAAAAAAATGAACGTTTAGCATGACCTGCTGTACTACCAAAATGGATGCTTCTTAAATTAGAGCAGACACTGAAATTATGGACCACTGAGATAAATTTAGAAAAGGACACAGTAGCTCTTGCAGTGAATCAGATACAGGGGTCTCGATTCCCAAAGTCCCCAGCATGGTGTAAGGTGCTTGCACCACAAAGAAAGTTACAAAGTGCCCCTTGAGCCAAAAGATGCACTGGGAGAAATTCTCAATGGCAGCCTGCATCAAGAGCAGGCTGTCTGCCCCAAATGGGGCTTGCGATGCCTGTGCACCACAAAATGGGCTGCAGCATGGTGCTAGGGGCCTTGCAGAATACACAGGCTGCCTTATCCCCTAATGCTGGATTCTCAAAACCCTCTTAGAGGGAAAAATTCTAAGTACCCTAAAACCAGCTATGGCTGGTCTTAGGGTACATAGAAATTTCCTCTGTGAGGGTTTAATGGGCTGCACCAATGTGCTACACCCCTGCCCCAAACCCCATTTACTGTGCATTAATCAAAATGCTTGTCTAGTGGCCCCCCTCCCTGATGTTGCCTGTTATAAATACATGTAATAAATCCCCCTTCCCTAGTGGTCTAGTGGCCCCCTCCCTGATCCCTGATGTCATCCGTCATATATATATATATATATATATATATATATATACCATAAATCCTTCCTAGTGGTCTATTGTACCCCAATCCCGATGTTGCCTATTATAAATATGTATGCAAAAATCCCCTTCCCTAGTGATCTAGTGGCCCCCTCCCATGATCCCTGATGTCACCCATTATAAATATGTATATTTCCTAGTGGTCTAGTGCCCCCCTCCCTGACCCCAATGTCACCATTATAAATATACATGACAAATCCCCCTTCCATAGTGGTCTAGTGACCCCCTCCCTGATTGACGATGTCATCCTTTATTGTACTTGATAAATAATACCCATGCCTGGTGGTCTAGTGGACCTCCACCCCCTCTTCCTGGCAGGTAGTGCCCACCATCCCGCTCCCCCCCATTCTAAACCCAAAGCTGGCTACTGGAACAGCCCTCCTCTCACCACCATGGTTGGCTGCCGACTGACCCTTCACTGAGTGCATATTGAATAATACCATACATGCTCATTGACTGAGAGCTGTGAACCAGCTATCAGTCAATTAACGTGTACTCTAATATACAGTACAGGCTCAATGACAGGTCAGTTGTCAGCCAGACATGGTGGCATGAGGAGGGGTGTGCTGGTTCCCAGCCCGGGATTAGGATGGGGGGGGCAGTGGGGTGGTGGCACTACCTGCCAGGGTGGGTAGGGTGGAGGTCCACTAGACCACCAGGCATGGGTGTTCTTTATTAAGTACATTAATGGGCAACATCTGGGATGGAGAAGGGGTCCATTAGACCACTAGGGAAGGAGGATTTATTATACATATTTATAACGGGTGACATCAGGGA
This sequence comes from Neoceratodus forsteri, assembly GCA_016271365.2. Lineage (NCBI taxonomy): Eukaryota > Metazoa > Chordata > Ceratodontiformes > Ceratodontidae > Neoceratodus > Neoceratodus forsteri. The sequence goes on along the minus strand of CM028129.1, from coordinate 938,361,526 downwards.
TCGGGGAGCTAATAGTCCCCTAGGAAAGGGGGATTAATTACATAAATTTATTATAGGTAACATTGAGAACTAGGGAGGGAGGCCACTAGAGCCCTAGGGAAGGGGGATTTATACACATATTTATAACAAGTGACATCAGAGATTGGGGAGGAGAGCTACTAGACCACAAAGGGAGGGAGATTTATTTTATATATATACTGTATATATTTATAATGGGCCACATCTGGGATTGTGGAGGCACTAGACCACCAGCGATGGGACTTGAATTATTTTATCAGGGGATCTGGGATGGGGGAGCGCTAGCCTTTGCAGAAGCAAGACTGTAGCAAACCCCTCCTGTGCGCCCTTTGTTGCATGGGAGAGGATGTAGCAAGTGTAGGGACTTAGGCGCTGGGACCCCTCCTGTATCAGAATCTGGTGCAAGGTCCCTGGTGCACCTTGCTTTGGCACAAGCTTCTGTTTACCACAGCTTGTGTCAATCTAAGCACTTTTTCAGAATAGAGCCAAGAAAGTTCAGGATAAAAAATTGTTTTTAGGCAGCAGCTCCCCACCTCTAATCTGAATCAGTAGTGCTGTGCAGAATGTGAAATTCTGCTGGTAAAATTAGCACAGAATGATCATTAATCCAGTGGAATTTTCACTGGAATTTTGCTGGCTCATCTGTGACATTCTGTCTGCTGTGGTCCATGGAATAGAACATCATTTTTTTCATGAAAAATCATTCTACAACCATTTCCACTGAAAATATTGAGATCCACAGAATACAATTCTACAGAAATGTTATGGAAAAACTAATTCTCATTTTTAACATGGAAACATAGACTTTGACGGCAGATAAGGACCACTTGGCCCACCCAGTCTGCCCATTTCCCTACCTATTGGATAAGCTGCAGAGTCTAGTGAACCAACAGCCTACTTCCTGCAACCCCCCACTATAATTGCCTTATGTCTGTCCCATGCATGTTTGAATTCCCTCACTGTTTTAGACCCCACAACCTCTCCAGGAAGGTGGTTCCATGCATCCACCACTCTCTCCATGAAAAATAATTTCCTCACATTACCCCTGAGCCGTACCCCCCAACTTTAAATTGTGCCCCCTTGTTCTTACACATCTCTTTTTCTGAAAGATGCTACCCTCCTGGACTTTGTTGATTCCCTGAGGTACTTGAAAGTTTCTATCATGTCCCCCTGTCCCTCCTTTCATCAAGGGTATGCATATTAAGCTCTCTCAGTCTCTTCATATGGTTTCTGATGTAGACCCTGCACCATTTTAGTTGCCTCTTCTGACTGCTTCCATCCTGTCTATGCCCTTGTGTAGATGAGGTCTCCAAACTGCACGCAGTACTCCAGATGGGGTCTCACCAACTGTCTGTACAGAGGGATAACCACTTCCTTTTTCTACTTGTGATGCCCCTCCCTATGCATCCTAGTATCCCCCTCGCTCTCCTTACTGACTTCTCACATTGCTTACCCACCTTTAGGTCATCTGATATGACTACACTCAGATCCCTTTCCATTATTGTTGTCGTTAGTACCTCCCTTGCTATTGTGTACTCTTCTCCTGGATTTTTATTTCCCAGGTGCATTACTTTGCACTTCTTTGCATTGAATCTAAGCTGCCATATGTCTGACCATTCCTCCAACCTTGCCAAGTCCCTTCTCATCCTTTCTACCCCCCTTGTGTATCAACTCTGTTACAGATCTTTGTGTCATCTGCTGTTTTCTGCTGTAGAATTCCACCATTCTGTTTCTGGCAAAATTTGGTGGAATTTTGACAGAATTTCAAAAATTCTGCGAACCTTCTTTCCACTGGCATGTGAAAATTTTATACAGCACTATGAATCAGGCATTGTTATATCACAACAAGCAAACAAATCATCTCAGAATACCAAAAGACAATGATAAACACTGCACAGGTGTAGAAGGAACAAAAGAAGGCCCATGAGTACAGAAGGGGAGAGCTCCACTGAGACAACAGGGCTGTTGAATGAGGTGGTATTAAGTCTGGTAAATATTTCAAACTTATCAGCTTTCAGAAAATGAGACAACTGTCTTTCCATATGGTTAGCAGTTATACCCACAAAAACTGAAAATCATTATGAGACACTTGTGGACCTTTATAAGTTTACAAGACACTTAAATCAGAGGAATGTTTTTATGAAACTTGACACTATGAGAGGCCCCGGTGGACTTTTACGAATGGGGGGGACATTGATGGGAACAGTCTTTTGAGGCAAGGACAGTTGTGAAAAGAGGGATTTTCCTAGGAAGGCATGTTTTGCCCTCCCAGAAAAACCACAGTAGCCATCAGTTACATACTCTGTGAACTGGAACTTGAGGCATTATTCTGTCAACAAGGGGCTTCTAAATGTGTGAACTGCTCTGGACATAATTCAGTGCCCTAAACATTGAAAAATAGCAGTGCCGTTGTACTAAAATCCACCTATAAAGGTGGGTCAGTTTGTATAATAGGCACTAATTCCTATGAACAGAAGGTGAAATCATTTATTATCAAATGTCAAATATATGGAATGGGAAGATCACACAATACTGTATCATTTAAGAAAGAAATTTACTGTTGCATTGTGGAAGCATATCAAAAGGGTGTTATACTGAAAAGGGTCAGTGACTTTTTAACAGTGGAAACACCAATGAGGATGATTTTTACCATCCCTAACAAAAAAAACAAACTACTAATCACTGATTAACCCACCAGTCATCCAATTGTGGTGAGCATTGGCATTCCCAGTTTATTGATGCACACACCAAGGGCATGGCCCAGAGTCTCCCCTTATATGAGATGTAGTCCACAGACAGGGACTTAAATTTAGAAGATGAGTGGCTATTAATCACCTTGGACATGGAGTCTCTTTACACTAATATCAGTAATGATGGGGGACCCTCGGCATTCAGATGGGCATTATTGGAGTATGTGAATGATGACCAAAATATGGTAGAATTTATCCATGTTCTCACAGCAAAGGTGTTGAAATATAATAATTTCTTGTTTTTAGGGAAACATTACATTCATCTACAGGATATAGTGATGGGGCTTAGAGTGCCTCCAATAATGTCAATATATACCTCATTACAATATGTTGCAAAAGGACCACTGTATGTCCTTAGCTCTGAAGTGAATCTGTATTTTGACAAAATGGATATACGGTACAGGCATATTGATAACTTTTTGATGGTGTGGTGGTTAACCAGTGAGGAACTGAGCCAATATCAAAGTTACTTGGAAACAACAAATGTTAATCTTAAATGCACAGCAACTAAGAATAAAAACAGAATTTTTGAGATCTGAAAAGTTCCAAAAATACAGAAAATGATGTGGACACCAGTCTGTTTTGCAAGGAAACTGAGAGGAACTCAATCCTCCATATTCAATTGCTGTCATCACCACCAAACCATAGAACATATGCCTAAAATCCAGTTTCTATGTATTAAGCATAATTTTAGCTGTGGCGATGATTTTTAAAATACTGTCAGAGATTTTGGGAGACAGAGCTAGGTCAAGAGGCAGTTGTGAACTTGTAATTAACACAGACAGGTCACAAGTAGAAACTGTTGAACACAATAGCCTAATACAGATACCACCATATAAACGAAAATGAAAATCAGACTAACATGGAAACATCTGATCCATTTGGCATTTGAATTTCATCACTACTTTCTCAGTCCAAGATCATTGGAATAGAAACATTTAGGTGAACAACTGGTGTGCTATTCAAAAAGACCTTTCTCTGAAAGAGTGCACTATAGAGGCAATAAGAATGGTGTACAATAGGGTCAATAGGGCTACGGCATTCAACACAGTCTCCCACCAACCCCTTCCTAACAATCTCTCTTCTCCTGGGCTATTGGACTCAGGCACAAACTGGTTCAGAGACTACCTTGTAGGTAGGACCCAATCAGTTAGAGTAGCAGACTCTATTTCTACCCCTCTCCCCATTAACACTGGTGTGTCCCATGGCTCAGTGCTTGGACTCCTTCTATTCTTTATGTTCCTAATTGACCTTCTTCAGTCTGTGCCTCAATCTCCATCCACATGTATGCAGATGACACTGTCCTGTATACATCCAGCCATTCTCCCACGGATGTTACATCCAGACTCCAGTATTACTTTGACAAGGTTCAGCACTGGCTATGTTCACATCAGCTCTCTTTAAATGCCAAAAAGACTGTCCCATGTCCTTTGGCACAAGGCAGAGACTTGCTAGGCTCCCCTTCCTTCCTTCCTTTTACATTCTTGATGGGACAACACTGGAGGACACCACCTCCTTTAGATACATTGGGGTTTGGCTTGACTGGCACCTCAACTTTTCTGGTCATGTGGATGCCATCCTGAAAAAAACTGCACCTCAAGGTAGGTGCATGGTACAGGAACTACAGTTGTATACCACTATCAGCCAGGCAAGTACTTGTCCAGAAAATGATACACTCTATATTTGACTAGGTGATGTAGTCTATGGTGCTGTTTTCAAGACTTAGCTAACCAGACTGGTCACCCTCTTCCACTCCTTCTGTCACTTTCCTTTGGACTACCTGCTGTATTGTTAGGGACCTCACCCTAATTCGACTATATACTCTTTCAACTATAAACCAGCTAGCAGTTAAGCAGGACAGCAACACCAAACAAACTACCATGGGGTGCAACCACCTACTACTACTCCTCACTACCTCTTTTGACATTGCTGGTACCATATACAAATTCAGACCCCTACCTCCCCACTCTGAATCCTCACTGGGTGCAAGCTGGAAGAAAAGCATACACATGGCAACTACCACTTCCGGTAACTATAGGCTCTTTATCCTCCCACACCTGCCATACACAGTTATCGCCAAGCCAACCTTCCAAACTGTAACCTTAATGGTTAGCTTTCCCCCTAATTTAACACAGGCGTAAAGACACCTCCCCCACCTGAAGCGCAGGTGACAGAAGACACGAAGGAAGATAAACATCACCCTATCTGCCAGAAAGGTTATCTTTCTGCTACTGCTACTCTCTGGCAATGTTCACCTAGACCCTGGACCAACAACCCCGAGGAGCAGGGGGGTCCATACAGTGAACAGCCTAAAGACAGCATCACTAAACATTTGCAGCCTAACTGCCAAATTCGACCTGCTCCAGGCTTGGATGACCATCCATGCCCCTGACATACTCTGCCTAACTGAAACCTGGCTGTCGGGTAGGATCAAAGATGGTGAGGTGGCCATCAAAGGATTCCAAACATTTCGACTTAATAGAATAGGCAGGAACGGTGGCAGCTGCCTCCTATATGCCAGAAACTCACTGAGTTGCTCCATCCTCCCCAACTCCAAACTTGTGGAGAATTATGAGCTACTAGTGGTAAAAATACAAGTCGGCCTTAAAGGCAAGACTCTTACCATCGCCACAACCTACCTGCCCCCCAAGAAAGTCAAGGAAGGCCTTCCTCTTGTTATGGAAGAATTTAGCACACTCAGAAAGGGCTCAGAACTTTTCTTGACTGGTGACTTTAATATTAACTGGTTATGTAAGGAGGCAACACCCTTCAGAAACCTAATCACCTCCCATAATCTCACGCAACTCGTAACTCACCCCACCAGGCAGAACTACAAGGCTGGTACCAGCACCCTCATTGACTGGGTCTTAGCTAGCTCACTGACTCAATTCTCCAAACTCAGGGTTCTCCCGGACGTGCTAAGGGACCACTCCCCAATCTCCTTTATATGGACCACTAAACTTGCCAAAAGCCCACCCCACCTCGTCGACAGCAGAGTTCTGCAGAAAGGCAAACTTGGATCCCTCAAATTGACCCTATCTGCCTACAACTGGTCCCCCATCAACAAGGCACCTACACTGGACCAGGCCCTTAGTTTTTTCACTGAGGGCTTCAATTCCATCTGTGATATCTATGCACCAAGCACAAAACGGAAAATTTGGGGGGTGGTTAACGGCTGGAAAAAGCCTTAAACTCAGGCAGCAAGCATGACCTACAGTGCTACAAAACAGCTAGAAATCAGTGCACCAAACTTATCAGGCTCGCAAAAGACAATTTCCATAAGACCCAGCTTAACAACGCATGGCGAGATAGAAAGAGGTTTTGGGAAAACATCAAGAACATCCTTGGTAAAGATCAAAAGCAGCACCCTAAGATGCTCAACATTAATAACTCATCCTCCTCAGATCTGCTAGCCATTGCTGATGCCTTTAACCAGGCCTTTACAGACCTGTCCTCAGTGCTGCCTCCAGACTATCTTCTGCCTATGGAGGACCAAGGTTGTGCCAACCTGCTAATTACTAACTACCCAGCCTCCTACTTTAAGAAGGTGATGATGAAGGAGGCCCTAACGATGGTCAGTAAAGTCATAGGCAAAACCAGATTGGGGAGTGACGGGCTAGACATGAAGTTACTATCTCTCACCCTTGATGTTCTTATCATGCCCATAATAATGCTGTTTAATAAATCCTTGGCCCTAGCTCAATTTCCAGAGGTACAGAAGCAAGCCCTGGTAACTCTAGTGCATAAGAATGGTGACAAGGTGCTAGTGTCAAACTACAGGCCAGTATCTATCCTCTCTCCACTATCCACAGCTTTGGAAAAAAATCTCAGCAAGTCAACTCACAGAATACCTCAATAAGTAAAATCTGCTCTGCCCAAACCAACATGGCTTCAGGCAAAAACACAGCACCACCACGGCACTGCTGGAATACACTGACTATGCGCACAAGGCGCTGGATGAAGGCAAATTGGTGGGGTCCATCTTCATTGACCTCACCAAAGCCTTCAACACCGTCAATCACCTTCTACTAGTATCCCAGCTCCAAAGATGGGGTGTGGCACCAAACACCAAGAATTGGTTCAATGGCTACCTAACACACAGGAGCCAGCGAGTCAAAATCTCGGGCAGATGTTATCCAGCTTCAGAGATGTACTCCTAGGAGTCCCTCAAGGATCAATTCTAGGGCCCCTGATTTTCAGCCTCTTTGTAAATGACCTACCCACAGCCTGTGACACCAAACTTATTCTGTATGTGGACGATGCCATGCTGCTGAGCAGCAGCACCTCTCAGGTTGCCCTACAAACAGAACTACAGAACTCCTTCAATAAATTTGAGGACTGGTTCAGTAGGCAAAAGCTGCTACTAAATTACAAGAAAACCAAGGCCATGCTACAATCCAGTCCCTACAACAAACACAAGCATGCTCCCCTCGTAATCACCAACAAGGCTGGTGAGCAGAATGAGCAGGTGCACTTGTTCAAGTACCTTGAAGTCATTATTGATGACTCTCTCACTTATATGCACCACGTAGACTCCCTTGTCAAAGTGGTAAACACAAAGATCGGGGTCCTCTATAGGCATAAGAAATCCCTCACCCTGGAAGCATTCCCAATCTCAGTCTCCAGCTCCATACTCTCCACGATAGACTATGGGCTGGTGGTCTATGGAGCTGCTACTGATACAGTGCTCAAAAGGGTCCAAATTGCACTCAATAAGGCATGCTGCCTCACTCTGTGTGCAGATCACTACACTCATACTTGCACCCTGTATTAGCATACAAACTGGCTTAACCTAAAAGACAGGATCAAATACCAAACTTGCCTCCTGGGAAAGAAGGCACTCCTCGGAAAAACCCCACCATATATAGGAAACCTGCTTGAGGCTTCTCTCTCAACACACATCACTAGACTGAGGAAGAATGGAGCACTGTCCATACCATTCCGCTGAACCTCACTAGGGCAGCATGCTTTCTCCTATCGGGCTCCCCTCTGGATAAATGAACTCCCGATGAAATTACAAACAAACAACAGCCTGTCTCAATTCAAAGTAGGCCTCAAACAGCACCTAATGTCTAACTCAAAATGCACCTACTTCAAGGGCCCCAATTGATAGACAGGCCTACCCCCAAGATAACACGCAGCAGGGCTACCAAGGGCTTAAGTAAGCTATCAGTCCTCTTTAAATGCACTAGGTACTGCCTCTCTCCCAACCCCCCACACACACACACCATACTTGACAAAGCCCTCTGGAGCTGCTCCCCATCACAGCCCCCCTGCTTTCACTATCCCACCTCTCTCACTCTTTGCGTTGGTTTCAAACTCAATCCCCTTGTTTTGCTGTCACCCAGCCTCTCGCATCTGGGATAACGTTAAACCTTATGTAGTTACTCTTCCATGGTCTATCAACAGATTTAAAGGTTTTCAGGGGTGTGCTACCTAGGACAACTGATTAGAAATAGTTTAGTATTCAATTACAACTGCTCAGTTTTTTTCTCCTATTTGTCTAATTGTCATGTAATCACTCTTTAATGCCTAATGATCAGGCCTCTGTAACCACTGAATATGTGTCTTGTCTTATTGTCCACCCTGACTTGGAACCTTTGTAAAAGAGCTCATGCTCAAAGGTCTTTCCGAAATCCTAATTAAACAATTAGACTATCCCCCCTTCCCTCACTCACCACTGTAATCTCTACAAATCCTTTGCCTTTCCCTCTCTCAAAAACAGGAGGCTCTCCCATTGTACTAAATTCATGTCTAAATTCTGGTTTGGTTCTCTTCCCTCTTATCTCTATTGCTCCTTATCTCTTACTCCTCCCCCTCACATTCCCTGAAATCCTATGACACCAGGACCATGGTAGTCCCCGGCCAGACTACCTTCACTGATCAGGCTCCTCTTTTCCACTACTTCCCTTAACTTTGTAACTTGCTCCCCCATCAAATTAAAACTTCTCTTCCCTTTTGTCCATCTCTACATCTTTACACAACTTCATTTCTCACACTTGCAACTGTGCTTAACTTCTTAATCACCTACCTCCTCCTAGGTCACACTAAGTCACAGAAATGTCTGTTGTCTCGCAAATTGTTACCTAATGAAGTTGGCTCAACTCTGCATCTAGCTGTAATGTTTAAGCACTGCCAATTTATTTTTAGCTCTTATGCTATTTAATGTAAAAGTTATATTCATGTACTGTACGTATCCTAGTTAATTGTCTAAGAATGCTGTTGCTCCCACTCACTTTCCCTTTGCAGTATTGGACTCTCTGTATGTAGATTTTAATCTTAAGTACTTTAATCATTACCATCCAAATCCAGTACATATGTTGATTATGCTAAATATGTTGTATTCCCACTCCCTTTTCCCCCAGGACTCTCCTGGAAATGAGCAACTTGTTGCTCAGTGAGCCTTTCCTGTTGAAACATTTCAGTAAATAAATAAATAAGAATAGCATAGCCTATCGTGTAGTACACAGACACCATATGGTCACAACTTCCATGATGTGGCTGCTCAGCTTACCCCCATACTAGTCACAAATGTGGCAGTTACTGTATTTATTTTGTCGCAAGAGCCAGAAGCTGGGCACAGTTCCAAAATTTGTAACTTCATCAGTGCTCGATCACCATCCCTCAGTTTTCCTGGAGTACCTTCTACTGGCCATAGTTCATTGATGTCATGCAGATTGTCCAGGGTATGCACTCTACTTGCTGTAGTTTGGATCTGGGCCCAACTACCCTGATTATTGGTTGTTGTGATATCATCAGCCCTGTCCTAGCATGGATAGTCTGGTGCCCCCTTAAGATGGTGAGTTTCCTAGCTCCCTGAAGGATGTGGTAGTGACACTTCTCCTGAAGAAATCAATCAATCAATCAAGTCTTTATTTAACCAGGTGGTCATCATTGAGCAATGCTCATTTGCAAGATGGACCTGGGTGGAGCATAGACACATGTTTATACAAGGCAGCACAGGTATTTACAATCAGGTAAAAAGGAAAAAAAAACAACAGGTACAAATACAAAATAAGATAACACAGTAGTTCGTAAAGGCATGGAATAATACAGACATTATACATGGTGTAAAGGCATATACATACATAATAGTATCTAAAAACAGCTAGGAGGGCAGGGTTAACTAATACCGTGGGAAAGAATACACTAGGCAGTAGCGGTGTTAAAAGAGGAGAGTGGGAGGAGAAAGGCTAGGAGGGCATAAGGTACAGAACAGGGTACAGGAAGGTAGGGATGTTGGGATGGAGAAGGGAAAAGAGTGGAAGCACTGGGGATGCTGGATAGAAGAGGGAAGGGGCAGGGAGGTTGTCTCAACCAGAGGGTAAGCAGGCTCCTACCCGAAGCAGGGAGACTAGGAAAGAGGTTGTGATATAGAGTCAATAAGTCAGGGGGATGTGGGAGTTAAGACATCTCGGGCTTGGGAGGGAGGCAGATAAGGTGTGGGTGTTTTATGGGCAGGTCTGTGCGGAGACGGTTACAATGGCAGGCACTGGTACTGGACATGGATGCAGGAAGCAGTTACACACTTCTTTGATTGTGCGGGAATATAGTGTCTTGAAAGCATTCAGACAGGCAAAAATGCTCAATCTGAGAGTTTTTTGCATATTGTTCCATAAGGTAGGCAGCACAAAGCTCACAGCTGCCCTGCCAAAGCAAGATTTTGCCTTGGGCGCCTTAAGTGTGATAAATGAGTAGCTTCTTAGTGCATATTTCCCAACTACACTTACGGGTAGACAGCAGAAAATATAGAGAGGCAGTTTATTAGAGATAGCTCTAAAGGTCCAGAGTGCAACATTTCTGTCACACTTGAACTCGAGGTAGTTCCACCCCACAGCCGCATACAGGGCAAAGGGAAGTCCCGCAATAAACCTCAGGGCTCTATGGTAGAGCATGTACAATTTTGCCATGTGTGAGCTGGGGCACTGGCTGTGAAGGAAATCCATGTAATCAACCAGTGGCCCACTAGACACAGGGTTTGCAGCATATATAAATGGAGAGGAGAGCACCGCTTTTATGGTTTGGGCATTGAGGAGTAACTTTGTTGGGAGAAGCTGGCTTTGCAAAAAGGTTGAATTCAGACTGGAGATTGTTGCAGGCAGCTTCAGGTGTTGGGCGACTCACACAGAGGACTGTACCATCTGCGAACAGATGAATGCTGGCATTTTTAATACAGCCGTCGATATTATTAATGTAGATTGCAAATGGAAGGGGGACTTAATATAGATCCTTGGGGCACCTCCTTTTGGAGAGTTTTAAGAAGAGACAGACCTCCGTCAGCTTTAACTTGCTGAAGATGCCCTGTGAGATAGTCAGTAAACCAACGTAGAGAGGGGGAGTCCACGCCTATGTTTCGTAAGGAGGAAAGGAGCAGGCTATGGTCAACGGTGTTGAATGCCTTGCTTAGATCCAGAAAAGCAGCACAAATAAAGTTTCTGTACTCAATATCACGCTGCCAATCATCGGTGACTTTAGCAAGGGCCGTGATAGTGCTATGTTTAGCTCTGAATCTAGACTGCTTAAGATTTAACAAATTCATTGATTCAAGGCAGGATCTCAGCTGTGCAATTACAATTTTCTTCAGGAGTTTGGACAAGACTGGGAGGAGAGAAACTGGCCTATACTTGTTGAGATCACAGGGGTCACCCGATTTGAACAGAGGGATGACATGCACTGTCTTCCATACAGGTAGCAAGATACCCTGGGACAGGGATAAATTAAATAGGTGGGTAATAGGTACTGCTAGGACATGGTAGGCAATCTTTAGGAAGTAAAGGTCTAGGGTGTCAGCCCCAGCACTTTTCCTAATGTCCAGCTGTAGCAAGAGGTCCTCAACCTCTTTTAATAAGGTGGGTTGAAGCATAAATAGCGAGAAAGCAGTTGAGGATTCAGAAAGGTGGTTGGCACCCTGGGGGCATAGCATGTGTGCTGGGGAGTTATCAAATGCCAGGCCTGCAGTGACAAAATGGTTATTAAATGAATGTAGGATATCCATCCTTTCACAATAGTTGAGTTGCCAGAGATAATTTTGATTAGAAGAGAGTTTCCTAAGGAGTGGCCCAACAGGTCATTAACAGTGTTACAGAATTTAATTGGGCTGTTGGTGACAGAGTTGCGCTCAGAGCTGAAAAAAGTAGCCTTTGATTCTCTGATTGATTTTGTGCATAGATTTCATACCCTCCTGAACTGAGGAGTGTTCAGTCTGCGTGCTTTTTTCCAAAGCTTATCCCTTTCTAGGAACAGAGACCTGATTTCAGGGGAGAACCATTTACAGTTTTATTTCTTGTGCCAACTTTAAGCAAGGGAGCACACTTATTGAGGGCCCCCGACAAGATGTCATTGAAGATATTGTAAGCTTATATAACCATTTTGGCCAGGTAGAAATCATGCCAATGAAGGGAGTGCTTAAGCTCATTAAGATAGGCGAATACGTTGAAGTTGAGCGTAGATCGCTTCATAGAAAACTCAGTTGTGGGTGACGAATTATTGGTTGATCTTACTCCTGCAATAAAGCAATGGTCACTGATGTCTGAGGAGAAGAAGGTACCAGTGTGGGAAAAAAGATGAGGTTTGCTCACCATAAGCACATCCAATAGTGTACTTTTACTAGGGTTCTTTACGTCCGGGCATGTTGGTTCAGCAATAAGTTGAGACAGCCCATGGGCATCACAGAAAGATATAAGTGGGGCTGATGCATTGGAGAGCCAGTCAAGGTTAAAGTCTCCTAGGATAATAGTTTCTGGCACTCCTTGTCCCAGCTTGTCTCTTAGATAAGACACAAGCTGCAAGCCAGCGGACAGAGGCCTATAGCATCCTATTACACAAAGTGCACTAGTCTGTGTAATCTCCACTTTGAGTATTAGACATTCAAATTCATTAGCAAGAGATGATGAAGATATGCAGGAAGCCACAAATTTGTCCTTAACATAGATAGACGCACCTCCTCCTCCTCTAGTTTGTCTGTCAGCTCTGAACAGGGCATAGTTGGGGATGTTTACTTCCCTATCAGGGGTGCCAGGTCTAAGCCAGGATTCAGAGATCACTAGTACATCAGGAGAGGTGTGATTTACCAAGGCTTGGATCAAGGTGACCTTTTTTAGAAGGCTGCATATGTTAATACAGTATGCAGGAAGCTCATACCTTTTAGTCTTGCTAGATCTGCTGGCAATGTGATGGCTTCTGGAGGGCCAGGGTTAAGTTCCATGTTGCCTTAGCATAACAGAAGGATAAGTAGTATTTTCCTAAGTGAGTCAATTGTAAGCTTAGAGTTTCTGCTTTTTTCCTGTCTAGTAGATTTGTTGCCTTTAGAATGTGGAACATTACCACCATAGGTAAGGTGGCCTGCTGTTGCAAGAACTAATACCCCAACTGCAAAATGCGAGGAGGGGTCAATAGTCTGCGTGGTGTGGTGCGGGCTTTGAGGTGGAGGCATGGTACATGTACTGCTAGAGTGGGTTGTCCAAGAACAGGGTTGGAGATATGGATGCTTAAATTCACAGAGGCAAGTAAGGGATAGGTTGCCAGATGCCATATGGCAAAAGGTAAGGTTGTAATCTGTGCATGATGGAAGCTCAGGTGGCAGTTACAGGCCAGCAGGAACCACAACAACAAGAAGGGGAAATGAGAGGAGTCATATAGATCCCAACATGATGGAACCTTGTGGTAAAGTGAAACCCCTCGATTAGCCCAGTGCCCAATATAGGCAGCTAAATTATTATAGCTTAGAAAATGGGCTTTTTATTTGGAGGCATCTGATTGGCTGGTACCCATTCCACAGGGGTACATTAACTTTCAATAGATGCCTACCAAATAAAAACACCCAACCCAAATGTGCCTAATGCCAACTCAGATATTCTTGTGCCCAGCCTACTTCGCCATTGGCTGTAGCACTGGGCACACAATTTCAAACTGCCACCATTTTTTTGAACTGGTTACTGAGACAGAAAGTGAGAGCTCTACTCCCACCCCCCACACACACACAAACAAACACAATTCTTAAACGATGCAACACCCTGTAATTTAAAACAAAATCTTGGCACTGTACCTACAATACAAATAAAAACAACTTTTTTTTACTTGTTTACTTTTGCTTCTCTTCACATGCGAACTGAATGTAGAGCGTGACAGTTCCAATAGTCTTCAATTGCACTAGTATGTCCCTGTAGAAAAATGTGGCTTTGTATTTTAAATTACGGTTCTTTTTAAGTCTGCCACCACATGTTACACAAACTCAAAATTCTGCCACTCTGTCTGTAACGGAGACCATGCTCATAACTCCTCACTGCATCCTACAGCTTTTGTGGCAGCAGAGAGAGCTTTCAGGTCTCCTGAGTGTCAGCAGAGGATCCTGTAGTACGTCGTTGCTGGGAGTCACTTCCACCCTGTAACTGACAGCCATTTGGGAAAGAAAACCAGAAAGCCCCCTGCCTGCTTATCGCACTCCTGCTGCCCAGATGAAAAAAAATAAAAAATTCCCTCACTTGTGATTGTGCTTTTACTGCAGTCCAGTAAATCAGAGGAAAAAAAAGACAGAAAGTCCCCTGATTTGTAATCGCGTTCACTCTGTCATATGTCTAAACAAGTATGCTATTTCCAAAAGTTAGGAGAGAGTGTGTGTGTGTGTGTGTGTGTTTGTGTGTGTCTTTGTGTGTGTGTCTCAACTAACACAAAAGTCCACAGTTTAAAAAATATATATATATATTCTGATGCAGGCGGAGGAGCTATTTTATCACAAAAACACATTTTAAATGTTTTTAATGAACCATTTTTTATTAAACTTATTTATCTTTATAGTGCCCATTTTCTATGTGCAATAATACCCTTCAGGGTGGGTGGTATGGGCTATACCGGACCTTCTAGGAGCTATAGGGCCCTCTGCCTGCAGTGTCGGGCCTCATTACACCCCTGGGCAGTCCGGCATAGCCCAATACCACCCACCCTGTTGGGTATTATTGCTTACTTATCAGTAGACTGCAAGCAACTGAGTCCAAAGATCCAGGTCAGGGCAATTTTTCATGCACTGTAGGGTTATTTACTAAGAGAGACAGACCCAGGAAGAGTCTACTTGCTTAGGAAAGGCATGGCCTTACAAAAATGAACCCCGAAGACTGGGCAGACAAGAAAGAGACAAAGAGTTGGATCTCAATTGGAGGGGATTGGTGCCAAGGGGGGTGGAGTACAATTGGGTGGGAAGCTAGTGTATTTAATAATAGATGGAGGTGGGAGGGCGGGTGAAAAAGTTGCAGCACTTGCCATACCTTTGTGGGCCAATAGTCCAAAGCTGCGGTCTCAAGTGGCGGCTTTGGAAGCACATACCACCCGGTAGCCAGTAGTCCCGCGGCTTTGGAGCTGGGAGCCTGGACAAGTGTTCCTCAGCTGGGGAAGAAAAGGAGAGCGAGGATTAATAACAGGGCTTGGACAATAGGCAGGCAGAGCAGCAGGGAGTCCAAATTTGTTACACAAAGAGATGTGTATTACTTTGTTGCCCAAAGGTCTGGGGCCAGTGCAAGTAGGCAGAAAA
This sequence comes from Neoceratodus forsteri, assembly GCA_016271365.2. Classification (NCBI taxonomy): domain Eukaryota; kingdom Metazoa; phylum Chordata; order Ceratodontiformes; family Ceratodontidae; genus Neoceratodus; species Neoceratodus forsteri. Next base: position 938,346,238 of record CM028129.1, on the reverse strand, counting down.
GGGCTGTAAACACAGATTTCTTCCCCAAAAATCACAAATCTAACCATTGCAGTTACAGTCTGTAATAGTGGCAAGCATGTAAACAGTTTTTCCAACAATAAGCACTTTAAAATTGTCTTATTTCAGTAAGAGAGTCCGGCTTTCACCAGGAACCAATCAAAGCATGGCCTGAAAAGGCACTTGCAATCCAGTTGGTTGTGGCAGTTGCCTTACCTTTGTGGGCCGATAGTCCAAAGCTGCAGTCTTAAGTGGCAGCTTTGGAGGCGCCGACCGCCTTGTAGCCGGGAATCCCACGGCTTTGGAGCTGGAAGCCTGTACAAGTGTTCCTCGACTGGGGAAGAGAAGGAGAGCAAGGATTAATAACAGGGCTTGGACAATAGGGCAGACAGAGCAGCAGGGAGTCCAAATTTGTTGCACAAAGAAATGTGTATTACTTTGGCACCCAAAGATCTGGGGCCAGTGCAAGTAGGCAGAAAAGGGCTGTAAACACAAATTTCTTACCAAAAATCACAAATTTAACCCTTACAGTTACAGTCTGTAATAGTGGCAAGCATTTAAATGTTTTTTCCAACAACAAGCACTCTAAAAAAGAAAGCTTCTTTGGACTCAGGCTGCCCTGTTAACTACAGACCAATCTCTAACCTTCCCTTTGCAGGGGAAGGTGATTGAGAAAGTAATGGCATTACAACTGGAGAGCCACTCAACCATCCATGACATCTATGAACCTCTTCAATCTGGTTTCCGAAAGAGGCATAGTACCGAGACTGCGCTGGTTCAGGTGTTCAATGATCTCCTGATGGTGAGAGATCGTAAAAAACGTTCCATCTTGGTTCTTCTAGATCTCTCATTAGCATTTGACACTGTGGACCATGGGGTTCTTCTTGAATGCCTGAGGTTCATCTGTGACCTGTCAGATATAGTTCTCAGGTGGTTTAAATCCTACCTCACTGGCAGAACTCAGAGGGCGTTGTCAGGGATTCATTCCTCTGACCCAGTCATGTGGGGTACCTCAGGGTTCAGTTTTGTCCCCCATGTTGTTCACAGTGTACATGCTACCCCTCAGAGACATTGTAAGAAGGTATGGGCTGGGGTTTCAGTACTATGCTGATGATACCCAGGTCTACCTCTCTTTTGTACCTGACCAGGATAGAGCTCTCTTGGTTTTTAATAACTGTCTTGCTAAAATCTGTGGTTGGATGAATTTGAGCTGGTTGAGGTTGAACTCGGAAAAGACTGAGGTGTAAGTTGTGGACCTGGGCTGCCAGATAGAGGGGTTGGAAGCAAGTTTGCCTTTGGGAATCTTCCTTGGAGGCTCCGGGCTCTTCACCTCTGAACAGGTGTGAAACCTGGGGATGATGTTTGACGATGGGCTGACACTGCAATCGCTGGTGTCGGCAGTCATCAAATCCTCATTTTACCATCTGAGGAACATCTCCAGGGTTAAGCACTTAGTTACATCTGACGATCTTCCTACATTGACCCACGTCTTTGTGACCTCATGTCTGGATTATTGCAACTCCCTTTATCTAGGGCTATCTGGGGTTGATATCCACCACTTGCAGCTGGTGCAGAACGCTGCAGCCTGATTACTGACAGGAACTCCCCAGTCTTGTCACAGATCTCCGGTGCTGCACGAACTGCACTGGCTGCCAGTACAGTGGCGGATCACCTTCAAAGTCAGACTTCTGACTTATAAAGCCCTGCACAGTCAGGGCCCAGACTACCTGAAAGAACTTCTAGTTCCTTACTGCCTGGGTGATCTCTCTGCTTGGCTGATGAGGGGTTGCTAGAGATTCCAAGGGTTTCTTTAAAATCTTCAGGGGCCCATGCATTTATGTATGTGGCCCCAGCCCTGTGGAATTCTCTACCCCATCAGTTCCAGGAGTGCACGACAGTGGAGGGACTTAAACAGGTCTTTAAGACCCATTTGTGGCATCAAGCCTACCCTGTTTGATTTTATCTGATATCTGAATTTTATAAGAGAATGTATTTATTGCTTTTACTGCCTTATTTTATTTTATTGTTAAGGTGCTTTGGTTTTCTGAAAGGCGCATTACAAATAAAGTATTATTATTATTATTATCTACAAAGTAGAATTGATCATCTACTTAACCACACATAGGTGTGGTTCCATCTATGTGAACAAAACTGTCTATAAGTTCAAAATCTGGGTGGGGGACCATATAAGAAAGATAGGAGAAAGGAGATGCAATAACTTTGCTGAACATGTGAAGGAAAATGGGAGTGGGCATAAATTCACCAAGACAGGGATTTAGAGAGCGAGAGAGGCAAGGTGAAAAGCTAGTGACTTAGACTGACACTTACTAAAATGGGAGGCATTTTGGATGTTTAAACTTGGTGCCATGAAGCACACAATATTAAATGACAGATTAAGAATGGTCTGATTTCGTACTATATAAAATAATAGCTAGAGTGATCTCAGTACACTGCCACAGAGAAACTAAAAGTAACCAAAATTAATGTTATTCAAAGACACAACAGCCATGATTTAGTGTTGTGCAAAATTGAAATATTTTGCCTGGCGAAATATTTTGCATAATTCCACAATTACGTAAAATTTTTCACCTAGGCAAAACAAAATTCCACCTGGTTTTCCAATTCCATGTAATGGTGGAATTGTGTGTAAAATGCTTTGGTCAGTTAATTTCACCAGTTAATGCTTAAAATTTCACTGCCACAAATTTTGATTTCGCCGGTGAAATTGTGCTCCAAAACTTGTTTTTTCCTAGGGCTGCTAAGGAACATTTTCTAATATTGTGGATGTTTGCATAATACTTAGTTTAATTAGGTTTTACTTTTGCCTGTGTTTTTGAAGGAGTTGAGTGGGGTAGGGTAGGAATGTAAACCAGTGCAGACTATTTTTTAGCCTTTTACAAATAGATTACTCAAAATGTTTTATTTTTTACTGTTATTTCTTATTAAATTTGTTATAGCTTGACAATTTTTTTCTCTGAAAAGTTACTCTGTCCTGTCTGAGAGTTCCTGCCACTGTTAGCCTGTGTTATATATTCCATTCTTCTGCTTTTTTTTTAATTCAAAGTTCATTGAGTTTACCAATATATATATAACTCAATAGTGGAGTCAGAGTAGATTACAGACATGTCATTTAAAAATAACAAACCCTGTTTAAAGTCCCTTCCCCTCCCCTCCCACCCCTCATCCCATTTTATTTCCCTCCCCTTCCCCCATGTGCCAACCTTACAATTCTACCAGACTAAACAAGGTAACATTTAGATTGAACCATTTTAGCTGGTAGTTAATCATGCATTTCTCCTCAAATAGAGTACAAGACATATAGACTTTCCCATCTCTTTTTATAGATATGCATTCTGTTATTAAGACTGGCCACCATTTTTTCAATGCATAAATTAAATATAAGCTCTTGCAACCATTCTGAGTAGGTAAGTTGGAGAGAGTCTTTCCAGTGTTTAAGCACTATCTTGTTCACAGACATAGCTATCATCGTCATATGATAGTTTCTAACTATAGGAGGGAAACCTGTAAAGTCCCCTAGGAGGCACACCTCAAGTGTAAAATAATCCTGTAGGCCTAAAAGGGGGTTCATTTTAGATTTAGCAAGATCCCACAGTGGAATTATATTTGCACAGTCCCAGAATAAGTGATAAAGGGTACCCGGGCCTTGGAGACATCTATTACATGTTGAGGTCTCAGCTCTACCCATTTTATGCAGTTTATAAGGGGTTAAATACATGTCATTAAGAAACTGCATTTGAGTTATACAAAGTCAGTCTTGTGTAATCAGCTTGTGGCACACTTCCCAAATTTTACTCCATCTGGAGGTTAAGTTTGGGTATAGGATATTTCAGTAGTGGGGAATGCCATCCACTTCAGGAAATAATAATGGGAATAGTAAGATATAGAGTGAAGAGACAGCATGTGGGGCTATGGACATTGTTCTACCTGTGGTAGTCCACTCTTGTGGATCTACCCAAATGATGTCTATACTAAAATACCCGATGAGCACATATCTTAACTGAAATATTTTAAATGCCCAGTTATTGGAAAGATTAAACTTTGTTAATATTTCGGTGGTAGGTAACCAACTTAGATTGGAGTTACACAAGTCTCTTGCCACACAGTTAGGGGGAAGTTCACTCTGTCTCTTTCCTACTAGGGTGCAAAAGTGCTACAGGAAGTAGATTTAGTCTGGTTTCCTACCTAGGTAAGTCACCCCATGTTACCAGCAGTCTGCAAAGCAGAGTAGGTCATGTGACAAGCATTTTTTCCCCAATTTTGCCTGATACTAACATACAGCGAAATGTGCTGGAGAAAAGTGAAATTGACTGCAAAATTTCACTGGAAATTTACCAAAGAAATGTCTCCATGAGGGCCCAATTTTGTGAAATGTTTTGTGCTGTGAAATTTGTGAATTCGCTGGAATTTCACCAGCGAAATCAAATTTTGCTGCAGCTCTACCACTATTATTTTCTGAACATTTTGAAAAAGAATATCTTTTGTGACATTTTATAAGCCTTGAAATTTTATTTTAAAAGCAGAAAATTTTGGACTGTCAATTATAAAAATCTAAGTCTTTTTAAATGAAAGCCTGTAGCCTGATCAACATGTATAGATCCTAGTAATACAGTTCTCCAGTGTCACTACATGTCTATACATTTTGATATAATATGTTTTTAAAAATGACAGAACTTTAAAAATTTAGTGAACAATTTTATGTATTTTTATATCAATATGAAATATTTTCTTTGTTTTATATCGCTATATAGTCACAGTAGTTATATCTTAATCAATATATTTACTTTGCAAACTCTGAGCTTTTATTTTAAAAAATAGGGCTCTAGCCCTACGATTTTCAATGTTATCACATTTTAAAGAAATTATCTTTTGAAAGATCTAACATTGGAACTGCTGAGGCTAGAAACTTTATTTATTTTATTGAACACTCAGAGTTCAGCCATTAAGAATGAAATAATAATGTGATTATGTCTCGATTCTATTCTATATGTATCCACACTATTTGAGCATGTTTTTTTTTTGGTATTGTATATTATCCATAATTTTTTAGTTGTAATACTGCCAAAAATGACAAAAACATAGTGTTGATCCTAATTTTTGTAATAATGGGATATCAGTACCATTTCTTGTATAACTACATAAAATTACATGAAAGTTTTTTTTTTTTAAAAATGTTTTCAGCTTTTTCAAGCTGTTGGTATTACTACATATGATTTAACTACTAGCTGTGTAGTTTTCAGCTTAATTTTTTTTAATTTTATTTTTATTTATTTATTTATTTAAATCTTGGATTACAACCATTGAGCTGGAAGCTCATTTACAAAGGTTCCACGTCATGACAAAACAGGGATAAAGTAGTTAAATTATACAAGTCAAAACAGTTAAAACAAAGAAAACAAACAAGCAATTCATATACAAATGTTTAACATGTAGGATTATAAAAGTACTGATATTATGGTACAGTATATGCATCAACAAAATGATGTGTAACATAAGCGCACTAATAATGTAAGGCAGGAGAAGGAGAGAGGACCATGGATGGGAATGGACATGTAGCTGGGAGTGAGGGGAAGAGAGGGATAGTGAAGGAAGGACTAAGAGAAGGAATGAGGGGAGGAATGGAGAAGCCAAGTAGGCCTTGTCAACATTTAGTGGATGAGGGGATTAGATAGAGGGGTAAGTGAGGGGGGATGACCTTAATCATGACCTTATGACCTTAATCATGTTGCAAACATTTCAATCTCCCTCCCCAGCAGTACCAAACCTTTCTCACTTTGGCAAAAGTGTTGGAAGATAAAAATACAGTAAGTCAGTGTAGCAGGACAATAGTGGGACTAATGGCATATTGATGCCCTTAGGTGACAATGAAATTGTTTTCTCCTTTTTGTAGGCACTGAATATACTGCAGTGATCACATTAAGGACACACTATGAAATGTCTATGATTGAGCAACTGATAAACATAAAAAAAGAAAAGTGTTCTTTTATGGCTATCATGATTTTAGTAATTTTTGGCATTGTTTACATGGGTTGATTATTGCTACTGCTATGGTTGCAAATATTTTTAAAAACCCCTGGTTTTGCCCTTGCAGCCATTGGTGTGGGATGCAAATCAGCTTGATTTTGTAATATGAGCACTGTCACTTTAATTGTTGTGGAATGAATATGTTAACTCACTGGGTGGCAGTCTCCCTTATGCAAGCACCCCATTTGTTGTTAAATGTTAAGGAACATAGTTGGGGTCTCTGCCACTTGTAGCTATCAATGTTTTAATAAGGGTAACTCCAGCTTAATACAATATTTAATAACGTAGTAGACCAAAGTGTGTCTCTTTCAATGTTAGCAAAGCAAACAGTTGTTTTTCAATACTCTTCAATGCTTTCTGGATTACAAGCCTTACAGAGTCCCACTGCAACTGGATTTTCCAACATTTCTCCAAATACAGGCCGGAATACAATTCATCTCTTTACATTAAATAGACAAAAGCCAAAGTACAAATATAACACACAACTTGATCTGAGCAACCTCTGTGGTAAGGCAGATGTTTCCTGTGTTGGACTGCATGAAGAAATGATCAGAGTGTTCTACAGACCTGCATTCTCCCCTGCAGACATCCTGCTGATACCATCCTCAATTTCCATGGCCCTTAAGATCCAGCACATCTCAAGATTCTTGGTCATTTGGTGCTTCTGGAATTCTATAGCACAAGAAGTCTCTTTCTAGTTCTGATTTCAGCTGGAACTTAGCCCTTGCTATATTATAACCACCTGATCAATTTCCCCAAAGATTCTTAGAACATTAATTTAAAAGAATTACCTGGCCTCTTACTGTAGATAAAAATGATTTCCCTTTCTACTGCTAAATGAAAATACTTTAACTAATCTAATTAGAATCATTACCATGTACACGCCCCCTTTGTTGGCTAAGTTAAACCCTCCACAAATTACAAGTCTGTCCTTCCACAAATTACATACCCCTCACTTCAATTGTAGCCAGTTGAGTTACGTTCAATCTTTTCCATTGAGAAAATCCTACAACATATGCCCTATCTGCCACCCAAGTCCTCCCTTGTGATGATCTTGCTAGTTGAATTAGTATATTCTCATCAGGGTAATTGCATGAGCATCATAAAGGATTACACTCAGACTAATGCAGTATGAATTAATGACATGGTAAATGATTTTCACTATATACTGACAGAGCTTGTGCTTCTATACTTACAAGATGTATGCTGCACATATAAACACACATGCAGTAAATACTACCACAACAGCACATTAATACTGTTGCATGCTGCAACAGATATGTGTCCAATAACATTGACATGATGTGTACTATACATATCTGGATGACTACTAAGTGTGCAACCACAGGCAATGGACATCATGATGTTGACAGTCCTTACAATCACACATGCATCCATGTGTCACCATGCTGCTGTTGCCATCATCATATGCTGTTCATGTTCAGACACACACTGACACACACACACACACACACACAAACACATATACGCCTACATTCACATTCACCAATCTCACAGTACTGTTGACCACTACACATATTCATCGCACAACTGTGCCATGACAGCAGCTGAATCTACATGTGTCACATACACATGTATGCATCAGTTGACAGAACATCTGCCCATCACGGCAGTGGCATACAAAGAGTCACATGCACATACCTGTGATATGTACACACAACTACAACACTTAAGACACATTCACATTGTAAGGCATCCATTAAAGTGCCTATGGTTAGCAAAGACAGACACATCCATGTGGCATATTGTGCACGTATTATACAGTTGCTTCAAGACTATCCTTTACTATATTATTTATGCACTATATGACTTGACTGTATGCACCATATAAATCTGTCTCACTAGAGATTTCCTGTTACTGTGCTGTTATGTTCATAATGTGCAGGGGTACCTGACCTTGTGTCACTTACAGTATGTACAGTATATTTAAACCCTGGAAGAGAGGAGAGAAGCACCAGGAGAGGATATGATAGAGACCTTTAAATACCTCACAGGGGTAAATAAGCTGCAGGAAGGAAGTATGTTTCAGAAGAAAAGGTGCTCAAGAACAACGGAACATGCTATGAAGATGGAGGGGGTAGATTCAAGAGAGAAGTGAGGAATTACTTCTTCACAGAAAGAGTGGTGGATTCCTGAAACAGCCTACCAGTGGAGGTGGTGGGGGTGAAAACAATGATGGGGTTCTAGAATGCAATGGGATAAGCACAAAAGAATCATAGTGGAAAGGAAGAGGAGAGGAGAAGGAGAAAGAGCTGTATATCAAGTACGGTCTTAGGTAATAATGTAGGTAGGGAAAAATGGGAAGACTGGATGGGCCAAATGATCCATATCTGCTGTCAAATGCAATATTAATATTTTTATATGTTTCGCTTCTGGTCCCTACATTACTCTTTGGATTGGGTTTTAATTGTTGCTAAGCAGGATATCATCACATTCATCCTCATGTAATTAGCATATTTATTTGCAAATATTTATACTTCTGAAGAACTCTAAATTATAACAGACTGTGTATAACAAGATGCACAAATTAGAGATTTGATACCTTTTATTGGAGCAACAGAGATTACAGAAAGACCTTAAGCTTTCAATCTCAAACAGAGGCCTTCTTCAGAAGAAATGGCAGATATTTAAGAAAACTCACTTTTTAAAGCCCAATGGAAAAACATTTTTAAACATGAGTGTGACAGATTAGCCATTAGTTAAGAAATCCAACCATAGATAATCAAGCATCCATGAGACTAGTAAATCAAAGGTCACAGAATGGAATGTTATGTAGTGAATCATCTGATGTTACAAATCTCACTGAATTAAGTTAAAGAAAATATGTGTGTGTGTGTGTGTGTTCAAAATATTTAGAACAGCAGATTTGCATATATAAAACTAAAAGATTAACCCCCTCCCTTTTTTTGGTTAAACTGAACCTTATAAAACCAAGAAACATACTGAGAAACTGTATGTGTCTGGGTGCTTGGCACTTAATGAAATTACAGACATGCTCTACTAGTAGAAAATGAGCCTACACATGATTTTTTACATATATTTTCAATTCTGTCATTATTTAACATATTTCTATCTGTATATATGTGTTCATTAGTCAATATGTTTTGTGAACATTTAAACTGTAACCTGAAACAGGACCACCTTGTAAACAGGACTCTTTTGCCCTGTTGATGTCAATGTACCCAATATGCCTGTATGAAACTAAAATCTTTTACTGCTAAATAGCAGTTCTGCATATGTGAAACAAAAGCCCACCAATTAGAAATAAACATCTGAATCCACATTTAGATAGAATAACTAGAACCATTTTATATTTAAGCATATTAGAACCATGTAAAACAAATAACTGTTCATGTTTTGTACCAGAAACCAGGGCAAAACCAAAACAAAAGCAATTTAAATATTGTAGTGGGACATGAAACTGGTGTCTATGTTCATGCCATTCTGCACAGTATTCAAAATAAAAATAAGTTTTGCCTCCCATGTTCACCTCTGTTCGGTATTTTCTAAATGACCTTTGAGAACCAGGACCAATAAGTCTGTGACAGTGAGATCTGTCTGCAAGAAATGTTCAACAGGTTTTTCAGTCTTCTTCATTCCAATATCTTGTATGTGTGAGTTCATACGGGTTCAAAGAGGTTGTCCAGTCTCCCCCAAATAACCCGTTTGAGGACATTTCTTGCATTGAATATAATACACAACATTCCAAGATGCACATGAAAAAAAAAAAACCTGCATATTGAATTGTCTACTTTGAGGGTGTTGACAAAGTGTGAAATGTGAACACATTAACAACTTATTTTTTGACAGACTAGTATATAATAAGAATTTGTTATGCATTTGACACCTTGTTGTACCACAGTTCAAAGGTCGTAGAACAGGGTTGTACATGTCTGTGGTAGAACAACATTCTAGCTGATTGGAAATCCTCAAGGAAGTTGCTGCTTTTCAAAGTGCTACCATGTACACAGCAATCAGTTCATGTTCTGAACCAAAACTTCCTGCATGTTCACTGCTAAGACAGAGCACTGTGAAAACACTTTTGTTTAAAAAAAGTGAAAACAAACAAAAAAAAAATGATACACTATAAAAAATACTGGTTGGGCAACCACATGCCCAACCAGGCTGTGCTTCCAACTCAGCCTTCTGATTACGTCAGACCTCTTGAGCTTTGCTCTGAAGGTCTGAAGTAATTAGAACCCCTTTTTGGCAGTACAGGCTGGTTGTGCACAGTTGCCCAACCAGTATTCTCTATATGTTTGCATTTGTCTGTCTACGGTTGATTTGTGTGGTTCATACCCAAGTGTAAAACAGCGTATACATAGCGTGTGCATGTGCAGACACACACACACACGTATCTAGACACTTCACAACAACTCTCTTCAAAAGCCTGGTCCCTTCACACATATGCTCATGATGGCCAATAGAGTTTCTCACTACTTAGGCCATACCCACAGCCAGCAATCATTTGTAGAGATCACCATACCCACAATCTCATCTGATGGAGTGGGAAGAAATAGATCAACTCACAGATAGCTCAGTTGCCCATCCCAGCCTGCAGGGATCTTGCAACCATCCTATTGCTGCTCTGAGTTAATACTTTTGAGGGGAGCAGGGTTCAACGTGTCATTAACAGCATTCTACAGAATCACCAATTAAACCGCCCAGCAGTCAAAGATGTAATGAGACCTGCCCCTTCCACCTGTTGTGTGCACCCACGTTATATCAATGTGACTGGAGAGAGCACAGTTTGGGTTGGGAGTGTGGCATTCTGACTTAGCTACCACGGACGACTGGTGCTAAGAGTAGCTGTTATAAATGTATCTTATCTTTGTTTCCGTGGCCATCTATGGAGGGATAATTCTGAATGCTTGGTGTGATGTAGGCAAGTTGGGGTCACTGGAAACAGGGGAATGCTTGCCATGGATTGGTGGTGCCACTGAACACTATTAACCTCTTCTCTTTGCCAGAGTGGGCAAATAGATGTGGAACAGTGCTCCAGAACTGAGAGTTCCATACACCATAAATGTTACATGGCTACTCGTTCAACTACTGGTCATTGGATGGTGGCCACATGTTTCTTTTATATCATGCTGGGCTGTAATAAAAAAAAACCTTCCATCATTATAGTTTTGTTACAAGATTAACAAATGTTTCATTTTCAGAAGGCAGATTTAAAAATTTGTTTTCATTTGCAGTTTTCTATTTACTAGAATGCTTCTTTATTTCTTACCGTGCACCAAAAATGTATTAATAAAGTCAGGTTGCCCAAAAAGCTGTAACAATTCAGGACAGGTAAGTCAAAAGATGAGTACCTGTTTACCAGTAAATGTTGTTCACAGTGTGAATGCAGTAATGTGAAGTGTGCAAATATTGTTTCTGTTCCAAATCCTGCTCTGTATACTGTGTGCATTTGCCTTCATATAATTCTTGAAAATGATGACTTGAATACTTTGCACTTATCCTTGAAAAGAAATGCATTTGTCTCTTCAACATACAACTTCAAGTGCTTCTCAGTCTCTAAGAGCAGATGGATTTGTAACAATTGAGAACAGCTCAGACACAAAGGGCAACCCTAGGAGGCATAAGCCAAGTGCGATCCAGCCCCTAGCCTTACTGTCTGCTGAACTTCATTGATCTTCACTGACTGGGAAAGAGACATTCTCTACTCCAGTCTCTAGTTGTGCTACTAAGTGGCAGACCTTAACAAACTGATTGTTTTTTTCAGCAGGAAGGAGTAACAAAGGTTCCATCTCGTTGGCGGCTTCTACTCTCATCGGTAGCTTCTGTTGCAGCAGTTCCCTGGGCACTCAAGCAATTGAGAAGGGCAGATATTGTCCTGCAGCTAGTTGTTCAGTCCCCTCTCTCTCACAGCAGCAGGGAGCTGGAACACAGGGACCATAGGCAAGGTTTTTTTCTGCTGCAAGCATCAGGGACTCCATGGAGCTTTTCATCCGTATAGGATCTTTGCATCCATACAGGCAATGCTTCCCAGCAGCTGTTAGGGAAAAGTGGAAATGGCACTGGGGACTGCTGTAACAATCATCGCTGCTTCCTCTGACTCTCAGCTCTCAGTACTAAGGTAAGGGGACTGAAACCAGAAGGGGCACCAGGTTTATAAGTGGTGAACTTACCTTTTGGCTGATTGTTTCTTTTTTTCTCCTTTATGTTCCTTTGTGCATTTTCTTTCTCTTTCTTTTCAGCAGGATTTCTACCAACCCTCCCTTCCCATCCCACCCTCCCTGGCCATCTACTTAAATAGAGCTGTGACCTATCCCCTATTTCCTGCCTGAAGAACAGGAAGGAGAGGGATCTATGTGATTACAACAAAAAGACAAAAAAAAAGGCCTTTCTCTTTTGTCCACCTGGAACAGATCATCTTCCTCTAAATTTGAAAAATTATGTACTATTTCTTTCTGTCCACTGGCATGAACATGGATATCGTTGGCTGCCAACACTGCAGGACACTCTTTAAATGGTCACATCACCCAAAGGCAGGGCTACTGTCCCATATGCTTGGAGATATGTCACCTCAGGGCTCAGCTGCAAGAGACATGGGGTGAGATCAGCATCTTGCGTAGCAACCTACAGGGAAACATTTATTTTAGGAGTGCACCTCCACATCACCAATACCAAACCAGCACACCTCTCCACCAGAGAATGGCCAGGCCTGGAAGATGGCAACTGGTTGCAGGAAAAGGGGACAGAGCTTGGACAACTCTCCCAAACCAACAAAGCACTTTAAACACAGCAAACAGGTACACACCTCTTGCGTTCATACCATCTGTAACGGCAGAGGATGTCTCAGGCCAAAGTAATGCCAAATGCAACAGGATAGCAAAACAACACCATAAACAAAATCTCAACAGGAAAAAAATCATAGTCATATAGGACTCCATGATTCACGGTGTGGACCCCCACCTGAGACAAAACAAGCGTGCAGATATGCAGATCAGATGTATCCCAGGAGCATCCATTTGGAGGGATGCTGACTGACTAGCCAACATAGTTAAAAAGGAAGAAGAGGGCTCAAGCATCCTGTTCGACCTAGGGACCAATGACTTTGCTAGCCAGTCAGTTGAGGAGGTTGAGGAGCACATTGTGCAGCTCAGCAAGAAATTGTTTTCATTTTCATCTAGCATTCAATTCTCTGAGATTCCACCTATTTGGGAAAAGGTGCAGAAGAGGCAGAAAATCAGAGAGAAAGAGATAAGTGAGCTAGATGCATGGCTCAAGGACTGGTGCCACACAAAGGGGCACCACTTTGTCAGAAACTGGGGCAACCTCTGGGAAAGGGAGTTCTTCAAATATGATGGCCTCCACCTGAATAAAGAGGGAATCAGAGCACTGGGCAAGAAATTTGACATCCACGTAGGACATTTAATCTAGCGGGAGGGGAGATGATGACAGCTCTAGGAGAAGCACACATAGAGCCTGCTGTCTCTTTCCATCCGGCTAGCACCAAATCTACAAACTCCAGGATAGCAAAAGCAGATAGCCGGGAACATAAAACCCTTTCCGACTCTGACTTTGACCATCACAATGGAAAGGGAGGAACCATAAACAGGGAAAACTGAAAAGGGATGAACAATAAAATCAAGGGAGGCATGACAAACAAAGCAACACAGCAAGAGTGGTCAGCACTATGCCTCAATGCATGCAGTCTGGCTAACAAGATGACTGATCTCACTGCTACAATAGCTGAGGCAGGACTAGACTGGGCAGCTGTGATTAAAACATGGTTCACAAGTAATCATGGCTGGGAGAGGACTATCCCAGGGTTCAACTTGTTTAGGAGAGATAGGACTGCGAAAAAGGGAGTGGGGTAGCTATTTATTTTAAGGGTGCCATCAATGCTACAGAAATGCTGCAGGCACTAGGGGAAACAGACGATATATGGATCACAATAGGGTCCGGAATCCAGAAACCCATTTGGGTAGGAATAATCTACAGACCCCCAGATCAGGAGGAAGCCAGGGATAAGGAAATTCTGGAAACCATCCTCTGGATGTCAGGCAAAGAGGACATCATGCTGGGGGGGGGTGAATTTTAATCTGCTAGACATAGATTGGGATACCCACACAGTGGCATCACAGAAGAGCAGGAAATTCCTCATCACACTACAGGAAGCAGGCCTGAATCAACTAGTGACATCACCCACAAGAGGTAAAGTGTTTCTAGATCTGATATTCACAAACAGTGATAGGGTTATGGGTGTTAAAGTAGGGCATCACCTGGGCAACAGTGATTATAACACAGTATGGTCCATGGTAAAAGGGACTGTAGACACCACACACTCCAAACTGAAGGTCCTTGACTTCAGGAGATCAGACTTCACAAACATGAAGGCCTGCCTAAGAGACAACCTTAGTAACTTGACAGAAGGGAGTGTTGAGGAATATTGGACAAGGTTGAAGGATGCAATTACAATGGTCACATCACAGTGTGCCCATCAGGTTAATAAGAACAAAAGGAGGAAAAAACCACTATGGTTTTCCAAGGAGGTGGCAACTATTGTGAGAGAAAAGCACATAGCCTTCAGAAAGTACAAGGAGTCAGGGAATGAGGCGGATAAAATGGAACATAAACAGAAACTAAAAGAGACAGGGGAAGTGATACGAGATGCAAAGGCTCAAACAGAGGTTAGGATAGCTCAGGAAGTAAAAAAGGGTAACAAAACCTTGTACAGGTACATACGTGAAAAAAGGAAGAGACCAAAGTGGGGCATTGATAGAATCACAAAAAACGATGGACAAACCACATAGCAAGACGGGGAGAAGGCAGAGAGACTCAGTGAGTACTTCTGCTCAGTCTTCATACAGGAAGCAGATGGTAACGAACCAACAATAGACATAAAGAAGTGTCCGATTGAAGGAATAGACATGGGTCCCTTCAGAGAGGAAAGTGTCCTGGAGGAAATGGACAAGTTAGAGGTAGATAAAGATATGGGGCCAGATGGGCTACACCCAAGAATATTGAAAGAACTAGGGAGGAAACTGGCAGCCCCCTTAGCAGTGCTCTTTAACAAATCATTAAGGAGTGGGGAGGTGCCAGAGGATTGGAAGACCGCAACAGTAGTACCACTCCACAAGAGTGGAAGCAAGGAGCAGCCAGGTAACTACCATCCAATTAGTCTAACGTCACTCATGGGAAAACTGATGGAGTCCCTGCTGAAGGAAAGAATCATAACTTTTGGAGCAAACTGGTCAGCTTGACAAAAATCAACACAGTTTCACATCAGAGAGGTCCTGCCAGACAAACCTGGTTGATTTTTACAATTGGGTCACCAAAACAGTGGATCAGGGTGGGGCAGTGGATGTGGTTTACTTGGACTTCAACAAAGTATTCAACTACTAAAATTCCCTACTTCGACACCCATAACCCTTTCGCTGTTTGTGAATATCAGATCTAGAAACAATTTACCCCTTGTGGGTGATGTCACTAGTTGATTTAGGCCTGCTTCCTGTAGGGTGACTAGGAATATCCTGCTCTTCTGTTTGTATCATGGAGTTTGCTCAATTCTTTGCAGATAAGGTTGCCACAATCAGGTCCAATCTCCTCTTAACTCTCTGAAATAGGAGTTGTGGTGGTCGGCAGGAGATGTCAGACACCCAGTTTGTGTGGTCTGACTTCAACCTACCCACACTCAATAACATTGTGATGGTCTTCCAGTCGCTGAAACCGACCAACTGTAGTTTGGACCCAGGCCCCACACGCCTTTTAGTAGGATGTGTGGATAAAATTGGCCCATCCCTTGCCAAGATAGTCTGGTTGTCTTTGGAGAGGGGGATCTTTCTTGATCCCCTGAAGGAAGCCGTGGTTCGGCCCCTTCTTAAGAAGCCTTCCTTGGACCTGTGCTGTCTGGCTAACTACAGGCCTGTCTCTGACCTACCCTTTGTGGGTAGGGTTATTGAGAAGGTGGTTGCGTTGCAACTGGATGATCATTTGACCAGCCACAATGTCTATGATTCTCTCCAGTCTGGATTTATGAAGAGACATAGTAACCAGACGGCCCTTGTTCGGGTACTAAATGACCTCCTAATCGAAAGACCTGTTCTATCTTGGTCCTTCTAGATCTCGCTCTATGGCATTTAATACTGTTGACCATGTACTGCTGCTGGAGCGCCTGTGGTTTATTTATGGACTGTCTGGTTCAGTCCTCAGTAGGTTTCAATCATTCCTCGAGGGTAGGACTGAGGGATCGGTGTCTGGGATTTTTTCCTCGGCATCACTCCCCTATCCTCTGGGGTGCCGCAGGGCTCCATTTTGGCACCCATGTTGCTTGCGGGGTATATGCTACCGTTGGGAGTGATTATTAGGTGGTATGGCTATAGTTTTCACTGCTATGCAGATGATACTCAGCTGTACATGTCCTTTGTGCCTGGCCAAGGTGATGCTGTCTCGGTCTTTAACAACTGTCTCACTGAGATCCAGGATTGGATGACTGTGAGTTGGTTGCAGTTAAACCCTGAAAACACTGAGGTGTTGGTTGTGGACTCAGGTCATCGGGAGGCGGGTTTGCTGACAGGATCACCTTCGGGTATTTGGCTTGAGGGTGCCCAGTTAGCTACCTCAGACTAGGTACAGAACCTGGGCGTTATACTTGATGACTGCCTGACCTTCAAATCTCAGGTGTCGGCTGTTGTCAAAACCTCTTTTTACCATCTGAGGAATATCACCGAGGTGAAGCATCTGGTTCCTTCTGTATCTTCAAATATAGGTCCACGCCTTCGTTACCTCCCGCCTTGACTACCGCATCGCCCTTTACCTAGGGCTACTGGGGGTTGATATCAGCTGCTTGCAGCTAGGGCAGAATGAGGTGGCCAGGCTTCTGACTGATACTTCTAGGACCAGTCATATAAAGCCTGTCCTCTGTGGACTGCACTGGCTGCTAGTGCAGTGGCGGATCACCTTCAAGGTCAGTTTGCTAACCTATAAGGCCCTTCATGACCAGGGACCTAGCTATCTGCAAGATCTTCTTCATCCCTACTGTCCCCCCACCTTCTCTGATCCACCGATGAGGGACTGCTAGAGATTCCCAGGGTCCATTTGAAGACATCAGGGGCCAGGTCATTTAGTTTTATGGCCCCGACCCTGTGAAATTCTCCACTTTATCAGGTGCGAGACTGCCTGAATGTCCAAAGTTTTAAAGCAGCCTTGAAAACTTATTTATTTAGCCTAGCCTACCTTGATTTTTAAGAATGTTATATTTATTCATTTTATTATATTGTTTTATTTTATCTGTTTGGATTATTTATTGTGCAAGCACCTTGGTTTTGGAAAGGCGCTTTTTAAAAATAAGGTATGATTTGATTTGATTTGATTTGATTTGAAGCCTTTGACTCATTCTGCACAGGAGACTAGTCAAAAAACTGGAGAACATGTGCATTGGACTTGAGGTTACAAACTCAGTCAGAAACTGGATACATGGGAGAACTCAGACAGTATTAGTAAATGGCACTCTGTCTGTTGGGGGGAGGGTGACTAGAGGGGTCCCACAGGGCTCAGTTCTGAGGCTGATCCTCTTCAACGTATTCATCAGTGAATTGCGGATGAACTAGAGAGAAAGGTATGCCTGTTTATAGATAACACCAAAATCGGCAACAGGGTAGAAACAACAGAGGGATAGCAAAGCATGGAAGCTGATCTTTGAAAACTTGAGAAGTGGTCCAAAACCGGGCAATTGTAATTTAATGCCAAACAATGCAAGGTCATGCACCTGGGAAAGTGTAACTCAGGGAAATTGTACTCATTGGGAGAGAAGCAGCTGGTGGCTGCCAGTTAAGAACGAGACCTTGGGGTGATCATATCAGATGACCTCAAGGTCAGTAGACAATGTGAAAAGGCAGCATTAAAGGGTAGTGGTATCCTGGGATGCATAGGAAGGGGCATCACAAGCAGAAGGCATGAAATAATCATGTCCCTGTATCGGTCCCTGGTCAGGCCTCACCTGGAGTACTGTGTCTAATTCTGGAGGTCACACCTCAGATAGGACATAGATAGGCCGGAGATGGTACAGAAAAGAGCAACAAAGATGGTGCAGGGCTTGCATCAGGAACCGTACGAGGCAAGACTGGATGACCTCAAATTATGCTCCCTAGAACAATGCAGGAATCATGGGGATATGATAGAAACATTGAAATATCTCAAAGACAACAACAGGATGCATGTGCAGAATCTCTTTTAGGTAAAAGACTACAGCAGGACTTGAGGGCACAACCTTCGACTTAAGGGAGGAAAGTTCAGAAGCAATACAAGGAAATTCTTCTTCATAGAGCATGTTGTGGAACCATGGAATAGCCTGCCGGTGGGGGTGGATGGAGTCAAGACAGTGGGAGAATTCAAGCGGGCATGGGACAGACACTGTGATATACATAAGCAGGCAGCTACAGTAAGTAGGGGGCTATGAAGCCAAGGGAAGACTTGATGGATTGTACAGTCCCCATCTGCTGGCAACTTCTATGTTTCTGTTTCTAATGTTCCTGTGGGGAAAAAAAAAACACAGCACAGCAGAACAATTCACAATCCCTTTTGTATTATGTTAATGGGATTTGAACAATGTTTCCTATGCCTTTTGAAGTTTCCAAATGCTATGTGTAAGGTACGAATTCATTGCAAAAAGTACAGTTTTATATCACTCATCATAACTGCAGTTTCATATGTCAGGTCATAGTGCTTACTCTATTCCTATTATGATAGAACTGACAAATCCATGACACTTCTTTTAAAAAAAAACAGACTGTTGCATGTCATCATGTTCCCTATTCTTTTATGATGCTCAGTGATGTACCATTAATTTATATTTAAAGTACAGAAATTACTTTATAAGCATATATAGAAATAGAAACAAAGTAACAACACTATGAACAATGATATTTAAATTCCTTCCACCAGCGTTCAGGCTATTTAGCAGTAGAGTAAAACAGTGTGACTAACATCCAATTCATATGCCTGTAAATAATATCATAGCATATATCATATCAACTTTATTTGTTAGCGCTATTCCAGCAAGACCAAAGCACTGCACAGTAATACTAAAAACCATAAATCACAATAGATCAAAAAATTAAAAAAATATCAGAATTTAAAACTAGTCATAAATATAGAATTGCAATATACTAACTATCATTAGCGTTAAGGAAAGCAAGGTGGAATAAATGTGTTTTCAGGGCTGGTTTACAATCCTTGATAGTCAAGCACTCTCTAATTTGACAAGGCAGAGAATTCCACAGGGTAGGGGCCACAAAAACAAAAGAGCGGGCCCCAGAGTTCTTCAAATGAACCCTGGGAATCTCTTGCAATCCCTCGTCAGAGGAACAGAGTGAGCAGAGGAGGTGGTAGGGGCAAAGAAGATCTTGTAAGTAACGTGGTCCCCCCACCAGTAATCATAAGTTAAATAGCCTTAAAAACAAGACTATCAAGACTACATATGTCAAATTAAAAACTTAACAATTTTTAAAAACTTAAGTATATTTTAACTATTTTAATTCCCCCATGCACCTGAGATTGAACCTCATTAATCTCTCTTCCAGTTTGGCCCACTTTACAATTAATGGGCAACAACTGTAAAAAACTAAGACCCCAGTTGCAATCAGATTACTTACAGACACCAAAAGAAGTGTATCTCTGGAGTATATATAATAAAGGGACAGAAAGGGGAGTCTGACAACAGCACACTAGAGTTATAGTCTGTTCCCAGTACTAAAAAGACTTAATGTTTATCACAATATGAACATTGAAAACAATCATTCAACTAACTGGAAAACAATGTTGACCTTTAAAAAAGTAAAGCTGGAAGCACACCACTGCACCTGGTTCTATGTGATAACAGCGACAGCTGTTACAATGAAGTCAGATTGCAGAAAATCAGTTTTGGAGCTCTGACTCCCTAGCACACAACAAAATGGCGCTGGCTCCCTGCACTCCACTACTAAAGGATTCTCAACTCCAGGGGACATAGAAACATAGAAACGTAATTGACGGCTAGGAGATTGGTTCCAGAACTGCACATGGTACTCAGATGGAGTCTCACCATCTGGAGTACTGTGTGCAGTTCTGGAGACCCCATCTCTGCAAAGACATAGACAGAGTGGAGGCTGTCCAGAGGAGGGCAACCAAAATGGTGCAGGGTCTGCATCAGAAGACATATGAAGAGAGACTTAAGGAGCTTAATATGTATACCCTTGAGGAAAGAAGGGAGAGGGGGGACATGATAGAAACTTTCAAGTACCTCAAGGAAATCAACAAAGTCCAAGAGGGTAGAATCTTTCAAAAAAAGAGGTGTGCAAGAACAAGAGGGCACAATTTGAAGATGGGGGGGTGGATCAGAGGTAATTAAGGAAGTATTTTTTCACAGAGAGGGTTGTGGATGCATGGAACGGCCTTCCGGAGGAGGTTGTGGAGTCAAAAACAGTGGTGGAATTCAAGCATGCATGGGACAGTCATAAGGCAATTCTAATGGGTGGAGATAGGAAGAAGTAGGCTGCTGGTTAACTAGGATCTGCAGCTTATCCATTAGGTAGGGAAATGGGCAGACTGGGTGGGCCAAGCGGTCCTGATCTGCCTGGGGAGTGCATGTTGGGGGGGGGAATTAAATTTGGGCCGGACAGCAAAATTTGGGCCGGACAGCAAAAATGAACCTGCTCCTGGATCCGAACCTAGCACCCTAACTACCAAAGCCGTGAGCCAAACCGCTACACCATGGGGCTGGCTTGGCAGCCTATGACAGTGTCACTCCTCACATCCCCTCCCACCCTTTGCTGTGCATGATCGCTCCCACCCCCCACACGCATGTACATGTAGTGACTTCCTGTCACTACAGGTCACCCAACCCCCTATCCGGTCGCTCTCCCTCATCGGTAGCCCCCTGTGACGGACATCACTATTGAGTCTCCCTTTCATGGGTCACTCAATTGTGGTCACCCACATCACAGGCTACTCTGCACCCACATCACTACTGTATATATCAACAGTGGTATTTTTGAGCAACTGCAGATCAGCGTTATAGATAAACCTGCATAAAGAACAGTGGTGTAGTCCATCCTAGATGCTCCACAGTGTAACTACTGTATATTTATGTGAACAAGGCCATAACTGAGTAACATGTTCTCAATAATGGTAATTTTTTATTTTCTGACCATAGTTACAGTACAACCTGATTTTTCGGACTCAATCATTTATTCTTAAAGACACAAATATTGCACAGTAGTTTTGTCCTACACCAGAGTCAACCCATCAAAGACTAGAAGTTCTAGGCATTGCCCCCACTAGCTTTTCCAGTGACACTACCCATCAACCACACATTTGTCTTGTTAGGAGTCATTTTATGTCAACTTTCAGACATCTATGAGCACACCTTGTTCAGAAAATGGAAAGAACGAGAGAGAGGTTGTCCAGACTCTAATAAGTTAAAAATATAAAACAAATTCTACTGAGGTAATAATTCTAGGAGTTGTACTTCACAGTCATTTTCACAATACTAGTTTGTGAAGTCAGAATCAGAGTATTGCTACCTGAACTAAAGAATGGTCATCATCTAACAGTGATTAAATCTAAGGAACAAGGGTCATGATTTTTTTATGTGAGTTCTGTCTTCTCTGATGCCACTTTGCCATGGTGAAGCTCTCCCTATGGATTCTGTACCACCTGGCCCAAGAGCCCTGACTCAAGTGATACCATACAACTTAAACTTCGTGGTATAGAAACATAGAAAGTGATGGCAGAAAAAGATCAAGGATGCATCAAGTCAGCTTGTAAATTACCCTGGACCTAGTGTCAATCCGGGGACCTATCCCTCCCCAACAGCTTATTCTACCCTACCCTTATACTCGTTATCTATGAACATACAGACATATGAAATTTGCCAGCAGATAAAGGCCTAGTGGTCTATCAAGTCTGCTTGAATGTGCAGCTAGCATCCCTTATTCTGCAGCTGCTCTTCCTTCCCACCCTTCCCTTCCCTTGACCCTCCCCCTTACCCTGTCTCTGCCACTTTTGAAGCAGTCCACTGTTCTACTGAATGCCACTTCTGCTGGTAAGGCATTCCACCCAGCTACCACCGTCTCCTTAAAAAAGTGTCTTCTCATCTCCCTCCTGAACCTTCTTCCTTCCCTCCAGTCTCATATCATGGCTCCATGTGTCCCTCCCCTCCCTTACTTTGAACAGCCCCTCCATACCTGTTTTGTTTTTTCCTTTCATGTACTTGAAGGTTTCAATCATATCTCCCCTGTCCCTCCTCTCCTTCATCAAGTACATGTTTAACTCCCTCAGCCTCCTCTTATATGGTAAGTTCCCCTGCTCCTTGATCATCTTTGTTGCCCTGCACTGCACCTTGTCCAGTAACTTAATGTCTCTCTTCAGATACAGGTGCCAGTACTGCACGCAGTACTCCAGGTGGGGTCTGACTAATGATCTGTACAGTGGCAGAATCACCTCCCCCCTCCTCGAGGATATACCCCTTGCAATGTAACAGAGTATTTTGTTGGCCTTTACAGCTGCCTTTCTACATTGTGCTGAGTTGTTCATTGACCCCGTAATGAGCACCCCCAGATCCTTCTCCTCCTCTGTCTCAGCTAGCTGAACTCCCCCCGCTGGTAACTCCTCCTTGGGTTTTTCACCCCAAAATGCAGAACCTTGCACTTTGTGGCATTGAACCCCAGTTGCAAGGTGTCTGACCAGGTTTCCAGCTTTACCAGATCATCCTGCAACCTCCGCCATTCCCCAGGTCATCCACCACTGCTCCCATGTTGGTGTAATCAGTCAAACAGACTGATCTTGCTCTTTATGCCCAGTGATGTCTGCAATGAATATCCCAAAAAACACTGGTCCCAAAACCAAGCCCTGAGGAACACTGCTCGTCACTACCCTTGGTGATGAAAGCTCCCCACCCACCACCACCCTCTGTTGCCTTCCCTGAAGCCAGTTCACTACCCATCTCACCAGTTTTGCACCTGCTCCTGTGCTTTACTACTTACTTCCCAGCCTCCCATGCGGCACTGAGTCGAATGCCTTAATGAAGTCCAGGTACAGGACAGCCACTGCATGGCCCCGATCCAGTTGTCTAGTTACTCAGTCATATAACTCCACCAGGTTTGTTTGGCAGGATCTGACACTTATGAAGCCATGCTGTCTGTTGTCCTGTAGTCATTTGGCCTCCAGGAGGGCCACCAGACTCTCCTTCAGTATAGTCTTCATCAGCTTACCTACGATGGATGTGAGTCTGTAATTCCTTGGTTCATCCTTGGGGCCACTATTGAGGAGGGGCACCACATGAGCCATCCTTCAATCCTGAAGTACATACCCTGAGTGTAGTGAAGCATTAAATAGGTCTTCCAAAGGTCTCACCAGGACTTCCACCATCTCCTTCAGTACCCTGGGGTGGATGCCATCTGGGCCTGGCCACTTGTCCACCCTCAGTGCCCTCAAACACTCCAGAACCCTTCCTTCCATGGTTTCCTTGTCTGTCACCATCTCCCCTGTTTCTGCCCTCCCTCCCCCCAGGTATCCTCCCTCTTCTCCTTAGTAAATATGGAGCCAAGTAATGGTTACTGCTTCTGCCTTATCACTCTCTGCTTCCACACAGTCCCCCTCCTTCCTAATCTTTACTATATGGTCCTTACAGTTACTTTTCTCCTTGATGTAACTGAAGAAGTCTTTATGCCCCTTCTTAATGCCCTGCACCAGCCTGAGCTCTGTAGACGCCATGGCTGCCCTTACTGCCCTTGTCACATCCTTCGGTTTCTTCAGGTACTCCTCCCTGTCCTCTCCCCTGCTTGTTTATTTGTACTTCCCAAAGGCAGCTCTTTTCCTCCTTACTTTTCCATGACCTCCTTGCTCACCCAGCTAGGTTTCTTTGCCCTAGACTTCTTGATCTTGGCCTTGCTGCTGGTTCTGGTTGCCTTCACTATCCCTAGCTTTATAAGCTCCCACCTCTGGCTAGTGCCCATACTAGGTTGAATTCTTGCCAGGTATCCTTTTACCACTTCCCCCATCCTCAAGAAGTTGAACTTCCTGAAGTCCAGCACCCTTGTGCCAGATTCCATGCCTTCCTTACCCATATCCAACGTGAACCCTACTGAGTGGTGGTCACTCCCCGCCAGTGGTTCTTCCACCCTAAGCTCCCTCACAAACTCCCCATTTGCCAGCACAAGGTCAAGGGTATTCCCTATTCTGATTGGTTTGTGGATCATTTGCTTCAGGAAGCTGTCCTGGAAGGCATCTAGCATTACCTGCTCCCTTCTATTCCTGGTTGTTGGGGTACTGCAATCCACTACTGGCATGTTGAAGTCCCCCACAATCACCACACTACCCTTCTCACAGGTCCTCCTGATATGTCCCACTAGTTCCCTGTCTAACTCTTCTGTCTGAGAGGCCAGCCTGTACATCACTCCCATCCTGAGAGTCCTATTCTTGGAATCCTGGATTTGCATCCATAGTGACTCCGTACTACCCTCCTCCCCTTCCTCCCATACACACTTCAGTCCTTCCCTCACATATAGTGCATTGTTCCATAACAGCAGATGCACTCCAGTTCCAGTTGAGTGGCAAATACATTTCAATATGTTGTTGAACAGGTGAAGTGCTGAAAACAATGCATTTGTGCCTTTGCTCTGTCCCATCCACAAGTGAAACCTGCCACAGTCTTAGTGCCCACCACTTTGACTGGCAGACAGTAGCTCACTTGCCCACTCCATCAGGAAGACACATCTGATTCTGTCACAGGGTGGGGTGTGAACCCATGAGTGCCAGCATCCCCATTTTGTGTGTTAGAGAGTAAAGTTTTCCATTTCTTTTCTTACAGTCCCATAAGATGCTAATTGAAGGGGCTCCAGGGTGTTTGCATGCATTGGCAGGCTTCACAGAGCCCGTTGTCATCCAGTTACCTATGCATGAGTTCCAGCTGCACTGCTACGGTTCAGTTCACATTAAACCCATGCCAATGAGTTGCTTTTGGTTTTCTTAGTGAACTTCATATGTGTTGCTTGATGTATCACAAAGCTTTAATAAAACATGTTGCCTAACAGTTACAACACAGTTTTGCATTGCATTGTGCCATAACAGCAAATGCACTCCAGTTCCAGTTGCATGGCATATACATTTCTTAATATGTTGTTGAACAACTGAAGTGCTGAAAACAATGCCATGTGAGTTCTAAACTAACACATTGGCAGGACAGTTTAACGTGAAGTGAAATGCATTTGTGGTCACCAGCATGGTAGTATAGTTGCAGAGTCAGAAAGCCTTTTTTCTCTGGACGGGTAACAAATTCTAGGGACACTTTAATCTCTTCCCACACAGGCCCTCTGGTCATCTGGACTTGACCCCAAAACTGGATCACCAGAATTAAAAGTGTCAATGCTGGTGGTGTGCCAAGAGGCAATATCATGCAAATGCCTTTTGTTGTAGTGAACTGAATACCTCTAAATTACATTTTTTAAGAAGGTTGTTTAATTCAGTTGCATAGATGTCAGCCTCCATGATGTACAAAAAAATGTTAGTTGCCGTATTGGTTCTTGTACAAAAAGATGATAAAAAGATTTAAAACTGAGACCAAAACCAGAGATGAAAAGGCAGTTTTAGGGAATTTAATTAGGTGTAAAGCACAAATTCTAACAAAATAGAATGCATATGACAGCAGATATCAATAAATTATTAAATCCTTATTACCTGAAAAGAACAGCAGAATGTGTGTGTGTGTGTGTGTGTGTGTGCATGTGCGTGGGTGTGTGTGTGTGTGATTTCAGCACAGCAGTGTGCCTGTGTGTAGGAATCTGAGACAAGAAAAAAACTGTTGCTGTTCAGATAGTGTAATGGGTCATAAAACTGAGGTCCATGTTAATACCAAAATAAAATGCATTACAATCAGTATAAATTTGACCTCATACCCTCACCTCTCATGTGAATACCCAAAATGCCCCTTGGGAACCAGGACAGAGAGATCAGATTCATGCACACAGACACACAGACATACACACACACACACACACACACACACACGCACACTCTATTGATCTTTTCAGGTAATTAGAATTTGATAATTTATAGATTTCTGCTGTCATGTACATTCCATTAAACACATGTTCCCTAGGACTGGCTTTTTGTTTCTGGATTCAGTCTCTGTTTTAAATCTTATTATCAGCTAAGATGTCCAATCCATATGTGAAGGTTTTTACTAATTCTGCTATGAGTATTTAAATTGATAGCATTCCTTAACTGCCATGTTTCTGATGCAGGATTCTGCGAGTCTGAAAGCTTAAATGGACACTGTTTATCACCTTAGGCCTCAAAGTGTCCCTTATTTAAAAAACACATTTTATGATTGCTAACATTCTGCAAAGACTGCTGATGTAGCTAATAGTTTGATTCTGATTTTTTTTCCTTAAAAACTGAAAAACATACTGCCCATCATACTGGTGTTACCACACAAAAACGGGTTTGTTTATATTCCATGATCAACTCCCACTGCATCTTTCCTGGACTTAGGAACACACCAACACAATCTAGCCACTCATGATGCAATGGGAGTTTAGGTGGCTACTGCCTCTTGAGTGACTGCACTGTTTGGGGGTGTTTCTGATGCTCAGGAAGTATTCAGGAAGAATAGATTCAGAACTGTAAACAAAACAAGGTTGTTTATAAATATACATTAGCATGCATTCCAGTTCTACTAAACAAGGAGACATAGAAACAAACATTAACATCAATGAATTTTAGAGAAGCTAAGCAATTATAAATTGTTGGTTTTTAACTAGAAATAATATGATGCAAAACAGCTTGACAGTGTCCCTTTAAACATTCTGTAAACATTTTTTGTTGGAAAATAAAAGGTATCAAGTCACCTATTTTGTTCATGGATGTCAGCTTTAATTTTTCTTTTCACAGTCAAAGCCCCTTTTTAAAATGAGACTGAACTTTAAGACTGAAACTTGCACTGATGTGTTGAAGAAAATATGCTTTTAAACTACAAAACAATTACTTCATGATGAGAAAACTTTTAAACATGTTTGGCTCAGACCCACAAGCTCACTGAGGTACTATGCTCCACTTAGAGTATTTTTGATGATGGGAGCTCCGAGCCATACTGATAAAATTACATTACCTTCCAGCCCTACTTCAACATTTACATGCATCCCAATATCCTCCTACCCCAGCACCTATTAACACAAATTCAGGCAACCTACAGTGTAAACAACTTTTCTGTAAAGTTCTATTAAAGTAGCTATTAGATAGCACTATTTGTGGCCCCTCCACCCTCTCACTACTGTTGTATGTACACTCTGTGATGCGATGCAATGTAATTTCCTTCTTGTAAAGCTACAATGATTTCTCATTGTGTCCCTGGCCACAGATGAGCTGAGAAAAGCAGGGCACTGTACCAAGCAATCCAGCAGCATGCTCCAAAAATAAATAAAAGTGCATGTTTTAGGGCCAGAGCAGGAAGAACTATACAGCCACCTCCAGACCTTCACACTAAAATGGCCCGAACTCTGTATTGTTTGTAAATTAATTTATTTGAAAATTGGTAACCAAGAAAGGCACACCGAGCCAGAGCTTGTTTCCAAGTGGAACACAGAGAGGCAGAACATGGGGCAGTGGACAATGAACAAGGTGCAAAAGTGACAAGATGAATAAAGTCTTGAGAATTGAATATACAAAAATCTAATTAAGTTAATAAACAAGATTCAATATTGCAGTAAAGTCCAAGATGTACCAGACAAATTGAAAGAGTGAGGGGAGGGAGTTCCAGAAGGCCAGGGCAAAAACAAGAATGCCCTACACCCAAACTGGTTTCAGTCTTGAGTGTGGGACCACAAGCAACACCAGGACTCTGGAACAAAACAAAGGGTGTTGGCAGCTGGAGTTAGCAACACACAAAGATAGTTGGATTCAGTTTATTATGGGTCTTAAACATTAGAATAATGTCCTTGTAAACAGTCTTGTGTTCAATAAGCAGTCAGTTAAGAAATAATGCATGAAAGGGTATGTGTCATGGTGGGATAACATCATGCCTCAGGTGGTTGAGCACAAGGCTGAAGGCCGAGTGCATCCAACACATGAAAAGTGACATTATCCCAGCACAACACACACTCTGGAGTGCATTACTTCTATTCAACAATGGCTTACTTATAAAGGAAAAAAAATAGAACAAAAAAATATGTTTAAATTATATTTTTCCTTCATTTTTGCTCAGTGTAGAAACATGTTTAGGAAAAAAAAAGTCTGCAATATCTGTTTTGCCCACTACATTATTTATTTATTGAAATCTTGTATTAATACCTTTGAGCAGAAGCTCTTTACATAGTTCCACATCATAAGATAACAGATCAGGAGACAATTACAAGTGCTGAAGATATTACAATGCAAATGTCACCAGGCATACAATTTTAGGATATTAAGGTCAGGTAAGTGCTACAAAAATAGGGCAGATAATCAAGTGAGAATGCTACAAATAACCCATGAAAAAAATATGCAAAATGCAGACATGAAGTTAACAATGTAGACAGGGAACAATGTAGATAGGGAACATACACCAATTAGATAGGCATTAAACAAAGGTATGCCAGCATCATTTGTCAATTACACGATAGTAGATAAGGAATTTACAATGTAGACAAATGGGAAAAACTACATTCGGTAGGCATTGAACCAGGAGTGCCAGTTGACACTTATGATGAAGCTTCAAACAGAGGGGATAGCTGCCTATAGGAGGAGGAGATAGTCAACTAAGGTGAAGAAGGAGTGGGTGGAGGGAGGGAGGGATGGAGGCCGCTGCAGGCTGAAAATTAGTAGTGGAAGAGAAGTCAGGCAAAGGATTGGAAGAAGCTCTGAGGCCTAGGTAGCTAAAGGAGCGAGGATGGCAGATGGAGGGTATGGTGATGGGGGCGGGAGGGTGAAGAGAGAGTGGGGGAGAGGAGATAGAGCAGAAGGGAGCAGGGAGGAGAAGGAGAGGGCGTAGGCATTAATAATGGGGAGGGCAGTGACTAGCAGATTGTGCCATAAGTGCTAAGTAAGTGGTGGGGTGAGGCAAAGGACATAGCAGAGTATGCTGAAGTGCCAGGAAGGGAAGGTGAAAGCTATAAGACAGTATTGTCAGACTTCGGAAACCAAAAGAAATCGGTGTGAGGAATCTAGGGATAGCAATCACAGGATGACAACGTGGCTAGATATTGCCAAAGTTGGCACTTGAAAGAGCCCAGATTAGGTGCATTAGTTATGTTAGCTGAAGAGGTGCTGGAAATGGTGCTGCCAGGATATGCTACCTTCTGTTTCCTTCCCCACAGCTTTCCTTCTCTCCCCACACATAGGTCTGTGTCCCTGTGTCTCACAGTGGCATAATATATGCTAGTCTTTGCTTGCCACTTTAACTTTTTTAAATGTATTTATTTATTTTTGGTTTTGATTGTTTTTTTATGGTGTTAGTAATGGAGCCATTTCTTGACCGAAGGAGTGCACCGCTGAGCAAGTTAGTGAGTGGAGCTACTGTGGAGCTGCCGTGCGGGAGAGAGCCAATCACAGGTATGGCTTTGTTTTACTTGATATTGATTGTATTTTTTATTTTTACCTCTTTATGATGTTGGGGAACACAGGGATGTACGGCTCTGTTGCATGCATGCACTACAATGGCTGCACTTCCTTGGAAGCCACTCATGGCTTTCTGTAACTTTTGTTTTAACAGCGAGAAGAAAGGAGAAGAGAAGAAAAAAACATTTTTGTGTCTGACAGAATACTGTGTTGGGTAGGAGGTTGTTGCCAGTGTGTGTGGTTGTGGCTGGTGGAGGCAAGTGACCCAGGGACATTGAAGGTAGTTTGTGAATGGGAAGTTGGCTACCAACCAGGGATCAGTGAATGGGGGAGTGGGTGTGTGCAGTGATATTTTTAGGGTTTCACGTGATCATGTGTACACAGATCTTCCGACAGTGATGTTATGTCTAGATAACATCACTGGTGAAGGTGGGCATGGACCAATCAGAGTGCAATAAACTTTTTTGCTGTTGTATAATGTCAGTTGTGTTGTGCTGACATCCATGGCACTCCAGACATTACATCATGGGTTTTAGCCCACCTGATAGGCTAGTGATACACATGATCTAGGATCAAATTTCACAGTACACCCAGGTCCCAGGAGCCCCTGATCTTCCGTTTTAATTGTGAATCTGATCAGGCTACAAGCACTCCAGGAGTCCCTGTGCATTTGTAGTATTCCAGTAAAGGTAGGCCTGTGATTTGAAATCACAGTAAATCACATTATTAGTATTTCTTTTCATTGATGGGTCTACCAATTTATCTGGATTAGAGAATTAAGTCCAAGAAACCGTCTGTCTGTTGCAGAACATTTGCAGTCAAAGATTTATTTGTGGCTTTTAAGACAGATGTTGTTTAAGAAAATTAAGCATTTAGAGAAGGGACTCCCCTTGTTGTTCATTGAGGAGCTATTTAATTTAGATCAAGTTGTCTAGTTTGAGTGCGATGAAAACAGTCTCAAATGGTATGTTAGTATTTTTGAATAAGAGTGTCTAGCCAGGTGGCAACAATCATTTTTTTTGGCTGGAATTCATATTGTGTTAGCCTGGGGAAGCAGTCGCCTCCCCCTTTACATTGTCCTAAAATTATTCTCCTACATTCCCTGAGTAATTGCCCCTATTCCCTTGGAAATCTTTGATTCTAGGGTAGGCGTGGCACCCTCCCACATGCTGGAAATCACCAAGCAGCTCCATTTCGGAAAATGGGCGGATTAGGTAGTACATGGGAAAACCAGAGATCCATACACCTGCTCCTATTTTAAATTCCTTGCGGCTGTTCTCATGGGAAAGAGAGAATTTCAGCAGAACACTGCACTCACTCCAGTGGGCCTCCGCAACTCTCCGAGATGTACACATGCCTTTTGCAGGAGTTCTGCCTCCCAGTGGCCTAGTCTAACACATGTAGTCTCTTTTCTGCTGAACTGCTACCGGGGACAGTCGCTTACATGGGTTTCCCCTCTCAAGCGGAGACCACATGATGCCGCATCCACCATTGGGTATGCTATCCCCTAGGCAGCGGATAGCACAGACCCACACTAAATGGAGAAGGCCCAATCCAGGCACTGACAACTATCTCAGTGGCCTGGCAGACTTCACTCACTTGGGACCAGGTCTCCTTACTCCCCCTTCAGTCCAGGCCCCTTCCTCCAGCGGCCTACTATACTAAGTGGAATCTTGTGGCATCCTCAGGCATCTCAGCGTATCACTAGTGCTCACCTGCATCCCGGCCCAATGGAGCGGGGCTGGAAGCAATGACATTGTGCTACGGGCAGGGAAAATGCTTGCCTATACTGGAACACATTTTTCTGAAACATGAATTTAATACCATAAGCATACCATGTGAAAAGTAGGCCACCATTTTGGAAAGCCAAAAACCTTACACCCGCCATTTTGTACACGGTTATTCCTGCTGATGCACGACTTGTATGATGGCCGTATGTATAATTCTATTTGGCATCCTCCCCACGCGACTTGTATGATGGCCATATATATAACTTTATTTGGCTTCCTTCCTACATGGTATGGGGCCAAACCATGGCTACCAGAGACAGGAGAGTCACTAACTAAGTGCAGAGAGGGTTAATAACAGCAGTCCATGCCACTTACTTGGCATGTTCTCACACCTCTCATTGTTGCAACCAAAGGATGGCATTGCAGGATGCTTACTTCACTTTATGGGACACATACGCAGTTGTTGTTAAATATGCATAGAGTGCATGTTAGCAGAGTATCCAGTGGCTAACCCGGTTGCTCATCATTGCCTTCTCCTAATTCCCTTCCCTCTCCTTTCTCCTAGATGACAAAGGCAAAGAAATGCTCCACTTGTAGCACTACCTTGATGCCGCATAATGAAGGACCTTAATGTCCTGCTTGTCTGCACAACGACAATGATCTCTCACTGGAGCAATCCTCAATCATGAGCCCTGAAAATCCAGGTCCCAGCGGGGCCAACTGGGTGAACCCAGGGGTGCCACTTTCTCCAAAACCAACAGGCCACAGTGGCCATGATGGGGAGCCAACAGAACTTTGTTAAAAATAATGGAAAAGTTGGAGGTGAAGACTCAACACAAGATCCCACCTGCCCCAAGACCTCAACCAGAACCCGACCTACAGTCAGAGAACCACATGGATAAAGTGGATCCAACCCACATCACCATAGTACCCAACCCAGGAGATGACATTGGGGACAGGGAGCTACCAGATGATGAGTAGGAAATCCTATCTGACAAGGGTGAGATGGAAACAGCTCAGTTCATACCATCCCTCACATTCAAACTATGCTAATTTGATGTGATACCAGGCCTTATGAAGGCCATCAAATCCACAATGGGTTTGAAGTCGAGGAGGCCAAAGCCGAATCGAAACTCAACCCCATGATTCAGCAGAAACAAGTCACCAAGGAAACATTTCTGGTATGCCCAGCAATTGATGATCTCTTCATCAAAGAATGGGAATCTGTGGAACCAAGCAGGATGTCAGAAAAGAGGAACATAAACCGTATGTATCTGGTACAGGACATCAAGGCCTGTGTCGGGTGCATGGCACCCACTATTGATCCTCAAATCAAAGCCCTCAGTAAGAAGACGGTACTGCCCTGCAGTACCATCTTCTTAAAAGACCCTACTGATAAGAAAGTGGAGGGCATGGTTAAGAAACACTTTGAAATCAAGGAAATGGCGGCAAGGGATTCCACTATGGCTATCTATGCTGCATGGGCTCAAATTTGTTGACTGGAGGAGCTCTTAGAGAAAACAGATTCCAAATCCAGAGAGGTCGAATTATTGGAGTGTACACTTGACACAGCAAAGTACTTAGCAGACATGGCAGTGGACACATTAAAACTGTATGCCAGGGCTGCCACCCTAACTAACAGGGCTAGATGAGCCCTGTGGCTCAGGTTGTGGGAGGCTGACAATAAGTCTAAGACACTGCTGCAAAACTTACCACTAAAAGGTAAGCATGTATTTGAGTAGGGACTGCATGAGTATTTGAAGTAGAAGGAAGAAAGAGAACATTGTTTAACCAGGAGTAGCACACTAAGCCAAAGCTTGTTTCCAGATGCAAACTGGGATCACAAGGAAGTTAAGTGACTAGCTCAGGATCACACAGTATGCATCTAGGCGGCTGTGGGATTCAAAACCAGGTCTCCAGATCTGCAGCTCAGAGCCTTAATCCACTGCACTATACTGTAGGAAAGGACATCATCAAGAACAAGAACAGGTCCACCTGTCTGCCCTCTGGCAAATGGTGGTTTCGAGAGGAAACAGATTCTAACAGAATGGCAGACAGCCCAACTACTACCAGGCCAATTTCTTTTGAGGTAAAGGAAGCCAAGGTGCTAATGGGTTCCATAATGCATTCAATTCCAACAACCAATCTTCCACCTTCAGAGGATGCAGCTCAAGATTCGGAGGCAGAGAAAGAGGAAACAGAAACAAACAGCAATGACTACTGAAACCCACACCACAGGACTCAGCCCACTCTGGAGCACCAGGATCCTCCAGTAGGAAAAAGACTATTGTTATTTCAACACATGTGGCTGGGCACAACATCAGACAGATGGTTTCTAGAGGTAGTGTTCCAGGGGTATTCAACAGAATTGATCCAAAGGCCAGTAACACATATGTTCATAAGCTCTCCGACTGCAAAGAGAAGAGCTTCCGCCCATCAGGTCCAACAAATTCTGCAAGAACTGATGCAGAACAAAGCCATTTATATTGTCCCACATCACGAGCAGGAACAGGGAGTTTACTCCATCTTCTTCCTTATACCCAAAAAGACCGGGGAACTTCACCCCATCCTTCATCTAAAGTTTCTGAACAAATATGTGGTTACCCAGAAATTTTAAATGGAGACATTGAAATCAACTCACCGGAGCATTCAGGTGGGTGACTACCTAACCTCCATAGATCTAAAAGATGTCTATCTCCATATTACAGTTCAGCCAAGTCACTATCAGTTCCTCAGGTTTCACATCCTAGGACAGCACTTTCAATACCAGGCCCTACCCTTCAGTCTGGTGTCAGCACCAAGGGTCTTCATAAAGGTATCAGTAGTGCTCATTGCCCGACTGTGGGAGCAGGGAGTGGACATAATTCCTTATCTAGACAGCTGGCTGATATGGGCTTGTTCCATAGATCAGCCATGGAGGACCACTCAGATGGCATTACAGGCCCTTGAGGAGCATGGCTGGGTGGTGAACCAGGCCAAAAGCTTCCTAACTCCAACTCAACATCTAGAGCATCTGGGGTCAGAGATAAACATATCCCAGGGGTTGGCATAACCATCACAAAAGAAGGTAGAGATCATAATCAGCCAAGCAAGGCAACTAAGGTCCAGCAGTCAACCAACCATTGGCCAGATAGCACAGGTGTTGGGATGCATGGCATCATGCATTGACCTAGTACCATGGGCCAGGTGGCACATGAGGCCATTGCAGAACTACCTACTGACAAAGGGCTCACCAAATGAACAGAATCTAAAGGTCAGAATCCCACTGCCAATAACAGTGAAACATCAAGTGACAACCTCACAAGAGGTACCCCATTAGAACTGGCTTACAGTGCCACCCTGGAAAAGGATGGCAGCCTAACAGGGTGAGAATCATGCTTGGACACCCTTTTGGCTCAAGGCCAATGGACTGCCTCAGAGGCCAGACTGTCCATCAATGTACTGGAAATGAGGGCAGTATACCACAACCTCGGAGCCTTCCAGTTGTCCATCTGTCTTATCTGACAACCAAGTCACTATAGCATACATAATCAAACAAGGGGGAACTAGAAGCAGGGCCATGCAAAGAGAAGTGACAAGAGTACTGTGTTGGGCTCAGACCAATATTGTGCACATCAGCGCCGTTCCCTTAGCATGCAAGCTCAATGTGGGTGGAATGGCTCAGCCGACAACAGGTACATCCCGGGGAGTGGCATCTACTCCCGGATCTCTTCTGAATGATACAGAAGGCATGGGGACCTGTATCAATGGATCTGATGGCAACCACAGAGAATTCTCAAGTATGCAAGTTCTACTGCAGATACAGGGGCAACAATCCCAGGGAAATGACGCCCTATCCCAGACATGGTCACTGGACCAAGCTTATGTGTTTCCTCCCATTCCCCTAGTACCACAGGTCCTAACTAAGATCTGACAGTCCAGAAAAGCCATCATCCTGGTGGACCCCCTACTATCCCAGGAGAGCATGGTTCTCGGATGTGATGGCCATGGCAATAGAAAATTGGAGTCTCCCATACTGATTTGACATGTTAATCCAAGGCCCAGTGATTCATCCTGCACCAGGGACCCTGAGGCTAATGGCCTTGCTTCTGAGTGGCAGAGACTGATAATAACTGGATACCATTCCTCAGTCATTGCAGCAATGCTACAGTCCAGGAGGCCTTCCACTACGTCCACCTATGGCAGGCTGTGGGGTATGTTCTCGGCTTAGTGTAGAGCTTGGGGCACATAACCAGAACATGCTGGCATGTCAACCATCCTCCTCTACATGCAACAGGGACTGGATGAAGATCTTTCCCACTCATCGCTCCTGGTGCAACTATCAGCTATAGGTGCGGCCCTTGGTCTCATAGGATAACATAGCCCAGATGCTAACTCAGATGCAGTTCATTTCCTCAGAGAAGTCAAGGTGCTATGACCCAGGGTCAGACCTCTTGTAGCTCCTTGGGACTTAACACTAGTCGTAGATGCCCTCAGAGTTCCACCTTTCTAGCCACTTCTTGAGATAGACATATTCTGGGCTGACCTCAAGACCTGCTTCCTATTGGCCATCTGCTCAGATTGGAGGATCAGTGAACTAGGGGTGCTATCCTGCAGGGAGCCATATACCACCTTCGCACCAGGAGGGGTGTCCCTCTGGATGGTACCTGCCTTTCGGTACCTGCCTTTCAGCCAAAGGTCACTTCTGCATTCCACAGGGAGCAGCCTATTAAACTGCCAACATTATACAATAACTCTCATTTAGAGAACATTGTCATTCCCCATCACTTAGATGTAGGTAATACCCTAGCAACATACATCACAAGAACCCAGTCAATACACAAGACAGAAAGACTCTTTGTGACATGAGGGCAGAGGCAGGGCAGGGCAGTCTCTAAGGCTGCAATCACCATCTGGCTAAAGAGAACTATTCAGGAGGCATACAAGGCAAAGAAGCTTATTCCCTCACAGGGCATTAAGGCACATTCTACCAGGGCAGTATCCACATCCTGGACAGAGATGGCTAATGTGTTCACAAAGGACATTTGCAAAATAGCAAATTGAACTTCCATCCATACCTTTGCACAACACTACAGGCTTGACTTCCTGTACAAACAGCAGGCTTCCTTTGTGAATAAGGTTCTCTCGGTGGCCAACTCTTTCACTCACTCTCAGATCACTCTGTCCCACCCATTTGGGAATAGTACTGCTGATTTAACTTACCCATGATGTAATGTCTTGAGTGACAGGGATGTCAACTCAACACGATGGGTGTTTACTCACCTGGTAAAGGTGATTGTGTTAGTTGACATCCATGGCACTCCATGGCCTTCCCTTCAGAGTGATCAGAGTGACAGGATAACCAGATTAGGAGACAATAATGAAACCCTGCCCTGAGTTATCATTACTGGGTAATACGATTGAGGATGGGGCATATATCACAAGTGGTTAAAAGGCATCCAGGATGCCTACCATTAGTTACTCTAGGTAACCGAGAACTTGAATTGTATTAATAGGATAATAAAGGGACCCATCCAGGCCGTATCTCCAGAAAGTGTCTCCAAGTGAATTACTAGCTCAATGTATGTTGTGATATTAATAGCCTTTTTTTCAGCTATGGAAGACTCAAACTGAAGAGCAGGGGCCCCTGAGACCTGAGTGTACTATGAAATTTGATCCTAGGTCATGTGCATCACTAGCCTATCAGGTCAGCTAAAACCCATGATGTAATGTCAGGAGTGCCATGAATGTCAACTAACACAATCACCATTACCAGGTAAACCCACTCAGGAAGGAGTAATCTTAGACCTGGTACTCTCAAATGGGGACAGAGAGAGGATCTCTGATCTTGAAGAGGGTAGCCATCTGGGAACAAGCAACCACCAAACAGTGTGGTTCATGATAAACTTAGCTGTAGGGTCAAGCCATGCAAAAGTGAAGGTACTGGACTTCAGGAGGGCTGATTTTGTCAAAATGGGAAGAGTGCTTCAGAAAAGCACTAGCAAACAGCCAAGAAGCTGGGATGGAGAAACAATGGGGAAACATCAAAACCACCATTGCAGAGGCAACAAGCCTTTGTGTGAAGCAAATAAACAAATTAAAATGAAAGAAAAAAACACTATGGTTCTCAAAAGAAGTGGCGGGGAAGGTGAGGGAGAAAAAAGATAGCATTCAGGAAGTATAAGGAAATACAGAAGGAGCAGGTCAGAGAACTGTACCAATTAAAGCAGAAGGAAGTGGGGAAGGCAGTCAGAATAGCAAAAGCCCAAATGGAGGAAAAGATAGCCAAATCGATTAAGAAGGGGATAAAACATTTTATAGGTACATTAGGGAACAAAGAAAGACTAAGGCAGGGATACTGAGGCTGAATAAAGAGGAAGGTTGTTGGGCAGAGAGCGACAGTGAAAAAGCAGGGATACTAAACAAATACTTCTGCTCAGTATTCACAATGGAAAAGTAGGGGGAGATACCTAATCCATTCAATAGAAGCACTCTGGAAAGGGGGGTTGATATTAGTCCTTTCACAGAAGAAAGGGTTCTGAAAGAACTCTTAAAACTGAAGGTGGATGAAGCAATGGGGCCTGATGGAATTCACCCCAGAATTCTAAAAGAACTAAGGGAAGAGCTAGTAACACCACTGACTACCCTTTTTAATAAATCATGGGAGGATGGGTGATACCGGAGGACTGGAGGAGGGGGTATGTGATTCCCCTTCACAAAAGTGGGAGCAAGACAGAGGCAGGAAACTACAGACCTGTCAGTTTGACCTCAGTGGTAGGGAAAATGATGGAATCACTTCTGAAGGAAAGAACTGTTGAGTACCTAGAGGTCAGTTGGGCACAGGACCCAAGGCAGCATGGATTCACAGCAGGAAGGTCATGTCAGATGAATCTAATTGATTTCTTTGACTGGGTGACCAAAGTAGCAGACCAGGGAGGGGCTGTGGACATGGCCTACCTAGACTTGAGCAAGGCATTTGACACAGTTCCTCACAAAAGATTAATGAATAAATTAGCCAGCCTGGGAATGGGTCCCAGGGTGGTAGCCTGGGTAAAACACCTGGACAACAGGACACAGTGGGTAATAGTAAATGGAATCCACAGTGAAGAAAGGGGGAGGTTACTAGTGGGGTACCGCAGAGTTCAGTACTGGGCCAGTCCTTTTTAATGTCTTTATTTTTTTTTAACTTCTGATATTTTATTCATGTCCATATCATTATTACATTCAATTTCAAAAGACATCTTTTAAAGACATGTATACATTAATTCCAATCCATTCTTATTCATTCCCTACTATATTCTTATCTTCTATCCTTCTACCTCTTCTATTTTTATATATACTAATAATTCCTCAGATCCAGCAGTAGAATCAGCTTATGGGTACACATTATCAAGCCCAAGGCTTTTAGTTGATAGTTTCAGTTCTTCATAATGTGGCCCATGTGGTTGTCCCAGTATAGTGTTCAAATCTACTTCACTTCTTCCATCTTGATGCTTCCGTTTCTCTCCTGGGAGTTCTGCTTTCTCAATCAACTGTCTTTCTTATTATTATTTAATTATTTCTATCTAACCCTTCTAATCAAAAAAAATATATTTTTTACAACCTCATAAACTTCTTTACTTCAAACCAATGCACTGTAATTGGCATTTCAATCTTATGCTGAAAATTTATTCATATACATACCCTTACTGATACATATATATATATGTCTTTATACGTGTGTCTCCATCCCTGTTTCCCCGACAAACCCTCCTATCTCAATAAGCTGTTATCCTCCAGTCAGTCACCTTTCTCTTCTGTTTTTATGTCATCTCTCTTTACTCTCCTCTGCAATTTAGGTACCTTCCTCCCTTCTTATGTTCCTGTCTCCTATTCTCACCCCTTCATCTAACCCCTCTTTCCAGCAATACCAAGGTCTCCAGATTTTCAGGAATCTATCTTTTCTTAGCTTTTTAATGTCTTTATAAGGGACATTGCAGAGGGGCTGGAAGGGAAAGTATGTCTCTTTGCAGATGACACAAAGATCTGCAACAGGGTTGATATGCAAGGTGTAGTGGAAAGGATGAAAAGGGACTTGGCAAGGTTGGAGGAATTGTCAAATGTATGGTAACTTAGATACAATGCAAAGAAGTGCAAAGTAATGCACCTGGGAAACAAAAACACAGGGGAAGAGTACACAATGGTGGGTGAGATACTGACAAAAACAAAAAATGGAAAGGGACCTGAGGGTAGTCATATCAGATGACCTAAAGGTGGGCCACCAATGTGAGAAGGCAGTAAGGAGGGCTGGGGGGGTACTGGGATGCATAGGGAGAGGCATCACCAGTAGAAAACATGAAGTTGTTGGCCATCTGTACAGACAGTTGGTAAGACCACATCTGCAGTACTGTGTACAGTTCTGGAAACCCCATCTCTGCAAAGACATAGACAGGGTGGAGGCTATCTAGAGGAGAGCAACCAAAATGGTGTAGGGTCTGCACCAGAAGACCTGTGAAGAAAGACTAAAGGAGCTTAAGATGTATAGCCTTGAGGAAAGGGGGGAGGGGGGCATGATAGAAACTTTCAAATTTCTCAAGGGAATCAACAAAGTCCAAGAGGGTAGCATCTTTCAGAAAAAGAGATGTGCAAGAACAAGGAGGCACAATTTGAAGATAGAGGGGACAGCTCAGAGGTAATATGAGGAAGTATTTCTTCACAGAGAGGGTTGTAGATTCATGGAACAGCCTTCCTGAGGAGGGCGTAGAGTCAAAAACAGTGGGGGGGATTCAAGAATGAATGGGACAGACATAAGGCAATTCTAGTGGGGGGGTAGGAGGAAGGCTGTTGGTTAACTAGGATCTGCAGCTTATCCATTGGGTAGGGAAATGAGCAGACTAGGTGGGCCAAGTGGTCCTTATCTGCCATCAAATTCTATGTTTCTATGTTTTTAAACACCCATTATACAGTGTAGGAGTGATATGAGTGAATCTTCAGATGGAGCTCATATGTTAATCTGCTGCATTATGCATCAGCTGCAGCTGATGGATCTAGCCACCAGGTAGGTCCCCACAGAATGCACTACAGTAATCGAGGTGCACTGAGCTGATTGCTTGCACTAGTGTTTTCAGATGCTCACCTCCAAAAAGAAGGCACAACCTAGTGCTATTATTACTCAAATGGTAAAATCAGCTACAGCAGATACCATTGACATTCAGGGTCAACCTGATATCAAGAACTACCCCAAATTCTTAACCACACTACTAACCTCAAGTTGAACACCAGAAAATGATGGTATACTGAGGTTTAATTGGTGTACACAGTTACAGTGTGGAGCAGTGCTTATGCAACTCGTTATTTCGTATTAATCTGACCACCTGCACTCTTTGTCCCCTGAGGGACTATCACCCTTGTAGGGTACCAGGAGGGCAAAGGAACCCTTTTGTGGAGTGTAGCATTGCACCCCTAGAGGTACTAAGGGAATGTGATTCTTTGGCTAAAGGTACCTTAGGAAGGAGCCCACAGGGAGAGGCAAGCCACCAAAGGAGGAAGGGTGGACAGTGGGAGTAAAGAAACAAAAGCAGTTGAATAAGGCTTCAGGAAGCTGGTTTATATAGCCCAGGAAGGGGTGTGACTGGTTGATCCCACCCATCAAACCCCAAGTAAGCCTTTTCCTTACTAAAAAAAGCAGATGTCTGACAATTCAGGCTCATCAGAAGCAACCAGTTGGTGGCCATCCAGTTCATTTTTTTCTGTCAGACACCATTCTAACAGCAGCACCAAAAAATTACCCTTGACCACCGACTGGTCATTAACCTGAAAAAAAAAAACAGATCTATGCTTTTTTAGCATCACCAGAATAAGGCCAAAAATTCCCCCCTCTGCATTCTCCCCAGTAATGCTCACCCTCTCAAAGAAGTGTCATCCTACAAGTACCTGGGCATCACCTTCGACTCGGCTCTTACATTCCACGCCCACATCAATACCCTGTCTTCAGCCACAAACTCTTGGATTGGCCTTTTCTATCACCACAGAGATTGCCTCCCCCAAACCACTTTCCGACTGGCCATCAACTCCTCCGTCCTGTCCCTAGTGGATTACAGCCTACCTATCTACACTGTGGCCAACAATACCACCCTCACCAAAATCCAGACCTTGATAAACAAGGCCTGCAGGCTTCTGACCGGTGCATCCCTCCACATCCATACTTGCCTGCTCTATTCCACCGCCAACTTGCTCACCTTGGAGGAGCACCTGCACTACCAAACATGCTTACTTGCCAAAAATTCCCTACTAGGACTTCCCCCCAGGGGTCACCATGTCCCTGCATCTTGCATCCCCATCTGTTGCCACCTGTAGCTCAGTCAAGGCCACCTTTCTGGTGCCCCATACCAAGACCTTCATAGCCCAAAGGTCCTTCCACTACCATGCTCCCACATGGTTCAACTCCCTCCCATTCTCTGTCACTAAGTCTACTAAAATTGGTCCCTTTAAAGTCGCTCTCCGTAATCACCTCTTTGGCGCATGAAGCTGTAGTTGCCCTTAATCAACCTAATGTTGGGGTCCCTTTCCGTTTCTTGTCCATAGCCTTGACAAAGTCCGTTGGACTGCTTCCCCCCTTTCTTTTTTTTATACAATTGCTATTTACTGCATATAACTTTGTCCCATAAACCACTGTTATATTGTGTTCTTTTTGTTATCTGTATTGCATCTGTATGTTACCACTGCTGTATCTCACACTGTAACCATGTCTACCCTCCCTGTGATGAGGTGCCTTTGTAAATGAGGCCCTGACTCAAAGGTTGTAAATCTGATTTTCAAAATAAATAAATAAATAACCATGCTCATCTGCAAAGCAGAGGTACATCTGGTTATCATCCACATAGTAGTAGTACAGTAGAAGCCGCTTAATTGGGACACCCGAGTCACTGACCTTTCATCCCGATTAAGGGGCTGTCCAATTAAAGAGAAGTTCATGTTTTCCATTACCTTAGAAGGAACAGATTAGTTAAAGAGAGTACAGTAATGTACCGAGCCACAAGATTGCATCATCTAAATGCCAACACGCTAGCACTGCGAGTTGCTAAGTGGAAGCTGAGAGGAAATAAAGTTTTTAAATTATAGGCACAGTATGATGCAGAGAGTTTTGTTACTCACACACTGACTTGCTGACACGCTGACATGGACAAGCAGAACCCTCCAATGCCAGGAACAAGAGGTCTGGGGTTAACATGAAGATCTGGTGCTGTGCAGATCAAGGGGAAGCAGGTGGGCAATGCAGTGAATCCTTACAGAAGTGGCTTCACAGTGTGAGAGAGCAAGAGAGCAAGAGACCACGCCACAGGGAAAAGGATCAAGGACACTGACATTGACAAGCAGAACCCTCCAATACCCAGAACCAGAGGTCTGGGGTTACAATGGGGATCTAGTGTGATGCAGATCAAGGAGAAGCAGTGAATCCTTAGGACGCGCCACGGTGAGAAAGATAGAGAGACTGCAGCCAGTGAGATACAGGCAAAGTTGTTATCAGGTTGGGACGGGTGGTGAAATGGTGATTTTTTGTTTCTTTGATTGAGTCACAGTGCTGCTGCTCAGGAGGACTGAAATCTTAGCAGGGGATACAGCATAGAAGTGAAGAAGGCAGGCAGGGAGAGAGTGTGTTTGCATGAAGCATCAGTTTTGTGGCAGTTTTGGAGCACAGTTAACACCTATTCAGGAGTGGCAAAAGGTGTTAAAAAGGATTAACATTACAGGATACCTAAGGGAATAGCATTAGAGACAAGTCAGGGCATGTTTGCCATGGAGAAATCATCCCAATAAAACGGCAGGAGTGTCCCATTTAACCAGCAGCTGCTTTCATAGAATAACATAGTCACTTAATTGGTGCCCGGTGGGACGTCCCAGTAAAGTGGACGTCTCATTTATCCATGTCTTGATTGAGTGGCTTGTACTTTAGTAGTAATAGTAGTGGATTTTATTTATGGTGACATTCTCTGGAGGCTCAGGGTGCCAGTACAATAAAACACAGATAGCAGCATATCATAAAATTATAAATAAAACTTAAAAATAAATTTAAAAATATACATAAATGTCTACTCTTTATACAACATAGATGACAGCAAACCACTAAACTGCACTGCTATTCATACTGTGCAACCAAAATGGATTATCACTCCCTTATAGGTCTTTGTAAATAAGTATGTTTTAAACCCCCTTTTTTAAATGCCTTTACTGAGAAGACCTCCCTCAGAGCCTTTGGAAGCATATTCCAAATAACTGGTCCATAGAAAGGATATTCAGTGCCATACTTCCAGATGTCCTATTTCAAGGTCAACATGTACTGTACATAAAAAGTATGGGGGATAGAACAGCCCCTATGAATACCACAGTTGAAGACAATTAGCTGTGATGAGAATGAAACTATAACCACATGCTGTTCCT
The DNA here is from genome assembly GCA_016271365.2 of Neoceratodus forsteri. Taxonomy (NCBI): domain Eukaryota; kingdom Metazoa; phylum Chordata; order Ceratodontiformes; family Ceratodontidae; genus Neoceratodus; species Neoceratodus forsteri. Next base: position 938,302,532 of record CM028129.1, on the reverse strand, counting down.
GATCTGCTAGAAAAGACCATGACTATGCAAGCACAGCACTGGACAATCCTACATATTCCTGTACTCTGTCTATTAAAACTCCATGTTCTCAACATGAATGGAGATCGAGTAGGATCCTCACCAAGACCTCTCCCTGGTCCCTCGCAGGAAAGAGATCATTATGTGTCTTGAGCAAGGCCATCTCCAAGCTGCTGCACTGTCTGGTACTACTGTATACTGGAATGGCTCAGAAACTGCCACTACTGTCTTAAAGAACCTTAGTCAAAAATGACGAGTTGGAGATAGATTAATAGTTTCCAGGGTTGTCGATGTAGTGACAGCTTCTTTAGCAGGGATCTCATGACAAATCTTTTAGTCACTGGGTAAACCCACTTGCCCAGGAATGCATTTACAAGTCCTACTAGGGCTGGAGTTAATTTCCCCACCCCAGCCTAGAACCTCTGTGAGAGGACTGTATTTAATTGAGATGTGGTACAGTACAGACTGGTAACCAACTGAATGGCTCCAGTAGGCTGAAGTTACTTTCTGTTGATGACACACCATGATTCCTTGCACATCTACCCCTATGCTACCTTTGCTGAGCAGTGGCAAGATCTGAGGTGTGATTTTCAAATGGCCTAACATGGCTTAGGGACTATATCCCTGTGTACAATTTGCTAGTATGGGAAAAATTTCCCAAACTTATGAAAATGCTATTTTCAGCATTTAATACATGCAGACATATTTTCCTTTTCCCCCACAATTCAAATACTTTGTGCTGTTGTAAATTGTTGAACAGATTGCAAAAAGGCAACTTTTATGAAAATTAAGTGCATACAGAAAGTGTGATTACTCAAGGAAACGTTGTCTTGCATAATTTATTTTCACACACTTGCACAATTTTTCCACTTTGGAACATCTCACTCCTAGTTTTTGATGTTGGTAATTCTGGATTTAAATATCTGATTGAACTTCTTCTCTGAGAAATCTTCTATCCTCTGTACACAGGCAGGATGTAGAAGCATGTCCATGGTACAGAAAAGTGTGGCAGGTCTGTATTTATTGGCTACCAAGAGGACCAAGAGATAATTTTCTCTTGCTGATCATATTCCATAGAAACTAATGCACGGGGTGGTATGCATTATGAGAATTAAATACTCACCCATAGTGTGTGATGCTACATAAAACCATGAGCAAAGCTTGATGGGTTAATAATAGCATCACTCACAACAAGGGTGTGTATTAATGGAGAAGAGTCACCACAAAGGGCCCCCACACTCAAGTGTGGGCTGGTCCCAATGTGCACTCTGTGTGCAAACATTTTGGCTTACTTACTCTTTGCTGTAGTATTATAGATTGTATCAAACTAATTTTGTTTAATTTTGGGATGACATCTTCTGTTACTACAAATCCCTGAATCCCTTGAAGATGACATCAGAGCATTTCTATCAAGCGGTGGAGAAAATTAAAGATTGATAAATTCTGCAAGGCTATCACTGCTGCAGACTGGTCATTTGCAAAAATATTGAGAATATTGATGATGCCCTGGAGTCCTTTAGTAAGACCTTCCTCAGTATCTGTGATACATTTATACCAATAAAAAAGGTTATAGTTAGAAGCAGAAGAAAAGAGTGGGTCACTTCAGATCTCTTAAATTTAATGGAGAAAAGGGCTAGGTCTTGGGCAAAGCACAGGGAAACTAAATTAATGAGCCATTTACAAGATTAAAAATCACTCTGAAATAAATGTAAAGCAGCGGTTTGAGCAACCAAAGTAGTTTTTTTTTTTTAAAAAAACAGATTATTTAGTGATAGGGGAAATTCCAAACTTACATGGGGAATATTAAATAAATTAGTAGGCAAGGGTAAAAAATGAGCAATGTAACACTCAAGGAGGTGGGGAGACTGCTTAATGTCCCACAGGACGTTGCGAACCTATTTAATTCATAGTTCAGGTACCTTCATAGATATAAACCTAATGGTTGTCAGCTACAAGTGGGTGAAAGCTGAGAATTCCACTTTCACTGAACTTTCATGAAAATTTGGAAATTTCAATGAATTTTCAGACCTTCTGTTGTTGGTGAGATCGGAATCCTCTACATATGATTGGCAAATTTTTATCCGGTATGCAGAATGCTTTGGCCGAACTGCGGACTAATACACATAAACTGCAGAATGACAGCTCTGATGAAATGTTTTCTGCAGTTTAATGAATTATTCCACAGTACATGTAATTATTCCATGTTTCAGTGATCAGTTTTGCAGTCTTTTTCTCCACAGTTTAATACAATAATCCACAATTTATACATTTATTCCACCGTTCTCAGTCAGAATTCCCACACAAGTTGCTAATTTGATTTCTGCACTTTTTGGAAGCAACAAATCCAACTTTTGCAGAAATTCCACTGGTGAAAGTTTGTTTTCACACACCTCTATAATTTCAGCCCAATGACTTTAGTGTTAACATTGAGGGTATTAATGTATCACACTCTAAATTAACAGAATCATCTGTTGCTAGACAAAAATTTTACTTTTGATATCTCTCAACAAATGATATTAGTGAACACATTCAAAAGACTAATCCCAGACCTAGTTTGGGTTTTGGATGGTACAGATTATTGTATTTTGAAACTGGTTAGCAAACCCATTGCACTCCCTTTATCAAATATTTTCAATTATTTATTGTGTTATAGGGCTTTCCCAGTTAAATGGAAAAGTGCTATTATAAAATCCATCAACAAATTAGGTTAAAAAAATTAAGTTTCTAATTATAGGTCGATATCTCTCATAGATCTGCTCGCCAAAATATTTGAAAAAATAGTCCTGGACCAGACTCTTGAATTTCTTGATAAATACAAAATCTTGACAGAATCACAGCATGGTTTTAAAGCTTGCAACAATACTGAGACTGCCTTGGTGAGAATCACAAACTTTATATTTCAGACAATGAACCATCGACTCTGTACTGGCTCTGTGTTTGTAAACCTCACCAAGGCATTTGATCTTGTGGACCATGATGTGTTCCTAAACTCATTGTCACAAATACATTTTTGGGGGGGGCTGTTCTTAAATGGTTTAAGCATTATTTATATAACAGGACTCATATGATGTTGATTGATGGGATTTACTTGAAAGAGTGTCATATTAAGTATGGTGTACCTCATGGTTCGATACTTGACCCTTTTTTATTTGCACTTCTTGTTAATCCTCTACCATAAATTTGTAAGTACACTGAACTGATCCTTTATGCAGTTGATGCTGTTCTGTTTTACAAAAGTAACAGTGTTCCACCACTAGCTGACAAACTCCAGAGTGATTTCAGTAGATTACACTCTTGGTTTATCACACATGGTTTAGTCCTTAATTTTGAAAATCTAAATCTATGGTCTTTTCTGGAACAAGAAAGGCCACTGACTTTGATTTTACCCTTAAGAATAATGATGGTAACCTTTTTGAAAGAGTAGCTGAGTTTCATTTTCTTGGTGTAATGCTTAACAGTCATCTGTTATTTGAATATCATATAAGTCAGTTAATTAAACAATTACATCGAACACTTGGCATGTTATATTAATTACAACAATTCCTAGTATTCAAAACTAGGGTTATGCTGGCTAATATTTTTTTTGCTAACATTGACTGTTTATGGCTCACTGATTTACTCCTCTACCTCTTTGTACATTTTAGAAAGGTTAAGGTTTACTTATAATAGTATTCATTTTGTCACTGGGCTTCCAAGGATGACCCATCATTGTAATCTCTATAAGGCTCTTAATTGGCTTTCTTTGGATGATAGAGTTAAGAATAAAGCATTGATCTTTCTTTATAAAATTCAATTGAGGATTTTGCCTAATAATATTGTTTCCCTGTTCCAGAGGTCTGTTAATAGATTCGGTACCAGATCCATCATGTGGCACTCCTTTCAGATTCCCTTTTGTCATACAACAAAGAGAAGCTAAACTTTTAATAGTTTGCCACTATCATTAGTTCAGTGTCTGACTTTGTCTATGTTAAAAACAGTTTCATACATAATGTACTTAATAGGAGTATGTGTAAATATATGTGCTGTTTTTATATCATTGTGTATGTTTAGTACATGTCAGTTTTGTTGGAATTGTTAATGTGACTACTAGACACTCGTGAAATTGGGCAGTTTTGCTCACATGGTTTTCCAGTATAAAAATAAAAATGAAATGAAAATGAATCTTCTACTGTTGTCTACTGCTCTGATATCAGCTGCAGAGGATTCTAGGTTTTGTAGTAAAAGAAGGTGTCAGCATCCAACTGAGCAACACTAAATTGGTATACTTTCCTGTACTACAGTACACAGTAGGTAATTCAGAATGTTTTTGCTCAGAAAGTGCACACTGAGTTCAGTCCCACACTTAACTGTGAGATATTATATGCTGACTGTTCTCCTTTATATTCGAGTAAGCACCCTACCCCATGGTTTATTTTTTCATAATTTCTGGTCATCATGTTTTTCCTCTCTCTCTTTTGACAGCATGTAAATATGCTGGGCTCTATTCTCAAAAGAGTTAGATTGCAGCAAGCCCTGGTGCACCATACACACAGCACATGGTGCTTGTGGCAAACCAAGGGCTGAATTCAGGATTTGCAAAACCCAAGTCATCTGTGTGCCACATGCTCAAGTTAGACCAGCTTTTGCTGGTCTAACATTGGTGACCTTTAATTGAGCTTGTGCCAAGTCTTTAGTGTAAGCCATTGCAAAAAGGGTGTTGTGTAGCAAAGGCATATGACCTATGAGAATATTGTGCACCATGTGCCAAAGTGTTTGGTGCAGCTGCACTGTTGGTGCAGGGCTTCTGTATGCCCTGCCCCAACCTTTGAGAATAGAGCCTGCTGTTTCAAACAAGGCCAACTGATACAAAATTTAACTCTCTAAAACTGTTTAAAATCTTAAGTAAAATCTAGAACTTTATGAGTAAAGAATCTAAATTAACTTTAAGCAGTATAAAATGTCTGTATTTTGCTGCTCTTTGATTGGTGTCCAGGATGATTTATTTGGGAATCACAAGGTGCTTGAGATGAGCTGCTCAACAGGGCAGTTAGAACTCAGAAGCAGGCACTACAGAAAGGTACTTTTTGTATCTGTTACACAACAATGTGTATTGTGTGGTTATTTTCTAGCAGGTGTAATACTGAACAGCTGTTTTTAACAGCAGTTCAGTGTGAAGCTGGAGAACAGCACATTAGTCTCTCACACTGTACTGTGAATAGAAAATATCTGCATGAATGTCATACTATCCAGTCTGTTATTATGGGAAATAATAACTTGCTCTCTCAAACAAAAAAGTTATCATAATGAGACATTAGGGCAAGATTGTCTGCAAATTGAATAATTCAGGTAGCAAGAGTCTGCATGCATGCATTGCAGTGCTGAGTTGGTGCAGGGACTATGGGTAACCAGCCCTGAATAGTGAAAACATCAGTAAAGGAAAAACCTGCACTATGAAACTGAAGAAAAAATGTAAGACACAAAATAGCTCAATGAAAATCCATATTTTATTGTATCCAGGGTCCAAAATTACAGGTTGCTTCACCCATTACTAGCCCTAGCACTTTGAGTCAATAAACTCTTCATCAGGGGTTGTGCCAAAGGGAAACCACGTCACCATTAAAATATACCAAGACATGAATAATTCATAAGCAGCAGAAAAAAAATCACACAGTGCTGATATTTACAAATGATCGTTCACAATGAATGGATATAAAATAAAAAACAATAGTAGTAATTCCTATAGCCTCCATTAATCTGTATTAAAGTTTCACATTTTTCATTTTAAACTAGTCATTTTAAACTAATAGCACCTCTTAGTTTATATCCATCTATGAGTATATCCATTCATTGTGAATGATCATTTGTTTTCCCTTCATCACACTCCCTGATGAGGAAGTCCATAGACTTGAAGCACCAGAGCTAGTCATGGGTGAAGCTACCTGTCATTTTTGACCCTGTACAAAAAAAACACATATTTTCACCAAGCTATTTTGCTTCAATCATTTATCCATCAGCTTAATACTGATGGGTTTTCCTTTACTGTTGTTCTCAAGTATGTCGGCATCTGCTTGATATCTTCCTGCACATATACTCTAACATTTGCCCCTTCATTTTAAAGCACTGAACCAAAGGGCACTTGTTTACATGTAAATGTTTTTCCCAGGATTTTCAAGATCTTATGTGCAGCTTCCTTTTTTATCTGCAGTAAAACACTCTTAACTGAGTAAAATTATGTAAATAATTTAGATCATTATAACTGCTGGATACGAAATGCCTTGAAAGGGAAACATATTGAGATGATAAAAGTAAGGAAAGCACTTGACCTCTAAAAATACAGCATTAAATCAATCCGTCAATTAATCATCATATAATGTCATAAGTTTTGTAAACCATAAATCATTTTCCAGATAAATATACTAATTTAAAATAAAGTAACATTTCACACTAAGTTCAGAGCTCAGATAGGACCATACAATCTGACTATTTAAACATAAAGTTCAGAATACTGCAGGGAAGCTTTTACAGCGGTGTCCAGTGTAAGGGTTAATCATAATCATTGATGTCTGGATACTTACATCACGATGTTCTCAGCTGCAACTAATTGTAATGCTTAGTACCACAGTTTTTAAATGCTAAAAATATACAATTGTCATCTGTAGGATTGTTAAAGAGTTAGCAGGTGGCATTGCACATATATAGTGCTGCACATGCGCATATCTCCACAAGTCCTTTAGCCTGGGGGCTACACTAGTCAGCTGGCAAATTGAAAGAAGACAGGAAACTGAAAGAGATGGCCTTGACTATTCTCAACTGTTCTTCACACAGGATATTGATTGACATGAGGGATCCTGACACTGGGCATCACTATACCATTACTTTAAAAATGTTCCTCCTTTTCTTCCTCCTTTCCTTCTGGGTAGTATCCTTTCATAATATACTTTGTCAAGGATGTCAATTTGTATAGTATCTTTAGTTGACCTGAATTTATTAAATGTTTAACAGAATGATCTGAATTGTAAAATGCATTCCCTATGACAGGGGCACTATTTTCTGATATTTCCAAACTGAAAGAAATAGAAAAGCTGCAGCAAAATCATCCAAAATGTCTGCCTCACAGAGGTATAATTATCTTACATTTCCATGAGCACCAACCCCCCACTCCAGTCAACAGTTACTCCTATTCCCATAGTAAAATGTTAGAGACTTGAACTGCAGTAATTCAGTGCAGTGTTTACTGCTGCTGTTTCCAGCTCTCAAAACACTCATGGTAATTAATGTTTGCCATTTCATTCATTTATTTTTTTAAACATGATAACTACTATAAAATAAATATATTATTTAACCGCTGCTAATATATTTGCTTTTGTTGTTTTATTTCATAGCTGGTTTACCACTGCCTATTTAGTTGATTTTGCTGTATATTAATGACGCTGTTTTGTTTGCATCATGTTATGGTATATAATTTCTGCTGCTCTGTTCATCTCTCCATTCAAATGGTCTGTACCCATTCGCTTTCAATCCCCACCTTACTCCTATGACTGATCTCTTTTTCTGACCCCACTTTTCATACTCTGACTTTGTTTCATCTACCTCTTCCTAACTCCTCCTAACTGCTTTCCATCATCTCCCCCCCTTTTTCTACTCCCTACTCCTGACAAGGTTCTCCTACTTTTCCTTCTTGTTTAACCACTTCATACTTTTTGCACCCTAACATCCCTTTGTTAACCACTCCTCCACTGTTATTTCACCTGTTCCACACCATAGGTCTATCTTCCTTCTAATTTCATCTTTTTACCTATCCTAATCTCTTAATCCCCACATATTCTCCCCCTCCTCACCTCCATGCTGCCATCATATTTCTCTTACACTGTTTAATCCCTCTCTTCCTTTCCTTCTCCCTGACCTCTCTCCATCATTGCTTCCCCTACCATAACTCATCTATTAATTTCCACCCTTTGCCTTTCGACTCTTTTAAACTTCTTATCCACCCTAGCCTCCCCTCCTTCTTTTCCTTAAACTGTAAAGCACATACATTTTGTTTTGCAGTCTCCTTTTACCCCTTTCTAGACATGCTGTTAGCACCAGCTGATGGGAATCTCACAGCATCATGTTTCTCATCATTTTTCTAGTATTCCTGTCATAGAATGTGGAGCTAAGCCCTTATCATCCCCATTCCTTCCTCCTTCTCTGACCCTCAAAGACAGAGCAATTTGTCATTTAAATGTCAGGAGTCTTCTCCCTTAGCTTGACCTGCTTGAGTTGTGGGTAAACAAAGTCCTGCCTGATATCCTGGTTATAAATGAGTCTTGTTTATCTGTCTAGGTTAGTGATGTGGATGTTGGGATCCCTTGATATGCAACACACACAATGGATTATTTGATGTGGAGGTAATGGGGCTATTTATGTGTATCTCATCCTTAACTGTGCTATCATGTACCTGTTCACTAGCCTCTCCTACAATAAACTTCTCCTGTGTAGACTCACTTTACCTTTTTTCCCCTTCCTAGTTTCACTGGCAGCATCTATCCCTCCCCAAGAGCCAAGCCAGGTTGTCATCATTATATTCTGTCTTCTTTCTTCTACCTTTCTGCTTTGGGTGAACTCCTGATTCTGGAGTGACCTGAATATTAATTGCTTTCTCACTTAGCTAAATCTACCACTCAGAAAATTGAATCCCTTAACCTCACTTAACTCATCACAAAGCTTTTTCATCTCAGTTTCCACACTTCAATATCACTCCTTTATCTATTGTATCCTCTTCTCCCACTCCCATTGCATCTGTGCCATCAACATCCTCTAGAAATGTTCAGCAACTATCATATTGCCTGTGGAGCTTGACAAAATTCACCTCTGAGGTTAATCCAGTAGTAAATGCAGGTAATATATTCTCTTCTTCAAACCACTGAAGTAAAACACTGACCTGTGGCTGTCTCAGCTAATGCAGTTACTTAAAAGGTAAATGCACACCAAGAGCATTTATGGGTACTCCCCCCTTGGTCACAAGCCAATTGTAAGAATGGAATCACCAGCCATGTATATGCTTTTAGTTTTTATACATCAAAATAAAGCATAAGATTTGATTAAAAACTCAGTTTCATGCATCTGTGACTGTATAAAAAAATCAGGACAAAGGCTCCAAAATAAAAACCGACATGTTCCGTCAACAATAAAAATAATAAAAAAAAAAAATTGAATCCTGGAAAGCCTTAGTATACAGTAGGTAATTCAGGCCCTCAACCCACCCTGCTACTTAGATGACATTCAAAACATTGGTCACCTATTGCAGTATCTTCCACTATAGATTCTGAATTATCCCTTTTCCAGTGGAAATTCTTGAAATGCCCTTTTTTCTTCATTATGGATCTTGTGTTTAGTTTTACATCTGCATTCTCTTTTCTCTGCATAGCCTTTTCCTGTGTGTTGTTCTCTGTATATTTTGTATTTTCAACCAATTAGTGCTGTTGACTTTTTTCATCTACAGTATGTGTATCCCCCCTCAAATGTGTAATACTTACAAAATCTGGAAAGAAGCATAAGCTCGCCATGTCTATCCTGGCCACCACAGTTTCATAAATTAGAAAACAAAACCTAAATAACTAGAAAAGAGTATGGTTCTTGAAAGAATACCTCTAGCAACTTCAATATGCTTAACCCAATCTGCAATAGACTGAGAATTATCACTTTCCAATTTTTAGAAAAGGATCATAAAATATTTGAGGTGGCATATCTGCAGGATCAAAATCATAAGAAACATGCATTAGTAAATGTCAAGACACATCAGTTCACTTGTATCTAAAATATTTCAGTTAAAGGTGGATTGAGTTATTGTATATTAATATGTTTCAAACTGTATCAACTGGGAAAAAACATGCTGACTTTTCTTCAAGCTTTTATACATGGGTTACATAGGTTACACAGGTAGGTACAGAGCTACACAGTAAGGGGATGCATGTCCATGGTGCTCACTTTCTGAGTTTTCTTTTTAAATTCAGATTTTGCCTGCTACATGTAGCCTATCCAACCAATGTTTAAAAACTTCAATAGAAAAACTCTCCACCACTTCTGTTGTCAAATTGTTCCATATTGGTATAATCCTTTGGGTATACCACATTTGTCTTTGCCTTTTTCTACATTTTTTTCCCCATCTGCTGTAAAGCATATGCTCTGGTATCATGTAGACTATTTTTAAGAGTTAAACCTAACTTTTCACACAAGTCCCAATCTGTAAAAGCTTTGAACAGCAGGCACATGTCTCCTCTCAGCTTTCTACATTCCAGTGTGAACATATTCAGTTCTTCCAGTCAAGTTCGCCTTGACTACAGCAACTTCCTTTACTTAGGGCTTCCTGGGATTGATATCTACAACTTGCAGCTAGTGCAGAACACTGCAGCATGTTTATTGACTGGGGTATCAAGGAGAACCCATATTACCCCAGTGCTGCGCGATCTGCACTGACTGCCTATTCAGTGGCGGATCAGCTTTAAGGTAGGTTTATTAACTTACAAAGCCCTACACAGACAGTGTCCTGATTGCCTGAAAGAGCTCCTGGTTCCTTACACCCCTTTGCAACAGCTCCACTCGGCTGATGAGGGGTTGCTGGAGATTCCAAGGGTTAGTTTAAAGTCATCTGGTGCTCGCACCTTTGGGTTTGTTGCCCCTTCCCTCTGGAATTCTCTGCCCCGTCAGCTACATGAGTGCAGGACAGTGGGGTGCTTTAAACGGCACAGAATACCTTTTTATGGGGAAAAGCTTACCCCAAACTTCTGTGATTTTATTCATATTTATTGTATTTTGTTTTTATGTGACTGTGCAGTGCCTTGATTTGTCAAGGCGGTATATTAAATAAAAATTATTATTTATTATTATTATTACCAATCTATGTGCTCAATCCTTTTCTTCCATCCCCATTACCACACATGTAGCCCTTCTTTGTATACTCGCCAATTTGGCAATGTCACCCTTTAGGTATGGTGACCAAACCTGAGCTCTATACTCAAGCAGAGGCCTCAACAAGGCTCCGTACAGGGGCAATAGTACCCCTTTATTAATGCTTGATATATGTTTAAGAATACAATTTAAGATCCCATTTGCTTTCCTGGTGATATTAGTGCAATGTGTACTAAACTGTAGATCATTTGAAATGGTGATCCCTAGGTCTTTTTCCTCTGCTATTGCCTTCAGGTTTGTATTTCCTAGTTTGTAATTAGCTGCTGTTTTTTTTGTGCCCAAATGCATCACTGTGCATTTGTCAGGATTTAGGTGCAGTTTGTATGTATTGGACCATGTGTTAACATGGTCCAGTGGCTCCTTAAGTTCCACATAATCATTTCGATCAGCGAGTCCACTCCAAAGTGGCAATCATATGCAAATTTTGTGAGCCATATCCTCTCATGGCTGAATTGAATGTAGAAACATAGATGTTAAACAGGCAGGGTCTAGGGACTGATCCCTGCAGTACCCCACTAGGTATCTCTGTCCAGACTGATACTGCCTCCTTATGCTAACCCTTTGTTTCCTATCTGGAAGCCATGAGGATATCCATTGTACAATGTTTTTGTGCATACCTATTTTGTAAAGGCATTCAATAAGCTTTAAGTGGGGGGGGGGCTTATCAAATGCCTTTGCAAAATCTAAATACATTACATCCACTGACCCCCCTAGATCCAGTCTTTTGCTTACTCTAGCATAAAAGTCCAACATATTTGTTTGACACAACCTACCTCTCCTAAAACCATGCTGAATATTGTCTTCTAACTCATTTTCCTGCAAGAAGGTAGTGATTAAATCATTGATGATTACTTCCAGTATTTTGCATAACGCACTTGTCATACTCACAGGTCTGTAGTTTGAAGGGCTTTTTTTTTTTCCTTTTTTGTAAAGTGGTATTACTACAGTTTCCCTCCTTGAGGTAGCTACCTCCCCCCCTGTTTAGGGATGTCTGAAAGAGATGGCCAAGTGGAGGTGCTAGTTCATTGGCCAGCTCCTTTATTAGCCTTGGGTGTATGCCATCTGGTCCTGGGGATTTGATAGGATTTAATGTGGCTAGTTGTTTTTGTATATTACTAGTCTCAATTTTTATAGGTCTGTTTAAACTACTACTTCTTCCCTGATGTACTATGCTTTTCATATCTCCATTTTTGTTAAAGACTGAGGCAAAATAATTGTTCTTCATATTTGCCATATCTTTGTTTGTTATTGCCATCTTTCCATCTAGCCCATCTAGTGGACTAATCTTTTCGCAACTGCTCTTAGTTTCATTTACATAAGCATAGAAGGCTTTGTAGTAGTCCTTTGTTTTTACTGACAGCTTAATTTCATGAGTTGATTTTGCCTTTCCAATTTCTTTTTTTTATATACTGTTTTGTAGATGTCTATATTTAATCCAGCCGGCACTCTTTCTATTCGCTCTTATGTTTTTGCAGAAATTTTGTTTTATTTTAATGATCTTTTTTATTTTATAGTTCATCCAACTTGGTGTTCTTGCTCCTCCTTGATATATTTTTTTGTGGGAATATGATCTTTGATGCACTTGTTTAATATTTTTATAAGGCCTCCCACATTTGCTGTGTTGTTTTGTTTGTAAGTTCTTTTTTCCAATGCCATTTCCCCATTCTCTTCTTGATTGCATTAAAGTTTGCTTTATTCCATGCTAGCGTGTGTGTATCACCTGCTATAGCTGGGTTTTCTATCTGTATATCAAAAGTGACCATGCAATCTATCAAACTGATAGGCCTAGAAACTTTCTTTTTATGGAAACTTGCAGTCGGGACATCATAGTCAAGTTCTGTTGATATAGGTTTAAGTTATTGGTATTTTAAAATATTAACACCTCTTTTAAATACAGTACAGTACAGTGTGCTAAGAAAAGTGTTGAAACTATTTTAAAACACTGGTAATTTTCAACTGTTTTGATATAACTTATTTATGTTGACATGACTTACAGCATTTACTTAAAACAATATGTTTCTAGCGTAAACACCGATCTTTTTGCCTTTTCAAAAAAAATATCCTTGGAAAGTTTTAACTTTAGAACAGCTAGGGTTAAAAATCTTCTTTCTTATTTTGTAAATTAAAGCTTGGTTCAGGGTAACATCATAAAAGAGATGCACTGATATAATTGGAATTATACATAACTCATCTTATCAGTAACTTATATTTTCAATTGCATTTTTCCTCCGGTCATATTCTCAGCTGCATCCCTCAGCTCTGTCTCATAACCATTTTGTGGACCAATGTGTTGGTAGTTGGCCTGTCATGTAGGGTTGTATGGTGCCTGTGGGGGATGCCACATGAGCCAGGGCACTTACTTTCAGTTTTTGGACCATGTTGTTTGCATCAGCACAAGGAATGCTTATGCTTATTGATGCACTTGTGTGCTGTATTGCTAGACAGCCCCCATCTGCTGGTCCTGCCAGTGAAGCCCCGCTGACTCTGCCAGGTGGCTTGCAAGTGGTGGGACAAATGAGCCACCCTCCCTTAGGTAGAAGATCTGTCCTTGGGACTCTCAATCCTCCCTGTCCTGTGCGCTCCCCAAGTAACCCTTTTTCAATCTGAACCTGAGTTGTCATTGCAGCAGGCAGTAAGGAGGCCAGCACCCCCACCCACCACATCACTCAACCAGCTCATCTTATCAATAACTCCTGAAGTTTATTGGTATAAATTTCATTCCATAACATTTACAAAGTTAACATTTTTCAAAGAAGATGTCTTTAGAAGAGACTAACTTTGGAATATGAACATACGAACATACAAATCTGCCAGAAGAAACAAGCCTCATGGTCAATGAAGTCTGCTTGAATGTGCAGCTAGACTCCAACATTGCAGGTGCCCCCTCCCTCCCCACCTCTCATTGACTCCCCCTCTCACCCTATCCCATCCCCTTTTAAAACTGCCCACGATCCTACAGGATACCACCACCTCGGGCAGAGTGTTTCACTTAGCCACCATCCTCTCTGTGAAAAAAACGTCTCCTCATCTCTCACCTATATCTTCCACCTCCAGTCTGAGACCATGCCCTCTCATGTCCTTCCCCTTCCTCAACTTAAGTACCCCTTCTGTACCTCCCTTGTTTATCCCTGTCATGTATTTAAAGGTCTCAGTCATATCTGCCAAATCCCTTCTCTCCTCCTCTGTCTACATATTCAACTCCCTCAGCCTGTCCTCATAAGGTCTGTCCTCCAAATCATGGATCATGTTTGTTGCCCTGTGCTGTACCCTCTCCAGTAATCTGACATTATTCTTCAGAAACGGGTGCCAGAACTGCATGCAGTACTCCATGTGTGGTCTAACCAGTGACCTGTACACAGGCAGGATCACCTCCCTCCTTCTGGTGGAGAAACCTCTCGCAGTACACCCCAGCATCCTGTTGGCATTAGCTGCTGGCTCCCTGCACTGAGCTGAGTTGTTCATATCCCCTGTTATAACCACCCCTAGATCCTTTTCTTCCTCAGTGGTACCTAACTGAACCCCTCACAACTGGTAGCTCCCCCCAGGGAGCCCCGAAGTGCAGGACCTTGCATTTCTTAGCATTGAACCCCAACTGCCACGCATGCAGCCACTCCTCCAGTTTAGCTAGGTCATGCTTTAGCCCTTGCCACTCTACTATGTTGTCCACCACCATCCCCATCTTGGTATCATCAGTGAACAGACTGATCTTACTCCTGATGCCACGTGAGATATCTGATATGAAAATCCCAAACAGCACCGGGTCCACTACCGAGCCTTGTGGAACCCTGTTCATCACAGCCCTTGGGGATAAGAGCTCCCCCGCCCACCACCCTTTACTGCCTCCCATTCAGCCAGTTCACAATCCAGTTCACCATCTTTGTCCTTTCCCCCACATACTCCAACTTTCCCCCAATCACCCATGAGGTACTGGATCAAAGGCCTTGCTGAAGTCCAAATACAGAACATCCACTGCATGGCCCTTGTCCAGTTCCCTCATCACCCAGTCATAATACTCAGCTAGGCTGGTCTGGCAGGATCTCTGTGGGATGAACCCATATACCTGTCTGTCCTGGAGTCCATTGTCTTCCAAAAAGGTCACCAGTGTCTCTTTCTGGATTGTCTCCATTAGTTTCCCTACAATGTATGTGAGGCTTACTGGTCTGTAATTGCCTGGTTCATCCTTTGGGCCACTTTTGTAGAGGGGGACTACATAAGCCATCCTCCAGTCCTGTGTACACATTCTGTGTCCAGGGAGGTGTTGAACAGGTCTGCCAGTGGCTCCACCAGGACCTCTGCCAGTTCTTTCAGCACCCAAGGGTGAATGTCATCTGGTCCTGGTGCCATATCCACCCTCAGAGCCTTCAGACCCTCCAGCACCTTGCTCTTGGTAATTACCTCATCCTTCACCCCCCCGACCAACTTCCCCATCCCCTGAAGTAGCTTCCCACCCTTCTCTTTCATGAATACAGAATAGAAGTACTGATTTTGTGCTTGTGCCTGCTCCACCCCCTTTGTCCACCCACCCCATGTCCTTTCTAATCCTCACTATCTGGTGCTTGCAGCTCCTTCTTTCACTTATGTACCTGAAGAAGTCCTTTTCCCCATCCTTGATGCCTTCTTCCAGCCTCAGCTGTCTGGAAGCCTTGGCAACCCTGACTAGTCTGGTTACCTCTTTGGACTTCTTCACATACACTTCCCCATTCTCCCCCCTCCCAGATTTCCTGAACATCCTAAATGCTGCTTTTTTTGCCCTTACCCCTTCAAAGACCTCCTGATTCAACCATCTTTTTTCTTGGCCCTATCCTTCTTGCACTGTGTCTTTGTACATGACCCAGTAGCCTCCACCAGCTCCCTCTTGATGATTTCCCATTTCTGGCTTGCTTCCAAGTGTGGATGAATTCCTGCCAGGTGCCTTTCCAAACTTTCCCCCATCTTAACAAAGTCAGCCATTCTGAAGTCAACCACCCTGGTTCCTGTACCTACAGCATCCTTGTCCATGTTCAGCATGAACCACAGCGAGTTATGGTCACTCCCAGCCAGTGGGTCTTCCACCCCCAGCTCCCTTATAGCCTGCCCGTTAGACGGTACTAGGTCTAGAGTTTTTCCCAACTGAATTGGCTTGTTAACCATCTGTGCCAGGAAGCTGTCCTGGAATGCGTCCAGTACGACCTGTTCCCTTGCACTCAAGGTGTTGGGGTGCTCCAATCCACTCCTGGTGGATTGAAGTCCCCCATGATTATTGTGTTCCCCTTTTCACAGACCCTCTTAATCTGCTCCACTAATTTCCTGTCCAAGTCCTCAGCCTGAGCTGGTGGCCTGTACACCACTCCCATCCTAAGTGTCCTACTTTTTGAATCCTGGAACTGCATCTATAATGCCTCAGTCCTACCCTCATCCCCCTCTTCCCTCACACACCTTATTCCCTCCCTTACTTAAATTGCCACCTCACTCCTATTACCCTTGCCCCTTTCATCTCTGTACATCCTATACCCTGGAATCATCAGATTCCAATCCTGCTATTAGGTGGCCCAAGTCTCTGTGATGGCTGCAATGTCCACCACCCCCACTAACAAGAGAGCCTGTAACTCAGCTGCTTCATTCTCCAGGCTTCTTGCATTCTGAGAGATGATCCTCCATCTTTTTCCCTTCCCGTCCTTAACCCATTTCTCTCCATTCTTAAAGCCCTGTGATCCTTCCCTGGTATAGCAAGGGCCAGCAACTTTACTTTCTAAGAAGTGTAGACTGTTACAATTGTTTATAACTTTGCTTATTTTAATAATGGAGTGGGAGAGACCACTACCTGCATTTGTGTCCAACAGTTCTTTTCTTACAGAGTACACAAGTTTTAACGTTCTAGGTTGCATGTGCTAGAGGGATATGGTTAATGTTGAGCAATTAATATTTGGTCATACATTTATAAATGTATCCCATCACATGGTGGTGACTGGGAGGATCATTATGCCAGGCCTATGCATGCATTCAGGTGATGTAGATGCACACCTCAAATCTGGTTAATCAAGAGATGTACTATCTAATCTAGGCATAGTCAGTGGTGGTTCCACGACAACTCTGCGAAACCAAATACAGCACAGTGAAAACTACATAAGTCATAACTGTGCATGGATAATACTGTTAATAATTTTTGTTAAAGTGAGATTTACCATTACAACATCACAACGCCATGGACCACCACTCAAGTGAAATGTTTGTAACTTACATTTTGTTTCTTCTCTGACCATATTCTCCATGTGCGGTTTTGATTTTCGTGGTTTTGTCTGCATTGTTTCTGATCTCACTGTATTTGGTTACACAGAATTGTCATCCTATGGCCAGGGGTAATTCTATGTGACCCACTTTGAAAGGATTAAAGATTCCTCATTTAAATGTCTACAAGCTCCTTTAAAAAACAGAAAAAGAAGGCTGGTTGTCACTGTTTTCCCTCAATATGTAACTAGGTGCCATTCCCTCCACTGCCCAGTGGTTCTCCAGCTATCTATCAGGAGGGATACAGAAAATGAAAGCAGGTGGCCTATTCTCAACCTCCCAGCCAGTTACCAGTGGAGTCCCACAAGGCTCCATCCTTGGCCCTATCCTTTTCTCCCTGTATATAAATGATCTGGACTTACATAAAACCAAATCCAAACTAAACTTCTTTGCTGATGACACAGTACTGTATGCCTCTGGCAGATCAGTGCTGGAGTTAAGGGATGTGCTTCAAGCTGACTTTGCTCAACTTGAATGTAATCTTAATAATGCTAAACTCCTTCTCAATGCCAAGAAAACCAAAGCAATGCTCTTCACTCTTAATACCACCCCTTCCGCCCCCCTTGACTTTCCCAAAGACTTTATCGTCACATCCCTAGGTGAACCATTGGAAGTCACATCCAAATTTAAGTATCTTGGCCTTTGGGTAGACAATAAGCTCTCCTTTAATGACCACATTGATGACCTCATCAGAAGACTAAAAATCAGGTTCGGCCTTTTCTTCGGAAACAGGGCTCTCTTTCCAATAGAGACTAGAACTATGCTGGTCCTAGCCACATTCCTTCCTCTATTTGATTATGGGGACCTAATTTACATGTCATCTGTAACCTCAAGCCTAAATAAATTGGATGCCCTTTACCACCGTGCTCTATGGTTCATTACAAACTCTCTGTACTGAACCCACCATTGTGACCTGTATGCTGCCATTGATTGGATGTCACTAACCTCTCAACGCCTGCTGCATGCTGGTATCTGGACACTGAAAATACTTCTGAACAAGCTCCCATGCTATATTACATCTCTTATTCGCATCTCCCGCAGTGTGTACTCACTTAGGAAATCTGATTATATTGCCCTTGATGTGCCTAGGACTTGCACTACCTTTGGCAAACAGGCCATATCATATGTTCTCCCATCCATTTGGAATCAACTTCAAGCCACTCTGAAACTATCTAGTACTGTCTCCGTTAGCTTTTATAAAAAGCTAACATGCATCTAAATTTAGAGATAGCTGTAACTGCTATTAAGACTCTTCCTTTTATGTCTCTCTATGCCCTCCCTATGTACTGGTATCTGCCATGAGCCTAATGAGCTACATCTTACCTCCCCCACTCCCTGCTATCCCTTTTTCTATTCACTTGGCTGTTTTTTTCCACAAACTCTTGATACTATGCAGTTACTTGCCCCCCTTGAATCTAACCCTTGACTATTAATGTTGCACAAGAAAATGTAGTTTACATCTACCATGTTATGCCCTAAGTAGAGCAGGATGTACCATAGGAACCTAAATTGTATTTTATTTTATTCTATCTACTGTGATGCTCTTTTTTGCATCCTATGTATTGATTTCCTTGTCTGCATAAATGTACCAGGACCTCCTTGTGAATGAGCTTGCTCAGTGTAGTTTTCCTGCAATAAACTTGAACTTGAATATCCTGACCAGCCGTGAGACCTGGCTCAGGCCCAGAATCTTTTAGTTTGACATAGAGGCTACCAGTTTCAGTACATAGTTTTCCCAGGGACAGATTGATTAAGAAGGGTGTGGGAGTTTAATTTATGTCCATGTGTGACTGCAAGCACCTGAACTTGTGCTTTCCTTACCAAAGAAATGCTTCTGTAAATGTTTTCTATTTACAATTCTTGTTAGGGATGGTAAAAGATTCAAAGTTGGCTGTGTTTAAAACCCTCACCAATGTGGTTTAATAAAGACCTGAGGATATATTCTAATCTTTAATGAAAGTTAAAGCTACATACCTTATACTTATTACAGATATGAACCTAAAATGGTCTGTGAGGGAGTCAGCCCACCAGCACAGTTCTAGTGCTACTTCTTGCAGCACAAATGACCCACATTCAGGAGCAAATTTGGGGCATTAGACACCACTAACCTGAATAATTACCACCCTATTGCCATCCTTTCCACCCTCCGTAAAATACTGGAGAAAATTGTTGCTACCCAGGTCTCAGATTACCTCTACTCCTTCAAACTCCTCACCCCTGACCAACATGGTTTCTAACATGGGAAAAGTGCATCCACTGCTCTCATACAGCTTACAAATGATGTCAGACTCGCTATGGACAAAGGCTCTCTCACTGGGGTTACTTTTATTGATATTACAAAAGTGTTTGATTTAGTTGACTTTCCGCTGCTCCTATCAAAGTTGTCATCCCTAGGCTTCTCTAACTCTGTCACCACCTGGTTCCAGAATTATCTTTTGAAGCATCAATAATTTGTCCGGATCAGGGGTGCTAAGTCCCCTCTTGCTCCTACTTGGATTGGAGTGCCCCTGGGTTCAATTCTTTGTCCTCTCCTGTTTACTGTCTTCATAAATGACATCCCACCACTCACTCGTGCTCGCTCAAGTCTGCTATATGACGATGACCTTATTCTTTACTCATCCTCCTCAAACATCTCAGATATGGGAATGCTAGGAAATACCTTCAGAAGGTGCTCAGTAAGGGGAGATTCACTGGAGACACCTTTGATCTTAATCTAATCTCTCTCTCTCTCCCCTGGAAAAAATCCTATCTCCTCTCACCCACATCCTCAACTTGTCATTTCAACTAGCTATATTCCCTCATAAATGGAAAGCTGCGATAGTCACTTCCATACATAAGAGTGGGGACCGGGCCCTTACAGAGAGCTACAGACCCATCTCCTTGCTACCACCTCTATCAAAGGCCCTCGAATTAATAGTTGTGGACCAACTGGTCGAATATATAGATAAGTACAAACTCCTTTGCCCTGAGCAGCATGGCTTTAGAGCCTGGCACAGCGCCACCACAGCTCTTCTAGAATTCATGGGATACATCCACAAATCACTTGATCATGGACAACTTACCACAGCAATCTTTAGCGACCTGACTAACGCATTTGAAACTGTTAACCATGCCCTCCTAACTGAGTAACTTGCCTCAACGGGCCTGGCTCATGAGGCAGTTTTGTGGTTCTGCAGCTACCTGGACCGCAGATCCCAGCAAGTTAAAACTGGTTCATCCCTCTCAGATAGCAATACTGTCTGCTCTGGTGTCCTCCGGGGGTCCATACTGGGCCCACATCCTATTCAACTTATTTCTGAATTGTCTCCCTCAAGCCTGCCAGTGCCGCATTTTACTTATGCTGATGATGCAGTTGTCTTCACACATGGCTCAAATCCTGATGAACTGGAGCATCAACTTCAAAGTGATTTTGCCTGTCTTGAGAAGTGGTTCATAGATCATAAGCTAATTATGAACTACAAAAAAGCTAAAACCATGCTGTTCTCCAGCTCCCATAACAAGCATCATAACTACCCATTATCAATATGTAATATTACAGGGGCAGCCTTGGAACTGGCCCAACATTTTAAATACCTCGGGATCACTGCTGACAAGTTGCTGTCCTACACTGTCCACATTGACAACACGGCCAAAGCCATCAACAAATGTATTGGGTTGCTTTATTGTCACAGGCACAACCTGACCCCTGAAGCCCTTAAAATAGTAGTTCACAGCTCTGTGGGTTGCATTGTTGACTACGGCCTGCCTATATATGGCTCAGCAACTGATATTGCCCTCTGGCACTTAAAAACGTCCTTAAACAAAGCTTGCCTGCTAACCATAGGGGCACCTATGCTGACTCATATCATCTGTGAACTGTATATCAACACACATTGGTTCCCTCTCAATGCCTGACTAAAATTCCAAACCTGACTTCTGGAAAAAAAGATCAGCCTTGGTACTCTTCTGCCTGAGGTTAGTCAACTCCTGGTGCCTTGTATTAATCCGCAGCACACACCTAGCTCTGAGTACCAGTCCTTTATTACACCAAAATGCCATACTTCCCAAGGTCAAAGGTCTTTTGCACACCATGCCCCACTCTGGTTCAACTGTCTTCAGGAAGATCTTGTGCGGAAGCCTACGTTGCGAGCTTTCAAAGTCCCCCTTAAGCATCATTTGTTAAATGTAGCCCACTGTGACTGTCACCCATAGCTTTGCCTCCCCTCCTCCAACACTGCTACCACCATGGTGCCCCCTTTCCCTTTTCCCCTCCTTCCTTTAGCATTGTCCCCTCTTCCTACCCACTCACCTCTCACCCTTACCCCTACTCCTTCCTGAGCCTTCCCCTCAACTGCCACCCTCTCACCCCTTACCCCTGCCCTATACTCTTTCATTGACTTTGCTCCTTCCTTTCTTGCCTCCTTTCCCCCTCATCCTCACCAGCTGCCTTCACACCCCCCCCTCTCATTTTAATTCTCACAGTATCGCCTGTTCACTTGGCACTTGGGGCTCCTCCCCTCCCCACCTTTGCACTTATCATCTCTTTACTAAACCTGTCACTACAGACAACTGATTGGTACTCACCAACATGCATCTAATATCTGTAAGTTTGTTATTAGCCTCCACTACCTATATCATGACTTTCTTGTTGACCCATTATATAATTCCCTCTTCTAGTTCTCTGTAATGTTATACTACTCTGTTTTGTATAGTGAACTTGACGTGGAACCTATGCAAAGAGCTCTGAGCTCAAGTGGTGAAGTCCGAGATTGTAATAAAATAAAAATAAAAAAAAATAAAAATCAACCTGACTCTGGGTAGTAACTTCAATACCTTTCAGAGCTGTCTATTGCAAAACAAGCTTGTCTTACATTAAAAAAAAAGCTGTGACTATGCTCTTTGGTTCAGGTTCCAATATTTGGTCCTGCACCCAGCCGTCAAGTATCAGAGCACTTGATGGCTCTCCCCTTAACATAGCTACCTCTTTTAAATACCTAGGAGTAACCCTTGATGCCACCTTGGATTTTGACCTGCACCTAGCCTCAGTCATTAAATCCTTCAATATTCAACTTGGGCTGTCATATAAGGTGAGACATAGCCAAACATCCATGGAGGATGGCCATTGCACAGGAGATCCTGAGACCCAAATTGGCGTATGGGTTAATAGTCTTTCCAGCAACTACTGGAGGGCTCCTCTGAAAGTGGGATGTCTGCTACAACAGTATTTGCCCCTTTTGCTCTGTCTTTACCCAAATTTACCCACTGATGCACACTATACTCCAGTCTGGGATGGTTTACGCCCTCAGCCTTCTGACAGTCTACTTCCTACTGGCCCCTAAACTATGGAACTCTCTTCCACTGAGTCTAAGAATCTCCCTTTCTCCACACAGCTTCAAACAGGAGATGCATATGGCTCTTCTAAGCTCTGAACCCTGCTCCTGTTCCCTATCTACCCACTCCTGTACTGATTCCTCCCAGTTGCCTCCTGGTTCCAACCTCTACTACTCTCAAACCTGCCTGGAAATCTTGCTGTTTCCTCTCTTCTAGCACTTACTCACTAGTTGTATGACTTATGACTGTTAGTTATTTGCACTTATATTTCTGTTTTGTTACTACATATAGATTCCTGCAAATGTGCTGTCATTGCTGAAAATTTTGTATAAGTGTACTATGTCTGAATTCTACTTGTTCCCATGATGTTTTCTTATATTTACTATTGTCTACATACCCTTTATTGTAGTCTCCTGGGTTGTACCTGAAAATAGGCAGCTATTCTGTCTAGTGTACCTACTCAGTTAACAAAATCTAAATAAATAAATAAATAATTACATTATAGGGCCAGTGGATGTAGAAGGATCAAGCATCCATAGCACTGCTCTTCCTTTGAAGAGGGTTGGTTGTGGAGGCCAGCATGTTCCTTGTGCCTGTCTGAGGTTATGGGCTATGGCACTTCAGACCATCATTGTGAAGTGAGGAGAGGAAGACATTTATTAACATCATGCAGGACCATATGAAGTTTGTCATAATGTCACTGCACATCTACTCTTCTGAGGGGAGAATAAATTGGAAAAACCCAGCTGGTAGTATTCTGGTCACCAGAGGGCTCTACACTGGGTGATCTGGCCTGTTGATGCACACTGAATCTTATTCGATGGTGGAGGGTTGAGGACCCTGCATGACCCCACCAGAAGCAGGTAAGCTCTGTGAGAAGAAGTCATCAGGGAAGTCCCAGGGGAAGTCTATTTGACATGACTGGGGTAACCAGAGGATGGG
This sequence comes from Neoceratodus forsteri, assembly GCA_016271365.2. Taxonomy (NCBI): domain Eukaryota; kingdom Metazoa; phylum Chordata; order Ceratodontiformes; family Ceratodontidae; genus Neoceratodus; species Neoceratodus forsteri. The sequence continues at coordinate 938,279,072 of CM028129.1, read as the reverse complement.
GTAGTCCAGACCTTGGGTGATAAATAGACTAACTAATGAAATGGTCTAGATAATAGGTATTTTACATCATACACAGCCAAATTAACTGATATAAACCTGAGGCAGGTCATCACATAGCCAACCAGATTAAATAGCAGGTCTGTTAACCACACAATGTTGTATTGGGCAGTAGTTAGAAAAGATTACTTGCTGTCTGTAGATTAATTTACAAATACTGTAAGTGATCACATTTTAAAATTTGGTGTTGAGTAATACATTTCTGAGGAGGTCTCCCAAATTAATTACCTTTAGGATAATTCAAGGCAAAATCTGACAAAATTAATTTATGACCTGGCAGTAGTTAACTTATCAATTTCAGATACACATTCTGATGGTCATACTGTCTGAAATATAGAAACATAGAATCATAGATTTTGACAGCAGATAAGGACTGCTTGGCCCACCTAGTCTGCCCATTTTCCTACCTAACAGATTAGCTGCAGATCCTAGCTAACCAACAGCTTACTTCTTCCAACCCCCCATTAGGACTGCCTTATGTCTGTCCCATGCATTCTTGAATTCCTCCACTGTTCTTCACTCCACAACCTCCTCGGGGAGGCTGTTCCATGCATCCACAACCCTCTCTGTGAAAAATTAATTCCTCAGATTACCTCTTCGCTGCCCCCTCTATCTTCAAATTGTGCCCCTTGTTCATGCACACCTCTTTTTCATGAAAGATGCTACCCTCTTGGACTTTGTTGAATTCCTTGAGGTACTTGAAAGTTTCTATCATGTCCCCTATCTCCCTTCTTTCCTCAAGGGTGTATATACTGTATGTTAAGCTCCTTTAGTCTTTCTTCGTATGTCTTCTGGTGCAGACCCTGCACCATTTTAGTTGCCCTCCTCTGGACAGCCTCCACTCTGTCTATGTCTTTGCAGAAATCGGCTCTCCAGAACTTCACACAGTACTCCAGATGGGGTCTCACCAACTGTCTGTACTGAGAAATAACAACTTCCTGATTTCTATTATTGATGCCTCTCCCTATGCATCCCAGTATCCCCCCAGCCTTCCTTACTGCCTTCTCACATTGCTTTCTGACCTTTTGGTCATCTGATATAATTACCCCCAGGTCCCTTTCCATTTTTACTGTTGTCAGTATCTCACCCCCCATTGTGTACTCTTCCCTGGGTTTTTGTTTCCCAGGTGCATTACCTTGCACTTATTTGCACTGAATCTAAGCTGCCATACATTTGGCCATTCCTCCAACCTTGCCAAGTCCCTTCTCATCCTTTCCACTCCATCTTGTGTATCAACCCTATTGCATATCTTTGTGTCATCTGCAAAGATACATACTTTTCCTTCCACTTCCCCTGCAGTGTCACTTATAAAGGCATTAAACAGACCAGTCCCAGTACTGAACCCTGCAGTAGCCCACTAGTAACCCTCCTTTCTTCACTGTGGACTCCATTTACTACTACCCTTTGCATCCTGTTGCCTAGCCAATTTTTTATCCAGGCTACCATCTTGGGACCCACACCAAGGCTGGCTAACTTGTGTATTAATCTTTTGTGTTGGACTGTATCAAATGCCTTGCTAAAATCTAGTTAGGCCATATCCACAGCCCCTCCGTGGTCTACTACTTTGGTGACCCAGTCAAAGAAATCTATTAGATTAACTTGACACAACCTTCCCATCATGAATCCATGCTGCCTTGGGTCCTGTGCCCCACTGGCCTCTAGGTACTCAACAATTCTTTCCTTCAAAATGATTCCATCATTTTCCCTACCACTGAAGTCAAACTAACTGGTCTGTAGTTTCCTGCCTCTGTCCTGCTCCCACTTTTGTGAAGAGGAATCACATCCTCCCTCCTCCAGTCCTCAGGTACCACCCCGTCCTCCCATGATTTGTTAAAGAGAGTAGTCAGCGGTGTCACTAGTTCTACCCTTAGTTCCTTTAGAATTCTTGAGTGAATCCCATCAGGCCCCATTGCTTTGTCCACCTTCAATTTTATTAGTTCTTTCAGAACTCTTTCTTCTGTAAATGGACTGGTATTGACCCCCATCTTCAGAGTGTTTCTCTTGTTTGGTTTAGGTACCTCCCACTCCTCTTCCATTGTTATTGTTGTTGTTCAGTTTTACAAAATTGCAGAAAAGCATGTCCCTCTTGGGAGCTGCCACATCAAAATAGTGGGGAAAAGTGGCTCACATGAAAACAGTTTGATTTAATGAAATTTAAGTTCAATTCATCTCATTTCATTTATTGTATTCCAAAGATCTCTGAGTTAAATAACATTTTTTTAAAGATACAGTATCCAAGTCAAGTGTACAGTAAAACAGACCCGTAAGAAAAATAATTCACCTAATAGTACATTAAATGAACACAACATCACCTACAGAACTAGATTATGTACAACTGTATAAAAGTTTATCCTGAAAATAGGACACTTGATTTATAAAAGAGTTTCAAGTAGCAATCTTACTTGACTTAGAAGGAAATTCCAGACTTTAGCTTCTCTCACTTGAAAAGCGTATTACCCAATAATTGTTTCCTAAGTGGACTTTGGAGTTTATGACTGCACATGGTACAAAAGTGGTGTATTTATTGTTGACAGACTTAAAATAAATCTTGACACCCTGTAGGCTTATGGCCCAATTGGGTATTTTTTTTCATGTAAATGCCATTTGAAAAGATACTCTCTGATAAAAAGGAAACTAATTTGTAGAGGTGTACATATCTCACCAACAGTGTGTGCATCAAATTTTAAATGAAGCACAAATCTACAGGCATTATTAAAAACTAGAGAGATATTTTCCAGGTTAGAATCATTAGCTTCTTAATATACCACAGAACCATACTTTGTGATAGAAAAAATAAGACTTGAAACCAAAGGTTTTTTAACCTCACTATTAAAGTTAATCCTGTTCGTAGAGTGCAACCCAAGGTGCTGGTTAATACTCGTAACCAATAAGTTCTCATGTAGAAGGAAAAACAGTAAAGGGTCCAGATTTACATCCAGGCATTTATATATCTGAACATGGTCAATTGGTTCAATGGTTGGTGTTTTTTTTGTGAATTTAGTACTTTTTATAAACAGTTTCATAGAAATAAATACAGATGAGGACTGGAGGGGGCAGATGTGATTCCACTTCACAAAAGTGGGAGCAGGGCAGAAGCAGGCAACTACAGAAGTGTTAGTTTAACCTCAGTGATAGGGAAAATGATGGAGTCACCTCTGAAGGAAAGAACTGTAGAGTACCTAGAGGCCAGAGGAACACAGGACCCAAGATAGCATGGATTCACAGTGGGAAGGTCATGTCAGATAAATCTAATCGATTTATTTGACTGGGTGACCAAAGTAGTAGACCAGGGAGGGGCTGTGGACATGACCTACCTAGACTTTAGCAAGGCATTTGACACAGTACCACACAAAAGATTAATATATAAGTTAGCTAGCCTGGGAGTGGGTCTCAAGATGGTAACCTGGGTAAAGAATTGGCTGGAGAACAGGACACAGAGGGTAAATGGAGTCCACTCTGAAGAAAGGGGGGATACTAGTGGGGAACCCAGGGTTCAGTACTAGGACCGGTCCTCTTCAATGTCTTTATAAGTGACATTGCAGAAGGACTGGAAGGAAAAGTATGTCTCTTTGCAGATGACACAAAGATCTGCAAACAGAGTTGATACACTAGGTGGGGTGGAAAGAATGAGAAGGAACTTGGTAAGGTTGGAGGAATGGTCAAATGTACGGCAGCTTAAATTCAATGCTAAGAAGTGCAAGGTAATGCATCTTGGAAACAAAAACCCAGGGGAAGAGTACACAATGGGGTGAGATACTAACAACAACAACAAAATGGAAAGGGACCTGGGGGTAGTCATATCAGATGACCTAAAGGTGGGCAAGCAATGTGAGAGGGCAGTAAGGAGGGCTGGGAACTACTGGGATGCATAGGGAGAGGCATCACCAGTAGAAAACAGGAAGTTGTTATCCCTCTGTACAGACAGCTGGTGAGACCCCATCTGGAGTACTGCATGCAGTTCTGGAGACCCAGTCTCTGCAAAGACATAAACAGGATGGAGGCAGTCCAGAAGAGGGCAACTAAAATGGTGCAGGGTCTGTACTAGAAGACATATGAAGAGGGACTTAAGAAGCTTAACATGTATAGCCTTGAGGAAAGAAGGGGGGGGACATTATAGAAACTTTCAAGTACCTCAAGGGAATCAACAAAGTCCAAGAGGGTAGCATCTTTCAGAAAAAGAGGTGTGCATGAACAAGGGGGCACAATTTGAAGACAGAGAGGGCAGCTCAGAGGTAACGTAAGGAAGTATTTTTTCACAGACAGGGTTGTGGATGCATGGAACGGCCTTCCGGAGGAGGTTGTGGAGTCAAAAACAGTGGTGGAATTCAAGCATGCATGGGACAGTCATAAGGCAATTCTACAGGATGGGGGTAGGAAGAAGTAGGCTGTTGGTTAACTAGGATCTGCAGCTTATCCATTAGGTAGGGAAATGGGCAGACTGGGTGTGCCAAGTGGTCCTTATCTGCCATCAAATTCTATGTTTCTATTCCACTTTAGCATGTACAGGGACAGATAAGCATAGTAAAGTATGTCCACTACAGAAACATATACAGAGAACAGATGGAAATAGGGGCAGAAAATGAAAATGTCAATGCACAGGAAGCTAAAAAAGAAACAACCCTGCTCAAGTAATTGGAGATAGTGTCTAAAAACTCATAGAGTAATCATGCTTTGGATTTTGGTCCAAACCTTACCTGGCCAGTAACATCAAGTCTGACTCATCCCTCTCGGTGCTTACACCCTATGGCCCAGCGCTAGAAAATGTTTCCATTTTCAAGTACCTGGGCATAACCCTTGACCCCTCCCTCTCCTATACAGAGCACAAAAACTCCATTGTATGTCAGGTTAACCAAAAACTCTGGGCTGCATATCGGCTGAAACATTTCCTGACCACTGAGGCCTATTAAGCTACTGCCAAAGGCAATCTGCTACACATCAACTACTGCTCCCTAATATATTTCAAAGTATCTTCGACCCTACAGATGCATCTAAACTCCATCTACAATAACGTATGTTGATTTGTACTTCTGGCACCCTACTCTATGCACCACTGTAGCCTTTACCAGGCACTAGTGTGGCTCCCTCTCTCTGGCTGCTTTGAATATACACTGAGCTGTATCATTGACAACACACTTAGAGATGGCAGTGTTTCACCTTTTGCATCCTTCTTAATGCTAAAGCTACTCCTAGAAGCCTGTGTATAGCATCACTTCCCCCTATGGAAGTCAGTAAAGTCTCCATGGTAATGGGTGGCAAAGCTATGTCAGTTGCTGCTCCCTCTCTCTGGAACAGACTCCCTGCCCCAGTCCGGTCAGCAGACACTCACAACTCTTTCAAACACTGTTTCAAAGCCTGGCTACTGAAAGAGGCAAAATGCCTGTGCTCTCTGGGGTAAGCTTCTTCAACTTACTACCTATTCTGCCTACCATAGCTGCCAACCCAGCTCTAATAGGTGCCTTTCCTAACATAGCACTCTGTGACTACTTTCTCTTTTTGCTAGTCTTGTTGTTATTGCTTGTTACCTTTGACTTTTACTCGAATGACTTGATCTCTGAATGTTTGCTTAAAATGTAATTGTATACTGTATACTGCCACTCTTTCCCCCAGTTCTTTGTAATATGTAATGTATGATGTTAATTTTCCCCAACACTTTGTACACTGTGCTGTATATACTGTTATACTGTTCTGTTCACATTTTGTATAATTTTGTTTTCTGGTATATATTTTATTGTGCCATATGGTTGTCCTAGGTCTTGCCTGAAAATAGTCTCCTGGATCAGTGCACTTACATGGTAATCAAAGACATAAATAAATAAATGCTTCTGACTGGTACTCCTGCAAGCCAGGGTACCTGCTTGAAAAGAGAAAAGGTACATGGTGCAGGGGGAGAGGTGATACACAGGAAGAGAGGGTAAAAGGGACCAAAAAAGGAGGAGAAGAGATAAAAAATCATAGAGACATAGAATTTCATAGCAGATAAAGACCGCTTGGCCCACCTAGTCTGCCCATTTCCCTACCTAATGGATAAGCTGCAGATCCTAGTTAACCAACAGCCTACTTCCTCCTACCCCTCCATTATAATTGCCTTATGTCTGTCCCATGCATTATTGAATTCCCCCATTGTTTTTGACTCCATGACCTCCTCAGGAAGGCTGTTCCATGCATCCACAACACTCTCTGTGAAAGCATACTTCCTCAAATTACCTCTGAGCCATCCGCCTTTCTATCTTCAAATTGTGCCCCTTGTTCTTGAACATTTGTTTTTCTGAAAGATGGTACTATCTTGGACTTTGTTGATTCCCTTTAGGTACTTGAAAGTTTGTATCATGGAGAGGATACTGCTGTGCCATCTAGAAACCACTATGCTGGTAGGGCACATTGGCAGGACCCAAGAGGACCATGCAGAAAGGTAGAGAGGTAGGCTGCCTTTCTCACAGTAGAGTTGGAGGGGGGGGGAGTGAGAGAGTGAAATGAGATATGCAGGGAAAGTAATGATCCAAACTGTATCATGTGCACTGCTAATAGGGTGAATTGCTAGTCAGGGTGGCTAGCCCAATACTCAGTATAAACTTCAACAGACAGAGCTACAAAAACAAGCAGGATGACAAATAAATCTTCAGATATTTAATCCACCACTGTGCTCATCCCCTAGCACCTCAGCAACTTGCCTTCAAGGGGGCGCAAGCTAACATACAGGAAGTATTCCTTAATTTCAATACAATTTAAAACCGTGATGTCACAACAATGTAAGATTCCAATTGGTCAAATTTGAATCCCTCCAATATCAAAAACACAAACATCATACATAGAATATTGCACTTAGTACACTTAAACCCTTTATTAACAAATCATTGGAGAAGAAAGAAACCAATCTTAATCCTTAAGTGTATATTTTATATATATATATATATATATATATCATTATACACATATATATATCATCATACAGTAATGTGGAGGAGGGCCCTGTCCATTTCACTATCGTTGAGAGCAGTCAGAAGTACCAAAAGCTGAAGAGTGGAAAGGGGACCATATGGCCATATACCTGTATAGGCCATTGGTTTTCTTGGTAAAATGGTACATCCTAGCTAAAATAGCCAGAATATTAACAACTGGGTGCCTCTGGGCTAAGAAGGGGATTTCTTCCATCCTACTGCATTAAAATATGATTATTTTGGCTTCTAAACAATTTTCCCCTCATGTATGCAGCAGTCACTGACTGAGGGGTTGTGTTTCATTTTAAAAACTGTGATATAGCTTGTGTGTAAAACCTGAATTTATTGTAATTCTGGAGCCCTGTTCCTAATGAGGATACAGGAAGAGGGGATGGTGAACTACAACGTATTAATAGGGGGCTATTTCCTATTGGGATTCTGGCACAAGCTGAATATTTCAGTAATAGACAATGCTGCCATGGTTGCTACTTGAAATATTGGTATTTTAAACTATTTTTTAAACAAAATCAAATTGCATAGTTGTGACCTTGGAGGAACTTCTGGGTTATGGCATGGTATTTTAACTCACACTGTGTCAGGCAGGGCAAGCCTGAGCAGGGCACACTCATGTCACCACATGCAATGATGTGCACAAAGACATGTGCATCTGCACTTGTCATGCATGTCTTGTGTGGATAGCATGTAAACATGACTACCTAGGAAAATTGAAGCAGAACAGTTTTCCAAAATTGTAGAACAGGGAAGGTGAGAGCTAACTCTCCAGAATCATAGCATAGGTGATATATATCGGTAACAGAAACTGATAAATTTAACTATAAAAGTGGAAACAATATGGTGCATATGATGATATTAGAAGGGAGAAAAAGGGGAATTGAGTGTGATGTATGTAAAATGTACCTCCTCCCAACAGCTGTGGACACTCCCCCAAAGTTTACATGCAACGAGTGCAAAGAAAATGCTTTAATGTCACTATAAATTAATTCATTTAATGATAGGCTTAAAAAGTTGGAGGAGAGCCAGATGAATATGAATAGAAGGTTACAGGAAAGAAATATGAATGGTTCAAACAATACTATTCAGCTCTCAAAAGTTTTAGACTGTGGAAATGAGGCAGTTAACAGTCAAAGTAATGGTTCCATTTTCAGTATACATAAGGTGATTAATAAACACCCCGGACCAATGTAATGGAAAGCAAACCAAAAAGCGGTCAAGATTAAATTATAGTAATGATGGTTCAGAAACAGAATGGTTCCAATTATGGGCAAAAAAGATGGCTAAAAGAGAGAGAAAGGCCACACATTTTCAGTGCCCTCACATGAACCACTTTGACCACCTCAACATTGATGATAATTTACCACAGACACAGACTACATAAGGGAATGCAACAGAAGAGCCTATGGACCACTTTGACCCCCTCAACATTTCTGATAATTTACCACAGACACAGACTACAGAACAGAACAGAACAGAAGAGCCTAGTTTACTAGTGCATCAAGCATTACAGAAAACATATAATAAAAAGACATGTAGGTCTACTAATATTTAGAGCCTTGAGGACTATAGGAATAAGCAGGGTATAACCCAAACACTCTCAGGACATTTAATAACCAAAGGAGTGAACAATATTTCAACAACAGGCAATTTAATCTCTTTCCCAACTGAACCAACAACACAGGACAATAATGGGGATATGGAAGCAAATAATATTGAATTAAGTAGGCAGATCATTGTTTTGTGTGACTCCATGATAAAGCACATAGATAGAGATATATGCAATCCAGATAAGATGAACAGAACTCTCTCCAGTTACAGATGTGCAAAAATATCCATGCAATGGAAATGGCTACTAATATTATTAAAAATGCAGGAGACAACCCCTTAATTAGGGTGCATGTGACGGCAAACAATGTACTTTGTGAACCAATTATGAAAATAAATCAGGATTATATTGCCCTAATGAACAAATGTATTGAACTGTCAGAGCTACTTCCTATGCCAAAGGCTAATTACATCCAGCATAACAAAATTCTACAGATTAATAGTTGGCTAGGGAAATGGTGCCTAAAGCAAAATATAAAGTGCATCATGCACTGGGAAGCATTTCCTGTAAAAGGGGAACTGTACTGCTGGGGTTGCATACACCTCATTAGACAAGGAAGTAGAATCCTTGGAAGGAATATACTAAACTGCATCAACTGACATTTAAACTAAATACTAGGGGGGAGAGGATTTATCATGAAGTCTCTCTAAAGCCAGAAAACCCCAAGTTAAATATCAAGGCAACCCGGGCACAAAGAAATGTTATAGAAAAAAAATTAAAACATAAAGAAATAAAAGATATGAAAATAGTTTTATTGGCAAGGCAAGACAATATTTGAATGCTAGAAGTCTCCATAATAAGAATGATGAACTAATGTATGTGTTGAACACAGGTCAAATTGACATATGAGGGGTTACAAGAATTTGGTATAACAATTCAGACTGGAATACTGACATTATGGGCTACACCAAAATAAATAAAAATAGGAAGGATAGAAAAGGGGGTGGAGTTGCCTTTTACTTTAAAGAAATTTTAAAAACATGTGAAATACAGTGCTTGAGTGGCTACAATGAGATTGTGTGGATGCAAATTAGACTAACAGAGAAAACATTAACTTTAGGACTAGGCTATCACCCACCTGGGTTAAGTAATGATGACAGTGATTTATTCCTAAATTGTTTAGAAAACATAAAAATAAACAAAAACACCATACTAATGGGGAATTTCAACTACCCCAATATAAGCTAACAAACATTGGTTAGTAATAACCTTAGTGACAGTAACATCATTGATTATACCATTCAGAATAATCTGGATCAAATAGTAACAAAACCAAGCAAGGGACTAATATTCTCGATTTAGTATTAACAAATGATATGGACAATATATATGGACTAAAACTAAAATCACCCATTGGAGATAGTGACCATCAAGTTATTGAATTTTCATATAAAGTGAATACAAATGTAACAAAAGGTTCAACTACTATTACAAATTATCACAAGAGAAAATCATAAAAAAATAATGGAATATCTATCAACCTGGAACTGGAAGGAAAAACTTCAAAACGAAGACCTTAAATCAATATGGATTAACATAAAAAAGCATTTAGACCATTGCATAGACAAATGGGTCCCAGTGGTTAAGAAATACAAAAATAACAGGAGATGTCCCCTTTGGTGAACTAGCAATATCAAGAAACTAATTAGAAAGAAAAATAGACTGTTTGCCAAATTTAAAAAAATCATCTAAATGGTAAAGAAAAACTCAAACACTGTAATAAAGAACTCAAATATCTTATTGGAAATTCAAAAAAGAACATCGAACAAAAGCTGGTAAATAAAGTGAAAGACAATAAAAAACAATTTTTCAAATACATTGGTGCACTTAACAGAAATCAGAAGGGGGTTGGACCTATTATAACATGAAATGAGACTATAGCAGAGGAAACAGAGATAGCAAAAGAATTGAATAAATATTTCTTAAGTGTGTATGAACCAAAAGAAGATATAAACAAACCTGTCATAAATCAAACATATAAGCATATTCTAAGGACTGAAAGTGAAATTAGCAAAATTATAAAAAGGCTTTAAACAAGCAGCTCAGCAGGTCGAGATGGAATAACTCCCAAATTACTTCAGGAACTAAAAACTGAACTAGTTGGACCACTAACCATTTTATTCAATCAGTCATTAAAAAGTGGTAAAATACTACAAGAATGGAAATAGGATCTAATAACACCAATACAGAAGAATGGCCCTAGGTCAGAAATTAAAAATTATAGACCCATAAGTCTAACCTTGGTGTTAGGTAAATTATTGGAATGAGTAGTACAACAACAATCACGGACCATGTGTTTAAAATGCAAAAAATAGATATTTCATAGGATGGATTCATTCCAGGAAGATATTGCCTTAGAAATCTTATTTCATTCTTCAAACCAATGAGTGCAGCCCTGGATAAAGGGATTTCAGTGGATGTGATATACTTAGACTTTGCCAAGATGTTCGGCAAGGTATCACATAAAATATTTATAGAACTTCTTTATCAAATCCAACTACAACCACATATAGTAGAATGGATGTCCGCATGGTTGCAGAATACAAAACAAAAACTATTGATAAAGGAGTATCAGTCAGACTGGGGGGATGTGACAAGTGGGGTCCCACAAGGCTCTGTGCCTGGACCAGCATTATTTAATATTTTGGTAACATCGATAAACACAACTGAAAATGCATGGTTAAGTAAGTAAGTAGATGACTGTAAACTAGGGGGTCTGGAACAAAATCAAGATGACAAAAAACTTCAGGCCAGTCTGGGCAACTTATGTCCATGGGCAAAACATAATAAAATGATGTTTAATATAGCAAAATGTAAGTGATGTATTTTGGATCCAGAAATCCACTTTGTTCATATACAATGGATAGCAAGGTCTTGCAAAGCACTACAGAAGAAAGAGATTTGGGTATAACAATTACAAACAAACTGTCTTCAGACGTATGTACAAGAATGATGGTTAAAAAAAGCCACAACATTGTGGGTTGTATCTTATCCAACATTAAAAACAGAGAAGAAAACGTCATTACCCCATCATATACCAGCCTATTATGTCCACATTTGGAATATTGCTCACAGTTTTTAGCAGTAAACACAGTCAAAAGTAAAACAAAAAAATAAAGGAAGATGTACAAAGGAAGATAACAAAAAAAAATCAAGGGCCTACAACAATATAGTTACAAAGATAGGTTAATGCATATTGGACTTCATTCCACTGAATATAGACAGATAAGGGATGATCTGTATCTTACTTATAAGGCTTTTCAGGAGCCTAGACTGTTGGAAACTATTGGATTACAAACATTTCACAAACCTAATAAAAAAATAAGATTTCACGGGTAAAAACTGAAAGGAGAAACAACTATACCCAAGAAATGATCCAATTACTTTACACAGAGGATTATACTCACTTCTAACTCATTACCTAACTACATAGTGGAAAGTAAAAGTATAGAACTATTCAAACACAGAATAGATCAGTATGTGGGAGAAAACAAATATTTATTCCACCAATAGTAATTAATGATGGCAAGTTCAAAAAAGGACTAAATGTCTATAGAACTTGTACTCAGCTATGAACCTATGAACCTATTCACACCATCAGTAACCACTTCAGTTGTAAGGCAGGGATAAATGTTGCTGGGGGAATAAGGTCAACTTATAGTTGTAGTGGATCTCTGGTGGGTGTGGTGATGCACAGTCCACCAGTCTTGTGACAAAGCCTAGTTGTCATTTGGAGAAAAAAAAACTGGGAATAATTTAGAATGGTTAGATTACTGCCAGTTAAGAAACAAATGCAAAACCACACTAAAAGCAGAAAACAATGTGTCCAATAACAAATTCATAGTTACAAGGATCCCCAAAGTTTCTGGACAAATGTGAACAGGCTGCTAAAGATCTCACAGTATCCAAAATAAATAGCATTATGAAAGGGGATGTAATCTCTATTAACCCCTTGGACATAGCAAATCCTATTTAACCAGATCTCACAGACCTTATTAGGAATGGAGCAGTGAAGGAGGCTGGTTTGAGACCCTTGGGTGGGGGTGGTAGGAGAGTCAGCAGGGACTCCAAGATGGCAGCAAGAAAAAAGTTACAGTTTGATAACTGTAATCACAATTTGATGAGGTCCAAAGTAGTTTCCAGCAGGTGGGGGGCAGGGACTGCATTCAATACCTGTGGGAACCAAGCATGAATACAGTGTCCATACACGTTTTGAGAAGAGAAGTTAGATCCATCTTCCATCTAGACAACCACCAGAGATGGCCAGAAGGGGAGCCTCTGTATTATCTAAAAAAATGATGACCTCCACAGTACAAAACCTCCTACAACTGGACTGCTGTTCCAGCATTGGGCATACATGTGGGACTTAAATTTTAAAGAGACAGTGCCAATCATTTCTGCATCACATTATTTCAAGATGAAAACCCACATTTTATGATTACTTTCCTTCTCTAAAATTCATTGCTGGTGTAGTTGTTTTATCTGACCCTTTCTTAGAAGAACTAAATTGAGTTCTAATGGTGTTAATACATATCCAATCTTGTTCTGTCTCAAATCCACCATTTACTCTTATTTCATACTTATTGAACATTAGAGTTGTGAAGTTTTTATTTACCAGCGAAGTTAAGACAAAGTAGCCCAATTTGCCTCTATGGATAAATTTACCAAGTTTTCCTATTTAATAGGAAATTTGCCATTGATAACTTTGCCTTGTAACTTTGCTTGTAACTTCTTCTTGGTGTACACAAAGGCAAAGCTTGGTCAAAATAACTTGCACCAGCTACTCCTGTTGGGTCTTTTAGGCATAGCGTGATCAAATGTTATTGCATTTGCCTGAAATGTCTGATAATTATTGTCCAAGAGGAGGTGACAGTTTGGTGTATTTTTGATGATTATCAGACTTGAAATGTGGATTTGGCACCATTGTCAATTTAGGAGGTGATTTGGGGTGTTGTGAAAAAACACCATGAGTTTTTCCAGGGGTATTATGTGTTACATTGGTAGTACGTATTGAGACACTTGTGTGGATGTATAAAGTGTTGCTTATCTCCAAAGACTGGTTGAGTGATAGTTGATTAGAATTGCAGTGTTATCCTATGGGACATTATGGTTAGGGTTAGGGTAAGTATGGTCACTTGTATCCTATGCAGTAAACATGTTTCACTGGTTGTTTATTGCTGCTTCTCTTGTCACCTCTCACATTGCTCAACAGAAAGGCTGCCATAGATGTAGCAGAGAAAGATTTGGCTACACTAATGCCACTGCTGCCAACTACTCCTTTTCTATTACCAGCCCCAGAGCCTATAGAACACATTGCCACAGATACAGTTTTTTTTTTTTAAAGGCAGCACTATTTTAATCCACAGATTTTAAACACTTCTTTGCTGCCTCTCTGACACCTCTCCCTATAGTGCAGCATCTATTCCCATTCATTTTTATATGCTAATTGTAACTTGCTTTGGGATGAATTATTACAAAATGTAAATAAAGACTGCAGTACAAATAAGTACCAGGAGAAGACAACAACTCCCCATAGGGAATCGGGGATCAGCAGTATGATCTGAAAAACTACCACTAAATACAGCCAAAAAAGTTATTTTTTATTTATCTTTTTTTTTTATCAGAACAGGGATTAAAATGATAGGTATAACAAGGATAATTTAATATAAAGTAGAACAAAAAGTGACAGAACACCATCACTGTAAGAAATGTATAACTAAAAAAAAAATAAAACTGCTACAGAAAGAGACTGACAAAATACTTCACTTAAAGATACTAAACTTAACCACAGAAATAAAATTGAGAAATTACTCACTACAGGTGAAAAAATGATGAGTTAGAAAGAGGGAGAAATACAAAATATAACACAAATCTCCTGCTTAGAAAAAAACGCTCCAGATCATTCTGAGCTGCCTTTCTTCACAGTAGACCTCCTCTCTCACCCACCACTGCTTAGACAGATATAACAGAAACCACTACTTTAAAGTAAATTATCACTGAAAAAAAACACAACTCTAGCAAGATAAGGCCCTCTGAAATAATTTGTGAGCAATTTGGATTCCAAAAACTCAATTTTGAGATATATTTTAAAAAGGTTTTTTTTTTCACAGACAAGAACACACAGACCTCTCCTACTCTGGCTTCAGAAGACTGCACTGAAGTTAGCCTCCTCATGGCATACACAGTTTGTTTTAGCAGCTTGTGACCTCCAGTCCCATAATACATTGCAAACTTTGCCTCTTTGCTGAACTTTGCTGGTGAAGCTACCAGCTTCTTATATTGCAAACCTTGCCTCTGTGCCAAACTCCACTGGCAAAGTTGCCAACTTTACATTTCATGAAGTTATCAGTTTTCTGTGAATTTGAACTATGCACAGCAGATTAACTTTCTGAAATAAGGTGAATTTGTGACTTAATCCACAATGTGAAGTTTTCCAACTTCGCACACCACTACTGAACAGTAGGACCCCCCCTCACAAAGTGCAGTCACTCATGATGCAATATTCTCATCTCATTCCACCATATCACATGTGCCCGAACTGCATTGGATGTGTTCACATGTCTATGAAAGATGAAGTGGAAGCTTGTCAAGAACTGTAAATAAGCTGGTTATGTATTGTTAAAAACTTTAATAAAGCTTATTAAATTAAAAAAAAGAACTGCAAACAAACACATTTTTGTGTGGTAACAGCAGTATGGTTAGAAGTGTGTTTTTCACTTTTAATAAGAAAAAAAAGAATCAGAATAAAACTGCCAGTTATATCAACAGTCTTTGTAGACCGTGACCAATCATAACATGTGTTTTTATGTTGATTGCACACAGTGCAAGAAACATATTGGAACAGCTTGCTGAGAAGCAGGCTGTGGAGGCAGGGCACTGTTGTGGCCAATGCCCCCACAGCCTGCAAAGGCTTGTCCCACTTCCCCCAATGCCATAGTAGGCTGCTGGTGACACAAGTTTGAAATGTTTGCACCAACGTATGCCAATTTAGCCGCTGCAATCAGGGGCCACCTCATCATTGCAGTGTAAGCCATCCTCCACAATGAGGGAGCAACCCGTCATTGCAGGGCAGGATATAAAAACCCTGATATTGTTTGTGAACATGGTGGTGGGTTGCCGCCATGTTCACAACCAATATTAACCCCCCTCCACCATGTTTTTCTGCTGATGGGGGAGCCCACTCCCCGTCAGCATAAAGTAGCCCTCCCGCTCTTTAACTGTCTGCTGACAGGGTGCCCAATCCCCTCAGCAGAGAGGAATCCCCCCTTTTGTTGTTTGCCGATGGGGTTTCCCAATCCCCCGTCAGCTACAGCTGGCCCCCCAAAAAAGAAAGCCATTGGTGGTATACTGGGAGCCCACCCCAGCATGCCACATGGCCCTGTAAAGGGAAAAATGGTCCCGCAAAGTCTTTAGTTTTTTTTTGTACCTGAAAAAAAGGAAACTGTCCCTCATAGTCTCTTGGCCCCCCCACCTGCAACCTGCACCCACCCACTGTACACCCTGCCTCACCACACGCCCCTCACCCCATATGTACCTCCAGAGCTGGGCGCGATGATCTTCGGTGGACTGGGAACACATCTGCACTCTTCAAAGCCGACCGTGAACTGAGGAAATGCCGGTAAGCTGTATAATGTAATAAATAAGGTTTTTCCAACTTTGCTGCATATCTATGGCATGTTTTGCAATTTTGACACCAAATTATCAACATGGGGGTTTTGGGACCCCTCCTCATGAATACTGTCACTGTTATGGCGTTATTCGGTCCAGAAGGGTGATTTCGTGGTCACTGCGTGGAATCACTTTTGAGGGCCGATTAACGAAACGACAGTGCCAGTGTTCATGAGGTGGGCTCTCAAAAAGTCTATGTTGCAAATTTGGTGGGAAAACTCCAAAAAATGACTGTTTCACGAGCTTGCACTGCACAGTTGCTATGCATGCTCTTAACTTCGTGAATTTGAAATATTTTCATGCCAGATTTTCAACACTGCCATTTTGTCACACCTCCTTGTGAACAGTGTAGCTGTCATTGTTTACATCCTGGCAGAAATGTGTTTTCGCACTTCTGGTGCAGAATAGCATGGTCGCTGTCAGAAATCAGTGTTCAGGACAGATTAAGGAAATGACAGTGACACTGTTCACGAGTAGAGGTCCTGAAATGGCTATGTTGAAAATTTGGTAACGATACTCCATAAAATGACTGTGTTACGAGCTTGTGTTGCGCGGTTTGCATGCATGCTCATAACTTCACGAATATATATTATTTTCACTCCAGATTTTCAACATTGCCATTTTCCCACACCTACTTATGAACAGTGCAGCTGTCATTTTTCCCATCCTGGCCGAAATGTGTTTTTGCAGTTCTGTCGCAGAATAGAGCAGTTGCTGAGGGAAATCACTGTATGGGACAGATTATTAAAATGAGAGTGATACTGCTCATGAGCAGAGGTCCTAAAATACCTATTTTGAAAATCTGGTGATGATAGCCCATCAAATGAGTGTGTTACAAGTGTAACTTTGCAGATTCATAATATTGTCATGCCACATTTTCAACAATGGCATTTTTTCACACCTCCTTATGAGCAGTGCAGCTGTCATTTTTCACATCCTGACTGAAATGTGGTTTCACATTTGTGGCACAGAATAACGCGTTCACTGTGGGAAATCAGTGTTTGGGACAGATTAAGAAAATGACAGTGGCACTGTTCATGAGCAGAGGTCCTAAAATCCCTATGTTGAAAATTTCATGACAAAACTCCATAACATGACTGTGTTACAGTGTGCATTCAACTGTTTCCACACACCCTTGTAACTTCGCAAATTTGTAATATTTTCACGTCACATTTTTAACTGTGGCATTCTTTCACACCTCCTTATGAACAGTACAGTTGTCATTTTTCACATCCTGGCTAAAATATGTTTTTGCACTCCTGACGGAGAATAGCATAGTTGCTGTGGGACATCAGTGTTTGGGACAGATTAAGATGAAAAGAGTGAGGGGGGGGAGTGACTGAGCTCAACTGAGCTCTGTCGGGACTGGTCCGGATTTGTTTGTGGGCAGAAAAAGGTCCCAACGCAAGAGGCCAGTACAAAAGGGCAGCCTGCAGCACTGGGAGAAACAGAATGAGAGAGCAAGTGAGGGAGGTGGAGTGAGCAAACTCACCAGACTGCTGTCAGGACTGCTGTGGATTTCTTTGTGGGCAGGAAAAGGCGTCAATGCAGGCAGAGGCCCAGTAGAAAAGGCCAGCCTGCAGCGGTGTGAGAAACAGTACAAGTGAGTGAGACAGGGGGACTGAGTGAGCTCAACAGAGCTCTATCAGGACTGCTGCGGATTTCTTTGTTGGCAGCAAAAGGTGCCAATCCAGGCAGGAGCCCCATACAAAAGGGCCGCTTGCAGCACCAGGACAAACAGAATGAGTCCGTGACAGAGGGAGACTGAGAGATCTCAATGGAGCTTTGTCGGTACAGCTGCGAATTTCTTTATGGACAGACAAAGGTACCAATGCAGCCAGAAGCCCAGTACACAAGTGCTGCCTGCAGCGCCAAGAGAAACAGAATGAGTGAATGACAGAGTGGTAGTGAGCGAGCTCAGTGGAGCTCTATTGTGACTGCTGTGGATTTCTTTGTGGGCAGAAAATGCGGCAATGCAGGCAGGAGCCTAGCACAAAAGGCTAGCTTGCAGCGCGGGCAGAAATGGAATGAGTGAGTGAGAGAGGGGGAGCGCGCGAGCTCAATGGAACTGTGTCGGGACTGCTTCAGATTTTTTTGTGGCCGGAACAAGCCACCAATGCAGGCAGGAGCCCAGAACAAAAAGGGTAGTCTGCAGCAGCAGGAGACACAGAATGAGCGAATGAGGGAGGAGGAGTGATTGAGTTCAACGGAGCTCTGTTGGGACTGCTGCAGATTTTTTTCTGGACAGAAAAGGGCATCAATGCACGCAGGGGCCCAGTACAAAATGGCAGCCTGCAGTGGTGGGAAAACCAGAATGAGTGAGTGAGAGAGGGGGAGTGAGTAAGCTCAACGGAGCTGTATTGTAACTGCTGCAAATGGCGGCAATGCAGGCAGGAGCCCAATACAAAAGGGCAGCCTGCAATGCGGGCAGAAATGGAATGAGTGAGTGAGAGAAGGGGAGTGAGCGAGCTCAACGGAACATTGTCAGGACTGCTGCAGATTTCTTTGTGGGCAGAAAAAGGCACCAACAGAGGCAGGAGCCCAGTACAAAAGGGCAGGCTGCAGTACCAGGAGAAACAGAATGAGTGAGTGACACAGGGGGAGTGAGCGACTTCAACAGAGCTCTGTTGGGACAGCTGGGGATTTCTTTGTGGGCAGAAAAAGGTGCCAACGCAGGCACTTGCCAGGCAGGAGCCCAGTACAAAAGGGCAGCCTGCAGCACCGGGAGAAACACAATGAGTGAGTGACAGAAAGGGAGTGAGTGAGCTCAATGGAGCTCTATCATGACTGCTGCAGATTTGTTTGTTGGCAGAAAAAGGTGGCAATGCAGGAAGGAGCCTAGTACAAAAGGCCAGCCTGCAACCCCGGCAGAAACGGAACAAGTGAGTGACAGACGGGGAGTCAGTAGGCTCAACAGACCTGAGTCGGGACTGCTGCAGATTTCTTTGTGGCCAGAAAAAGCCACCAACAGAAGCAGGAGCCCAGTACAAAAGGGCAGCCTGCAGCGGCAGGAGAAACGGAATCAGTGAGTGAGACAGGGGTAGTGAGCCACCTCAACGCAGCTCTGTCAGGACAGCTGTGGATTTCTTAGTGGGCAGAACAAGGTGCCAATGCAGGGAGGAGCCCAGTACAAAAGAGCAGCCTGCAGCACCTGGAGAAACAGACTGAGCAAGTGACAGAGGGGCAGTGAGTGAGCTCAACACACCAACACAATCAACATTCGGCATTGACAAATGCTTGTTTAAATTAGAGATACTTTGAGGCAGAAGGGAGTGGATAGTAGGGGTGTGTGAGTCAGATTTTCCAGTTCTGCAGGGTTGGGCCAGAGTGGGCAAATCAGAACCAAAACCAAAACCAGAACAAGAACCAAAAGTGTAATAATTAGTGGTGTAATCAACAGAACAGCACACGAGTAATGTTACACATCAGGGCCAGATTGTGCTGCACTGAAAAGTTTGGTGTGAACCAATGGCATCATTTCCTTCTCAGTCTGTTCCTTTCCACCCATTCTGTTTCATTGGTACAGTCTCACACAGGTGTAATATTGGCTTCATCACTGCAACAGGTGTTTGTCCTGTAAGGGAGGAATGTAACATATGAATAGATAGATAGATAGATAGATAGATAGATAGATAGATAGATAGATAGATAGATAGATAGATAGATAGAAGCAGTACTGTCTGTATATAAGTTTCTTTCAAAATCCGTGAAGGGCATCTAATTATCACTATGTTTTATATCTTTTCAGTGGCAGATAGAGCAGGAAGAGTGACAGTGCAGTGATCCGGGACATACAATGGTAGCAACAGAATTAAGATGAAGAAATGTGGAATCATGTAGGAATAATTCACAACAGGAGGGTAACAATTGTCTGGGGCATAAAGTGGCACCAGCCAGTAACAGAATTATGAGAGAACCATGAAGAGGAGTCACATAGGGACAATTTACAGCAAGAAGAGTGGCAATGGTCTGGGATGTCAAGTGGCATTAGCCAACAACATAATTGTGAAAGAAATTCAAAGATGAGTCACATAGGAACAGTTTATTACAGGAAGAGTGGCAGTGGTCTGAGTCATTATTCTTTATTCATTACAAATTGGGTTTACAACCTTTGAGTCAGAGACTCATTTACAAAAGCACCTCGTCGTGGGGGGGCAGACATCAAGACAGTTATTACAGTGCAGTTTAAAACAGAGGATAACATTACAGGTGCATTAAAAGGAACATTTAACATAGATACACTTAGGTTACATAATGTAGTAGTTTGTATGTTACTTAGGTTGCATAGTGTTACAAAATTGTGAGTTACACTCATGGATATAGTAGATCCTCAGAGAAGACAGCGGGTTACATCCCTGTTTGGACCTAGTAGGGAAGGAGTGGGTCTGGGGAAGGGAGAGGCTGTACAGTGGACATTGTCAAGCCAGGGGTCAAGGTGGGTGGATACCACAGGTTACAACAGGGGGTTAGTTGCACCTACAACAGCGGGTATTAAAGATATGGTTCCGAAGGGCTATTTTGAAGGAACCAATTTTTGGCAAGTTGGAGATGCAACTAGGGAGGGAGTTGAACCAAGTAGGGGCTCGGTGGAGGAAAGATCTCTGGGCAACAGAATTCTTGGTTCTGGGCACCCTGAAAGTGGCCTTAACAGAGCTATGGGTGGTGATGGACGATGATGACTGCTGTAGGGACGTGGAGACCCTGGGGTGGGAGAGTCCTAGCATTGATTTCTTAGTGAGAAGGCAGGGCTGGTGGAGCAGTCGCTCCTCAAAGTTGAGCAGATTGGTGGTAGTATAGAGAAGGCAGGTGTGAGTGCTGCTTGGGGGCACCGATCAGGAGCCTACAGGCCTTATTGATGGAGAGTTGGATTTTGGAGATGGCAGTGTTGTCAGCTGCAGCGTAGATGGGCAAGACATTGTCCACAAGGGACAAGACGGAGGAGGTGATGGTCTACCTAAGGGCAACCTGAGGCAGGCAGTCCCTGTGCCAATAAAGCAGGCCAATCCGAGAGTTAATGGTGGCTGACAGGGCATTAATGTGGGTGTGGAAGGAGGGGGCAGTTTCGAAAGTGATGCTGAAGTATTTGTATGTGGTCACATGTTCTAGTGGTGCAGAGTGCTGGGGATAATCAAGAGGGGGTATTTTTAGCTTTATTTTGGTGGTGGGAGAAGAGCATTGATTTGGTTTTCTTTAGGTTAATGACCAGTCTGTGGTCACAGAACCACCTTTCAGCTTGGTTGTAAGCTTGCTGGAGGGATAATTGGAGGGAGGTGGGATTGGGATGTGAGGCAACGAGGACTGCATTGTCAGCGTAGAGGAGTATTTTACCAGTATATGAGCTGTGGAGGGTGTTGAGGTAGAGACTAAAATGTATTGGACCCAGGATGGAGCCCTGAGGAACCCCGGAGTGAACAGGAAGAGTGCTGGAGAGGGAGCCACTGATCTTGACACACTGGGTTCTAGCAGAGAGGTAGCTAGAGAACCAGGAAATGGGACCGCCAGAGAAGCCAAGTTGGTGGACAGAGTCAAGTAGAAGGGGATGACAGACAGTGTCAAAGGCCTTGGAGTGGTCAATGAACACTGATCCTGCAAGGCTTCCAGAGTCGAGAGCAGCATGCAGGTGTGGGGAGAATTCCAGGAGGGCTATGGTTATACTGTGTCCTAGGCAGAAACTGTGCTACTCTGGGCACATAATGTCGTACTTGGTTAGGTATTGAGAGAGCTGGATCAACATCACTTTTTCAAGGGCTTTAGACAGTGGGTGGAGGATGGAGATCAGCCGGTAATTGTTGGGGGTGGACCGGTCCCCACTCTAATGTATGGGTGTAATTTCAGCAGTTTTCCAAGCACTTGAGAACTGACCCAGGCATAGAGACTGGTTTAGAAGGTCAGTCAGGGGGACTAGGACTTTGTCCAAGACCATACGGAGGATCTTGGAGTTGAGGGGGTCACTGCTGAGATTATTGCTGCTTAAGACTTTTAGCAGGTGTGGCATGGCTTCTTGGGGGGCTAGGGTGTGCAGGTAGAATGGTGGGTGATGCAGGAGAGAGGTGGGAATTAGGTCAAAGAAGATGTTGTGAAGGACCGAGCTTAAGTCAGAGAAGGCAATGTTAAGGCAATCGGCTATAAGGAGTAGATATGTGGTGGGGGTGCCATTGATGGAGAGCTGAGGTGGTGGGGGGAGCGGGACTTCCCATTTAGCTCTTTCATATTATCCCAGAAGGTCTGGGCTGAACCCCAAGTGGAAGCGAGGGAGGTCTGGTAGTGCTCTGCCTTAGCCTGCCTAATGGCCCAAGTGCACTTACTGCATTCTGCATTGTAGGCCTGTCTATCAGATGCCTTTCCAGATTCTACAGCAATGTGCCAGAGATTATCTCTGTTTTTGAGTCTCTGAAGGAGGGTTGGGGTGATCCATGGGGCATTGCATTTCTTGGAGCGGATCCTAGTGAGAGGGGTGAAAAGGTCACAAGCCTTACAGAAGGCATTTGTGAAATAGTCAAGAGCTGAGTCAGTGTCAGAGGCATGCTGGATAAAGGACCAGTCGTAGCTGGGCTAGGTATTGTTTTAATTTTCTGAGGCTGCCAGAGCATAAACGGCAGTCTAGAGTGGCCTGGGACACTGGCTTCAGAGTGGAGGATGACCAGAGATGGAGGATTGGGGAGTGATCACTAAGAGAGTCGGGGAGGACAGTGGCATCCCAGATTTTGTAGAGGCAGTTAGAAATAACAGCATCTAGAAGAATGCTGGTGCCAGTAGAGTGGTTGAATCTGGTGGGCTGGGTGACTAACTGGGACATATCCAGGGCAGCAATGGAGTTCCATATATGGGAGGTAGTGGAGACAAGCTAGTTAACATTGAGATCACCGAGGATGACTTGCTCCACTTTGTGAGGGAGAGATGTGAGGTAGTCAATGAGGTGCTGGACCACTTGATTTTGATTCCTCGGGGGTACATAGGAGACCATGAGGAAGAGAGGGGCTTGGGTGGGGTCAGGTGTGATTTTTAAGGTGAAGGCTTGAGCTCCATAATTAAGTTTAGGAGCTAGGAGTGCCTGACCTATAAGGGAGTCCCATATGAGTAGTGCACAACCACCACTGCATTTGCCTACTCGGTCTTCCCTGTAGATAGTATATCCAGGGAGGGTGATAGCAGAGTCAGGGGTGGATTTGGAGAGCCATGTCTCTACCCGTGCAAATATGTCAGGTTGATGTCGAACGACCCAGCACTGGAGGGCAGAAGATTTCTTTGGGAGACTGCAAATGTTTAAGGATGCAAAGCAGAGGCCAGTTGCAGTACAGGATTTAGAAGGGCTGGAAGTCATAGGTCCTGGGTCTGGGTGTACATTACCAGATAATAATAATAGCAGTGTAATTATTCTGGTTAGTGGCCGGTGGCGATGGAGACCCTTAGGTCAACACCCAGCTGAGGATTTTACAATCAGGGTGCATGGGATAGATAAAGTGTGAAGGGTGGAGATGGCAGGGGAGAGCTGGGTCCAGGTCGGGTCTTGGAGGGTGGATGGAGTGGGGGTGTTGGCAGGGTGGGGGTGTTGTGGGGTCATGGGTGTGTCGAGGGTGGAGGAGGGATGAGTCACTGTGTGGAGGTCTGGGGATGAGGTGTCTAGTGTGGAGGAAAGGTGATCCGGTCGGTGTGAGGTCTGTACCAAAAGGGTGAAGGAGAGCAGACTTAGTAATGGAGTGTAGGTACCCATAGCAGCTGAGCAGTAAAGGAAGAGTATCCAGGAGTAGTAGAGAGTAAGAAGATGTAGAGCAGTTTTGGCATGGTTGGGGGAAAACCCCTGTAGTGGGCGAAGAGTATAAGCTGCAATTGGGAAAAATCAGTATCAATCAGTAGAAGAGGGAGGGGGCAAAGACTGATGAATAGTGATAGACTGACCACAGAATAAGTGAGATGAGACAGGAACTGTATTGTGTTGGACTGGATAAGTGCGCTTCTAACTGGGCCCTCTAGTGGCTAAAAGATATAATCTGCTAATAGAAAAAGAAACAACAGGCAGGGAGGTTCTGAAGCAAGTTTTTTTTTGGGGGGGCAATGCAGCAGCCTTAATGGGACCCAGAGGTCAAGGGTGCAGCCCCCAGACTTACAGCTCTAACAGAAGGGGCACAGAGCAGATAGCAAAATCACACTACCTTAATAACCTCTCTCAAACTTAAACCAACTCTTAAGAAATCTCTAAATCAGACTAAACATTACTTAAAGTGAGAAATCAAGAGCATGTCAAGCAGAGGTCAGGCCTAGCATTAATTTCTTGGCAGCAGTTCCTAGAAGACTTCTGGATTGCTGCACATAGTGTGAGAAACACTGACAAAGAGGAGGAAGTGAGATTCCTCCAGGGGTAGATGCCAAAATTCAGAGTTCTACCCGTACCTTGCTTGTAGGGTGAGCATCGGGCAACTTCTCCTTAATCTGCTTACCAAACTGCAGAATGCAGTTTGTTTGAGAGGAAACAGCCCTGAAAGGGCACAGTAGTCTTCTGGTGAGATAAGATGAGAGGACGAAATTAAATAGCAGGCTTGGAGGGAAGGGCAGTCAGAAAACAAAAGAGAAATAAACAGTTTGGGAGAGGTTGAGAATTAAACAGAGATAGTTTAAGCAGGGAAGTCCTGAAGCAAGTTAGGGGTTGGGAAGGACACTGCAGTATGCTCAACAGGAGAGAGCAGTAGCCTCAATACAGTTATGGAAGGGGCTTTGATTAACACTGGGCACAGAGCTGAAAAAAAAAAAAACAACAGGCAGGGAGGGTCTGAAGCAAGTCTGAGGGGGGCACTGCAGCAGCCCCAATGGGACGCAGAAGTCAAGGGTGCAGCCCACAGACTTACGGCTCTATCTGAAGGGGCATAGGTCAGATAACAAAATTACACTACCTTAATAACCTCTCTCAAACTTAAACCAACTCTTAAGAAATCTCTACCTCAGACTAAACATTACTTATAGTGAGAAATCAAGAACATGTCAAGCAGAGGTCAGTCCTAGCATTAACTTCTTGGCAGCAGTTCCTAGGAGACTTCTGGATTGCTGCACATAGTGTGAGAAACATTGCAAACAGGGGCAAGTGAGATTCCTCCAGGGGTAGATGACAAAATTCAGAGTTCCAATCCGTACCTTGCTTGTAGGGTGAGCGTTGAGCAACTTCTCCTTAGTCTGCATGCCAAACTGCAGAATGTAGTTTGTTTAAGAGGAGACAGCCCCAAAAGGGCACAGAAGTCCCCTTGTTTGGAGGGTGAGCGTTGGGCAACTTCTCCTTAGTCTGCTTACCAAACTGCAGAACGCAGTTTGTTTGAGAGGAAACAGCCCTGAAAGGGCACAGTAGTCTTGTTGCTTTGAGGGTGAGCATCGGGCAACTTCTCCTTAGGCTGCTTATCAAACTGCAGAATGCAATTTGTTTGAGAGGAAACAGCCTTGAAAGGACACGGTAGTCTCCTTGCTTGGAGGGTGAGCGTCAGGCAACTTCTTCTTAGTCTGCTTGCTAAACTGCAGAATGCAGTTTGTTTGAGAGGAAACAGCCCGAAAGGGCACAGTACTCCCCTAGCTTGGAGGGTGAGTGTCAGGCAACTTCTCCTTAGTCTGCTTACCAAACTGCAGAATGCAGTTTGTTTGAGAGGAAACAGCCCCGAAAGGGCACAGTAGTCCCCTGTGCTAGTGGTAGCTAGCAACAGAACTATGAATGAAATGTGGAGATGAGTCACATAGGGACAGTTTATGAAAGGAAGAGTGACAATGGTCTGGGGGTGTGCAGTTACAGAAACAACATAATTAAGGAAAAGATGAGCCACATAGGGACTATTTACAATTAGAAGAGTATCAATGGTCTGTGGCATGCAGTGAGCAGCAGCATAATTTGTGTTGGAAATTATCAAATCAAAAGAAATGTAACTTTAATTAGCATAATGGTGTCATGAATTTAAAAAACAAAGATCTAGGGTAATAGTTATGTTACACTCACAGAAGGTGTGGACCTGCTGCACTGAAAAGGTTGGTGTGAATGAACCAGTGGCATAATTTCTTCCTCCATCTTTTCCAACCCACCCACCCTGCACCACTGGTACAGTCTCACCCAGGTGTAATATTTTGGTCTGGTTAGCATAACAACATTTTGATCTGAAATGGAGGAATGGAAGACATGTAAAAATAGATACAAGGGGACTGATTCTCAAAAGTCGGTGCAAGCCATGCCAAAGGTGGCTTGCACTGATTGCCATTGCACCAGGGACCCTGCACATGATTCTCTAAATGAGTAGGCTCCTGGCATCAAAGTCCCATGACGTGTGGCAAACTTGGCCCTGTGCCAAACAGAGGAGACATCAGGAAGATTTGCTGCTAGCTGTGGGTCAGCCAAGTGGCAATAGCACCATGGACAGGTGCCTGGTAGCCAGACCCCCCCCAGACCCAATCACTTATCATAGATAAAAATCACCCTGGAAGTCTGGGGAAACTCCCAGCCCCGATCCCCAATTGTAAATAAAAATCACCCTGGTAGTCTGGAGATCCCCCACCCAGCCCTGATCCCCAATCGTAAATAAAAATTGCCCTGGTAGTCTGAAGAACCCTCACCCAGCCCTGATCCCTGATCATAAAGAAACATTTTCCATGGTAGTCTAGTGGTCTCCTCACCCCTGCACCCCAGTAGATTATGAAATATTAAAAAATCATTGGTGGTTTAGTAGACCTCACTCCACGATGTCCCTATGAAATATGTATATTTATATTCCTTGGTGATCTAGCACCTCCCTCCCCACCCCCCAGCCCCAATCCTCTGTTATAAAATGCTAAAAATCATTGGTGGTCTAGTGGACCCCCCCAGCAGGCTGTGTCCCATCACCAATTCATCCCATCCCCAAACCCGAGCTGGTGACTGGCACAGCCCACCTCTCACCACCATGGCCAGACACCAACTGAGCTCTCAATGAAAGTTTTACTACATACAGTATACACCCATTGATTGACAGAGCTGTCAACCAATGAATGTGTACTGTATACAGTACAGCGCTCAATGAGAGCTCAGTCAGTGGCTGGCCATGGTGGTGAGTGGTGGGCTGTACCAGTTGCTGGCTCAGTCTGTGAATGGGGGGGCTTGGGTTGGTGGGACACTACCTGCTGGGTTGGGGGTTCACTAGACCATCAATGATTTTTAATATTACATAACGGAGAATTGGGGCTTGGGGGGAAAGAGGCACTAGATCACCAGGGAATATAAATATACATAAAACATAGGAATATTAGGGAGGGGGGTCCACTAGACCACTAATTATTTTTGAAATATTTCATAATGAAGGATAGGGGCTTGGAGGGATAGGGTGGTGGAACACTGTCAATTGGGGGTGGGGTGGGGGGACCACTAGACTACCAGGGAAAATGCTTCTTTATGTTTGGGGATCCGGGCATGAGGTGCACCACACATTGGCAAAGGTACACAACCCTCTCTAAGAATTTTTAATTATCGTTAGACCAGCACTTGGCTGCTCTAACAGTATTTAGACTGAGTCCCTCTGGGAGGGTTTTGGGAATGCCAAAGTAGGAGATAGGGCAGCTTGTGTCTGCCACAAGCCCCCTAGCAGCAGGCGGCAGCCCTTTTCATGGTGCACTGTTGGTGCAAGCCCCCTTTGGTGCATGTAGCCTGCATTTGATTCATTTGATGCAGGCTGCTTTGGAGAGTAGCTCAGGGCACATTTTTTGATGCAAGGTGCCACTTGTGTCATTTATGTTTGATGCATTCACCTTGCTGCACTCTAAGGGCTTTGAGAATCAGTCCCTAGCAGTACTGTATGTAACTTTCTTTTCAAATAAGTGAAGGAGATGTTATGTAACTGCTGCCAGTATGAGTGTTGAATATTTTTTAATGACTTTCAGTGACAGTGACAATAACATAATGCATAGAAACATAGAAAATTTGATGGCAGATAAAGACTGCTTTGCCACCTAGTCTGCCCATTTCCCTACCTAAGAGATAAGCTGCAGATCCAAGTTAATCAACAGCCTACTTCCTCCTAACCCCCTCTAGAATTGCCTTATATCTGTCCCATGCATTCTTGAACTCCCCCACTGTTTTTGACTCTACAACCTCTTCAGGAAGGCTTTTCTGTGCATCTGCAACCATCTATGTGTAGAAATACTTCCTTACATTACCTCTGAGCCATCCCCCCTCTACCTTCAAATTGTGCCCCTTTGTTCTTGCACATCTCTTTTTCTGAAAGATGCTACCCTCTTGGACTTTGTTGATTCCCTTGAGGTATTTGAAAGTTTCTATCATGTCCCCCCCTCTCCCTCCTTTCCTTGAGGCTACACATCCTCCTGTCCATGTACCCCTATTTTCCTGGAAGAGGCTCTGAGCCTGTACTGTGTTTATTTGTTTGAGGTATTTAAAAGGTTCTATCGTATCGCCTCTGTTGCGCCTTTTTTCTATGGAGTATAAGTTAAGCTGCTGGAGCCTTGCACTGTTAGGTTCATGGTGGAGCCCCTGTACCACGTTATCCTGTCTTTGCACAGATTGCAAATGTTATATGTCCTTTCTTAGGTGTGGCCTCCAGAATTACACTCAGTACTCCAAATGAGGCCTGACCAGGTATCTATACAGTGGCATTAACACTGCATGCCTTCTGCTAGCTATACCTCTGCCAGTGCAGCCCAGTATACTATTGGCCTTTAGTGCTGCCTTTTTACACTGCTTTCCAACTTTTAAATTGTGTGATATGATTACTCTGAGATCCCTTTCTTGTTTTGTCTCTGTAAGCTGTTCTCCATCCAGATTGTATCTATGTTTTGGGTTTCGCCTTCCCAGGTGCACGACTTTTAATTTCTTCACATTAAATTTTAGTTGCGGTTTTTTTTACCAGTTCTCTAGTTTTCTGAGATCAGATATCATTCCAGAGAGTCCTTACTGTGGGTCTACCCTGCTGCAGAGCTTGGTATCATCTGCAAACAGGCATACTTTTCCCTCCAGATCATCAGTCATGTTGCTAATAAATATGTTGAAGAGGATGGGACCCAGCACCGATCCCTGTGGCACCCCACTGGTCAACCTTCCTTCCCCTGATAGTGTGCCATTTACTAGCACCCTTTGTTTTCTCCCTTGAAGACAGTTTTTAACCCAGTTGACAAACTTAGGACCAATGCCTGTGTGCTCCAGTTTGTTAACTAGCCTTGTGTTGGGGACAGAGTCGAAGGCCTTACTGAAGTCAAGATATATCACATCCACAGCACCACGCTGGTCAATTGTTCTTGTTATCCAATCAAATAACTCTATCATATTTGTTAATCATGACCTCCCTGAGGTGAAGTCATGCTGCTTTGAGTCCTGTTGCATGCTGGACTGTAGGTACCCCACCGTTCTTTCCTTCAATAATGACTCCATTAGTTTCCCCACAATAAAGGTAAGGCTCACCAGTTGGTAGTTCCCTGCTTCCTCCTTGCTTCCACTTTTGTCATGGGGCACTACCGTGGCTGTCTTCAGTCATCAGGTACTGAGCAAGTCTCCAGGGTCTTGTTGAAGAGGGCAGCCAGTGGGGTGGCCAGTTCTTCTTTAAATTCTTTCAGTATTCTAGGATGGATTCCATCTGGGCCCATTGCTTTGTCTATTTTCAGTTTATTTAACTCCTCTAGTACCCTCTGTTTTGTGAATGGAGATGGGTTGGCTTCCCTAGTGTGTTGTGCTCTAGCCCCAATGAATGTATATGACACAAATGTCAGTGTTAAAATGAAATAAAATTGAATTTGTTTATTTATTTAAAGGTTTTACTAGGAAGGCATGCTGAGCAGGCTACTGCTTGGTTCCAGATGCACCCTGAGGGTAGGGTGAGAGGGATTACAAGTACATATTCCATGTACAGATATGTAACAAATAAACATTCTAGGTAAATATACAAAATATATAAGAGAAAAAGTGCAGGCAGTTAGCTTCAAATCAGTGCAGTCAGCTGTTCAAATACACAGCAAGTCTCTGTAAGACCAGGTGCCCAGGTGCTTCACCAAGTGAGGCTTCGTCAGAGGACTCCTGGCTCTGGAGTGCAAGTGCTGCTGTCTTTTGTTTTTTAATGGGCTGCTGCCCTACACTTGCATCCCACCCTGGTCCTGATCACAACACCTTCCTTGTCTGCTCAAATTTGTTTAAGACTTCTGCTTTGTCTTCATCATTTTAAGCAAGCTTACTCTCTTTAGTTGCTAGCTGGACAATACCTCCTTTGTTTTTTCTTGGAAAATGTCTTATTTCCCCTTTTTATTCCTTGTGCTATTCATTCCTCAGTCTTTGTTTTAGCAATCCTAATTGCTTTACCAGCTTCTTTTAACTTTACCTGGTATTCCTCCTTGTCACTATCTTGCTTTGTTTCTTTGCATTTCTTAAATGCTTTTTGCTTGTATTTTATTTCACATACTACCTCTTTACAGAACCACAGAGGACTTTTGTTTTGTTTGTTCATCAATCTAAAGCACTGAGCTGTGACGTGGTTGATTGCCTCTTTCAGGGCTTTCCATCTCTCTTCCACTGTTTCCCCTGTAGTACCTACTAACATTTTTCTAACTATGATTTTCATCTTTGGAAAATTAGCCTTTTTGAAGTCAAGAAAATATAGTTTTATATGACTGTTATCATCAGTTCTGCTGACTTTGAACCAGACTGACCTGTGGTCACTGGAACTTAGATTGATTCCAACTCTCACATCTGAAAACCTTGGACTATTCAATAGAATGAGGTCCAGGACAGCATTCTGTCTAGCTGGTGTTTCAACCATTTGCATTAATCCTGCCCCTTTCAGAGCTAGGAGAAATTCCCTGCTCCTTTCTGTGGCAGCTGTGCAGGTAGATCAATCTACGTCTGGCTGATTGAAGTCCCCTACCAGCAATAACTCTCCTTTGGCAGACATTTTTAGAATGATTTTTAGGAGTCCCTTATCCCTTTCTTTTTCCTGTGATGGTGGTCTTTAGATTATCCCCACTCAGATATGGGGTCCTGTCCCAGGCTCCAAGCATTACCCACAGGGTCTCGGAATCATTTTGTGATACAAATCACTAAATATAGGCTGCATCTAGGTAGTGGTGGTGCCTTGCAAAAAGGAAGTTTGTAGATACAGCAGTTTGGGTTGCTGGCACCTGCCTAAACTCTCATTCAGTACCACTTCGTTGCAGTTTGTAAATATAGAAAAGAGGAGAGCATACCTGAGTTCCCAACAAGTGCTTACTTTTATTATTTTAGTGCACCAAGAACATACAAAGATTCTGCAACAGTTAGCTGCTTGCTTTCTCAAATCCTTGGTCCCCTCCCTTCAATTCAGCAAGTAACTGTTGCTGAATCTTTGTATGTTCTTGGTGCACTGAAATAATAAAACAAAGAAAAGCAAAGCAAACTTTATATATAAAATAGTGTTATTCTCACAAGAACCATAGCACTAGCACACAAAATCATAAAATCACAGCTAGAAACCAAAAATATTTAATAAATATCAGCTGCAACTTATTCAGAATCCAGGGAAGCAAGAGTAAACAAATATGTTTTTAAAGCAGATTTAAAGTTCTCCACCATAAAATTAAGCATTTGTTGGGAACTCAGGTATGCTCTCCTCATTTCTATATTTACAAACTGTGACATAGTGGTACTGAATGAGAGGTTAGGCGGGTGATGGCAACCCTATCTGCTGTATCATTTTATGATACTTGCATTTCAATGGCCTTAATACCATCCCTAATGTAGACAGTCACTCCTCCACCCTTGTTTCCCTTTCTGTCTCTTCTAAATAGGGTGTATCCTGGGATGGAAACATCCCAGGTATGGCTCTCGCTGAACCATGTTTTTGTGACTGACACCCAGTCGAGATGGGACTCTGCCATTAAGGCAGTAAGGTTTGGTATCTTATTATTTTTTTTTTATTTAAATCTAGGATTATAATACCTTTGAGCTAAAAGCTCATTTACAAAGGTTCCACATTAATGGGGAAGGGTAACAAACATACAAAGGTAATACAAATTACAAGGTTGTAACAATAATAGTTTATATTAAGCCTGGACAATCTACTAAATTTCTACCAATCTTAGATTAAAATATCATTGAGAAGGAAAGCTCAATTACAAGTTACACATCAAGGAGTGAAAACAGACAAACAGAGGCGGTGTAAAACTTGAAATTAGCAAGTAAGTCAAACCAGAGAAGGAGTCAGCAAGGGCAGTGAAGTTATAACTAACAAGTGGAACAAAGAGGAGGGAAGAGAGGAGACAGAAAAGATGGGGAATGCAGCCAGGGGCCTTGTCATCGTGGAAGAGTTGTAGGGAGGCAGTAAATGCAAGGGAGGAGGGTTGGGAGTATACGGGTGGGGAGAGGCAAAGAGAGGCCTTGTCAGAAGGAAGGGAGGGCCACAGAAATGGGGTAGGGGTGCATAGATGCAGAGCATGCTTGCTGTTGGGGAGATTAGGTGTAGCAGTCACAACAACTGTTAGAGGTAAGATGTTGATGTAGCACGCATTTGAAATGGCCCACTTTAGGTTGGGTAGATATTTCCTGGTGAAGTGCTTTAAAGCAAAGAGTTGCTCTGTAGGCAATGGAGAATTGGCCATGAGTTGTTTGAAAATGAGGAACGAGGAGGAAACGGGAGCCGAGCTTTACGTATGTTGGAAACTGCAGTGTGGACATAGCAGGTTTTCTGTATCAGGTGGTAGGAGACCAAGAAGTGCTTTTTTGGCTAACAGACAGGTTTGGTAATGAATAGTGGTCAGTGAAGTGGCTGAAATTCGCTCCACAAAGCAATACACATCGCTGGCAATCTGCATAGTACTCTGCAATGTGAAGCGGAGTACTTCACATCATAATGAGGATCGCAAAGTCGTTGATTTTAATGCACTTCGCTTTACTCCACCTTCCCCCATCCACTTCTGTGCCCATTTATAGGTGAAATACATTGATTATAATGCACTTTGTATCACTTCACCTTGTTTTCTGGCCCCAAGGTGAATTTTGCATTGATTCATGGAACTGCAGATCATATGGTCTCTAGATTGTTCTGTACAGCCTCAGTTCTGTCTGTGTAGTGTGTGTAGTGGTAGACTAGTTGAAGACAGTTTGCTGTCAGAGCTCTGAGATTGAAACCCTATAAAGTTGTTAAAAAATCCTTTTTGAGCCATCTTTGTGGCTTAAAACATAGTACATCAATTGCAGCAAACTCCTGTACTCATATCATCGAGTGTTTATTGTTTCTGTGTGGATTTGACTGTTAATTTTGAACTTTCAGTCTGTGTACTGAGAGACAGGTGAAGTGTGCTTTGGGGGAGGGGAGTATCTGGTGTGGTGTAGGTAGATTTAGATTAACTGGGCGAAAAAGGCAGTCTTTTTGTTTTGGTTATATTTTTGTTGTATAACTGTGTTAACATACACACAGTAATATTTTCAGTAATTCTTGACATTTGTTTACTGAATTTTGTGTTGCAGCAGTGCATAATTGCAGTTTGTTGTAAAGTTCTGGTTATATTACTGAAGTTTTCAATTTGCCACACATTACTTGTGTGTGTGTGTTTGTGAATGTATGTGTGACATCATGTGTGCCATCAAATCACAGTTCACAGACACCTTTTATTGTACCACTAAGTAATTGCAGCAGTGTGAACCTACTATCCACCGCAGCTGCATGATTTTCTACTGCTCTGTGGTCAGAATTGTGGTATATTGATTGTGTACTGTTACTGTAGTGCACTGCCCACTTTCCAACTGGCAAAAGGTGTTCTTTTCCATATTTGATTTGGATTGTGACTGTTGTGTGCAGCAGTGATTAAGGAGTTGTTTTGACTTTGCATCTTCATCTTTTTCTTGATTGCGCAGTGCAATCTAATCTGTCTGTGCTTGCCTTTGGATCTGCTTAGTTTGCATTCTACATCTGCAAGCCGCTGTTGTTTTTGGCTTCACACATCACTTCCACCATGCCAGAGTGAAAGTTCCAAAATTTAAATAGGTTTAAACTTTTCTTGGTGATCCCCCAAAATGCCCGCAAAGAGATGTGCAAGCAAAGCTGTTTCTGGCCATGACACTGCTGCCAGGGGAAAGATTATCTGTGGATGTGGTAGTATGCAGAAGTGCATAGGTGATGTGCGGAAAGGGTTTTCTCCATCAATATTTTTTACAGTGCAATTTGTAGCTTCTCTCATAGTTGGAGGAGATGATGATGTCCCAGCTGATGGTGTTAGTGCAGTTTCTACTGGCATGAGTATTGCTACCTCAAGTTCCACTTCTGACCATTTAACTTTGTCAGAAAATATAGTTGTCTAAAGCAATGAGTGACAGTGCAGATGATGTCATTCCCCCTGTCCCCAGTAACATCCCCATGGTAGTTGAACATGATTCTGATCATGGCGACAATGATGCACAATGTCACATTTATTCCACTGCAGTGGAGGTCATGCCTTTCCTATCCAATGATTCAAAGTGTGGTGCAATAATATCAAGTGATGATGATGATGATGTTCCTGTGGCTGCAACATGTAGTCCACATGACACCATCCAAGTAGAAAATGTGGATGCGGATCATGATCTTTCTGAGCTGGAGTACTGTTGTGCCTCTGGAGAAAGGTGGTGCTTAAACTAAATGAAATTGAATGAAAACTGAATGAAACTTACATGATATTTTATTATGTGCATATGCTTTTAAATTTATAGACATGACACTGTATTCATTCTAGCAGGACCCGGGTATTCTGAGTCTTATACTGCTGGACACTTTGAAATACATGCAGCATTACTAACAGCTTGTGCTACACAATTGAATTAGGTGATTGCTACAGTGTTGTGAGTGCCGTTTCAGAATGCAGACCTACTTCTGAATCTGTGTGAGTAAATGCTTGCGCCTGTGAGTGGGCGAGTGTGTGGGTCAAGGTAGAGATGTGTACAGAGACACGCTCATCTGCACGTGTTCTGCGTATTCAGTGTGGTCAGTGGGGACTTTAACAGCTTGTTACCCCTGATACCCAAATATTAAAGGATTAGCAACGTACTGGTGCTTGTACCCATGTCAGGATATCCATCTAGAGTGTTTTGGTGTTTGAATAACAGTTTAAGGTACCATTCCCCGAAGCTGGCAAGTTTTACCACACACAGCAGTTGTTGGTTGTATTCTGTACTGACTTAATAGGCACTGATCTGTAATTATACAATGGCAAGGAAAATTCATCTATTCTGATTGGTCAGTGTGCACCTGGCACAGTGATGATATTACACAATAACATCACTGTATTAAGTCCAGGCTCACACATGACCACATGACACACCATAAAACCATGCCTCTCCTACAGAATTTACTGCTGCTCTCTGCCACTGCTATAAAAAAACTGCAGCCCCCCCCGCACCCACAATGTAGGCTTACAACATAAAACCTCCCACCCACCTCATACCTACATTTTTTTTCTTGTGTTCTGCTGTTCTTCTTCTTTTTTTTTTTATTCAGTTTATTTTTGACACAATAACAATACATGAATTGTACAACCCTGTGCCAGTGGATATTTACATATTAAATGTGCCATTAGTATACTAACAAATTTAACAGCCGGTATTATTGAGGTACACAGAACTGACATAACCTATAACAAATTGACCAGCATAATAATTTTACCCAGCACAACCTCCACATCCACTTCCTAAACAGCATCCACCTGCTAATTGGGATATAGCAAGGAATCTCCATAAAAGGGAAGACATGGAAGAACAAGTACATCTAGCAAGAGGATAATTCCTATGACTAGGTCTTAGCTTGCCATGTAGCCAAGACGGTACCCAGTGGACCCCACTTGGAGTCATATGATTGAACTCTGTTACTCATCTTGGCTATATGTAACTCCAACTGTAAAGCAAGCATTATCTCTCTGTACCATTCTATAATTGGCAGGGTAGTAGTGTCCTTCCAGTGTCTCAGGATAACAGCTTTTGCCGTGGCCGATATGATGGCCATATACAATTTAATTTGTTTGGTCATACCAGTATGAAAACAATTCAACAAATAGATTTCTGGTATAAAAAGGTCCTCCAAACCTGTAATCCATGATAATGAGGCACTAATTGCCTTCCAAATTGATTGAATCGTAGCACACTCCCATAGTACATGGTACAAATCTCCCTCCTCGGTTCCACATCTAATACAGGTAGGCGATGATAGTTTACCCATTCTGTAAACTTTAATCGGGGTGTAGTACATGTTGTGCATAATGTTGAATTGCTGAAGTTTGTATCTGTCTTGTCTAATGTTTTTGCAGTTGTTTGCCCATATCTGTTCCCTTGTTCCCCTATCATCTGTCATCCCTAGTCTTTGCCTCCAATAATAACAGACACCAGAAGGAAGGTTATCATCTATCCTTTGCAGTAAATTATAGATTCTAGAAATATAGTGGGGTTGATCAGCTACTTTAAGTAATAAAGACAGCTCAACCCTATTTTCTACCCATGCTTCCATTTTGTGAAATTGGGCCTTTATTGAGTCACCAATTTGTCGAAACTTGAAGTTATGTCCTTTTAATTCTGGGAATTTGGTGCAGGCACACTCATACGATATTAACTTCCCCTGAGGAGCCAAGTCCCCCAGCCTTAGTCCCCCCAGTGGCCCCCAGAACCTGGATGGGATTGGAACCCGCTGTATTAAGAAGTGAATGTTCTGTGTCAAAGCTTGCTCTGGTGAGTTCTGCCAGTTAACTCTAAAGAACGTCTGAGCCTGCTGCAGAGCTTTTAACGACCACCCAACAGGGGCGTCTTTTAACGGCTTGGGAAGAAGTTTAATAGTGGTGTAGGCAATCGTATTTAAAGATATCGAATATTTAAGAGCTAAGTCTCTCTCAATGTAGAGCCAAGAAGGCACATAAGAGTGTGAGGTCAATGGAGTGTTCGGTTTGTTCCCTTGCACTATTTTGCTGATATGTGAGGCAATGTAATATTTAAAGAAGGAAGGGAGGGCAAGGTCGCCCGACCTCTTTAGGCCTGTGAGTTTCTGGTATGATCTCTTGACCGCTTTCCCTTTCCATAAAAATACATTAAGCATTTTTTGTAAGTTCTCGAACCAGGATCAAGGCAAATAGCATCCCAACATATTTAAAGGGTAGAAGATCCTAGGTAATATATTCATTTTAACCATTTCTATTCTGGCCCATAATGACAAGGGCATTAGGTTCCACCTAGCTAGATCCTGTTTATTAGTTTTAACAAGATTGTGAAGATTCTCCCTAATCATTGAGCTAATCTCTCTAGTGATCTTAACGCCGAGATATGTCAACTTTTTTGGTTCCCAAGACAGACCATACTCCCTTGCTATATTTGGGTAACATCTATTATTCAGAGGGAAAAGCTTTGTCTTGGAAACATTGATTTTATAATTGGAGACTCTGGAAAATGTTGTAATTTCATGTAATATTGCTGGTATGTCCATTTCCCGATCTTCTAAGTGCATAAGCAAATCATCTGCATAGGCAGAAATAAGGTATCGTCTGCTACCCATTTTAATTCCCTTAATCTCTTGTGATGCCATTAGCCTATGAATCAGGGGTTTGAGGTATAAATTAAACAAGAGCGAAGATAATGGGCATCCCTGTCTTTTGCCGCATGCCAATGGAAAGGAAGCTGACAGTATACCGTTGCACCATATCTGTGCTGTGGGCGTACTGTATAGGACCCGAACCCAATTTAGTAATTCTTTAGGCAGACCAAAGTTGGCAAGTACTGCAAAAAGAAAATCCCAGGATACTCGGTCGAATGCCTTTTTGGCATCCAATGCCAGTAACGCTGCTGGATACTGCAAGCCTTGAGCATGTGCGATTAAATGGTGGATCTTACGTAAATGATCGCTTGACAGCCTACCACTCATGAATCCTACTTGCACATCACTAACCAGGCTACTCATTAGTGGACCAAGTCAATTAGCTAATATTTTGGCCAGTATTTTGATGTCGACATTCAACAATGATATTGGACGATAACTGCCAGGTAGGACAGATCTCATCCTGGTTTAGGAATTAGAGTGATGAGAGCCTCTAGAAAAGATGATTCCGAGATACCCTCTCTGAACCAGGAGTTATATACCTTGGTTATAATGGGACAAATTATATCCGCATAAACCTTATAAAAGTTAGTAGTTAGACCATCAGGCCCAGGAGATTTGTCCCCAGCTAGTTGGGAGATCGCTAAATTCACCTCTGTTTCTTGTATTGGGGATCCTAACTGCATCGCCTCAGAGTTTGCAATCTTAATCAGGGAAACTGAGCCTAGAAATTCATGAATTTCCACAAGGGTTGGTCTATCCTTTGACCTATTAGAGTAAACCCGCTGGAAATACTCCCTGAACGTGGCAGCAATTTCCCTTGGATCCTTTACTACAGCATCTCCTCCATCCCTTTGTATTGCAGCTATGAATCGGTTAGAGTCTAACTGCTTTAGTCTAAGAGCAAGTAATTTGCCTGCCCTTTCCCCAGACTCCAGATACCTTATTTTAGTCCTGCGGAGGCCTAATTCTGCCTTCTGCATCATAATTGCCGAGTATTGGGTTTGAAGTTGATGCAATTTAACCCAGTCTGCCTCGATTGAGTGTTGTGTAATATTGTTTTCCAGGGCTCTAATGGCATTCGTGATTTCCTTTAACTGCATCTTGGATTTCTTAGCCCTGGTAGCAGATATTCTAACGCACTCGCCCCTGAGCGCACATTTTAGAGCTACCCAGACAATATCTATATTAGGAACAGAGTTAAGATTGCTGACAAGAAAATGGGATATGAAGTCCCTTAGGTGTCCCTGAATGAAGGGCTCCTGTAACAATTGATTATTAAATCTCCACATGAAGTCCCTCTGTATACTGTGACTTGGTACAAATTGAATGGAGACTGAGGAGTGATCAGATATAACCCTGGTGTTGATTCTGGCATCTGAAATCGAGGGGAGTGCACCAATGCTAACTAGAAAGTAATCAATTCTAGAACATGATTTGTGTGGGGTAGAGAAAAAGGTATATTGCCTTACTTTCCCATTGGACAGCCTCCAAACGTCTGTGAGGCCCAAATTCTCCATCACCTCTCTCAAAGCTGTCTGAGCGGGGGAGAGTCCTACACGCTTATTATCGGTTCTGTCCAGATACAGATGTGGTGTTATATTTCAATCCCCTCCTATTAGCAGTTTTAATGATGCATAATTATTTAAAACATCTAACAGTTGTGTAAAAAACTGCAGGGAATCCATATTGGGGCCATAGACTGATTCAATAACCACTTGTTCAGAAACTAAGGTTCCAACTAGGAAGATATATCGGCCTTGTATGTTCCATATCTCCTTCTCCAGCTGGAAGGGAGTCCTTTTGTGAAATAAGATGGCTACTCCTCCTTTGTTTGAAGAGATACCTGCCCCAAACGCTTGACCCACCCAATATTTAGTGAATAGCTGGGTATCTTCTCTATGAAGATGTGTTTCTTGTAAACATACTACATCACTGTTAAGAGTTGACAGATGCTTCAGTACAGTTTGCCTTTTGCATCTATCTCTATCTCCCTTGATGTTCCAACTTACAAGGTTGATGCCCCCTTCATCATCCTCCAGGTGTTAAAGGTAACATCCCTTTACAATTATCCCCTAATATGTGTCCTCCAGTTGATATCGCTATCCATGTCATCCCAAAATATTAGCATGTGAATGCTGTATCTTCCAACACCCCCTATCCCCACACAAACCCATCCCCCCCTAATTTCCACAAACAACCCCAGTTCTAACAACTGCACTATCATCTCACAACGTCGTGTGATGAAACTACCAACCCAGGTGCATAGCAGCCCCTCCTCCAGCCCAGCTCCCGATCTAATTAACAGTACTGATCCTAATAATCTGGACCTCACAAGTTTAACCAAGTGAAAACACTTAAACAGGGTGCATGAAAGTCGCCCTTAGAAAGCATATAGACAGCTGCCTTCCATTGCTATCAGCATCATTTGAAACATGCTAGCAGTGCTCTATTAGAATAGTAAATGAAACTGTTCCTAGTCTATTTCTCCCTCTAGTGGGAGGTGGACAAGCTGCATATAACAGTAACCTGTAATGAAACATTTTTAACTGAACAAGTAGATTAGGCAGCAATCAAATAAACAAGCCTAATATTTGTTTTCAAGTTATGCACTAACAAAAACAGTGATGCAAAAACCTTCCCCGAGCCATTAAAGACTTGGAAGCCAAGAATGTACATAGAAAAAGTCTTGTGTTGCCACGATTTTCCCGGTGTCCCTTGCAGGGAACTTATCCGTTCATTCCCAGGGCAGCAGAGGCTTTCTAAAATTGTAAAACAGCCATAACAAACCCTGTATACGACAAATGTTCCTTAAAGAACTGATGTAAACTCCCTGAGTAGTAGAGCTTGTCACTGCCCTCATAAGTTTCTAGTTTCAGTCGTGAGTACCACTAGTTCTGAGTCGCCAGTGCGCTGATGACCAGACTTGACAGGGAGAGAAGTCCTCAGGAGCCTACTAACGATGGCCATGTTGAATCACCGATGCACTGGCCATTGACTAGATTTCCTGCTCGCCAGTGTGATCAGTCGACAACTTCAGGTAATAAATGTAAAATTACAAGGCTCTCTGGAGGGCAGGTTTTCCATGTACTTGAAAATTAAGAGTACGGCTCAGTCCACTTCCATAGGAAGGAGAATCAGCCAGCTGGGGGTACCTACTGATCAGGATACCTTAGTGAACATGTTAAAGGGCAAAAAACTCTAATTAGGGATAACTCAAGTTAGGAGATCAGCATCTCTCCCGCGTACACTTATCTTGGAGTCACACTCTTCGGTTAGATTGCTTAATGCTTTGACTGACTTGATTGTGCCACCGATCCTTCACCTAAACAACTCTGGCAAGGCTTTTTTAAGCTCGGTTTGTGCAGCCTCCACTGACTCGTAAGAATGCCATTGCTCTTTTATTTTGACTTGAAGTAAAGCTGGGTATTTAACCCTAAATTGGAAACCCGCGGCTATCAGCTTGGAGACAATGGGGTGCAAGTCTTGTCTTTTAAGTCGCACAGAGTGGGGTAAATTGTGAGCTATTCTAATCTTTTTACCCTCCCAGGAAATTTCTTGTATTGATTTAACTTTGCTCAGTATGTGCTGT
Source organism: Neoceratodus forsteri (assembly GCA_016271365.2). NCBI lineage: Eukaryota > Metazoa > Chordata > Ceratodontiformes > Ceratodontidae > Neoceratodus > Neoceratodus forsteri. Next base: position 938,237,702 of record CM028129.1, on the reverse strand, counting down.
TTGTCCAAGTAGTTCAAAAGCTTGCAGATGATCGGTCGCGGTAAAGCACCTGGGGGGGGGCAAAGTGATCTATGGGCCCTTTCTACCGTGTAGCTACCATTTGGAGGTGGACCCGCAATCTTTTCAAAAAGCTTTTGAACAAACTGTATGGGCACTGTACCCTCCTCTTTTTTGGGGATTCCGATTATAATTAAGTTATTTCTTCCGCTCCAACCCTCCAGGTCTTCGAGCTTATCTTCGATCTTCTTAATTCTTTTATTGAGGGGTGGCCCTTTCAAGATCATGCTTGTCCACTCTGGCTTCCACGGATTTAATTTTGATCTCGTTGTCCCCTACCCTCATATTTATGGATTCCAGAGCCAATTTAAAACATTGGATTTCCGTTGAGATCTCATCGATCGAGGATTGTAGTGGGGCAATTATCTCTAGAAACCTTTCCTCCGTTAGCGCAGAAGGCCCCGAGGTTGATTTGCTGGGTCCCTGGCGAGGGCGCTTTGTGGCCTGTTCTTTCTCCGGGGAGGGAGGCGGCGTATGTTTTGCCGGTTGTTTTTTAACAAAGGCTTCAATTTCAAGAATATTTGTGATATTGGACAGCGACTCCAACACTTCACTAGTAGTTGCCACCCAGAAGAGCACAATTTTATTTTAGTTGAGGGCTGTTAAACCAGGCTGAAAACGGAGCTGATCAGGCGAGCTGCTATTCCTAGGCTGCCATCACATGACCCCCCCCCCGCTGTTCTTCTAATAATAATGAAGCCTGCAACTGCATAAATAAAATTGTACCTCAAAATGCTGCTGTCTGCTGCTCCGTCATTACCGGGTGTCTCATATTTCATGGACTGTTGCGGTCGGCCGCCGATTGCCTGAACATCATTTTAAAGTATAACAAATATAATAATTAAGTAAAATAATGCCAATTTTAAAAGAAACGGCTCTTCCTTCTCCCGGTTGCCACCAATGTTGTGCGAGCACATGGCCACTGTAAACTCGCAAGCTGCACAGTTCCTGAACAGCTTCACAGCCAGAAATATAAACACACTCAGTTTAAAATGTGGAAAAAAACATGTTAGAAATTCTCCCCTTCAAGCACCATCCTTTATAATGTGCAGCCAACAACAGAGAAGGTCAGAGGGGAGACTGATAAAACACAGCAGCACAAGAAAAAAGCTTTGAGATTCAGCAGGCAATATTATTCCGCAACAGCTCCACCCATGGTGGAAGAAATATTGGACTTTTTTTCAAATATACCACACTCACTAAAATCAAAGAAAAATGGACACAAAAGTATTTTTCTTTTTTTTTTTAATAAACAAACAAGCCATTGTATAATAGCAATAAAGCACTCCAGGGATGTGTGTTATTGTGTAATAATGTCACTCCTGAGGTGGTGGAAGCACTCGGCATCGCCTCATGCTTTGACCCACACCAGGAGTGACGTTATTACACAATAACACACACCCTGTCATGCCTTATTGCTTAATTAGTGAATATGGCTTTAACGATCATGATGCTGGATGCATACCTCTCAACTGTCCCTGATTTTCAGGGATGTCCCTGATTTTGCCTCAAAAGTTTGCTCTGTCACTCGTACAATTTTTATTTTTGTGACAGAAGAGTGGTGATTAAAATCACAAAATAATGTCAAATATTAAAGATTCAGACTTGTTCTTCTTCATAAAATGCATCTTAACACAGATTATCTTATTCTAGCAGCATTCTGAATGAATATTATCAATTCTTTAGATGTGTCCCTGATTTTGGGTCTTTGTCCCTGATTTTTTTAAGCCTTGTCCCTGATTCAGGAGGCAAGAGGTTGAGAGGTATGGCTGGATGGTGATGTGGGGTACAGATGTAGTAGCTGCTGCATGTATACTTTATTATCTGTTCCCCAGAACCATGACAGCTTTATATGCCCTAAATGTATTGAACACTCCTCCCTACAACAGGAGATCTCCATATTTGATTCAAGATTGCTAGCCACAGAGACAAGTCAAAGACAAATGGCTGAGCGGTTTTCCTCACATGAGCCCTTAGATTATTTAAATTAATTAAATACATGTGTTGATAGGGGTAATTTTAACAATAATGTGGTGCCCCAGGAACTCAGTCAGGGTAACACCTCCTGTTCTATAACTGCAGACACCAACTTTAACAAAGATTGCCCTAGGGATCCAGAATGCAAAACTGATGATCAATGGTATGAAGTTCAGAGTAAAAGAGTATATAAAAAAAGGTGTAAGTATGCTGGTTTTTCATTGGACACCCAAAATAAATTTAGTCTGCTTGAGAATCTATCCGAGTCAAATAATCTTGAAAATGTTCCTACTTTGAATATGGTGGAGTCTTCTGTTACCCCTTCAAGAATTGTCTTGGACACAATCAATATCTCTTCTTCTTCTTCTGTTACAGTCAATGTGACTTCCGCCATGGATCAGTCCCCATATTTCTCTATTGATACCAGTCAAAGACCAATATTTGTATTAGAGGATTCCATTATAAAACACTTAAATAGCGACATTTGTGATCATGATAAAGTAAATAGAATGTGCTCCAGTTTTCAGGGGGGGGTCATATTGCTGACATCACAGCCATGTTACCCAACATCTTAAAAAAACAGAGGAACAACTCCATTAATCATTTTACATGTAGGAACTAATAACATAGTCCGTGATGATCTTATTGATATTAAAAAAGACACCATTGCCATGGCTAACATACTAGTGGAGTTGGGATGTGAAATTAGTTTTTTGGGAAATTTGCCAATCCCTAGAGAATCTTACATGACTAATCTGAAAATCAAAAGCTATAACAATTGACTCAGTAAGTGGTGTCTTGTACAAAATCACAAATATATTACACATTGGGAAGAATTCTCAAACAGGACTGATTTATTTTGTGGGGATGCGGTTCATTTAAGCAGGTGTGGTTCTTCCATACTTGCAACACATATCATGGGATATTTAAGCTTGAATTTAAACTAATCTATTTGGGGGAGACAAAGGATATTCCTTCCTCTCTGAACAGGGGCAGATCTATGAATCCCAAACACATGACACAGTGCCTGAACTTCTTATATCTAAATGCAAGAAGTCTTGCTAATAAATTAGATGAGTTAAATTTAAGATTAGCAACTGATAACATCAACATATTAGCAGTAACAGAAACTTGGGGTGATCATAGATATAATTGAAACAACACAGTATCTGGTTATACTCCCTATATATTAAACAGAGTCCACGAGAAAGGGGGGGGTTGCTCTTTTCATTAGGAACTCCTTTCAATCCTGTAGCATTTCTTCTAACATTAAGAAAGTGGAATGTACTACCGAATCTATCCGGATTAAATTGGCATTAGATAAAATATATTCAATAATTATAGGCATATGTTACCGACCCCCTCAATCTACCTCTTATACGCTTGAGGCTATTATGTGTGAAATTGAGGAAGCATGCACAATAGGTGAAATTATACTTATGAGTGATCCCAACCTTGGAGACGTATCTTGGGAGAGCCTTACTGCCACATCCAGTCAGACCATAAAATGTGTCAGTCTCTGTCAACAATGTAATTTCACTGAAAGTATAAGTTAGCCTACCCAGGGTGACAATATTTTGGATATTCTTTTACATGATGCCAATTTATTTTTGGATAACATTGAAGTGTTGGCTCCCCTAGGAAACAATGATCATAACACTATTATCTTTGTGTTAAAAAAACATAGTTCATAATACTATTTCTGAAATAACTGTCTAATTTTATGAAAAAGCAGATATTGATTCAATTAACTTAGAACTTAAGAAATATAATCGGGAGTGCATTTTTAACACACAGCCTATTCATGAAGGATGGGATGTACTTTGTCAAACTCTGATAGGTCTGAGAGACGGATATATTCCACATAAAGTAAAAAAACTCTAATAACAAACACTGCTGTAAATGGATGAATAAAACATTAAAAAATATCAAAAATAAGAACAAAAAATACTCTAAGTATTTAAAAGATAAGTCTGTTTTAAATTGGAATTCATATTTTCTGTGTCTGAGGAAGTGCAAAATGGCTCTAAATAAAGCTAAAATCAAGTGGGAATATAATTTAGCAACTAATGCTAATAAACACAACAGAAAATCTTTCTTTTCATATGTTAATTCACTTGAAAAAAAACAACCTGTCAAGTTGGCCCACTGCAATATAATTACAAGTTAATAAATAAACCTCTTGATATGGCTAACACCTTTAACATTAAATTCTGTGAAATATTTCAATCTTCCCTTAATAAACTAACTCCAGTATCAAGTTATGACCCACCTGTTACTATCTCAAAAGAGAACATTCTATCCAAATTAGCTTTGCAGAAAAGCAAAACTAGCACATCCCCCGATTTCTTAGCTGGTCATTATTTATATTTATTAAGACTTTCCCATATTGATCCACTTTGGTTATTGTTTAATAAATGTTTAGCCCTTAATTTTGTCTTTAGTTCATTGAAAACAGCTTTTGTTATTCCAATTCACATGAAAAGGGCCCAAAAATAACTAAGAGAACTATAGGCCAATCAGTTTAACATCACCTCTCTGTAAAAAAATGGAAAGCATAATATAGGGCATGATGATGACCCAGTAATAAGCATAGGTAGCCATGGTAGTCAGTTGCAGTCCAAGTGTGTCCTGCCTGAAAAATCATGTAGCACACCCCCCATTTCAGGGCTTAAAAAAACAGAGTCCAATAAGCAGCATTAGGGACCTATTAAAAGTAGGGTATCACAATCCCTTGTTTGGCATTTTTTTGTTTAAGATACAAATGATGGTTCAGTTGCTATTTGCCAGCTTTGCCATGCGCGTGTGAGTTGAGGTAAAAAGAGGAGACATCTTGGCATGGGGGGCAGCATACACATCTTAAGAACAGGCACATGGCACTGTGGACCTGGCACACGATGACAGCTAATGCCATAGTGTGGCATTCACCCTCATCATCAACCTTAATGAGCATGTTATCCCCTTCCATGACTGTAAGAGCAAGTAGAAATGTCTGCAGTAGTGATGAAATGACAGCAGAGGATTACTACAGGCATGATGAGGTGGAGGATAATGATTTTGAAATCTTGTCAAGTGGTGTTCAGAGTAGCACTGGTGGTGGTGGTCAATGTCTAGTGCAAGTGGTAAATCAACCTCTGTGTAAATCTGGGAAAATAACTTCATTTGTGGATATGTCGCCTGTGCAGCTGTCTTCATGACATGTCCCCCCCATCCATTCACAGAGCAGAGACATTTGTCACACCCTGTGCAAAAACATGTAAGTCAGCTCATGTTGCAGACTGTTTTGGCCTGTAAACTGAAGTACCTACCCAATCATGCAGTGTCTCGTGAACTTAATGCTGCTGTAGCAGAAATGCTGGCAATTGATCCTTTGCCTTTCTCCTTCATGGAGAATTCTGGATTCTGGTGGTTTGTGGCACATGCCTGTCTGAAACGGAAAGTCCCATCCAGGATATATTTTTCCACCAGTGCTGTCCTCGAGTTATACCGTACTGTGGCCGACTCTGTAAAACATGTCCTACAACATTCCTCCTCTCCATTCATCCATTTAAGTATGGATATGTGGACAAGTGGCAGAACAGCAGGCAGTTCATATTTGTGTATAACTGCACATTGGGCGCAGGTGCTGGTGGTTGTTTGTGCTGGTGGTAGTGTGAATAAGCAGTGTAGTAAGGTGGACTGTCATGGTAGCAATCTTCCCAGAATTCGACAGCATGCAACGCTTGCTGTGTACAGTGTGACCTGTTCACACACTGATGAAAATATGCTGGACTTGCTACTGCCTGAAACTGATGAGTGGCTGAATCCCCTGTCCCTGAGAGCTGAGTTTATAATAAGTGACAATGGTCAAATGTGGTTAAATGCATCACGGATGGTAGCTTTGTTCGGGTTCCATGCATGGCCCACTGTTTAAATCTTGTGATGCAGGAGTTTCTTCAGTACCCTAATATAAAGGAGATGTTGACAGTTGTACGCCACATCTGTTCTCACTTGTCATGCTCTACAAATGCCCATGACCAGCTTCGGCAGCTGAAGATCCAAAACAGCTTACCACAGCACTGCCTCAAGCTGGAAGTTGTCACCTAGTGGAACTCCACTTTAATCTTGGCAGAGAGGTTATATAAACAATACAAAGCCATCTCAGAATATCTTGTCATGCACACTGACCGTGAGACTTTTGGGGCCTCCATATCTCTCACGACTGAAAAGTGGTGCCTCATGGACTCTGTAATGACAGTTTTGAGGCCTTTTGAATATGCCACACAGGGAGTGAGTGGTGAGTTTGCCTCCATTAGCCAATCAGTTCCACTGCTGAGGGTGTTGAGGCAGACATTGCTGAATCTACAGCATAGCCTTGATGGTTCTGGAGACTGTGCTAGCAGTGTGCTCCTGAAACACATGCTGACACTATTCAAGCACAATTGGTACATCTTGAACATTCAGCTGAGTGATGACTTTGCAATAGCAACAATGTTGGACCCATGATACAAACATGGAATTGTCTTACCACTGGAGGGAGGGCCCGAACAGGTAAAAAATGTCAGTGGGCAACTGGTGTACTTGGTTCATGGGGCACATAAGTCACGAGCCAAGGTCTGCAAATCTCAGCAGCATAATTAGGCTGACAGTCAGTTTGGAGCAGTATCAAGCACATTCTGTAAAGGGACTGCAGTTCCAGATGGTCTGTCATCAAAAGTAGTTGTCATTAACCCATTTTAATGTGCTTTGTGCCAAGTTGGGATTTGTGACAAATAATTCCGGAGAACAGAATTATGCATCAACCACTGGACTTTGTGCAGCACAGTGAATGGTTGACTCATATTTAGCTGAAAATAGGCATCTGTTAATAACTGATGATCCTCTTTTATACTGGAGTGGAAAGGTCAGTGAATGGCCAGAGTTGACCTCAGTGGCACTGAAGTACCTGACATGCCCATCATCCAGTGTAAGTGTCAAAGGGGTATTCAGTTCAGTGGGTGCAGTAGTACCGGATTGTCACACAAACCTCTCCCCTGCAAATGTCAGATTGCTGACATTCATAAAAATGAATAAGGGGCACATACCAGCTCAAACTGCAATCTCAGTATTCGTGCCCCAGCATAAGCATGGTTGTGCTGCTGATATTGTGAAAACGGACCATCCTGGTGGCACTGGCAGCATTAAACAGCCTACTAGTGAGGTAGACGATGACATGATGGAGAAAGAATTCCCTAGTGGGCATAATTCATACATTGATGACTGCGTGGGCAGCTTTCTGTACGAGGGTGATGATAAGGTTGATGTTGGTAGGTTTTAAGTGAAATGGTTAAAGGCTCTCACATTTTGTCTATGGTACATGTTTTTTTTTTCATAAAGTTAAAGCAGTGTCCCACTCCAAATGACTCAAATTATATTTTTAACACAGTGCACACTATATCACTACCACCACCCACCTGTGTGTGTCTGACAATGATAGTGAATGTGTTGCAGGCTGCAGCTGTTCCCCCATGACCACCACCAGAAAAGTGCAGTTAGCCAAAGCCACCAGATGCAAAGAAATGTGAGAGGGAATGTCAAAATGATGTGCCCCCATGACCACCGACCACCACCAACAGTACGCAAATGTTTTCCATTCTGTGTCCTGCACATTCTGTGGCAGACAGAGTTGGACAGGAGAGATCAAATACATCAGCCACAGCCACAAGGCTTATTTACTATCAATACTTTAAAGTGAGTATGTGTACTAATGTTTCATACTGTGGAACTTCCTTTAGATGTTTTATGTGTCCTGTTGATTTTATAAGACGCACTGGTCAGACATACAGTCAACTTATTTTCTTTTTTTACAGGTTAACCAACCACTGTCCTTCACTGGAGGACTATGGTACTGCAGTACTGTCTACAGCCACCTACAGGATTGGATATCCATCTTCAGACCAGTAAGTATATCAGTTTCATTTCATCATTTCTTTTTGGTTTTTCATTTTTTCAAAACAGTGCAAATTCGACTGACAAGTCATATAAAATAGATGTAATGACATGTACATCACATAATATATTTGTCATGCACATTACACACTATATTGCTGCAGCAGCCATGCCAGTGCAAACATAGTTTGTTCCAGGTTGTGAATTCACATGATGTGTTTTCAATGTAACTTGAGTTAAGACACAGTTAGGGACAGTGACACGGTGTATGGGTTACAGGTACTGAATTTGTGATGATGATTTGGTCCTCATTTGGCTTTGGCTCAGCTTGTTATCTGTTAATCAGCATATATGACAGGATGGAATAGCTACACTTTAAACATGTGTTGCTGCAATCAAGTACTAATAACTCCTTGTTCGTCTCTTTTAGGAGTAAACTTTCTGATGCTGTGTGCTGTCACTGCTGCTTTCTTCGAATAACAAGTTCAACATCATACCTCCCAGGCTGGAAGACATGACGCATCAAGTAGTATGAATCCATGACCATGCTCATCAGTACTGGATGGAGGAGGATGCAGATAAAGCCTGTGAAGAATTTAACAAACTGTATACCAAACAAATATGAAACTTTCTTGAAATTGAAATGCCACCCCCCAAAAACACTTACCTTCTCTGACTTGATAGTATTCCAACATCACAATTATTCATCAAGCACAGAAATGTGCACACCAAGTGCAACTATGTGACCTGTAATACAAAACAAAGCAATGATTATATATATACATATATATATATATATATATATATATAGAAAGAGAGAGAGAAAGAGAAAACAAATGTTATATATATATCACACAGTTAAGGTCAGGTTCTATCAAAAACAATGATGGTGCCAGGCAGGTACATTAATCGACTTACCAAGGGTAGTATTAGTATACACACAAAGTGCACCCCCTCCTGTTGGAGTCAGTACAGCCCACTTTGGGCAACCAACAGCATTCTTAGTCTCATCATCTTGGACAGTAAACTCAATGGTCAGGTCAGGTTATCCTTGTTGCACACCATTTGGTAAGACACTGTGCATCATCCCATCACAGTCATGTCAACTGCAGCATTTCATGTAATCCCAACAGCAGCAGCAGGACACTTAGTTCTTATTGGAGTGTGGAGGCTTTGCATTGCTTGTTATGCTCTCATTTCACTTTGTCTAGACTGGGGAATTTTCTGGACACAAGATAGTAGCATTTTAGGGACGCACATTAATTCTGGTGACTGTGTGTGACCACTGCACACAACACTGACTGCACCATTAATTCTCGGAGGCTTTGCATTGCTTGTTATGCTTTCATTTCACTTTGTCTGGACTGAGTAATTGTCTGGACACAAGACAGTAGCATTTTGGGGATGCACATTAATTCAGGTGACTGTGTGTGAGTGTGAACACTGTGCCAAACACTGACTGCACCATTAATTAATTCCATTCCTAGTTATATTTCAACTTCAAAATGTCTATTTCCAAAAATAAATATTTTTGGAGCCTCAGTAATGTTTACTTTCTGTTGAGGTATCGTGAAGTGTTTGTTAAAAAGCAGGACTGAGCAATGCAATAAAAATGTGCTAAACTGCATGTGTTCAGTGTAATGTCCTCTGTGTGCAGACACTGTCCAGCTTCTTGCAAACGTATATATACTGATTTGTTCCAGTGTTTATGGTATAAAGAATAAAAATAAGAATATATAATGTATACTTTATTTATACCATCAGCAGCAGCAGTGCAGTCGGTGGGCAGTGTGCACCTCAGTCAGAGTGCAAACATGACTTTTAGGTAATCATAGCACTGCTCACTCCAGCTTTTCAACAAACCATACCTAAATGACATGAAATATTGCTGAGAGACCCAGAATATTTCATGATGTAAAGACATTATAAAGTCAGAAAATATATAATAGGTCCAGTCCACTGCCACCACACTGTGCTACCACATTTCTTCATTGCATTTTTTGTTCTGGACTAAGTAATGTCTTTCTAGTTAAGACTGGCAGTGGCAGTTTTGCAGCAAGTTGCTGTACACCACGGTATAGCACCAGTGGTAGCACAGTGTGGTGCCTGTGGACTGGACCTGTTATACATTCTGACTTTGTAATGTCTACACATCATAAAATATTTGTGGTGCTGCAGCAATATTTCATATCTGTTGGGTACGGTTTCTTAAAAAGCAGGAGTGAGCAGTGCTATGAATTGATCTCCTAAAAGTCATGTGTGCACTGTGACTGAGGTGCACACTGCCCACTGACTGCACCAAGACCTCTGAAGACATATTATATGGCTTTGTCCACTGTTGCTGATGGTACAAATAAAATATACATCATATATTCTTATCTTTGTTCTTTATACCATAAACACTGGAACAAATCAGCATATATATGTTTGCAAGAAGCTGGACAGTGTCTGCACACACAGGACATTACACTGTACACATGCAGTTTAGCACAGTATTATTGCACTGCTCAGTCCTGCTTTTTAACAAACACTTCATGACAGAAAGTAAACATTACTGAGGCAACTAAAATATTTGAGGGTAAACATTCTTAACTTGGAATATAACAGGGCCATAAGAATCACTCTGCACTATGTGGATGGCTGTTGGTACCCAATACCTGGCTCCACAAGTGCAAGGAAAACACACAAAGCCACCACTCCATATGAATACATGCCACACAAAAAAAAATCAATGATACTGCAACCTTATTGATGTCAAAACAAGGCACACACAAATACCCACTGTGCTTTGCCGCTTAAGCCTTCATGAGGCGCACCACTGAAGCCCCAAATAGCAAAATGCAAGGCTCATTACTGTGTGCCTTGTTTTGTCATAAATACAGTTGCAGTAGCAGTGAAACTTTTTTAGTGGCATATATTCACGTGGAGTTACGGATTTCTGGTTTTGTTAAAGGAGTAGTCAACACAAAATTAGAAAAAACATATGTTATGCAGGACACTTCTCATTTGTATGTAAAGTCCTACTGCATCCCTCCCTCTGTCTGCTATTAGGAATTTTTACTAAATTAGCCTGCTACCTTTATGGTAGTCTTATGAGCCCTGTGGATCTTCTTCATGTAAAATTGGTGTATTGCCTTCATCTCTCTGACATTGCACTCTGTCATGTGACAGTGATGTAGCATAGCCCATAGATTTACCATATGCACAAATGCAGAGCTGTGTAACTGTTCTTATGCAGTGACACCAAGCGACAGCTGTTACAGTTTAGCATGCATCTCAGAGCTAGGTGGGTGGGTCTTCTGTACGAAAACTGTTGGTCATTTACACAGCTCTGATGTTCTGAACTGTGCATTTGATAAATCAGTGAACTATTCATCACTGTCACATAACCTGAAACTCTTGTGTCAAGTAAATAAAAACAATAAAGTGATTAAACACGAAGACACAATTTAGTAATTTAGTAAAAACTCCTAATAGCAGACAGAGGGAAAGCCACACTAGGGGAGGGACTTTAAATGCACATCAAAATGCTCTGCATAACATATGCTGTTTCAAATTTGGGTTGGACAACTCCTTTAAGTTGAAATAATGTTGGCAGGGACAAACCATTTTAACTTAAAACAAGGAAAATCAAAACTGTGCACACCCACTTAACAGAAGGAAGGGGGGTGGGTTAGGATACAAAGTGTCATGCATACAGAATATAAGGAAAAAGTGCATAATTAGATACAGGGGTGGGGGAATACATTTTTATGACACAGGAGGGAGGGTGGGGGGCACATGTTGGGAGGAAAAAAAAACTAGTGCGGGATCCTGTGGTGGTCCAGCAGCAGTTGGAGCATGGACATCAGCAGCAATTGATGGCCCTCTATCTGCTTCAACTGCTGCTCAACAGCACTCAACCTCTCATTCATCACATCCACTGAACTCCAGAGAACTGCGATGTCTGTCTGACTTACAAGCTGTTCTCTGGGGTCTGCAGGTGCTGCAGTTGCTGCTGCTGGTGGTGGTGGTGGTGGGGTGCTGGTGGAGCAGCAGGTGCTGCCATGGCCCTCATCCTCATCTTAGGGCCACACACAGCCTCACCCTCTGCCACAGAAGGGCCAGCAGGTGCAGGCCTGGCCCATTCTGTGGCAGCCTGTCACTCCACTGGGTGGTGGTTGATCATGTGGGTGTGCTGGCCCCCAGTCCCCAGTCCCCAGGTGAGTCACCAGGGGGCCATGGTGCACCTCCACCCTACAAATGTGGCACCTGATCAGGCTGCTGTTCTCCACAACACAATAAAAAAACTCCTAAACCAGGGAGGTGTGGGGTGGACCAGGCACAGGTGGGGGGGGCAGATGCACTGGCAGCCTGGTCACAGTTCTGAGGCTCCACACTTGGTGATGGGGGTGCAGGCACAGCCTGCTCAGGATGAGCTGGAGCTGGTGCTGGTGGTGGTGGTGCCACTGCCTGAGGAGGTGATGTTCCTGCTTCTGGGGGGGGCCTGCAAAATTTGTGTCCGGTCCAACATGAACCAGACACCTTCCCCCCACATGTGCACAGTCTTCCCTGGCCACATTGGGGTCCTGGAACTGCCCCCACTGCAGACATTCCCTGACCCTGTTCCATTTCTGTTCGACTCAACTCAGTTGACTGCCCTCCCTCGGTCTGAACAATGACATAAAACAGTCACACACAAGACACACAACACAGGCACACACAATCAGACACAGAAAAGCAACAACTTATAAAAGTAAGAAAAAAAGAAATTTGCAAGCACAAATTGAGTAAAAAAGGAGTCTACACAAAACACAAACAAATGTAGCTTTTAAAAAGCTGTTGGGTCTCTCTCTCTCTCTCTCTCTCTCTCTCTTACTCTTTCCCTAAATCTCCTAACCGCTTTCATAATCTCACTGATTTCTCTCCTCTCTCTCTCTCTCTCTCCCTCTGCACAGGAGAAAGTGAAATTATCTCCTTGCATGAGTCACTTCTTTCCTGCCTGGCTAAAGCATGTGACATACAGTACTGTAAGCCATGTGATGTGTGGGGGGCTGCCAATAGACTTGTCACTTCACCTTACTTCACGTTAAGGTGGAATGACAATGCAAAGTAATAATGACAAGGCAAAGTGAGCCTTTCATATTGGCCACTCCACATAGTGGAATGGCAATGCAAAGTGTCCACTTCACAGGCACTTTGCTGGCAAAATTTAAATTCAATTAATGTCTTGTAACGAATCCTCCCGCTAAGCTGAAGTCAGCCCATTTGAGCATAGAGCTCACAAGTATGGGTGAGACATGCAGCATCAGTGAGCAGTCTTCATGCCTTGTTGAGAGCAACAGATATCATCCAGAGGGAAAACTGGCAAGCTGTACCATAGATAGCCAGGCCATAGTCCACAACGGAGTGGATAGAACTATGAATCATGAGTCTGAGGGCACCCGGCATCAGGCAGTGCTTGTACCTATGGAGGAGACTGATCTTGATGTTGATTGGCTTGGCAACATTGTTAATATGTTGGGCATAGGTTAAGCAGCTGTCGAGGGTTACCCCAGGAAATTGGAATTGCTGGGTTTGTTCAAGTGGAATGCTTAGGCAGTTTCTAATGGTAAGTTCATGGGATCTGTGCTTGTTACGAGAGCTGCTGAACAACATGACTTTTGTCACACTATGGGCATTATTGCCAACTGCTGTATTCCATTCATTTTGTAAGAGTCTGCAGTTTCTGCTGGTCATTTGTAGTTTTCTTACCTGTGATGCTTTATGTTTAATGCTTGCTGTTGATTGCACTGGCAGGGCATCTATTGTCTTGAACTGTAGGCATTGTGCTGTTTCTTGGTGCTTGAAAAGATATGTTTGCTGGGGGAGGGGCAACTTCACACCACACACAACCCGACTCAGGAGCAGATGGTTGGACAGGCACAAGAAGCCTCAGCCAGGGCTCCCCCACACCACACACAGCCCATCTCAGGAGCGGACAGCTGGGCAGGCTGAAGAGGCTTCAGCCAGGACCCCGCCACACAACACACACAGCCAAACTTGGGAGCAGATGGTTGGGAAGGCTCAAGTGCTAAATCGCTCACTCTACCTGAAGAGCTACTGTTGAGGGGTATTTTAAATCGGAGGATGTGAGGAGATGGAATTTCCATGACCCCCTTTGGGCAATTTCTGGACAATTTTGTGCGGTTTCACCATGTGTATCAGTGGGGTTCCAGGACTTAGTGTATATGGAACTAGTATTGTGGGGATGTTGTTGATTTTGGCCTAGGGAACTGTGTACTTTAATCATCGGTATAAGCCTGTGTTGTTATACTAAGAGTGTACCTTAAATATTGCATTGGTAGTTCTTACTTACCATTTTTACTTGTTTTGTATATTTCTCTGATTTTGCTGTTCTGGCATGCCTCGTGGTCTCCTGTCCCCCCATGGGAAAGCCATGCATGTGCAGTATAAGCACTACTAATGTACTGCTTCTCCTTCTCCTCTAGGCCTTAGCCAAGACCCCCACATCACACACAGCCCAGCTCAGGAGCAGACAGCTGGGCAGGCTCAAGATGTAAATCTCCTCACCCTACCTGTGGAGCTACTGTTGAGGGGTGTTTACCCATCAATGCTTCATGTCGACTCCCGGCACACCCTCAATTTATGTTGTCACTTGGTCACGTGACTAAGTGCCCACTTCCTCACTATCAGGTTATCACTGCTGGCCTCCGGAGGTTGCTATTGATCTCCCTTGCCCCCAGTTAGTGACTGTCCCCCTCTGCTATTACCTTCCTCCCGTTTACCTCATCTCACCCACCTCTGTTCAACTACTACTCCTGGCCCTTCCTCTTAATTTACCACACACTCCCTACCACAGTCTCCAACCCATCACCCTGTGCACTGCAGGCTACAACCCTGCCACTATTCCACCTGATCTGGACTCATTTTAGTAGATACCTTGCAAATCCTTAGTCTTGTGTCTGTGTGGCCACACTGCCCCCTTGAGGCTTCCATCCTTCCTTTTGATTTGTATCCCACCATGTCCTTCTCTCTCTACTCATTGGTATGCTCCTTGTGCTCCTGACTCCCCTCCACCAAGTCATCTGCCTGTCAGCCTGGTAGGTACCCTACATTATGCAACTAGGTGGGGCTCTGCCATACCATGCCCTGTCACCCCAGCCACCTAAACCTTGCACAGCATACCTCGCTATCCCTTTTGTTGGCCATTCATATCTCCACCTTCCTAATACCTGTGATTGCCTGCACACCCTGCTGCCAGCCCCATAACCCTAATATAAAATCCAAGCTACTTAAATGTGCTCTTCTCCACCATGTTCTCCTACTCCTCCTCTTATCTGGCAATGTGCACCCAAACCCTGGCCCACCCCCGTCTCTTAGTCCCTCTGGTGGGACATCAAACTAATTCCTTCTAGCCACCATCAACATCTGTAGCCTTCAAAAAAGCTTGATATCCTTTAGGGCTGGATGACACTGATCTCACCTGATATCCTTGTGGTCACAGAGACCTGGCTTGACCCAGATACCCTTGACTCAGCTTCCCTTATTTCTGGGTACTTTATCCTCAGAACTGACAGATGAGCTAAGTGGGTAGGAGACTGTGCTCTCCATTACAGAGATTCCCTCCATGTCACTGAAATCACTGGTGCTCCCACCCCTTCCCATGGGGTTCAAGCTCTCATGGTTAAGCTGCAACCTGACTCATCCGGCAAAGCCCTATACATAGTCACTGTGTATATCCCCGCCTCCCAAAACAGCATTTTACCAGTTTTGAACTGCCTTGCCCAACTGCCCACCTCCAGTGAAATCATTGCCCTGGGTGACTTTAAAATTAATTGGTTAGCTTCCTCCTCTGCCCCATACAAAGACTGTCACCAGGTTGGACTTTACTCAAGTTGTCCAGTCCCCTACAAGGCTTAACCATAAAACAGACACCTCAACACTCATTGACCTCATATTCACAAACTGGCCCACCCGCATATCTGAGGTCTCAGTACTCCCGGATGCCCTGAGTGACCACTCACCAGTCCTCTGCAGATGGTCCTCAATAAAAATCCTGAAAAGGCCTCCCAAATATACCCTCCTACGTCGCTAAAAAAAGGGATCCCTCTCTCATCTCAAACATTATCTACTGCAATGTTACTGAACCCCCATCAACACCGCGCCATCCATAAACTGTTCTCTGGAATACTTTATCTCCATGTTTAACTCTGCCTATGACCACTATGCCTCTGTCATCAAACAGAAAATCAAAAGTCAGAATACCCCCAGCTCTCCCATGCTCTACTTGACCCCATGAAGCAACATGACAATCAGTGGCACAAAGCCAGTGAATCACCACATATGACCAGCAACTTTACAGGGAATATAAGAACAATTGTACCTGGGAAATTCAGAAAGTCAAAGCTGCCTACTATTAGGAAGCACTTTCCTCCTCTTGGGGCATAGGGTGTAAATTTTTGAATAATATTAAAGAACTGAATGGAAAATCTTCCGCTCCTTCCCAGCTCTTAGTTAATGGCTCAATTTCCCATGACCCCCTGCTGATTGCCGATACACTAAACACTTCATTTTCTGATCTTAGCGGTGTCCTTCCCCCTATTCCTTTGACCCAATGAGAGATTTGTCCCCCAATCCACACCACAAAATGATTACCCAAACTTTCAGGCTCTGAACTATCACCCCACAAGAAGCTAACCCTACTTTACCAATGCCATCTGGAAAATATGCTTTAGTAGTGAATCGCTGGACCTAGAGATAGTACTCCTCACCTTAGACTCTAATCTCTCAACTCGCCAATATACTCAACCAGTCCCTCTGCCTTGGGCAATTCCCCACATGCTGCAAAGCAGCTGTCATCACCCAAATACTAAAAAGTAGGGGTCGCACCTCCCCTGGTAACTATCGCCCAATCTTCAATCTTCCACCCCTTTCCAAAGCACTAGAAAAAATAGTGTAAGACCAGCTCTCTGTCTTTCTAAATATGACCTTCTTTGCCCTGAACTGCATGGTTTCAGGAAGGGACACAGTACTACAACTGCCCTTCTTGAATATACCACCTTCAGAAACAAAGCCCTTAACTGGGGGCATTTATTTGGATCAACCTACATTGACTTAACTTTCAAGCTCCATGTGAGGAGAGGGTCCTCTTAGTTTCAGATTGGAATTCCAATTTGAGTAAGCTAAATCACCAAACGTCAAGGTGGGACCCTTCGATTTAGTCCCTAACTTTACAATGCCTCAATGGCTACCAGCTAACTGCTTTTATACTGTGCTCCCAACAGGGATTTTACACAGGTGATTTAACTTTCAAATGCCTAAACGGCTACTGTGCTCCCAGAAGGGATATAACACAGACATTTTAAAGGGAGAATGCTATAGAGGAGCACCATAAACTCCTCAAATTCAAGTAAAACCATAAAAACAAAAAATAGCTGCTCAAACCTTTAAATTACTACACACTGGAATTCACATTTCTTATAAGGGGTGCTGCTAGATGGTAACAAATAATAAACAGAGCAAAAGGACTAGCGCACACCCTCCCCCCCCACATAGCATAACATTTAAACTTTCAAATGCCAAAATTGGCTATATTTACTTTTAAGCTCCATGTGAGGAGAGGTCCTCTTAGTTTCAGATTGGAATTCCAATTTGAGTAAGCTAAATCACCAAACGTCAAGGTGGGACCCTTCGATTTAGTCCCTAACTTTACAATGCCTCAATGGCTACTAGCTAACTGCTTTTATACTGTGCTCCCAACAGGGTTTACACAGGTGATTTAACTTTCAAATGCCTAAATGGCTACTGTGCTCCCAGAAGGATATAACACAGACATTTTAAAGGCAGCATGCTATAGAGGAGAACCATAAACTCCCCAAATTCAAGTAAAACCATAAAAACAAAAATAGCTGCTCAAACCTTTAAATTACTACACACTGGAATTCACATTTCTTATAAGGGTGCTGCTAGATGGTAACAAATAACAAACAAAAGCAAAGGACTAGCTCACACCCTCCCCCACCCATAAGCATAACATTTAAACTTTCAAATGCCAAAATTGGCTATATTTACTTTCAAGCTCCATGTGAGGAGAGGGTCCTCTTAGTTTCAGATTGAATTCCAATTTGAGTAAGCTAAATCACCAAACGCAAGGTGGGACCCTTCATTTAGTCCCTAACTTTACAATGCCTCAATGGCTACTAGCTAACTGCTTTTATACTGTGCTCCCAACAGGGATTTTACACAGGTGATTTAAAGGTTTGAGCAGCTATTTTTGTTTTATGGTTTTACTTGAATTTGGGGAGTTTATGGTGCTCCTCTATAGCATGCTCCCTTTAAAATGTCTGTGTTATATCCCTTCTGGGAGCACAGTAGCCATTTAGGCATTTGAAAGTTAAATCACCTGTGTAAAATCCCTGTTGGGAGCACAGTATAAAAGCAGTTAGCTAGTAGCCATTGAGGCATTGTAAAGTTAGGGACTAAATCGAAGGGTCCCACCTTGACGTTTGGTGATTTAGCTTACTCAAATTGGAATTCCAATCTGAAACTAAGAGGACCCTCTCCTCACATGGAGCTTGAAAGTAAATATAGCCAATTTTGGCATTTGAAAGTTTAAATGTTATGCTATGTGGGGGAGGGTGCGCTAGTCCTTTGTTTTGTTTGTTATTTGTTACCGTCTAGCAGCACCCCTTATAAGAAATGTGAATTCCAGTGTGTAGTAATTTAAAGGTTTGAGCAGCTATTTTTTGTTTTTATGGTTTTACTTGAATTTGGGGAGTTTATGGTGCTCCTCTATAGCATGCTCCCTTTAAAATGTCTGTGTTATATCCCTTCTGGGAGCACAGTAGCCATTTAGGCATTTGAAAGTTAAATCACCTGTGTAAAATCCCTGTTGGGAGCACAGTATAAAAGCAGTTAGCTAGTAGCCATTGAGGCATTGTAAAGTTAGGGACTAAATAGAAGGGTCCCACCTTGACGTTTGGTGATTTAGCTTACTCAAATTGGAATTCCAATCTGAAACTAAGAGGACCCTCTCCTCACATGGAGCTTGAAAGTAAATATAGCCAATTTTGGCATTTGAAAGTTTAAATGTTATGCTATGTGGGGGGGGGAGGGTGTGCGCTAGTCCTTTTGCTACATTGACTTAACCAAGGCATTCGACTCTGTCAGCCACACGCCCCAATCCAATTTCTGCCTCTCATGGGTCTGTCTCTGGATGCTACTGCATGGTTTAAAAGCTACCTCAGTAACAGAACCCAGAAGATCAAGTTAAACTCTACTTTTTCAGCCAGCAAACCAGTTCTTTCTGGCTTTCCCCAAGGCTCAAGTTCTGGTCTGCCTCCTATTCAGCATGTACTTGAACACTCTCCGTAAGGCCTGCTCTGGCCAGATTTCTCTGTACACTGATGATACAGTCATATTTACCAGCCACTTGAACTCCCACTCCCTTCAATCCTCCCTTCAGCGCTCCTTTTCCAAAGCTGAAGCCTGGTTCTTAGATCACCATCTTGTCCTGAACTACAAAAAGATCAAAGCCATGCTCTCCACCCACAGACAAAATAAGCATAGAAATGTTCCCTTCAACAGCCTTAAAGTCCAGGTCTCCCCGCTTGACCTGGTACCCTCCTTTAAATACCTGGGCATTACCCTCAGCTCCTCTCTCAAATATCACAAACACATCAATCTGCTGAGCTCTGCTGTCAATTCTATACTAGGTCTCCTATATAGGCATAAGGAGTGTATGCCTCCAGATGCCCTAAGCATGGCTGTGACATCATTGCTGCTCTCTCTTATTGATTAAGGG
The DNA here is from genome assembly GCA_016271365.2 of Neoceratodus forsteri. Taxonomy (NCBI): domain Eukaryota; kingdom Metazoa; phylum Chordata; order Ceratodontiformes; family Ceratodontidae; genus Neoceratodus; species Neoceratodus forsteri. The sequence goes on along the minus strand of CM028129.1, from coordinate 938,217,976 downwards.
ATTGTTATCCACTGTATGGCCAACCTCATTGCCTGCGCCATATCAAGGTCATAGTAAATAAAGCATGCTGGTTAGTTACTGGATGTAACCAGTGGACACATACCTGTAAACTCTATAGTCACACCAGCTGGCTTAAATTTGAAGGAAGACTCAAATAGCAGACCTGTCTTCAGGCCAGGAAGCTCTCATAAAACACCTCCCCTGGGCCTTCACCACCTTGTACAGCCCACCACCCTACCACAGTACACAAGGAGCTCATTGTCTGCCCCCCTCTCTGTACCTCACTGTAGGTGCTCTATGGTCCAATTCTCCTTTTTCTATAGGGCCCTCTCTGGTCAAATGAAATGCCATTGGCCATCACTCTGGAACAGTGACTAGGTCCATTTAAATCCTTACTCAGCTCAGAAATCCTTTCCCACTCCAGCTGTGACTACACTTAGTCCACTTCCTCCTCACTCATGCACTTGCTTGTCCTCTCACCCCCTGAATTTCTTTATTCTCCCCCTGCCCACCAATCCTGTGTATGCTGATCTACCCCATCTCCCTTTCCCCGTGATATACCCTGATACTGATTATCCCGTTGATTGTTGCTCACTGTTATTGTAAATACTTCCTTCACCTTAATTGACTTGGTTTGGTCAGTTACCAACCTTGAACTTGTAAATTGCTCTTTGTACATTATTTTGTGTATCCTGTCTCTAAACCTACAATGTATGTATATCTGATGTATTTCCTGTATATTTCTTACTGTATAAAAGTGTATGTATATCTGACATGAAGTCCTTGCAAAGGAGTCCTTGACTCAAAGGTTGCAGTTCCAAATCCTTAAATAAATAAATAAAAATGAGGTGCATAGGGTGCTGTTGCCCTTTCCCCATATATCAGTTTAAATGGGCTGCAAATAAATTGAATTTCTGACTGAGAGCTTGGATTCCCTCCTTTGTGAGATGAAGGACATCAAATCAAAAGAACCCCCTCTCCGAGAAGTAGTGCCATTCTCCCACAAAAGTGTGTCCCTGTTCGCAACAACAGTCTCTTAGCCAGGTGTTGAGTTCCTTGATTTCCTTATCTCTCATTTTCTGCCTGCTGCCTCCCTTTTTCCATACAGGCACAATCTCAGAGAAGGAGATGTGGGATGAAAGAGAAGTCAACTGTAGGAAAGATTTGGGTGGCACAGAGGAACAGCGGGTGAAACTAAAAAAGGGGATAATGAAGGCAACAAACCTCTGCAAGAGGCAAGTAAGCAAGAGCAAGACAAAAAAGATACTACTATGGTTCTCAAAAGAGGTGGCCAGGAAGGTAAGGGCAAACAAAGTTAGCATTCATGAGGTATAAGGAGACACAGAGGGAGGAGGATCGGGAGATATATCAGGAAAAACTGAGGTAGACAGCGAAAGCAATTTGGAGAACAAAGGCACAGAGGAGATAATAGCACAGGCAGTAGAGAAAGGGGACAAGACATTTTTTCAGGCACATACTGTAAGCGAAATGAGAAAGACCAGTAGAGGGACAGTAAGGCTTAGGAAGAAGAAGAAGAAGAAGCAGAAGAAGAATCAGCATTTATATAGCGCTTTTCATACATCCAAAGTGCTTTACAAGCAATCAAGCAATGCTAGACTGGTAGTGAAGTGACTGAATGTGTGGTGGTGGCCATATCGCAGATCATCACTCACACACAGCCTGGATAATTGCAAGAACTGGTTTATGGAAAGGGGAATGTTGGCCAGGACACCGGGCATGTTCCCTATTCTTTGCGAAGAGTGCCCTGGGTTCTTTTACTTCCACCTGGACATCCACCAGGACAACACCATGATGGGCAGAAGGGACCTCAGTTTAACATCTCATCTGAAGGACAGCACACCCCAGCAGTACAGCACCCCCCAATACTGCACTCGGATGCCAGCGATTTTTAGGTGCAAGTCCAATCCCGGTGTGGGAAGAGAACCCGTGACCTTCTGGTCCAGAGGCGGATGTGCTACCAATGAGGGAATGTGTTCAGTATTCACAGAGGAAGGTGAAGGTGAAAGGCCACAGAAAAGTGCCAGGAGCAGCAAAGGTAGGGAGGTGGACACTAGTCCATTTACACAGGAGAGACAGTCTTGATGGAACTCACAAATCTGAAAGTGGAAAAGGTAGTAGGGTCAGTCTGGGTGCATCTAAGGATATTGAGGGAGCTCAGAGAAGTGCTGGTGCACCACTGATAGTCCTGTTCAACCACTCACTAGAAATGGGAGTGATTTCAGAGGAATGGAGGAGGGCAGATGTACAGTAGTAGCCACAGACATTGCAAGCTATTTCCCAAAATTTCAGTGATATTTCCAGAAATATCTGATGCTTTTTGCATTTAAACAGTAGGGGCAGCAGAGAGAAACTCTTCAGAAATTTTGTGAAATATCTGAAAATAGCTTTCAATGTCTGTGGCTACCACTGTATTCCCACTTCATAGAAGTGGTAGCAGGAAGGAGGCTGTCAATTACAGTACAGGCCAGTCAGCCTGACTTCGGTAGTGGTGAAATGAATGGAACCCCTAATGAAGGAAAGGATTGTAGAATATCTTGATTTCAGTGACTTACAAGATGTGAGACAGCATGGATTCACTGGTTAAGGTCATGTCAAACAACTCTGATAGATTTCTTTGACTGGGAGACCAAGGAATTAGATCAAGGAGGAGTGGTAGATATGTCGTACCTAGATTTCAATAAGGCCTTCGACACTGTTCCACATAGGAGACTTGTAAACAAGCTGGACAGCCTAGGAGTGGGCCCCAAGGTGCAAAACTGGGTGAGGAATTGGTTAGAGGATAGGAGACAGTGGGTGGTGATAAACACAGTTCACTCCTAGGAAGGGATGGTGATCAGGAGGGTGCTACAGGGATCAGTACCGGAATCAGTTCTCTTTAATGCCTTTATTAGCGATGCTGCAGAGAGACTAGAAGGGAAGGTATGCCTTTTTGTGGATGACACTAAAATCTGCAATAGGGTAGACACTCCGGTGGAGTGGGATGGAAAAAATTATTAGAGCTCCAAGAAAGCTAGTGGAGTGCTCAAGGGTGTGGCAGCTAAGTTTGAATGCGAAGAAGTGCAAAATCATGCACTTGGGGCACAGAAACCTAGGGGTAGAGTACAAAATAGAGGGTGTAGTATTAATGACCACCAAACAGGAAAGAGACCTTGGGTGATCATATCTGATGACCTAAAGGTGGGTAGACATTGTGAAAAAGCAGTGGAGAGAGCAAGTGGGATGCTAGGGTGCATAGAGAGGGGTATCATGAGCAGAAAGAGAGTGGGGGTGTTACCACTGTATAGATCACTGGTGTGCCCTCAACTAAAGTACTGTGTCCAGTTCTGGAGACCACGGGCTTAATTCTCAAAGCTCTCAAGGTGATGCAAGGAGCTTGCATCCAAATGATTGGCACAAAGCACCCCTTGTGCCAAACAATGCCCTGGGAACAATTCACAAAGACAGGCTGTACCTACCACATGAAGCCTACACCTAACTGTGCTTGCACAACCCTTGCACCACACACTGGGCTGCTGCATGGTGCCAGGGGCTTGTGGCAGATGCAGCCTGCCAATACCCCTGAATCACAATTCACAAATGTCCCCTGATGGTGACATTTCTAAGTACCCTTATACTAGCACTGGTTAGTCTAAGGGTACTTAGAAATTTCACTACAAGGGAGTTGACCTAGTAGCAGCAATGTGCTGTGGTACCCCCTTCCTGATATCCCAAATCATTAAATAGATAATCATCCCCTTTCCCCAGTAGTCTAGTGCACCGCCCCAAAACCCAGATCATTGAAAAATAGAAATTCAGCCCCCTTTCCCTTGTAGTATAGTGGACCCCTCCCCAAACCCTGATCATTGTAAAATAGAAATTCAGCCCCTTTTCTCCCTTGTAGTCTAGTGCCCCCCTCCCCGAACATCCATCAATGTAAAATAGAAATTCAGCCCCTTTTACCTGGTAGTCTAGTTGCCCTCATCCCTGAACCATGATCATTACAAAATAAACTTTTAGCCCTTTTTCCATGGTAGTATAGCGGCCCCCCTCCCCGCTCCCAATGACCCCAAAATTACCATATCAATAAATGCCTGGTGGTCTAGTGTGCCCCCATGTGGCAGTGCCCTACCACCCCATTCCCCTCAACCCATAAGGGAGCCAGTGACTGGCACAACCCACTTCTCACCTGTGCAGCCAGCTGCTGACTGTGTTCTAAATGATCATATACTAGGTACGCACTCATTCAGAGCTCAATCGGTGGCTGGCCACAGTGGTGAGAGGTGGGCTATGCCAGTCGCCAGCTCCCTTATAGGCTGCAGGGGAGCACAGTGGTAGGGCACTGCTGGATGGATGGCCCACTAGACCACCAGGTGTTTATTCATTGTGTGTACAGGAGCTAAGAACACCTTCTCTGAACCAGTCCAAAAAATCAAAGAGGATTATGTGGCTTTAATCAATAAACTACTTGGCTTGGGGTGTGAAACAGTAATCTCAGAAATTCTACCTAGAGCAAATACAAATCATCAAAAACAAGATCACAGAAATCAATAACTGGTTAAGAAGATGGAGTTTGAAGCAGAATTTAAAATGCATTGCCCACTGGGAGGAGTTTTATGGCAAATCTGACGTCTACTGCTGGGATGGCATGCACCTCAGTAGGAGAGGTATTAAACTACTTGGGGAGAGCTTAGGTTCCTTCATAGAGGAATGTTTAAACTACAGATAAGGGGGGAGTGGTATTCATATAATACCACTCTAAATGGTAATTTTAGGCATTATGAGCTTAAAAATGACACTTCAAATATTCTAAACCAATGAGACACTAATGCAACTCCTCCATCAAATAGATCACAACTCAATATAATATTAACTAATGCAAGAAGTCTCTGTATAAAAGTTGAAGAACTTACGTATGTATTGAAAGAATAAAATATATCAATATGTGGAGTCACAGAGAGTTGGATGAAGGATGATGATTGGAACACTGAAATAACTGGATATAATAGATTTCACAGGAACAGAAAGAATAAAAAAGTGGAGGTAGTTCTATGTATCAAAGAAGGTCACACAGCATACACAATAAATCCCAAAACAAATGATAATGAAAGTATTTGGGTCCAGATTAAATTTCCAACTAATTTCCTAACAATAGCTTAGTCTATCGCTCACCTAATTTAACTCCAGTTAAGAATGAAAAGCTATTACATGAAACAGAAGATGTACAAATAACCAGTGATTATATATTAATGGGGGATTTTAATTTATTGACCATTATTTGGGAAACATAGGAAAGTAATACAACCCTGGAAAACAAATTCATGAATGTCACAATCCAACAAAACCTTGAGCATCTAATTACTCAACCAACATGAGGTAGGAATATTCTAGACTTAGTGTTAACAAATTCAGAAGAAAAAATAGGTAATATTAGTATACTGCCACTCTTGGTGACAGTCATCACAGAATTGTTAAATTCTAAAATAATACAAAACATAATCATACAAAGGGTAGAACTAAAATGAAAAATGTCAACAAAGCAGAATACGGTAATAAAGACTATTTATCTAACTGGAACTGGGAAGTTAAACTAAATAACCTAAATCTGACACAAACTTGGGAAAAAACAAATCAACAAATCAATTATTGTATAGATACTTGGGATCCGGAAAGGATTAAGTACTGTGATAATTGCCATGTGCCACATTGGTGGAATAATTCTATTAGGAAACAACTGCTGAAGAAGAAAAAACTGTATAGGAAGTATATAGACAATAAGTTATCTAGGACATTGGCAACATTTAAATGTTTTGCAAAAAAACTAAGTCTGATAAAGAGCTCAAAAGCAAGATTAGAGTTCAACTTGGTTACTAAAGTAACATATAACAAAACACAATTTTATAATTATGTAGGTTTTATAAGAGGCAAACAGCAATCTATTGGCCAATTATAAATAATAAAACACCAATAACAGATGAAAATGCTGTTGCAAGGATACTTAATGATCACTTCCTAAATGTTTTTGGAATAAAGGAAGTTACCAGAACACCTATTGTTGATAATACACATAACTACCCTTTATTTAGTCGTAGTGAGATTGAACAAATAATAAAATCCCTGAAAAGCAATAGTTCAGCAGGTCCTAATAGAATATCACCTAGATTTTTACAGGAGTTAACTGATGTAATCAAAGGACCACTTACTGTTCTTTTCAATACCTCTATTAAAAAAGGAAGGGGGTAGGAGGAAATAAGCTGTTGATTAACTAGAATCTTCAGCTTATCCATAAAGTAGGGAAATGGGCAGACTAGGTGGGCCAAGCGGTCCTTATCTGATGTCAAATTCTATCTATATAGACATGGAAAAAAGCGTTAGTTATTCCTATTCATAAGGAAGGCAATAAAAATGACCCTAATAATTATCGACCAAGAAGCCTTACATTAATTATGCAAAGTTATGGAAAGACTGCTCCAAAAACATATAACATATCATATCAATAATGCAGGTCTAATTGATATCTTTCAACATGGCTTTGTTTCAAGTATATCATGTTTATTTAACTTATTACAATTTGTTGAGCCAGTCACTGCAGCTCTAGATAAGGGCATACCTGTGGATGTACTATTTTTGAACTTTGCAAAGGTGTTCGATAATGTTTCACACAGAATACTTTAACAACAATTGATAAGAACTAATTTACATCCAAATATTATCAACTGGATACAGTCATGATTGGATGACAGGCTGCAAAGAGTATCTGTGAAAAGGCATATGTCAGAATGGGGTAGGGTTACTAATGGTGTGCCTCAGGGCTCAGTGTTGGGCCACACCCTTTTCAACATGGTTGTGTCCAAAATGTCTATATCTAATAGTGCATGGATATGCAAATACACAGACAATTGCAAGATTGGAGGTCTTGTAAGGACGGCATCTGAAAAATTACTCTTGCAAAACCAACTCAATGGACTATCACATTGAGTTAAAACTAACAAAATGCTGTTTAATGAAGTGAAATGCAAAGTTATGCACCTAGGAAGGAATAACCCACTTTTTGACTATAATTTGAATAACATTACTTTAAGAACTATAGTTGAGGAGAAGGACCTTGGTGTCATAATCTCTGATAATGTGTCCTTTGATAGAAATATTGCCATCATGGTTAAAAAATGTCATAAAATTGTTGGATCAATACTTGGTAACATCAAAAGTAAAGACTCTAAGGTAATTGTTCCACTCTACACCAGTTTGTTGTGCCAATATTTGGAGTACTGTTCCCAGTTCAGTGCACCCTATACTGTAAGAAGTCAAAAACTAATTGAGGGTGTACACTAAAGATTAACTAAGATTAGAAAATGGGCTTTTTATTTCCTGTTCGCTGATTGGCTTGTACCCCTAACATGGGGGTACATTAACTTTCAATACACTACCAGGAAATAAAAAGTCCCAGCACAACTGCCCCTTCACCCACTCAAGTATCACTGTGCCCAATCTTTGTCCTTATTGGCTGAAGCATTAGGCACAAAATCTGAAATCACCGCCATTTTTTTTTTTGCACTTTCTCCAGGTCCCTGCCCAGTGGATTTCATATCCACTGGTCTTTTCAGCCAGGCCACTTGCCATAGTGTGGACCCGGCATCATTCTGCTTAGGACCCGGAGATTTTTTGCCTTTGTTTTTTTTCCCGATCCCCTTGATCCCCCAAGACACTGGCACAAAGGATGGAAATCCAGGCAGATGACATGCTGACACACACCATTGCTAAGCGCCAAGATCGTCCTCCCTCCCCTGGCTCTCGGACAGCTGCCATTGCCCCTGTGAGCCGGTGCTTCCAACGGTCTCCAGGAATGTTGGGTGCACAGAACACCCTTCAGTAACACATCCCTGGCAGAGGAGAGCATCTGTTGGGACGCTCGATCTTCCACCCCCCCACTGGTCCCCGACAACCCTGAGTCTGTTCCTGAACCCGGGTCTCCGGCGTAGTGTGAGGTGTGTCGCCCAGCACCTCAACCCTCAGCACCACTGGGCCAGCACTGCCATGTTTTTAATGCCGCTTAGTGAGTGAGTAGACTCCCCCCACCAACAATGGCAGTCAAAGAATAAAACTTTCTTTGTAACAAAAAAAAAAAAAAAAAATCAAATGTGGTGTATAGCTAACACTGCACCACACTGATCACTGGCACCTCTTTTGATTCTGCTCACTCAGCTCCCATACTCTCCTCTGCCTACAGCATCCACAGTACAGTACATGACATGTAAATTGAGATATGCTATTGCCATGCTCGTAAACCTGCCCAGAGTTCCACTCTATTTCCTTTTAAAACATCTTCAAACAATTTCATTCAAAATAAGGTAAGATAAAAGTGGTGATACCTCACTGTGGTAGGCTAGTGCAGCTCAAGCTATGCCCCTGTGCCTCTGCACTGTTTCCCTTCAGACAAATGCCACAAAAATGGCAGAAACCACAAAGAGGGGAAAAAAACTGCTTCCTGTCATATAACTAAGTGTCTCTTCTCTGTCTCTGTCTCTCTCTAACGTGGACTTCCAGTGCCTTTTATACCCATCATACACCACCAGGATCTGTGCAGTACTTGAAACCGCCTTCACTCTTCTCATGTAATCCACGCTTGAGTTTTCTTTTGGTACTGAGGTCAGATGGAGATCACTATCATGCGCACAATGAATGGCTACCAAACTAACAACAAAAGCCCCCACAAACAAATGAATGAATATTAAAAAAAACTACAGTTAAACAAAAGGGTTTTAACTTAAGCCCTGGGGGGCGGGGGGTAACCATGGCAACCTGGTTAAAAGATACAACTTATGACAAAAGTTCCTAAGTAAAGGTGGAGGAACCATTTTATTACAAAAGAAATCAAATAGCTAAGACTTTTAACATTTAGACATAAAAATATATATTTTTAAACACATATGGTTAGAGATGGGTGAAGTGGCCCCAATTCACTCTGCAAAGTGATTCACGGAGTGAAGGCAAATTCGCGGAGTGCTCCACAACATGAAGCGGAGTACTTCGCATTATAATGGGTAACATGAAGTCCTTTAAAAACAATGACTTTGTGTTACTCCGCCTTCCCAAACTACTACTTCACCAATTCTTAAGGTGAAGTACATTGAAAACAATGTATTTCGCCTCACTTCACCTTGTTTTTAAGCTCCAAAGGTGAATTTTGCAGTGATTCATGGGATTTCAGGTCACATGGGCTCTAGATTGTTCTGCACAGCCTCAGACTGGGGTACTGTGTGTAGGAAGCTGTAGGAGACAGTCTGCTCTAAGAGCTCTCTGCAATTCAAACCTTCTAAAAGCCATTAAAAAAGCCAGCAGCCATCATCCAGCCAGTATTTCTGTTTTTTCCTGTGTTCCTCACAATGTGATCCCTCTGCTGTGCTCCCGGTCTCCACCGGGGACCACTGCAGAGCGACCATGCGTCCTTAACCCACCCTAGAGGAGGAGAGCAGTCCTATGGACACTCAATCCTACCTCTTCCCCTGCTGACTCCTGGTGCCCGAGTCTGTTCCCGAACCTGGGTAGCCAGCATTGTTCGAGGTGTAGCATCCAGTGCCTTAACCCTCTGCGCCACTGGGCCAGCGTGTGTGGATTTTGAATGTTAATGTACAACATTCTGTCTGTGTACTGAGAGACAGTGGAAGTGTGCTTTAGAGGAGGGGCATATCTGTGGTATAGGTAGATTATCTTGGAGAAAAAGATAGTTCTTTCTGTTTTGGTGATATTTTTCTTGTATAACTATGTTAATGTACACACAGTACTATTTCCAACAATTCTTGACATTTTTTTGCTGATTGTTGTGGTGCAGCAGTACATAATTTTAGTTTGTTTAAAATATGTGGTTATATTACTGAAGTTTTCAATTTGTTACGCATTACTTGGCGTGTGTGTCAGTATGTGTGTGATGCGTGTCATCAAGTCAGACACCTTTTATTGGGCCACATAGTAATTTCAGCAATGTGAACCTACTATCCACTGCAGCTCTATGATTTTTGTACTTCTTTGTGGTATCTTTACTGGTACTAGTACTAGTGACTGTTACTGCAGCAGTGCAGTACACTACCCCCCCCCATGTGGCCCACCCCAACCGGCAAAGGTATTCTTTTCCAGATTTGAATTTTTGATGGTGAGCATTGGTTAGGTGTTGTGCCTTTGCATCTGCATCTCTTCAGTGTGCAGCACAATCTTAATCTACGTGTGCATTTGCATCTCTTTAGGGCACAATCTCCATCTGTAACTTAAGTCACAGTTGTTTCTTTGGCTTCCCTACAGAGTACTGGACAGGTGTGGTGCATAATTCTGCATGAACATTATAATCCTTAATATGCGTTTTTAAGTCAGGACCATCATCACGAGTCACTCGTGATACAAATCACGTTCTTCATCATCACGATCACAAATGCAGTCACAAATCATGATTCACGATCATGTCACGAATCACAACATTATTTATTTTTTCACTAGTTACTTGGATGTATTGTAAGCCTGTTTTGTAGCATCTCTCCAGACTTCACCACCCCACCATTGTACTCATTAATACATGTTTTTAAGTCAAGGTGTTTTGTGCTTCAGCTCATTGGGGAAGAATAGACATAGCCATTTGCGTTCCCAATACAGTTCCATATTGGTTATCTCACACCATCATCACCGAATCACGTTCTTCATCATCATGTTCACAAATGCAGTCACAAATCACAATTCATGATCACGTCATGAATCACAACATTAATTTTTTTTTACTAGTTACTTGGATGTATTGTAAGCCTGTTTTGTACTATCTGTCCAGGCTTCACCACCCCACCATTGTACTCATTAATACATGTTTTTAAATCAGGGATTTTTTTGCTACAGCTCATCGGGGAAGTACAGCCATAGGCATTTGCATTCCTTCCTGTACAACATGTGAGTTACAGTACTGTAAGTAGTGGTGAGCAAAGTGGCCCCAATTCACTTCATGAAGTGATTCACGGAGTAACGTGGAATCCATGGAGTACTCCACAGTGTGAAGCAGAGTATTTTGCTTCATAATGAGGAACACGAAGTCCATTGAAACCAATGACTTTGCATTATTCAACCTTTCCCAAACCACTTCTTCTCCAATTTTTTGGTGAAGTACATTGAAATCAATGTAATTCGCCTCACTTCACCTTGTAATTGAGTGCCAAATTAAATTCTGCAGTGATTCATGGGATTGCAGGCCACATGGACTCTAGACTGTTCTGCACAGCCTCAGTTCTGGCCTGGGTAGTGTACAGTATGTGTAGTGGTAGCCGGAGACAGTTTGCTCTCAGAGCTCTGTGATTCAAAACCTCCAAAAGCTGTTTAAAATGCCTTTTCATGTCATTTTTTTTGCTCAGAATTTAGTACATCGATTGTAGGAAACCATTCTGTGCTCCTATCATCGAGTGTTTATTCCTGTGTGTGGATTTTGAATGTTAATTTAGAACAGTCAGTCTGTGTACTGTGAAGTGTGCTTTGGGGAGGGGTGTATTTGTGCTGTAGGTACATTAACTGGGAGTAAAAGGCGGTCTTTCTGTTTTGGTTATATTTTTCTTTTATAACCGTGTTAATGTACACACAGTAATATTTTCAGTTAATTCTTGACATTTTTTCTGATTGTTGTGGTCCAGCAGGGTATAATTTGTCTGTTTAAAACATTTAGTTATATTACTAAAGGTTTTCAATTTGTTATGCATTACTTGTAGTGTGTGTGTGTGTGAGTGTGTGTGTGATGTGTGCCATTAAATCAGACACCTTTTATTGTGCCATAGAGTAATTGCTGCAGTGTGAACCTGCTACCCACCACATTTGCATGAATTTGTTATACTCCTTTGTGGTATCTTTACTGGTAGTGGATTGTTTCTGCCGTATACTAATCCCCCAAATGGCAAAATCTATTCCTTCCAGATTTAGATTTGTGACTTGTGTGCAATAGTTAGGTGTTGTTGTGCCTTTTCATATGCATCCCTTGAGTGTGCAGCACAGTCGTAATCTGTCTGTGAGTTTGCAGTGCACCATTAATTCTGGGAGACTGCATTTCTTGTTAAGCTCTCATTTCACTTCGTCAGCACTGGGGAATTTTCTGGACACAAGACAGTAACATTTCATCAGCACTGAGAAATTTTCTGGACACAAGACAGCAGCATTTTGGGGATGCACATTAATTCTGGTGACTCTGTGTGTGACCACCGCGTGCATGACTGAGTGCACCTTTCATTCTGGGAGACTTTGCATTTCTTGTTATGCTCTCATTTCACTCTTCAGCACTGGGGAGTTTTCTGGACACAAGACAGTAGCACTTTGGGGATGCACATTAATTCTGGTGACTGTGTGGATGGGGTGCTGCCAATATTGTTGTCACTCTGCCTTACTTCGTGTTTAAAGTGGAATGACAATGTGAAGTAATAAGAACAAGGCGAAGTGAGCCTTTCCTATGGGGCACTCTGCGTAGTAAAGTGCAAATGCAAAGTGTCCACTTTGTGTTCACTTTGCAGGTGGATTTTAAATTCGTTGCATCTCTACATATGGTATGGTGGCCCATTTTCTAAGCACAATAATACCCTCCAGGGCGGCGGTATGGGCAAACACTGACCCAGGGGCTATAAGGCCCTCCACCTGTGGCTTTGGGCCTCATTACACCTCTGGACGGTCTGGTATTGCCCAATACAGCCCACCCTGTTGGGTATTATTGCTTGCAAATTATATCTTCTGTGTTTCTGCTAACTTCTAAATTACTGTGCATTTTTTCCTGTTTCTTAGCCAACACTGCCCCCCTAAATCTTTCTCTACTCAATTTTGCATAGCCTTCCCCCCGTCTGCCATCTCATCCCCTCTCCTCATGGCTTTCTCTACCCTCCTACTTACTATTGTCTCTGCTAATAGCTGTGCCATTATCTTTTCAGCTACACACCACCCCCCGCTGAACATCTGTCACCAGCCACCTGCCCCCTCATCTCCCTGACCCTTACTTATACTTGCTTTCTCCATCTTCCTCCCCAGGGACCAGTGCCAGAAGCAGTACTTCCAGTTCATGAGGCAGACCACTTGCTGCCTTTTGGCCACCGCCGCCCGACTCCAGTGGCAAAAGTTTGACCCCCCTCATGGTCCTCCATCCTGGATTCAACCCCCAGGTACTGCCGCTATCTGAATTTCGGTGCCAAGGCCTCTGATTTATGTGGCTTTTCCAGGTGTGTCCTCATTGGTCTACTTTCTGCATTCTAGCTCTTCTGATTGGTGCATCTTTTACTACTGACTTTACACTGACTTGGCCACTGCTGAGCTTGTTTTTTTGGCTGTAATTACTGCTAGTTTTTCTCTTGCCCCCCCTCCTTTAAATACTCATTTGCTCCACCTACCCTGTTATTCTCCCCTCTCCCATTGCACAGTGCTTCTGTGGCTCCTCCTCCTTTCTCCTAACAGGCTTACCTAGAACTCTCATTACCGATCTTACCCAAACTTTCAATCATAACTCTCTTTTGCAACACCTCCATCTTTTTCTGATCTTACACTCCATTTTTTCCTCATGGCTGGTCCTGACTTTCACCTTCTTCACAAGCCAGTACCTTGATCTGTTTAAATAATGACACTACTCATGTCACTTTTTCTTCTTATGCCCTCTCTTGCTCTGCTTCACCTATCCTTGCCTTCTGTTCCTCCAGACCACAAGGCTATCCCACGTTTCCAGTCCCATTACTACATATACTCTAACCTTCTCCTGCTGCCCTCTCTCTGTTATGACCCTACTCCATTTCTCTCAAATAGGCCTGGCTTCTGATGGTAGCCCATGTACTAAAACTCTGTACCTTGAACATACTGACCCTATGTCCCTTCCTATGACATAAACAGTGTCAGTAGCTCAGTAGGTAGCACACTCGCATCTGAGGCTGGGAGATCAAAGGACTGTGGGTTCAGTTCCCATATCTGGCACTTGGGTTAATATCCCAGTACTGATACTGTAGTGCAGCATGAGAAGGGTGCTGTACTTCTGAGGTTCTGGCTTTCAGATGAGACATTAAACCAAGGTTCCATCTGCTTGGATTGGTGGTAGTTCAGGTGGATGTTAAAGATCCCATGGCACTTATCGAAAAGAGTAGGGGAATTTTTATTAAGAAACATAAATATTACATCACAGTATTCATACATCATACTAGGAATTGTACAAAGGAAGAAAACACAAAAAAATAAGAAACATTGCATAAAAGGTATACATCATGAACATACAAGGTATTAAACATTTCATATCAGAGAAAACAAAACCTAACAAAGGGGATCCCACATATTACTTTGTGTTTAAACTAGCATACTAAAACTAAGGCTAAATGTTAAGTGAACATTTTGAAGTGTCTCCATAAATGGGCCAGTTTATCTGGTGTAAATCTCTGTGTATCAAGTTCTTTTACTCTAATCATTTCAGCTTCTATCTGCATAATTAACACACTGTTTAAAGCTTGTTGCTGTTGTAGAACATACTGACAGCGTGTTTGCCATAGAAAGTATTGAATGACAGTGAAAAGTACATGTAAGGCACTTTTGTGAATGATTCTCCAAACACCAGAGTAATCCCCAAGTATTACAGTAGCATACAAGACTCTTGTAAAAAAGCACAGTTTCCACCTACTGGACAGTTCTGCCCACACCTGATTGCTAGAAGGACAATCAAAGAAAAAATTAAAAATACTTTCTTCTATGTTCACACATGTTAATTTAGGACAATACCGTTCAGCTATGAGTTTGTGTTTTAGATTACCTCTCACACCTAACTTTCCCTGTGAGCATAACCAGACAATGTCCCATACCTTAAGAGGGATTCTGCTGTCATTAAGTTTATTTAAGGCCCAGTTCATTTTGGCAGAGATACATTCCAGGAAAATTAAAGCCACTTGCTGTACACTATGAACTATGTGTGAATAGAAATCGTTCCTATTTAAGGCCATCAATGTCTGTTTCTCTATTTTCCATTGGTGTCATTTTTTAACTGAAGGACCAGCATAGGTTGGAACTGCAAATTCTGACAACAGTTTAGGGGGGATATCAACCCATTTTGTAAAATATTTCTGTAGGGACCACTGTATCCAAGACTGCCAAAGTGACCTGTTTGTCTCCCAAGCACATTTAAAGGTAATGTATAAAAAAATGGAATGAAAAAATACCACTTGGTTTATCATATTAAGCCCCACTTTCCTCTGTGGGAGGTAAGTAATGTCCCTTTTAACTGGACTGAGTCTGCTGCTCCAGAGCATCTGGAAGAAAATACTAAAAAGTCTACTCTCCAAGTGTACTGAGAGGCAATAAATATAACTAAAATATAGAAAAATAGGAGTAATACATTTTTTGATAATTTGTAAACATTTTTCTTTCAAACTTCCATGTTTTCCAAAGGTAAACTTTGCTTTCAACTATGTTGATTTGTTTTTCACAATTATAGGTGGCCATATCACTGAGACCTACCCATATACCTAACATTTTTTGTGCACAGTGTAGATGCTGATTCCACTTACATCTCTGATCATAGTGGTTGGCTTATTCAGGGCTATAATAGTGCTTTTGTCTTTATTCAGCTTAGCACCAGAGTATTGTGCACAGGCATCAAAGGTGCTGATCACCTTTTCTATGGAGCCAATGTTTTGAACAATGAGAGTAACATCATCTGCATATGCAGTTACTTTCCCTGGAGTTAAAGTCTCATGAGGAGCCAGACCTATAATTTGTTTATCCCACTTTATCTGTCGGATGACTGGGTCTAGATCAAAATTATAAAGTAAGGGGCTTAGTGGACAGCCCTGCATACTCTTTTTAAAAGAGGAACATCCCCACTACATAAACCATTAACTGGAATTAGTTGGAATAATATTAGCATTAGAATATAATGGGCCAGATATTCAAAAGAGTTGAGCCATGCCCAATAGGGTTGCACCTGCGCAAGTCCGAAATGCGCACTTCTGCGATATTCAGCAGGAGGCAGTTGCGCCCCCCAAATCATGCTGAGCAACAGCACAATGATAATGAAGGCATGCGCAACCAAAGGGGGAGGAACCGTGCATAAACTGCACAGCCCGATATTCAGCCCGGACCATGCAGAGTTATGCAGGTGCAACCCTTATCTGTGCCTGCACAAAGTTACGCTGAAAAAAAAGGAACAAGTCGAGAGCCACCCACAGGTGAGCTGCCGCATTGCAGGGCACAACACAGCAGCAGCCATCTGTGGGTGGCCCTCGACTTGTTCCTGCCGCACCTGGCAGTGCCCCCCATGCCCCGATCATGGGCATAACTGTATTCCCAACCCCCCGAGTAGCCCAATCGTGGGCAGAAGCGTCCTCCCACCCCCGAGTAGCCCGATCATGGCAAAGCCAGTATCCCCCACCCTCCTGAGTAGCCCGATCACAGACAAAGTGTTCCCTCCCTGAGTAGCCCGATCATGGGCATAACCAACCAGCCCCCATTAGCCCGATCAAGGGCAACAGAACTCTCAAAGTCCAATATCCCTGGTGGTCCAGTGGACTGAATGGAGCCTGGTTGCGGTGGCATTCCTCACCACCCCAAGTATGATATCCCTGCTGATCTAGTGGACCCCACCCGACCCACCCATGGAGTCCTGCCACCCGCCTCCCCCATCAGGCCAGCGGGTGGCAGCACCTCACCTGCCTGCCACCCTGCCACCAATGACTGGACAAGCCAGTAGGGCTGCACGCCCATTGGTTCAGAGCATGAGCCAATGGGCGTGCAGCCCATACCGTACAAGTCAGTCCAGATATGTGAATGAATGAATTCACACCCCTGCGCCACTATTTTGAGTGGCGAAGGGGCTTGCGCCACAAAATGGCACAGTTTGAATATCTGGGTCAATATGTTTATCCAATCCACAAATGTTTTTGGGATCCCATATGTTTCTAGTACATTAAATAGAAAATGGTGCTCAACTCGATCAAATGCTTTAGATTGATCTACTGCAACTATAAAGCCTTTAAGATTTTGAGATGTACTGGCTTCACAGAGCTCTCATAAAATAAAGAGATTATGTTGGATCTTACGTTCAGGGATAGCGCATGTCTGGGCCATATCAATTAAAGTTTCAGCTACTGTTATTAATCTATTGTTCAGAATTTTTGCCAAAATCTTATAGTCACTATCAAGGATGCTGATGGGTCTCCAGTTAGATAATTTCTTCTTATCCCCCTTTTTAAATATGTAGCATATGAGAGCTGTACTAAAATCTGTACACTTAAATTCTTACTGTAACATAAAATTAAAAATATTTGCCAGTACAGAACTCAGAAAAGGTTCATATTTTTTATAGAAGTCATTAGAGAGACCATCTGTTCCTGGTGAGGTTCCTGTCTTTAACTTTTTAGTGACCCCACAAACTTCTTCAGAGGTAATTGGATCTACCAATGCCTCACCAGCATAATGGCTCAAGTGGGGTATTGGTGCAGTTAAAAAATTCTGTACACTACCCTTTTTTAAGGGGTTTTGGGAAAAATTTTCAGTTAAGTTTTGTTGAACTAATGAAAGTATTCCTAGCTTGGTGTCTATCAGCCAATTGTCCAATCTAAGAAAACCTTCCATAATGGTTTTATCCAGCTGTTGTTTGCACACCTTGTTGGGATCCAAAACTGGTTGATTATTTGTGCAAAGTCTCATTTCAATGTCCAATGATTTGCTCTATCATATTGATAGATTTTCATTAGCTTTTTTCAGTTCCAAAATTTGCATTTTATATTTCATGTGATCCTTTGGTGAGAAAGATGTAAGTCTGCATAATTGATTTCTATAGTTTAAATATTTAATTTAGCTTGAGTTTGCAGAATGTTTACTGAATTATAAAAATAAAGATTTTAATTTTTTTTTTGTTTCTGTCCACCAGTCCCAAAGATTATCATAAAGATACAGGGTCGAGATTCTGGCACCAAAAAGAACTTCCACCTGCTTCTGACATTCAGTTGATTCCAATAAGGAGATGTTCAGCCTCCATCTGTGAATATGGGAATAAATCTTTGGGGGTACTGTTGCTAGACTTAGAGATCCTAATAATATACAATGATCAGAAAATTTTGTGGGTTTAACTTCTATTTTATAGGGTTTTACATATTTAGACACTAGAATGTAATCAATGCATGTAGCATAGATGTGCCTGAAATAGGTTGCCCCTACATCATTTTCCCTCAGAGTTCTGTACAGTATGTATCTGATAATCCTGTATCCAGCATGATTTGTTTTAAGGCATGCGTGTCACAATATACCTTTTTGATTGTGTCACCTGCATATTTCAGATCCAGACTGCAATTAAAATTCCCACCCCATATAATGTTCTTCTGTGTGTATAAATACGGTTTTATTTCCTCAAAAAGATCAATTCTAGCAGATTTGGTCTGGGGGGCATAAAGATTAATAAGGCAAAAAGCCACTTCTTTGTACATGCAGTCTATGGCCAGAGCCCTCCCAAGATGTATTTCAATAAGTCTAGCTACTCTGAAATTAGGGGTTTTAAATAAAATTCCTATTCCATCAGCAGTATCTGTGCTAAAGGTCCAAAAGAAAGGACCCCATGTCCAATTCCTCTTAACCTGATTTATATCAACAATGGAGGATAGCCTAGTTTCTTTGACAAAGATGATGTCTGCAGCAGGTTGTCTCAAATAGGTTAATACAGATAATTGCTTTCTGTAGTGTTTTAAACTGCAGATATTAAGTGAGGCAACATGAATAGAGGCCATGCATCGTGTACATAAAAAGCATGTTTGGTACAAACTCCTAATATTCAGGGTCCTTCTTCGTGACTAGCTTTAGTTTTCCTTTTTGTACCTTTTTTACCTTTCCTTTCCTTAGCCAGTTCTGTAGTCTTACTTTCCTCCCTTCAGTGATTATATCAGACCTATGTGATGCATCAGACACTAGCTCAGATTCTCCTGCATCTACTTGTAAAGGGGAGAAAGTATTTTCCATCCTGAGGGTGGAAGGGACAGGGGAAGGGGGAGTGGGGGGGTGCTTTCTAGCAGATGCCCTAGTAAATCTCCTGGCTTTAGCAACTTCAAAGGGGGATGGTATACTAATACTTGCTTTCCTTTCCCTAGAGGACAGAGACACCTCTATATGTTCTTAATTATCATGGGTCTCCCCATTTTTTTTCATTCCTAAGGAGGGGGTCAGCAGTTGTCAGGGTGTCAGTAACAGCCTCCCCAGGGGTATTTTCTTGAGGTGCAGCATTCTGAGATTTATCCCTGCCAGCAGCTTCATGAAAGGAGTGGTTTCTTTTCTCCTGGTCTTTATCGATCAGGTCACCTTGGTCCCACCCCTCAGATCTGTTTCTTTTAGCCCAAGGACACTGCTGAAAGGTGTGACCTTTATCATCATAAAGGTTGCACTGGAATATATTGTCACATAGATCAGTGGAGTGGCCATACCCCCCACATAAGGAGCATTTGAGCATATCACAGGCGCTGCTCAGGTGAGTATTAGCCCCACATTTATAACAGGCCCTAGGCTGCCCTCCATAAAAACAACCCCCCCGTCCTTGCCTAAGAAGAAGCTATTGGGGAGGTGGATAATTTCTGAATTGATTTGGAATAATTTTATTTTAAATCTCCACCCTCCCATACAAAATCCCTCTGTAGCCATAATTGCCTCTGGGGGTCCCAGAATATCACATATTTTCTGCAACCAGTGATATATATCACTAACGTTCACTACTTCATTTCTGAACATGATGGAAATATATCTTATCTGGGGTTTAGTAAGGGGGATAGCATAAAAGGGTGTCCAAAGAGGCGTCTGCTTAAGGTTATTATACTTTTCCTAGAATCTCTCAAGGCTGATGTTAGTTTTAACATCAAAGGTATCTTCCCCTGATATATGAATTAGAGCATAAACCTCTGCTGGCAAGAATCTCATGGATCCCATTAATAGATGTTTTGCAACATAGTACCTGTCCAGGTGCTCTGGTAGCCCTCCCCTATATCTTAACCTGATAGCATTTATTCTGGGGGCCAGCTCGAGTTTATCCTTAAAAAGTTCTGACATGGGAGTTTTTTTTGGCGTATCATTGTTATTATCTTGAGATTTAGATTGTTCTTGCTCAGCAGTAAAACACGCAATATTAGTGCAACTTGACTTCACATTCCCCCTACCCCTGATGGGCCAGGCACTGTAGAGGCCTGGGTGCCATCATCTAAAATCTGCACAGTAACTTTTATAGGATCCTTTTTATCAGAAACAGTTTTTACTTAAGCTCAGGGTTTGTGCTGCAGCCCTTTCATGTCCTGTTGTAGGCCCAAACAAAATGACCTCATTCCAATCGGGGTCAGAAACCTATTTTCCTTTTTCATCCCGTTTCCAACCAGATGAATTCAAGGCATCATTAGCTGACCAGTCACCCCCGAAATACTCCACAGTGTCTTTTTTAATCCAAATTGTTTTCAGACTTGTTGTGTCACTGAAATGTCTTTCACCTGTTCAGACAAGAGTAGGGGAATTTCTCCGGTGCCCTGGCCAAATTTCCCTCATTCACTAAAAATACCACCAACAACTTAATCTGGTTCAAGATCAGTTGGCATTCATCTGTATCCCCCTCCCCCGGGTCATGCCTGAAAATAGGCAAGATTTGTCTAGTGCACTTACCAGGTTAACAAAAACTAACTAAATAAATAAACTCTGGTATCTCCTAATACTTGCCCTGATGCTCTCTGTTGATATATATTTTAACCCTGGACAAAGCAACAATATTCAGAATCCCCTTTCAAATGCTAAGGGTCTTACTGTAGTGCACCTTAACATCCAGATCCTACTGCACAATTTTGCTGAATTAGAATCCTGGGTCATCCTGTACACACCAGATATCATCTGCCTTACTGAAACCTGGCTTAAATCTTCCTTCCAGGACTCTCAGTGCTCGCTTCCCTCCTACAATCTCTTTTGACAGACCTGCTCCAAAACGAGGGGGTGGCACAGCCGTCTATTTTAAAGATCACCTACAGCTCAGCGCTATCTCCTCATCTCCCCTAAGCCACTGTGAAGTCCTTAATGTCCTCCTTACCCTTGGCTCTAAAAAACTACATATTGTCTGTGCCTATAACCCCCCATCCAGTGGTTTAAAAGGACTTGATGAGCTGCTTGATCAGACCGCTCTTCTTTCCGGGAGAAATGAGGTTCTTACACTAGGTGATCTCAATCTAAATTGGCTCAGAAACTCTCTACATGCACTACAGTTCAAGATTCTAAGTTTCAACTTTCACCAAGTGATCAGTGACCCTATCAGAACTGCCCTGCACTCCAACTCTAGTACTCTGTTGGACTGGATAATGACAAACCACCCAGAAAATATTATCTCCTCTGGCATACTAGCAGATGCCATCACAGACCACTCCCCCACCTTTTGTATATGGGGGTAAAACTAGGCCCTTCCCTTCTAAGCCTTGCTTTATTACTTTCTGAAACTACACAAATTTTGACCCTCTATCCTTCCTACTGGACATTGCCACTATTGACTGAACCCCCCCTTTATGCCTCAGATGACCCTCAGATTACTCTAAATCTATTCCTGGCTCTCTTTCTGGTGATCCAAGACAAACATTGCCTTCTTGTTACCCGATGTGGAAAAAATAAACATACTTGATTGTTAAAGTCCAACCTTCCCTCCAAACTGCAGCAGAGGGACAAATCTTGGCTCCACTACAAAAGCACATGGATTCCAGCTGACTTAAATTCATACAGAACACTCAGAGGTTCCTGCAAGAAAGAAATCAAAAGGGCCAAAAGTGCCTATTGTAAGGATCTATTAACTAAATCATATGGTGACTCCAGAAAATTCTAGTCCCATACTAAATGCTTCCTAGGATCAAATCCATTCCCCACTCCAACTGACATGTCTCTCAGTGAGGTCCACTGCAATAATCCCTCCACTATCACAAACTTTTTCAATGACCAGTTCTCTGACCTCACTAACTATACCTCATCTTTCCTGGCTAAACTCTACTCAAATGACCAACCCAATGTCTTTGGGCCCAAATTTCTTTTCAAGTTCGTGATTTGCTTGGAAGTTCTAAGGCTGCTCAGCAACATCTCTGATTTCACCGCTGCTGGGTCTGACAACCTTGAGCACAAACTCCTAAAGCTTGCAGCCCCTTACATAGCTGCAGCTTTTGCAAAAATGTTTTCCCTCTCCTTTGCCACCTCTATTTAAAAACATGGAAAAAATGGCTCTCAAGCTAGAAAACCAGCATCACGAAGGGCCACCAAAAGTGGTTTGCATTACATAAACTTGATGTGGTATCACCATTAGTTTGAGGATTTCAATTCTACCATACAAAGATAGATAGATTCAGCAATTGAGCTATTTTTTTTACCCTCTGGCATTTCAAAAAATGATTTGATGTTGTTTTTTCTTATAATTGTTCCTAAATATTTAATCCTCTTTCTAAAAGAGTGTCATATTCTTACCCTCTTGATTTTCTAGCACTTCTGATAATCTCAGTAAGATAGATGTTGTTGTTATTTGATGTATAGCCAGAAAAATGTGAGAATCTTACTACCTGTTTTAGAAACTGAGGAACTGATTTGTGAATATTTTTGTTTATTAGTAAAATATCATTGGCACAAACACTATATTTGACTTCCTCTCTTTCAAGTTTGAGTCCATCTATTTCTGATTCATGCATATGTATGTGTGTGTGTGTGTGTGTATATATATATATATATATATATATATATATATATATATATATATATGTATATGTATATATATATATATATATATATAGAAGAAAATGTTCTAATTATAAAATAAACAATGCTGATGATAGAAGACATCCCTGTCACACCCCATTCAGGAGATCCATGGATTCAGTTAAATATCCATTAACCTGAAATCTGGCTTTTGTTTCTGCATATACTAGCTTACCTATTTGTAACAACATATGTGGAATGTCACATATTTGTAAACATTAAAACATGAAATCTATATTAATTATATTTAAAGCTTAAGTGGCATCTAAACTAAACCATAATAATTTCTGGTGGATTTTATAATAATTTCAAACAAAACTTGTGCATTGCAGGTAGAGATGTATGATGTTGGCAAACTTTACTCCACAAAATGATTTGTAAAGTTTGCCACATTCTCAAAATGCTGACATTGTGAAGTTTTTGGTAGGTGACCTGTCACTTTTTCAGGAGAAGTTATGCAAATTCACTGGCAAGTTGCAGCTTCACCTTAACTTGGCCTTAATTTAGCCGGACTTCACCTGAAAAAGTATAATTTCCCCAAGAAAACTGAATGTGAAGTGGTAAAGTGGTGGTTCCACACATACCAATGACACTGATTAAAACCTGCTATACACCCCCAAACTCATCTAAAGAATATATGAAAAGTCTTATCACTGAAACTGAAAGTGCATCATCAATGGTGGATGTTATAGTCCTGGGAGACTTTAATCTCGCTGGTATTAATTGAGAATTGATATCTACTTTAAACGAAAATGAAGGGGCATTTTTAATCTCCATACTGGCTCAGATGGTCAAGGATCCTACCTGTAGTAGTAATATACTCAACCTCATTATAATCAACATGGTCAATGAGTTGTCTAATGTGGAATGTTCCAGCCAAATATGTAACAGTTACCACATAACCATAACATGTAGACTAACATCCTGGAAAGACAGGCAAAATAGTCCACTCACATTCAGGGATTACAACAGGGCTAAACTTGACTAAATAAGGTTGCTCCTCGACTTAGTGGACTGGGAACATGAGGTGCATAATCTACCCACAGAAGACTGCTTGTTTTTCATTAGGGATGCCATTCAAGACCTAGAAAACAGATTTGTACTCATAAAAAATGTTTAACAAAAAAGGAAAAATTCCAGTTTGGTTTACCCCTGCCATAAAAAAAAAATAAATAAATAAAAGTAAGGAAAAGGCATGTTCAGTACTTAAAAAGGAACAGAGTCCTCAAAAACAGTTGCAGACAGTAACTAAAGAAGTTAAAGTCCATGATTAAAAGGGAAAAATCAAAAATTATATTTCATATTACACACACTAAAGGGAATCAAAAATCATTATTTGCATATGTGAACATTCATCACAACTTAACAATGAGTGTCAGTCCACTAATAGATAACAGGATTGTAGTCAATGAAGATGGTTTAACAGCTAACATCTTTAATAACTATTTTGGCTCTATATTTGATGAAAAGATGGATTACCCCAGTATAACTATACCTCAGCACAAATGCAAATACAATGTGGTAAAGACAAAGTCTGTTCCACATTAAGGCAAATTAAAGATAACTCTGCTGAAGAACCAGATAACAGTTATCCTAAGATATTAAAGAAAATGACAACTACTCTTTCAACCCCCCTTCGCACTATTATTTAATAGGTCACTGTAGGCTGGCGGAGGGCCACATGACTGAAAAGGGCCATACTGGTGCCAAAGTATAAAAAGAATAGCAACCGCCAGTTCTTTGACTACAGGCCAATAAGTCTGACATCTGTCTGTAACAAAATTTTGGAGTGGCTAGTAAGGCAGAAAATAGAATATGAAATAACATCTATAGGAATGAAGGACATACATCAACATGGGTTTACTAGTGGATGATCTTGTACGACCAACCTTATAACTTTTTATAATAAGGTAAGTATGAGCATGGATTGGAATAGCCCAGAGGACATAACATTATTAGACTTCAGGAAGTCATTTGACACTGCCCTGCTCTATGAACTTTTACAACAATAAAAATGGTAAACATGGGGTTGGATAATAGTCTGATCAAGTGGATTAGAAACTGGCTTGGTGATAGAGCCCTACATGTCAGAATAAATGGCCATCTGTCTGAGGAGATTGGAGTGGGCAGTGGTGTACTGCAGGGAGCAGCTCTGAGAACAGTTATATTTGGGCTTTCATCAGTGATCTGAAAAACAAAATATACTATCATTTTACCAACTTTACGGATGATACCAAACTTTAGGGTGAGGTCAGCACATTGCAAGTTACTTCTCCCTTGTAAATGATTTAACAAATATTGAACAGTGGGTGAAAGGAAATAAAATGCATATATAATTTGTACATTATTCCTTTTTTATTGTCCATGTAAAATGCAATTTCTCCTCCAGATAAATGATTCCTACATTTCAGGATTGCTATCCCTTCATCAGGGAGTCCAGTTATTAAATTCTCTCTCTGTATATATAAAAGAATATAAATATATTCCAAATGAAAATATGCTAAATCAAATACTGATTTAAAAAGGATTAGGAGATGATATGTAAAGAAAAGGTATTTTTCTATAATTATCTAGACTCACTTTCAAGTCCTTCAACTTCAAAATCCCAATATTTGTTTTTCAAAGTTAATGCTGCAGTGCATCCTTATAAATCATACCTAAAATAATGTGCTATTTTATGATATATACAAAACTAACAACTGTCACAACTTTCAACTTCATATACATGATTATTGCCTACCATGGATGTTGCAGAGTCTTCATAATTTTAAAGTTTATATTCTTATCAGTTCTGTTAAAATTAAAAGTGTAATCTGCTTTGAAAACATTTCTCTTCAGCACATCTGTTACATCAAACATCATTTCAGATTGCAAAACTTTATGAAACCACTGCTTATACCTAACTACTAAACACTTTCAAAGTTATTTCCAACTATTATGCCAGTGTTTCCTGATGCAGCGAACAGTTCTTAATGATTAGGTGCATTCTCAAAAGTTTTTTTTGAGTTCAGCATACTAATGGCTTGACCGCTGATTAGAAAGCAAAACAAGTAGGTTCCTTTAGGCTTATTGACTGTGCTCTAAGGTAAACAGTGTTTAAACACAATTTTTAACTCTACTGAAAGATAGTTGTATAAACTGATCTTCACGACTCTGTGCATCCTTCTCCAGAGGAAGTAACTGAGTGTGTGTGAATCCCCTATTTATATTGCACATCATGAGGTTAGTCAAATCTGGCTGTGTCACACTAAAAGGAGTCCCAATGGATACCTTTGTGTGCCTCAAGAGAGCAATACCACTCCCCTGAGTGCCAGACCCACCAGCTAATGGCACCTACAAACATAGGTGATGACTGAATACAATTTCAGTTAGATAATTTGTTCATTACTCCAGTCTTTTAAGGTTATTCTGCAAAATTCTATTGATCTTTTAAAAGGTTTTCTTATTAAGATCACACTTATGTCATGATTGAAACTTCTCACTAATATGGGGATTGGCGTACAAGTCAATGGCTACATTCTGGTTTTTACTTTAACAATTGCCAGGCTATACTTGCTTAGCAATACTGTGGCAGCAATCATTTTTATATTCTTTTATATATATAGAATGTAAGCACTGGACTCCCTGATGAAGGGATAGCAATCTCTATATGTAGGAATCTTTTTGTCTGGATGAGAAATTGCATTTTACATAGACAATACAAAAGGAATAACATACAAACTATATACGGGTGAGTGAGCCTTTTATTCCAATCTGACTTGCATAGTTTGTAGCTTTTTATTAGCTTTTGGCCTTTCCCCATAGTCATTTTTGTTTTGTCTTTATTATTTTTTCTGAGGTATGGCTGTAACAGAGAGTCAGTAATTGTGACATAAAACACCTTGCTGGATGTTTTGCTGGAGGTCCAAACCAGGAAGGATCTTTGATTTTACTGCACATTTTATGGACATAAAGGAAGAAATTTTGAAAAATTCAACAAGTCATGGACTAAAATAACTTCATCTGATCAAGATAGAACTGGATGACTGTGCTTTGAATGTTTGCATGCAGAAAGCTTTTTGGATTTTTGTGGAGCTAAAAGACTATATAAATACAAATATTGGAACTGGGCTGTTCTGGAACTAATTTAATTAATATTTCCATTATATGGTGAAGAACATGGATTTATTACTGAATATACATTTAAGCAACATCTGGTACTAGAAATTTTCTTTTGATAAATCTCTGTCTGGAGAGGTCTTACCACCATTTCAGTCTACTTAAAGACATGCCTGAACAGTATAACAATTATTTTTACATTTCATGTATGGTTCAATATTGTTCTCATTGTCTGTACTGATTGTGTGATTTAACAGTAGAATCATTTATTACATTAAGTGTGGATCAGTAATTGGGGTTCTACATCATTTCTAAATACCCCATCCCCTTAACCCCCCACCACCAATGTATGCCATAACAAACATCAGCCATTAATGAGTTTATAGTAATCTCTTTCAGATTTAAGGGTAATAATGAATGAATTTTCAGAACCTGACAAATTTACTGATAATAGATCGATCCCTATTCGTATATCAGAAACTGAAGAACAGAACATAATAGAGTGTTATAAACCAAAAAAGACAGTTTCAAGGGATGGTACCCTCTAGAACAATAATAAATGATTTTAAATTTAACAAACAAAGACAACTGAAGCTTGATATGTATGCCTTGACTCTCACAGAATATCTGAAACAGAAGCGAATACCAAGGCATTTAAGAATTTTGATTGAACCAATTTAGGATTCACCACAGATGAACTGGAACAAAAATAGGATGGTGCATGAAATAGTTGTTCTATAGATTTCTTATTAATATAGGTGGAAGCTCCAACAAAAGAAATCAATAAAACTGATCAAGAAATAGAGATACTACAAACTACAAAAGGATGTTAAGAACAAATTCTCAGTTGAGGAATCTACAGAATTCTTAGATAAAGTGAATAGACAACTTAATGATTTTGAAAATGAAATCCGAGCCACCTAAATATATAAATTTAAAAGGAATGTGAATAATTATAGGGACAACAAAGTATATAATTGGTTTAAAGATACACATAAAAAACCAATAGCTAATTATATATACAATTTGGAATCAGATAGCACTTTATATACATCAATCAGTGACACAGAGGGAGAAGGTAGAAATATCAGTGGTAACTGCTTTTTAGACAGGGGTGGATCTCGGTGGTGGGGCAGATGAAGTGGCATGTGGAGGGGGATGAAGGGCTAACAATACACAAGAACAGGTCACAACATCTCCAAGACCCAAGAGAAGTCTCATCCAGTGTAGAGTTAGAAAAAACAGGAGGTTCTACATATCCAGAAGGAAGGAAAAGAGGAGACAGATCAAAAGAACAGTCACAGGTGAAAACAAGGTCTCAACAACAACAGTCGTGATCTTTAATTTATCTAACTAAATTTTGACCCCCACAGAAATATGCCTTTTAGGTAGAGGCCTTTCATTTTGTCCACATGAAAGATTACAGGAATTTGAGGTAAAGTTAGAGTTGAATAGATTTTTTGTAGAAAATTAAGATTAAGGTACTTTTTTGACAGCAACGAAATTCAAACAACAATCTCTGCTTCAGAGAAAAAACAAATTTTGAGCCATAGATTAAAGTTAAAAACTCAATTTCTTCCACCAGGCACAATTCCACATTCTATAGAAACTTACATTAACTTAGTAAGCAAAGACATAGAAGCAATACTTTTTTTTAACTCTTATTTTAGCCTCCTGCAGCCACTGACCTGCCATTCTTCAGCCACCACTCCACCTCCACTGCTGACCCCGGAGAGGGTCGCGCCTAGCTGGCATATGCAACTGTACCCTCGAAGGGGACCTCCCCATGTCACAGCACCAGGTCAGGATCCAAAACCGGCACATAACAGATCGAGGCATCATCAGCCGGTTAAATAGCGGCTATCAAGCTGCACAAACAGTGCTGCCATTTTTTCTCCACTTTTCACCCCTTGGAGTGCAGGCGTGCACTGATGTCAGGCACTACGTGCCAACCTCTGCCACACTCTGTCCCTTTGTGGCACCACTGTGATAGTACCCCCTGGTTGTCACCAGGGGCTGCTGCAGAGTGATGGTACCCTGGAACCCTCCCTGGGACAGGAGAGCAGCCCTCTAGATGCTCAATCCTATCCCTTCCCTGCAGAGCCCTGATGACCCAGGCTCACATCCAAATCCTTGTCACCAGCATGGTGTGAGGTGTGGCTTCCAGCTGCTCAACCCTCAGCACCAGTGGGCCAGCATAGTGGCGATACTTAAGAAAAGAAAGAAATATGGATAGAATTAAAAAGTTTAACCTCTCACTAAAGGAACTTATTGCTTTGAGAAATCTGGAGAATGATGCTAATATAGTTATCAAGAAAGCTGATAAAGGTGGAAGAATTGTGATAGAAAATTATGAGATTTATAAACAAAAGTCTAATGAGTTGTTAACTGACAGGAACAATTATCTGTTTTTGGAAAAAGACCCCACTCAGACAATACAGGATTTGATTAAGGCAGTATTAAATATAGCTGTGGATAATAAATGGATCTCAGAATGGGAAAGGGGAGCACTCAAAGAATTTCCAATGATTCCTAAATTATACACATTACCCAAAAGACATAAAGATCATTTAAATCCACCAGGCAGATCCATTGTTTCAGGGGTAGATTCAGTGTTAGAACCTCTTTCGATCTTTATGGACCATCACATTAGAGAATTTGTGAAAAATACACCCTCATATCTGAAGGACACCACACATTTTATTAATATATTGGAGGAGCTTAATAAAGAGGATTTGGATATGGCATGGACAGTATTATTTACTTTGGAAGTAAAGGATCTTTATATGTCCATTACTCACAAACAAGGCTTGTTAGCTTTAGAAATGACAGTATGCTAAATAAGGAGAGGAAAAAACTCAAACCACCAAATGAATTGCTAATAAAACTGGCAGAGATGGTTCTGAATCAGAACTATTTTTGTTTTGAAAAGAAATTTTGTGTGCAAATACATGGCACAGTGATGGGGGCAAGCATGGGCCCTTCATATGCAAATATCTTCATGCATGATTTTGAACAAAAATGTATATACAATAATAACACCTTTAAGGAGAATATAAAATTGTATAAATGTTTTATAGACAAAATTGTGATTGTGTGGTCAGGAACAGACAATGAGCTAAAAGAAATTATAAGTATTTGAATACAAGAAATAACAGCCTCTTATTAACTTTAAATCATGACACACAAGAGATTTAATTTTTGGATTTAAACACAAAAATAAGCTTTGTACTAAGCTTTATTGGAAGAAAACAGATTGTAATACAATTTTAAGGACAAAAAATGTTCACCCCCGCTCCCTCATTGATTCCATCCCTTACATTCAATTATTAAGGGTAAAACAAGATTATACTTTAACAATAGATACAGAAAGTAACATGAATAAAATGATTGAAAGATTTAAGGACAGAGGTTACTCCACAACAGTTTTGAATACAGCAAAAAATAAAGTAGAACAAATACAAAAGGGGGATCTGTTACTATAGATGGGGTGGTCACAGACAACACAAAGTGGAAAAATTATGTTACCATGAAGTACAGTGATATCTTTTATGATATCAAGAGGACTATCAATAAACATTGGCATGTTTTAAAATTGACTAGAGAGGGTGAGAGAGCATTTGGACAGGAGCCGTTGGTAGTGGCTAAAACGGTGAAATCACTGTAGGACAAATTAATGCATACAGATCATGATATTACTGCACAAAAAAATAAGTGTTTTTACAACTAAGGATCTGAAAGGCAATTACCCAAGTGGCAGATGTGTACATTGCAATACCACCAGCAAATTGAAAACGATTAAAAATGTATATCGCAATCATGATGTAATAATCAAATAATTCATCACATGTTAAACAAAGGGTGTAATATATGGTGTCAAATGCCCATTTGACAGACTATATATTGACAAAGCAAACAGACAATTAAAACTGTATTTGAGAACACAAGGGCTACATAAGAAATCAGGATTTGACTTCCCCAATAGTGAGACATTTTTTTGGAGGCAGGCCACCAAATACTGACTATAAGTATTTTTTGGAATTGAAAAGGTATAGAAAAATAATATAGGTGGAAACTTTAATGATGAACTACTATTTAGAGAAGCATTTTATATTGACCTTTTCAGAAGCGCAAATCCAATGTATGGCATTAATGAAACAATTGATTGGTAGTCTCTAGTTTAAAAATTAATGACTGGGACTCTTCAGGCTAAAAACAAATGTACTGGATTTAAGATAGAGATCCTTTAAAGATGGCAGATGAAGTGTGAGTCAACATCTTTTCTAAATGTAATGTTTAGATGAATAGTTGAATAGTGGGATACAAATTTAAATTATAACATCCATGTTATAAAAAAAAACAACTTTTTTTTTTTACTTGAAAATGATTGCTGCCACAGTATTGCTATGCAAGTATAGCCTGGCAATTGCTAAATTAAAAATTGGAAAGTAGTCATTGACTTGTACTCCAATTCCCATAATAGCAAGGTGCTTCAATCGTGACATAAGTGTGGTCTTAATAAGAAAACCTTTTAAAGGATCAATAGAATTTTGCAGAATAACCTTAAAAGAATGGTGTAATGAAAAAACTACCTAACTGAAATTTTATTCAGTCATCACCTATGTTTGTAGGTGCTGCTAGGTGGCAGGTCCGGCACTCAGGGGAGTGGTATTGCTCCTGTGAGACACGCAAAGGTATCCATTGGGACTCCTTTTAGTGTGACACAGCCAGATTTGACTGACTACGATGTGCAATATAAATAGGGTGATTTCATGCATGCTCAGTTGCTTCCTTTGGAGAAGGATGCACAGAGTCTTGAAAGTCAGTGTATACAACTGCCTTTCAGTTGAGTTAAAAATTGTGTTTAAACACTGTTTACCTTAGAGCACAGTCAATAAGCCTAAATGAACCTAGTTGTTTTGCTTTCTAATCAGCAGTCACGGTGTCAGTATGTTGAACTCAAAAGACACTTTTGAGAATTCATCTAATCATGAAGAACTGTTCTGTGCATCAGGAAACACTGACATAATAGTTGGAAATAACTTTGAAAGTGTTTAGTAGTTAGGTATAAGCAGTGGTTTCATGAAGTTTTGTAATCTGAAATGATGTTTGATGTAACAAATGTACTGAAGAGAAACGTTTTCAAAGCAGATTACACTTTTCATTTTAACAGAACTGATAAAAAGAATATAAACATTAAAATTATGAAGACCCTGCAACATCCATGGTAGTTAATAATTGTGTACATGAAGTTAAAAGTTGTAACAGTTGTTAGTTTCATGCATATCATATAATAGCAAATTTTTTATGTATGATTTATAGGGAAGCACAGCAGCATTAACTTTGAAAAACAAATATTGGGATTTTGAAGTTGAAGGATTTGAAAGTGAATCTAGATAATTATAGAAAAAAATATATTTTCTTTACATATTATCACTTGATCCTTTCTAAATCAGCATTTGACTTAGCATATTTTCTTTTGGAATATATTTAAAGGCCCCAATTCTAGAAAAGAACCGCCTGGCATAACAGCACTTGTGCCAAGTAGAATGGTGCAAGTAGAAATTCGTCAGCAGTTGTGACTTTTGCGATTCTTCATAGTGGCCTGTGACTGTTGCAGGCCACTTTGGTATAAATAGCTATTACATGGCAGTTGCACCATAAACCCCCTGCGACATGGTGCTAGGGGATTATGCCAGCAGTTGCACCTCATTCCAGAAGGGTAGCAACAAAGTCCCCAATGTCAGGATTATACAAGAACCTCCGGAGGAGAACCGGCAATGTAGGTTACACCTGCATTTAGCTGGTGTAACTTACATCCATCCTTCGAGGGTCCTATAGAACCTTGGTCCATGTGCCCCTCCCATACCCAGACCACCCCTGTTGCTGCCGCAATGGGCATCATGCATGATCGAGCCCGATCCCCGTACTGTCTATGCCCCCCATATAGTAATGGCCCCACAGGGCTGCCCACACCAACTGTCCCCTCAAATGTATGATAAATGCCCCGCAGTGCTGCACACACCCCCAGCACCCCAATTCCCCCATTGTGCAATGCACTGCAGGGCAGCGCTGTCATCCCCCCACCTGCGCCCCAACCCCAAGTCCCAAATGCAAATGTGGTAAATCCCTGCTGTGGTAGTCTAGTGGTCCCCCATCCCCCACTCAGCCTTGCCAGCCCATCCAGAACACCCTCACCCATCACCAGCTGGTGACTGGCACAGCCCACCTCTCACTTCCATGGTCAACTGCCGATTGAGTTCTGTATTAGCGCTACTGGAAAGATGCACTCAGAAATTAATATCTGAGTGTGTCATTCCAGTAGCGCTCCTACTGAACTCAGACAGTGGCTGGCCATGGAGATGAGAAGTAGGCTGTGCCAGTCACCAGCTGGGGACAGGTGGAGGGGTGCTGGGTGGACTGGCATGGCTGAATGGGGGCCACTAGACTACCAGGGATTGACAGGGTGTATGCCACATTTATGGTGGGCAACTCAGGTTCAGAGCAATGGGTGGGGGGATGACAGCACCACCCTGTGGGGTATATCTCTGGTGGTTTTGGGGGGCAGTTGGTGTGGCCAGCCCTGTGGTGCTCTGTATGGACACATTGGGGGCTGCTGGTATGAGCAGCCCTGTGGACTCTCTACAGACATGTCGGGGGCAGTTGGTGTGACCATCCCTGCGGGGCTCTCTATGGACATGTTGGGGGGCTGGGGGTGTGGGCAGCCCTGTGGGGATCTCTATGGACATATCAGGGGGCTGGGAGTGTGGGCAGCCCTGTGGGGTGCCAATGTGGCTTGCTGGGCATGGGGGCAGACTTGCATTGTGCGGTTTTCCAGTTGCAGCTTGCAACATGCTCACCTGGTGTGACCTCTGTTCGGTGAACCTGGCCGTATGTCGCAAGTCACAGGACTTAGCTTCGGTGACCCTGCCCCTTCTAGAATAGGGCGCAGGGTTAATGTCGCAGTTGCTGGTGGTGCAAGTTGCGTTTGGTGGTGACTTGAGCCACCCTTCTAGAATTGGGCCCATATTCTTTCATATATAAATATATAGAATTTAAGAACCAAACTCCCTGATGATGGGATAGCAATCCCAAAATGTAGGAATTGTTTTGTCTGGATGAGAAATTGCATTTAACATGGACAATAAAAAAGGACTAAAATACAAACTATATATGGGTGAGTGGGTCTCTTATTCCAATCTGACTTGCATAGTTTGTATCTTTTGATTGGTTTTGGCCTCTCCCCATTGTCATTTCTGTTTCTTTTTATTATTCTTACTGGGGTATGGCTGTATCAGAGTTTCAGTAATTGTGAAATAAAATGCATCTAAACCAGGATAAGTGTGTGGTTTGGCATATGAAATGAAATAACCCTATGTACATCTACACTCTGAATGGTAAAATTCTACAGACAATGGATAAAGAATTTGACTTTGGGGTCATAGTCAATAACAAGTTTTCATCACAAGATCAGTGTTATAATATAACACAAAGTGTTGGCAGACTTCTGACTTGTGTCCAGCGTGCATTTGTAAATTGCAGCAAACAGTCTATACTCCCACTTTACAGAACCTTTATCCGCTCCTATCTTGACTGTGCTTCCCCCTTTTGTAGTCCCTATCTGAGGAAAGATATTGATTTAGCTGAGAAAATACAACAGAGAACTACCAAGCTCATTCCACACCTAAGTAGACTAAAATACTCAGACTGGCTGCAACAGGTTTAGTCAGACTTGAAAATATACAAAAAAGGGGGGATTTATGACAGTTATGTAAAATACTTAAGGATAAAGAGTTAACATCTATATATGGTCCAGTACATAACAAAGGAATATTGACATTAATATCCCGTGATAAGTCATTACTGATCCCCAAGGTAAACACTAATAAAAGGAAGAATTTCTTTATGTTGAGGGTGGCT
This sequence comes from Neoceratodus forsteri, assembly GCA_016271365.2. NCBI lineage: Eukaryota > Metazoa > Chordata > Ceratodontiformes > Ceratodontidae > Neoceratodus > Neoceratodus forsteri. The sequence continues at coordinate 938,183,227 of CM028129.1, read as the reverse complement.
GAAGCCTGAAACAGGTTACCAAGGGAGGTGGTGAATTCAGAGACATTTGACACTTTCAAAACCAGACTACATAAAAACTTAAGAAGGGCATAATTCACCCATATGGGGTGGGGGACAATCTAGACGGGCTTATAGCCTTCTTTTGTCTAGAGATACCAAGTGATATCAAGTGAAGTGGGCAAATTGCAAAGTTATTCACAAAGACAAATTTTGTTTATTCACCAGAACTTCACCTGTGAAGTAAAACTACACAGCACATCTTCTTGCAGGTAGCTTGTGGGATAGTATGACCGTGGATAAACCAGTATTGATTGTGGTGGATGGCATCAGGAGATCTCCCCACCATTCTTGAAATGATTAGTTTAGCTATAATCTTGTAGTATGTGCTCAAAAGTGAAATGAGTATGTACAGTAACTATCTGGACTCTATACCCCCTTGTTTGTGTATTAACACTATTTTGGCTTCATTTAGTGATATTGGTAGCTTCCAAGAGCCATCCACTAATTCTTCAACATTAGTTTTAATCATGGAGCCAGGTCATTTGCAAAAAACATAAAAAACTCAACTGTAAAGCTATCCATACCAGGACTTTACATTTACGAAGCCCCATAATAATTTATTTTATTTCTTGCAGAGAGAGCTGAGTGCCTCTACAATTTTATTTGGGTAGTTTGTTGTTCAACATATATTTTTCCAACTTTTCTGATGCATATTTAATTTTCTTTTGATAGATACCTTTATTAAATTCTTTGATTGTATTCTCCATCTCCTTGTCTTCAAATTTACTGTCTCTAGATTGATCTGAAGCTCAGGTATTAAGTCTCTTTCCATCTGTTTTCTTTAATGGCATTTGCATTTTCCCCATTTTATCCCTTTGTAAACATTTGTGCTCCTAACTATCTTGATATTTTTAGCATTCTCCTTAATATCCATTTCCTTATTTTTAAGTCTGGTATCTAGCCATTTGTTCTGATATATATTTTTTTTAAAAATCTGGTATTTATTTATTTATTTTTATTTATTTAGTTAGTTTTGGTTAACTGGGTGGGTAAACTAGACTGGAACTGTCTTTTTTCAGGCATGACCCAGGAGATTACAAAAGAAAGGGATGAGCACACATGTCACAGGGTACAAAGAAATACATTGTTTACAAGGGTAAGAATTACAACAGTTAGAGCAAAAGTGTCATCAACCAGGGATTAAGCAGCAGCAGTCACATATTATGAGATTCTCAACATGGTAAAAGAACAGAGTCCACAAACATTTGCTCACAACTTGGAAAAGCAGTTTCACATAAAAGTACTCAGAAGATGCTTACGATTATTACTCTGTCTACTTCCTGTAGTCTAAGGTCAATATTATAATTTCTTGTTTTTGGTTTTTGGATGTCTCCACCTGTACCAATATTATGGATCTTCCTAAAGTAGCTTTAAATGCATCCCATTTTTATGGTTTCATGATCATTATAATTAAAAGAATCAAAATACTCTAATGGCATCTTTAATTTTTGTACCACTTCTCGATTTCTTAACATTTCATTACTGAATGGCCAAATGAGAGTACCTTTCTGAAGCTCATATTCTATAATGAATTCCTCCATCACTACTTCATGATCAGATATTATAATCAGATTAGAGATGTTGCAAAGTTAAACTTCACCCACGAATTTCATGCAAAGTGACAAAAATGCGTGCTTCACGAGTTTGCAGAGCCCTGGCTGGCCACAAAAAACTTAGATTTGCATGATTTATGTAAAGTTTTCTGTGAAATTTGTGTTTTGTACCATGAAATGTGAAATTTGTCGGTGAAATTTCTCATTTCATGACAGAATTTGCAAAATTCACAGCTGCAAATTTCATGTAATAGCTCCATGAAATCCATAAATTACCTCATGGAGTGAATTTCACAGACTTCACACACCTCTAAATCGAATGCATAATGGGGCTTGCCATTAAAAGGCAGGCTTGGTTGTCCAGTGATCTCCTCCAGGAATAAAAATGCATAGGATGGGGGGGAGGGGGAAGAGGGAAGGGAACAGAAGGATGGGGGGTCTGATGACATCACCAGGCAGGAAAAGGGTAATATGACAAAAGCCAGGCCACAGCCTCAGGGATTGGCCAGGGTGGAGACCACAGGGGCTCCTCCCAGGAGCCATTTGGGGTATAACAGGCCAGGGATCAGGCAGGATGGCCTCTTTTGCTGGGAATGTTTCCCACCCTCCCACCCTTCTTAAGGAAGGTGATGGGAGGTCCAGCATGGCACAAAGGGGAGCAGGGCAAGCCCAGGGTCCTGGGCATGGGGCCAGGAATGTTGGTCACTGCAGGGAGGCAGCAGTGGGCAAGGAGGCTAGGGCAAAGCCTCTGGTGGGGAGGGGCATGTATGCCCAACAGGGAGACCAAAGTAAAGAAAAGGGGGGGAGAAAGAAGGGGTAGGATACATGGGCTAGGGACAAAGAACCCAGACATGGTGGTAAAGTGGGGAGGGGGATAGGTCCAGGCACCGGATTCAGAAGTGTTCCGGGCCTGGAAGGCAAAAGACTGGGGAAGTAGTATGGCCTGGTTCTGGTGTGGAGGAGGGGGCTGGACTCACAGTGTCTGGGCCCTGAAAGCAAGATGGAAGAAAATACCAGAAGAAGGACAGAGGCCGGAGCCAGAAATTTGGGAAGAATTGTTAATGTAGATTGAATTGTAAATTCAAAGTATATGACTTGTAAATACAGAGCCTGTGTGCCTTAAAATAAATTTGCCATGAGCAACCAACATTCAGATTGGTGTGGTGTCTATCATTCCTGTTGGGGTTTCAGGGGACAATGACCTGTTTTAAAATTTTAACCAGGTTTTTAGAAATAACGATATGAAGAACCATGAATAATCCTTTTTATTTCTCATAGTGTTTAGATGGTCAGTTCTTAATTCTCTGAGCATCATCAAGATTATAAAAATTAAGAAACTTCAGCAATGTATTAGAAATTTTCAGATTAGACTTATTTATGTTTAAGATTTTAGCCAATTCTGGAATCAACAGAATGACATATTGGGCTTTTAAATTAAACAATCATTCAATTAATTTGGTGAAAAATATACTATTTTGGTCAAACAGGGTGTATATGGAACCCACTGTATATTCCTGTCTTCTTATTTTACCCTTTAATAATATAATTCTTCCTTGGTCATCAGTAAATGTATCTATAAGGTGAAAACCCAAACTTTACTTATCAAAATTGCAACAGCACAGCTTTTTATTTTTTGGTTCCTGGTGAGAGGTATTCATGCAAAATCCTTTTGTGTCTACTGTAAATTGTATTACTTCATCTCTATCCAAATGAGCATGGGGGCATATTATGTCCAGTTTTAATTTATTAGTGTAGCTTAACATAGCAGTGTTGTGGGCTGGCAGTATAGCCTAGAGGTTAGAGTAACAAGCTGTGAATGAGCTTGGTACATCCAGCAGACCAAACCGTGGTTTGATTCTCACAATCACCACTTGCATACTGTGTGGCTCTGAGCAAGTCATTTAACTTCCCAGTGCTTCCAGGTCACTGCTGAAAACAGGCACTTGTGTCTAGTGGGCCTTATCCGGTTACCAAAAACTAAAATAAATAAATAAAATAAAACTTTTGTGTTCTTTTAACAGAATTATCTGTTTTAACATTAAATGAGACACATAAGATATGTTTATTTATATTTACCATTAAGCTTGCCTTGTTTATCCAGTGTAATGCAACTTATGAAATGTTTCACATTATTTAACATTCTCAATCTATTAACCATATTTAAAATAATATAATATTTCAGTTCCTCTTCGCTGTCTCTTTTTGTTGAGTACAGTCTCCAACTTTTATAACTGAAATAAAGGTCTTTCAACATTTCCCTTCCCCATCAATCTTAATTTAACACAAACAAAAAATAAATATCTCGCCCAGTTCAAATGTGCTGGTAGTCCTTATCCTGATTTTTGTGCTACCTTCATTCCTCCCCTTGATGCCAGAAACTCTAAAGTCATACTCATCTTTGTCTATCCCATACTAATTTAATGTAGGATTAATTCTTCCTCTTCTACTTATTGCCTTCGGAAAAAAAAGAAAAAGCAATAAAGACAAAGAAACAGTAATAATTAAGAGAATTCCAGTTTAAATATTAACATGAAATCAATAGAACTTGGGATGAGTCATTCCTTCAACAACTGAACCATCCGTTTTCAAAAATCTCAGGGAAATGTTCTGCCAACTCTTTTAGTACAGCAGGTGATATGTCAGACACCGCCCTTTCTTTGTCCAGTATTACTTTTGTTCTTGCACGGTAATCATTATGGCTTTTATGTTGTTGCTCCACAGTTTATTCTTTATCAAGTCAGATTTTCTTCCATTTAGTAACCAGATATGGAGGCAACTCATTAAAAATTGATATTGCAGCACCAAGGAATGTAATTAATTTTTTTAGACCTCTGTCAAAAGTTTCTCCCTGTCTTCTGACCTTATAAATTTTGTAATTAAAGACCTGGCAGGAGAGTCTACATCTGGCTTAGAATTAAATGATTTGTGAATTCTGTATATTCCCATATTGCTATTTCATTGGTCCATATCCAGATTAGCCGCCACCATTTTATTTAGTGCATCTTTCAGAGTATTTTTGGTGTCCAGGCTTTCTTGCATGGCTAAAATTCTATATTTGTTTCTTGATTAAGCTTCAAAATCTGTTAAACTGTATTTTAAAATGTTATTTGAGTTTCTAGTTGCCAGTGCATCGGTATCTGATTGTCCTCTATGTTTGAAACTCTTTGCTTGACTTGTTTAATTTTTTGTGAATCCTCCTGCTTCTTTTATCAGTTTAGTAATTATTAGGTTTGATAGTTTGAGTTTTTCTTCAATATTTACAGCCTTTTCATTTTTTATTCATTTATCTTAATCATTGGAGACTTAGTTTTGCCCAGTGTGGTATTTATTCTTCAGTTTCATTCTTCCCATGTAGACTATTTGAGGGAATTATTCTTTTAAGTTAGAGTCTTCTTGGTTTTCATAGTCTCCAGAAACTTCAGTTAGCAGTTCTTTAGCAGTCATTATTTGATTTTTCCCTGATTTTAATACCAATCTGTCTTACTTTAAATTCATTTGTATTGGAAGTGCAGTTTCTTTTTCATCTGCTTTACATACTGCATTCAGCTTGGTATTTGCTTTCTAAGTCTAATTTGTACTATGACCCTCTAACAAACTGTCATCCATATTTTTATTGTCAACATTATTCCTCATTTTATGTTTTGTGTTGGTAACCTATTCTCCAGTTGTTCTACTGTTATTCTTGATCTCATTTCAAATTTTTGCTATATATGCCACACTGGAGGCTGACACAAATGCTATCATTCCTGCAGAGGGTGACAAAAAGGCTATATGTGTGTTGATGGCATGAGTATCCCCTTTCAGGTTTTGACAAGGTAGCATGGCTTGCATATTTTTAGGTTGGGACCAAAATGACAAAGTAAAAGCAACAATATCAGTGTTGGGACTTTTGTCAGGACATGACATTGTGCTGCATGCTTCTTGCATTAATATAACACTACTGCATAGTAAACTCATACCAGCTCCAATAACTGTGTTTGGTAATAGTTTCCTGCCAGACTTATGTTGTTTAGTTATAGTTTATTTTTTATTTGATCCTTCAATAAACTCCTGATTACAGTAACAGAAATTATATCAGTATTAGGTGAGTGAAATACAAGAATGTTTCCACTTGTATTTGCTGTGGATTCCCTGGCAGTCCTATGCTTATCTGCATGTTTCCCTTGGGGCAGGGGCTCATTGCTTGGATTTGTTGTCCCAATCTGACCATAAGAATCACTGGTTACCTGTAGCTTGCAAGTTTTAAGTAACTGAACTAGTTTAATTAACATCATAATTGGATTTGAGATGGAAAATCCAGAAGCGGTCTCTGCAGCTTCTTGAGTAGCAGTAGCTCTGGGCTTAGTTGTAATTCCTTCTGCAACATTGGAACCATTCACATTGATACTGACATCCCTGCCTTAGTGTTTAGAGACAGGTCTGCCTTTTCTGTTTGGCTACATGGTGGATATTAAATTTTGCTGTTAGCTTCAGATCTTTTGCATTCAGTAATCTGGGAATCAAAGAAAGAAATCAGCGCTTTCTCTGCCCCACTTCTTTCTGGAATCAGTCCCATACCATTGGTACTGACAGAGGCACTAGCAGCATTACCAGCATTTTCAGTTTCAGAAGTCTCCTCCTTGGCCAGCTCTCCTGGAGTCTGGATTGCCATGTTTGTATGACCAGAAAGGGGATGCTATCTGGCTCTAAAGACTCCATAATCTGCTTCTTATTTACAGGTACAGTTTCTTGTAGCATATCCATTTCCATAGTTGATGTTTTAGCTTTAAAGAGTAACAGGGTTTGTTGTCTTGTCTCTATGGATTTAGCTGTGTTTTTAGGATTTATTATTTGTCCCATTCCTGTAGTAGCCTTTTAGATAACTCCAGTCTCTTTTTGGGTATATCGTCCCAAAATCTCTCAGAACCTTCTTGTTTTCTAACTACTGATTTAATTGATGATGCAGTAACTTCCATAGAATAGGTTTTCCTCAGCATAAGGCATCTGACATGAGTTTGTTTTTTATCAGAAGATGAGCTCAGGGGAGCTTGCTTTCACATCAGCCATCCATCAGCCATCTTGTATGTTAGTGGGGTACAGTACATGTTTACTTGTTGCTGCCTGAGATGGAGAGTACAAAAGAAGGTTAGGGGTAAAGACAGGGAGGAAACAGTTCATATAAATAGAAATTAACTGTTGTGTGGGTGAGGAGAAAACTCCCTATTGAGGGTATGTGTACAAAGGGAAAAATGTAAAGTTAAAAAGGGAAAACTAGTATCATCTGTGTTGTGGGAGAAGATGTAGCACCCTTTATAAAATAAGGATACAGTGGAGTAAAGGTAGAATTAAAATGGGAACACTAATAACACCTAATGTGTGAGAAAATAGGTAACACCAATGCAAGGGTACAAAGAGGAAAAGAAATGCAAAAAGTGGAAAACTAAATTCATCATATCTACAGTCATGACACAAAGGGGCTAAGTAATACAAAAAAGGGGAACTCTAGAAACATTCTATCTAGGGTAAGGGTACAAAGTAAATTCTAGTAAACCTACTGAGTGAAAGAATGAGAATGTTGTGAGTGGTGCAGCACAGTGGTTGTGAAGCAGGAGTTTTCACAGAGATCTTCTGCAGACTGAGATGCTGCCCCATCAGCACGCATCTCTCTGGGCTGAAAGAGGGAGGTTGCTGGACACTGGGCTGAGATGACTAGGATTCAGAGAAACTCTTCCTCCATCCAGGTGCCACGAATCCACCACTGTTTCCCCAAAGAATGCCTGGAAAGAGGGCTGGCTGGACTTTAATGGGCTCTGGGAGGGTGGAGGTAGTGGCTGGGAGCACATTCATCAGCAATGGGGACTGGGGACCAACCTGGTGGGATAAAGGCTATACAGGGGTAATGGCCTGCATCCATCTGGAATGGGAACCACAGTCCTCAGTGGATGGTTTAAATGTTACATTGATGAACATTTAAAGTAGCTGAGATGGGTTGCAGAAGAAATCAGGGAGGCATAAACTGCCCCTTCCACAGACTGAAGCAAAGAGTAGGGAGGACTCTAGGGGCAGTAAATCCCTGATGTTGAAACATATAGAAAAAAAGACAGTGTGGCATCAACAAATGGGATAGGAACATGAGTTGTAAAATGTGAGGGGAAAGGAAGCAGAAAGAAATAAAATAAACAAACATTTGTTAATGTCGAATGTTTGCTTGCTGGTATTAGCATTGGAAATGCAGGAGGTAAACAGATGCAGAATAGGAATGGCAGTGAAGTAGTGAACTTCACGCAAACCCCACCTCCATCCTGTAGAGATGTACAGGCATTGCAGTAAGTGTTTGGGTCATTGCCTATGATGTTTATGTTATGTCACCTCACCCTATTCTGCAGATACTGACACGTGTTGAGGTGTGTTTTGGGGTGTTTGGCTTTACAATCACCCAATTCTATAAGGACAAACACTGAAATGGGTGCAGCATAGGAGAATGGAGTGATCTGTGTGGCCAAAGAGTCCAAAGTACACCTCGATGCCTGTCACTGGGTGGGGTGGGTGGGGTGGGTTGGCATGAGCAGTACAGTCAGCAATCCAAAAGCACACCCTGATGCCTGTCAGTCTGTACAGGGTGGGACATTATGGTTAGAAACCCTAACACCCCAGGCGTTTATTAGTATTTGCACTACAAAATTTCAACATGGCCTTTTTGTGACCCCACCTCATGAAAGCATTTGGGACCTCTTCTCATGAAGAGTGGAAGTGTGATTTTGTCAATGTGTCCTGAACTTTGACTTCTAACAGCGACCGTGCCATTCTGCACCACGTGTACGAAAATGTAGATCAGGCAGGATATGAAGAATGACAGCTGTACCATCCATGGGGAGGTGTAAAGAGATGGCAATGTTGAAAATCTGTAATGGGAATAGTAAAAATGCTTGCACTTCTGAGCATACGTGGAAACTACACAGCGCATGCATGTAACAGTCATTTTATGGACTTTCATCAGCAATTTTTCAACATAGGCATTTTAGGACCTCTGCTCATGAACAATGTCACTGAGATTTTCTTAATGTGTCCCAAACACTGATTTCCCACAGTGAGCACACTATTCTGCATCAGAAATGCAAAAACACATTTTAGCCAGGATGTAAAAAATGACATGTTCATAAGGAGGTGCAGAAAAATGGCAGTGTTGAAAATCTGGAGTGAAAATATTGCAACTTGGTGAAGTTACGAGTGTGCATAGCAACTGCACAATGCACACTCATAAAACAGTAATTTCTTTGATTTTTCCCACCAGATTTGCAACACAGTCTTTTTGAGAGCCCACCTCATGAACACTGACATTGTCATTTTGTTAATCGGTCCTGAAAGGTGATTCCATGCAGTGACCACAAAATCACCTTTCTGGACAAATTAATGTCATAACAGTGGCTGAATTAATGAGGAGAGGTCCCAATAACCCCATGTTGAAAATTTGGTGCCAAAATTCCAAAAAATGCCCGAGATATCCACCAAAGTTGAAAAAAACCCTATTTATGCCATTATACAGCTTACCAGCATTTTCTCAGTTTGTGGTCAGCTTTGAAGAGTGCAGACATGTTCCTGGTCCACCAAAGATCATCACAACAGGCTCCGGGGGAAAGTATGTTGTGCAGGGGGTGTGGAGAAGTGGGGTGCACAGAGGGTGGGTGCGGGTTGTGGGAGGACTCAGTGAGCGACCATTTTCTGCTTTGCAGGTTAAAAAGAAACATTGCAGGACATTTTTTCTTTTACAGGGTCATTTGGCACACTGGGGTGGGCTACTAGCATGTCACCCGAGTGATTTTTTGAGGGAGCTGTACCCAATGGGGGGTTGGGCACCCCCTTCTTCACATGGGGGCAAGAGCCAAGGGAGATTGGGTACCCCCTCAGCACAAACCAAAACATTTTGGGGGGAGCCATTATGCCGATGGGGAGTGGGCTCTCCCTTCTGCAAATTACATGAGGGGAATGAAGCCAATGGGGATTGGGCCCCCCACTGAAAAAACAATTTTCTTGGGGGAACATGATGCCAAGGGGGATTGGGTACCCCCTCAGCACAAGGGGGAGGTAATATTGTTTGTAAACATGTCAGCAGCTTGCCGCCATGTTCACAAGCAGTATTATAATAGGCAACATTCTGCACAGCAATGATGGGTCACTCCCTCATTGCAGCAGATTGGCTAATGCTGCAATGATGAGGTGGCCCCTGATTGCTGCGGTGAAAATGTTTCAACTTGGTAGCACTTTTGGAGACCAGTGTCATCAGCACACTGTGCCTCCATTGGTCCACCAGTTCCAAACCACCAAATGTAGCACCTCAATTGGCTGCTATGGTGTTGTGCCTCCACAACCCGCTTCTCTCCTAAGCTGCCACATAATGTTTCTTGTGCATGCACACAAGCAAACGTAAAAAGGGGGTAGCGGACAGAATGGCAACAAAGTGTGAAGGCCATGTGTTCAAATGCTAGATGGCTAGCATATGAAATTCTGGAGATAGAGGCCATCATGGCAGAGGCAGACCTGGCTATAGTAGCCATTATTGAGTTGTGGTGCACAGAAAACCATGATTGGGACATGGGCATATCAGGCTATACTGATTTCAGAAATTATAGAGTAGGAAAGAAGGGAGGAGGGACAGTACTGTATGTAAGATAGGGCATCAAAGTGATTGAGACACAGGGAATTCAGGTGGAGTGAATGGCTTAGAGGTACTGAAGGTCAGCCTGCAGACAAGAATTGGGGGCCCTATTTGCACTGGCATGATCCTCAGTTCTCCAACACAGGGGGAGAAACTGGATAAGGCACTGGTGGAAGCCAGCTAGCACAATGATAGAAAGGGGAGAGGTGCTGCTGGTGGGGGACTTCAGTTTGCTGGATGTAGACTGGAGATTCCCAGCCACAGCTTTGGCTAGAGGAAGGGACATCCTGGACTCCCTGCAGGTGATGTTTCTTGGGCAGCTATTCAGGTAGCCCAGTTGTGGCAATACTGAACCTGGTGGTCACTAACAGGGATAGTGTTGCATACATCAAGGTGGGAGGCCACCTGGGACCAATAATTACCATACTGTTTTGTTCAATATAAGGATGGCAGTGAAAGCAGACCATACAAGGACAAGGGTCCTAGACTTTAGGAGGACAGATTTTTTTTTAAAACAGGTGAATGCCTCAGAGACAGCCTAGTGGGGGAGATAACCTGGGTGGGTTAGAAGAAAAGTAGGCTAAGTTAAAGGGAGGCAAAGCGAAGGCATCACATTTCTGCACAAAAGAAGTCAGGAAAAACAAGAGAAAAAAGAGATTGCTATGGTTCTCAAAGAAAGTGGCTGAAAAGATAAAGGATAAACAAATAACAGAAGAAGTATTAAGAGATGCTATAGAAAGAGGACAGGGAGGTGTACCAGGTGAAGCAGAGGGGAACAGGAAAAACAGTGAGGAGTGGTAAGGTGAAAACTGAGGAAAGAATAGCCCAAGGAGTAACTAAAGAGGACAAGAATTTTTTTTGAAACATGAGTGAAAAGAAGAAAACTAGGGGAGGATTTATAAGGTTAATAAGGAAATGAGAGAAGTGTTTCCTAAACAAATACTTTTGCTCAGTCTTCACAGAAGAAGGGTGAGGAGATCAGCCACATAAAATAAACAGGATCACTGGGGGAAGGGAGGTAGACACATGTGTTCTTTTACTGAGGGGACAGTCATGAAGGGCCTTGCAAATCTGAAAGTGGACACAACTATGGGGCCAGACATGGTTCACTCTAAGGTACCGAGTGAACTCAGGGAGGTACTGGATGCAACTCTGACAGCCCTATTCAACAACTCATGGGAAATAGCAGTAGTTCCAGAGAACTGGAGTAAGGCAGCTGTAGTCCCACTTCATAAAATGTTAGCAGGGGGTAAGCTGGCAGGATTAAAAGACCCAAGTAAGCCCAGATTCATGGGGGTGGGATCATGTCAGACAAATCTGATATATTTCCTTGACTGTGAGACCAGAGAATAGATCAGGGTGTGGCAGTGGACATGTCCTACTTAGATTTTAGTAAGGCTTTTGAAACTTTTCCACATTGGAGACTCATAAGGAAACTGGGCAGCTTAGGGGTGGGTCCTATGGTGGTAAACTGATTAAGAAATTGGTTAAGGGATAGGTGACAGAGGGTGGTGGTAGATGGAGTTCACTCCAGTAAAGTGAGGGTGACCAGTGTAGTAGTAGTAGTAGTAGTAGTAGTAGTAGTAGTAGTAGTAGTAGTAGTAAACACTTTATTTTTATAAAGTAAACATGTATTTATTTGTATTTATTTTATTCATTTGTAAACCAGGTAAGGACACTGGACCATAGGCCCTTTTTCAGTTCTGATCCAGGAAAACAACAACCAACAAGACAATACATTATAAACACAATCTGTACAAAATGATTTTACACAAAACATTTACATATGGAGTTGAGCAAAAAATATTGTTTCAGTTTTTCCTTAGAACTCAATATAGATGTGGTCTGACAAACTGCTAAAGGTAAGGCATTGCAATAAAAAGGAGCAGCTATTGAAAAAGCATGTGACCCAATCATAAATTTAGATGGGACAGTGTCAGTCCCAATACTATTATAACATAAGCTCGGAAGAACAGTGTAACACTTAATCAAATCATGTAACGGAAACAAGGACTTGAATAAAATACATTTAAATACAACATAACTAAAAAAAATACCAATTTCTGAAACCAGGACACAACCAGCCCAACAGGTGATATAAGTCACAATGATGCAACTGAACTGGAACAGATAAAACAAACCGACTTATATTATTGTAAGAAACATATAAAGTATGTAGCTCTTTAGTTCCCAAATTAAAATATAGACTAGAGACAATGTCAGTATGTAATAATAACGTATCCATTGTAATACATTTACGGGCTTCAAATGAGAAGTGAGATCTACATTTGAATAATAAACCCAATTTTTGATTAATAGTGTTGGTAACAGAATGTATTTGTAAAGAAAAAGTAAACCCTGGGTCCAGCAAGACATCCAGATCCTTAAATTGATAAACCTGCTCAATCAAACTACCAGGTAAATCCTGGAAAGATAAACTGGGGTTATCTTTGAGCATGGAGGGCATGCCAAACCCCATTGATTTTTTTTTTTTTGTGAATTAAGTACCAAGAAATTATTTAAAAACCAATGGCAGACATCTGAAAAATCTTCTCCCAAAGCTTCTGATAAGCCAGGTAAAGACTTTGATTGAAAAAACAAAATCAAATCATCCACATAAAGAACAGTTTGAAAATGATCACAAAAATGGGGAAGCTAATTAACAAAAAGTGAAAATAACAAAGGGCTCAAAATGGACCCTTGGGGAAAACAACATTGAATTTGAGAAATATTTGAGGCAACAGACGCAATATTAACAAACTGGGACCTATTAGATAAATAATTCCTAACCCAGGAAGCAGAAGCCTCCGAAAACTGCAGGTCAATCAACTTGGAACAGACAAGATCATGCTCTATCAGGTTGAATGCTTTGGTCAGGTCTGCAAACACCACCCCAGTCATCACACTTTTCTCAAAACCCCTAAGGACAGTGTTTGTGAACCTGACCAAGACAATCCCAGTTCTGTGATATTTACCGAGCCCATGTTGCTGTGAAATAAGTAAATCATTAGTATTAAGATAATCATTAATCTGGTTAGCCACTATCTTTTCTAACAGTTTTCTCAAGGGGTTCAAAATAGAGATAGGGTAATAGTCATCAAGTGAGGCAGCAAGACTTTTTTGGGGTTGGAGTACCACACGGGCCACTTTCCAATCAGAGGGAAAATGTCAGGAAACTAAAGAAAGATAAAAAATATAACAAACTGGTTCAACCACAAAAGGAATAGCCAATTTAAGGAAACAGCCACCTAACCCACCTCCACAATTACTAGATCTATCTGGCATAAAACATAGTAATTCAAACACATCCTTCTCCATAATCCTTTTAAAATTAAACAAAGGCCTTTCAGTACCAAAAGCAACAGATTGAGTACTCAGGCTATCCTTAGATAACCCATTTCCATGGAGACTAGACAAATCAGTAAATTTCCTATTAAAATGCTTAACAACTTTAATTAGGTTATGCAACTCAGTTTTCAAGACAGTGCCATTTACATCTAGCTATGTTACCTTAAAAATATACATATATTAGAACAGGAGGCACAATTAGCATACAAGACATTGGCTATCAATGTTGCCTATACATATACATACATTAAAACTAACAGAAGACACATTTATCATACAAAACATTAACTACATGGATTCAAAATACTAAAGTAAGATCTAAACCTAAATTAAGTCCCAAAAAGGACAAGAATACTATTAGTATCTGAGCAATACAAAATTTAAGAACAATATTCTAGTTGCATTGACAACTGAATTGATTTAGACCTTTTATCTCCTAAGCAAACAATTCAAATGATAGAGATGTTCAGACTGAGTAAGGTAGAATATTACAGTATCTGGCAGCCTGAAAACTCAGTGTTCTTCCCCAATGATTATTCCTAATTATTGGAAAAGAGATTTTGCTTACATAATATGCCCTATCTAATTTGCTTAATAATTGTTTATTTGCCGTTCGATATATGAATTTCCCACATGTTAAGACCAGAATGATTAATTGTTCCACCACTTTTTTTTATCATTCCTACTTAAGCACTTGGTTGTTCGATGTAGAACACCTATTCTTTTATTTTGTCATTCTGTCAGTGTAATTATGTGTTCCCTAAAGGAGATATGGGCATCAAAAATAACACCTAAATAACAATACTGATTTACCTGTTCCAAACATTCATCATTAGCTATATTTATTTTAATTTGGACAGAGTTTTTTTTTTTTGAGAATGAAATGCAGCAACTTGGTTTTCTCAGTATTCATAATAAGCCTTGACCTGGTGAACCACTCTCTCAGACTGTCAAAGTTAGCCTGCATCTTTTCTTTGAGTTCTTGGACATTCCGTCCAGTCACTGTTAGGGTGGTATCATCCACATACAGTCTTACCTTGGAGTGCTGCACTATTTGTGGCAGGCTATTATTAAATAATCGGAATGGCAGGGGTCCTAAAATGGACCCTTGAGTTACTCCTCTCGTAATGTCTGTACTGGATGATATGCATCCTGAAACTGATACTCTTTGAGTGTGGCCACCCAGGCAAGACCGTAACCATCACCAGGGTCCTTCAGTAATTCCCATAGTTTCTGCTGACTGCAAGAGGAAGGAGTGGTTCACCAGGTCAAACGTCTTTGATAAATCATTAAAAATTGCTGCAGTTTCTAAACCAGAATGCAAAGATGAGTTAATCAAATGATTAAACTCCAGTAAAACTGAAGTAGTTGCATGCCCCTTATGAAATCCAGATGGAAACAGTGTAATTAGTTTATATTTGTCCAAGTATTCCATACTGTGGGTATGGACTTGTCTCTCTAGGCTCTGGGATAGAATAGAATAGATAAAAGTGGTATTAGCCTGTAATTGTTTACATCTGAGGTAGCCCCCTGCCCCTTTAAAGACTGGGATTGTTTTACATTCTTTTCATATCTGTGGAATGCAGCCTTCCTGTAGGCTCCCATTAAACATTTGGGTAACAACCAGAGCAGTTTGTTTAGCGCCCATTTTCAGAAATCTTCCCTCCAGGCCATCTACAGTAGTCCCATAGACTTATGTATATTAATATTCTTCAGCCCTTTATATACCTCAGATGTGTTTACAATTTTAAATCTAAAGCGTGGGTAGTTGTCCCTGTATTCCCTAATTAATTCTTCCATCTGTTGTACTGTTTTACTCATTGTGATGTCATACCCTGATAGATCTACAAAAAAGGGTCTTCAATTAGAGCATCGTCTGCTCTCTTAAACTGAGCTTCTTTGATAAATTATTTCATTCTGGCTTCAATAGATTGCTAATATCCTGCTAAAACTTATGGGGGTCATTATCACAGTGCATTTTGCTTTTATAGTATAGAGTTTTAGCCTTCCTTATTTGTTGTCTACATTTGTTTCTCTTATTTTTAAAAAGAACCCTGTCCCTGTCCTGCCTGGTTCTTTTGGCTTTTTGCCACAGTCTGTTTTTGACCCTTATGATTTTCAATTTTTTTTTGTTGATCCAGGGAAGTCTAGCTTGTTTTATTTTCTTTTTAACATTTTGGTGCATGTAAATCACAAATGCTGTTAAAAGTTTCAGTAAAGTACTGTGCCGATTAATCTAGATCTGGTATAAGCAAGCATCTATCCCCTTTTTCTCTTTCTTCTCTTACTAAGAATCTATCCTCTGAAAATTTTCTTGAGTCCTTTGGCCATGTATAGTTGGTATAGTCAAGCAATCCCTGTGCTTGTGGAATTAATATAATTCCCCATATCAGATTATGATTTCCTAGGTATGGGGAAAGGACTCCTGAATTCTCTACTGTTATTAGGAAGGAAACAAATAATAAATCAAGAATAGTACCATTCAAGGTAATCTTGATATATCTTGTGGGGTCCTTTACATATTGTGTTACTGCAAGAATCAAAATAATTTATTTTAGCTGATCTTCTTGAGGGCCCAGCCAATTAAAATGTAGGTCCCCCATTAGTACCAATAACTTGTCTCCTAGTGTACTATATAGCTTATTAATCTCACATTCTATTAATTCCAGTTTTGTTTTAGGTGATGAATACATTACAGCAAAAGTGATCTTCAGTTTGTTTAACTTAACTACTAAATATTAGATAGTATTTTCACTGCCTTTTTTTTTTTCCTATGTTTTCTACCACAGCAGAGTGGGCTCCACGACCTCCAGCCACTGTCATCTGCAGCCCCGGACCTAGTGTGGTGCACGACATGCTTCATCATACAGGGCTGGCCACACCCCGATGAAGGCACCTCTCATGTCTGGGGGTGCAGGGCACAGCCATTAGCCACCAAGGTCACCCATTATTTTCTGCTTTTCTAGGCCCTGGGAGCCGGATGAGCAATGGTGTCCAATAACGTCCATGCTGACTCCCACCATGCACCCCCTTTTGCTAGGTGTGCCACTGCAGTGCAGCTGGCCTCCGTCAGTCATCGCTGCAGCACGAAACACCTTTCCCACCCTGCCCAGAGGAAGGAGAGCAGTTGTGGGACACTTAATACTTCCTCTCCCCTGCCAGCACTCGGTGGTCTGGGATCATTTCTGAACCCAGGTCACCAGTGTGGCACAAGGTGTGGCGTCCAGTGCCTCAATCCTTAGCACCACCAGGCTGGCTTATTTTCACTACCTTGAAGAATGATTTCCACATGGAACAAATGTTTTTAAACATATAGCATGACCCCATTTGGGTCTCTCTGAACAAAGTAATGAATAACCTGGAAGTCTAAGTTCATCATCTGCCGTCTTATTAGTGAATCAGGTCTTGGTCAAACCTAGGACATCAGGGGCATGTTCCTCTACCTTTAGGTTCGGTGTATCCATTTTAGTTCCCAGGCTTCATGCATTGTCATGCAGTATCTTGATTTTTATTACTTCTGGTCATGGATTTAACTCTGCATCTCCCCCTAACATTAGCAAAGGCAAGGCAACACTTCCCTGTTGCCCCTGAAGACGTTTATGCAGGGCATAGGGATTTAAAACTGCTACCTTGCCACACAGGTCAAAGTCCCTCCAAGTATTAGTAAACACATTCCTTCTTTTTAGATTATGGTTTGCATCTTGGTTTATCAGGGTAAGTGGTAGCAAATAGGCTTCCAATGTCCTTTCTTTTCCCACAACTGTAATAGTGTGGCCTGCAAGGCAAGGCAAGAACACAAGACATATCAAATACAATAGGTACATGTCTAAAAATAGAACTCAGCAAAGAGCAATTTTTAGCCATGTACCTACTATATTGCTATGTCTTAATATTCTTACTACCAGCTTTCATCTAAACTCCAGTTGCAGGAAAGGAAAGGAAATTGGAGCCTATTTGCTAATATAACTTGGCTGTGTAGGGCTTTTCTAGCTGAGCGCATGGCATGGGGCTTTATAGTGGCTAACCCCTCCTCCTGGGCAGTCCTGCACGGCTGCTGACTCACCTCTGAGTCCCCTCTCCTTCTTGTAGCCAGGAACCAACAGTCACCTGTGCAATGTGAGCTAGAAATCAATCGGCTCAAGAAGATGTTGTGCTGGAGCAGTTGGTAAAACTCAAGTGTAATCTCGGTGACCAGGTAAGGCTTCAGGTCATGAATATCAATATCTGCAGCTTTTTCCTCTGGGTGACCGCTGCTGATGTAACTCGGTTGTGTAGGTCAGTGGGGTGACTCAGGGCTCAGCACTGGGAGCAATCATCTTTATTTTTTTTATCAGTAGAAGGTATGCCTCTTTGTGGATGATACCAAAATCTACATTAGTGTTGACACTCCTGAGGGGGTGTAAAGACATGAGAAAACTCAAGCAGTGGTCAAGGGTATGGCAGCTGGGTTTCATTGCAAAAATCTGTCAGATTATACACTTACAACACAGTAACCCAGAGGTGAGTACAAAATGGGAGAAGCACTGATGGTCTCAAAACAGGAATATGGCCTAGGAGTAATCATATCAGATAACCTCAAAGTGGCGAGACAGTGTGGCAAGGCAATTGGAAGGGCTGGTGGGATGTGGGGTACATAGGGAGAGATATCACCAGCAGAAGGATGGAGGTGGTGTTGCCACTTTATAGATCACTGGTGAGACTCCACCTGGAATATTGTGTCCAGTTCTGGACACCACATCTCTGGAAGAACATAGACATGGTGGATGCTGTCCAGAGGAGGGCAACTAAAATGCTATAGGGGATACATCAGAAGCACTATGATGAGAGACTGAATGACCTCAGTATGTATACACTTGAAAAAAGGAGTGGGGAAATGACAGAGATCTATAAATACCTTGTGGATATAAATAAGGTATGGGCAGGAGTATTTTTCAGAGGAAATGATGCATGAGAACAAGGGGACAAGCAATGAAGCTGAAGGTGATAAATTTAAGAGGGATGTGAGTAAGTACTTCTTCAGTGAAAGAATGGTGGATGGCTTGAACATGCTTCCAGCAAATGTGGTGGGAATGAAAACAGTTGTAGGTTTCAAGAATGCTTGGGATAGGCATAATGGAATCTTAATAAAAAGAAGGAAGGGAGAGAGGGAGATGGAGATAAAATAGGGTCTGTGGTGACAGTATAGGCAGGGGAAAATGTGCAGACTGGGTGTGCCTATCTGTCCTTACCTGCCATGAAATTCTCTGTTTCTATGTGCTTGAGCAAAAAGTGTATCTAAGCAGCAAAATTAATTTTAGTTTAAAAGGCAAGGTTTTTTATTCCCAAAACAGCCATCTGCAGACACTGTGTGATTAACCACTGGTCTCATCTGCCTTCCCCCCATTTCTCGGGGGTAATTTAAGGTGTCATATATTGAGCATGTAGAACTGTGCAAAATGTGCATTCAAGTATCAGTGCAACAGCTTTTTCTGGAGAGGAACTTAAACCACAAAATAACAAACTAGTCTTTTTTGCTGTGCAGCCCAGGTCCATACAGCCATTACATTCAGACTAATGTTTCAATGAATCAATAAAGTTTATTTGATCAACTAGGGTAGAAGCATACCTAGGGTATTAAAAAAGATAAATTTCCAAAAATATAATCAATCAATTAAAGTAATTCCATACATAGAGTGGATCATACAGTACAGTAATGTGTTGTGCAAGATGGATACAACTTGTCTTAAGCTGATGATACTTCCTTGATATTGTTCAAAGATTTAAGAATATAAGAGGAAAAAATCGGGGGGGTGGAATGCCATATAGACTGTCTTTTAATTCATAGGATTAATAATATTTTTTTTCTTATGAATTGTTTCTGCTTTAGCACTGAAGAAAGGAAGGATGATATTATTTCTTCATCCTTGTGGGTAAATGGATGAAGAAAGTTAAATGTATCACATCATGATCTGATGGTCTGATCACCACACTGTAGGGTTCAGTTTTGAGGCTCTCCCCAATAGACCTGCTCCTACGGAGATGGTCCAGTACCGCCCTTTAAGGGGTTTGACCCCTGATGGTCTAATGGTGGTGCTGGACCTATCAAGCAGATCGAGTGTAAGCTTGGATCCAGGGGATCTGCTACTAGCCTATAATAAGGCAGTGACAGCTGCCCTGGATTCCATAGCTGCTGTCTTAGTTTGCCCCATCACTCTTCACCCTCAGTCCCCCTGGTGTGATGGGACATTGAGGGAGTTGAGGCGAATAGGGCTAATAGGACGAAGGTTGGAGTAGTGCTAGCAGAAAACCATCCTGGCTGATGAAAAGCTTAGATTGATGTCCCATTATAAGGACTATCAATCAGTTATCTCTCATAAAAAGGCATAGTTCCTGTCCAGGGAGATTGCCGCTGTGTGAAAATGACTAGCTCAGCTCTTCTGGACTGTGGACAGACTGTGCAATCCAGCATGTCTTCAGAATCAGGGAGCTTTTTCACAGAATAAGTGTGATATGTTTGCTCTCTTTTTCACAGATAATTTTGGCACCATCAGATTGGAGATCAGTGCAGCTCACTCAAATGGGCATCACGACAATCGGTGGGAGGTTGCTGGTGCCCAGTCTGTCTGGTCTGACTTTGACCAGTTGGTGATCATGGACGTTGTAAAGATTTTCCAGGGCTTTTGACCAACTCACTGTAGTTTAGACCGGGGTTCAACACACCTCCTGGTTGGGTGTGTAGAGGTAATCGGGTGAGTCCTAGCTGAGATAGTTGAAAATTCGTTGGAGATGGAGTGTTCCTGAACACCTTGAAGGAGGCGCAGGTATGTCCCGTTCTGAAAAAAAAAATCCTCTCTTGATCCTGACTGTCTCGTTAACTACAAGCCTGTCTGTAACCTGCCTTTTGTGAACAAGGTTATTGAGAAGGCAGTTGTGTTGCAGCTTGAGGAACATCTTTCCACCAATGATATCTATGATCCTCTCCAGTCTGGTTTCAGAAAGAGGCATAGTACAAAGACGGCGCTATTTTGTATACTTAATGATCTCCTATTAGCAAGAGATCAGAGGAGGCATTCGATCTTGGTTCTCCTTGATCTCTATGAGTCATTTGATACTGTGGACTGTGGTGTGTAATTGGATGGCTTGTGGTTGATCTGTGGTCTGTCTCGGACAGACCTCAAATGGTTTCATTTTTTCCTCACAGACAGGACTCGGAGAGTGGAGTCGGGGATTTTTTCCTCGGCCCATTTCCCCCATCTTGTGGGAGTTCCACAGGGTTCACTTCTTTCATGCATTTGTTCATGGTGTACATGCTGCCATTAGGGGACATTATAAGGCAGTATGGGCTGAGTTTTCACTGCTGTGCAGATGATACTCAGCTGTACATGTCCTTTGTGCCTGAGCTGGGTGATGCTGTTGCAGTCTTTATAAACTGCCTATCTGAGATTCAGGACTAAATGAGCGCCAACTGGCTGAGGTTGAGCCCAGATAAGACTGAGGTGTTGGTAGTGGACTCAGGTCCTCAGGTAGAGGGGTTGTCAGCTGGAAAGCCATCCAGGCTTTGGCTGGGATGTATCCAGCTGATGACATCTGACTAGGTGCGAAATCTGGGCATTATGCTTGATGGTGGGCTGATGCTTAAGTCTCAGGTGTCAACGATCATCAAGATCTCATTTTTCCATCTGAGGACTATCACCTGGATAAAACACCTGGTCCCACCTGATGACCTTCCAACATTGGTCCATGCCTTTGTGACTTCCCACCTTGATTACTGCAATACCCTATACCTAGGGTTATCAGGGGTGGACATCTGTCACCTCCAGCTGGTGCAGAATGCAGAATGCAGCTGCCAGGTTGTTGACAGACTTACCTACAGCTTACCACATCACACTGCTGCTCCGTGGCATGCATTGGCTGCTGATTCAGTGGAGGATCACCTTCAAGGTCAGGTTACTGACCCATAAGGCCCTACACAGACAGAGATTACAATATTTGCAAATTCTCTTGTATCCCTGCCATCCACTCCACTCCACTGACAAGGGATTGCTAGAGGTTCCCAGATTTTGCCTGAAAACCTCGGGAGCTAGATCTTTTGCTTTTGTTGCCCAACCCTGTGGAACTCTCTACCTCGTTGGGTGAGAGGGTGCCTAACCATTGAGGCTTTTAAATCTGCCTTTAAAACTCATTTGTTTAGTCTGGCATTTTCTGAAGCTTGGTATTCTGCTGCCTGTTATATTCTGTTTTAATAACTTGTTTTAAATGTTTATTTTATTGATAATTATGTATGTATAAGCGCTTTGATACATGGTGAATTGTGCTATACAAATACATTTTGATTTAATTTGATCATAGTCAGTTTTATTATAGCATGCTAAAATATCCTTCAAGTATTTTAGGTGAAGATCAGAATATATTGGCCATTGTACAATAAAATGGGGGATAGTTTCTTTTATATCCGAATAAAAAAAACAATTAAGTTATTTTAGAACATGTCCTACTGTATTAGGGCTGATGACTCCAAGGCACACCCTTGACACCTGTTGGTGTGTGGGATGTTTGCTTTGAAAACCCTAATGCCACATTTCCCTACTTTTGTAGCTTTATCCCTAATTAGAGCATTAACATAGTTTTTTGCAATTTATAATTGTATAGTTTGAAGATATCTTATAGGTTTGTATGATTCTCAGTTGTGTGGAGATGTTAATATAGATAGCCAGACCACCCATATTTTTTCGAGTTTATTTTTTGTTTTGGAAGTCAGGGAAGAAATTAATTCATAACGATTTGTAACCACAGGGTCTGAGGCCCAAGTTTCCTGAAAACAAAATATCAGATTGGATGTTACAAAATCAAGCCATTCTCTAGCCCCCAGTTTATTTTTTATACCAGCTTTATTCCAGGATAAAAAAAAATATGTCCCTCCTTATTACTGTTATTGTCAGGTAGATCTGGTTCCTCCAGAACATTTTCTTTTAGTCAAATAGATGTTGGAAATTCATTTTTTCCTCCTATGTTTGCTTTGGACAATATTAGGTTGAATAATCCTGGTGATTTTATATATATATATATATATATATATATATATATATATATATATATAAATCTGGTTCCTATACCAACTGTGTGAGTTCTTACTATTGTAAAAAATCTTTCTTGGATATGGGAATATAGAATATGAAGACAGGAGAGAGGGCATAAATGATAACAATACCTCTACATTTTCTTCCTCCAGATGTTCTACCCCAAATATTGAAAGAACATAATTGTATAAGTTTTGTGTTGGATTTTTAGGAGGTAGATGCCAATTATGTAATTGTAAAATGTGTGTTAATATTTCTGATTTTAAGGTATTAGAAAGTTGGGTAGAGCAGTTGATGTCGCCTACCTTGACTTCAGCAAAGCTTTTGACACTGTTCCACATAGAAGATTGATAAATAAGCTAGGTAGGCTCGGGGTGGGTCAGAAGTTGGTCAACTGGGTGGCAAACTGGTTGACTGGCAGAAAACAGAGAGTGGTGGTAAATGGTATACAGTCAGAAGAGATGCAAGTCACAAGTGGGGTACCTCAGGGATCAGTCCTGGGGCCAGTCCTATTCAACATCTTCATTAGTGACCTCGCAGATGGACTAGAGGTAAGGCTTGTCTGTTTGCAGATGACACCAAGATCTGCAACAGAGTAGATGATCCAGATGGGGTGGGCAGAATGAGAAGAGATCTGGATAAACTAGCAGAATGGTCAGAAGAGTGGCAACTGGGATTTAATGCAAAGAAGTGCAAAATCATGCACATAGGGAAGAGAACCCTGAAGCCACTTATAGGCTGGGAGGAGTTGCTAGCAGTCACAAAGGAAGAAAGAGACTTGGGCATCATCATCACTGATGACCTAAAATCATCAAAGCAGACCTCTAAAGCAGTAGGTAAGGCTAGGGGTGTTAGGTGTGTATTAGGGTATCACAAGTCGTAAGAGGAGGTAATAATCCCTCTGTACAAGACACTGGTTAGGCCCCATCTGGAGTACTGCGTGCAGTATTGGAGGCCACACCTTCACAAGGACATTAACCAAATTGAGGCAGTCCAGAGAAGGGCAACCAAAATGGTGCAGGGACTGCATCAGAAGACATATGAGGACAGATTAACGAGCTCAATATGTATACCCTTGAGCAAAGGAGGGAGAGGTGATATGATCGAGACATTTAAACACCTTAAGGGCATAAACAAGGTGAAAGAGTCTAACATGTTTAAATATAAGAAAAATAGCAGGACAAGAGGACACAGCATGAGATTAGAGGGAGGCCGATTAAGGGGAATGTGAGAAATCTTTTTCACAGAAAGGGTGGTAGATGCATGGAATGGCTTACCACAAGAAGTGGTGGCTATGAATACAGTGCAGGGCTTCAAACAGGCATGGGATAGGCATAAGGGAGCAATACAAATGACTATGAATAGATAGGTCACTGACAGAGCAAAGGCCGATGGCACATTTATAAGGTAGAAAAAGAAATGGGCAGACTGGATGGGCCTTGCGGTCCTTATCTGCCATCAACTTCTATGTTTCTATGTTTCTATGTTTCTATGTAGCCCAGGTATGTTTTGGCAAACATAAGCCAAGTGATTGGAGGATGTATCTGTAAACCCAGATTTGTTTTATTCTTCTTTGATAACCAAGTACTTGCTTAGGAAAACCCATGCTTGTAACCATACAATAGATGGGGGTGGGGTAAGTTTTATCTCTGTAGACTGTTACAATATTTATAGCAGCTTTAGTTATTCCAAGCTCAGTTTGAAACAAATAATTGATATTTCAAAGTGTTGTTATTTTCATACTCCTTTAAGTAAAGGCCATCGATTCTTAGAATTGTTTCATAACCTGACAATTGTATTGAAGAATGGGACTCAGGAGTGTCATTATTTAAATTTACAGTCTTTTCTATTGGATTGTCCCCAGAAACAGAGAAGAAGAGGGTGGAGCACCAGATTTATTATTCTTTTGACAAATATGTTGAATGCTTCGGGGTTGTTGAACTGAATCTCTGACTTGAACCCCTATTTGATAGCTATGAGGGTGTTCCAAATATGGTAAAGGGGATGGCACCACAATTTCTGGTGGAGCTATCAAATTCATTTTGGGGGGTGTCTGGAATTACTAAAGGGGAAAATAGGGGCCTACCATTGTTTGCCTGTATTTGAAAATTATTAATATTTTTGCCTAGTTCCTCAATCTGAAGTTGAACAGTATTTTGGAACACATCCATTTGATTTTTTATTTCATTTAGAGAGGCAAGCAGCACTATATACAACATTAAGAGATGTGCCAAAGCTTTCAGTGTTTATAATGATATTTTCCCTGTGTATTGCTATATAATAGCAGAGTCCAGCTTAATCTGTTTGACCTCTTTATCAAGTTATTCAAATGCTGCTTTAGCTATTTGGGGACTATTTGTATTATTACAGTGTTCAGAGAACTCAAAAATCAAGAGAATTAAAGAATTCTAGTTTGGTTTCATATAGTTCAGAAAATTTTGTTAAATATGGTAAGGAGTTTACTATAACATATATAGTGAAAAAGCAGGAATACTGAATGAATATTTCTGCTCAGTATTCACAAAAGAGGAGGGGGGAGTCCCTAATCCAATTAACAGAAGCACTCTTGAAAGGGGGGTTGTTTCCAGTCCTTTCACAGAAGAAAGGGTTCTGCAAGAACTCCTAAAACTGAAGGTGGACAAACCAATGGGTCCTGATGGAATTCACCCCAGAATTCTAAAAGAATTAAGGGAGTAACTAGTGAAACCACTGGCTACTCTTTTTAATAAATCATAGGAGGATGGTGTGGTACCCGAGGACTGGAGGAAGGCGGCTGTGATTCCCCTTCACAAAAGTGGGACCAAGACAGAGGCAGGAAACTACAGACCTGTCAGTCTGACCTCTGTGGTAGGGAAAGTGATAGAGTCACTTCTGAAGGAAAGAATAGTTGAGTACCTAGAAGCCAGTGGAGCACAGGACCCAAGGCAGCATGGATTGACAGCGGGAAGGTCATGTCAGATGAATCTAATAGATTTCTTTGACTGGGTGACCAAAGTAGTAGACCAGGGAGGGGCTGTGGACATGGCCTACCTAGACTTTAGCAAGGCATTTGACACAGTCCCACACAAAAGATTACTAGTCAAATTAACCAGCCTGGGAGTGGGTCCCAGGGTGGTAGCCTGGGTAAAACATTGGCTGGACAACAGGACACAGAGGGTAATTGTAAATGGAGTCCACTCTGAAGAAAGGGGTTACTAGTGGGATACCAGAGGTTCAGTATTGGGTCCAGTCCTTTTAATGTCTTCATCAGTGACATTGCAGAGGGACTGGAAGGAAAAGTATGCCTTTTGCAGATGACACAAAGATCTGCAACAGGGTTGATACACAAGGAGGTGGAAAGGATGAAAAGAGACTTGGCAAGGTTGGAGGAATGGTCAGAAGTATGGCAGCTAAGTTCAATGCAAAGAAGTGCAAATAATGCACCTGGGAAACAAGAACCCAGGAAGAATACACAAATGGTGGGAGGTAGTAACAACAACAAAAAGGAAAGGGACCTGGGGTAATCATATCAGATGACCTTAAGGTTAGCAAGCAATGTGAGAAGGCAGTAGGGAGGGCTGGGGTATACTGGGATGTATAGGAGAGGCATCATCAGCAGAAAACAGGAAGTTGTTATCCTCTGTACAGACAGTTGGTGAGACCCCATCTGAGTATTGTGTCCAGTTCTGGAGACCCCATCTCCACAAGGACATAGACAGGATAGAGGTAGTCCAGAGGACGGCAACTAAATGGTGCAGGGTCTGCAAGAGAAGCCGTGTAGGAGAGACTAAAGGAGTTTAATATGTATACCCTTGAGGAAAGAAGGAGAGGGGACATGATAGAAACTTTTAAGTACCTCAGTGGAATCAACAAAGTCCAAGAGGGTAGCATCTTTCAGAAAAAGACTTGCAAGAACAAGGGGACACAATTTAAAAGATAGAAGGAGGGCGGTTCAGGGCAATGTGAGGAAGTATTATTTCACAGAGAGGGTAGTGGATGCATGGAACAGCCTTCCGAGGAGGTTGTGGGGTCTAAAACTGTGGAGAATTCAAGAATGCATGGGACAGACATAAGGGCAATTCTTGTGGGGGTAGGAAGAAATAGGCTGTTGGTTAACTAGGATCTGTGGCCTATCCTGTAGGTAGGGAAATGGGCAGACTAGATGGGCCTAGCGGTCCTTATCTGCTGTCAAAGTCTATGTTTCTATGTTTCTATAGAGCTGTTCACCCTAAAAGAAGGGGGGTGTCAAATTTTGCTCATCATTATGTGGGAAGGGGACACTAAAACAGTTATTTTGTAGAAACTGTAGGGAAAAATCTATGAATAGTTCTCCTTTATGTGGAGCTAGATGTTGTACTAAGTTTCCTTCTACTTGACCTTTTATTTGTCCCCTGTTTTTGGCACATTATTCTTTAACCCCTGATCTTTTATTTATTTGTGTTGTACTGTGCCGACTTAGTCGAAACATCCCCTTCTTCTAAGGTACAGTATGTTTACTTAATTCAGTGGCTATGTCCAGTGCCATTAAGTTGGTTGTTTCAATAGGGGGAGTTCCCCCATCCCTCCAGGTTTTTCTCCTGTTAGTTTCCCCTTTATCCTTACAATTTCAGCATAAGAGGGTTTGCTCTCTACAGGAGTTGAAATTGACAAGAAAAAGTCTCCCTTAAACATACAACCATCCTTATCAACATTCCTTATTTCTTATCAGCATGGTTACTTTTGGACTTCCTCCTACCCTTTGTAGAAATTTTGGTCAGCCTTTTTCCACTTCTTGTGTTTATGTTTATCCACCTTTAAGGAAGACAAATGTAAAATATAAAATTGCAGAAACACTATCTGTGCAATTAAATGCAAAATTATATCAAATTAATAGAATCAATAATATAATATAATATACGACTTAGTAAAAAAAGTCCTTAATAGAAAAAAGCTAATCAAAGGCTCGATAATGAATGCTCTATTTCAAAAAGAAGATGTAGAGAAGATGGTATGTTGTTGCTAGAGTTTGAAATGAGGGATTTGTGCCTCCTTACAGGCTGAAAGTCAAAAGACAGTTACCATGATTCTATACAAAAACTTGCTCCATAGCCTTCGTGGTGAGTTAATGCTGTCCAAGATAACTAGGCAGTCAAATAAGATCACTGTTAGTTAGTTGGAGTCAGTAAACACGTTTCACATGTAGGGCCTCAGGTCGTGCAGGTCCCACAAAAGGTTACACCGGATCATTAGGCAACTCATTGAGACAACTCTTGTTGACAAGATCCACAGCACCAAGACAGGGTTTGGGCTTAGGTTTGACAGTAGAATGCTAGTTTATTAATGAGAAGGAAACAGAAAAAAAAAACAAGTAGTAATGGTGCAAGGTAAGAGAAAAATTAATAAAAAATATTTAACAATGAGAAAAATAAAAAGCAGTAACTAATGTAACTGGTATTTAGAAAACATGGTCAAAAATCTCAATTAAAATTAAAAGGAGCTGGCTCCGTGGTGCCAAGTGAATGGGTTTGCTCAGCATGCTGGTGACCCAGATTCGTGCCCCGAGCCCAGGTACCAGGAGAGAAGATGGGCAGGGAGGGGATCCAGAGTGTAGATCGGATGCTTTCCTCCCAGAAGGTGGGCCGGACTTGGCACCTGCTGGAAGATTGGTGATGGGCTAGGAGGACATGCGGCCTCGACCGCCCCCCACCCATCCCCGATGCATGTGTCGCTGCCACAAGCCCGATCAGGGTTACAATGGGTGGGACATGAAAATGTGAAAATACCCCCTGGCCAGCTGGATGACAGCCACCGGTCCCCTGCAGGCCACAAAACCTGGGACAGCCCTGTGCTGACTACCCCATTGCCAACCCAGGTCTAACTAAGTTGTGCCTCTGGGCTCTTCTCCCCCGGGGGGTGGCCCACCCGATGAATGGTTATGTCGAGTCACCCAGGGGGTCAATTGGCACTTGCAGGAGCAGTGGGATGGTGAGTGGCAGAGGAAGGTGGGCACAGGGCCCAGGTGGCCGCCAGAAGGAGTGGCTGGCCAAGGGTAGAGGTAGGCAGGGAAAAAAAAAATAAAATTAAAATAAGAAACCTACTCCATGAGCCATTGAAAATGTGGGGTGTGCCGAGATAATATTAAAATGAACTCTTGTAGGATCCATGCTTAAGTCAAGACCGAGATCAATGCTAGTGAGAGGAAATGGCGATCTAACTAAGAGAATACCATACATATACTTCTTAGCTAATGCTACCTTTCTCAAACTTATCTCATCTGGACAAAAGGTGTCACGTGGTTTTGTAAGACCATAGCGATTGAAGTTAATCAGCCCAATTATAAAGTGAGGGAATAACAGGATGTTTTATATGTATGAAACTGTTTAAGAGTATCAAAAACCAGCTGTAGTACTAATGCCCAAATACTCTATTGTACTCTATTGCACTGTCACCTCGATACGCTATTGCTCTGTTGTGCTAGCACCTTCAAACACTGTTAAGCACTACTTTTGGGTATTATAACATTTGTATTTACTCATAAATATCTATTTATCCTAGCTCTAAACTCTAAAAATCAGAAAAAATGCAATAATGAAAACTTACAATGAGTGGCAATATTGCTTGGTGGTGAAGATCTAGTAAGAGTAAGAAAAAGCGGGTCAAAATTACCAAAGTTTCAAGTTTAGGAAATTAAAATGATAGTTAAGGCAAAGTGAGATAAAAGATTACAGTTTTGTTAATTAAGCACTCAAATATTCAAATGTTAAAACGTTCCTCTGAAAAGGGGTAATCAAGTGCTTACTTGTAGATAAAATCCTTTCATCAATAAAGTAAGCTCTATTTTCACTGGTACTCCTTTGCTTTCTGCAGAGCTCGCTACTTTCACTTATCCGGGGCAGTGCTCTTCCCCATCACGTGACTCCTCTTCACCCTAGAATGGGAAAGCAGAGTGGAGGTAATAGGGCAACAAATCTGGTAGTTCAAGACAAACAGGAAAAAGACTGAGAAATTAACACAGTTTAAAAGGAAATGTCCATCTAATGCAGAACTCTGCGTTTCCAAACCATGTTCCTCACAGTGTAGTTACATCTGTAGTCCAAAAAATAAAGTTACCTGCTTCTTAAGTCATTTTATTTCAAAGTCCGAATTGGGAGCCCTGTTTGGCTGTGTGTACCGTGGCATATTGCTTTCATCTCATGCCTGCGCTGCTTCATTTCTCAGGTACATGATGTATGAGCCAGGGAACTAGTTTGCCACCTTCAGCAGTACCTCAGAGTTTATAGCGCTAAACGTAAATGAGTTTTAACTTTCTTATGACTTCATTGGTGGCAGACAAAATATTTTCTTGTTTTCTCAGTTTGTACATTAGTTCAAAAAAAGACATAGTTTATTGCTGTGTTGTTGGCTGTAATGGTGACAGCCTTAAACTGGAATCATGATCCTTATCATTCCATACATTCCCCCAAGATGCCAGTTTATGTGTCAGGTGGATGTCCTGCATCAAGAGAGAAAATGTGCCCGGCATCAAAAGTCACAACACAGTGGCATGCTCTCTAGTCTTCACTTTTCACTGGATTGTCTTGAGTGCGATCTCCAGGTACTGTATATTTAACATTGGAAAATTGATTGCAGGTTACAGTGTCCAGTCTGTTTGAGTCTTTGATTTATCCTTTCACCAGCCTGTATTTCTGATGTAGCTATTTGTATCCTCTATTTAGGGTGCTAATGTGTGTCTGCCTCCTCGCAAGACTCAGTGTGTCAGAAGGGCCCAGGGACTTACGATAGGGATGTCATGCTGGCAGCAAGAAGGTAGCCCCCACAACCTGCTTTTCAGTCCTGTCAATTGTTTTTGTCCAGTCCTTGCAATTGGCTATTTTTCTCCATCAGTATTGCAGTGGTTCATGAATAAAGGTTCAGTACCGGGGAGAGGAGGACACTGCTGTTGCAGTCCTGGCAATTGACTGTTCTTCTCCCTGCGACTTAGTGCACCTGTCAGTCTTGGATTGCACCTCAATGTTCATTATTAGTGCAATTATGTTCACAAAATCCTATCACTTTTTGGACATGGCCTCAAAGAGTATCAGAGCCCTGATGGCACTCGAATCAAAGACACCCACCCAAACTCACCCCCTCATCAAGCATGCACATCCACACACCCAGCAACAGACACTTGATTTCCTGCATCACGATGGTTACTGAAGGTTGTCAATAGTTCTGTTGGACACTGTACTCGATCAGTGGCATAACAACAGTCATTTCAATACAATGCACAGTGGCCATCATTTCCATCTTGCGGTGCCTGCCACAAACATGTTCCATTCCCTCAAATCAGGATTGCTGTGTTAACTCTGCAAATATATCCTGATCTAAATATTTACTCAATTTCCTGGACTTAGCAGCATAACATTCTGTTGGGGATCAAAATGGGGGTGCGCTTTGTGTCAAAATCACATTTTGTCTGAGGGGTTATGAATTGTCAGTGGGCTCCCTGGCATCCCACCCATCCAAAGCATGATAGTAAAATACAGTGGCACTGGTGGTGCCCACTTCCCCGGTGTCACTATCTTGAATCAATGGGTCTTCAGTTCTATGGGTTTGGCATACAGACATTTCATACAAGTAGTGGGAAACTACCTTCTCTCAATATGAACTGTGTGTCACTCTGACCAGTTCTGGCTGGTAGGGAGACAGCGTGGTAACACCACAAGGTGTGTTGGCTAAAAAGGTGATTTTTTTGTGGGGGGATGGGGGCACTCTAAATAAATGTTTGCCTACTTATGTTTACAGAATGTATTATGTGCTTAGTGAAGGCCACTATCCTGGAAATACTATGGTGTGCATCAGTGTATGTGCCAAAATGGTCAGCTACTGTTGTGTTTCAGATTAATGCAAAACCTATGCCTTTTACATATGTATACAGTAGCATGCAAAGTGCAGAACTAATAGGGTGAGGGACATATCTGAAACTGCCCATTGCACACTTAGCTGACAAGTTTTCTGTATCATGTTTGAGGGGTGAGGATATAGTATGCACCAAGCAGGAAAGGGACTTTGGGGTTATCATCTCTGATGACCTCAAGGTATGGAAACAGTGTGACAAGGCAGCAGTTAAAGCACACAGGATGCTGGGATGTATAGGCAGGGCATCACTAGCAGGAAAAGGAGGTCATAATTCCACTATACAAGACACTAGTGAGGTCCCATCTGGAATACACTGTACAGTTCTGGAGACCTTACCTACGTAAGGACATAGACAGGGAAGAAAAGGTTGAGAGGAAGGCAACAAAAATGTACAGGGACTGCATCACAAGTCATATGACAGCAGGTTGAAGTGCTTGAATATGTACTCCCTGGAGGAGAAGAGGGAGAGAGAGAAGATAAGATAGAGACATACAAGTACCTTACAGGGAGGAACAGGGTGCAGGAATACACTATTTTCCAGCAAAAACGATGCTCCAGGATTAGAGAGCATGGGTTGAAGTTGAAGGGAGGGTGATTCAGAGGAAATGTGAGGAAGAATTTCTTCACAGAACGGGTGGTGGACAAGTGGAACACCCTGCCAGAGGAAGTGGTGGGTGCTGAAACAATCATGGGATTTAAGAATGCATGTGATAGACATAAGGGAATTCTGGAGGTCAGGGGTAAGGGGCAGCAGACTTGTAAGAAAACATAAAGTGAACTTACAAGATCAAATGGACAGACTAGGTGGGCCATAGGCCCTTATCTGCCGACAGCGTCTATGTATCTGTGTTGCATCAAATTCAGTATACAACTTATTCCTCTTCCTGCATGCAGCCTCTCAGTGGGTGCACTAAATGGTGACACTTCTTGTCATTGATGAAGCCATTGAATAGTACCATTCCCAGCACTGATCCCAGCAGCACACTACTGGTCTCTTTCCCTCTATGTAGTGACAGCCATGTACCACCACCCTCTGTGTCCTGATGCACAGCCAATTACCCACCCACCCACTGCACTACTGTACAGCACAATTCCAAATTCACCAGTTTGTTTGCTAGCCTTCTATGTGGCGCTGTGTTGAAGGCTTGCTGAAGTTCAGATAGACCACATCCTCTGCCCTCCACTGATCCAACTCCCATCTCAGCCATTCAAAACATTCATTCTGGTTGCTCTGGCATGACTTCCCCCCAGTGAAACCATGCTGTCTTGGGTCCTGTATTCCATTTGCAATCGGATGTTCCATCAATCTTTCTTGCAGTAGTGGTTCCATGATCTCCCCTGCTACCAATGGCTGGCTTATTGGTCAGTAGTTCCACAACTCCTGTTTGTCCCGCTTGTGTATAAAAGGACTTCAGCTGCTGTACTACAGTCTTTGGGAACTCCCCTGTTTCCAGTGCTTGGCAAAACAGGATTGCCAGAGGCTCAGCCTCCCATCTAGCAGCATTGCTATAACAACTATTATTCCTTTCATTTCCTTTAGGACACTTTCCCGTCTAAAGGTACATGTGTCCATTTTTACTCCCTTACCACCCTCTAGCACTCACATCAGGCCCTGTACTCACACCATGTGTTTGCCTTAGCACTTCCAACTCCTGACCAGCCAAGTTAAGTCTTTGCCCAAGCACTTGCCTCCCACCTCCTTTTGCCCTTGCACTTGCCTCCCACCTCTACCCCTTGGCTCTTTTCTTTCTCCCTGCCCTTCCTATCCCAGCTCCCCCTGCCTCTTTCTGCCTCACCCTAACAATCTGCCTCTGCCTCTCTGTCTTCTGCAGGACACTGGTATACCATCTACTATGCCTTAGCACAATTTGTGTAACTGTTTGCCATTGCAACCCATGTACTGTTGAATTTTTTTTGTACTCTGTGCACTTTACTGTGACAATATTGTGTCTTCTTGTGTTTATGTATCTGACGTGGAACCTCTCAACTAGCATTCACTTACAGGTGTCATCCAAGATTTCAATAAATAAATAAAAAATGTGTGCTGTTGCTATGTGTGATACGGCCCTTGGGGTTATTGAAACACCTGTGGTGACCCGGTACTGTATGTTTCTTTCATGTGTTGCTGGTACATTGCAAGTGCTCACAGTGCATCCCATTGTTGTCACAATGTGTTTCACAGAACACTGTTGGCTGCGGAGACAGGGTGCATATGTGTGTATGGTGTTGATGCTTGTCAGCAATTGCATGTGGGCGCTGTGTCATGCGATGTCAACATCTGCATGTTTGTGTGGTGATGATCACTGAGTCATGATGATTGTGGGTAGCATGTTGTGTGTGTGATGCGGTGAATATGGGTGTGACATTGTGGACAGCAGCTCAGAAGTTCTAGAATCTGCACCAGTATCTAGAACTGAATCAGGCATGAAGGGGGGAGGTTCAACGTGTGCACCATAGTGCAGGTGGGTAGTGTGTCTTCTTTGGTGAAGTTATACTATCAGCAGATGATCATGTGCACATTCCCAATGACTTATGCATGTAACCCTCTACTTGTGCATCTTGAATTTGGCTGTAAATGATGTTGCATCAATCCCAGATTTAGTAGTCAGTAGTCATCATGTTAATCACCCTCAGTGTTCCAGATGGGCTGTGGTGATTAACAGCCCCTTAATGGCACCAATTATCAGCAAGTATGGGGGGGGGGGTGTTATAAAATGCATAATGTGACTCATTATCACTCTATTGCATGACTTTTAGCTACTTTCCAA
This sequence comes from Neoceratodus forsteri, assembly GCA_016271365.2. Classification (NCBI taxonomy): domain Eukaryota; kingdom Metazoa; phylum Chordata; order Ceratodontiformes; family Ceratodontidae; genus Neoceratodus; species Neoceratodus forsteri. The sequence goes on along the minus strand of CM028129.1, from coordinate 938,148,954 downwards.
TCTGTGTCCAAGGACAGAAGACTGAAAAGGACAGAAGACTGAAAAGGCAATAAATGCAATTATATCCAAACTTTTCAGAGTATTACAAATTGTCCCATATTATCAAATACCTAGCTTTGATCCTAGTCGAGTACTATGACTGGGTGACCAGGGAACTGGATAAAGGCCATGTGATGGATGTCTTGTCTTTAGATTTCAGCAAGGCCTTTGATTCCATGTTGCATGGGAGGTGGGGGGGAGCTGGAATATATAGTGGTGAGAACAAAGATGGTGAAATGGATCACCAACTGGCTGAGGGGAAGGCAGCAAAGGGTGGTAGTGGGAGTGGGGGAATCTCATCACCGAGGGGTGTGAAATAGTTTTTCAGGTTGTGGTTTTTGCTTGCCTCTCCACATTTAATATGTACACCTCTGCAGACCACATTACAAAAGGACCATCAATGACCACAGGGAAAACGAAGTCATGTTGGGGAGAAAAAGATAGCATTCAGGAGGTATAAGGAAACACAGAAGGAGCAGGACAGAGAGCTGTACCAGTTAAAGTAGAAGGAAGCAGAAAAGGCAGTCAGAACAGCAAAGGTCCACACCAAAGAAAAGAGAGCCAACTCTGTTAAGAAGGGGGATAAAACCTTCTATAGGTACATTAGGGAGCGAAGAAAGACCAAGGGAGGGATAGTGAGGCTTAAAAAAGGGGAGGGTAGGAAACATAGAAACATAGACTTTGACGGCAGATAAGGACCACTTGGCCCACCTAGTCTGCCCATTTCCCTATTTAGAGAATAAGCTGCAGATCCTATTTAACCAACAGCCTATTTCTTCCTACCCCCCACACAAAATGCCTTATATCTGTCCAATGCATTCTTGAATTCTCCCACAGTTTTAGACCCCACAATCTCCTCAGGAAGGCTGTTCCATACGTCCACCACCCTCTCTGTGAAAAAGTACTTCCTCACATTGCCCCTGAGCCGTCCCCCCTCTATCTTCAAATTGTGTCCCCTTGTTCTTGCCCATCTCTTTTTCTGAAAGATGATACCCTCTTGGACTTTGTTGATTCCACTGAGGTACTTAAACGTTTCTATCATGTCCCCCCTCTCCCTCCTTTCCTCAAGGGTATACATATTAAGCTCCTTTAGTCTCTCCTCGTATGGCTTACCTTGCAGACCCTGCACCATTTTAGTTGCCCTCCTCTGAACTGCATCCATCCTGTCTATGTCCTTGCTGAGATGGGGTCTCCAGAACTGCATGCAGTACTCCAGATGGGGTCTTACCAACTGTCTGTACAGGGGGATAACAACTTCCTGTTTTCTGCTGGTGATGCCTCTCCCTATACATCCCAGTATCCCCCCAGCCCTCCCTACCGCCTTCTCACATTGCTTGCCAACCTTAAGGCAATCTGAGTTTCCATTTCTGTTGTTGTTACTACCCCTTCTCCATTGTGTAATCTTCCCCTGGGTTTTTATTTCCTAGGTGCATTACTTTGCACTTCTTTTGCATTGAATCCAAGCTGCCATACTTCTGACCATTTTTCCAACCTTGCCAAGTCCCTTCTCATCCTTTCCACGCCTCCTTGTGTATCAACCCTATTGTAGATCTATGAGTCATCTGCAAAGAGGGATACTTTTCCTTCCAGTCCCTCTGCAGTGTCACTTATAAAGACATTAAAAAGGACTGGACCCAGTACTGAACACTGCAGTACCCCACTAGTAACCCCTTTTTCTTCAGAGTGGACTTCATTAACAATTACCTTCTGTGTCCTGTTCTTCAGCCAATGTTTTACTCAGGCTACAACCCTGGGACCCATTCCCAGGCTGATTAATTTGACTACTAATCTTTTGTGTGGGACTGTGTCAAATGCCTTGCTAAAGTCTAGGTAGGCCATGTCCACAGCCCCTCCCTGCTCTGCTACTTTGGTCGCCCAGTCAAAGAAATCAATTAGATTCGTCTGACATGACCTTCCCACTGTGAACCCATGCTGCCTTGGGTTCTGTGCCCCACTGGCCTCTAGGTACTCAACAATTCTTTCCTTCAGAAGTGATTCCATCACTTTCCCTACCACAGAGGTCAAACTGACAGGTCTGTAGTTTCCTACCTCTGTCTTGGTCCCACTTTTGTGAAGGGGAATCACATCACCCTTCTTCCAGTCCTCGGGTACCACACCATCCTCCCATGATTTGTTAAAAAGGGTAGTCAGTGGTGTCACTAGTTCTCTGCTTAATTCTTTTAGAATTCTGGGCTGAATTCCATCTGGCCTCATTGCTTTGTCCATCTTCAGTTTTAAGAGTTCTTTCAGAACCCTTTCTTCTGTGAAAGGACTGGGATTGACCCCCCTCTCCAGAGTGCTTCTGTTAATTGGATTAGGCACCTCCCCCACTTCCTCTTTTGTGAATACTGAACAGAAGTATTCATTCAGTATCCCTGCTTTTTCACTGTCACTCTCTGCCCACCCATCATCCATTCTATTCAGCCTCACTATCCCTCCCTTTGTCTTTCTATGCTCTCTGATATACCTATAAAAGGTTTTATCCCCCTTCTTAACCAAGTTGGTTATCTTTTCCTCAGTTTGTGCCTTTGCTATTCTGACTACCCTCCCTGCTTCCTTCTGCCTTAACTGGTGCAGTTCTCTGTCCTGCTTCTGCTGTCTTTCCTTATACTTCCTAAATGCTGTCTTTTTCTCCCTAACCTTCACCTCCACTTCTTTTGAGAACCATTGTGGCTTTTTCTTTCATTTTGATTTGTTTATTTGCTTCACATAAAGGCTTGTTGCCTCTGTGATGGCTTTGATATTTCCACACTGTTGCACCACCCCTCCTTCTAGCCTGTTTGCTAGTGCTTTTCTGAGGCACTCTCCCATCTTGCCAAAGTCAGCCCTCCTGAAGTCCAGAAGCTTCACTTTTATATGGCTTGACTCTGTAGCTGAGTTTATCATGAACCACACTGTTTGGTGGTCACTTGTTCCTAAATGGCTACCCACTTCTAGATCTGAGATCCTCTCACTGTCCCCATTTGAGAGTATGAGGTCTAAGATTGCTCCCTCATGAGTAGGTTCTAAAACTAGCTGTCTGAGGCATGCCACCTGAAGGGCATCAAGAATGGCCCTGCTTTTGGATGTGGCTGCAGCAAAGGTGCTCCAGTTAACATCTGGCATATAGGTCCCCATCAACAGTATCTCCCTTTCTCTGCCATCCTAAGTATGCCTTCTATCATATCCTTGTTCATTCCTTCCCCGTGACATGGGGGTCTGTATACAACCCCTGTGCGGATTGTGGTGCCATTTCCAGTCTTTAAGGTGACCCACAGTGTCTCCTCTCTTCCCTGTTTACTCTTTTGTTCAGTTGCTTTTATCCCTTCCCTTACATAGAGAGCTACCCCCCCTTCTGCCCTCCCTGTCTCTCCTGTAGGTTGTGCACCCTGGTATGTTAACATCCCAGTCATGGTTCTCTGTGTACCATGCTTCTGTGACTGCTACGATATCCAGGCAACCCTCTTCCATCAAGGCCACCAGTTCAGGGAACTTGTTGCCCAGACTACGGGCATTGGTACTCATTACCCTCCATTTCTTGGTGGCCTTTCCCCTTTTTGTCCCATCCCTGTCCTTGTTGCATTTGTCACTTTCTCCATTTACCCCAGCGCTTCTCCCTATTGACATCTCTGTGTTGGTGTCTACCTAACTTAGTACCCTGATTTTTTTGGGGGGCTAGGATTTCCTTGCTCCTTTTCAGTGATTCCCCCCTTGACTAGTTTAAATGCTTGCCAATGAAGTATTTAAACCTATCACCTAGGATCCTGCTTCCCCTCCTGGACAGATGCAGACCATCATGCCAGTATAGGCCTGCATCCCTCCAGGTGGACCCCCAGTCCCCAATGAAGCCAAATCCCTGAGCTCTGCACTAGTTTTTCAACCACTGATTGAATCCCATGGTGTGGAGCACCCTAGCCTCACCCGTACCATAGACAGGCAGCACCTCCGAGAAGGTTACCTTGTGTGCTATTTGTCTATGGCCCCTCCCCATCTCCACAAATGCTTCTTGCACTGCTCAGATCCCTTTCTTAGCCAGGTCATTTGTTCCTAGGTGGACAATGACATCCAGCTCCCTCCCTGTGCAGCTGCTCCTGTGATCCAGAGGATTCACTCCCTGTCCCTCCAAGCCATGGCGCTAGACAGGCACCTTACCTCCCTCTCCCCTTCCTCCCCCAGTTCTACCTTCCTAATAATGGAGTCTCCCACCAGGAGTTGTTTCCTTACCCTGTGGGGTCCAATGCCACCCTCCTGTGGGTCTCCTTTGTGGAGGTTCCCAGCATCCTCCTTGGTCTCCACTCTGGGTGCCTCCATAGAGGAACCACACTCTTCCAGAATGGAATAGAAATTGTGGAGAGGTACAACTGGAGGGATGCACCTCTGTTCCACCACTCTGACCCTCCCTGAGCCCACTGTGGTCCAACCAATTCTTTTCCTTGGCAACCTCTGAGGCAACGGCAGTGACCCTGGTGGTCCTTGGGTGGGAGAAGAGGCCCCACAAATCCTGGCCAACTCAGCTGGGAGATAAGCAACCTCCTCCCTCAGCCCAGAGAGGTGCCTACAGATGGAACAACACTGCATCCTCCAGAACGTCTCCTGGAAGACTGCTGCTCCACAGCCACTACACTGCACCACTCCCATCATGTCTTTTTTCTGGCCCCCTAACTGTTGTTTGGAATACTTACTCTTTCGTCTGTTTGTTTACTTTTTTTCCTCTCCCTACTTACTTACTGCCTCTGTGCCCTTTTTGCTCCTGATCTTCCTGTTCTGAGACAAGGAGTTCCTATATTTCCTAGTAGTCTCCTTACTTGCTAAGAGTCAGACCTCCAGCAGCTGGGGGGGATGGAGAGCTACTCTTGCCCTTCTAGAATGATAAGCCTTTGGTGGCTCTGTGATCACTCACTTTCTGATCCCAAACAGGAAGTTCCTATTGTCAGTTAAATCCTGTGCCTATAAAAGTAGAACTGGTTTAGGGTGGAGGGGAGGGAAGGAGGGAAGGCAATATAGTCCCAGTAGAGAAGTTTTAGTTATACCAGTAGCTCCTACAGTACCTCCTGGTGGTCTGTCTGTTCTCTGGCAGAAGCTATCTAGGGCAGTGTTTAAATCTAGTTTGAACCTGGCTCCTTCTAGCTAAGCCACTCCCCCTACTTTGCAAATCTTTCTACACTTAGTTAATTTCACAGATAACAATTCTCTTCTGACACCTGTGACAAGCACCTAGATAAGTACACAGATAACAGATAACAATTTACTTCAACTACCTCTGACAAACACACTAACTCTTTTTTTTTACCCTAAATTGAAGGTCCCAGTACGAGAGTTCTAGTTCTTAGTCCAAGTAGAGAAGTTTTAGTTATACCAGTAGCTCCTTCCTCCTGGTGTTCTGTCTCTTCTCCTGCAAGAAGTAGACTGTTGGTTGACTAGGATCTAAAGCTTATCCAATAGGTAGGGAACTGGGCAGACTGGGTGGGCCAAGCTGTCCTCATCTGCTGTCAGAGTCTCTGTTTCTATTTGGGCAAGTGGGCCGGGGTAGGTGTGTCCATTGAGGGTTAAAAGGCAAAGTAGGCAGGTGGCAGACAGAGGGACAGACAAGTGGCCCTAATGCTGAATGGGAAAATGGGGTGAGATACTGCAGTTACTAGAAACAGGGGGTGAGGGTGCCCATTGTGGGTGCCAGGCTGAGGAACTCCATAATGAAGTGTATCCATTTGGAAGGGGGTGATGGGGTAGCAGGAACAATCCAGTCAGGAATGCAGAAAGATCGAAACACATTGTGTCCAACACACTTAATCATATTGGAAAGAATGCTCTGGTGTACAAGTATGGGGTTTGTGCTACAGGGAGGATGTGGCACAACATGGTAAACGAATGTGCTTGTTGCACAGTAGGGAGGGTTCGTGAGTCTTTGGTAGTAAAACGGGTGCCTTTATTGTGCACCTATATGTGTTACGGTGGTAGTGTGTTGCCAGAACAAGAAGGGATCCTAAGTGGTTGCGGGAGCCGTGTGCCTTGCCCATCCAACGTGATATGTAACGTAATTTGTGGGACAGATTAGGATGTCATGTGGAAAGGGGAGTGTCGTGGTTGTGGGCAACTTCAACCTGCCAGGAATAGATTGTGGAACCCCAGCCACCAAGAATAAAAGGGAGCTGGTAATGCATGATGCTTTCCAGGAAAGCTTCCTGACACAGGTACTCATGGAACCAACCCAGGGGGTGGGAGGGTGCACCCTTGACCTAGTACTGACAAATGGGGAATTTGTGAGGGATATCAGTGTGTTTAAAGGTTAAGGTGGGAGATGAGAAGACACTTTTTCACAGACAGGGTGGTGGCTGAGTGCAGCTGTCTAGCAGCAAAGGTGGTGGCCTGCAGACAATGAGGTGCTTCAGAAGGGACTGGGACAGGGTACAAGGTACAAGGGAGGGTGGTGGGAGAGGCAGCAACTATGAAGGGTGGCTAGTTGTAAAGGAGAAGACTTGATAGACCTACTTGACTTAATCTGCTGGCAAATTGCGTATGTCCGTATACATATGGAACATGCACAGGGATGACCAAGGATGGCAGGGAAGGGAGATGCATGTTGGGGTTGGTGGACATTAATGAGGTGGTGCACATCGCAGTTATGGGAGGCAAGGTAACTAGTTGCACAAGCTCCACACATTGAGGATGGAGGGAGGGGTTGGCATGGCTGCCATCATGGAGACATGTTCCACCCTGTGCCATGACTGTGACTTAGTACTACCAAGGCATCAACTTAATTAGGAAGGAAATCACAGTAGTAATGGGATGAGGGGTGTCTTTAGTGATAATGGAGTTGACGGAGTGGTATAGGAAAGAAAGAGAGGACGGGAATGTATAGACATTGTGTGTTACAAGGCTAGCAAGGGTTAGGAGTTTTCAGTGGGACTGGTGTATGGTCTGTGTGGCAGTGGCTGGACAGTGGTTGTGTGCGACCTTGACCTACAGTGAGCAGTCTGTGGCACGATGACGTCTATGTGCGGCAGGTAACAAATGACACTGGACGCCATCCAGGATGCATCCCTGATTCAGCTGGTGCTGGTGCCAACAACAGAGTGGAGCACTGTGGACTTTGTATTGGCAGATGGAGATCATGTACATGACATTGAAGTTGAAGACCCGCTGGCATGGCATAAGCTCTGTACGTTTCGGTTCTGTCTTCATTTGTGCAAGGAGGGTCAGACAACTCGGAAGTGGGTTTCGGACTATTGGAGAGCAGATTACTGAAAGATGCCCAACACTGCTGCAAACCCACTTAACAGAGTGGTTGTTGGCATTCCAAGAACTGCATGACCTTCCGGGACAATGACTGGAAGGATTTCATCCATGCAAGATCTTGTTATATAAGCTGGTCGAATTCTTTGACTGGGTGACAAGAGCTCTGCCGTGTCAGAGAGAGTGAGGGTGGTGGTAGTGTTAGGGTGTGAACTGTCAGCACACCTGGACAGTTAGTACTGTGGACCTCAAGGACTGGTTATTGGTCCCTCAATATGTATGCTGTCCTAGATGACATAGAGTGGAGAGTTCAGATCCAGAAGATCATGTTCACAGATGACAACAGGTCTGTCAGGTGGTGGATGATACATAAAGGAAGAAGGTTTAATTTTGTGGGGTACCGTTCTTATGCCCAGAAGCATGTCCTATCATTTTAAAGATTGGTCTTTATTGCATCCAAGCTTTGTGACTGACAATTAGTACAACATTTACTTGCAAATGTTAAAATAGGTATTTCCTTCATGCCTTGACACCCATTGGTTGAAATGCAGGTGTTCCAGGTTCAATCTTGGTTATGGTTTTTCCTGGTTAGATGAATGGACCAGTTCTCAGGGATGACAAGAGTGCAATGGGTGAGCAACAGTGCCCTCCTCACACCTCCTATGCCGGCTTCCATTCCAATCATAACATGCTGCTCCAACAGCCGCTATTCAATACTGCAATAAGCAGATTACTGTGAGCCCATGTTTTCACAAAGGTGGCCACAGAATGAGAATTTTCACGGTGTCATCCTTGAATGATATGTGATGGTGCAGACATGACCTTTGTGCTTGTCACTGTGATACACGAAACTATTGATGACACCATTGTTAACTCAGCATGGTCAATATATTCAGTGAGTTACCTCATGGTTTGGGCCATTACATTCAAACAGTGATGCACACCACATGTCTTCATGTACAGGCTGTAATGTGTGTTTCCATTGTGTCCTGCCAATAGGTTCTAGGCTGAGTTGCTGAGCTTGAAGACTGACCAGAAGCTCAGAGTTGATGCTGTCCCAAGTCTTTTTCCGCATAATGAATCATCACCAAAGAAGAGTTGACTGGCAAGTGAGCAACAAACTGAAGCAAGACGTCACAAAGAGTTACATTTTTAGTATGGTGTTATTGGATTTGAAACCGTACGTCTGGTGCATTGTGGGCTTAGTGACCTGACAGTACCATGGGCCCTAAATATGTAAATCCTGTCCCATACCCTACGGTGGGTTATTGTTGTTAAAACATGCCTTAACTGCTATTGAAAAAATCTGCACAGTTCAGTTGCAGTTTTTAGAGTACTCAGATCGTGAGTGCAGCCTGCTTATAAAGTCATGCATGTATTATTTCTTTTGTAAGCATAAACATCCAAGAAACAGAGTCTGCTGATGATTTCTGACATTTTCAAGATCATAACACTATTAGCATATGCAAGCAGGACCGCTTCTTGCAGTCTCTCTCTCTCTGTCTCACTGCTGCGTGGTGCATTGCTCCGGTTTCTCACTCTCTTTCGCTCTCTCTCTCTCTCTCTGTGCCAAGTACTTCGGTGGATGTCTCTCAACATATCAATGCATTATGAATGTACATCAGTGAGGATACAGGTGAGTACAGTCTCACTGGGATTTTAGGAATAGTGTCACGGTGATAATGACCTGACACAGTAACGGGTGAAGGAGGCAGACCTATGCATGGTGCACAGCTAACATTCTGGCTTTTACTTTTGCAGCACAGGATGGGCATATACACCAGCAGACAACAGGTCAGCAGGGGCAATCTTAGCACACATCCATGCAAACACAGTCAACAAACATAGTGTGCGCTCTCCTGGACCAGTGGACTTGGGTGTAACACCAAACAAACATAATATTCCAAATATAGGCCACGTTTGCAAAATGGCACTAGTGACCCAGCATTCTTAACTTTCTCTGATTCTCATTAGTTGCTTCTCTGGTACTACCATTGTGTTATGTTTCTGCAATTTTGCAAGACTGCCTTTCACATTGCCTCTCTTACCCCTGTTTAGAGTGATGATGACTAGCCAATTGATATTTCTTCCGGGATAGTCACAGCACTGCTTTACTAAACACATGTTATAAGCAATGGTCACCTGATGGTCTTTGAACAATTGGTTTGCCTCCTTATCTGGCCCCATGTTATGCAATAACAGAATAAAGTGTCATATTAATCATTGCTGCATGAAGGACATAGTAACTGTTTGTGTTTTACTTCTCTTCAGATTATGATGAACTGCTGTCATCATATGTGCTGCCAGTTTCACAGTTTGCATGTGAAGACATAGAAGTTAAAGAAACAGAGTATGGAGAGCATGAAGAGACTATAAAGTTGCAAATGGCATTAACACCAGTAAATAAAACATATGCTGAAGTTGCCACACAAACTGATGAAGTAATTGTACTTGCAGAGTGGACACAAACCAATGCCAACGCAACCAAGAACCAAAGTGCACAGTGGCCAGAATTTGAATTCAGTTTTACTGGTTTGGCAGAAAAGGTAATGAAAGATCATTCTTACATTGTTGCCGTGGATTTTCAAAGTGCTGTCAATGAACATGTAGCGCATATTTTACCTAACAACTTTAAATGTAGTAGTAGTCATACGTAGTGCTCTGACCCCTCGTCTGAAGCCAGTCTTGAGGATGACTTTGATGACTTGCAGAATGACAGTGACTTTGTTCCTGATTCAGATGATTATGATGATTCTTCAACAGATTCTGAAAATGAAGAACCAGAGTGTAACAGTGATGCTGATTCTTCTGATTAGTGCCTTGTGTACTTGTCACAATTAGAACACTTACTCAGGTACTGCAGCAAGTGTGGGAGCCCTGTGACCAATACAACAATTAGCTTCCAAGGCACTATGATGGACATCAAAACTGAATGCCAAAAAGGTCACAGCATTGATTGGACCTCTCAACCAATACTGAACAAAATGCCCATGGGAGACATTGAGTTATCAGCTGCAATCTTATTCAGTGGAAACACATTCAGCAGGATACACTCACTTGCAGAAATGCTAAGGATGAAATTAATGAGTAACCAAACTTATAACAGGATCCAGAAAGCATATCTTTTTCTGGTGGTGAATAAGGAATGGACAAGGCAGCAAGTAGAGCTCACTGATATGTTGAAAGCCAAACAGTCCATGACATTGCGCGGTGACGGCCATTGCGACTCACCAGGTTTTTCAGCAAAGTACTGTACCTACATAATGATGGATCAGGACAGTGGGAAGATCATTGACTTCAGCCTGGTGAAAGTCACTGAAGTGTCCAGTTCCATCAACATGGAGAAATCACACAGTGTCTTAAATGTCTGATAGAACATGGAATTCCAGTTGGTGTCATTGCAGCAGATCGTCATGTGCAAATCAACTGCCTCATGAATAAAAAATACACACCACAACACAACATCAATCACCAATTTGTTATCTATCACTTAGCGAAGTGGATAAAAAAACAATTGTTTGTAAAAGCCAAACAAAAACATTGCAAGGAACTACTGGCGTGAATATCATCAATATCTAACCATTTTTGGTGGGCCAGCTCTGCATGTCAGGGAGCTACATCCTTTCTACATGAGATGAAATCATCTATCACCCACCATGTGGTCAAGAAGCATTCATGGGGGGGAGGGGTGTGCAGAAAATTTCACCAATGTGCATATCCGAAACTCACAAGTGAACAGAAGGCTCGAAGATATGGCTACGGGCAAATTCACCTGCTCATTCTGCTGTTAAGTCTATTATTTTTTTACAAGAAATTCATGAAGGATTTAAGTAAGGCAACTTAATTTTGCCACACAGGAGGACTAGATGTTTTCCATACATTACTGCTAAAATATTGCCTAGAGCAGCAACATTTTTCATATGAGAGGATGTTGGCCAGACAACAGCTAGCAGTCATGGACCATAATGAGAAAGTGGAGAGACCTTCAGCACTGACATCCACGGGACAGCAGTGGTTCTGCATAGTGTACCCCAAAAGTTCCAAGAAGTGGATGGCAAAACCCTTGCGATGTAAGAAACAGCACTGTACACTGCATTGAATTATCCAGGCAGTATTATGTAGCTGAAAGGAGCAGAAAAGCCCTACACCAATGGTCAAGAAGCAATTGCCACACAACATCTCCAAAACAAAGCGCCCCAAAAGAGATGACATAATTCAACAGCACTGCTCTAAATTTGGAAAAAAAGACTATCTTGTGAGGCTGCAATATGAATTATGTACATGGGACAGTGCAAGCATGCATGCCGCTTTGTGGTGGCTGATGCACAACACTGCACAACCACGATTATATGCACCAAGACAATCTGCATCTCAGGATTATTGCAATGCACTAATGTTTACAGAGTTCTAGTCACAGTAATATAATGGACCTCCTATTATACGAACTCTTGAGTATCAAGACCAATTTAATGTGTCTCAGAGCATTCTGATAATCTTGTTTTTTTTTACGTATTGCACACATTGTGTCTTGTCTACAATCACACTGGTGTTTTGAACAGCATGACAGTAACTGTTTGCTTCTGTACATAGCATGTCCTTTTGGGGTACAACATTATGTTTCTTCCTGTGAGGTACTTGTATGTCTCCATCATATCCCCTCCATCCCTATTCTCCTCTAGGGAGTACATAGTTATGTACATACTAAAGTCCTTCAGCCTGTCCTCATACCTGTATGGCTTGTGCTGCAATCCCTGTATCATCTTGGTTGCCCTCCTTTGAACACTCTTTATCCTGACTGTGTCCTTACGTAGGTAAGACCCATGGAAATGGGCACTGTGCTGCCGATGATTTAGTGGTTGTCGTTTCAGTCTAGATGTCAGTCGTCACACAGATTGCAATTGACAGCCCACACTGATGACAATGAGGTTAATAAAGCTTTAAACATAATCAAAGGGAAAGAGACGCCACACCTCAGGTTGTATACAGTAGTACCGTATGTGCCAAATTAAACGGACATGCTTGTAGTGGACGTCCGCTTCTAACTGACGAATCCCAGTTGCCAAATGCCATTTCCTATATGGCTTAATGCTAAAATATCTTGATTAAGCGGACCTGTGATTCTGCATTTAGCAGCCACCTAGTGGTCACTTAACAGATTTCTTGACACTTCAGACACCTCAGACAGGTGTTAATTATTAATGTTTAGCAGCCAGAATGTGTTAGTTTTAGAGCCAAGCTGATGGGAGTGCTGAATTTGAGTTGATTGAAAGCTGGTCCTTTATTTTTGCTGTGCAAATTCACAGCGTGTGAGGGAAACATACCACAGCAGTCCAGGACACAATGTGACCACCAGCACCTACCCATGTCAGCCTCACCCCTTGACCAAATGAACGCTCACCTCAATGTGTCACTTGCCTACATCTCCTGGTATGTCTTTCCTGAGATGCTGCACTGAGTTTCTTGCTATAAGTCCCCCCCAACACAGACAGCACCATGCAGCACCATACAGAGAGAGAGTGAGAGTCTGCTAGGGAGATGTTGCTCCCGATGTCCTTCTCGCACACTCTTTCTGTCTCTCCACACTGAATAAAGCACTATGATGGGGGTATTGGGAGAAACACAACACTGGAAAACGCACTGCACTGAAAGTAACACTGCTGCTCCCAATGTCCTTCTTGTACTCTCTCTCTCTCTCTCACTCTGCACTGTGGAGAAAAAAATAGGATCTGGGACAATTCGTACTAAAGGAACTGTAACTTATTGTATGTAGCTTTTGCTGCTCATTAACTGCATCCCTAGATCCACTATCACAGCTTCATTGATGTAATGGGTGCCGCCTGTAATGGACAAAATACCACATGTCAAACTAGTCCGTTACAAGTGGCACATACTGTACTAGCTGAATGGCTGTCATCAGCAATATTACTTTTAGTTTTTTTTTTTGGGTGGAAATATATGTTGGTTGTGAACATTTTGAATCAGTCACCTTGAAAAATGATAATATCAAAAAGCTTTGCTGACCTGCATGTTTACAAAAATGAGCAGTACTGTATCTATTTTTTTAGCTCAGTGAGTCCTTTAGGCATGACACACAAAGACTACTGTACATGCCCGGTGAGGCCATGTTTTGCACCACCTCAACACTTACTGACAGATGTTTGGCTTTGTAAATCATTGTTATTTTTAGTCGATATGAGGTCACTGTGTGTTTACTGTGCTGGGACAACTGATTGCATGGCACAGTACAACTGGTCAGAGGCCCAACAAGCAGGCATTGCTGCCATGGAGAGACATTTCCTCTCACCACAATTTTGAATGCTGTGGGTGGGTGAAATGTAAGTAGCCCTGCCTCACTAAACAACATCAGGATATTGACAACACATACCCTCTGGCCGGCACATGCCCTGTCATGCCAATCTAGAATGTCCAGGTGGCCCCTGCTGATTGCTTTTACTGTTATTTATAGCTGTTACACAATTCTTACATTGGACAAAATAGATATAAGTGAAAGTTAGATAATATAGATAAGTACCGAACAGAGATAGGTGTTAGCTTGACACACCAGGTAACACAAGTTATCATGGCAATGTAAGCCACATTTATCTCTAGAAAGAAAACTTGTAATTGTGTGGATAGAACAAGTTGTATTGCTGAAAAAAAATATTTAGAAATCATACTGCTATTGTGTGGTTATTTTTTTCAACTCATGATGCATACTGTTACAACAGTGAATCTACTATGCATGTAGCACTTTGCGAATGTGGTTGGTGAGGGGGGGCATGTTGAATAAACAGAAAGAAATTCACTGCTGTGGTCTCAGTGGTGTTACAACTGTAATGACACCCTGATGACTGACATGTTGACCAGTTATTTCTGTAAATCATACTGGTCTCATGTGGCACTGGATTGCAGTACTGGAAGATGTGCACTATCCTCTGTAGTGTGCACTATCCTCTGGGGGGAGGTTACTGTGCCTGAACTGCTACAAGGGTGGCACTTTGCAGCCTGGGGGGTGTTGTGGTCTGGCAGACTATTGACACTCTACCATGATGCTGCATATATGTGCCTCAAACATTGGGGGGTCTTGAGGGAACTGGAAAGTGGGTGGTCACTGAGGCGGTCATGCAGTGGCCCCCTCGGTAGCCTGAGGGGCACCATTGGGTGAAGTATTACAAAATAATGCAATGGTGAAATAATAAAATACGTGTTGGACATGCTATGGAGTTTGTTATTGTTGGCATAGAATGTCTTGACATAGACATACAGTGTTGCACCACTCAGGCCTTGTGTCACACTGTAAGTCTAGTAAAAAATGAGAGAGTGCTTCAGGTAAATAGCTACTTATGCTTCTTGACTGCAGCATTCTTCCACTAAGTGACTACTTTCTCAGGTGCTTGTACACATTCTGATGACTGTCAGGGCAACAGATTGACTGGAATAATTAGCAATTTATCATCAGTAGAGGATTGCAATGATCTGGCTGGTGAAGATGGGCATCAAACAAAAGTGTCAATTTGAGTTATTATCACTTCATTGTTTGGCCTTGCAGCCAGTTTCCTAGGTGTGATCATGCTATGTTTTATACATTTTCTATGACCTCAGGTTATATACACATTATGCCTTGTGCATAATTTATTATGTACATATTATGCCTTGTGCATAATCTGCAAGATCTGTGCCCATTGGTTTGGTCTATCAGGGAGTACTGCATGCAGTTCTGGTTTCCCTACTTCATAATGGCTTTTCATCACTCCTTCCCCTCTCAAGCTCCCACTGTGCCTGTCCCAGGCATGCTGAAACCACTCCACTGTGCTTGCCCCCACTACCTCCTGTGGCAGACTATTCCAAGAGTAGAATACCCTTTCTGTGTAGGAAAAACTTCCTCACATTACCTCTTAATTTACCTCTTCCAATTTCATGTTGTGCCTTTTGTTCTAGTACTTTTTCTACATTGGTGAGGCCTTACTAATGTTTTATACAATGGCATCACCACCTCCCACCTCCTGCTAGTGATACCCCTGCCAATGCACCCTAACATGCCACTGACCCACTGACCCTCCCTTCTGCCTTTGTGCACTGCTTTGATACCAACAAGAGCAGGCACCACTGTGGACATTGCATTGGTGGATGGAGACCAACCTCATGTGCAGCCCTATACTGCCCACCCTATCCAATGCTGACGTACACTGCTCAATATATGTCATGTCTTGCAATAGTCCATAACAAGTAGTCTTAGTGGTCTGAAACACAGTCCTTACAGTGCACCTGTCATACTCCCACACCATCAAGCTTGCAGACAAATGAGTCCAATCAATGCTTGGAACACTGCTAGCTCAGGTGTAGCATGACAGGCATCTGCACCGACCATGTAACCTCTGTTGGGTTGTGGTTGTGCATTCCACCAATCATCAGTAATGTCCAGGCTTGCAGCAGTGAGTGACCCACTCACTCCATACCTGAAGAAGATAAGTGGGCAGTGCTGGGTGGGGGGTGGGTGTTGATGAGATGGCTGAAGTGAGGCAAAGACTTACTCTCACCTACTCAGGCTAATGAGGGACGTCCTGCAGTGATCCAAGCACCATTTATCTGGCCCGCATGGAAAAGGTGATGCCCACACAGAGAAAGTGACATAGTTTCTGACTGCATGGCATACATGGCTCATATACTTGCAATGCTAAATCCTGGATACAGGTAGTACATAGAAGCACACTCAGTATCACAGCACTGAGCTTGCATCAGATGGAACTATCATTTGATAATATGACACCTCTATGTTGCACCATCAGAATTCATGGTGCACTATGTGTGGGCATCACCCATACCTCTCAACTGTACCACATTACGAGGAACGTTCCTCATTTTACGTCACAAAATCTCCCTGTTCCACATTGTTAGGACTTGTTCCACATTCAAAGTCAACATTTTAAAGCAAAACATCCTTAGTAAATGATGCAAAAAATATATTATTCAATTAATAACAGACTTTCTGAACATAAATGCAACATTTTAACAGTGTTTTGAGCTTCTTAAGTAAAGATTTGATTAAGTGTTCCACATTTTGCTCATTTGTTCCACATTTTGACAGACAATGTTCCACATTTGGGGGACAAAAGGTTGAGAGGTATGGCATCACCTTGTCAGTGAAGGATAGACACATTGTGGGGGGACCATGGTTGACATGCCTCATAGGGAAGGGATTCTGCAGAGTGGCAAGTGCTCAGCGTGAAACAGTAAAGAAAAAGAACGCAGCTGCCAACATGCTTTAGCTGAAAACTGTTTCATTGCATGTTCCCATTGTAAGAATGTTGTGGTGGCAATGTCTTTTTTTAGGCTTCAGAGCCCATAAGCAGCAAGGAGAGAAAATATTTCCTAAATATGAACCCTTTGACACCAGCATACACAGGCGAGGGAGCAGAGCAAATAGTTTGACATCAAGCATTAACAGCCCTGCCAATAAAATGCAACACACTCTTTGTGGGCAGTGAAATGTCTGCTATATTTAAAATCAATTATAACCAAGATAGGATCATACAGTAATTATGTGACATGCAAACAGGATGTGATACTTTTCCATATGTTATCTGGTCACAGATGGGGATGGAATTGAGCCTACATGATGGAGTGTGATCTCTTGTCTGTGTCTTAGTTGTTTGTGCGCACATAAAACATACTGACCACATGTTACAATATGGAAATTAATGTATAAGGCCAAACCTGTAGTGTACTGTTGCAAATTCAGCTGTCAAGTCTGCTTTCTGACAAGGGAGTGTCTGTGTGTCCCTCATCAGAAAGCACACGTTACAGGAAAATTCACAACAGTACAACATACAGTCAGGCTACAGCAGTGATTTCTGCATTGTTGCATGTCGTCAATGTCTGCACTGTATAAATTTGACACAAAGCACTGAGACTCATACAATGTACAATAAACGTCATGCCGGGGATTCAGCCTGTGCTTATACTTTCCTGTATGCAGTACTTTCCTGCAAGCTGTAAGCATGACAAGAGTGCCAGATGACCTAATTGATGCCAGGCTATGCATGGTGTGCCCCTCAACCTTGGTTGTCCTCTACATTGTAAACAACCAAATCCAGGCCCCTCCACCCTCAATGCAATGCAATGCATACTATATTTTGGGGCATATACTCCTCTGTGTCTTCAATGTGTGTCAGTAGTTTGTTCCAAAATTAAAAAATAATACATACTGACCACAAGTTACAATACAGAAATCACTGCCTGAGGCCAGGCACGGGGTCATAATGTCACGGTGAAAACCACGCGTATCAAGAATGCCACACGCATAACAGCATGAGGGATAACAGCATCGGCACAAACACAGAACAGGATACAGCACCGTGTGCACCACTGCAATGCTTTTCATTTTGCGGGGGTTCCATCCCCTGCACCCTGACATGGGGAGCTTTGCCCCCCACCCTCTGGACTAAATATAACCAACTCGGGGATCGTGGACTTCAGGGAAAGAAACAAAATCCACTTGGAATTTTTTTGTTCCCCCAACCAAAAAAATGGCAGCATCATTCTGAGACCTGTGGAGAATTGAACCACAGCCACAGATCCCTTACGGGGCAGGTGCTCTAGCCACTCCACCAACAGAGTGGCTCAGCAAGGCACCCCCAGATAGCATGCTTCACCTTCCTCACTGCGAGATTACAGCCACAGGGGTAGTGGTTGTTACTGCACGCTTAGAGGACCCCTGTCCTTTTACCATTACCTTTTGTGCTATTGACAATGTGGTATTGCATGCACGGTTCTATCCATGCTACATTGACCTGGTAGGCTAAGGCCAAACTCGTGGTGTACTGCTGCAACTCCAGCTGTCAAGTGTGCTTTCTGACGAGGGGTGTCTGTGCCTCCCTCATCAGAAAGTACACTTGACTGGTGAATTTGCAACAGTACACCACAAGGTCAGGCTACAACAATGATTTCTACATTGTCACATGTAGTCAGTACGAACACTGTATAAATTTGGCACAAAGAACTGAAACACATACAGTATGCTGCACACAGGGCTTCAGCCTGTGCTTGTCATTTTCTATATGTGGTACTCAGGATGACAAGAGTGATAAATGACCTAATTGATGGCAGGCAATGCATGGTGTTCCCCTCAAACCTTGGTTGTCCACTCTGCAGCACAGAAACCAAACCAGCCCACCAGATCTACAATGCAAAGCATACTATATTTTGGGAAGCCAGCTCCTTGGTTTCTTGTCTGTGTCTCAGTAGTTTGTGCAAAATTAAAAAACATGTTATGACCACATGTTACAATACAGAAATCACTGTCCGAGGCCAAACTCATGACATACTGTTGCAAATCCGACTGTCAAGTGTGCTTTCTGAAGAGGGAGTGTCCATGTCTCCCTCATCAGAAACTACAATTGACAGGTGAATTCACCACAGTACACCACGTGGTCAGGCCATAACAGTGATTTCTGTATTGTTGCATGTAATCAGCATGTGCACTGTATAAATGTTGCACACAGCACTGAGACACAAGCTGGGCATGGTGTGCCCTTCAATCCTTGCTTGTTGCCCCTGCAGCACAGAACCAGATCAAGCCCCCCCTCCTCTCGTAAAGCATACTATGTTTTAGGGACATGCACCTTGGTTTCTGGTCTGTGGCTCAGTAGTTTGATACTGGCCACATGTTACAATACAGAAAGCAGTCTGAGACTGAACTCGTGATGTACTGTTGCAAATCAAGCTGTCCAGTGTGCTTTCTGCTGATGAGGTGTCCTTGTCTCCCTCGTCAGAAACTATGCTTGATAGGCAAATTCACAACAGTACACCACAAGGTCAGGCCACAACAGTGATTTCTGGATTGTTGCATGTAGTCAGCATATGCACTGTATAAATGTTGCACACAGCACTGAGACATAGGCTGGGCATGGTGTACCCCTCAAACCTTGCATGTCCACTCCACAGCACAGAACCAAATCCAGACACTACCCACACTGCACAGCAATTACATTTTGTGGGACGTGCTCAATGGTGCTTGCTGATCCAAATAAGCAGGTCTGCTTAGCGAGCACTCAGCTTGAGACCCTGTGTTCTCTGCATTGGCACAATGCACTGAGACACAGGCTAGGCATGGTGTGCACTGAAAACCTTGCTTGTCTCCTCCGTTGCACATTCCTCTCAACCTCTTAACTTGCCAATGTGTGACAGATGGCTACAAAATGTGTGAAAAATGGCAAAAATGTGGCACGCCTGATGTTTCACAGTGCACGGAGTTGCACACTGTGGCATTTTCACGTAAAATGAATAAAACTGATTTTGCCACAGTAAAATTATTGTCTGCATGCTTGGCATGTGGTTTGTGTTGCAAATTAAAAAGAGCATGAAAATGTGTTGTGTCTGTGTGTCCTTAATTAAAATAAAGAGTGATGCAAATCCTAAATGTGTGTTAATATTTTATTGATTTAATCTATAAATATACCTCTAGAGAATGAAAAACCACCACTTATTCATTTTTTGAGAACACCATGAAACAGTTTATTGAAACTATACTAATGCAGTACTACTGAATGAAAGAAAAACAACTATTTGTAGAGCGTTTGAGGCAATTATAAAACTAAATGTGTACTGGAACTATACTAATGTTACACTGCAATATATAACAATAAAATATGTGTTGAATACTGTAACTATATTACTATACTGTAATATACTAACTATACTAAATAAATGCACCACCAGTGAATAAAACAATTACAAAGTGATTGAGAGTTAAACCTTAAAAACCCAAGTAAGCAATTATTAAACTTAAATAATAAAAGTGTATTCACATGTAACCACAAACACCTGCTGGCAGCTGGACACTAAAAATAACAGTATATGCAACTACAAATATATAAATCACAGCTGTAGGACCACAAAATGTTAAATGCTTTCCTTCAAAACACCGTGGGAGTGTTGGGCATGTTGTCTATGTCTACGTTGTGGTCTGGTGTTCTTTATTATAGGCGGCCATTGCTTTTCTGGCAGCAGCAAGAGTCTCCTTCAAATACTGAACATCATAACAGTCTTGTTCTTCATTCATCTTGATTGCCAACAAAGAGTTCAGTGTTTTGAGATGCAGGGACTGTCGTAGCTCTGTTTTAACTTTATGCACCATGTTAAAAGCATGTTCTGCATCTGCATTTGAACAGGGCAAGCAAAGTAGTACCATCATCAATCTTTTAAAGTACTGCAGTGAACCATCTCCACCAACAATTTTGAGGACTGTGGCCCAATGTTTTGGGAGGGCTGAATGCGGTCCATTTATTGGTCCAGTTGGGTCCCTGTATCAGACAACTGGTACATGGAAAATTCATCCTGCAATGTGTCCTTCTCTTCTACGGTCTTACAGATTTCTAGATGTTCTGCCAAGTCTGTTATCATAGACTGCCATACCTTGAGCTTTGATGAAGAATTGAGAACAAGTCCTACATTTTGCACAAACTTGTTCACAGAAAATTTCTTTAGTATTTTGGATATGACAGTAGAATAAAACAGAACTGCTTTCTGGTAAATGTTGGTTTCTATGACTGTCCCAGCATAGCTGTCTTCCTGGTCCATCATGTACTGTCATATTTCTGCCCCTAGACGAAGGTCACTGTGGCACAGAAAACTGTCAGGATTGTCCAGAATGGTAGCATCATTGTCATTTAGCAATTTCCTGGCCATGGCAGGCCACAGAACTCTGCCGGCATATATGTGGATGAGTCGAGAGATGTCAGAGTGCAAAATCATTAGCTGGCTGTCACCTTTTTACATCTGTTGGTTGAACTGGCACAGAAGTTCAAGTCCATATTTTAGAAACATAAACTGCATTCATATTTCATGGCTCTCCAGTCTTTTGGTGATGCTCTCCACTTTTGCTGGTCTTTGTTCTGCTGACCAGAAATATGACGGGAGTGCAGGCCACAGATCCAGCATCCTCTTGACAACCTTATTCAGGCTGAGTCACCATGTTGGTGCATGATTTATAACCTTGAGTGGTTCTACATCCACAAACAGTGCAAATGCTTTTAACTTTAGTTGTCTTTGTGCACTTGAAGCAAGGTGGCAGTAAACATCTGACACAAGCGCTTCAATTTTTGTCAGCATCTTTACTGCTGCTTTGCTGCAGATATCTGCCAGGTGGCAGAGACACCCCATGTTGACAATACATGGATTTAGGGTTTGGAGCCTTGATAAAACAGAGTTCCTCTTGCCGATCATGGAGGCAGCATTGTCAGATGACAGAGCAACAAGATTGTCCGTTAGGATGTGAAATCAAGGGTTTCCATAAGACAGTCAAACATGCCTTGTCCAGAACTGGTCTGCATGCACCACCAGTGACTGTGCATGGCTGGAAAGTTAGGGCAAAGACAACCCCATGGCTCTTAAAGTGCTCCAAGCAGGCAAGCAGACCTATACAGCAACTGGAAAACTTATGAGTCTACAGAAACTCTGGCATGGATGGCTGACACTGTGCAGGCAGCAAAGAACCCTCTTTACTGTTGTACTAGTAGTGCTGCTGCTGCTTGCCCTAGCTCCTGTTTAAAGATAGGCAGAAACTGGAAGCTACACTACAGCTGGCAGCAGTCAGCCAGTACTACTACTACTGCCTTGTGTGCAACGCTGAGGACCCTGACCCATCCCAGACACATCCCAACACACCAGGCAGCAGAGACTAGGCACACTCCCTCCAGACCCTCCTCCAAATGTTGG
This sequence comes from Neoceratodus forsteri, assembly GCA_016271365.2. Taxonomy (NCBI): domain Eukaryota; kingdom Metazoa; phylum Chordata; order Ceratodontiformes; family Ceratodontidae; genus Neoceratodus; species Neoceratodus forsteri. Next base: position 938,126,991 of record CM028129.1, on the reverse strand, counting down.
CTCCCACTGCCAAATGGCCAGTTTCTTGGGGGCATCCATGCCAACATTTAGCACCAACAGTGTCCTAAACCAAAGCCTACCCAGGCCCCTTCTGGACGAAAACATGCTTGCTACTGTCATGTGCCCCCTCTTGACCATGATCCATGACTGGGGGCAATCAGTACCACCATCTTGGCTGCTCAATCAACCCCCATCTCCTGGAGGAGTGTCTGGTAGCAAGCAGACTGATCACCTTGGAGTGCGTAATGTCTGCCAGTCCCAGGGGGGTCACCCTCATTCTGCTCGCTGCACGCACACTCATACAGCTGCCAGCCCAACAACTTGACGTCATGATTTACAGACTCAGTTTTGCTGGCCTGGCTGAGTGTGATGAGCAGGAAGTGAGCAGTATTACATTGGGCAGTAGCAGTAGCAGCACTCATGAACCCAACCTGGGTCCGACTCGGGGATCATCTCTGCTGGCAGCTGGGGTGGATGGTGGACCAGGTGATCCATCTTCTGCTGCCTCCTTCCTTTCCCTGGCCCCTTCCCAGCCCAGACTCTTCTGGTGGCTGTGCCAGTGACTTCCTTGGTTGGACAAGAAGAATCAGAGTCCAACCAACTCTCTGTCTCCTCTCCCCACCATGGCACCGATCAACTCCAGCCAGCAGTGGCAGCTGCCAGTGACCACCAACCAAAAATATGCAATAAAAAATGCCCCAAATTGAGTAAATCTGTTTTTCTTGCCCGTTGGGACTGTAGGCGATTGGTGGCATTCATTCCTTAGGCTCCCTTTCGTTATGGTCTCTGACCCATGGTGCAGTCATTTCTCTCTTTCTCTGAAGGGCTCAGGGTGCTCTCTATTTGCACTCTGATGGTGACCTCTTATGTGGCGTGTGCATTGTTCCATGCTCAGTGACTCTCCTTGGAAACTAGTACAGAAGCTCTGGTTCCCCCTCCAGCCACCTAGCTGCTTTATTGTATGGCAGCAGACCTGAGGGGAAACCAGCCATCAAGGGTTAATCTGTGGGGGTGGGCAGAGTGGAGACTGCTGAAGGAGTGAGGGTGGACTTCAGGCATGGGGGGGAGAGAGAGACAGAGAGAGAGAGAGAGAGAGAGATAGAGAGAGAGAGAAGCACCCTATTGGTCTGGAGGGCATGGCGGCAACATCACAGAGAGAAGGAAACCTGGAAGTGCTGGGGAACAATGGCCAGAGTGTGTTTTTGGTGTTCGGGGTAGAAAAAGACTGCAGTATGCGGGGTGGCAGAACAGGTTGACTGGGATGAGCCAAATCTGGGACATCATGGAAAATCTGGGGCAGTTGAGAGGTATGCCACAGCACAGAACCAGATCAAGCCCTTCCCCCCATGAAGCATACAATGTTTTTAGGGACATGCACCTCGGTTTCTGGTCTGTGGCTCAGTAGTTTGATACTGATCATGTTACAATACAGAAATTACTGTCTGAGGTGAAGTTGTGGTGTACTATTGCAAATCCAGCTGTCCAGTGTGCTTTCTGATGAGGGGGTGTCTGTGTCTCCCTCATCAGAAACTACACTTGGCAGGTGAATTTGCAAGAGTACACCACTACTATGTTTTGTGCTACTTAGCCTTTTGTGTGCACCTGTACAAGTGCAAAACATTAGGCTGGAGGCCCTCATGACACCCATGCAGGAAATGCTCACATGCCCACTGCCTGCAGAGTTCCCATTATGGACGCATGACACAATGCAGTGAATGAATAGTTTCCCAAACTAGCATGACAGTAGCAATGCTCAATGCTGTGAGACTGCAGTGCAGCCACTGTGACAAGATACAAGGCATACTTCATTGGGCACCATCACTAAAGAAAATGCAAGACGCAGTGAAAAAAATATTTTATTGTACAACCAACAATGAATGCCACTGTAATCAGGAAGCAGTGCACTAAGTAGATGTGTCAGGCAGGGTAGTAGCACAGAGTTACAGATCCCAATGTTGTTTGCTATTGTTTCCATGTGAGAAGCAGCATCCGCAACACCGGACTGGAAGATAATTTTTAACGATGTAGTTTTTAGGGTTAAAAAATCCAGGAATATTGAGAAAAAGTGACAACTAACAGTGCATGTTAATGAATGGATGGCATAGAGGAAGCAGGATAGGTTCCCTGCATGGCGCGTCACTTCCAGTCCTCAGAGGTTTGGGGTGCAAACAGAAGATGAAGAAGGCACAGCCTGAAAAATATTAAATGCAAAAAGTCAAATATTTCTTTATTTCTATTGCCTGTGGCATTTGGTGTATAATTTTCCTGATTATTACACATGCTGTGGTGCTGTTTAGAGCACTTGGACATTTCCCTTTAAATGTGGAAATGGTGGTTTGCCTTTAGTAAAAACAAATAAAAAAAACTTCTCAGTCTCCTGCTGTACCTGCTCCTCCACAGCAGATCAGCATGCAGCTACCACTCCTACAGCCTCTTTGTTTCAGTGTAAATGTTATGCCTTCATGCCAGTTGGGGACTGGCTCAGGAGATGAAACTTTTTACTTGAACATTTAAAGTGACCCAACACCTTTTTACAGATATCACCATACTGACTGACAACATATCACATTTCTCATATACTTATACCGTATTTTGCATTAGGACCATTTCAACATAAGAAAGAAATTCTCCACAGCTTCAGAACTATATCATAGTTATTAAACACTCTAAAGAAAAGAATGCAACAAAAGTTCCTCATTCAGGCCATTTTGTTCTGAAGAGTTCAAAGTACAGATCCACAATGCTTCGCTCTGAAGCAGTTTTTTTTTCACAATGTATCCTCTCCTTTGTCCCGTCTGAACTCAGTCGATGCCAATATATTTCAAACATACTGTTGACCTAAGGCCTGCCTGCTCAAAATGTCTGGCCATGGCATACTATTTTTTTGTTTGTTTTTTCGTCATGATTGCTGTCTTGTGCTGAGTTATCCATAAATTAAGCTGTCTATTTTTTTGGCCTATGTGCTACAGGCCACAGGGACAGTATAATATATACATGACTGCCAGAGGGACAATATAAAAAATACATGACTTCCTCGGAACTACAGTTGATAAACTCGTTTATGTTGTACTTTTGTCAGACCTTGGATGAGGATGATTAAATAAAGCCGTGTTTGTTGTGTTTGCCCAATGCATAGTGTAACCACATTTATAGTTCCCTTTTGGGGGCCCTGGTAACCATGTTATATTTGTCTGAGGCAGAGTAGCATGAGCCAGCTGTTCCTTACTATTTTTCCCCAACAGTACATTATTCTTGGATCCTGTATTGTTACTGGGCACACAGTGGCATCCGGTTGTATCACATTCCAGTGTTTCCTGATTGTATTTCAAGTTGTGTATGCAGCTAGTATATAGTTAGTCATAAACATTATGGGGGTGTCAATATCTTGTGCATTCCTTTCTTCCAGTTGAGCTGACCTACAGTATTTGTGCTTACTTCAGGTTGAGATCCTTCACTACAACAACCAACGCATAGTCTCTTTCAAAAAGTCACTCTGCTACTATAGTTTTAAAGACTCACTTTTAAAATACTCATCTATTGGTCATGTTCTTTGACTCTCAAAAATTGTACTTTTGGTATATCATTTCTCAAGTGTGGAGGATGACAGCTGTCACATTTTAATAATGTATTCCGAGCAGTAATCTTTCTATCCATTTTATTTTCAAGCTTATTTGCATTTTTTACATGCATAGGTCCATAAAGGTGACCGCATTTACACTAGCTATATCTAGGCATCAGGCGCTTGCGTCCCTGGTGTTTTTATATGGGCTCCAAACTTCTCCTCACTGGAACTACTGAAATAATGTTATTAGTAAAATACCTATGGCCTAACCCCAGCCTTTGAGGATTGGGCCAGGGATCTCCCATTACCCTAAAAACACCTCTGGCCCCAATTGAAAGACAACTGACTGTTCGATGAATTCATGTATTCCAAAAATGTTTTCAGACATTCTTCATTATCTGCCCATATTATTAGTGTGTCATGCAGGTACCATTGCCATGATTTTATTGCCATGCTATATTCATTTTAAGGGGTTCAAAAATGCATATTTTTTTTCCCATTCCACAAGATAAATACTTTCAAAATGCATACAGTAGCAAACCTTGTCTCTGTAGGTATCCTCTTATGCTATGCATAGTACCTGTTCTCAGACATAAAGTACCTAGATTCAAGCACACATCCTGTCATTTCAATAATATAATTGTTTGGTGGTTTTATACTGGCTGGAAGCTGCAAGCTCTAGAGAAAACATTAAGTGGGAGACTAGTCAATATTAATCCACCAAACCTTTGTATTATTAAAATAGCATGATTTGTGCTTGAAACAACTTAATTTAGGTTTGAGGACAGGTACTGGTCATGACATAAAGGAACATATATGGGGGCAAGGTTTGCTCTAAACTTTGGAGTTATTTATATTGGAGAATGGGAAGTAATATGTATTTTAAACCCCCAACCCAAAAACTGAATATAACTTGCCAATAAAATTATGGCAAATGTACCTGGTTGAAATAATTTCTGCAAGTCAATGGTAAATTGTATGCCTTTTGTAGTTGTCCTCTGGCATTTGTTTCATTGTAGAACCCACAGTCAGTTATTGAAAGCCTAGATAAAATGCCCTATATATTGTGATTCAGTTTTAATCACCCAAGAGAAGCATAGACAAAATGATTAGCAACCAGTGAATTTAAGAGTGGTGGTATTTATTTATTTCAGATTGGGATTAATACCTTTGAGTCAGGGACTTGTTTACAGAGGTTCCAGGTCACACAGCAACATAAGACAATCAAACAACACATATGTTACATAAGGTTACACAGATTAAATAGTAAGTTACATTTCAAGTTACAAAAGGGTCCACATGTGTACATTGATTGTAAAGGAACTTGCTGAACCTGGTAGCCCAGGACACAACATGCTGTAACAAGCTTTGAGTTCAGTGTGAAATAGAGAGAGTTGTTTACATTTCAGATGCAGATTGTATCATAAAGATATGCCAGGATAAGTGCAGAGTACAGCAAGAGGACTAGAATCCAAAACTTGCTCGAATTAGTGAAACAGCCAGGGAAGGCTTTGTCAGCACACTGGCATAGGGGGAAAGAGTGTGGGGGGAGGAGAATTTTGGTAGCGGTGAACAGAGGGAAGCAGTGGAGGAGGAGGAGGGAATTACCAGGGGTGAACCATGGGAGTGGGGAGGGATGGCAGGGGGCTGATAGGAAGAAGGAAGGGGTTGCATGGGGGAGATCAAGGGAAGGGAAAGAGATGCGAGGTGGGGGCAACAATGACTGGGGAAGGGGGGATCATTTTAACAATTCACACTAGTGTCCAAAGGGGTGGTATGAAAGAAGCCCAGGGATTTCTGCTTTGGCATGGGCTATATATTGTAAGGGTATATGGAAACATTTATAGACATTCTCTTGGGCTAAGTGGGCTCAGAGGCCCGATTTGCATTGCCTAACCTTACTACACTCGATCTGGTCCTTGCGAAGTTCGTTGAGCTACTTGGGACCATGGAAGGAGAGGGATCTCTGGGCTTGCACTATTCACTTGAAAGGCACCACAAACACCCCCTTAACCATATGTCAGGTCCTACTAATAGGTTGGGTGGTTCAGAATAGGCAGGAGGTTGATCTAGGGGTAAACCCCAGCGAGGACTCCTTAGCAAGTGGACACATTTGGTATATAATCCTATGGTGAAGAGGTAGCCATCCTGTCTCCTGATAGAGGGCACACAAATGTGTCCACTGATCCACCCCTAGAATTAGGTGACAGGCTTTGTTAGGTAGGGATTTTACCCTTTTGAGGGCAGTGTCAGTGCCAGTGCCATTGTTCACAAGGCTGTAGCCTTTGGTGGATAAGACCGAACAACTAGTGACCAGTTTCAGGGCTTCTGGAGTCACAGAATGCTGGACATTGATAGAGGACACTAAGCTTTGCATTAGCAGTCTTAACAACATAGTCAATATGAGTACCAAATGGTAGGGTGTCATCTAAATGAACCCCAAGATATATTAAGTATATAAGGTATCTGTGTGTAATATAATGGATAGAAAAAGTAATCATTAAAAGACTGAAGGGATGATCCCCATGGAGAAGATTGTATGGGTCACTTTCATTGTCCTGTTGTACCCTTTCAGAGAAGGCATTTTAGTTGAATAATGGGGTCCTGGCACTATCTGCTTGAGTTCAGAATAGGGTTGAAAAAATTACCAGACATTATCTGATTCCCATGTACTCTACGGTTTACAGATTTATGACAGATCTAATACTATGACACTAGAAATGTAAAATGAATTTCATGAAAAAGATTTTCTGTCACTTTAAACACCAAAAAGAGTATTTGGCAGATCATTTAGAGATCTTTCACTTTAAATAAAAGTAAATAAAATGTTAGGGACATGTTTGGCCTATTGCTGTCGCAAAACTGGACCACCATAATTTATTTACTCTAGTATGAAAATAGTTTAAAACCTTAGCACTTTAAATCTTATATTGTAACATCTCATATGTACAGAATACTGGTTGATTATATTTCATACATAAATAGATCTAGATGTAGTGCAAACACTCTTTTTCCTTAATTTATCCCACATTTATCACATACGCTTTACAGTTTATATCTGACCAGTACTACCAAGGTCCTCTAAGGAGAGCAGATGGGGATTTTGTCTTTGACTCTTTTGGTTATGTTATTTAGCTGGTACCCTCTAAATATTAACTTGCTGCCCTTTGTACAATGGTATTATTCTTAATTAATTTAAAATATTGCACTTTCTTTCTTTTCTAGAAACATTTGAATTTTGCCTTGAGCACAACTCTTTAAATATTGTCAAAATATGGAGTTTTGAATTAGAAAAATATTGCTTTGAAACACTTTAAACCTTTAAAGAGCTATCAAATTTAAGGAAACTTGATTTTATTGGGTGTCTGCTGTAATGGGGTTTAATACTGGCTACAGGATAGTAGACAAAAACCAGGATTTCCCCAGATCCTGGATTGGGCACTCTTAGTGTATACTTCAGGAGCAAATTAATGCTCAGTAGAAATAACAAGTTTACTGGAACATGCAGAAGGACATTGAAAGTACTATTGGCATGTTCCAGTATACAAACCAGAACTATCTTGACTGTGTCCACAGAACCAGGTCTCTTACTGGGAACAGAAGGCATGTGGCCAAAAAGGCACTGCAGGGCTTGAAGGATCAATTTGGCTGTTAGGGTTCACAAATGGTGATTATTTCTCTGGAGCAATTTGCCATATTCAGACCTGTTTATGCTACTGACTCAATTGCACTAGCAAATGTATTTTGACCCCCCCCCCCCAACACCAGCTGCCAGGACTGCCGGTACCCATTACCAGTTGTCTGACAGACCCCAACCCCCCAAGCTCCTGCCTGTACTCATTTAGTTAAATCCCTGGTGATCCACTTCCCCCCCAATCACCTGCCATTACTAATGTAGGTAAATATTTGGTGATCCAGTGGTCCCTTTTCCCTCCCAGTTGTTAACCACATTCATATCATGAAGCCATGTTGATTCAGGCATCACCCTGCCCCCAGTCATTTGCCTTTATACATGTCATGAAGTGCTGGCTGTCCAGCAGTTTGCCTCCCCCCTCTCCCACCCACAGTCATGTAACTAAGTCCCTGGTGGTCCACTGGTCTCCCTGACCCATATGACAGATGATCCCACCTGTCCAACCAAGTCAGGCTCTTCAACACTACTGTGGCCTTCTGATCACTGCAGATCCTCCCCATATAGCCCACTGTAAGAGGCCAACTCAATCCCTGCAATCACCACTTTGGGGGTCAGGATGCTGGACCACAAGAGATTTAGCTATATGACTACAGACAGGCAATTGGGATAGTGAGGGACCTCTGGACCACTAGGGACTTGGTTACATGACTATGGGTGGCTGATCAGGTGGTTGGGGTTACTACTGGACCACCAATGATTTACATACATTAGCACAGTTGGGCAACTGGAAGGTTGACTACTGGCCTACCAGGGGTTTAACTACATTAGAAATGGTGGGTTGTCAGGGAAGTTTAAGGAGGTAGCATGGTACAGATCATAAGACCTGGTTTGGGGAGATTCAATTAGTGAGACACTTATGGCTTGTTATTGTCTTTCCAAACCTACCAGTATATCAGTGTGGAAATGCACAAGACACTGTCTACTGCTTTACATAGGTACACTGGCATATTGTTCAGCCACTTTGAAACAAAATAGTGACTTACTAGACATGCCATCCAATATAGCATGTTTCACCACTATCTCAATTTGTGTTTGCTAAACTGTGTTAGTGAGCTGCAAACCCATTCAGTGGCTATTGGTTAGGTTTGAATATCCAGGCCCATGAGTCATACTGAATGGTGGTGCTTCCATGAAAACAAGTAACCAATGTTCTTCCAAACAAGACTGCTCTAGAACCTTCTATACATTGATATAAATATTGATAAGTTACCTGGAAGTGTGTACCACTAGACAGACCATCAAATTTTCTAATGACATCAAGATGGGAATGTCCGTTACAGTGGTGCCCAGCTTCAGGTTCCGCCATGACTAAAATATATATGTTCACTGCTGCCACAATATCCTCAGCTGCAACCGGTTGAAAAGCTTAGTGTCACTTAGTGTCACTGTTTGAAATGGTAGAAATAAAAAAGTCAGCTGGTGGCATTGTACAGAAGCAGCACTGTGCAAGTGTGTGCTCCACAAACCCTTTAGCCTGTATGCTACAGTAGTTAGTTGGTAAATTGCAAGAAGACAGGCAAGTTCAAAGTGAAGACCTGCACTATTCTCAACTGTTCTCTACTCAAGATATTGATTGAAATGAGAAAACCTGATGCTGGGTTCTACTGTGCACCACAAGAAGTAAATGGCATGCAGATGAATATGGATAGGTTTGGGAAGTAAGTGTCAAAATTGTAAATGAATTTCAGTGTTGCAAAATACAAGGGGATGCTTCTAAGAAACACGATTATAAAATCAAAAGATCTACGTGAATGGCATGGAAATTAAGGAAACCAAGCAGCAAAAAGACTCATGGGTACTGATTACCTGTGTGCAAAGTAAAAATACTTTGCTACACTTACTGCTATGTGAAGTGCCTTGACTTTGCATGGCTTGTTGCATAGTGTTATGAACAGTGAAGTGCCCTTTTATCTGGCAAAGACTATGCAAAGTGACACTTTGCCTGCAAAGTAGAACTTCATATATCGCTTTACCTGGCAAAGGCTTCAGGAAGTGATGTTTTACTTCGAATATGCCACTTTGCAGATTGACTACTATAGTTTATTTTTTAAAGTTTACCTCACCACTGTTATCTTAAATGTCCTTACCATTCTTATCCCCCCAGCCTTAACTGGTTGAACTTAAAATAAATGTCCACTTCCTCCCACCCACTGACCAGAAGTATCCACACTACCCTCCTCTCTGCAGCCCTGGCCAAATTATAAAAAACTGGATAATAACCCTTTCCCATACACTTGCACTGTCTTCCACAGAATCACAGCCTTCTTACCTAGCTTGGATTAATAACAAAATGTAAGATACAGTAACACCCCAGCACCCACCTGCTCTGCATCTAATCCAACATCCATCCACCATGCCAGCCAAAGTAAAGGATACAAATTCTGGAGCCTGGAATGAAACTGAAGCTGATCAGCTCATTACCATGAGTGTAAACTCCCATTCGTTTATATGGTGTGGGTGCATAGGAAGTGGGAGGTGGTGGTGTTGTCACTGTATAGCTCACTGATGAGCCCCCAACTGAAGTACTGTGTCCAGTTTTGAAGACCAGATCTCAGGACATATGTAGACATGGTGGAGGCTGTCCAGAGGAGGGCAACTAAAATGGAGCAGTGGATAAATCAGAAGTCCTGTAAAGAGATTCTAAAGGACCTGAATATGTACACCTGTAAGAAAGAAGGGAGGTGGGAGATGATAGAGACCTATAAATATCACACAGGGTTAAATAATATACAAAAGGAGAGCATTTTTAGAAGAAAAGATGTAAAAAAAATAAGCTGACATGCAATGAAGCTGGTAGGAGGAAAATTTAGGACAGATGCGAGGACATACTGCTGCACTGAAAGAGTGGGGGATGCCAGGAAGAGCCTTCCTTTGGAGGTGGTGTGAGTAAAAACAGTGGTGGGCTTTAAGCATGCAAGAGATGGGCTGAATCTTCTCCATCTCCATCTTTACTCCAGGTTCTGGAAATTTGTATCCTTTACTTGGAGTGGTATAGGGGGAGTGAGGTTGGACTGGGTAATGTTGAGGTGGGTGTCAGAGAGGATCTAGCTTACATTTTGACATGTGTCTTGCTTGGGGGGTGGAGGTAGTTGAAGCTGAATAGGCGATGATGTGAGTGGGTGATTGAGAGGTTATTAAGTTATTTTTGAGAATTTAGTCACAAGGCTGGGGTAGGAAGGTGGTGTAAAAGTTTCTAGTCATTGGTGGGGACAAGTATTTCTGTGTAATGATGTAAGTCTCTGTGGGGAGAAGAAGAGGGTGATAGGGACATACTAGCAGACTAGGAGGAAAGAAAACTATAAAACAAACACTTTGCCTGGAAATATCCAGAACTACACATTCCACAGTAACTGCCACTTCACTAACAATTAAACAGCAAAGTAAAAATTAGTAACACTCCTTGTACTGATCAGTAACAAATGCAAATGGGAGCAGCAGTGTGCAAGCCAGAAAGGCAAACAACATCATAGCATAAATTAAGAGAAACACCATACATAGCTCAAGAGACTCTGGAATTGTTTTATGCAGATAATTGATGAGGCTCCATCTGGAATACAGTGTACAGTTCTAGTCCCCATATCTGAGGAAAGAAACTGACACCATGGAAAAAGTAAAGAAGAGAGTGATCAAAATGAATTAAAGCTTAAAAACATGCAGTATAAAGAATAAATAGCAGAACTGGGACTGAGTTCCTTGAATCAAAGAATACTCAATGGAGACAGGATTACAATGGAACTCTGTTCCATTGCTGTTCCATAGCTTCTTCTCCTACTCCCAGTTCAGGAGGAATCTATGGGATCATCTGAAGGCCAGGATGAGTTGCACCTGTACATGATCTCAATATATCAAAGTGATGCTGTACTTCACCAAACTGTTTCTACACTACTTTTACTTATTTAAGGTTACATGTTGAATTGTTGTAATGATTTACTCTGTATACCATCAATAGGGCATGGAACATAGGGTGCCAGAATGTGGGCATCGTGATTAGTGTGAAACTGCTAGGAGGGACTGGGGTTTCACCACGCTTTACACTGTGAATGTCTTTGCATGTTTATTCTTGCCGAGGTTGTGCACTGTTTCACGGATGCCATGGGGGAGGTGATTATATATATTTGATGGAGGATGCAGGGGATGAATCCCCCCCCCATAAAAGGGTGTGTATGGGGCAGAGACTCCTGTAGAAAATCAACAGAGACTGCTTGAGTGGGCTATGAGGTCCTACTGTAAGTGACACAATTCGGTCTTGCTCTGGTTCCTTGCACTCTACTGTAATTTCTTACACCCTGGGACATTTGCCCTAAAGTGGGTAACACAATTTATTTCAACCTGTTACTTTTGTTTTTAAATTGGATTGCAGTGTCCTTCAGTCACTCTCTATTTGTACTGCTTTTAATGTTTCTACCCCACGACATGTACTATTGTACTGCCAGTTTATGTAACCTCCCAGGTCATACCTAAAAATAGGTATGGTGGTGTCTAGTGTACTTACTTTGTCAAGAAAGCTAAATAAATTTTTTTTTAAATTTATTTCAGTTTCAAAATTACAACCTTTGCACCAAACTGGCTATTTTGCAAAGGCTCCAAGTCAGTAGAAGAACAGGCAAAACAGTATAATTTACATCATAAGTCAAGAACTTAAATAGCCAAGTGACAAGGCTATTTTAACAGCAAGATAAATGTGGAGTATAACCTCAAATATAAATACTTTCATAACAGAAATATCTCTAGTTTGTAGGTCTAGTTACTAAGTGCAGGTTGCTTGTAGTTTGCAGCCAAAATTGGCTTTGTCAAGGAAAAGGGGAGGAAGGCAGAAGTAGGGAGAGTATTGGCATGGGCACAGAGGAGGCATATTGTATAATGTTATTAGGGGATAGGAGAAGGGGATATGGTTATGAGGGAGAACAACTTGATAAGTGCTGTATGCATGGTGGAAGCCAAGGGGAAGTGTAAGCCAAGTGGAAGGGAGAGGGTGGGGACTCTTGGCACAAGAGGAGTAGGAGGTTGGGGGGTAAGGGTTGGAAGTCTGGAGCAGGGGATGAAACTCTTATCATTGTACACAGTAGTTGCACTCTTGGGATTCTACCTGGTGGCAATGGAGTTTTTTCTGAATTGGCCTAGTTTCTTAAGGTGAAAAAGGGAGGGGGGTAGGTTGTTCATCCAGAGAGGGCCTCGATAGGAGAGGTAACATAGAGCGAAGGAGATTCATTTGTAAGGCAGATGCAGTACCCCTCTAGCAGAGCTTCAAGTTGTTTTAGTGTTTGGGTTACACTGAAAAAGCTTCAAAATTGATTCTGGGACCAGTCTTAGGAGGGCTTTTTTTCCCTACAATATATGCCTGGTACTGGGACCTTAGAGGTAATGGAAACCAGCCAATTTTGGAGTACAGACTGTAAGAGTGGGAATACCGATTAGCTTCTAGAGCAATTCGGCAGGCTTTGTTGAGTAGAAGTTTACCCCTTTTGAGAGCAGTTTCAGTGGAAGCACTATAGATAGTCAGTCCATACTCAATGATGTACAGTATTGAGTTTTTGGTGACAAGGCTGAGGGCCTCAGTGGTCATAGCATTTCTGTGCTGGTAAAGGAGTCCGAGTCTGATGTTGGCTATTTTCATGACATGGTCAATATGGGTGTTGCAAGAAAGAGTGTTGTCTAGGAATAATCCAAGGTATTTTAAGGTAGTACAAATCTCCCAAAGTCCTGCACCACTCATCCCAAACCAAGACCACATTGATCTATGTTTAACAAAGCCATTTTATTGAAGGCAAACAATAGAAATGCTCTCACCCAAAATGCATTATGCACAAGCTGGAAGAAGGAAGGCAGAACCCCACAAAACTTCGACCGGTTTCACTAAGGCATCATCAGGAAGTGTTCCCGCAGGTGTTACTACTTGTCTTATATGGGCACAGATTTAAAGGAACAGTATCACGACAAAGTTCCTAAATAATGAAAAACAACAATGATAATATCTCATACATTGTTGGACTTGGGTAACTCATATAAAATTAAATAGAATCAGATACCAACATGGATATAAATTTCACAATATGCCCATACCTATTTGTAGCATCCTTAAATATAAATACTGAATAGAAAGAAAGAAAAAAAAATGTGACACTATAAAATTTACAACTGTGCACAAATTAAGGCAAACCTATATCCCTGTGTCTGTGTATATAGAAATACTAAAGTTATATGTATATATGAACATATATACTTATATATGGAACTAATGAAGTACTGGTCCCAATGCAGAGGAATTAAGTAGAAAATATACCCCCATGTATGTATCTTTAATAATTATATTCAAGTACCTCAACAGATATATATATATATATATATATATATATATATATATATATATACAAATATACATATGTGTATATATATATATATATATATATAAATGGATTATACATGTATACTGTATATAGAGGCTCAAATGGGTATGTACATACAGCATATAAATCATAAATGCGTATTAACCCAAATGGATATATATACATATAATCAACACCGTACCCACACATAATATGGCCATATTCTCGTCAATTGTCTTATTTATACATATGAGCATATAACCTGCCTTGATAAGTACGGGCATACAGTATATATTAAAATGCATTCAATCCTGTAATCTTATATTTATGAAAGACCAATTAATCTGTTACATTTCATACACACACAGTCATACATAATTGCTTGAAAAAAGCAACCAATATATACACCTATATAAAAGGGACCCTAAATGGGTTTGTACTATAATAATAATAATAATAATAATAATATTTTTTATTTATAAGACACCTTTCAGCTGTCAAGGTGCCTTACATAAATAACAGATTAAAACAGTTAAAATCATTAAAAGAGGTTCAGCTAGATCAGGACAATTAATTTAGTCAATATTCTGAAAATGCAGTTTTATTCAGGTGAGTATACAAAAAAGGCAATATATTTCATAGAAATTAACATTCGTATAAACTCTCATAACGAGTGAGACCCTACCCCCCCATATATTATATAATATACAATCTAAAACATATGTACCCAGAACTGAAAGATTTTCTGGCATTGTATTTACTTTTCATCTAAATAAATGGCTAGATCAATCTCATCATTAAGTCCTGGGCTCTTCATTGTGCCTAATTTAAAAATCAAAAAAATATTCTTTATGTGTCTAAATTGCCTTAGCATTCCCTCCTCTGGGGCCTGCAAAGGCATGGTCTATCTCAACAAATGTAAACTGATAGTTATCCGTGTCCCTAACCTGCATCATATGGGTACATAGTGCACTCTTGTGATCCTGAAGCCTAATTGAACTCAGATGTTCCCCATCTCTAACTTTAAGTGCATGAGCAGGGACCCCGGTTTTCCATTTTTACCGGTAACACTGGTAACAATCACGGAATCCTGCTTGGTTTGCGGATTTTGAATTCTTGTACCAATGCCTCACGGAAATTGCACGTCACTGCACAGAATCTCTAAGATTTCAGTATCTTTTTAAATATTTTTTTTTATTTTCTCCTTCTATATCCCCTTCTCACAGCATCAGTCTCCACTTTTCAGAGATCCCGAGGCTGGGTATCCCCAAGCTTCATCCCCAGGTAATGCTCAGGAGCTCCTGTGGGCCTGCCCCTATCCTGCCTGGATTGTCCCCCCCCCAGGTGGGAAGAGGGGACATCAGGTCACCCCTCCACACTCAGTGTGTGTTGGGCAGCTCAGTGGGTCCCTCATGGAGCCTGGTTATGAAGTCTGGGGCACCTGGGTCCCTTCTGCCAGTGGCCGATGTGGAGTGATTGTTCCTAGTTTTCTGGTCTCTGTCCCTGAGGGCACCAGCACTAGAGATCAAAGGAGGTAGGTCACAGAGACATGCCACTGCTCCAGATCCTGGCTAGTGTCCTCCCCTCCTGATCACTCTGCAGCACCTTTGCACCACCACCCGTGGTCACACAGATGGTGGTAAAGAAGCAGGACCTGCAGCCCACCCTCCCTGGAGGAGGAGAGCAGTTCCCCAGGTGCTTAATCCTACTCCCCATGGCCAGACCTCCAGCAGCCCGAGTTTGCTTCTGACCCTGGGTCACTGGCATTGCAAGGCAAGCAATAGTGCTACCGCAGCACCAGTGGGCTGACCCAGATTTCAGCATCTTAAAATGAATGCTGTTGTGCTTTGCATTCTTTCTGCTTTGCTGAATATAGAGTCAGTAAAAAAATGACCCGCACTGCTTTGTTGTAATCAGCCATTCAGTTTAACCACCCATACCTAGTGGTTAGAGTAACAAATGGTGATTGAACTGGGTACATCCAGCAGACTTTGGTTTGAGTCCCACAACCTCCACTTGCATACAGTGTGACTCCAAGCAAGTCACTTAATCTCCCCAGTGCCTTTAGGTCACTCCTTAAAACAGACAGTTCTACCTAGTGGACCTTACCTGCTTTACAAAGAGTATAAAACAAAATGCCAATATAAGTTTACTGCATCATAGAATAGTAGTCAGGGCACCATGTAATTTACCCAAGTTTTACTTGGGCTGCAATGATTTTGTATAGGTAAAGATAAACATTCAGATACATTTTATGTGTTTTATAAGTTTGTTTTTAGATTTTAGTCAGGTTTTTATTGTATTCTTTGCATATAAGCATCTATGTTGTAGATTGCTAAATGCAGGATCATTGTTACCAAGTAACTTATTCAAGTTTATAATCAGTAGGACCATCCAAAATCCTCAGTTATTTGAATAAAAACTAGTCTGAATGAAACTATGTTCATGAAGAAGAAACTGCCTTACTACTTATGAAAAGACTTCACAGTTAGCACCCAATTTAGGTGAATTGGATCATTTACACCTTTTCACCCACCTGCTGTTTCAGTCTCTGTGACAACAAAAAGTTTTCTGATAGACTGCTTCAACAAAAAGCAAACGTTAAGTATTTAAGAGTACTTATGTTTGGCCAGTGGATTTTGAAAGCACAGTCAATGACATACAGAAGGTAAGACCCCAGGGGCTGTATGATGCTGGTGGGCAGAGTAATGTTCAATTTACATCTGAACAAAGACATGAAAACTGGGAGACACCCTTTTCATGGACACCAAGAAAAAAAAAAAGCATCCACATGTCTGGGAGATACATGAATCCATTTGAAGGTCCTCCACTAATCACTTGTGGATTTTTTAGGTGAAGACACTTAATTTTAAAGAAGCAAATTCAAGCAGTTTTTTTTGCTCCTCCTACCCCTGATCCACTCCTTCAGACCTGCCAAGGCCCCTACCACCTGCTGAGCCCGACCAACATCCACTGACCCTTACTGCTGTGCTACCAGGTAACCCAAAGTAACCCTTCACTGAGTGGGCCCCCTACCCCTGTGGGAGGCTACCAAGGGAAGAGAATTGTCCCAAAGAGCTTCCTGTGTATCCTGGGCATGGCAGGGGTCAGACCAGACACATGTCTGGGGCTTCTGGCTTATGGAGGGACCAACAGCCATCCTTCAGTTGGTCAGTGGGTGTTTTCCCATTTTCTTGGGAGCGTGACAGGCCACATGATGTCAAGGCACAAGCTGACGTCCATCATGCTCCCTCCTGCAGTGAGGGCTGACATGTTGTCATGCCTCTGGTCTCCACCATGGGCCAGAAAATGCTGAGCCATGAACCCACCCTCCCTCCCAGGAGAAGGTGAGTGGTTGTTGGGCACTCAAGCCTTCACCCACCAGCTGGCCCTCCAACACCCAAGTCTGTTCCCTAACCCTGGTCAGTGGTATCACAGGCAGAAATCCAATTCAGGCAGTTAAATTACAGATGGGAAAAAAACAAAGGTAGTCCACCTTAGCAGTGATAGTTCAGATTAATTCACTTCTGAGTTCTAACAAGCAAAGAGACCAAGTCATTTGTAACTTGTGCATGTGGGGTGTGGTTGTTGAAGAAAGGGGATCATAGTGCTGTCACTACTGCCATCACCCCAGAGGGATGTGGACTGCATTGCTGCTACTGCCATCACACTGAAGGGGTGGGGGCTGTAGTGCTTCTGCCATCATCACTGGTGGATGGGGAATATAGTACTGCTGCCGTCCCACCTGAGGGATGGGGGTCATAGTGCTGATACTGCCATCACACATGAGGAATGGTGAATGTAGTACTGCTGCTTCTGTCACACCTGAAGGAGGGAGGTCATAGTGCTGTTGCTGCTGCCATCACACCAGAGGTGTGGAGGCTGTAGTGCTGCTTCCATCACACATTAGGGATGGGGGCTGCAGTGTTTCTGCTGCCATCACATCTTGTACCTAAAATAACTTTAAATTGGTACAAGGATGGAAGGATGTGTAATAGTGGAGGTCAAAATTGCTAAAATGCATGTTGGCAGAGTTAAAAATTATTAAATAAAGTACACAAAACCAAACACCGGTAAAACCGGATTTTGACTTAGCAGACACCGGTGACAGTACCATTTTTTACAATGTGCAAAACGGAATATGCCCTTTCTCGATCCCAGTAAACCAGTGTCCCTGTGCATGAGTAGTTTTTCTGACATAAAAAGAGCCACATGAACATGTGGCTAAATGTGCCACAAATGTAGTGCTACAATTAATAAACTGTTGGCTGTCAAAAGGTCCCTGGTTATTCACTGTACAGAATGTCTTAGTCTTAATCATGTCCTCACAGTATGTACATTTACCACACTTAAAGCTGCCATGAGGTAGAGGTGGTAACCAGTTCATAGGTAACTTTTTGGGGCCAGTAAATTGGAGTTGATCAAAACATCATGCAGACTTTTTCCTCTCCTGTATACAAAACAGGAGGAATTTTTTATAACCTCAAACAGGGAAGGTTCTGTTGTCAAGATATGCCACATTTATTTAATATAGCTCTCAACTCCCCACTATCAACATCATATTTCATGATAAAGTTTTACCATGCATTTTTTTGTGTTTTCTCTTTACATTGTAGGAGCTCTATTCTCTCTACCTGGTTCACCTGTATTTTGTTGTCCTGTAGTTTTGTCTCATTCTATCCCCTGTCAATAAACTTCTAGCATATCTCCGCACATCTCCACTCAGACATCTTAGAGTCAGAACAATCATGTCTGACTCTTAACAGCTGTGACATTGGGATGTTGTTGATGGTCTGTGTGGAGGGGGTGGCAATTGCCAATTGCTAGAAATGAGTAGACTGTTTTTATCTGTGGGCTTGTAAAAAATATCCATGGAAACTGCCCCATCCAAATTCTTAGTGATGCTTAAATCTGAAAAATGTACATTGTCAGACTTATATGTAATAATTAAGCAATAAGGCATGACCAAGGGTTATGTTAATGGTCTGTTAATCACCTTCTAGGGGCGTACTGTGGCACGAGGTGTAGCAGAGTGCCACATGCCCCTAGAGGGTGATTAACTGACCATTAACATAATCCCTGGGAGTGCCTTATTGCTATTATAATAAAAAATGTTTTTAAACAGTGTTAAACCTTGTTCACCATATGGCTAAACTCTACATGTATGTTAATAAAAGATTAACATAAGGCTGTTAGAATGTTTGCAGCCAATCAGAAAGCTCCATTTCTCAGACCCTTTTTATAATAAACCTAAGATTTGGGTTGGACGCCTCCAAAAATGCCACGAATGCATGCAGTTGTGCCACAGTCCCACAACACACCATCAACACATCATCAATATATCACTTCTATAAATCATTGTACCCATAAAATGGATTCTGATCCATGTCATAAATTACATTTTTCTCCCATAGACCCAAATACAGATTGGCATACATGGGGGCAAAAGTAGCCCCCATCGCCATGCCTTTTGTTTGCAGGAAAAAATGACCTTGAAAAGCAAAATAATTCATCTTCAGGACAAATTTTGACATGTGGCACAAAAAATCAATAAATTCCGCATTATATGAAGATTTAAGATCAAGCCAATATCTAATGGCAGCAAACCCTCGTCATGTGATGCATTAGAGTAAGGGGCCTCCACATCCAATGGTACAAGTAAACATTGGGGCTCCAAATCCAAATCTCCAGGATGCCCAGAATCTCAGTGGTATTTCTAATAAAAGAGTGAAGGGAAAGCACTAAGAAATTAGTATGGCCATCCACAAGTTTTGAAAGGAGTTCAGTCAAGGACCCCAACCCTGAGACTATTGGGCATTCTGGGGGATTAGTGAGTGACTTGTGAATTTTTGACAGGATGAAAATCATTTGTCTAATTGGATTTTCCACTAACAAAAATTGAAAAGCATCCATAGCAATCACACCCCTCTTGACAGATGTTCTTAAACAGGGATCTAACTGTGCTTTGAACTCTATAGTGGGGTCTTTTTTCAAACCTGCATGCAAATCAGTGTTAGTTAGTTGTCTATAAACTTCATCCTTGTAACTTTCTACATCCATAACAACTATTGAACCACCTTTATCTGCTGGCTTCACAATAATATAGGGATTATGCTGTAAATCATGTAATGCTGACATTTGTTTTTTTGAAACATTTGCAAAACATAAATCATTGTTCTGTCGGCACAGGAATTCAACTTCTGATAGCACTGCCCTTTCAAAAGTAAACACAGCAGGTATATAAATCAGCACAAATGCTGAGGTTTTAAAAAATATGTCCCCATCGATAGTGCACTAGACTCAGAATTAAAGTCAGTATTTTCACTTAATGCTTCAGGACCCATATCAGGCAATTCGTCCCTGGAATCACTTTTCTTTGCAAACATTGCCTTCAGATTTAATTTTCAGCTACATTTCTTAATGTCTATAAACAGTTCAAAGGGGTCATTTTTGCATGTAGATATAAAGTTAAGGCCCTTACCCAATATTTCCAGGTGAGCTGGTGATATGAGGATTCATGAAATGTTCACTACATTGATTTATTTTTCTTTTGCTAGGTCTTCTTCCTCAGTGTTGCAGCTGGTGGTGGTTGACTGGAGACCTTGTATCTTCCTGAAGTGGTGTTTCCTACCACCGGGTATTGTTCTTTTCCTGATTCTTTTGCCATCTGAGTTGAGACCTAGAATTGTACAGTGTGTGTACTCCAATGTGGAGCTGACATCTCTGCCAGTTCTGTCTGTGATCAGTGTTCCTCCTCCATCTCCAGCTCATCCTCTAAAAAATCTTTGGAGGATTCCATTTTCCATTGTAGAGGTAAACTGATCCAAAGTCTGATCTGGATTTTTAAGGATGGACTTTAATGCTGTATTGGGTTCAGACTGAACATTTTTCTGTTTTCATTTGTTTTTGTTCTGCCACCTTTGATTTATTTTACTATTGAAATTGCTTGAGTTCCCAGGGTAATTGCCAGACTGATTAGATTTCTGATTCCAGGTGAATATGTGATCAAGGACATAATCTTTCCTATCGTGTTCAAACTTAATCAGTTTATGTTTTTTGATACGTGCATCCTGTTCCATAATGGCTTGACTAAGAATTTTTTCAAAGTCATTAAAGTCCGAATGTTCTTTGAACTTCATGATTTCAGCTTCCCTTTTCTTAACTGTTTCTTCAACTTTGATTTGTTGTGCTTTATAGTCTCTGATTAGGCAATGTACAAGCAGCATTGACCTTTCTTATAGCTGTTGTTTCCAATCTATTTGCAGGCCATCTCTTTCCTTACCATACCATGGCCAATTAATAATACGTAGTCCCCTGGGAACACAATTTACTTTGACATATGCTTCCAGGGTTGAACAGTGTCAGAAAACTCTTCTCATCTTCAAAGTGACAGCTTCTAATTGACAAAAAGCTACCACTACTGTATATCTGGTTCTATTAATTCAATAGTGTCTGCAGGTGTCTAGCTCATTTGAATGGTATGGGTCATAACCTCAATAGAAAATGGATGATCCATAACTACATCTGAGAACAAGGCTTCTGCAAGGGTTCCGCCGAACCCCCCCCCCAGCTAAATGTTGGTAAAATACTAGACATTCCAATCCCTACTATGTATTTGCATTCTGAATAAAAAAAATAAGGGACTTGGTGTAGCACAACTATTGCCTCCAAAATGAAAAATGGCTACCAGCTCCAAACATAGCAAAATTGGCTAAACTCGGTCAGACTTAAGTGGTTGCTGCAGGCAGGCTAATTGCTATTACTAACACTGGAAAACAACAGCCCAGCAGCAGAGTTTGCTGATAGGACAAACCTATTTATTTAGATAACAAGTAAATACACTGCCAGAAAACACCTCAGTTCTGGGTACATACATTTTAGATTGTATATTATATAATATATGGGGGTAGGGTCTTGCTCATTATGAGAGTTTATATGAATATGCATATTAACTTATGTGAAATCTGTAGCCTTTTTTATATACTCACCCAGATATAGCATAAACTTATTTAGTTCCCCTTTTATATAGGTGTATATACTGGTTGTTTTTTCAAGCAATTATGTATGACTGTATGTATATGAAATATAACAGATATTATTCTTTCACACATGTAAGATTACAGGATTGAATGTATTTGAATATATACTGTATACTCATACTTATCAGGGCAGGTTATATGCTTATATGTATGAATCAGACAATTGATGAGAAGTTGGTCATATTATTGTGGGTACAGTAATGATTGTATGCTTATATCCATTTGGGTTAATATGCATTTATGATTTATATACAGTATGTACATACCCATTTGGGCCTCTATATATACAAAGTATTATCCATACATACATACATGTATGTATATATATATATATATATATATATATATATATATATATATATATATTAGAGGCAAAAAAATCAATTTAATGCATCAGTTAGGGTTGTTCCACAGTGACAAAGTGAGGAAATTTGGTGTTGGGTTGAACCCCCTTGGACCCCCACCATCTCTCAACTGGCATTGGGGTGTGCATTAGGGTCATCGTTCTAACTCCCACCCCATCACATGTGTAAAGAAGCAGAGGTATAGGAGAATGGGGTGAGAGTTAGTACTGAAGACTCCAGTGCACACCCCAATGCCAGTTGGGGGGTGGGCTGGGGGTTCAAGGGGGGTTTTCAACCCTAACACCGAATTTCCTCACTTTTGTCGCTGTGGAACAACCCTAAATGATGCATTAAAAGGAGCTTTTTGCCTGTAATTTTGCTTCTTTTTGAGAATGATAATGAGAAATAGTTATCAGTGGTGGTAGGATGGGGCCCTTTGGGCCCCACACTCCTGCCACGTGATGTCCTGTGACATAGCAAAAGCAACAGCAATGCAAACAGAAGTGCTAACAGTGGCGCACATGGTAACACAGTCATGAATGAGAACAGAAAGGGTAACACACATGGTAGCATAGAAGGGAACAGTCCGCCATGTGATGTCTTGTCACATAGTAACATGGTGCCCACAAATGCAAATGGCAATGGGCATGGTGACGCAAAGTGAAACAGAAAGAGAAACAGTACTGTAGACACAAATGGCAAAAAAATAACAGAAACGCAAGCGCAAATGAAAACACAAAGGATAACGCACATGGTGGCGTAGACGTGAAAGGTAAGTGAAATGGGTATGGAACTGCAAGCGGAAAGGGCAACAGTAACAGTAATGTAAGCACACAGGCTGGTTTTCCCCAAAAACTTCATAGAGAAAGACAGTGAGTACAAAGAATGTATGCATAATAATGGGTCTTGGAGCAGAAAATGAGGAGTTGGAATACTAAATTGCTTATATCTCAGAAACCGTAAAACGTAGAAAAAAATGTAAAAGTCATATGATTTATACTTTTCTGGCTAGTTGTCTTAGCCCCCTACATTTTCTGATGAAAGTCCGTATCTCTTGCACCGTTCCGAGATATGGGCCCTGAAAGGCGCAGCGAACGCCTTAATGTTTTCCTATGGGACAAAAAGAGAAGTTTGGAGTGGCATAACTTTGGCTTCCTGTAATATTTTTTCAGCAAACCACTAAAAGGCACATCTGTGGGATGTTGGCTGTGTTGCCTCCAAATTTCAGCCCAAAAGATGGAACCGTTATTTTGCAGCATGGTGCCAAATGATTGCTGCAATGCGTCAGATGCCGTAATGTTATTCTATGGGAAAAAGCATCAACTTTGGAGTGCCATAACTTTGCCGCCGTATAATATTTTTTCAACAAAATATGAAAAGGCACATCTGTGAGATGTCTGCTGCGTTCCCTCCAAATTTCAGGCCAAAGCACCAAACTGTTCTTTTGCAGCAGGGTGCCAAAGAATTTCTGTCATTTTCCCACAGCCTAGAAAAGTACTGTCGTAATTTGAGGCTTCCGCGAAATTATTACGCACATGCTAAGTGCGACAGTACTTTATAAGTACTTTTTCCAGAAATTTGAAAACATATTTCTGGGGTGTTGTACCCCAAAATAAAGACATGGCTAGAATCCTCAGGGCCAGACTAGGTGAATACAAAAACAATTAGGTTGCTAGAGGGTCCCAATTTTAAATGCCAAGCATTTTTATGACCAGTGACTGAAAACAAAATGGCAGATTTGTGACAGTGAAAGGGTAATTTGCGACACTAAAAAGTGCATTTGCGACACTGTCGAACTTTGTGTTAACTTTTCCCATTGACTTATAATGGGAAATTGTTTTTTGAATAACTTTTGAACCGTTTAATATTTTTTCATGAAATCTTCAAAAGGCACATCGGGGACACCAGCCAAATGTTCCCTGAAGATTTCAAACCAGTCACACAAACCGTGCGACCTGTAGGCGTGACAGTAAAATTCCAGAAAAGCATAAACGTGCACGCAGATCACGCTTAATAACTCCGCAGCCGTATCTGTGACCAGTACGAAACTTGGCAGATCCCAAGGTGTATGGGTCTTGATTGTGTGTTCTACATTTCAGGCAAATCCATAAAACAGTTGCAAAGTAATTAAGGTGCAAAATTTTGGGTTTAACATGTAAATGGCTCCTCAACCCTAACTATAGTGGCACTACCGTGCCACTATCATATATGTATATATATATATATATATATATATATATATATATGTATGTATCTATATATGTGTGTGTGTGTGTGTATACTTTTCTATATGTATATCTGTTGGGGTACTGGAAAACAATTATATGGGGGTATATTTTGTACTTAATTCCTCTGCATTGGGACCAGGACTTCATTAGTTCCCTATATTAGTATGTATGTTCATATATTCAGTACATATAACTGTAGTATTTATATATACAAAGACACAGGGATATAGGTTTGCCTTAATTTGTGCACAGTTGTAGGTTTTATAGTGTCACCTTTTTTATTTGTTTTTTATTTCTTTCTATTCAGTATTTCTGTCTAAGGATGCTGCAAATGGATATGGACATATTGTGATATTCATATCTATGCTGGAATTTGATTCTACTTAATTTTAAATGATTTACCTGAGTCCAGCAATGTATGAGATATTATCATTGTTGTTTTCCATTATTTAGTAACTTGGCTGTGATACTGTTCCTTTAAATCTGTGCCTATAAAAGACAGTAGTAACACCTGTGGGAACACTTCCTGATGATGCCTTAGTGAAACCGGTCTAGATTTTGTGTAGTTCTGCCTTCCTTCCTCCATTTTGTGCATATTGCATTTGAGTGAGAGCATTTCTATTGTTTGTCTTCAATAAAATGGCTTTGTTAAACATAGATCAATGTGGTCTCAGTTTGTGGTGAGTGGTGCTGGACTTTGGGAGATTTGTGATATTAGTTTCTCCTATTAGCACACTGTACTGTGGGGCTGCTTTTTCTGAGTGGTAATTTAAAGGTAGTAACCTGTTCAATAACATTGCTTTTGTTACTTATTATGGTAAGTGGGCCACCCTGCTCTTTTGAGCTTTGTAGGGTAAAGTGCATTGCTTTTGTTTTTGTGTAGTTCAAGAGAAGTTTGTTGTGAGCAAACCATGACTCCAGTTTGGTAAAGCTACTTTGAAGGGTAGCTGTTATTTCATGGAGGTCTGATCCTGGTATGGAGATTACTGCATCATCTGCATAAAGCAGCATCTTAGCAGGGCACCTGCTTGGCAGGGAATTGATAAAGAGGCTGATAGTAAGGGCACTAAAATTGATCCTTGTGGGACACCCAAAGTAACATTCTGGGGTTTAGAGGATACACCTTTTATTCTAAAACTCTGGTACCTCTGTGAGAGGTAGCTTGAGAACCAGGACAGTGTATTAGTAGAGAGGACAAGGGCTGCGAGGCTGTTGACTAGGATGTGATGATTGACAGTGTCAAATGCTTTGGTTAGGTCAATAAAGATTGACCTAACCATTTTTCCACTATCCAGGGAGTCACATAGGTGTGAAGTAAAGTCGGTGAGAGCAGTAATAGTGTTGTGGAATTTATGGAACCCATGCTGCTGAGAGCAGAGGAGGTTATATTTGTTGAGGTAATCCATGAGCTGATCTAACACAATTCTCTCTAGGGCTTTTGAAAGGGATGGTAAATTAGATATTGGGCGGTAGTTGCTTATGCTGGTCCTGTCTCCACTTTTATAGACTAGGGTGATGAAGGCAGTTTTCCACTCATCGGTGAATATGTTCGACTGAAGGGATATGTTAAATAGTTGCATTAGTGGGTGGGCAAGCTCTTCTAGGGCGATGGCAAGAAGCTTCATATTGAGCATATCACTACCCATTCTAGTTTTGCCAATGATCTTCTTTACATATTTAATAGTGTCTGCCTCCATGATCATTTTGAAGTAGAATGGGAGTTGAGTGGTTTATGTGGTGGTAGCGGGGTTTGGTGGCCAGCTGTTAGTGTCAGTAATAAGAAACTGTGGAGGGAGGACAGAGTTGAGGTCTGTAAAGGCCAGATTAAAGGCATTAGCTAACTCTTTGGGTTGCTGGAGAGGGTCCGCAGGGTAGACAATTAGATCTGGTGGCACTTTGGATTATTTCCCTGTCAGTGTGTTAACATTCTCCCAGAATGCTCTCCCATTCCCCCAGCATATCTGAAGTTCCTTTCTGTAATAGGAGGCCTTAACATTCCTTATTAAGTGGGTGCATTTATTCCTTGCAGCCTTGTAGGCCATAAAATCTGTCTGTCTCCTGGTAGCTCTTGCTACATGCAAGAGGGTGTCCCTATTCTTCATAAGTTCTAAAAGGGGGCCGTTAAGCCAAGGATTGGGTGCGCCTTTTGATTTGAATGTTCTGAATGGTGTGAATAAGTCACAGGCTTTATTGAAGATTGTAACAAAGTATTCCAGAGCCTGGTTAGGGTAAGGGCAAGTAAGAAGGGGGGACCAGTCTGCATCTTTCAGATAGCTCTTGAAGAGACCAAGTTGTCCTTTCCCTCAAGGAATTTTTTTTTCTGGTTTATGGCGTATCCTTAGGGCACTTGTTAGAACAGGAGCAGATAATGGGAGAATGGTCGCTCAAGGTGTCTGGCAGGATGGTGATATGAGTGTGCTAGTACCTGTTTGATAGTTCATCCTAGTTGTTTGATTTAACAGTTCCATTAGGTAAAGGGCATGTATTTTGTCCATGACGGTAACTGTATCCTTAGCTAGCCAGTTCAAATTAAAGTCCACAAGGATAACCTGTTCCCAGCCCTGCTTTGCTTTTTTGATCTGTTCAGTGAATAACTGAAGTTCTGGTCCTTGTTTTCCTGGTGGTATATAAACTGTTGTAAGTAACAGAGGTTTACCTTGTTTGCCAATTGAAAGCTTAATAGAGAGTATCTGAGCTTCCTTGGCATTTGTATTGTATGGCATGATTTGTCCGCAGATGCTACTCCTCAGGTAGACTAGGCACTCCCATCTCATTTGGAGAGCCTGTACATGCAAAGATGGTGTAACCTTCCATAGAGATTAAGGAATCTGGGACCTTGGAGGAGAGCCAGGTTTCAGTGATCGTGAGAACATCAGGTTTGTGAATTGTTACCCAAGCTTGGAGTTGGGAAAGTTTGTGCAGGAGGCTATAAATGTTAATAGTGGCAATTTTTATAGAACCAGTAGGCTGGGGGTTGTGGTGGTTTGTAGGTCCATGATTGGGGTGAATATTCCCAGATAGGAGTAGGAGGATAATAAGTAATACACAATAAACAAACGGTCAAGCATCTAAAAGTGATACTCCCTCAGCCATGTGCATTTGCTTTGTAAATTCACAATGATGAAAGCACAAAGGGTCACTCAGTGCAGCTAAAGGAAGATTCAAGAAAGAAAACATCAGAAAGAACCACTTCACAAAAAAGTTATGTAAACACTTTAATTAGACTGACAAAACAAACTGTATCAGTTAATACTGCAGTGAGATTCAAGCTCAGGTTCAAGAACTTTGAAGAAAATGGGGTGACAGGATATTCCACTGAACTGGTGGGAGGGAAGAACTTCATGGATCACTGGTATTAATACTTTTAATAACTTCATTTATTTAGTGCCTTTCAAAGTTATCAGGGCGCTTTAACAAAAAATAGATAAAAACAAGATACAATATAAAACACAATATAAATACAAATAGTCAGTAAAATCAATAAAATCAATCAGAATAGGTTTGGCACCACAGGTAAGTTTTCAATTCCTGCATGAAACCCCCCACAGTCATGCACTCCTGTAGTTGATGGGTAGAGAATTCCAAAAGGTTGGGGCCACATACATAAATGTATGGGCCCCCGATGGCTTTAAAGATACCCTTGGAATCTCTAGCAGCCCATCGTCAGCCGAGCAGAACAATCGCCCGGGGCAGTAGGGAGAAAGAAACTCTTTCAGGTAGTCCAGGCTGAGTCCATGTAGGGCTTTATAAGTCAAAGTCCGACATTGAAGGTGATCTTTGACTGACTCAGCAGCCAGTGCAGTTCGCAAAGCACTGGTGTAATGTGACATATCCAAGGGGTCTCTGTAAACAAATGGGCTGCTGCATTCTGCACCAGCTGCAAGTGGCAGATATCAACCCCTGGTAGCCCTAGGTAGAGGGAGTTGCAATAATCAAGGCGCAAGGTCGCAAAGGCATGGACCAACATGGGAAGATCACCAGACGGGACTAGGTGCTTGACCCTGGCAATGTTCCTCAGATGGTAAAAGGAAGACTTGATAACTGCTGACACCTGAGATCGCAGTGTCAACCCATCATCAAGAATCACCCCAGGTCCCTCACCTGTTCAGAGGTGAGAAGCTAGGAGCCCCCCAAGAAAAGCCCCATAGGCTGACCAGTCACCAGCCCCTCTATCCAGTGACCAGGATCCATAACCATCACCTCAGTCTTTCCCGAATTCAACTTCAGCCAGCTGGAATTCATCCAGTCCTGGATTTCAGTGAGGCAGTTGTTAAATACCAAAAGTGCACTATCCTGGTCAGGAGCAAAAGACAGGTAGAGCTGGGTATCATCTGCATAGCAGTGAAACCTCTGCCTATACCATCTTACAATGTCTCCGAGGGGCAACATGTACACTGCAAACAACATGGGGGATGGCACTGATCCCTGAGGGACCCCATATAGCAGAGAGAAAGGGTCAGAGGAATAAATCCCGACACCACCCTCTGAGTTCTGCCAGTGAGAAAGAACTTAAACCATCTGGTAAAACTCATCCACAGCTGTGCCTGCTGCCTAGGCTGAAAATAGCATGTCAGCTGGTGTGGAGATATTTTCTCTGCACCAGCAGATTGCAACAAGGGACTTAGTCCTTGGGTCATTGCAGATCCTTTTAAAATCAGGCCCCAGGTTTTATTTACCCTTAATATGCTTGCATGTACTGGATATATAAGCTCTATTTATGGGCTCATTTTTAGTGCAACACAGTACCTATCAACCTACTAATGCATTTACCAGACTTAAAACATTTTAAAACAACTGGAGGGAGCATGGATAGTTGCAGTCAAGATGGTAGCCTTATTTTGGATTGGGTTTAAGCTCTGGGAGAGTCATTAGCCATCTGTTGGTGTGTTCGACAAACCAACTTTATCTATGCATGCAGGTTGCATCACAGCATCTGAGTTAGAAGGAGTAAGTTTTATTTTCTCACTAAATGCCCATTTCTTGGAGAAAATTGATGTAGACTACATCACACTTTCCCCAGACAGTGAAACTGAATGTGCGGCATTTACTCAGCTACTGCCTACAATCACAAGAACTGCATTCTATTCCCTTTCTCGCACCATGGCAGTGGCAGCGGCTCCCCTTGCTGACTTTATACAGATTACTGCTATGCTACACCAAATCTTAATGAATACTGCAATATATCAAGAGAGTGGTAAATCAGTCTACCCAAGGCCTCCTCCATCTAGGGGCTCATGTGGAGGGCATAGAGATCCAGCTCAAAGGGAGGGAGCTAGATGTCTATGTCCAACTGAGACAACAGGATATATCACTTTGCTACCTCATTACTAAGTTTGATGACATGGATTATAACTCCTGACAGAATGATCTGAGGCTGATGGGTCTGCCCAAGGGGGCTGAAGGCTCCTAGTCATGTTTGTGCAGCAGCAGATATGCTTGGCACAGAACACTGCAAACTGTCTTCCCATTGAAAAAGACTAGCTGTACAGGACCTTGGCTCCACTCCCTCATCCTGGTGAATGGCCATGACCAGTACTGCTCAAATGTCTGTGCTATCCAGTTAAGGAAAATTGACTGGCATGGGAACAGGAGCCATTGTGTTGGGAAGGACACCTTTTCAACCTTTTTCAAGTGTTTTCCTACAACATCTCACACTGACTCAGGGCTTACTCCAAAGTTAGGTGTCAGGTCACAGATCTGGAAGTTAAGGTCTCACTGCATTACCCAACCTTGTTTAAGTAATTTTCAGTGGGGGGGGGGTCATATCAGTTTGAGTCCCTCAGGGCAGTAAAAGAATTCATACTCAGTGGTCAAATTACATGTTTCCTACATATCCATTTGATTAGCCTTCTCACTGGCCAATCCCCATGGATACTGGAGGTCCCGTGAGACCTGGTACTTCAGAAATTCACTCACCCATAGGATGATTATGGGGAATGGGTGCTACAGAATAGAAATAGGGGCAGGAAACAATCCAAGAATGAGATCATTTGAGAGCTAGGAAGACCCACAAATCACTTCAGTAGCTGTGAGTGGGGATCCCGTTCCTCTGATTCCTCCTGCAGTCCCTCTGTGGTCCCAAGAGTACCAACCCAGAACTGGTATACTCCTCTCACTTCATCTCCTGCTCAGGATCCTGACTGAATTGCTCCACTTTGTGTTGTGCTCAACACAGCAAGAGACCAACACATCATCAATATGGCCCAGCAACAGTTGTCTCTGGTGCTGACCTGGGCAGATCATGCAGTAAATCTGTAAAATTCTCCTCCTAGCAGATGGCAGAAGTGTTGGCTGGGTCGCTGACTGACCTGTTCATCATCTCCCTGGACACAGGGTGCATGCTGCAGGTATGTAGGTTGGCTCTTGTGAGCCTATCCACAAGAGCGGCATAATGGATGAGCCTGATAACTACAGACTGGACAGTCTCACTTCCATAGTGGGTAAACTTATGGAAGCAATCTTGAAGGAGAGACCGGTAATCTTCCTGGAGGTCAATGAGCTCCAAGATGGGCAGCAGCATGGGTTCATCTCTGGGAGATTATGCCAGACCAACCTATTAGAATACTACAACTAGGTAATAAGGGAGCTGAACAAGGGCCATGTGATGAATGTCCTGTGTTTGGATTTCAGCAAAGCATTTGATTCAATCCCTCATGGGCAGCTGGGGGTGAGGCTGAGATATGTAGGGGTTGGGGGCTAAGATAGCTAACTGGATAATGAAGTGACTGCATGGTAGATAGCAACAGGAGGTTGGGGGACTCTCATCCTATGGGCCAGTGACCAGCAATGTGCCACAGGGCTCTGTACTGGGGCTGGTGCTGTTTGGCCTGTTCATACTAGATATCACAAACAGGGTTGGGAGCAGAATCAGTTTGTTAGCGGATGACACCAAGATGGGGGCAGTTGTGGATGACATGGAGGGGTGGCAGGAACTGCAGGGTGACCTAACCAGACTGGAGGAGTGGTTGGTGAGGTG
Organism: Neoceratodus forsteri; assembly: GCA_016271365.2. Taxonomy (NCBI): domain Eukaryota; kingdom Metazoa; phylum Chordata; order Ceratodontiformes; family Ceratodontidae; genus Neoceratodus; species Neoceratodus forsteri. The sequence continues at coordinate 938,095,825 of CM028129.1, read as the reverse complement.
TCAATTGGGTTTTAATGTGAAGAAGTGCAAAGTTATGCACTTGAGGGTGAAGAACCGAAGAAGGAGTATTGGTTGGGTGGGGTGCGGTTATGTGTCACAGAGGAAGAGAAGGACCTAAGGGTGTTAGTGACAAGAAGCATGAACAACTCTGCTCAGTGCAAGAGGGCTGTGGCTAAGGACAACAAGATGCTGGGGTGCATCGCGCAGGGGTTCTCGTCCAGACACAAGGATGTGATCCTGTCCCTGTACATGTCCTTGGTCAAGCCCTATTTGGAGTACTGTGTGCAGTACTGGCGTCCATATCTGAAGAAGGATTTCAGGCTGCTTTAGGCAGTGCAATGTAGGGTAACAAAAATAATACAGGGGATGGAAGGCAGAACCTATGAAGACAGGCTGAGACAAATTAGTTTGTACAGCCTGGAGGAGAGAAAGGATTGGGGAGACATGATTGAAACTTTCAAATACTTGAGGGGGATCAACACATCAGGCACACAGGGGTCAATTAAGGTGAGAAAGGGAAGGAACACGAGAGGGCATGGACTAAGATTGGAGGAAGGCAGATTCAGGAGAGAGATGAGGAGACATTATTTCACTGACAGGGTGGTGTCGAAATGAAAAGCTCTGCCAGAGGAGGTGATGTCATGCAAAATGGTGGGCAGTTTTAAAAGGTTTTGGGACAGGATAAGGGGGGCTGGTTACTCAGGAGATGGGAGTGGGGATGGGGGATGGAGTTGCTGCAATATAAAAGTGTTAGCTGCACATCCGAGCAGACTTGATAGACCATGAGGGCTGTTTCTGTTGGCACTTTTCATATGTTTGTATGTTCCTGCTTGCCCTCCCTCTGCCACTGTTCACCAGCAGGCTGAACCAAAACCACAGAGATCTGCACATCAGCTTGGGTGAGGGGGCCATCATGTGAGAACTCTTTCTGGTTCCTGTACCCATGGGTGGCTTTATGACTGTGATTGTGCAACTTGTTCAAATTCCTGCTTGTTTCTGCTACCTCTGGCTCCCCTGTAACTCCTGCAATGCACTTCCTGGTGAGCCCTTCACATCTTGGACTCCAGCCATGAAGCATGCAGTACTGGAATTTGTGTGGACTTAATGGTCTGGCCAGGGGTACTGGGACTCATTGCTGTTAATTCCTCCCACACCAGCCTGTACTCCACTCCTCACAGACCTGCCTGGTGGCCTGCTAGTGTTTTGCACTGCAGACTGGCACTGAGATCAACCTCTGGCAAGCTTCTTCAGTCATGTACTTTTCAACTGGACATTTCTGTGGGTTGCAAAATTCTTTCACTGTTTGCCTAAAGTAGTTAAATTTTTCCATAAATTCTCTGCTGTTTGCACATGTGTTGCTGCCTTTAATGCTGTAGTTTTTGAGGTGTAGCAATAGTAAGCATCACTATTTGGTGCATATCCCTTCCCCCTCTCTATGCTTTTGGGGAAGGGTGATAGGGGTCTGGGTCTGGGTTCAGTCATATGTAATCTGTCCTGGCAAGGTGAACTGCAGGGGCTCTCCACCAACCTCTGCTGCCTGGTTGTTTGTCTTGTGATCTTGGTGGTTACCTCATGTCTGGAGCTCTTCTGGGTGGAGACTTCTGGGGACAGCCTCATGACTGCTGCTAGGTGGTGTGCTAACCACTAGCCATGACAGCACTTCTGTGGCAGACTAACATGCATGCAGCAGCCCCCTGAGCTACCTCCCTTCCACCTAAAAAGTCATTGTGAGATGCTTGAGGATGATGTGAGGTAAGCCTCATTGTAAAACTTTGGAATATGTACTGGCACAGTGCAGTTGCCAGCTTCTTTGGTTGGGGCCTTATCACATCTGCAGACCAGGGTGGTTGCCCCATGAGAGAGGAATCAGGACTCCACCATTTTATTTTAAGCAGGTAAACGTGACAGTCCAGGTATGCAGGGGCCACAAAGGTTCAGCTGCTCTACCAGGAGGTGGCAATCCCCCATTCATTCCTTCATTCCCTATGTTTCCTGTGGAGTGCAATTACCTCAGCCCCCCAAATTCAGCACCATTAATGCTGTTCATCAGTGGTTACTTGTATCTGTTGCATACAGGTTCCCTGTGTCATATAGTGCTGTTAGGGTATTCCCCCAGCAACTCACTGTTTTAACTTTCCAGTTTTCACACTTGTTCTGTGTGACTGAAACCATGCCCCTGCCCCACTATGGCCTGAGTCTTGGTGAGTTTCCTTTGTCACTTCTTCAGCTTCATTGAAAGTAGACAGTACTCTTTTTGATACTGCACTATGACAGATGTTACAGCTACAGTATTATTATTTATTTAAAGCACTCTGCTTTTTTCCAGGATATATTCCTGCTTAGTGTTTTACTATTTGATCCATCCTCCCTTTGCCCACTTGTTTTCCTAACAGGGCTAGTACTTCGGGGTTTGGTGTGTTATTGTCAGTTTGCTAAGGACAGGATATAGTACTTTAAAATTCTTTCTAATTTTCCACTGACCCAGAATGACATATTTATATTCCCTGCAATGGCCCCCATGATCTGAGTGTCCTGGAATGCCATTCAGCATAAAAAGGTTCTTGCTAGACTTAAGTCTCTTGTTCTAAATGTAGCCCTTTTGCATTACGCCAAACTGTCCTTTAAAGAAGCTTCTAACCTACAGCATGTACGAGTTATGGGGGAGGTTCATAGTTGTGCCTCCATCTCCAGGGTGGCTGTTTTGATGTTAGTGCACAAGCATCTTGAATGAAGGGTGGCAAGGACCTATGGAAACCTTGACTGGTGGTGGGTATTACCTGAGTTTGACACGCCAGAAGGTTCCATCCTTTTTGTTAATGTCTATGACCACAGTCTAGATTGCCTGGGTTTCCACGTGGTCCTCTACCAAACAATCTATGCATGGGCTAATGTCTCCATGCTTCTCTTGGTGGAAAGGACTTTAATGTCACCCTGAATCCCTTACTGGATCATAATCTGGCAAGCAAGAGCCAAATGCTCAGGTGTTCTGTCCCTATTGGACATCTGGAGGCACCATCACCTCAGGAAAGGAACTATCCCTGTTCCTCAGCCACACCAAACTGCTAGTCATATAGCTTTCTTGTTGACCTTCCCACCAGTATCCCAGCTGGCAGCCTCCTCCAGGATTGCTCCACTGTACCTTTCTAGTAATGCTCCAGTTGAGTTTATGCTGCTGTGGGCCTCTCCCTCCCACACCACCAGCAAAATCACTCCCACCTGGAGACTTGACCCTCTCCTCTTACAGGATGTTCAGATTCAGAAGAGACTGTAACTGGAAGCTTCTTCCTATTTTTCGGTCAAAAACATGGGGGACACCAGTACCTCAGTACCGTGGGAGGTCTATAAGGCCACCCTTAGGGGCTGCTTTATTGTGTACTTCTTGAAGAGACTGGAAGTGGAATCAAGGAACCTGGAGGCTAATCAGGCAGTGAAAGAGAAACTATGCAAAATCAACTCCAGATCATGTGTGGACCCCACCTTACTCCATGATACAACTGCTAGTGTTTGCTGAGTGCTGGTAAGCTGTATTTTCAACACCTATGTACTGTGCCATTGCTCCTTGTGTGCTCTGGTAACTGAGCTAACTGAGACCAGCTGAGAGGGGGCAGTCACTGGAGCTGAATGTCATCTTTCAAGGAGGGGCAGAACTGCATTTAAGACTTGTGCTGCTACTGCAGCTGACAGTACAACTGCTAGCATTTGCTGAGTGCTGGTAAGCTGCTTTTTAACACCTATGTACTGTGACATTGCTCCTTGTGTGCTCCGGTAACTGAGCTAACTGAGACCAGCTGAGAGGGGGTGGTCACCAGAGCTGAACATCATCTTTCAAGGAAGGGCAGAACTGCATTTAAGATTTGCTCTGCTACTGTGTGAGAGCAGTAGAACAAGCGTGAGTGGCACAAGTGCCACTTGGTATACAAAGGTTTAGTAAGGTAAACCTACATAGTAGTTAACTAAGGGGGCACAAATGTGTTTATTATTAATTAAATGCTGGTAATACTGTATAGTCATTAGTGATTTATTGTATTAAGTAGATTTGTTTACATTTTAATTTCAATAGCTGTATCATATTTTAATAAAACTCTAGGAAACTAGACCAAGGGAAACTTTAGGGAGAATGGTTAAGTAAGTTTAAACTTAACTTAGTATCTTGTAAATGGTGAAAATGAAATTGCTTTGTAGGTCAATATTACATGTTTGCACAACATTAGTACTGAATGGGAAGTTTACAAACCCATGTCAAATAGAAGTAACAAGAACTTTATCATTATAAACTGGGACTTAAGTTAGCACTAGGAATTTTCTAGTGGGTAGGGATCTAGGGGATAAAGGCTCAGGCAGAAATTATGTTTCAAAAATCAGAACTCAGATAAAAAATAACCTGTATGTAGTAAAAGTATTGGGGATAGGACCAAACAAATCAAGAAATTGTTTGTTGATTTTGTTACTCTTGGGGAAGACATTGAAGCAAACAGTAGCCCTGGAAACAATGGGGAACTTAAAATTATCCATGATAATGATAGGAGTTTAAGAAAGAAAATTGATCTATTTAAGACCTGGATAAATACAGAATCCCCATAAATAATTACTTTGATGGAGACTTGGCTAAATAAAAGCATAGAAACTAAGGAATTTGAGCCTGAGGGCTTTTTTAGTCGTCAACTAGATAGGGTTGGATGGAAGTTGGGGGTGTTATATTATTTACAATGCTGGAACTTGGTCAAGCCTCAGTGATATTTGTAGATCAAATAGGGCTAGAGGATTGTTTACTGGTAAAAATATACAAATTGGAATTAATTATAGGTGTTATCTATGCCCCCCCCCGAACCTTATTATGTGAGTTTGAGAATTTAGCACTAGTGATACAAAAATACTCTGTGGGTTGTGAGCTGTTACTGATTAGAGATTTTAGTGCTGCTTGGGGGAAACCACGAGGATTAGCATTGGAGAGCAGCTTTAAAGTACTAGATGTAAAACAAAAAATTATTCTCTCTCTACAAGGAAAACTACCCAACATACTGTAGGAAATATACTAGATCTAATTTTTGTTACAGTTAAAATTTGGGTTAAGACACTACAAGTAAATCAATCAATATTAGGGGATCACAGTTCAATAAGTTGCATATTCCAACTCAAGGGTAAAAGACATAGGTACTTTGAAAACCCTGTTTTAAAAAACAAGCGTAGAAACTTTAAAACTTATAATAAATAAACATTTGTTGCTAGATTGGCTTTGGTTAGATGGGGCAGACTTTTTTCCATCCATGGACCTAGCGGTCCAAGAATTCTCTAAATGATTTCTGGAGATTTGTAATAAACTGGCTACTTTCAAAATAATTATACAAAGAAAGTCCCATGTCCCCTGGATAATGGAATGATTAAAGAAATTGATATGTGGGAAGGATAGATTATGGAAAAAAGCCAGGAAGTCGTTAAAATTTGAGGACTGGGAAAAGTATAAGAATGCCAGACCATTTGAGATTTCAAATTAGAAAGTCAAAACAAAAATACTATGAAGTAAAGACTAAAGAAATTACAGATAGTAAAAAAAGGTGGTCCTTGATTAAATCATTCGAATCACCACAGGCTTATGTCCCTTCTATTCAAATGTTAAGCAATGGTATTCCCCAGCCCTCCAGACAGTCAGCAAATATTTTTAATAAGTACTTTGTAAATCTACCTGATTTAGAACTTTATAACCCAGTATTTAAAAATAAGATAATGGGGATGGTAAATATAGAAATACCAACATGTAGATTTAAATTTATTTCCTGTAAATAAGTTAAAGATGAGATCAAAACATTAAAAACAATAAAAAAGGGCTTTAGTTTAGATTATATTGAAAATCGTTAAGGACTCTGTACAGGCAATTGCTCCAGTATTAACTAAACTTTATAACTGGAGCCTAATGAAGGGAATTTTCCCTACCAGTTGGAAGAATGCAAAAATAATTCCCATTTACAAAGGAGCTGGAGATACATTTCAGCCTACAAATTATAGGCCCATAACCCTGTTACCTGGGCTATTTAAGATTTTAGAAAGCCTGGTGCAAGTATAGCCTATCACTTATTTGGAAAAATACTCTTTGTTAACAAAGTACCAGTCTGGTTTTCATAGGGGCTTTTCCAAGGGTACCACATTCACCGACATGGTAGATATTATAGCCTCAAAGATGGAGGATGACCTGTCGGTGGGTGCGGTGTTTGTGGACTTATCAAAAGCCTTTGATTCAGTGGCTCATGGGCTTTTGGGGGACCGGCTAGTTGAGATAGGTCTTGCTGAGGAATCATGTAATTGTTTTTTGTCTTATTTACAAAATAGAACACAGCAAGTATATATAAATAGAGTGTTATCCAATAGAGCTCGAGTGCAGACAGAAGTGCCCAAGGTTCAATTTTGGTGCCAACATTATTTTTAATTTATATAAATAAATTAGTAGATAGTGTAAAATATTCAAACATACACCTCTATGCAGATGATACCCTTCTAATTGCTAGTGGAAGAATACCTAGAGAAATGGAAAGAAATTTGCAGGCAGATTTTGCAGGGGTATGTATATGGTTGACTGACACGGGACTAATTGTCAATAGTAAGAAAACAAAACTTATGGTTTTTCATAAAATAAATAGAAATTTGGGAAAAAGTAAAGCTGCAGTAACTATGAAAACCCCACAAAATGAAGTATTAGCCCAGGTTTTGGAGTATAGATACCTGGGGGTATGGATAGATGATACTTTAAAATGTGATTATCATATATTAGATACAGTATCAAAAGTAAATAAAATACTCAGGGTGTTTAGAAGATCTAGTTTTTGTTTGAACAAAACAATGAGGGAAACTGTAATAAATCAACTTCTCCACCCAATCCTTGAGTATGGAAACCAAGTATATGGCCTAGCAGCAAAAAGCCTGCTATCTAAAATTGAGAAGTTGTATAATAGAATGGCTAAATTCATAATGATGAAGGATTATCCTGTTCACCATTGTGAGTTATATGAGGAATTGGGATGGCTCCCGCAAGAGAGTAAGAAGGCAGATTGCTTGGGCAACTCAGATTTACAGAGTATTAAATCAGAATCAGCCAAAGTATCTTTATGATAAATTGGAATTGAAAATGCATGCTCATAATTTATGAGATATAAACTTGATGAATTTTGTTTTTCCAAAGCTTAAAAATATTTGTAGTAGAATGCGTTTCTCAGTGATTGTTGATAGGACATGGAATGCATTGAAATCAGTAATAAATAAACAATATAAAGATATGAAATCTTTCTCAACTAGCTTAAAGATGGAATTAAGATTAAGGTGAGAATGCTATGGCTAGAAATTAAATAGAGTAATTCTCAATCTTTACCCTGAATAGAGTAGTGCAATAGAAACATGGTACACACAGAACCATGACTGGGACGTAAACATACCAGGATATATTATATACAGGAGGGACAGGGAGGGTAATAGAGGAGGAGGAGGAGAAGTAGCTCTCTACATAAGAGAAGAAATCAAAGCAACAGAACAAAAGGGTAACCAGGGAGGAGAAGAAGCACTGTGGATCAATTTGGAGGCAGGCAATGGCACCACAATCCGCACAGGGGTTGTATACAGACCCCCCTCTCAGGGGGAGGAAATGGACAAGGAAATGATAGAAAGTATACTTAGAATGGCAGATAAAGGGGAGATATTGCTGATGGGTGATCTGAATATGCCAGATGTTAACTGGAGTGCAGTTGCAGCAGCCACTTCTAAGACTTGGGTTATTCTAGATGCCCTACAGGGGGCATGCCTTACACAACTAGTATTAAAACCCACTCGAAAAGGAGCAGTCTTAGACTTGGTTCTCTCAAATAGAGATGGAGCGAGGATCACAGATGTAGAAGTGGGTAGCCATTTGGGAACTAGCGACCATCCAACAGTATAATTTACAATAAACACACCAATAGAATCAAGCCATACAAAGGCAAAAGTACTGGACTTCAGGAGGGCTGACTTTGCCAAAATGGGTGAGTGCCTAAGGAATGCACTAGCAAATGGGCAGGAAGGAGGGGTGGAAGAACAATGGGGAATAATAAAAACTGCCATCACAGAGGTAACAAGCCTTTGTGTGAAGCAAATAAATAAACCAAAATGATGTAAGAAACCACTATGGTTCTCAAAGGAGGTGGCAGTGAAGGTTCAAGAGAAAAAGAAAGCATTCAGAAAGTATAAGGAATCACAGAAGGAGCAGGACAGGGAATTGTATCGTTAAAGCAAAGGAAGCTGGGAAGGCAGTCAGAACAGCAAATGCCCAAACTGAGGAAAAGATAGCCAACTCAGTTAAGAAGGGGATAAACCTTTTTAGGTACATCAGGGAGTGAAGGAAGACTAAGGGAGGATAGTGAGGCTTAATAAAGGGAGGGTGGGCAGAGGGTGACTGTGAAAAGGCAGAGATACTAAATAAATATTTTTGCTCAGAATTTACAAATGAAGAGGGGAAGGTACCTAAAACAAACAATAGAAGCACTCTGGATACAGAAGTTGATACCAGCCCATTTACAGAAGAAAGGGTTCTGAAAGAACTCTTAAAACTGAATGTGGACAAAGCAATGGGGCCCGATGGGATTCATCCCAGAACTCTAAAAGAACTAAAGGTGGAACTAGTGACACCACTGACTACCATCTTTAAAAAATCATGGGAGGATGGGGTGGTACCTGAGGACTGGAGGAGGGCAGATGTAATTCCCCTTCACAAAAGTAGGAGCAGGGCAGAAGCGGGAAACTACAGACCAGTTAGTTTAACCTCAGTGATAGGGAAAATGATGAAATCACTTCTGAAGGAAAGAATTGTCTAGTACCTAGAGGCCAGAGGGGCACAGGACCCAAAGCAACATGGATTCACAGCAAGAAAGTCATGCCAGATGAATCTAATAGATTTCTTTGACTGGGTGACCAAAGTAGTAGATCAGGAAGGGGCTGTGGACATGGCCTACCTAGACTTTAGCAAGGCATTTGACTCAGTCCCACACAAAAGATTAATATACAAGTTAGCCAGCCTGGGAGTGGGTCCCAAGATGATAGCCTGGGTAAAGAATTGGCTGGAGAATAGGACACAGAGGGTAATAGTAAATGGAGTTCACTCTGAAGAAAGGGGTGTTACTAGTGGGGTGCCGCAGGGTTTAGTATTAGGACCGGTCCTCTTCAATGTCTTTGTAGTGATGTTGTAGAGGAACTGGAAGGAAATATGTCTCTTTGCAGATGACACAAACATCTGCAACAGAGTTGATGCACAAGGTGGGGTGGAAAGGATGAGAAGGACTTGGCAAGGTTAGAGGAATGGTCAAATGCTTAGATTTAATGCTAAGAAGTGCAAGGTAATGCACCTGGGAAACAAAACCCAGGGAAGAGTACACAATGGGGCGTGAGATACTAACAACAACAAAAATGGAGAGGGACCTGGGGGTAGTCATATCAGAAGACTTAAAGGTGGGCAAGCAATGTGAGAGGGCAGTAAGCAGGGCTGGGGGGATACTGGGATGCATAGGGAGAGGCATCACCAGTAGAAAACAGGAAGTTGTTACCCCTCTGTACAGACAGGTGGTGAGACCCCATCTGGAGTACTGTGTACAGTTCTGGAGACCAGTCTCCACAAGGACATAAACAAAATGGAAGCTGTCCAGAGGAGGGCAACTAAAATGGTGCAGGGTCTGCATCAGAAGACATATGAAGAGAGACTAAAGGAGCTTAATATGTATAGCTTTGAGGAAAGGAGGGAGAGGGAGGACATGATAGAAATCTTCAAGTACCTCAAGGGAATCAACAAAGTTCAAGAGGGTAGCATCTTTCAAAAAAAGAGGTGTTCAAGAACAAGGGGACACAATTTGAAGATGGGGTGCAGCTCAGAGGTAATGTAAGGAAGTATTTTTTCACAGAGAGGGTTGTGGATGCATGAAACGGCCTTCTGGAGGAGGTTGTGGAGTCAAAAACAGTGATTGAATTCAAGCATGTATGGGACAGCCACAAGGCAATTCTAGGGGATTGGGGTAGAAAGAAGTAGGCTGCTGGTTAACTAGGATCTGCAGCTTATTCATTAGGTAGGGAAATGGGCAGACTGGGTGGGCCAAGCGGTCCTTCTCTGCCGTCAAATTCTGTTTCTATGTAATATGTATAACGTGTGCAGCTGTTCAAATGTATATGTAGCATGGTATTTTAGATCTATTTATTGGTTTGTTATATAGAATAGTCTGATATTGTATATATCTTCTTTTCCTACTGTGTGCTGATGTTATATTCTGAGTCTTAAATGTTTTGGAACTTTATATTAACAGGACCATCTTGTAAATAGGACTTTGTCCTAATGATGTGTTATCCCATCTATTATCCTGTCTAAAAATAAAGGTTTTTACTTACTGTACCCACTCTCTTTGTCAGCAGCTTAATGTTTTGGCTACTTGTAAAGTTGAATTAGCCATTACTAGATTTAACACAAATACTGGGAGGGGGACAATAAAGCTGTAAAACTGCTGTCATACCAGATGTGCAAGCAGCAGGCAGAGTGGTATATCAGGGGTCTGAAGGAAGCCACTGGGACCCTGAACTCCCACCCACAAAAGGTAAACAATATTAAGCATTCTTTCTTTGAACAGTTGCATCCACCAAATGGCCAAATGTAATGCATTTGTTGGAGGCCAGAATTTACCTACATTAATGGAAAGCCGGCAGTATTCTTTTGAGGTCCCCCACACTGTTTCTGAGGTGTGGGATGCCACAGTTTTCCTTGAGCATCATAAGACCCGGGGGGGATGGTATACCCAAACCTATATCAAGTGATGCCTGATATCATTGCCCCCCCCCCCCCACAGCTGAGACATGATTTTCTGGAGGCAAGTCACTATACTTGTTTCCCCCCTATGCTCAGGGAGTGACAATTACAAGGTTGACTAAGGAGGGTAAGGATACTTCTTACCCAGCAAGTTATATACTGCTATCCCTTAAAAACATGGATGCCAAGATTCTGACTAAGGTCCTGGCCTCCTGCATTGAACTGCTGCTTCCTTTCCTGATCCATGCCTCACAGGCATGATTTGTGAAATGCTGGTTGAGTTCAGATGACCACAGGGCCCTCTTTTCACATTTGGTTGCAGCCAAAGTGTCCCCTACTTCAGCCACAGCAGTGGTGATTAATTTCAAGAAAGCTTTTGACTTGGTGGAGTAGGGGTACCACCTTCACTTGGTCTTAGATTAGATGGACTTTGGCCCCATTTTTGGGACCTTGATCAAACCTTGTGCATCATCCCCTTGGCTAGGCTTCTGACTTACTCTACTCTGTCCTTCCCCATATCCCCTAAATAGAGGTTTTTGTCAGGGTTGCCCCACCTTCTACTGTTATTTGTTTTAGCAACTGAAACCCCAGCAGAAGCAATTTATAACACCCCCGAGAGCATACAAGCAGGCAACTTAGAATCCCACATACTGTTTTATGCAGATGACTCTGCAGCACTCCTTCAATATGCCCTCAGCAGTGTTCCAGCATTAATGGCTCATCTTTGGGACTTTCATGATATCTCTAAGCTGAAAACTAACCTAAATAAGACAAAAATCCTCCTACTTCATCCTACCTTCCGCTCAGTGGTCACTACCTTGCATGGGTTAAAATGGGCCCAGCAAGGCTTCAAATATCTAAGGATATGGATACATCCCAGGGCTTCTAAGATGGTCATGTGCAACCTTGCCCCGCCTGCACAAATTAAAAAAGGAATGAGACCGGTGGAATGCACTTCATCTCCCCCTGGTGGGGAAATTCTCTGCCCAAAAAATGTTAATGGCTCCCAACATTCCTGCACCTTGGTTTGGCAACATGGATAAGCTACTCAGCAACTTAGAGTGGGAATTTAAAGCCCCGATGTATAGCATGATTAAGCTTTGGGTTCACTGGCAGAGAGGGCGATGGTCACTGCCCTGGTTCTGTGCTTATTATGTTGATTTTCAATGTGGGCAAACGCAGTGCAGGCTACAGCCCCTTCCAAAAGCATTCCCTCAGTGGCTGGGCATACAGCGTGAGCTCCTGGGTGGCAAGTTCCTCTCCTCCGTTATGTTATCTCCCCCAGGAAAACTTCTCCTTAAGAGCTTTACCCTGCCACCTCCATCAATGCTTGGAGAAAGCTTGATCAGTGGCTGCATACCCCTTCAACTCCCTTTCCCCTTACCCCCTTGTCGAGGGATCCCTGATCCATTTCAGCTAGCAAGTCATCCACTGGAAAGGATGGAAAGTGTAGGGATTACTTCTGTACAAGATATGTTCCATCCTGCTTACACTCACAGAGACACATTTGATAATCTAAAAAGCCATTATGACTTACCACAAAGGAATTTCTGGTACCATTTGCAAATTTTCAGCACCACAGATGCTCTAAGGAGATCCCTAGCTGATGAAATTCCTACCACCATACCTAAAATTCTGACTGGCTGGCTTACACATCCCAAAGGGTGGCAGGACAGATCAATCACTGACAGGATACTGGGCCCATTTGAGAAAGCTAGGCAGAAATGAGAAGCAACACTAGGTATCCTATCTCCAAGGGTATATACTCCAGTCTATGGAAGTTGTCCCACACAGTCTGCCCTGACCCCAGAAGCTTCCTCATTCAAAACAAGGCAATTTGCTTCTGGCATTGGACTCAGGCCCAGATAAAGAGGCTGTGGCTCTTGTCTCATGACTGTTGCTGGAGATGCCAGCTGGGGAGGATTTAATGCATGTACTGCAGTCTTGTGCAAAGCTAACCTACTGTAATTCTGGCAGGACATTCACTGTATGAAGATTTTTCAGTTATTTCTCCCTGTATACCCTCCACTATACCTTCTGTGTATTCCTCCTTGTGACTCATCCATGTCAAACACACAGCTCCAATGGCTACTGATGCTGAACATAGAAGCCATGAGGTTAATGCTGTGTAGCTGGAGAACAGACTACATTACCTCCCTAAGAAAAAATGGCTGTCAGCAGTTTAAACCTTGGCCACTTTGGCTCAAAGGTCACATTTTGCCAGAAAAAACATGTAAAACTATAATAAGGTATGGGATCCCTTCCACAGTTCTGGTTATGCCCACTCTGATGCTGGCAAGGCTGGCAGCATTTCATAGGTGGGATAAGGTGGATGAGACTACCCAACCCATGCTTCTCCCTTCCTTCCACAGACTCAACTCTGAGCTGAACACCAGGTACTAAAACAGCAGTTTGTTTTTGAAGAGGCCCTCTCCCCACACACACAAACACACACTGTCTGAGGTTTTGGAATCTGATAGGTTTTGTATGTTTTGTCAAGTTCTCAAGTGCTTTTGGACTGTATAAACTATTACTATTCATGTGATTATTTGGCCTGGATGTGATGTAACCTTTGAAATACATGCTCTGATGCTTTGTATTTCTGTGGTCACTTTAATTGTATTTTGCTAACTGTACTTAAACAAAACAATAAAAATAAAACAGTTATGACTTTTATACCCCGAGAGCCCTCCTTGTGCCAGCTGTCTCTAATTGCCTGGTGAAGGGAACCCACCAATGATGAGGAAATGTTAGAGGAAGGAAAGAAATGAGCTGACATGGGGGCATATATAACTGATCGTTATTCACTTACACTTAATTTAAAAAAGAAACTGTCACAGTACTGAACCCCCTTATGCTCTGTGGTACATATTGTAGCCTCATGAACATGTGAGTTTTCTTAGACTTCTCCACTGAATCTTCTACTGCAGATCCCCCTTTTTCACAACATTGCAGTCCCTTGGTTCATTGTCCGCTGATAGAGAGAGATGGGTCTCAAATGAGAGGGGTTACCAAACTCTTTCTCAAGTGTGCCTCTGAGCATGGTGGATGTGTGTGACAAAGTAGGAAAGAATAAGGAGATAGGGTGATTTGCAGTACAGAATGTTTGTTAGAAGTGCACTATGTTTGAAACTGTGGTCTTCTCTATAATGTTGATACCCCTTACTGTTAAATAGACTCTCCTGTGAGAATATCAACATGACAGCAACTATAATGCAGTTGTCCTCTGAGACAGAAGCCTTACTGTCTATAAATTTCTGAACTTTTCTGTATTGACTCAGTGAGGTTGAGGGATCGACTAAAGTAAGATAAGTACTCATTAACAGCTTCATCAGTGACTTGGGGAGTACATCAGATGCAACATCTGTATCTTTTCAGATAACACCAACCTCGGTCACAAGATGGACTAGAAGAAGGATACTATAATTATTGGATGGAAGACCTACAGTGGCTTGAGGAATGGTCACAGATCTGAAAGCTAGTCTTCATTAATAAGAAGTGCAGAGTCATGCATGTAGGCAGAAGAAATCCTTGGGTTGCATACAGGTTGGGTGCAGTAATAGTGGTGTTTTCTAACAACCACAGATCATCTGAGAAATGTGCCAAAGTGATAGGGAAAGTTCACATAGTGCTGGGTTTCATTGGGAGGGGGTTTAGCAGCAGGTGAAGAGTGGTCATCTTGCCTCTGTAAAGAACCCTGGTATAAGTGCACTTGGAGAACTGTTTGCACTTTTGCAACCCCACCTAAGGAAGGACAGAAACAGGCTGGAGGCAGTGCAGAAGAGGTTGACCTAAAGGATGTATTGTCAGCAATGGTGGACATGTGAGAAGAGAATAGAGAGTCTGAACATATACTCTTTGGAGAGCAGAAGTTAGCAGGGGAAATGATAAAAAAAAAAGAGTACTTGCAGAGTATAGAAAATGTGGGAACAAGCAAAAGAGCGGCAACATTAATACCATGGGGAACAAAAGGAAACAGGTAGGGGGTAGGTTTAAAACAATCATCAGGAAGTACTTTTTCATGTCGTAGATGGTGGATGGGTGGAAGATACTGCCCAAGGATTTGGTCACAGCAAAAATAGTGGAGTGATTCAAGAAAGTGTGGAACAGACATAACCAATTGATTAAGGGAGCTGGGGAGGTCAGGGATGGGTGGGATTGTGATGGATCCCTAGTGGACATGAAACACCTCACAGGGCAGACTGGTTAGATAATCTAACCCTTTTTAGTTTATGGTTTTCTATGTCTCTAAGATCTGCAAATGGATATTCTTCTCTTCCATCCCTTAGAGCACACTTTGAAATTATTCATCCCAAGCTGTAGCTGGATGAGGCCATGTTAAGATTAAACTTCAGTGGTGAGGTTAGCATGAAGTGGCACACTACGTACTTCATACAGTGTCCATGAAGTTGTCACTTTGCACAATGCTTCAATTTTAAATTCACAAATTGCCATTTTCTGATGAAATAAAAGCCACAGAATGATGAATTTCCACAATTCATGAATAAGTCTGTGGCCAGTAAGTAGCACACTCACCTGCAGGGCCAGAAGGTAGGAAGGTCATGGTTTCTAGCCCCACAACAGGCACTTGGGGTAATATCCATAACTGACACTATAGTGCTGTATGAGGGGGTGCTGCACTGTTGCGGGGCAGTCCATTTGATAAGAGGTTAAACTGAAGCCCCTTTTGCCCACCTTTGGTCACTATCCAGGTAGAAGTAAAAGATCCCATGGTACTTATTTAAGAAGGGTCGGGGAGTTTTCCTGGCATTATGGCCTAAATTCCTTTAGTCAATAAAACCATGCAACCCACTTGGAAGCCATCTATCATAGCTTAGTGTGCCTTTTCTGGTCAGAAATTACAAATAAATAAATGCAATTACAAACTATGCTTGGTATTTTATTACATGGAGTTCAAACTTTATGATTCACATTTCCATGAAGCACTGAATGTTTGAACATATTGTGATATGAATTTACACACATCACAGTGTAATTCACAAATTACTAAGTTTTTTCTAGCTTTGCCCACACCAACTGCTGGCTGGAAATGTTCTGGCACACCTATAATCTGCATGATTCTGTGGATCGTCCCCCTTTGTATTTTATTCAAGTACAGTGTGAAAATGACAGGATGTGTGATCATGAGGGATGTATGTATTGTGAAATTATGCTATCCTTTACCTGTTCTACTCATATCTTCCCTGAAGTGTGCCCATTGACCATGGCATCATAGAAAATGTGTGGTTGTTAATTACAGGAGTAAAGCCTCCTGCATGACCTGCAATTAACATGGAGATATTCTATTCATGGACTTAGAGTGACACTACCAAATGGGTCTCCCTTAGGTTCCTATGCTTGTGGTCCCTGAGTACAGTAATTAAATATGAGAATTAAGGCTGGATGAAATGTTCCACCTGAAATCCAGACCCACGCATTGAACCCTGTATCCATGGATGCAGATAAATATGGACATCACTGCAGAAGTCTGGTTCCAGGTCCATGGAAAGCAGGGGTTTTTTTCTGCATGCCAGGTACTGCACAGAGGGGAGGCATTTCTGCTTTCTGGTGGCAGATTTTCTTGGGGGATGTACTGGGCAATGGGGCCAGGCACATTGAGCTGGATGTCACTGAGGCATTCCAGGGCAATAATGCGGGATGGACCTCTCAGCAAAACAGATGTAACCTCTAGAAAAGATGCACTCCTCATGGTTGGCATTGTCAACCCTAACACTAACCTCATTCCATAAGCAAATAAACTGAGATGGGTACAGTATAGGAGAATGGGGTGAGCATTAGGGCTGACGACCCCAAGGCACACCCCCAACACCTGTCACTGTCTGCAGGATGGGGGTGGAGTGTTAGGGTTGGAAATCCTAATGCTACATTTCCTTACTTTTGTTGCTTTAGTAACAACCCTAACTGATGCATTAACAAAGTTTTTTGGAATCCATTTCCTTACTGATTCAGATAGTATAATCATATCCTTAACTGTCTATAGAAGCACAGGGCCCTCTGAGCCGTGCTCTACCATCCCTCCATAGATGCGTATATGTATGTAGTTGTGGAAGCACAGGCCCTCCAGGCTCTGGAGTTCCATTTATAGCACAAGAGTGACCAAATTGTCAGCATAGCCATCTTATTACCCCACCTCATGTACCTGGTGCAGCAAATTTTCAAATTGTAGCTGAATCGTAATTCCGTGCAACTACAACACCATTACGTGCCACAGGTGTGAAAAACATTTTGGCCGTGATTTGAAAAATTACAGTTGTAACATACATGAGGTAGAGTATTAAGAAGGCTCTGTTGAAAATTTGGGGTCAAAATATTCAAAAATTCCAAACTTACGAGGATGCATAGTGAAATTGCAATGAATGGACTTAACTTTGAATGTTTACATACTTTGATGCCAAATTTTCAACATAGACTTCTTATGACCCTCCCTTATGGTCATTATGACTGTCATTACACAAATCCTGCCTGAAAGGTGATTTTTCCAGCCAACCACAAAATCACCTTTCAGGTGGGATTTGCATAATGACAGTCATATTGTTCATGAAGTGGGGTCTCCAAAAAGCCATGTTGAAAATTTGGGGTCAAAATGTTAAGAAATGACTGAGTTATGAACCAAAGTGAAAAACCCCATTAAAATACACTGGGAAACAGCACAGAATAGGATTCTGTTTCACAGAAGGATCCTGTATTGTGCTTTCCCACTGACTACAATTGGACTAGCATGATGTAGAATCCTCTTTAGCAAAAAGGATCATTTATCTTGCTTTCCCATTATAGTCAATAGGAAAGCACAATAAAGGATCCTTTTGCAAAACAACATCCCAAAACTTGGATAGCTTTAGCCTGTCTTAAAAACAATTGCAAGACTCTTTCACCATCAGCTCCCAGAATCCATATCTGGCTCTGAGCTTGCATCCTATAACTGCTAGCCTCTTCCTCTCCTTGCTCTCCAGTGACCTTATTTGCTGAAAGCGGTTCTGCCTTCAAGTTGTTGTTAAGCATTTCTAAGCACAGAAACCAGTAGCAAATTAAACAACATCAGTGCATTGCATTAAAATGATTTGTCTTTAAATGTCTTGACTAAAATCTAGAGCATTATGCTCTTTTATTTAGGAATAGTAATACATCTATCTCAAAAGCATTACAAGTATAATACATTTTGTAAGTGAGCTGTATATTATCATTATGGTTTCACCAGCTGTACTTAATGTGATAAACTGCATTTCATCATCATGATTCAATAGAAATCCTCAAGCTGCTGATCACACCCCCCCTTCCATGTCCTATCACCATCCCAGTAATTTAAATGAAAGAAACAGTGATAGTCCCCACAGGGGAAGGAAACAACTCCGGGTGGGGGACTCAAGTCATTACAGGGGTAGAAGTGTGGGGGGGGGAGGGATAAGGAGGAAAGGTGCCTGCCAGGTGCCACGGCTCGGAGGCAAAGGAAGCAAATTCTCATGATCACGGGAGCAGCTGCACAAGGGAGGGAGGGAGCTGGATGTCACTGTCCACCTAGGGACAAATGACCTGGCTCTGAATGGGATCAGAGCAGTGCAAAAGGAGTTTATAGAGTTGGGGAGGGGCCTTAGACAAGTAGCATGTATGGTAATCTTCTCAGAGGTGCTGCCTGTCTATGGCAAGTATGATGCTAAGGTATTCTGCACCATGGGATTCAATGAATGGTTGAAAAACTGATGTGGATCTCAGGGTTTGGCTTCACTGGGGATGGAGGAGCCACCTGGATGGATGCAGGCCAATACTGGTATGATGGACTGCATCTGTCCGGGGTGGGGACCAAGATCCTAGGTGATAGGTTTAAATGCTTAATTGGCAAGCATTTAAACTAGCCAAGGGGGAAGACACTGAAAAGAAGCAGGGATAATCCCAGCCTCCCCCACAAAACACAGTAGTTAGAGAGGTAAACACAAAGGTACAGAAGTCAGTAGGGAGCAGGACAGGGGTAAATGTAGAAAAAGGCAGTAAGGACAGGGATGAGGCTAAAAGGGGTAAGGCTATCAAAAATGGAAGGCAATGAGCACCAATGCCTACAGTCTGTGTAACAAGATCCCTGAGCTAGTGGCCTTGATGGAAGAGGGATGCCTGGATATTGTGGCAGTCACTGAAACAAGGTACATAGAGAACCATGACTAGGATGTCAACATACCAGGATACACAATCTATAGGAGGGACAGGGTGGGTAAAAGAGGAGGAGTAGTAGCTCTCTGTATAAGGGAAGGGATTAAAGCAACAGAACTAAAGAATAAACAGGGAGTTGATGAGTCACTATGGTCACCCTGGAGACAGGAAATGGCAGCACAATCTGCATGGGGGTTGTGTACAGACCCCCATCTCAGAGGGAGGAATGGACAAAGAAATGATAGAAGGCATCCTTAAAAAGGCAGAAAAAGGGGACATATTGTTGATAGGGGCCTGAATATGCCAGTTGTTAACTGGAGTACTTTTGCTGTGGGCACATCCAAGAGCAGGGTCATTCTTGATGCCCTACAGGGGGCATGCCTCAGACAGCTAGTGTTGGAACCCACTCAGGAGGAAGCAATCTTAGATCTGGTACTCTCAAATGGGGAAGAAGAAAGGATCTCAGATTTAGAAGTGGGCAGCCATTGGGAAACAAGTGACCACCAAGCAATGTGGTTCACAATAAACACAGCCGTAGAGTCAAGCCATACAAAAACAAGAGTATTGGACTTTAGGAGGGCTGACTTTGGGAAAATGAGAGAGTGCCTGATAAAAGCACTAGCAAATGGGCAAGAAGGTGGGGTGGAGGAACCATGGGGAATAATCAAAACAGCCATCACCGAGGCAACAATCCTTTGTGTGAAACAAATCAACAAAACAAAATGAAGGAAAACAACACTATGGTTCTCAAAAGAGGTGGAAGAGAAGGTTAAGGAGAAAAGGATAGCATTCAGGAAATATAAGGAAACACAGAAGGAGCAGGACAGATAACTTTATCAGTTAAAGCAGAAGGAGGCAGGGAAAGCAGTCAGAATAACAAAGGCACAAACTGAGGAAAAGATAGCCAACTCTGTTAAGAAGGAGGATAAAACCTTTTATAGGTACATTAGGGAGCAAAGAAAGACCAAGGGAGGGATACAGAGACTTAATAAAGGGAAGGGAATGTAGGCAGAGGGTGACAGCGAAAAAGCAGGGATACTGAATGAATATTTCTGCTCAGTATTCACAATGGAAGAGGAGGGACAGGTACCTAAATCAAACAAGAGAAACACTCTGAATAGGGGGGTCGATACCAGTACATTCACGGAAGAAAGGGTTTTGAAAAAACTCTTGAAACTGAGGGTAGACAAAGCAATGGGACCTGATGGGATTCACCCCAGAATTATAAAAGAACTAAGGGTAGAACTAGTAACACCAGTGACTACTCTCTTTAACAAATCATGGGAAGATGGGGTGGTACCTGAGGACTGGAGAAGGGCAGATGTGATTCCTCTTCACAAAAGTGGGAGCAGGCAGAGGCAGAAAACTACAGACCAGTTAGATTGACCTCAGTGGTAGGGAAAATGATGGAATCACTTCTGAAGGAAAGAATTGTTGAGTACCTAGAGGCCAGTGGGGCACAGGAACCAAGGCAGCATGGTTTCACAGCAGGAAGGTCATGTCAGATGAACCTAATAGATTTCTTTGACTGGGTGACCAAAGTAGTATACCAGGGAGGGGCTGTGGATATGGTCTACCTAGATTTTAGCAAGGCATTTGACACAGTCTCACAGAAGATTAATATACAAGTTAGCCAGCCTTGGAGGGGGTCCCAAGTTGGTAGCCTGGTTAAAAAACTGGCTGGACAACAGGACGCAATGTGTAATAGTAAACAGAGTCCACAGTGAAGAAAGGAGGGTAACTAGCGGGGTACTGCAGGGTTCAGTACTAGGACCGGTCCTCTTTAATGTCTTTATAGGTGACATTGGAGAGCACCTGGAAAGAAAAGTATGTCTTTTTGTAGAAGACACAAAGATCTGCAACAAGGTTGATACACAGGGTGGGGTGGAAAGAATGAAAAGGGACTTGGCAAGGTTGGAGGAATGGTCAAATGTATGGCAGCTCAGATTCAATGCAAAGTTGTGCAAGGTAATGCATCTGGGAAACAAAAACCCAGGGGAAGAGTACAGAATTGGGGGTGAGATAATAGCAACAAAAATTGAAAAAGACCCAGGAGTAATTATATCAGATGACCTAAGGATGGAAAGCAAAGTGAGAAAGCAGTATAAGGGCTGGGGGGATACTGGGATTCATAGGGAGAGGCAACAACAGTAGAAAGCAGGAAGTTGTTATCTCTCTGTACAGACAGTTGGTGGAACCCCATCTAGAGTACTGAGTGCAATTCTGGAGACCCCATCTCTGCAAAGACATAGACAGAGTGGAGGCTGTTCAGAGGAGGGCAACCAAAATGGTGCAGGGTCTGCACTAGGAGACATGCAAGGAGAGACTAAAGCAGCTTAATATGTATACCCGTGAGGGAAGGAGGGAGAAGGGGGACATGATAGAAATTTTCAAGTATCTCAAGGGAATTAAAGTACAAGAGGGTAATATCTTGCAGAACAAGAGATGTGCAAGAACAAGGGGGCACCATTTGAAGATAGAGGTGGGGACGGCTCAGAGGTAATGTTAGAAAGTATTTTTTTTACAGAGAGGGCTGTGGATGCATGGAACAGCCTTCTTGAGAAGGTTGTGGAGTCAGGAACAGTGGGAGAATTCAAGAATGCATGGGACAGACATAAGGCAACTCTAGTGGGGGGTAGGATGAAGTAAGTTGTTGATTAACTAGAATCTGCAGCTTATCCATCAGCTAGGGAAATGGGCAGACTGGGTGGGCCAGGTGGTACTTATCTGCCATCAGATTCTATGTTTCTAGTCTAGTGGTCCCTCCCCATCCCTGATGTCTGATCCCATCCCCATGTAAAACAAGAAATTACCTGATAGTCTAGTAGTCCCCCTCCTTCCTTACTCCCTGCCCTCAAACAAGCATTTTTCCTGGTGGTTTAGTGACCCTCCACCCCCCACCTGTTAGGTAAGCACCCACCACCCCACTCGCCACCTACATCTTGAGTTGCGCTCTGCATCCAGCACATCCCTCCTCTCACCTCCATAGCAAGCTGCACAATGCACTATGAATGAGTTCCAATGCAGAATTTGCTATGAATGAGTGGCTCTGCAAAAATATATTAGGCTCCCTGTGACACTGTATGACCCTGTCTGTGAAAATACAGTAACTCCTGCTAAAATAAAAGTATTTTTATGCAGAACATCTAACTTTTCCCATAGGAAATTATGAGAAATATTGAAATGTAATACCTTTGCAACAGATTATTATTTTGTCACCAGACCTTCAAAAGGCACATATGTGAGGCAACGGCTTTCTACCCTGAAAAGTTTAGACTACAACCTAAAATAGTTTCTAAAATACAGGTGGACAATGAAACATCAAAAAGCACATACATTTAGGGACTTTATACACTCTGTATCTCAGACACCACACAACAGATTCACACAAAATTTGCCAGGTCATCAGGACTGCTCTAGAGATTAGGCATACAAAATTTCATGTCAATCTATTGAACAATTGCAAAGTTATTAATGTTCAAAAAAATTGGCTTTAACATAGAAGTGATTCATCAACCCTAACTATACTGGCACTACTGTGCCATAGATAGATAGATAGATAGATAGATAGATAGATAGATAGATAGATAGATAGATAGATAGATACAGGGGGTCTGATTCTAGAAGGCTTATGCCAGGTGTAGTGTGGCTTGCACCAAAACAAATGGCGCAAGACACAAGATATGCCAGCAGTTGTGACATGCAGTATTCTACAACAGGCACGTATGACATAGTGGAACACCCTACACAAAAGGCCCCTTAAGCTGCACTTGTGACACACCCCCAAATACTCATAAGCATCGTGCGAGATGTGCCAAACAAAGCAGGTGATAGTGCAGGAATGGTATTCTAGAAGGCAGGGAAAAACAACATACGCCAAGAGCAAGGTGCGGACATTACACCAGGTGTGAGCAGGCGTAACTCAGCACCATATATGAGGCAACCAAGGAGCTACACCGGGGTAACACACTGTGTAGCAAGCAGAGGACAAGAAAGAGCAAGAGAGGAATGGCAGCCCAATCGTCTTACTGGGCATACTTCTGGCAGCAGAAAAGCTACATCTGTGGCACAGGGTGAGTGAGGGCAGGAACCAGAGGAACAGGCAGCCAAAACAGCAGCCAAGAAGGGCCAAGCACATAGTACCATGGATATATAGGCCCAGAAAGTCATACCTGGACCACACTGAGGAGCAATGTATTGCATGCTACTGCCTGCCAAGTGCAGTCATAGCTGAGCTCTGTGAAGATGTCAGGGAAGAGCTCCAGAGCACCACCCATAGGGGGTACCCTGTCCCCATGGAGGTAAAGATCACTGCAGCACTCTGCTGCCTAGCCTCAGGGACCTTTCAGACCTCCACAGGTGAAACAGTGGGCAACTCGCAGCCTGCCATGTCATGATGTTTGAGGCAGTTTGTGGATGCGATGCTGCAGCGGGTGGACACATACATCCAGTTCCTATGAGATGAGCAGCAGCAACGGATCATCAAGCAGGCATTCTATGACATGGCACAGTTCCAGCATGTGTGAGGTGCAGTAGACTGCACACATGTACCCATCAGGGCACCACAAGGGCAGGCAGACGTCTACATGAACAGGAAGGGGATACACACAATAAACATTCAGGTTGTGTGTAATGCCCAGTGCCGGATCATGGATGTCATGGCACAGTACCCTGGTTCCTGCCACAACTCATACATACTACGGAACTGTGGGCTGCATGAGGCATGGGAGGCAGAACACATCAGAAGAGGTTGGTGCATTAGTAGGTACAACTGGCACACGGGGTCACACAACTGCACAGGCATGGCAGACACCCACAGCAGAGCACTTACAATGTACCCATACCCCCAGCAAGTGACCGTGGATATTCACAGCTGCCATGGGTTATGACACCCCTCTGCAACCCACACACAGCCTCAGAGCACAGATACAATGATGCACAAACAGCGACAAGGGCTGTGATGGAATGCACCTTTGGCATCCTGAAGGCATGATTCAGGTGCCAGGACCAGCCGGAGATGTTCTGCAAGATGTTCCTCACATGCTGCATCCTGCACAATCTTGCACTGAGGAACAATATACCATTGCCAGACATGGAGGATGTGGACTATGACATGGATGGACACCAGCAGGACAGGCCCATGAGACAGCCGCAGGCACAAGCCGCACTGTGCCATGCAGGACAATGTGCCAGATGGGCCCTGATCAACCGTAACTTTGCAGAAGGCCAGTAACACCATGCAAAGTGCACCTGCAGCAATAGGGAGACAACTCAGTGGGGGAGGACCAACACATAGAGATGCTGCCCGGTACTGAATACATTTGAGGGTGACACTGTACACATCTGCCAGTGCCCCAACCCTGTGCCCACCGGCTGGTGGACAGACCACCCAACCAGGACCTGTGGGCACTGACACATGGCACATCCAGACCACATAGCCTGACCACCCTGTGTAGTGTGGGCCAGAACAAAGTGGACCAATGCACACATGTGACAGAGGGGCCTATGTCAGATACCCTGCCAGCACTGTAGAAGTGAGATGAACACACCAATAAAGGCTGCCAAGAGCACACACAGTCAACAGTGCATTTGTGGGTGGGAAATTACACACATGCATGGAACCCACTGACAGGTCTGGCAAAACACTATGTAAGTGCATCAGAAATGTACACACAGTGCAGCCTGTAATGTACACGTATCTGCGGCATAATGATATCACACACAAAATGCACGTCACAACTGTGTTATGCGTACAGTGTATATGAGGCTCTGGCCTACATGTGTAGCACATGCCTTACATGTGGCAGTCACATGAGGTCAAATAATACCGACACTACAGGCCTGCAGAGGTACAGGGGAGCCTGCACACAGCAGACAGTGGCCACAGACCTACTGGAAACAGCCTGCAGGTATGTAAGAGACTGCACAATGTCCACATTAAGTGGCAGGGTACACAACTACAGTGCAGCTGAGACTGTACAGCTGATTAACCTAGTGCAGCGGTGGCACATCACACTGCTACCACCAGGGTGCAGGGCCCACACACCTAAGGAGAGGGACAGGGTGTGGAGGGCCATCAGCTCACGCCTGCAGGAGAAATCAGGTGTGAGGAGGACCATCAGGCAGTTCAAACACCAATGGCAGGACCTCTACAGGAGGGACAGGCCTATCCTGGTGGGTCTCATGGACATGGCAGCCAGGCGTGATGCTGAGATGAGAGGTGGAGATACACCAAGGAAAGATGAGTAATGCTCCCTGTCCATACAATGTCACCCAACAAGGTTGAACATCCACGAGTGTATGACAGTCACACTGACCTGTGTCTCTCTCTCACAGTACAGGATGGAGTGGTAACAGATATGGGCCAGCAGGAGAACAGCACAGACACCACCACCACTGAGGTAAGTATTGCCCACGTGCACTGGTGGACATGTGTGCAGCATGCCACAGGGGCACGTTGCCAGCATATGTAACTTCACAGAGTGACCTCTGCTGTGTTAGACTAATAGGTGTCATGTTCCCCTGTCACAGCTAGGCGACTGGTGGTACCAGCATGCTAGAGGGTCCTACTCCAGGCCATGACAGAGCAGAAGCACCAGGACACCATTGCTTACAGGGCAAGGATAAGGCAGATGTGGAGGAGGATGGCATGCCCACTACCTCCAGAAACATCCAATGAGAATGAAGATGATGAGCATCAGGTGCTGGATGACACAGCAGAGGCAGTGCCCATGGCAGTGTTGCCTGCAGTGGCAGTGGATGCACCCGAGGCAGAAGAGGCCATGTTGGTCAAGACAGGTGGCACAGACACTGGTGTGGCAGCCATGGATGGTGGCGCAGCCAACACAGGGAATCACAATGGCACCAGTCTGCAGGATGTGGCCACAGTACATGATCCATGCCTGGTGACAGACAGACAGGGGCAGGAGGATGGTGCAGGGGTGTGTGCTGTGGAGATGCCTGAGTCAGGGCCCAGTGCTGTGGACAGGCAGCACAGTGGTGAGGATGTGGGCGTGGCTGTGGAAGCAGCTATGGGGGATGCGGGCCAGCGACCACAGGGAAAATCGGCCATGGACACGGACAGGAGACTGGAAGACGTTGTTGGGACCATAATGGCTGATGTTGGCTGGCTACATGGCTCACTTGACACCCTTCTCCCCACTCTATGGCAACAGTAGTGGCCACCGCAGTATGCAGTGCACATGAGGGCTGGGCAGGGCAGTGGACCTGATGTGTAGGGTGGTTGTCCATGTGCACTATATTGTATGCTGCTGTATGGGCTGGAAGTTAAATCATACTGGGCAGGTAGTTGCATGTAGGGCACCATGACTGTTGTTGGGACACTCTGTGGCACTGCACAGTGCCGTTATAGAGAAGAGTGTTACTCATTTGTTCATGTTTCTGTTGCTGTTTGATAATAAACCATTACCATTTACATGTTACACTGCTGGTGTTGCATATTTCTTACTGGGCCTCACAAGCACCCCTACATGTGTCCCTGACATTGTCCACATGTGGCCGCATGCATGCAGTCAGCCGTGCTAGTATATGTTTAGCTATGACCCATGTATGATGACTGTGTGGCAGCTGGCCACTACACAGCCATTGCTGTATCACAGATGTACAGTGCAGCATGCCATGGTGCACAGCCAGGGATGTACTGTGGTGTGCTCTGTACCCCTGCCCTGTGAACACACGTTGGGTACACCATTGCCCATTGGCCTGCATGTCAGAACCTCACCTGCCTTCGTCCATTGACCAGCTGGTGGTACCATTGGCACAGTGTCATGGGGTTGCACTCCACATGCCACCCACAGAGGTGTGCCTCCCAGTGCTGCATACCTGTCATGGTACCACTGTGATTCCATATCGGTGGCCATGGCTGGTGTGTGGTGCCTGGTGGTATCAGCAGCATAGCGGGGTGGTGACACTGTGTGCCACATGACAGAGGCCAATCTGTAGCACCTGCTGACCATCGGCTACAGTATGCATGTACAACGGTGTGGGGCCTAGACAGGTGCTTACCCTGCTTGCAGCCGGGTGTTGCAGGCAGGCCATGGGTACGTTGCAGTATAGATTTGGTGTGCAGCACTGCACTTGGGGTGGGCATGTCAATATGTACAGCATCATGCAGTGGCCATTACAGTGCTGATGACCATGGCTGCTGTGCAGCATCCCATATGGTGTGCTGTGTGTGTGTGTGTGTGTGTGTGTGTGTGTGTGTGTGTGTGTGTGTAAGAGCTGGCAAAGGCACATGCTGTGGTGTTGGTGTGTGGTGCAGGGCATGGTGTGTGCAGCCATGCAAACAATGACACATGCAATCATGTGTCCCGTGCAGTAGCCGGCATGTCAGCAGTGTGCATGGCAGCACACACTGACAAGGGCAGATGTTCACAGATGCCAGTCACACACATCACACACACTGGCCATGTTCCCCACCAGTGTAGGTCCTGTCTACCATCCGTTAGGTGTTCACACGCACAGACACATAGCATTCACAGCACACACTGAGACAGACAACGGTGTGTTGGTGCCCATGCTTTACTAATGCACTGTGTATTTCACCCTACATACATATAAACCACCCAATCAGTGTCCAGTGCATTCCATGCTTCTGCACATGCCAGTCTTCATCACAATGTGCCCACATCCACATACAGTGCTGTGCCAGTGTCCCTGTTTGCAGTCCCATATGTGTGCCCACAGTATGACGTTCATGTCCAATGGTGTGCAACCCTGCACACTGTCCAAGGTCTGTCAGGGAGCAGTGGTGGGTCACACTGTTGTGCATTGTCCCCATATCAGTCATGTGCCACTGCCATCCTCTGTGCCAGATTTCTGGCTGCAGATGTTGCTATTGCTGTCCGGTGTTGCAGGTGTTGGTTGTGCCTGTTGTACCCTTGAACTATGCCTGGGCCCCACATCAGTTGGCTCCTGTGGCACACCATGCCATGTTCCTGTAGTGGGGGAACCTCCTGTTGTGCTTCTTGACCTCCTCCCACACCTTCTGGGTGGGTCTTCAGTCCTTGGTTGTTGCTGGGCTGTCTCCTGAGGTTCCACATGCTGGTTGGTTGTGGCTACCTGTGTGGTGGTCGCTGGTGCATTGGCTGTGGTGGGTACGTTGGTGGTCTGTGACTGTTCCACTGTGTGTAGCTGTGTATCTGCACTGTGGCCCCTTTGGTCATCTGTGCCTTGCTGTAGCACGTGGTGCCCTTGCTGGATGATGCCCATCTGTATGTCTGCAGGCACTGTCTGTGTGGCCACAGCCATAATGCTGCTGGGGGGTCCAGCCCTTGGCTGTGCTGTGTGCTGCATGGTCACCATTTGTAGTGGGTGTGTTGCAGCGTCTTGCTGTCTGGCCAGCAGGGTGGTTGCCATGGCATGCAGGGCAGTTATCATGGCCTCTGAGTAATGTTGTTGCAGCACTATGTATCACTCTACAGCAGCGGTGCACCCCAGGTGTGCCTCCATCTGCAGCTGTGCCTGGTGCACTAGGCCATCCAGGGCCAATGCAATGTCTGCCAGGCCTGTGGTGCTGTCGTGTCTCTGCCTATACGGCACTGCGGATCCCAGACATCTGTCCCTCCATCCGGTTGTGATGCTCCTCCATGCTGTTCTGCAGGAGTCCAAGTTCCACTGTCAGCTCAGCCTGTTTCAGTACTACTGTCTCGCAGTAGTCACCGAGATATTGTGGTGTGCTGTCATCCCGCAGCTCTGTCCATCTTCCATCATTGGGTTGGTCCAGTGGTGGGGGGCTCTCCTGGTTGGTGCTATGTTCATGGAAGCTTGGTGTGCACATTGTGACCTTGGTGCCATGCTGCAATCATTCCTTGGAAACTATGGCATCTGTTGTGCCGCCATCACCTGTGCTCCCTTGGCTATCCACCTGTGTGTTCTTCTGTTCATCTATGGACTCCCCCTGCCCATGTGCTGTATCGCTCTCCTGGTCCTCCACACCACTCAGAATGACATCCATGGCTGATGCTGCATCCTCCTCTGTGTCACTAGGTCCCTCCGGGGTGGCGGGTGATGAGGTGCTGCTGGTGTCACTGGCACTGTCCTCCTGGTTTGTGTCCTCCTCCTGAAGTTCCTGTTGTGAGCCTGTTGCTGTCAGATCCATAAAGAAAAATACTGTAATTATTGTAGATCTTTTCAGAACAGTGGATCTGGCTTGTATCACTGAGACCTGGCTGGATGAAAATGCTGGCCCCATATTGGAGGTTGATATTCCGTCCGGGTACTCGGTGATACACCGCTCGAGATTGGACCATAGGGGGGTGGGGGTCACGGTCTGTTTCAAGACAGAATTGGGACTCACAAGTGTACTAGTTTAGGAGGATGGGTCATTTGAGTGTACCATAGCAGCAGGTGTAGGCTGTAGGATAGCCTTCATCTTCAATTCACCCAGAGATGAGAAGCAATTCCTCCAGGAAGTAGCAGACTTCGTCATCGATATGGCGTTTTAGTCACCCAGGCTGAAGGTCCTGGGTGACTTCAACACCTGGATCGATGACACACTCTCGCAATTTGGACAGCACTTTCTCCAGTTGATGACATCACTGGGCCTTACACAGATAGTTACCACTGCTACTCATAAACATGGTCACTCTCTTGACCTAGTTTTCCTCCTGGGGGTTGAAGCCTCCAATTTGGTGGTGGAACCTGTCAGATGGTCTGACCACTACACCGTGGGTTTCAATTTTTCCTCCCCCCTTCGTAGACCCACCCCTGTGGAGATGGTCAGATACTACGCTTTATGGGATGTGAGCCCTGAAAGCCTAGCAGTGGTACTTGACCTATCGGAGTTTTCTATGGCTAGCGGGAATCCAGAAGCCTTGGTACTGGCCTATAATAAGGTCATCACCACATGCCTGGATTCTATTGCTCCCATACGTGTTCACCATCTCTCTCTTCACCCACAGTCCCCCTGGTTTAATGGGACTCTGAGGGAGTTGAGATGAGAAGGACAAAGGTTAGAGCATTGTTGGTGGAAATCTGCCCTGGAGGTTGACCACCTTAGATTGTTAGAACATAACCAAGTATACCAATCAACAATCACCCATAAGAAGGCAGAGTTCCTGTCTGGGGAGATAAGTGCCACTCAGAACCAGCCAGCTCAGTTCTTTTGAACAGTGGAGAGGCAGTGCAACCCAGTCTGTCTTCAGTCTTGAAGAGCCTTTTTGCAGTTGGATTGCGATGAACTTACTCAGTTCTTTGCAGATAAGGTGGCCGATATCAGGGCGGAGATCTGATCTTTGTGCTCTAGGGGGGATGCTGTTGGTCGGTGCTTGATCACTGTCACTCAGTTTTCCTGGAATACCTTTGACTGGCTAGAGTTCGTGGATGTCATGCTGATTGTCCAGGGTATGCACCCTACTTGCTGTAGTTTGGATCCAGTCCCAACTTCCCTTATTATGGGTTATTGTAATATATTTGGCCCTATCCTGGCACAGATAGTCTGGTGGTCCCTTGACTTGGGTGAGTTTCCTAGCTCCCTGAAGGAAGCGGTGGTGACACCCCTTCTGAAGAAAGCTTCATTGGACCCAGACTCTCTTGCTAACTATAGAACATTCTCAAACCTTCTCTTTGTGGAGAAGGTTATCGAGAAAGTAGTGACTGTACAGCTGAAGAACCACTTGACCATCCATAACATCTACAAACCTCTCCAATTCAGTTTTTGTAGGAGGCACAGTACTGAGACTGCTTTGTTTCAAGTGCTCAATAATCTCCTGATGGCGAGAGATCGGAGAAGCCATTCTATTCTGGTGCTCCTTGATCTCTCCTCAGCCTTTGACACCTTGACCATGGGGTGCTGCTTCAGCACCTGAGGTTCATTTCTGGTCTAACTGGTAGTTCTCAGATGGTTTAATTCCTTCCTCACTGGCAGAACTCAGAGGGTGGTATCTGGGATTTATTCTTCCTACCTTCTCTCTCTGTCATGTGGGGTCCCTCAGGGCTCAGTTCTGTCCCCCATGTTGTTCGCGGTGAATTTGCTGCCCCTCAGAGACATTGTAAGATGTTATGGGCTGAGGTTTCACTGCTATGCTGATGATACCCAGCTCTATCTGTCTTTTGCACCTGACCAAGATAGTGCACTCTTGGGGTTCAATAACTGCCTCACTGAAATCCATGATTGCATGAATTCTAGCTGGCTAAAGTTGAACTTGGGAAAGACAAAAGGGATGGTCACCAAATAGGTGGGTCAGGCGCTGGTCAGCCCATGGGGCATTTTCCTGGCCTTTCCCCCAATTGGGTGCAAGACCTAGGGGTGATGCTTGACGATGGACTGACTCTGTGGGTTCAGGTGTCAGCAGTCATCAAGTCATTTTTTTACCATCTAAGGAACATTGATAGGATCAAGCACCTTGTTCCATCCAGTGACCTTTCCATGCTGATCCACGCCTTTGTGACCTTGTGCCTCGACTACTGCAACTTCCTTTACTTAGGGCTACCGGGGTTTGGTATCCATCACTTGCAGCTAGTGCAGAACACTGCAGCCTGACTGTTAACAGGAACCTCTTGGTCGTGTCATATTACTCTGGTGCTGCGTGAACTGCACTGGCTGCCAATTGAGTGGTGTATCACTTTCAAAGTCAGATAACTGTCATATAAAGACCTACACAGATTTGGCCTGGACTATCTAAAAGAGCTTCTGTCCCCCTACTACCCAGAGTGATGGCTCCACTCAGCTGATGAGGGGTTGAAATCTTCAAGGGCCCGTGCTATTATGTAAGTGGCCCCAGCCCTTTGGAATTCTCTACCCTGTCAGCTGCGGGAGAGAGTGACCCTTGGGGGCTTCAAACGGGCACTAAAAACATATTTATGGGGCCAAGCTTTTATCGTTTAATTACACATAATAATTGATTTTATTGATTATCTTTTAACTTGTTTTATGTTACTATTTTAGCCATTTTTTGTAAAGCGCTTTGGTAATTTGAAAGGCACTTAATCAAATAAAGAATATTATTATTATTTGGACTGTGATACCTGTGGGGAGTGTGTAGGCTGATGATTAGCTGTTTTGTGGGTGGTTCTGTGTGGGCATGTGCATACATGCATGTATGTCCATGCCCGCATTCATGCGTTATTCCCCCCTCTGCTTATCTCTGGCATGCTGCATCCTGTAGGTGTCCAGGCTGCTGTCCCTGCTAATGCTGCTGTCTTCCAGGATTATGACTACCATCTTCTCTGTGGCTGACAGGGGCTGTATCTTTGCTGGTCCTCCTTCAGTGCCCTGGGCAGACCGTTGATTGTGTGCCAGCTTCTGCTTTACCACCCTCTTCACATCACTATACTTTTTCTGCAGATCACGAACTGTCTGCCTCTGTGAGACCATTGTGTTTACTTTTCTGGCCAGCTTTTCCCAGGCACACTTTCTTTTGTCCCTTGTTGCCTTTTTCTCACCCCTGCTGAGCAGTAGGAATGCCTTGGCATGCACCCCTTCTATGAGGATGTTGGTTTACTAATGGGAGAAGTTGTTTTTTCTTTTCTGCGCCTTTGTGGCTATTTGCACCATTTTCCGACCTCCTCTATGCGCTGCCTGCTCCGCCACCATGTTCGCTCTGCTCCGGCCACTGTTTCTGTGACTTGCACACCCTTTAATGTTGCATGTCATAGCTGTGACATTGTGTTCTGTGACATGTCATAACTGCTCTCTTTTATAGAATATGGCGTATTCACTTTGTCATACTTGCAGTGGCGTATACTATGCATTTACATAACTTACACATGTCGCATCTGTGTCTTCTAGAATCTGGCACAGGGTCTTCTCTTGGCACTGTATAGCAGGACTGGCCTATATTACTTTTCCACCCACCGTCCCACCCAGGTCAAGCTCTACTTATATATGCTTGGGTAAATTGGATGCAGGTGGACCCTGGGTGAGGAGTAAGGAAGCAGATAAACATATGGGAATTCACTTTCTTTAGGGCACCATTATCAGTCTTGAGTCTGCCTCAATGTGAATATGAATTTGTAATGAATCTGTGAAAGTGTTAATCAGCAGGCTTATTGTAGGAGGCAATATCAGTAGGTTAGGCTTATTGTAGGAGGCAATATCTGGTTTTAAATACCTTAAGGCAACAGCTTAAATGTAAAAATAAATTTGTAATGAGAATGTGAAACAGTGTCAATCAGCAGGCTTATTGTAGTAAGTGATATCAGAAGGATAGGTTATTATTTTAAATATCTGAAGGGGAAAAGTGATTTTACTAGAGGCTTAGAGGAGGAAGGATTTTTTTTTTAAAACATCTCAAGGGAACAACAGGTTTTCTTCTATGTTAAGGGTGTAAAATTGAGTTACCTGTTACATAGAACTACTGGAGTAATCTGCACTAATCTCACAAGTAGGATGTGGGAGACTGGATGCAGGCAAAGACAGAGGTGGATATTGCTGGGGGTTGGAGGACAGGTAGAGGGGACAGGAAAGAAGGGGAAGAGTGGTTGGCTGCAATGGGTGTGGGGCAGCAGTGTTCCTAAACACATTATGCAAGACTGGCGGGTGCCCAATAATCAGGTAGTTGGGTCATCTCAGGGAGGAAATAAACTGGTTGAGGTGGGAGCTGGGGAGAGAGATGCAGGGAAGCATTAAGGACCAGTGGTGGAGGGGAGGCACTAGTGCAGGCTGGGGTAGAGATTGTAGCAGAATGGAAAATGGGGTAAAGTCAAAGAGAGGGGAGAACGGGCCTAATGGAAGCAGAAGTGTATATCAGGTAGTGGAGGATATACGGACAGTGTCAGGCATAGGCACAAGACAAGGAAAGAACTGGGGAAAGCTCATGGGGAAGTGCTGCAAAGGGGGGTAGAGGGTCGAACAGACTCTTACCATTAGCAGTTATGGAAGTGGAGGACCAAAAGGGGAAGTGGGATCTTCGGGATCAAGCAAAAAATGGGGTACGGCAGGAGCACAGCAGGCAGATGAGGGGAGGGAAAGAGGGGGGGATAAAAGGTTGAGCCAGTATGCTTGCCAAAGTGGTCAGGGAATGGAGATCAGGCAGTGATGAGGATGGGAGACAGGATAGCTCTATGGCAGGGGTGGTGGAAGAGTTAAAGGGAATGGCACGAGGGAGATCACAGGCCAAAAAAAGTAATGTTGGTCAATGAAGGGAACAGACTAGTGGGTATTAGTAGACAGAAAGGCCTTGTACCATGAGGAGAAGAAAAGTGTTGCTCTTTGAGGACTCAATTATAAAGAGCATAGAATGGACAAAGTGATGGGACCCCAACAAAAGGAGGGTTGATGTTCCTGGGATGGAGGCAGGCAGGACGGGGTTTAATCTCATGCTCAAGGCAAGAAGGGTTGAGGGAAACCACATATAATAATACATCTAGGGACAAATGATTTAGTGGAGAATGAGGTGAAGAGATTCAGAAAAGGCTAAGGGAGCTGAAGGAATGCAAAAAATTAGTAGCAAGGTCCACAACCTTGTTGGAGGTTCTCCCAGTCCCCTGCACCAGCATGAGGAGGACGAACAGGATTAGTGAGTTTAATGTATGGATAAGGGACTGGTCTAAGGAAGAGGGGTTTACATGTCTAAGGGGGATGGGGGAGCATGTGGCTGGATGAAGGCCTGTATGCCAAGGATACACTGCACCTGAACGAGGAGGGTTCCAAGGTCCTTAGGGAAAAAATAAAGGGGTACGTGATAGAGGTCCTGCAGTTAAACCTCAAGGGAGGGAGTATGAATCTTGAAAGACTGGAAGGAGGGATAAGGGGTATGAAGTCCTAGCTGCACTCCCCCTCAGAAAGGAGAAAGTAATTTGGCTGATGGCTTGTTGGGGAGGGTCTCACCGATGGAGAACTATGTGTGCAAATACACAGAGCTTGGGTAATAAAATCCCTGATATAGAAGCAGCCATTAGAGAGGGAAGGTTGGACTTAGTGGCCATAATGGAAACCTGGTGCAAGGGACACCAGGGCTGGAACTTGGTCATCCCAGGGTTTACCATGTTCAGGTGGGACAGGGTCGAGAAAAGTGGGGTGAGGTGGGGTGACACTCTATGCGAAGGACTCCATAAAGGCTACTAAGGTCCTGGAGGGGACAAATGGATACTGTGGGTTAATTTAGAAAAGGGGAAGGAGATAGTTCTGAGACTGGGGGTAATATACAGGCCCCGATACAGAGTGAGGAGATGGACATCGACCTACTGCAGGACATACATATGATGGCAAGAAAGGGTGAGTTGCTGCTGTTGGAGGATTGCAACCTGCCAGACATGGACTGGGATCTCCTAGCAGTGGCAACCCTAGAAGAAGGGACTTCCAGAACTCACTTCTGGGAACAGGCCTCAGTTAACTGGTGGAACTAACTACAGTAGGTGGGAGGCTGTACTAGATCTAGTCCCTCACAAATGGGGACAGTATTGATAAGGTGGAAGTGACAGAACTCCTGGGAACCAGTGATCATAGAGCAGTGGTTTTCAAGATAAAAAAACAAATTGGAGAACTGCCATACAAGAGCAAGGGTCCTGGATTTCCATGGAGCTGACTTCAGAAAGATGAGTCAGATCCTGAGGGACACCCTAGCTAGGATGGGAGAACATAGGGGTGGAAGAGAAATGGAGAAGGATAAGGGACACTATTGAAATGGTTACTATGCTGGAAGTTAGACAAGTCAAGAAAAGTAGGAAGCGAAGGAGACCTATATGGTTTATGAGGAAAGTAGAGGAAAAGGTGATGGCAAAGAAAAGAGCCTCCTTGAAATTCAAAAAGACCCAGAGGGAGGAGGACAGGCATCAATACCAGACTTTACAGAAGGAGGTGGGAAAAGCAGTGAGAAAGTCAAAGTCTCTGACAGACCCTTACGAAAATGGAATATATTTCAATGTATTGAAAAATATGAGTTAATGTATGTCAATACACTGAGAAATGCATTGTTCCAATGTAATATATTATATAATACTTTATTAAATATATTTTAAATATACTGACATAATATATTACTAACTCACAGTATGCAAAAATATATGTCAATATATTGAGAAATACATTGCCGCAACAAAATTTTTATATATTTTTTTTTTATTCATTTGAGTTCTCGGATTACAACATTTAAGCTACAAGCTCATTTACAAAGGTACCACATCATGGAATAAGTGATGAACAACAACAGGAACACATATAATTATTGATACAACAACAGCTGAAATAGTAGAGCAGACAATCTACATGATACTGGCATGAGATAAAATGTTGAGGCTAGACAAGGTTCTAACATAGATTTTGAGGAGAAGAGAAAGAGCAGAAGGTGGCCCCGAGGTACTGGGATAATGAGCGAGGAGGGGGAGACAGATGTAGATGAGAGCTAGCAGCAACCTTAGGCTCAGGGTCACATTGTCAGGAGGGGGTTAAGTAGCAGATTGGGCAGTTTAATAGGTGCAAGTTTGGGGGGTAGCCAGCATAGGTTTACTGGAGGAGTTGGCCAGGGGGTAGCAGTGGCAAGATGCTTGACTAGACAAGTGGGTCTTGAGTGCGGACTTGAACGAGCCAATTGTACTGATGGAGGCTAGTTCAGGCAGGAGCGAGGATAACCATAGTGGAGCTCAGTATTCAAAGGATTGCTGGTCTTGTGAGGTGAGCTGGAATGGGACCTTAATGGCAAGATTGTTAGATGCCCTTGTAGTCCTTACTGGTGCAGCCTGATGTATTAGTGAGCTGGGTCCAGGGGGCAGTAGGCCCAGAACTGCTTTTTTGCCACCAGGCAGGTTTGATAGCAGGTCCTGGTATTCAGATTTAACCAGCCCGTTTGCTGGTAGATGTTGGAGGTATGAGTTTGACACTGGGCTCCTAGTGCAAGTCTGCAGTCTTTATTAAATGTAGTGGTGAGCCGCTTGAGGGTACTGTCAGTGGCCGCGCTGTAGACGGCAAGACCATAATCAATAGTTGTAAAGATGGAGCTGGTGATGGTGAGCTGGATGACTTTATCAGTGAGTGAGCTTTGGTGTTTATAAAGTAGGCTGAGCTTCCTATTGGTTGTAGTGGCAACGTGGTCGACGCGCAAGGTGTAGGAGAGTGAGCTGTCAAGGGTGAGTCCCAGGTACTTGAACTTGGGGACCATTTCTATGGTGATATTGTACTTGTTCTGGATATTTAAGGTGGATGACCTGTAGCGGCTTTGGGCTGGGGCAAACAGCATGGTCTTAGTCTTTTTGTGGTTGACTAGCAGCTTAGCTTTACTAAACAAGTCCTCCACATGACTGTAGTCCTCCTGAACTCACTGTTCAAGGGTGGTTGGGTCAGAGTGACTGGAATAGATTACCGCATCATCTGTGCAGAGTTGGATTTATTGCTGACAGGCTAGTGGGAGGCTGTTCAGAAAAAGGCTAAATAGTAGGGGGCTCAAAATGGACCCCTGGGGGATGCCTGTGGACACAGACTGGGGATCCTAGAGCATGTTGCCTATTTTTATCCATTGTACTTGTCCTGAGAAGTAGCTCCTGAACCAGCACAGTGAGTCAGTGGATAGTCCAGCTGCATCTAACTGGGTCAGGAAGAGGTCATGATTGACTGTGAAGGCCTTGTTGAGGTCAATAAATGCTGCCCCCACCAGATGCCCGGTCGAATGAGTTGTGTATGTACTGTAGCCTGTAAACTCCAGAAGTGCTGTAGTAGTAGTACTGTGGAGTTTCCAGAAGCTGTGCTGCTGCTGGCATTGTAGGTGGTATTTGTCGAGGTGCTCTACAAGCTGACTGTAGACTATCCACTCAAGGGCTTTTGAGATGGGGGGAGAATTGACATTGGGTGGTAGTATGAAATGTAATACACAGTGTATTTCAGCATGAACTAAAACCCTGCATTTGTAATTAAAGAAATTGCAAATGATCTTATTTATATTAAATATATTGAAAGATTATATTTTATTGCAAAAATAAAATACATTGTAATATACTGGAAATTATGTTAAGTATTTCAGTATACTGAATAGATGAAATACATAAACCAATATTTTTCAGAAACATGTAATCGTAAAGTATTTCTGCCTCATGTATTGCGCGAAACCATGTCAGTCTATTTAGTAGTACACTGTCTGACATATATTATTAGTATTATTCAAAATGTATACTGTATTCTTTGAATATGTTACATGTATTTTATATATGTTACATTTATGTGTAGACATGTTACATACATAGTGTATATATATATATATATATATATATATATACAACACATATTTCCTATACATATATAAAACATACATTTTTAAACATTACATATAATTTTATGCATATATACTGTGTATATATATATATATATATATTTACTACATGTATTTTATATATGTTGTATGTATACTGTATATGGTATACATGTTACATAGATTTATTATATGTTATATATATTTTAATATGTTTTATATATATATATATATATATATATATATATATATATATATCTAATATACATATATTTCATTTGTTACATACAGATAAGTCAGTCAAGATTTATTTATTGAATTGTTTCACCAGGAAAGGCACACTGAGCAAAACAATGCTTGTATCCTGTTATGACCTGGGGGGAGGGGTACAGAGGAGAGGATAACATGCAGGTTATCACTACGAGAACATTTAACATTACAGTTTATGCATTGGAGAGGAAAACGCACAGGTTTTCAAATAGGATACATATAACATAATATTTGTTACATTACATTAATGTATGCACTTAATAGGAATTAAGGCTGAGTAACAGGTTAGATAGGTAGGGAAACGATTAGTCACAGACACGTTGATCCAGACATGGAGCTGATTACATGGAAAGAAAGTGCAGTAAGACAGTAAGACAGCACATGCTTAATAAGTGCAATTAGTGGAAAAAAAATAACCCAACTTTATAGCGTATGCTGGGTGCTGGTGGTCAGGCAGACAGGGGTAAGGGATATGAGGGGTGGGGCAGGAGGATAATCATGTGCAGGCACAGTTTACAATGAGGTAGTTTGCCAAGGTGGTAACCTGTAAGTGAGTGGAGGAAGAGTGATGAATTTGGGGGGGGGGGGTCATTCCAGAGTTTAGGGAGGTGGTGTGAGAAGGCTGCTTGTCCCACGGAGGTCCTCCTCCTAGGCATTGGAAATTGACATGAGTCGTGGGAATCTAAGGGCATGGGTAGGAGTGGGGGTGGTGATAGCAAGGAGAAGATGTAAGACAGGAGGGAACCAAGCCAGAATTTCAAGGCAAACTTAGTACAGTGCAGCTAGCAGCAATTTTCAAGAGAAGGAAACGCAAGAGAATGGTAAAGATTGCAGTGATGGGTGCGAGGGGGTGTATTGAGGGCGAAGCGGCAGAGGGCGTTAAAGAGGGAGTCCAGTCTAGATAAAGTGGACTTGGAAGCAACACTGTAGACAACATCACAGTAGTCAAATGATGGAAGAATCATCTTCTGCACTAGTTCACATCTCATGGTTAGTGGGAGGCTGCTGTGATGCCTGTAAAGGGAACTGAGTTTAGGGAGCAGCTTTTTCAGGATTGCGTCGATGTGGACGGAGAAAAATAGGTGTTGGTCAAGCCAGACCCCTAGGTATTGGTAGGAGAAGATGTTTTCCAGTACAGTCCCATCCAGAGGGGAGGGTGGTAAGCCTAGACAGAACAAGATGAAGCCCAGTGTCACAGGTTTACTGCATAACAAAAGGATTAACTCCCATTGAAATTCCATTGTTTACTGCAGTAACTCTACCACAAATTCTGCAGCACTGCACTTCATCCTGGGTGACTTCACTGTATATCATATATATATATATATATATATATATATATATATATATATGTTTGTGTGTGTCTGTATATTTTTGTGTGTGTATAATATATACATTTATTCATGTTACATACAATTTTATGCATATCTATTTTTCATATATGCTATGTATATTTTTATATGCTACAGATGTTGCATGCATGTTACATATATTTTATATATAGGTTACATATGTTTTATGCATGTTACATATATTTCGGTATATGATGCACAGGTTTTATATATATTACAAATATGTTATACATGTTAAATATAGTTATGTATGTCACATATATTGTATACATGCTACATATATATTGAATATATGTGACATATATTTTATATCTATTTACATATCTACTGTATATATGTCACTTATATTTTTATACATGTTGGCCCAAATATTCAAAAGGGTTGCGCATGGCATAACAGTGTTGCGCCATGCACAACCCATTGATGCACCCGTGGACATTTTAAGGAAGGGCGCGCCGCATAACCCGACGCGCTGGGGCGCATCAGTAATGTATGCAGGCACAGGTGGGGGCGCGCGTGCCCATGCATAAACCGCACAGCCTGATATTCAGGCCGGGCCACGTAGAGTTATGCAGGTGCAACCCCTACCTGCACCTGCACAAAGTTGAGCAGAAAAAAAAAGGAATAAGTCTAGGGCCACCCACAGGTGAGCTGCCGCATTGCAGGGTGCAACATAGCAGCTGCCACCTGTGGGTGGCCCTCGACTTGTTCCCACCGTACCTGGCAGCACTCCCCCATGCCCTGATCATGGGCAGAAGTGCTCACCCCTGCTAGCCCAATCGTGGGCATCAGACCTCCCCACCAAAGTCCAATATCCCCGGTGGTCCAATGGAGCGAGTAGCCCGATCTAGGAGGCATTCTCACCCCCATGTCCGAAATCCCTGGTGATCTAGTGGCCTCACCCCACCCACCCACAGAGATCCACCAGCCTGCTCCCTGTCAGCTCGGTGGGTAGTATCTCACTCCGCCAGCCGCCAGCCGCCCGCCCGACCGGGACATCTCAGTAAGGTATGCCCATTGGTTCAGAGCATGAGCCAATCGGTACACCCCATAGTTGCATTAAGTCGTTCAGATAAGGAATGAATTCATTCATCATTATCTGGACTGACTTACAGTATAGAGCTGCATGCCCATTGGCTCATGCTCTGAACCAATGGGCGGCAGCCCTACCGAGCCGCCAGTCAGCGGGCGACAGGGCAGCAGGCGGGTGGGATGCTGCCACCCGCTGGCTGATGGGGGTGGGGTGGAGGGGCTCCGTGGAGGGTGGGGTGAGGGGCCACTAGATCACCAGGGATTTTGGACGGGGGATGAGGAATGCCCATCGATCAGGCTACCATGGTCCACTGGACCACCAGGGATATTGGACTTTGGGGGTCTGATGCCCACGATCGGGCTACTTGGGGGTGATGGGTACACTTCTGCCCACGATCAGGCTACTCGGGGAGTGGGGGGTGCACTTCTGCCCGCGATCGGGCTACTCGGGGGGTTGGGGGGTGCTCTTCTGCCCGCGATTGGGCTACTCGGGAGGGAATACTGTTATGCCCACAATTGGGCTACTCAAAGTCCACTGGACCACCAGGGATTGGAGACATGCATTGTCCCTTATGGGATGTAATGTGATTGGGCTGCAGGGGGCGTCGGTCCCGATGGCTGCTGCCTAGCAGGGTGCCAGGCTCAAGTCGTCGGGGATCGGTGCATCTGCATGCTAATGTTACATACAATTTTATGTATGTTATCTATTTTTACATATATGCTATGTATATTTTTTATATGCTACATATATTTATGCATGTTACATATATTTTATATATAGGTTACATATGTTTTATGCATGTTACATATATTTCGGTATATGATGCACAGGTTTTATATATGTTACAAATATGTTATACATGTTAAATATAGTTATGTATGTCACATATATTGTATACATGCTACATATATATTGTATATAT
Source organism: Neoceratodus forsteri (assembly GCA_016271365.2). NCBI lineage: Eukaryota > Metazoa > Chordata > Ceratodontiformes > Ceratodontidae > Neoceratodus > Neoceratodus forsteri. The sequence continues at coordinate 938,054,163 of CM028129.1, read as the reverse complement.
GTGACATATATGTTATATCTATTTACATATCTACTGTATATATGTCACTTATATTTTTATACATGTTGGCCCAGAAATTCAAAAGGGTTGCGCCCCGCTGCGATATTCAAAAGGGAAAAGTGCGCCCGACAAATCTCGATATGTGCTGGAGTGCATCAGGATGTATGCAGGCACAGGTGGGGCATACCCACGCATAAACTGCACAGCCTGATATTCAGCCCAGGCCATGCAGAGTTATGCAGGCGCAACCCCACCCGCGCCTGCACAAAGTTGAGCCAGGTGAAAGTCGAGGGTCACCTACAGGTGAGCTGCCGCATTGCAGGGTGCAACACAGCAGCTGCCACCTGTGGGTAGCGCCCCTCGACTTGTTCTCGCCATGCTTGCTGTCTTCATGCTCCTGATCATAGGCAGAAGTGTGGCCTCACTCGAAAAGCCAATCGTTAGGCAGAAGTGTACCTCATCATTGGCAGCGACCGCGGAGTCAGACTTCTTAATATCTGGGGAATGCCAGTAGGTCGGTGGCATTCCTCACCACATGTTCATTTCTTCTGGTTGATTTCTCGGTCCGCCGACTCCACCATTCTCATCGCCGCGATGGAAGCACTTCTCAGCCTGCCGAGCTGATTGTCGGGTAGGGTTGTGCACTATTGGTTCAGGAGCATTAGTTACCGGGTACGCAGCCCATACCATACCAGTCAGTCTGTGATATTGATAATGAATTCATTCACATATCTGGACCGGATTTGTAAGGTATGGTTGCATGCCCATTGGCTCATGCTCTGAACCAATGGGGTGCAGCCCACCGAGCTGTCAGTCGGCAGGCTGTGGGTGGCAGGCATGTGGGTGCTGCCGCCTCTGGCTGGATGGGGAGCGCGGGCAGGTGGAGTCTGCTGGCGGGTGGGCTGGGGGCCACTAGATCACCAGGATTTTGGATGTGGGAGGGTGAGGAATGCCACCGCGATCAGGCTACTCAGCGTCCACTGGACCACCAGGGATATTGGACTTTGGGGGCTGATGCTCATGATTGGGCTACTCAGGGTGGTGGGTACACTTCTTCCCATGATCGAAGCTACTGGGAGTGGGTGGGTGACCTCTGCCCTCGATCGGGCTACTCGGGGGTGGGGCACACTTTGGCCACGCCATTGGGCTACTTGGGGGGGAATACTGTTATGCCCGCGATCCGGCTACTCGCCGTCCACTGGACCATCAGGGATTGGAGACATGCATTGTCCCTTAAGGGACATAATGTGATTGGGCTGCAGGGGGCATCAGTCCCGACGGCTGCAGCCTAGCAGGGCACCAGGCACAAGTCGTTGGGGATCAGTGCACCTGAATGCTAATCGCATGCAAATGGGGCCGTAATCAGATGCAAATGGCCCCCCGTGTGCCTTGCATAAATTATGGCCCCATTTGCATGTCACCCTTTGAATATCACAAGTGCTGTGCATGGCGCAATGGAACTTGCACCACCGCATCTCAATGCTCCATTCTGACCACTTGTGCTGGCACAGTTCCACTATGCCATGCACAGTGGGTGTGGCCAGGGGGCGATATTCAAAGAAGTTGCGCCAGAGCTCAACTCCATTGAATATCACCCTGGCCACACCCCAGCGCAACTATTTTGAGTGGCGCAGGGGGCTTGTGCCACAAAATGGCACAGTTTGAATATCTGGGCCGTTATGTATATTTTTGTACGTCATATTTTTTATATTACATATATTTCTATATATGACACATATTTTATGTATGTTATGTATATTTTATGCATGTTAAAAATAGTTATATGTTGAACTTCTGAAAAACAAAAATATAAAAAAGTTAAATATGTCACATATATTGTATACATGTTACATATATGTTAGTTATATTTTATATCTATTTACGTTTATATTATATATGTTACTAATATTTTTATGTTACATATTTTTATATGTTTCATATATGTTATATGATACAAATATTTTTACATATGTTACATATACTTTATGCATGTTAAATATAGTTATGTATGTCACATATATTGTATACATGTTACATATATAGTATATATTTTACATGTATTATATATCTATTTGCATATATATTTAAATGTGCTACTTATAGTTCTTATATATGTTATGTATGTTGTATACATTACATATATTTTATATATGTTACATGTATGTTTATACATCATACATATTTTTAAATGTTGCATATATTTTTATAGATGATACATATATTGTTTATATACGTTGCACACATTTTATACATGTTAAATATAGTTATTATATATGTCACATATATTGCATACATATTACATATATATTGTATATATGTAACATACAATTTACATATGTTGCATGTATTTTTATGTTAGCTTGTGCATGCACAGCCAACATATTGTGGTAGTAGCAGATTTGGAGGCGTGGTCACTTTTGGGAGAATGCAGAGCATGCATCAGTAGGTGTGTCCCTCATTCCCCAATAAGGCTACATGCTGGCACCACACCATGAATACATAATGTGGTGACCATATCTAAAGTAAAGGTCTGCTGCAATGTGAGCAATGCTCGTCACATTCCGTGACATCTCCCAATGTGCTTGCCCTGGTGGAAAAGTAAAAATGTGGAGGCACACTGCCTGTCATAAAGCCAACTTTGGGGGTGCCCAATCCCCCTGTTGGCATACCCTGATACATTGCATGTGTCTACGGGGGAGCCCACTCCCCTTTGTCATCATGCACCCCCATTTGTTATGCTTTTATTGTGTGCTGACAGGGGTGCCAAATCCCCCCCAAAACATTTAGATGGCACACTGGGAGCCCACCCCAGCATGCAAAATCCTCTGAAAAAGAAAAAACATCCCACAATTTTTTTTTAACCCCTGTGAAAGAAGAAAATGATCCCTCATGGTCTCCCTGTCCCCTCCCACAACCCACTTCCACTCTCTGCGCAGTCTGCCTCCCAATTCCCCCCTCACCCCATACATACCTCTGGAGTCTGGCGCAATGATCTTTGGTGGACCAGGAACACATCTGCACTCTTCAAAGCCAACTGCAAACTGATGAAATGCTGGTACGCAGTATAATGGCATAAATAGTTTTTTTTCAACTTTGGTGCATATCTCGGCCATTTTTTTGAATTTTTGCACCAAATTTTCAACATGAGGTTATTTGGACCACTCCTCATGAATTCAATCATTGTCATGGCATTATTCAGTCCAGAAAGGTTATTTTGTGGTCACTGCGTGGAATCATCTTTTGGGATTGAGTAACGAAATGACAGTGTCACTGTTCATGAGAGGGTCTCTCAAAAAGCCCATGTTGCAAATGTGGTGAAAAAAAATTTCAAAAAATGGCTGTTTTACGAGCGTGTGTTGAGCTGTTTCTATGCACGCTCGTAACTTCATGAATTTGTAATATTTTCACTCCAGATTTTCAACATTGGCATTTTTCCACACCTCCTTATGAACAGTACAGCTGTCATTTTACATATCCTGGTTGAAATGTGTTTTTGCACGTCCAGCACAGAATAGCGTGGTCACTGTGCAAAATCAGTTTTCAGGACCATTTGAGTAAATGACGGCGAAACTGTTCATGAGCAGATTTCCTAAAATGCCTATGTTGGAAATCTGGTGCCAAAAGTCTGTAAAATGACTATGTTACAAACGTGCATTGCACAGTTTGCATGCACCTTTATAACTTGGCAAATTTGCAATATTTTCATGCCATATTTTAAACACATGCATTTTTTCACACCTCCTTATCAACAGTACAGCTGTCATTTTTCACAGTCTGCCCAAAATGTGTTTCCTCACCTGTGGCACACAATGGCTTGGTCATTTTGGGAAATCAGATTTTGGGAATGATTAACAAAATCACAGCACCACTGTTCATGAGGGGAGGTCCTAAAATGCCTATGCTGAAAAATGTGGCTAAAAAACTTCCATAAATAATTGGGTCACGGATGTGTGTTGTGCAGTTTCTATGCATGATGATGACTTCACCAATTTTTCATATTTTCATTCCAGATTTTCAATGTTGCCATTTTTTTACACCTCCTCATTGGCAATACAGATGTCATTTTCCACATCCTGTCCAAAATGTGTTTTCATCCCTGTGTCACCAAATGGCATAGCCACTGTGTAAAACCACCTTTTAGCTAACAAACTGATAGTGCTGCTTTTCATGAGGTGGGCTCACAAAAAGCCCATGTTGAAAATTTGGTGTGAAAATACCAACAAATGCCTGTAGTGTTAGGGTTTCCAACTGTAACACCCCACCCTGTAGAAACTAACAGGCATCAGCAGTGTGACTTGAGATCATCGGCTGTAATGCTCATGCCATTCCACCTCCACCCCCACCCTGTAGCCAGTGACAGGCATCATGGTGTGCCTTTCACTGTTCGACTACAAAGTTCACCCCATTCTCCTATACTGCACCCACATCAGCGTATTTCCTTATGTAACAGGGTAAGTATAATGCCCAAAGACACCAAAGCACACCACGACACTCGTCAATGTCTACAGGGTAGGGTGAGGTACAATGGCATGAGCGTTAAAGCTGATGACCCAAAGGCACACCCCACTGCCTGTTGGTCTCTACAGGGTGGGGGCGGGATTGGCATCACTTTAATACTTCACTGCCATTCATATTATGCATCTCTAACTCTGGCATTACCAATCCCAATGCCAGCGAGTCAACATTCGGCATTGACAAATGCTTGTTTATATGTGTTACATTTATTTTATAGCTGTTAAATGTATTTTTATACAAGTTACATATATTTTTGTGCATGTTACATATATTGTTTATATATTACATATATTGTTTTTATATGTTACATATATTTTATATATGTTACATATATTTACATATGTTGCATATATTTTTATATGTTACATAAATTGTTTATACATGTTTTCATATATTTTCATAAATGCTAATGTAACCCCTCACCCCTGCCTTTTTACTAAAATGACAGGTGGCATGCTGTTGGCGTTGGCAGCAATACCTGGTGGGGACCTGGGTTTGGGGAGGATGAGGTTACCTGGCACAAGGGGACCTAGGTTTGGCTACTCTGCACAGGGGCACCCAAGTAAATCCGAACACAGGAAGCAATAACTGTAATGTCCAGAACCAGGACTGGGATTTTTCAGTGTGGCTTTTATTCATAACTAGCCGAACACAACAAAGCATAGATGGACCCCCAAGGGGCTACATTTGCTGATAATGCAGATTGGAGACTACCAGGCAGTCCACTTAAAGAATGAACCCATTTCTACTAATTTCAGGCTCTGGACCCACCAGGCACACAGCCCGGACTTACATGCACTTTGGATACACAGCCCGACTGGCCTGGCTCCCCTGCCGGCCACTTGACTGACGGTCCATTTAAAGAATGAACCCAATTTTACTTGTTGTGGCTCCCCACACCACTTAGAGTCTGTGACCCCTAGAGAGATTTTCTTCTTACTTCCTTCTGACTCCCATCAAACAAGGAGAATTCTTTTTCCAAGTCGTGGCTCCCTACACCACTTAGAGTCTACGACTCCTAGAGAGATTTTCCAATTTGCGACCCACGTCTGGGTACCTACCTCATCACTGGCCAGGCGCATGAGGCAAGTAGCAATCACAGCAGAAACCCGTAAAGGTAGACCTGGTTACTAAAGATGGGGGGTTTGCCCACCTCCAGCTCCCACAGCCCATACCTGGCCATTTCTCTGGAGAAACTAAAACTTCAAAATGTAGATTAAACGGTGGATGGACTGTAGCACCCCCTCTACAACATTACTTGAATTCATACAGACTTTAGATTTTGACACTACTCCATTTGTTTGTCCTACTAAAATAGGCCTCCCAAATAGTAGTCCAAATTCCATACTTCTTCACATTTTCCAAACTGAAGAAACATATTGTTTGCCCACTCAAATTTGAGCAAAACTCTCACCCTTTTGTTGCAGGTGCCCCACAGGCGAAGTACAACTTCTTCCACTTTTAAGACCAAACAGAAACTGTAAAAAGGCAGCTTTCTTCCTTTAGCAGACATTAGGGGATTGCCCTTGGAATCCACAGAGGGATACTTTACTTTTTCCCCCCCGGAGGGAGTGGGCACTGAGACCTGGACAGCGATCTCCACCACTTGAAACTGGACACTGACCTTCTCACACAGAAGGTAAACAGGAGACTTCTTTCTTCCAAGGAGGTAAACAGAAAACTCCCTTCCTGCTTGACAGTAAACAAGAGACTAACTTTGAAAACTCCCAACGTTCTATCTCACTCCCTCTGCTGCAGATTCCAATGTGGCTTATGCAGCTGCAACAGTTCTATAGTGATGTCATCTCTCAGTCTCAGCTGAGACTGAGAACAGAGTGAGACAGTGTGAAACCCATTTAACTGGAGTTTCACAAGCTGCCTTCCCTGCCTACCACTAGGTCTTACTGGGATTCTAGTAACCCCAGGTAACAAGGGGTTACACTAGCCCTTGACCAGGAAAATGACTGTCCTCAGTCATTATGCACCCAGCCTTAGGCAATCCCACCCTATGTGCTACCTGTGGAGGGGGGGGTGATCAGGCCCCCTCCTACCATGTGCAAGCACAGGCAAGCAACACTAAGGACCTAGAGGCCTATAGCTGACATATCAGCCTCTACACTATCCACTTACTATGGACACCCAGTGGCTCTGGTAGAACCATCCAGATCATAGCCCTGATAGATCAGCACTGCGGTCCCTACTGCAGGTCAGGGCCACAGTCTGTCCATCCCCCCTAACCCTCTAGTGAAAACCTATCTGCCTGTAACATAACATTCCCAAACAAAAACAAAACCCGGGGACCTCCCCGACCTTGGGCTACCTGCAATCACACTATTAAAATACCAATTACTGCCTACTCCCCTACCCCCACAACCACATCTGTGGAAGGAAAGGGTTAATACAGTAACAACCATAACAATAACAACACAGTACTTTAAATTTCTACACCATAAAGCACTGACAAGGAACTCCGATGAGCCCCTCCTCCTCTTCTTGTCTTCTCTTCTGTCTTCCCAGGAACACCTGAAAGAAAAAGACAAAACAAAACACACTCCTAATCTGCATACACAGTCTACCTAAAAACCCCTGCCATACAAAACACTGAACAATCCCAAAAAGATTTTTTAGAAAAAAAGGTAGAAAAACAGTATTTACATTAGAGTACAAAAATGACATTATTTACAATGCACATTTGGGGGGATGGAGTGCCCTAAAAGTCCCAACTAGTGACCACAAGGCCTGAAGGCTAGTCCAATAAAGATTCTGTCCTGGGCCGGAGCCCCATGAAGCACAGTTCTAAAAGGCCAAAGTCCCGAAGGGGAGAGTCTTTGCGGACAGTTCACACATTTTTGAAGTCTGTAGTGTAGGGTGTGTACTGCAATGTCATAAAGATAGAAAGGTTTTGGACTTACCAGCCATTTGTAGTATAAGACTGTGCACAAACCTGGTCCACAGCCGAAGACTTTCTCTGGCAGCATTTCTTCTGATACAGCAGGGCGGACATCTTCCGGGAACCACAGGAGGGCACATCTGGAAACAGCTGAGTTGATGTCATCTCTGGAGACGGAACCTTAGAACAGGAAAAAAAAGAAAAAACAACTGGTCCGACGTCATCCGATTACCAGGCGATGAACAGGAAACAGCTGGGCTGGTGTCCTCTCTGGATCTGAAGTCATCTGGTGGGCCAGTAGATGGTTGCTGGACAGGACAGTACACTGTAGACTGATGAATGTGGAGCACCTGAGTCCTTGGTTATTCATATTGGTGGATCAATATGGGCACTTCACAATCTGGTGTGGCAGTATTGACTACCACTGCTCGACTCTCCATTTTGTAGGCACGGGCTTAATTGCTGGGAGGTCCTTGCACTGAGGCCAATAGTACCGGGGGTTCAGGGGCTTGAATTATTACCCTGTCTGGGTGCACATAACTCACACAGTGGGAGATTTCACGTCCCTCTCCGTCCACTATTCTCACTCTGTCCATAAACAGTGTCCTGCCTCTCTTCCACTGGGTATACTTTTCGTGGAACAATCTATTCTTTACATGCTGGTTGGCCCCAGGATGCACATTTTCATTGCTTCATCCCAGATCCAGAATTCTCTGCAGTCCTCAATCTCCTCCCAGACTCTCCGAGGAAGGTAGAAAGGTCTGCCTGATAGATCTCATTTGCCTTTCACGACCAGTCTCTCCTCTTTACTTGCTTTGTCTGACCTGAGACCGCTGGCCTGGCTTGGGGTGGCCAGTCCTGGTTCTGCCAGGTTCACATCCTCAAAGAAATTAAAACGGATCCTGACTTCTTCCTCTTGTAAAGCCAGGGCAGTGGCATCACCACCTTCTTCAACACATTCCTCTGAGGCAAGATCTTGAGGCTGTAACCCGTTCCTTTTTCACAAAGGCCACATAGGCTCCCCCTCATCTTCCCTCTTCACTGAGGATCTGAGCCCAGGAGTGAGCTGTTTCTCACCCGGAGACTATTCATTCATCACTAACTACGGAGGTTGACACCTCCCATTCAAAGGGCTCCGATCTCATCTTCACCTAAGAGACTTGGGCTAGGCCCACCACCGAGGGGTTCATAGGATGCTTTATCAGAACTTTCTTTCTGAGATCCAGCATCCAAAACTTCAACTTCAGGTTCAGTCTCTAACGCTGAACCCTCTAGCTTTTGCCACACTCCCCAGGGACCTTCTCCACAGGCTCACCTGGTGCTGTGTGCCGCCAACTGTGATCGATCCTGAATTTTTGTCCATGTGGGAGCCAAACAAATTTGAGGCTTTACATGCTTCATATTTCTACTTCATCCAGCACAGTGAGGAATCATAAGACATCCCTTCCAGCACCAAACATATCTGCATACACACTGGATAATTAGGAATTGCCACATCGTGAGGCATGCTGCCTCCATAGCAACTCACTCTTTTCAATATCTCTCAGTCTATTTACTGCTGCTGTTACTGCAACCCGGCATGATCCGGTAACGAGCTGGTCCTGAGGCCTTAACTGCAGAAAAAATAAACAAAAGTTCACTGTAACTGAAAGTCCCACTTTAGTGAACACACTCTGTAGTTTTAAAATGGCTCCTCTGCTGCTGTGTTTACTTTACGACCCCACCCTGTAATGGCGGCGGCAGCACTCCTGTGCATCAACATTTAGAATCTGGGTCAAGCCACTGTGCACCCGATTTACACCAGCTACTGATAACTTTTACTCAAACTGCACAACTTGCTCTTTTCTGGCTTTACACACATTTACAGGATTTTCCTTGGACTTTTCACATGCTGGTGACATTCATTTAATTCACAGTCCTTTAAAAGCTTCCAGGTTTTAGCACAGGATTGCCTGTTTCACTAGTGTTGCATTTTGCTACAACCACAGCTCGTCTCTGGCTGCAAACTTTAAACTGAGGGTATTTTCACTTCCATGCACACATTCAATGGCTTTACAGACTTGCACTTGCTGGCAGGACTTCACACAGTCGTTACTTGCAAAGCGACTACACTGCTGCACACACATTTTATATGGCATTACTGAAAATCACTGATTGAGCAGTTTTTGGGTTGTTTACTTACTGTGATCAGTAGCAACTTGCTGTGATGGGGTAAAACGGCCTGCAGCCAGTCCTTGAAGGCCTCTGTATGCAAACGGGCAGGCAGTCTCAGCGATCATCGTTTTATACAACTAACTAGCTATTTTCATGATTGATTTGTAGGTTGAGCCCGATTTTAAACTTAAAAGTCACTTTTTGAATGTTTACAGCACTTTGAATACCTCACGATGCTCCTCCACTGCCAGTACACGCACTACTCTCTGTCTCCCTCTCGAATGCTGAGGCAGTCTCAGAAGAGCTGGCTGAGGGGCAGGACTAATGGCAATCTGACCAACCACACGACGCCATGCAAATGAGCCTCTTCTTCCTCATGAGGGCTCCTCTTCCCCACGACGATCGTTGAGCAGGCAAATTTAAACTGTAGAATGCACTTTTTTTTTTTCTTCAACTGACTCCACAGCGGGAGCCCATTTCAACCATGTAACATTGCCATTATCTCTGCAGTCTCTCCATTTACACAGAAAGCATTTCCAACGTCCAGGGCATAATTTCTCTGTTGCTACTCCTAGTTTTCCACACTTTCCTTTACAGAAGTCATTCCAACAGCATTTCAAATGTCCAGGGCACAATTTCTCTGTTGCTACCCCTAGTTTTCCACACTTTTCCTCACAGAATTCATTTTTAAAAGCATTTTAAACATCCAGGGCACAATTTCTCTGTTGCTACCCCTAGTTTTCCACACTTTTCCTCACAGAATTCACTTTAAAAGCTGACAAAAACGCTGTAAACAATTTTGATGCAGGACAAGGGCACACTCTTTGGCTTTACAGCTCCTTGGTAAACAGTTGGCATTTTTTAAACAGCAGCACAAGATTCACAGCACACAGCAACACACTACGGAAATTACTTTAGCTTTTTGGGCTACCCACTGCCAGATAGCCAAAACACTAGCCTCCTTGCCCAAGCACCTTCCTTCCCGAACAAATCCAAAGTGGAGCCTCCATTTTTGTAACCCCTCACCCCTGCCTTTTTACTAAAATGACAGGTGGCATGCTGTTGGTGTTGGCAGCAGTACCTGGTGGGGACCTGGGTTCAGGGAGGATGAGGTTACCTGGCACAAGGGGACCTAGGTTTGGCTACTCTGCACAGAGGCACCCAAGTAAATCCGAACACAGAAGCAATAACTGTAATGTCCAGAACCAGGATTGGGATTTTTCAGTGTGGCTTTTATCCATAACTAGCCGAACACAGCAACGCATAGATGGACCCCCAAGGGGCTACGTTTACTGATAATGCAGATTGGAGACTACCAGGCGGTCCACTTAAAGAATGAACCCATTTCTACTAATTTCAGGCTCTGGACCCACCAGGCACACAGCCGGACTTCCATTGCACTTTGGATACAGCTTCCTTGGCTCCGGCTCCCCTGCTGCCACTTGACTGACGGTCCATTTAAAGAATGAACCCAATTTTACTTGTTGTGGCTCCCCACACCACTTAGAGTCTGTGACCCCTAGAGAGATTTTCTTCTTACTTCCTTCTGATTCCCATCAAACAAGGAGAATTCTTTTCCCAAGTTGTGGCTCCCTACACCACTTAGAGTCTACGACTCCTAGAGAGATTTTCCAGTTTGCGCACCATGTCTGGGTACCTACCTCATCACTGGCCAGGCACATGAGGCATGTAGCAATCACAGCAGAAACCCATAGAGGTGGACCTGGTTACTAAAGATGGGGGGTTTGCCCACCTCTAGCTCCCACAGCCCATACTTGGCCATTTCTCTGGAGAAACTAAAACTTCAAAATGTAGATTAAATGGTGGATGGACTGTAGCACCCCCTCTACAACATTACTTGAATTCATACAGACTTTAGATTTTGATACTACTCCATTTGTTTGTCCTAGTACAATAGACCTCCCAAATAGTAGTCCAAATCCTATACTTCTTCACATTTTCCAAACTGAAGAAACATATTGTTTGCCCTCTCAAATTTGAGCAAAACTCTCACCCTTTCATTGCAGGTGCCCCACAGGCGAAGTACAACTTCTTCCACTTTTAAGACCAAACAGAAACTGTAAAAAGGCAGCTTTCTTCCTTTAGCAGACATTAGGGGATTGTCCTTGGAATCTACAGAGGGATACTTTACTTCTCCCCCCCTCCAGAGGGCGGGGGCACTGAGACCTGGACAGCGATCTCCACCACTTGAAACTGGACACTGACCTTCTCACACAGAAGGTAAACAGGAGACTTTCTTCTCCCAAGGAGGTAAACAGAAAACTCCATTTCTGCTTGACACTAAACAGGAGACTAACTTTGAAAACTCCCAACGTTCTATCTCACTCCCTCTGCTGCAGATTCCAATGTGGCTTATGCAGCTGCAACAGTTCTGTGGTGATGTCATCTCTCAGTCTCAGCTGAGACTGAGAACAGAGGAGACAGTGTGAAACCCATTTAACTGGAGTTTCACAAGCTGCCTTCCCTGCATACCACTAGGTCTTACTGGGATTCTTGTAACCCCGGGTAACAAGGGGTTACACTAAGTTCACTGTAACCCATGTACATTTGCATGGCGAATTTGCATATTTTGAACATGTAGAAAAACCACTATGGTTTTCAAAAGAGGTGGCAGGGATGGTTAAGAACAAAAGGATAGCATCCGGAAATATAAGGAAACACAGAAGAAGCAGAACAGAGAACTTTATCAGTTAAAGCAGAAGGAGGCAGGGAAGGTAGTCAGAATAGCAAAGGCACAAACTGACGAAAGGATAGCCAACTCTGTTAAGAAGGGGGATAAAACATTTTATAGGTACATTAGGGAGTGAAGAAAGACCAAGGGAGGGATACAGAGACTTAATAAAGGGGAGGGAATGTTGGCAGAGGGTGACTGTGAAAAAGCAGGGATACTGAACAAACATTTCAGTTCAGTATTCACAACAGAAGAGGAGGGGCAGATACCTAAACCAAACAAGAGAGAAACTCTGAATATGGGGGTTTATACCAGTCCATTCATAGATGAAAGGGTTTTGAAAGAACTCTTGAAACTGAAGGTGGACAAAGCAATGGGGCCTGATGGGATTCACCCAAGAATTTTAAAAGAACTAAGGGAAGAACTAGTAACACCACTGATTACTCTCTTTAACAAATCATGGGAGGATGGGGTGGTACTTGAGGACTGGAGGAGGGCAAATGTGATTCCACTTCACAAAAGTGGAAGCTGGGCAGAGGCAGGAAACTACAGACCAGTTAATTTGACTTTAGTGGTAGGGAAAATGATGGAATCACTTGTGAAAAAAATTGTTGAGTATCTAGAGGCCAGTGGGGTACTTGGAACCAAGGCAGCATTGTTTCACAGCAAGAAGGTCATGTCAGACAAACCTAATAGATTTCTTTGACTGGCTGACCAAAGTAATAGACCAGGGAGGGGCTGTGGATTTGGCCTACCCATATCTTAGCAAGGCATTTGACACAGTCTCACACAAAAGATTAATATACAAGTTAGCCAGCCTTGGAGTGGATCCCAAGGTGGTAGCCTGGATAAAAAAAATGGCTGGACAACAGAAAGCAAAGGGTAATAGTTAATGGAACCCACAGTGAAGAAAGGAGGGTAACTAGTGAGGTACCGCAGGGTTCGGTACTGGGACCAGTCCTCTTTAATGTCTTTATAAGTGACATTGGAGAGCAACTGGAAGGAAAGGTATGTCTCTTTGGAGATGACACAAAGATCTGCAACAGGGTTAATACACATGGTGGATGGAAAGAATGAAAAGGGACTTGGCAAGGTTGGAGGAATGGTCAAATATATAGCAGCTCAGGTTCAATGCAATGAAGTTCAAGGTAATGCATCTGGGAATTAAAAACCCAGAGGAAGAGTGCACAAGGGGAGGTGAGGTGAGTTAAGAACAACAACAAAAATCAAAAGAGACCTAGGATTAATTATATCAGATGACCTAAAGGTGGGCAAGCAATATGAGAAGGCAGTAAGGATGGCTGGGGGGGGAATACTAAGGGATGCATAGGGAGAGGCATCGACAGTGGAAAACAGGAAGTTGTTATCCCTCTGTACAGACAGTTAGTGAGACCGCATCTGGAGTACTGCATGCAATTCTGGAGACCCCATCTCCTAAAAGACATAGACAGAGTGGAGGCTGCCCAGAGGAGGGCAACCAAAATGTTGCAGGGTCTGCATCAGAAGACATACAAGGATAGACTAAAGCAGCTTAATATGTATACCCATGAGGAAAGGAGGGAGAGGGTGGGACATGATACAAACTTTCAAGTATCTTAAGGGAATTAACAAAGTACAAGGGGGTAGTATCTTTCAGAACAAGAGATGTGCAAGAACAAGGGGGCACAATTTGAAGATAGAAGGGGGATGGCTCAGAGGTAAGGTCAGAAAGTATTTTTTCACAGAGAGGGTTATGGATGCATGGAACAGCCTTCCTGAGGAGGTTGTGGAGTCAGGAACAGTGGGAGAATTCAAGAATGCATGGGACAGGCATAAGACAATTCTAGTGGGTGGTAGGAGGAAGTTAGCTGTTAATTAATTAGAATCTGCAGCTTATCCATCAAGTAGGGAAATGAGCAGACTAGGTGGGCCAAACGGTCCTTATTTGCCATCAAATTCTATGTTTCTATGTAGTTTAGCAGCCAAAATCATGATAATTACTAGTAATACAATAATTTCAATTTCCACAACATTAGCTTACGTACTGAAAGGAAAGGTACAAGTTATAAAGTAAGTACATGTAGAATCTCACACTGACCTAAAAGAGAAACAAAATGGGGTGGTATAAATACTGATCTGAGCTCTCAAGAAGCATGAGCTTCTGAAGTATGTCCTATGTGTAAGTATAAATGTATAAAATGTATGTTTGAGTTACAGCTGCACTGTATAACAATAATTTCAATGAATATATCTCCATGGTGATTAACAAGATGAACTACAGTTGCACAGATAATGATACATTAAAAACAGTAATTCCAATGTATATATCTCTATAGTGATGCCTTATTTAAGTATACTTGGAATGTTCTCAATATATTTTGCAATATACCAATAACATATATTTGCCACCCTTATTTCAATACATTTGGAATTTAATATAGTTTCCAATATGTAAGCTATATTGAATAATAGAAGTTAAATATAATGACTCTATATATTGGACATACATTTATATTATATGCAGAACATAGTAAAAATATATATGCAATATATTTAGTATGTATATGGGACATGCATTAATAGTACAAGTGTAATATACTAAACAATATATACATTAATACATTGATAATATTAGATAGATAGATAGATAGATAGATAGATAGATAGATAGATAGATATATAAATTGTACATATTATAACATACTAGTAGCATAATGTGCATGCAATTCAAATGTATGCAATGCTTTTGCATAAATGCATTCATCAATATATTTCATATGCTTTTCACTTAAGATCTATATGTGTACAATATACTGGGATTTTGACTATCAATGTATCTGGCATATATTGCAAAATGTATAAAACGAGTATAACAATATATTGGCAATTATTTATGAATATACATGAGCAATATATGTTGAATACATATTAAATACATTTTTATTTCATAAATGTATTGAAAATGTACTGGGAAATATTTTCTTTGATATACCTTGAACATTGCACAATGAATTTCATACACATTTATAAATGCATTTGATGCATATTCATAACCATCTAAGATAACATGGGAATATATTTATGAATACATTTCCAAGATATGTTTAGTACACTTTGGAATGCAATAACAATGTATTGAAAATATATAGTGGTGCATACAAATAAGTGACACAAATATATTTTATTATATTATAAATCCATTACACATGTATATTACATCTATTTAAGTATAAAAAATTACATTTGCAATGTTTCAGTGATATATTTATAAATATATTATCACTATATCAATTACACACATTATCAATACTAAATACATTATATCTGGAAAAAAGCCAATATGTTTTCCAATATATGATGATGATGATAAAAAGTTTATTTTTATACAGGATACAAATTGTTGGGTTAAAACCCCTTTTTCAACAATATCCTGTCCTATATGGGATATACTAAAGCAGTCATACTAGAAATATTTTCCACATATGCCAATATATTTTAAATTTCAGCATTATATTTCAATATAGTCGATTTACAATATATTGCAATATATTTTACAACACAAACATATAAATATACTGAAAAAATAGGAAAACATATTTCTAATAATATATTTTAAAATATATTTCATTTTTGTAAGGGGAATTAAATATTGCAAATACTATCAAGGATGGGGATAAGGCCTTCTAGTGAAACATAGGAGAGCAGAAGAAAACTAAATCTGGGATGATAAGACTGAGAGGGGAGGTGGCATATGTATAGGAGGAAGAACAGAAGGTTAACATGCTAAATACATACTTCAGCTCAGTTTTTGCCAAGGAGGAGGAGTATATGGGGCTGAAACTGGAGGGCAGAGGGTTGGATGGGGGTAGACACTATACCCTTTATGGAAGATAGGGTCATGAAGGAGCTACTGAGCCTTAGAGCAGACAAGGCAATGGGACCAGATGCACTGCACCCTAGAGTACTGAAGGAACTTAGGGAGGAATTGGTTGTACACCTAGTGGAATTGTTTACTCTACTGCTGGAAATGGGGGAAGGTCCCTGAGGATTGGAAATGGGCAAACGTGGTCCCACTACATAAGCGGGGGGCAGGGAAGTGGGGGGTAGCTACAGGCCTGTCAGTCTGACATCAGTGATAGGGAAGATAATGGAGTCACTCTTGAAGGAACGTATAATAAACTCCCTCGAGGGGAATGTGTTAACTGACCCCAGGCAGCATGGATTTACCAGAGAGCGATCCTGCCAAACAAACTTAGTAGAGTGTTTTGACTGTGTGACAGGGATGGTGGACCAAGGAGGAGCAGTGGACATGGTCTATCTTTACTTCAGGAAGGCACTGAACACTGTTTCTCATAAAATGCTTTTGATCAATCTAGGCAGACTTGAGTTGGGACCAACTATAGTTAGATGGGTTGAAAACTGGCTCTCCAGTAGGACCCAGAAGGTGGTTGTTAGCAGGTACTCTCTGAAGAGGAGAGAGTGACAAGCGGTGTACCACAGGGCTTGGTCCTGGGCCCTGTCCTAGTCAATTACTTCACTGGAGACATTGCAGTAGGGCTGGAGGGGAAGGTGTGCTTGTTCACTGATGAAATGAAGATATGTAACTGGCTGATTATGTTGAAGGGTGTTGGAAGGATGAGGGAGGACATTGAAAAGCTGAAGCATTGGTCCAAGGAGTGGAGAATGGTCTTCAATCAGGGGAAGTGTGAAGTTATGCACATAGGACATAGGAACCCAAGGCAAAACATGTGCTTGGGGGGAAACAATTAGCAGTCACAGAGCAGGAAAGGGACCTCGAAGTCATCATCTTGGTGACCTCAAGGTGACAGGTCAGTGCCAAAAGGCAGTAGGGATGACGAACAGAATGTTGGGATGCATAGGGCAGGGTATTACTAGCAAAAGGAGGGAGGTCATTATGCTGTTATACATAACAATGGTCAGGCCCCACCTTTAGTATAGCATCCTATTCTGGAGACCACATCTAAAAAAGGATGTTGAGAGGGTGGAGGCTATTCAAAGAGGGGCCACCAGAATCATTCATGGGCTGCAAGGGAGGGCATATGAGGACAGAGAGAGAGAGGGGTCTAAACTCATAGTCCTTTGAGTAAAAGAGGAAGGGAGGAACATAACTGAGACCTTCAAATGTCTAAAGAGGTTTAACAGGATACAAGAGGGACACTTACTTTAGAGGAAAACCGACTCATCAACTAGACATCATGGCATGAAGCTGGAGGGAGGAAAATACATGTTAAATATAAGGAAGTACTTTTTCATGGAGAGGGTGGTGGATGCCTGGAATGGGCTGCTAGATGAGGTAGTAAGGGCTGAAACTCATTGGTTTCAAGCATGCATGGGACAGACACAAGGGGATCCTGAGAGTGTGGGTGGGTGGACTTAAATGGGGTGGGGTCAGGGGGAAACAAGGCAACACACTGAGGGGGGCAAGAGAATACTCAGTTGTTAGGAGTATCGTGGGGCAGACTAGGTGGGCTGTATAGGTCCTTATCTGCCTGCAAATGTATGTACAATATGTATGTATGTAATTCAACATGATAAATGGCATCGATTAACATTCTAATACTTTTAAACAATTCTAAATGGGCATTTATATATTTTTTTATCTGGTACTGCACCCAGGCTGTCAGCACTTGATTTTAGCCATGCACTAAACACTGTCACAGCATGACTACCAATCAATCAGAGAACTCGAAACCTTAAGCCGATTTCATAAACATTAATTACTGAAAGGGGAAACTCCTTAATACTCTCTTTATTAATTTGAACCTATTGTCTCAACTCTGTTATGTGAATGCTCTCAGTTTACTTTTTTTTATTCTACTCAATTGAAAAATGTTAGCTGTCTAATGTATAAATTATATGTTTTTGTATTTTTAGTGGGTGCTCAACTGATTGTTCTCTGTAACCAAGCTCAGAACCATTTTTATAGATAAAAATATTAATCTTCTAACAAAAATGTATTTTAGAACAGCAACTAAAATTACTTCAGGAACTGCGGAATAACACCAAGTAAATTCTGGACAATGTTGGCATTATAGATATTATTTTAATTTCAATTAATTTGTTACTGCTTGGAGTATGAATTTCAGCTTCTATAGCTATGACTTCAAGCCTATACACTAAGACTAATCAGTTCTGAAGACAATGCTGTAGGAGAGGAAGCTGAATTCATATAGTTCATTTAATATATACCATATCCCACAGGCATGGTGTAGTTGATCAGTCATTATCTGCGTATTGTGAAATTCTAAGAAGGTAGGAGAGCAAAAGGAGGTATGTCACGGAGAGCGAGAAGAGGGTAGGAGAGCTCAGGGAGGTATGTCACAGAGAAAGAGAGAGAGAGAGAGACAGCTGGAAGCAAGAGGGCTTTAAGTACACAGAGGTAAAGGGAATTGCTCAAAATCTCACAGGGATGGTAGAAAGATCCCAATCTGTGTCTCCAGGTTCAGTTTTATGCTTTAACCACAAAGATATGGATTCAGATTCATTAACCCCTTAAACTCCCACAACTGCGGGAAAAACATGGAGCAAGTTGGATGCCACTTGCAGAGCTGCAATTTTTCTCTGCAACTGTGGTATTCCCAAAGGTGGAGTTGGTTTATGACTTGCTCTATGATTTATGGCAGCTAGTAAGTGATGTTTCCATAGAAATCCCCACAGCTGTGGAAATATGTTACTGCCGGTGGGACCAGCTGTAATATCCTTCCACAGCTGAGACTGATGTGAATACAAATCTCCACAGCTGTGGAGATTTTGACCCACAACTGAAGTTACAGAATGGCACTTAGTCCCATTTTGCTTCATGACTCTGGTCCATGTAGACTACTCAAGAACTGGAGAACCATGGGTGGAGTTGACAAAGTGTTTTGGGAATAAGTCCCACTCTGCAACTCCATCTGTTCACCAAAATCTCCGTAGCTGTGGAGATTAGTATTCACAGTCTCCCACAGCTGGGGGATGTTGTGCCAGGTCCCACTAACTGTAACAGTTTTCTGCAGCTATGGGGACTTCCATGGCAACACCTTCCACAACTGCTGTACTGCAAATCATGAAGATGGTTGTAAATCAGCTCCACCTTTGTAAATACAAGCAGCTGTGGGAATTCCATGAGCTTCAGAATCCATCCCATTATGTCATTTGGAATTTTTGGATACCATTTTTATTAAAAAACAGCAAATCTGGAAATAATGTTGTAGAAATTCAATATACATATGTTCTGACATTGAAAATTACTCAGCATGGAAAGTGACAGAAAATAAGGGAATAAAGTTATAGACTAACATAAAGATATTTAATCCTATAAAGTTTAGCTGTTCAACCCACTGCATTTGTTTCCTTACACTTGTTTCATATTAACAATGCAAACTAGAGTGGATCTCATCTCAAATGTTCATAAACTTCTATAGATGCTATACTGTATATGCACTTTCAGAAAATGTTCAGAGCATGCCTTGCCTGATGTATTCTTGAAGCTTAGAATACAGTAGTGCAAGCTATAGATATGGTTATAACAACACTTTTAATTTGGTATTATAACTAAAAGTGCAGAAAATGGAAGCACAGTTAATGTAGCTAAAATCATTTGTTTAGGCATTACACAGATAAAAGTTATGAAATAAAGTACTCACTGTCAATGAGTTCAAATGTGTCTAAGTGAAAAGCACCAGCCCAGCTATCTTCAAGACTGCACTAATTAGGGTTATCCATGGTTTGGAGGCTGACAAACTATCAGAATAAAAGGCTATGCAGTCATGTGGTGGGTGGCAAAAATACATTTATATTTTTCACTGTAAAAATATCAGTAAAAAGATACTCATCTCCAGTGTTCCATTTCGGAACCAAGAAACACCATGTGTAAAATATATCACAAAACAGCCTAACTCTGAGACACTGCTCCCTAAGGAAAAACCCCAGTGCTTTGGTCCATCGATCTTAATTATGGCTCCCTGATGAAGATCTACTGACCAAAGCACCAAGGTTTTTCATGCTCAGCAGTGGTTTAGGGTTAGGCTATTATGTGACACATTTTACAGGTGATGTTTCTGATCTCTAAATAGAACATCGGAAATAAGTGTCATTTTGCTGATATTTGGAGGATGAAAAATAAAAATGTATTTTTATACCAATATCCTGATTGCATAGCAAGTTCTTTAGATATCTCATAAGACTCATTGAATACACCTTAAAAGCACTCTTGATTTTGGCTACTGTAGATTGTTATGGCCTGGCTGGCCTTTAAGAGCACTAGGTCACTGGACCATTTTGAGTCACCCATCCCATCCCAAGTTGTGAAGTTTGTCTTCAAGATTGCCAATTACAGTCATTTCAGTTACCTTTTATAGCAAAAGCACAGATATTGCACACATCACTAAAACAGGACAATTTTTTTAAATATTAAATGACATTTTCAATCCGGTGTCCTTTTCCCAAATTGTTCTCTTGAGTTTGTGGGATTGTCGGTATTTTCAAAAAACAGTTATCTCCTTGCTCTGCATTTTTTACGTGTATAAGCATTTCAATCAATATAGATAGTAGTACTAGTAAACTTCATTTATATAGCACCCAGTCCCAGTGGCTCTGTGCACTTAACACAACTGTAAATATCACAATAAAAGTAAAACATTCACAACAAATAACATTAAAAATAAAATTATATATAACAAATATTTAAAACTAATAGTGCAATGCAGGACAGTAGGTGAATTTCTGGCAGAATATTAAATTGTGCCATAAGCCTCTTGAAACAGGAAGAATTTCAGGCCCATTTTAAAAGCATCCAATTAGGGGGCCTCTTTCAAAGTACTGGGAAGCTTGTTCCAAAGGGCTGGATTAGCAGATGAAAATACCCTATCACCAGAAGATTTCATCTTCACCCTTGGAATGGCCAGAAGACCCATCTCAGAGGAGTGGATTGGGCAAGAGATCTAGTAAGGAGTTAGTATAGGTCAAACATGTAGCCAGAATGAGATCCATACAGACATTTGAAGGTCAGCAAACTGACCTTGAAGGTAATATGCTACTTTACTGGCAGTCAGTGCAGTTCCTGCAGGACAGGGGTTATATGACATTTTATTTTATTTTATTTATTTATTTAGTTTTTGTTGACCGGGTAAGTGCACTAGACAAATCCTGCCTATTTTCAGGCATGACCAAGGGGAGGGGGATACAGATGAATGCCAACTGACTTTGAACCAGATTAAGCTGTTGGTGGTATTTTTAGTGAATGAGGGAAATTTGGCCAGGACACCGGGGAAATTCCCCTACTCTGTAGGCGGGTGGCGCTGTCCATCTGTCCATGGAGATGGAAGATCTCAGTCAAAAGGAGGCAATGGAGGAGGACGGTCCTAGCTCTGGAGCTCTGCAGCCTTCATATGCTTGTACAGCTAGTGTGGAGGAGTCAGAGTGCTTTGAACCCTGAGAGGGTCCTTTGCTGATGGAAGAACAAGACATGTTGCCTGATGTATCGGTTTCTGGTACTGAAAATGAATCTTTATTATATTAAGAAATGGAAGAAAAGAAACAGCAGTTATTAACTTTAATCCACGTAGCTGAAAAGGACTATGGTTTATGCCGAGAGCGTCTAGAGGAAGAAAAGAAAAGAAAACGTTCACTTGCTAGCCCTGTATTGATAGGGTAATAAAGGTTACTTACTGCACCCCTGGAGAACAGTTGGCTTCTTTCTGCTACGAATGTGTAGCGTAGGGTTTGGGTGGATGGAATGCTTCCCTCAATTATTGATGATAATGAGTTTCATTCAAAGAATGATGTTCTTATTAAGGCGGGTTGGCTGTGGTAAAAGGGTATTTGGGTCCCTGACCCGAACTTTTCAGTTTCTGATGTTCCACAAAATTCAATACAGGATGTTCCTGGATCGGTGGTTTTCGATCTCCAGTCCAAAATGTCAGAGCACCAAACTGGCAGGAGTACGCCATCTGTCAGCTGAAGGTGAGGCTGACATGAACATGACTGCATCAGACGCTGTGGCAGACAGCATTTGCAGGAATACCAGGCTGCCTGACATAGCAAATGCTCAGTCTCTAAACCCGGGTGTTACTGTTTCTATGGATGAGAATGGTGATTCCCACCACCAAGACAGTGATGTTCCTTCTGCAAGTAACGATATGAGGAAGAAAAAATCCTATGCAGGTCTGTTTCATCATCCTGCTCAAGAGGCAAGACAAAGATTTTTAGTGAGACTTCGTTATAAGGGGCTAGCTCCAATTGTCCCGGAGAGACTATGGGTAGGGGAAAACTCTCTTACTCGATAGTTTAGGGTTTATACCCTCTGATGTCTATGCCTTCATTCATTCACCTGGGAACCATCAATATGATATAAGTACTACTAATTATGCCTTCCCCAATTAGCCCCATGCAGTTTTGTGCAGTTCCCGGTAGGAACATTTCTGATGCCTTATTAACTATAAGAGAAATTATGTTCTACGCATTTATTAGATAGATTTTGGAAACGTTATTATGAAGTAAAGGATATGGCTATATGGAAAGTCTTTTTAGCAATCCCAGTCACCAAACCTACCATCAAAATAGTGACTGGTGAAGGTGTCAATGTGGCAAATATAATATATTGGCTGGAGCAACGTTGTAGACTAATGGAGAATCCCAGACCTATCATAGATGATAATGGGTTTTGGACGGGTGGTTGGACTTTTAGGGTTCAATTGTCTCAGGATGACTCTGGGATTCAGCATTTACCTAGTTCCTTTTTTTTAGGAAGGGATGGGGAATAATCTTTTATGCAGGCCAACTGAAGAGCTGTTATAAATGTGGTTCTCTAGATCATTTAAACACAGATTGTGACTCTGTAAAATGTTTTTCATGTGGGGTTCTTGGGCATGGGGTGAATGAGTGTGAAGCCCCCCCCCCGTATGTAATTTATGTGGGGAATTGGAGCATGGGTTTGATGAATGTCCATGGAATACAACTGATCTAGATGCAGCTTCTGACCATGCACATTTTTTGTATAAAGCCAAACATCCTCATTCAAATCCGACCTTAAGAACTCAGCCGGTTGAGAGACGTAGGGGAAGGGGGGCTGCGAGAGGGTTGAATAGAGCTTCTCTCCTTTCCAACCTACTGTTCAAACAGGGTTTAGGAATTTAGAGTATGATAATTTAGATGTTGTTCACACCTCATGCATACGGAATGCTACCCCTTTGGTTTCCCCTCTAGGTTCCTCACCTATGCACCAGTCACCCTTACTTGCTGAGTCTATGAAAAGCTCACAAGGGGCTTCTCAGGCTACAGACAATGTTGTGGATGGTTTTGGATCCTCCGATCCTTTCGGTGATGATGAGCAATTTGTGTTGGTTCAGCCATCAGGGTCCAAGAAAATCAAAGACACTTTATTTAATGTGGCCCCAATAATGCTTTCGAATAGATTTTCTTCCCTTCCTTCGTGGAGTGACCAGATGGAACAAGCTCATCCTATTGATTCTGAAGGGGTTGAGAATGTACCTATACAGGAACAAGAGATAGAGGGTAAGGCAGATTTGCCAGTTGGGGGGGTTGGTGTTCCTTTTCCGGTAAAACGAGTCACATGGTCTAGTGGGAAACTGAAAAAAAAACCTCCATAAATGGTGAATTTCTCTATAGCGAGTTTAAACGTTAATAGTATAAAAAATAAGAAACGTAGGTTCACTAAGTTTAGCATCTTACAATCCTTGAGTTATGATATTTTATTTTTACAAGATGTACGTTTGCAAGATACGGTGGAGATTCAACAGTCCACTATGGATTGGGGATGGGGGTTTTCAATTTGGTCACCAGGATTTGAACCCTGTAGTGGGGTAAGATTCTGTTTCCAAACCTATGAGGTTCACGTTATCAGAATGGTAGAAATAGAACCCGGTAGGGCTTTCTTGTTAGATGTTAATTTTTCTGGGTTTTTTTGCGTTTGATTAATATTTACAATTCCCAGATAAAATCCTTTCGGAATGACTTGTTAAAAAAAATTCAACCTTATCTATATACAAAAAATCATTTGATCTTTGGGGGTGATTTTAACATCAATTTCAAGACCCAAAAGAAAGAAGCAAAACAGTATTGTGATAAAATTTCTTAAACCAGGTAATTTTTTAAGCAAATCTAAAAAATGCTTTTGTAGGCACCCCTTTGGCTAAAAAGCCTACTTTTTTTAAAGGTTCCCTCTCTTCTTGTATAGATTTCCTTTTTGTGAATCAGATGTTTCAGGTATTTTCTCCTAAACTAATCCCCATTGAGATTTCAGATCATTGGCTGTTGGGCTTTCGGTTTGAGTGCCTCCCCTCAAAGGGTAGCTGGAAAAGGAGTATGGCAGTTAAATGTGGCCTTGATGTCTGACAAGATTATCTTACCTGAATTACAAGAGGTTACAAGTGATAAAGTGTCTACTTTAGACTTGTATGAAAATATAGGACTTTGGTGGACAGATCTGAAAGTATGTCTAATTGAGTTTTTTAAAATAGTGGGTTCATATAGGGCACAAACAAAAAGGATAAATACTTAGAATTTCGAGACGAATTGGGTATATTATTATCTCAACAAAGTTTGGGGCTACCTGATTTAAGGGAACGTATAGATAGTGTAAGGCAGCAGATGATAGACTATCAATATTCTCGAATGCAGTCCTTACAGAAGAAGCAATTGTTTGGTACTCAGGGGAAATCTGAACAGGTTAATCCATTTTTAGCTTGCAAAACTAGGACAGATAGATGGGTTTTTTCAAGTCTTATAGATTCTGCAGGAGTGGAACATTGGGATAATAAAGGTATTATGGGGGTTGTTGAGGAATATATTAAGGATACTTTTGGAACTTTACCAGGATCTGTTTCATCAGCTGATGCTTTTTTACAGATGGCATTGCTTCCTCAGTCCACCAGCTCTCAGAATTCTCTTTTGCTTAGTCCTTTTACTCTACAAGAAATGGACAGGGTCATACACTCCCTGCATGATAATATAGCTCCTGGTTCAGATGGTCTGTCGAGTGAATTATATAAAATAATATGGTCTATGATTCCGGTTGTCTTTCTGCATCTTTATAATTTTTTTTTGGAAGATAATATCTTGCCCACCCAGATGTATGAAGGACTACTAATTTTTTCATATAAATCTGGTAGTACTAAGGATTTAGGGAATTGGAGACCATTGACTTTGTTGAACGCAGATTTTAAGATTTTTGCAAAGCTTTTAGGGAACAGAGTGGCGGTAATTATGCCTTCCCCAATTAGCCCCATGCAGTTTTGTGCAGTTCCCGGTAGGAACATTTCTGATGCCTTATTAACTATAAGAGAAATTATAAATGCCTTGAGGATTGATGCAGAGGTGCTAGAGATGCCAGGGTATTTAATCAGCCTGGATCAAGCCAAGGCTTTCGACACAGTATCGCATTCCTTTTTGTGGGACATTTTATTAGCATTTGGGTTACCTACGGTCTTTATTGGGTGGATAAAGCTTTGTTATGCTCTAGCATATGTACTTCCATACGAAAATGGTTGGAAAGGAGATCCACACTTCATTTATACGGGCTTATGGCAAGGATGCCCTTTAAGCCCTTTACTGTATGTGTTTGTTTTGGACCCTCTTTTGCGGGATTTGAACAGGTCACCGTTGATTAAAGGTATAAATGATTCTATGGCTTCTAATTGTAAATTGTTAGCATACGCTGATGATGTGTGTTTACTATTCAAAAATGAATATTCCTTTGGTTTAGCAAGAGATCTTATCCAGGAAATAGGGAAAATTACAGGGGCCTCTTTAAATCTTACTAAAACTAAAATTTTAAGATTAAATGAGAGTTTAACCACTCCTCATGTTTTTGGGGGGTTTCTGGTGGCCCAACAGCCCTGTAAGATCTTGGGGATTTATTGGGGTGGAGGGGATATGTCCCATTTTAACTGGGAATGTGCTTTAGAGGTAGCAAAGAAGAAGGTGGAAGTATGGAATCGATGGAAAACAAACAAAAAAAAGGGTGTACTATACTAAAACATTTCTGATTCCACTATTTTTGTATTTAAGCGCTATATTCCTTATAAAAAAACAATTGGAGGCTTCAGTTTTGCGGATTTTCTTTACCTGCATTTGGGGTAGTAGGTTAAATCCAATCAAAAGGAATATTATGTATAAACCAATTAAAGAAGGTGGCTTGAACATGATCAATCCAATTGTGTTCTGTTTTACAATATTTTTCTCCGTTAACTTGTCTCCGTTGATTAAAAAAGAATCGAAATGGTGGATACAGCTTGGATTTATAAATGTTAAACATGTGTTAGAAGAATGGAGAAATGGCATTTTTTTACATAAAAATAAACGAAAACCTAGACTATTAGATTTATGGGATTTAGTTTTTGATGAAATAAAAATGTAGGATATAAGTTATCTAAGCACATTACAAATGTCTCGAAAAGCCATTTATATATCGATAATGGATTTGTTTTTTACAGACACCCCTTGGATAGGATTTTCTGCTTATCAACAACAGCAGATTTCTAGCTATATTACTAATAACAGAATCCCGGTTCACGTGTGGGATACCGTTTGGTTAGCGATTCACAATAGGATGAACGTTAAGAGTAATCAAAAACATAAAGCATTAAATGAGCATTTCTGTCCAAGATCAGATTGTAAGGGTAAACTGGAAACCATGAATCACTTGTATTTTCAATGTCCATATGCGGTTCGGTTTTGGGATGTGCTGAAAAATAGATGGTTAAATTACATGAGTTGGTTAACACTCCCTCCTTCTCAGGATTTATTATATTATGGTATTTGTCCTGTTCTCAAGAAGGAATTTGTATAAGCACACTACAAATTATTCATGTACATTTTTTGTATTGGCTTTGGCTTAGAAGATGCCGTTTAGTTCTGCAATAACAGGATATCCCTGAAGCTAATCTAGCACAAATAATTGTAAATGAATTGCACACTTTTAAACGTGTAGAATGTAACCGTCTCTCCTTTCCACAACAGGAAAAGAAATGGTACAAATTTGTTATTTTTTAGATTTTGGTTAGAAATTAGAGATGTAGAAATTATTATGGTCCGGTTCTGGGTCGAGAGGGGATGTGTAGTACGGGGTTGGTAAGGCAAAGAGGGGAGAATAGGAAAAAGGATGGTAGGGAAGGAAAGGAAAACAAAAAATGGGAATATATATATATATATATATATATATATATAAATTTTGATATTGTAGTATTTTATGTTTATTTACACCCTTTTTGTTTTCTTCCTGGTATATGGTTGTACCTATGATTAGAGGTAGGGAAAATAAAAGGGAAAATGGTTTTGTGTATGTCCGATTATAATCAATATTTATGTTTCCAGGATGGGGAGATGATTTATGACTGTATATATTGTTTATACTGTTTTTTTTTCTATGTTTATGCCCTGTGTATTATTGTTTTGATTTTAATGAACGATTTTCATGCTTTTGGAATGTGGGAGGGGGAGGTTTTCAGTCAGAATTAAGTTTTTTTTGTTTACAGTATGTAGTGATCTTTATTTATGTTTTGCTATTCATTTTTTACTGTACTACTGTTTTTTTCACATATTTGTTATGATTTCATTTTGATTTTAATAAAAATTCCCCTACTCTTTTCGATAAGTGCCATGGGATCTTTAACATCCACCTGAACTACCACCAATCCAGGCAGATGGGACCTCGGTTTAACGTCTCATCCGAAAGACGGCACCTCAGAAGTGCAGCACCCCTCTCATGCTGCACTACAGTGTCAGTACTGGGATATTAACCCAAGTGCCAGATGTGGGAACTGAACCCACAGCCCTCTGATCTCCTGGCCTCAGAGGCGAGTGTGCTATAATCTCGTAAGACCCATAAACAATGAGGCTACTGCATTCTGTACTAGCTGCAGATGTCGTAGGACAGCACCACTCACCCTGAGGCATGAAGCATCACAGTTATCTAGTCTAGAGGTGCTGAATGCATGTAATAGTGAGGGCAAGTCTTGAAAGGTATCAATAATTTAATCTGGGTGAGGTTCCTTAGATGATAAAAGCTACCCCAAACTACAGCTGATAGCAGAGACTCAAGTGTCATCCATTCACTCAGAATGGCTGCCAGATTCTTAACCTCAGCAGAGGCCACCAGCTTGGAAGAACCCATCCATAAAACAGTCTCCACATTGGAGACCTGTGCATCCCCTTTATGACTAGGCCCAATCACCAGTACCTCTGTCTTGTCCAGACTGAGTCACAACCAGCTTTATGACATCCAGCCCTGAATCTCAGCCAGGCATGATTTTATTACCTTGATGGTGCCAGTTGCCCCGTGCACAAAAGACAGATGCAGCTGGGTATCATACACATAGCAATGAAAACCCATTCCATATTATTTAATGATCCCTCTCAGGGGCAGCATATACACTGCAAACAGCATGGCGAGAGGATCAATCCCTTGGGTACTCCACAGAGCAGGGGCATCAGGAGTGAGGAGAAACTCCCCATCACCACCCTCTGTGTCCTGTCTCCAAGGTTAGATTGAAACCTATGGATGACAGTACCAGTGAGTCCACAGTATACCCTGAGATGATCCAAAAACAACCCATGGTCCATGGTGCTGAAGAGAGATCTAGGAGAATGAGAACTGTCCATTTCCTTCCATCTCTAGTCCAGAGCAGATCATTCTGCACCCTGACCAGTGCCGTCTTGGAACTTGCCTAGAGCTAAATCCAGACTGGAGAGGTTCATATATGTGAAAGGCCGTGTGATGCTCCTCAAGCTGCAGAGCCACCACCTTCCTTCTAACCTTACCCAAAAAGTTTAAATTAGAGATGGGTCTATAGTTCACCTAACACTCTGGGAACGAAGATGGCTTTTTCAGAACAGGTCTCACCAAAGACACATTCAGTGCCCCAGGAAAGACCCCGTCTGAAAGGAAACACCAGATCAGTTTAACAAACACCAGACACAGAAACCCCACACACCCAATTATTAGGCAAGCTGAGCCTGGATCCTGCTCAGAATAGGTGGGCTGCAGCTCTGAGACAAATCCACACAAGTCTTTCATCATACTGCCTGACTGAGATGATCCAGACGAAGAGATCTCTGAGTGAATCGAGGACATCGTGTCAGAGTAGAATTGAGCAAACTCTTTGCATCAAGCAGATGAATAACTCTTATTGGTTGCAGACAGACCTGGTTTAAAAATCTGTCCATCACCTGGGAAAGCTGATCTGATCTGTTCCCCTGCAGAGATTGCACTGATCATACTGTAAATATTGCCTTACATAGAAACATAGAATTTGCTGGCAGATAAGGACTACTTGCACCACCTAGTCTGCCCATTTTTTCCTGCATATAGTATCACCGCAGATCTTACTTGATCTCCAGCCCATTCACCCACCCCTCCCTTTCCCTAAGATTCCCTCATGCTTATCACATGCATTTGTGAACCCCACCACTGTATTTGCCCCATCACCTCTGCTGCTAGACTAGTCCAAGAATCCACCACTCTTCCAGTGAAGAAGTACTGTCTCACATCTCTCCTAAATCTACCCCTCTCCAGCTTCTTATCATGCCCCCTTGTCTTTGAGCACCTTGTTTTTTTCTGAAAAATACTTCCCTCCTCTTCCTTATTTATCCCTGTGATGTACTTAAAAGTTTCTAGCATATCTTCTCTCGCTCTCTCTCTCTCTTCTCTTCCAGGGCGTACATATTTAGGTCCTTAAATCTCTGCTAATAGTAAATGGAGTCCACCCTGAAGAAAGGGGGGTTACTAGTGGGGTAACACAGGGTTCAGTACTGGGACCAGTCATCTTTAATGTCTTCATAGGTGTCATTGCAGAGGGACTGGAAGGGAAAATATGTCTCTTTGCAGACGACACAAAGATCTGCAACAGTGTTGATACACAGTGTGGGGTGGAAATGATGAGAAGGGACTTGGCAAGGTTGGAGGAATGGTCACAAATATGGCAGCTTAAATTCAATGCAAAGAAGAGCAAAGTAATGCACCTGGGAAGCAAAAACCCAGGGAAGAGTACACAATATGGAGGTTGGTACTAACAACAACTAAAATGAAAAGAGACCAGGGGGTAGTTATATCAGATGATCTAAAGGTAGGCAAGCAATGTGAGATGGCAATAAGGAGGGCTGGGGGATACTGGAATGCTTAGGAAGAGGCATCACCAGTGGAAAACAGGAGGTTGTTATCCCTCTGTACAGACAGTTGGTGAGACCTGAGACCCCATCTAGAATACTGCATGCAGTTCTGAAGACCCCATCTCCGCAAGGACATAGACAGGATAGAGGCAGTCCAGAGGAGGGCAACTAAAATGGTGCAGGATCTGCACCAGAAGCCATATGAAGAGAGACTAAATGAGCTTAAAATATATACCCTTGAGGAAAAGAGGGAGAGGGAGAGGGGGGACATGATAAAGTCATTCAAGTATCTCAAGGGAATCAATAAAGTCCGAGAGGTAGCATCTTTCATAAAAAGAGATGTGCAAGAACAAGGGGGCACAAGTTGGAGAGAGAGGGGGGATGGCTCAGGGGCAATGTAAGGAAGTGATTTTTTCACAGAGAGGGTGGCGGATGCAAGGAACAGCTTTCCTGAGGAGGTTGTGGGGTGAAAATCAATGGGGGAATTCAAGAATACATAGGACAGACATAAAGCAGTTCTTGTGGGGGTAGGCTGTTGGTTAATGAGGTCTGCATCTTATCCAATAGGTAGGGAAATGGACAGATTGGGTGGGCCAAGCAGTCCTTATCTGACGTCAAAGTATGTTTCTATGTTATAGGGCTTCTGATGCAGGTCCTGCACCATTTTAATTGCCCTTCTCTGGACTGCTCCACTTTGTCTACATCTTCTGGAGATGTGGTCTCCAGAACTGGACACAATACTCTAGGTGGGGTCTTATTAACAATCTATACAGAGGCAATATTCCTTCCCTCTTTCTGCATGGGATTCCTCTCTTTATGTACCCCAGCATCCCACTAGTCATCCCAACTGCCTTGTTGCACTGCTGAGCCACCATTAGGTCATCTGATATGATCATCCCTAGGTCTTTTTCCTGCTTGGTGGTCGTCAACACCACTCATCCCCATTTGTGTTCTGCCCTTGTGTTTCTGTGCCCCAAGTACATTACTTTGCACATTTTCATACTGATACCCAGCTGTCATACCCGTGTCCACTCCTTCAGTTTTCTCAGGTCTCTACTCATCCTTTCCACCTCCAGAGGAGTGTCAGCCCTATTACAGATTTTAGTGTCATCTGCAAAGAGGCAGACATTCCCTTCCAGCTCCTCTGTAATGTCACTTTTAAGGACATGAAAGAGGACAGGTTCCAGCACTAATTCCTTTGGCACCCCACTTGTCACCCTCCTTTCCTCTGAATGAACTCTATTTACTATTATCCTCTGACACCTATCCCCCCAAAAATTTCTCTCCCTCACTTTCACCTCTGGACCCACTCCTAAGCTACCCAGCTTGCTTGCTAGCCTGCTATGTGGAACGATGTTGAAAGTCTTACTGAAATCTAAGCAGGACACATCCAGTGCTCAACCCTTATGTAATTCTTTAGTCACTCAGTCAAATAAATCTATCAGATTTGTTTATCATACCCCCCTCCCCATGAATCAATGCTGTCTCGGGTCCTGTAACCCACTGGATTCAAGATATTCCACAGTCCTTTCCTTCAGTAGTGACTCCATTAACTTTCCTACCTCTGAAGTCAGGCTAACTGGCCAATAATTGCCAGCTTCTTCCCTGCTACCACTTTTGTGAAGTGGGACTACATCTGCCTTCCTCCAGTCCTCCAAAACCTCTCCTGTTTCTAATGAGCTGTTAAATGGGACTGTCAGAGGTGCCACCGGTACCTCCCTGAGCTTTCTTAATGCCCTTGGATGCACCCCATCTAGCCCCGTTGCTTTGTCCACTTTCAGATTAGCAAATTCCTTCAGGGCACTCTCCTCTGCCAATGAACTTGTGCCCACCTCCCTCCTTTAAGTGCTCCTTTTACTTTTTTGTGACTCCTCCCCTTCTCTTTCCTCTATGAACACTGAACAAAAGTATTTGTTCAGGATGTCTGCCATTTTCTAGTGCCCCTCTGCACAGTCCCCCTCTTCCCTTTTTAATCTTATGATCCCACCCATAGTCTTCCTCCTTTTGCTTGCATTACCCCAAAAATCTACTGTCCTCATTTTGACCACCTGGGCTATTCTGTCTTCAGTTTGTATCTATGATGTCTGTACTGCTCTCCCTGCTTCTCTCTGTTTCTCCTGATATACAGCTCTATCCTTCTCCCTCTGTATCTCCTTATATCTTCTGAATGCCACCCTTTCAGCATTTACCTTTTTGGTCATCTGTTTCAAGAACTATAGTGGTCTCCTTTTTCTCTTGCTTTTGCTCACTTGCTTGATGCAGAGAAGTGTGTATTTATTTATTTATTTATTGAAAATGTTTCACCAGGAAAGGCATGCTGAGCAACAAGATGCCAGTCTCATGGTGTGACCTGGGGGGAGGGGTTACAGAAGAGGCAGGTATACATACAGTAGTTGAGTTTCACATTAATGCAATACAGACAAAGTACATGGACTGGGGGTATTACATATGGACTTGTTGCATAGGAGAACAGTACAGAACACTGATCATCAACAACAGGGTATACAATTCATAGATATAGAGACAAGGTAAGAGCAATACAGAACTTGCATGTCAGGGACAGGTTAGACATATCATGGGTAAATGTATAATGGGTACAAGGCACAGTAGGAGCAATGCACAGCATGCACATCAGGGACAGGGTGAACATAACATGATTACACTATGAGGGAATACAATAGTTACATAAGTGCCAATAGCACACTATTGTGCCAGGACAGACTGAGTGCCAGTACCAGACTTGAGCTGCAGTGAGATGCCCAAGTTGCCTGTAGGAGTTTGAGAGCAAGATGGTAGGGTAGGGAAGGATAGGACTAGTATGTAATAGGAGCATGGGGTGGTAGGTATAGGCGAGGTGAGAAGGAGTGAGAATGGTAGTGATTGCTGAGGGTAGGGCAGAGGAGGTTATGTTAGATAGGGAGGGGGGGAGAGAGGAGAGATGGGGTGAGAGTAAGTGCGAAGGACAGTATATAAGCCAGTCAATTAGGTGATTGCCAGGCCACTAGTCAGGCTTTGGGGGCAACTGTGGTAGAGGTACCCAAGTGGAGGGGAGTCAGGGGCAGTTGCAATTTGTAGTGAGGAAGTTAGAGAGGGCAGATGATAAGGAGTATTTGGTCAATGAATGGTGGATCTGGGCTGGCAGGCCATTCCAGAGTTTGGGGAAGAGGTAGGAGAAGGCCGATTGGCTCGCAGTAGTCCTTCGGTGGGGGATGGATAATAGCCTTGAGTCAGTGGACCTGAGGGTGTGGGTGTGGTAGGTGGGGAAGATAGGGAGGATGCTAGGTAGGGTGGGAGGGAGCCAAGCCAGAAGTTGGAAGCGAATTTTACAGTGTGGATTAGGCACCGGTTGCTCAGGGCTGGCAGGGCCAGAGAACGGTAGAGCATGCAGTGATGTGAGCGGGAGGGGGCATCAAGGGCAAAGTGGCAGAATGCATTAAAGAGGGGTCCAGTCTGGCTAGGGTGGTCTTTGAGGCAGAGCTGTAGACTACGTCACTGTAGTCGAAGGTGGGGAGAATCATTTTCATGACTAAATCTCATCTGACGGGTAGCGAGAGGCAGGAGCGGTTCCTGTAAATGGTCCCAAGTTTTGGGCACAGTTTTGAAATAATGGCATCTATGTGAGTAGTAAAGGAGAGGTGGCGATCGAGCCAGATCCCTAGATACCTAAAGGAGGGCACTTCTTCAAGGATGGTGTTGTTTAGGGTATGGAAGATCAGAGGGTGGGTGAGTTTGGATAGATGCTGTCTGGTACCGAAAGTCATAGAGATGGTTTTCTTGGCATTTAGGGACAGTTGGTTGGTATTGAACCAGTGTTGGATTTTGTTGAAATCCGTTTGTAGCTTGGAAGTGAGTTCTTCGTGGGTCCGGCCGGAGGTAAAGAAGACTGTGTCATCCACATACATGTGGATTGCGGAGGAGGAGCATGAATTTGGCAGATCATTTAGAAGGATGGAGAATAGGATGGGACTAAGAACTGAGCCTTGGGGAACACCGGTGGTGATGGGGGGGGAGATGTAGTCAGCTATTTTAGTGGATTGGGTTCTATTTAGTAGGTAGGCACTGAACCAGTTTGTGGCGGAGTCTACTAACCCAGCCCCTGATAGGTGGGATAGTAGGACAGAGTGGGATACCGGGTCGAAAGCTTTAGCTAGGTCAATGAAAATAGCAGCCGTGATTAGCCCTTTATCCATCCCAGTGAGGATGGAATCCATGAGTCTTGGTAGGGAAGAGGTAGTAGAATGGTGTTTTCTGAAGCCGGACTGAAATGGGGTGAAGAAGTTAGTTTCTGAGAGGAAGTGGGAGAGCTGGGATAGAACTAGGTGTTCTTGGAGTTTGGTGAGGGAGGGGAAGAGGGAGATGGGATGGTAGTTAGTAGTGGAGGAAGGATCACCACCTTTTGGAATGGTTGGAGAGTAGCATGCTTCCATATGGAGGGGAGTGACTCGGTGGTGAAAGATAGATTTAGTAGGGCGGCTAGGGGAGTAGCAATGGCTGGGGCAGAAAGGAAGAGGAGTTTGTTATCAAGACCATTGGGGGATTTGCCTTTGGAGGGGTTCAGGGAGAGTAGGACATCTAAGGTTTCTGTGGGGGAGATGGGTCTGAAGGAAAAAAAGGGGTACCTACCAGTTGGCGGTGGGATAGATGACTTGGGGGCGGAAGTGGGTATAGATGTGTGGGGGGAGTGAGGTTGCTGGAGGTAGGGAATCGAGGAGGGTTTGGGCGCAAGTAGTGAAATAGGAATTAAACTCAGAGGCTACCTTTAGGGGGTCGGTGAGGAGAATACCTTGGATGAGGAGAAGAGGTGGAGGGTTTGCTGTTTGAGGGGTAAAAAGGGAGTTAATGACTTTCCAGAATTTAGAAGGTTGCCCAAGATTTGCATTTAGGGTGTTATTGAAATATTTGGCCTTAGCTAAGCAGATGGCCTTTGTGCATTTGTTGTGGAGCATGCGGTATGTGACAAGGTTGCTTGGGAGGGGGCGTAGATTTGTAGTTATGCCAGGCCTTGTCACGGGCTTGTTGGCAAGCTATCAACTCAGGGGACATCCAGGGTAGATGAGACCCGCGGACTCTTGCCTGGCTCAGGGGGTTGTGTTTGTCCCAGGCGGTGAGGAAGGTGTTCTGAAAATGTGTAAAGGCCGACTCCATGTTAGAGCAGTCAGTGCTTGGGGCCCAATTTGAGTGAAAGAGATCTTCCAGGAGGGGACAGAGGTTGAGGGATTTGTATGAGCGTTGGAAAATAAATTTGGGAGGGGATTTACCTCTGTGGATTTTACGGACCAAGTAGATTAGGTGATGGTCACTGATGGAATCGGGAAGGAGGCCTGAGCTGAAAACGTGATGTGGGTGGGATGTAAGTGCCCAGTATAGTAGTGAGTGGTTACCGGACTTATGGTTGGAGTGGGTGGGTTCCATAATGGTTTGGGTAAGGTTGAGAGAGCAGTTATCTCTGTTTGGGTTTTATTAAAAGTAGGACCTAACCAGTTGTGGTTAAAGTCTCCCATGATATATACTTCACCCGACTGGGCATGGGAGGAGAGTTGGCAGAGTAGGTCAGTGACTATTGTGGTTGGAGTGCCTGGGCAGAAGTAAATGCCAACCATGAAGATAGGTAATGAGGAGGGTGGGACAGCTTTACCATGAGAAGCTCATAAGCTTTGGGTTCAGCTTTTTTGAGAGAGACAGTGAAATGAAGGGCTGATCTGATGTAGATGGCTGCCCCTCCACCTCTGGTGGGCCAGTCTTGCCTTATGGTAGTAAAACCAGGAATGGCAATGGTGTTATCAGGTAGGCTGGCGTTTAGCCAGGTCTCAGCTAGGATAATTATGTCAGGGACATGGTGGGTAGCTAGAACCTGAAGCTGATCGAGCTTAGGGGCTAGGCTACGAATCTTTAGGTGGAGAAGGCGTAGGCCTTTGGGGAGGTAGCCTGGTCGAGTGTCGGAGGTGGGTTTGGCTGAGAGGTTAGGTATGGGGTGGTCTAGGCCTGGGGTAGGGGTAGGGCCGGGGTTAGGGTGAATATCCCCTGCAGCCAGAAGGAATAGGGCAATGGTTAGGTGGTAGCATAGGACCCCGAGAGACCGGAATTTTATGGTGTGCTGGCTGGGGGCGTTAGTATGGGGTGCAGTGTGGAGGGAGAGGGAACTGGAGTGGGTGAGTGAGACCAGAAGGCAGCCGAAGAAAAAGACTGAGGAGGAGAGTGGTGAGGGGAAATGGGACCAGGAGATAGCTGGGAGGGATGAAGAGGATTTAAAGGGGTATTTGTAGGATGGGTCAGGGTTACCGTTGGGGGGGGGTGCAGGGAAGCAGCTTAGTGGGGGAATTAGGATGGGAAGGGACAGTAAAATGGGGGAGAGCAGAAGTACAAGGGTTGTTGGTGGGTGCAGTCTACTAGATTTGGGGAGGAGAAGCCCTAACATAGTGCCTTAGTAGTAGGAGGGTGAGGGTTTTTATATATCCTGGTTGCCCCTCAGAAAGCGTAGATACCACTTTGAAGTAGTGGTACTGTCACGGACTCTGGTGGACAGGGTACCAGGTTCAATCCCTGGCAGGAGAGTTGGAATAGGACTTGGCTGAGAGTAGGGATCCAGTTACTAGTTGGCTTAAAAATGGTCTGGTTTGGGCCTGAAAACAGGGTTGAAATAGCGAGTCCTAGTGGTCATAGGGGTTAGTAAAAGAGTGGGTGTGGTCAGGCGATAATGGCATGGGTTTGTGAGTAGGGCTAGTCAGGTGTGGGTCAAGGGTGAGGTGTGGGCGGAGGCTGGGGCTGGGGGGTGGGAGTAGGGAGAGAAGTAGCTGAGCTGGTAGACAGGCTACGGGAGGTAGGAGGGGATTCCAGTGGAGTCTGAGGCAGAAAGGACAGAGGGTCCCTCTAGTGGCCAACAGGTATAACCTGCAAAAAAAAAAGGGGGGGGAAGTGATATCATAGAGCAGTGCCTATATAAGAAATGACGACCATGGGTGGGTGGGGCAGTCAACATATGCAGTGCATCGATAAGCTAACCCCCCTTCACAAGGGTGCAGCTTAGAGGTAATTTAATTACCTCTATTAGGCAACTGCGTTGGTCCCTGTCCCTGGAGGGAGCACTGTATGCTGCTGGGCTGCTTGGTGGGGACTGGAGGTGGCAAGGCCTATATAGGAGGGGGGAACAAAGGAGCACATTAGGATGCAGCGGGAGTTTAGGAGCGTAGGCTGCCCATGTACAGACTGTCCTGACACAGCGATTCCCAATACTCGCAATGGTTCACTGAATTGACTAAGTTAACAGACAAAGCAACTGCTGCAGGTAAGAGAATCATACAGCTGTATCCTGACTCACAGTACCAGCTTCACTAGAAAACAAGAACTCTTGCACAGTATAGTAGCTAAAGAACCCCCCACTAGCATTTGTATGTAGATAAAAATAAAACTCATTCAGCGACTCACAATATAGTACAACGTTAGATCACTGGCTACAAACATTCGGCTAAATTGCAGACTCAATCACAGTAGATGTGTGGCCTTCCACATGGCCCTTTTCAGCTTTGACCATTGTTTCTCCACCCCACCCAGGTCATCCTACCCACCAGGTCATCACTGAGCATTCACTCATCTTATTAAAATTTGCCCTCCTAAAGTCCATGACCATTTCTCTTGTGTTTTTCAGTTCCATAGCTGTCCTTTTTCTGAACCACACTGTATGGTATCTCTGTTTCCCATTTATCCTCCTACATTGATGTCTGCAACACTGTCCCTATTAGTAAGTACCAGGTCCAGTATTGCCCCATCATGAGTGGGTTCACTGACTAGTTGCCTGAGGAATGGCATCTGTAGGGAGTCCAGAATTTTCCTGCTTGTTACTGAAGCCACAGCTAGGAAGTTCCAATCTACATTTAGAAGATTGAAGTCCCCCCACCAGCAGCACCTCTCCCTTTTCTGCCATCTTGCCAAGAGATTCCACAAGTACTTTCTATAACTCTTCCCTTTGTGCTGGCAGTCTGTAGATCACACCAGTGTGAATAGAGGCTCCATTCTCCATCTCTAGGGTGACCCACAGTATCTCTTCCCCCCAATTTCCCCTGTATCTCTGTTGCTTTTATGCCTTCCCTCACATAAAACACCACACACCTTCCTTTCTTTCTCACCCTGTCCCTCCTGAACAGAGTATAGCCTGGTATGGACATGTCCCAGGCATTGTTATCAATGCACCATGACTCATTAATGGCCACAGTATCCAGGTTAGCCTCTGTCATTATGGCCTGAGGGTCCAGGATCTTATTTCCTAGACTTCTAGCAATCACACACATGGCTTTGCAGATTTTGTTACCACTGTGCTTGTTACCCCTTTTCTTTTCTTTTTGCCCTCTCTCCTTCCACCTCTCTTTTTACTGCTTCCATTCCCATCCTGCTTCAATTTTGTTTCCACTTGTACTGGACCAGCCCCCAACAGCCCGACCATGCCCCAGTCACATCACCCACATTTCCCAGGCCTTATTGTACCATGGATGTTCCTCCCAGGCTCATCCCCCAGGGTGGGGCCTTCTGAGAGCACCTTCTTTTCCTTTATTGGATCTCTAGCTTGTTTCTTCAGGGGAGTGCTATGGTTGATGAATCAGGGCCTGCAAAGCACTGCAGGTGGCATCCTGTGGCAGTCTGGTATGTTTTTTCTTTTTCTTCCCCCCTGAGGGATGGGCATGCACTGATGTCATGCTGACATCTGCCACACTTCCTCAATCAAGTTGGCTCAGGCTGCCATGCCCCCAGCTTCCATCAGTGGCCAGTCAGGTGCTGAGCACTTCCCCACCCTCCCCCAAGCAGATTACAGCAGTCTGTTGGATGCTGTATCCTCCTTCCCCTGGCTAGCTGTCTGACAGCCTGGGCTCAAATACAAACCTTCCCACTTCATTTCTAATGCCCTGCTACCTTTATTAATTTCTATTCTCAAGACTTCCACTCACCTCATGTTCTACCTACTTTCTACTTCAGCCTGCAAAGGGGGGGGGGTGCAACTGCTGCCTCTAAGATGTATTCTGCCACCCCCTCAATTAGTTTAAATGTTCATCAAAGTAACATTTAAACCATTCACTGAGGATTGCAGTTTCCCTCCTGGATGGATGAAGACCTTCTTATGGGAAATTGCTCTTTGATACTCATCATAGTGAGTCCTCAAAGCCAGCTTGTCCTCATCAGACCTGGGTCTTTTCCAGCAATGCTCCAACTTCCAACCACTTAACTTAAGTTTCCTGAGCTCCCCATCAATCCATGGGGGTCTGAAGCATCAACTCAGTGGTTGTGTATGGAGTGCTATGACTGCATCAAAGGTTGAGGCAATAGCCTGATTATAGACCATCACTGACTCCACCGATCCAATAACACAGATTAGATCATTTCCAAAAATATGAGAAATTCTTTGATTATGTTGCAGTGATTTGTATTACATTTATGAGTAAAACTTTATTTATAGTTGTATAACTAAGGGTAAATGTTTTTGGTTTGTAAGAGGTCTTGTGCATAGTGCTGGCTAAATGTTGGATGCATAATATTGATCAATGGACGTATGACCACAAATGTCTCTGAAAATAGTTAGCATTACAGTTTAACTAGAGATGTGACCCATTTTACAGGACAGCATTGTAACAAGCTCTACAGTACCTGCTGGCAAAAAAACCAATTATTCTGCAAAAAAAGGTTGAACTCAATTTTTTCATGCTCTGTGTCAGAAAGAACTGCAAATTGAGGCACATGGGAAACCAGATATCCCGCAGTTATACTACCACAGACTTCATTAAGAATCTAGCTACTCATCCCAGCACCTGCACATAATTTTCCATGGAAGTATTACTGCTATTGGCACAAAGGCATCAACATTACTCAATACTAAGCATTTTTTATATTTTCATAGTTTTTATCAGTGTTGGTGGTATATTTTAAAATGCAGCTGAAATGCAAGAATAACTTCTTGCTGAAATATTTTTCTGCTTTCATCTGGGAAGTTTAAAATTCAAATACATTTGTAGTATATCATTCACATTAATGGTGTACTGCTTTAAGCTTGGATTATTTAAAATGAGACAAGGCTCCATTGTAGACTGAAAAATGAATACATGCTTAAAGTTATTATTTCTTAGCTCATTCCAGCATAGGGCACTGAACGTTGATAAAACTGTTTGGTGTCTGCACCTCTTGATAATGAACACAATTTTTAATATGGTACATACAAGCAATTACAGTGGTATGTTATTTTTTCCATGAAGACAAGTTCAGAAAATGCTGCACTCCATTGTGTACCACCACAAGAAAATGCAATCTATAGATATAAAGTTGTGTATGTGTATGCACGCATTTATTTTGGGGATGGTGTTATTTATTCTTTATTTAAAATGTTTACCAAAAAAGGACACTCAGACAAGGCTTGTTTCCATTTCTGATGGGGGGGGGGGGCAGGATTTAACTCAGCACAGCAATCACAATTATCGTACTACAGTACTATTCATGGCACACTCTGACCATTATTATACACTAGTAAGTATGCATTGGTAAAGGTTTGGACTGTACATTAACTTTATCCATATTACTTCAAGTCCAATTTTCAGTCAGATGTTTGTAGATGAAAACCTCAATGGATAAGCTCTCACTTACAAGGTAGCAGAGCTCCCTCTACTGTAAAAATTTTACATATTTTAGACTTTCAGTTTTTTCACTACAGATATGTATAACAGCTACAGTATACTGCATGCAATGTCTTTAGAATGTAGCAGTCATATTCTTAATTAAGCTGTTTAGATATCTGCAATATAGTTTCATTATTAATAATGGTATCCCTTTTCACATTAGGTCAATATATTAAGATTGTCAGAATGGGCACAGTGTATTCTTCAGTATGGACCAAAAAGGAAACAACTGTCAACTGAAGTGGAGCTTGCTATAATCAACAAATCTATCAAACTATCACAAGTATGTGCTCACCCCAACAATATAAGGTTCACCAAGTAAATTAATCCACACAACAGTCACAATACATTATACTCCCTTACTTTGTGTGCAGTTTGGCTATTTCTTCATGGGTGTGGTATAAAAATTACATTCTGGTATGTCTTAATAATTTATAAATACAAATGTAATCTCTATTCAGTGTTATCAGACTGCAGGGAGAAATAAGACTCTGTCTGTAAACTCAGGCATCAAGAGCCTTGTGGACAGGCACACACAGAAATACAATTGCCTTGTCTTTTCATTTTTGGAGTGCTACTATTTTAAATGATGTTTTTCTAAGGAAATTCAATTTGAATTACTTGAGTGCCCCACTGTTTCTTATTAATTTACAGTGCACATAATCTCTAAGAATTTTTGCTAAATTACTATAGGGTTTATTCTTGTTGGAAGTTGGTGACTTCAGCAGCTTAATTGTTTTGATGTGGTGCTGAGCTTAACCATATAATAGAGTTTGAATCCATGGGATTGAAGACTATAGAAATTACTTTAAAGATGTGTTCCTTAGATTGGGAAACATATGTGCCTTTGCCACCCCACTACCTCCCTTTTACCAGCAACATGAAGAGCTCAATCTAACCTTTTGCCAAAGAAAAGTAGCAGGCCTTGTTAGAAGTAGTAGTGAGATGACTCAAGTGCTAAGGACAATGGGGGTAGAACATGCACAGGATGTCTACATCCTTCAATATTGCATGCTTACCTAGAAAGGATAAAAAAATGGGAAAGCATGAATTAATTTGGAAAAAAAAGAAATGTTGAAACATAGTGGGAATGGGATGGGTTGGAAATCCAGCCCAATCAAATGAGTGGGACAGTGCATAACTGCATTAATATCGGCTTACCTGTGCTCTCTGAATGAGCCTCATTTGCATCCTTTCACAGATGTTAGATGGTGCCAAATTTTAAACGTATAAATTCTATAAAAATGATATTAAGTAATGTTAAAGAGCATAGGTAATGTCACAAATGAAAGAAAATTCAAAGCTAGGGTTGAAAGGTGTGATCTACATTCATACCATTACGTACATACACATGCATTACATCATACCTACTGTAAATATTTATTTCTTAATAATGTTATTAGAGTATTACATGTTATGGTATGATACACATTATCTAAATATGGAGTACCTTGCAGAAAAATAGTGAATAAGTATTCCCTTTGAGGTTGTGGGGGAAATAACTTGCTGTGTCATTGGTCGTCTTTCTTTTCAGATCTGTATATCTGTGTGTTTTTATGAGAAACAGAAGGTTTGTAAGAAATGGTGTGAACTGCGATCACAAATTTTCAATACCTAATTTTGAGTTGTTTTTTTGTTTACTGGATAGGGTTCACTAGGCAAATAAATGCCTATTTACAGGTACCTTAATTTAGCTTGCTAGAATTTTTTCATTTTTTAGTCACTTTAAATGGTTTTCCCTATACCATTATGGCACCCCCTAATCCTGCACCCTAATGATCAATGTCGCTGTGGCTTCACCCTTCCTCCAGACCTCAGGGAATTGAGAATGGAGTTTGCCCTTTAAGGGGCAGAACAGGTTGTCCTGGTGCACCCCTTCCCTTTCATTAGGATGGTTGTGCTCAGAAAGGGAGGGGGGAAGGAAGGAGAGGGGACAGGAGATAGAACAATGGCCAGGCAACAGGAAGGAGAGGGGCAAGTGGAGGTACATAATGGACAGCACAGAGTGGTTTCAGCCACTTTTTTGCTGGAGTTTTGATTTAATTGAAACTGCAGCACATCAGATTGGCAGAACAATTTGGAGAGGTTTGTGCACCAGGTACAGCAGGTAAGATAGCTTCCAAGGAATTAAGTTTTTATAAAAAAAAATGTCTTTTAAAGATACATTGTTTGTGACTGCTTTACAATAAGCTGCTGTTTGAAGGAAGTCTTTAGCATTGCTGGCCTGGATGAATGTGTTTTCTAATAGTTTAGGGTGTACAGAATTGGTATGCTTTGTTTTGTAAATGTCTGGTTCATTAGGCTTAGGTTTGAGGAAATTATCATATTGCTGGTTCAAGGACATGCGTTTTAGTGGTGATAGGAATTTTGCAGCTGTATGGAGAAGTGTAATTGTTTTAAAATTGTGAGTCAATTAGGC
The DNA here is from genome assembly GCA_016271365.2 of Neoceratodus forsteri. Lineage (NCBI taxonomy): Eukaryota > Metazoa > Chordata > Ceratodontiformes > Ceratodontidae > Neoceratodus > Neoceratodus forsteri. The sequence goes on along the minus strand of CM028129.1, from coordinate 938,010,742 downwards.
ACAGTTTTGTTGGAAAAGTTCTGTTGTACAGGACCAGTTAAAAAGTTGTGCAGAATGCAACAGCATTTGCCTGGTGGTGGGCCTAGCAAGAGAAGAGGCATTGTGACAGTTTGCGGATAAAGAAATCACAGTATTGGACAAAAGTTGCAGCATTACAGGCTGGATGGTAAAGCCGGGGGTTTTGGACAGGTTTTACCACCTCCGAAGAGTGTAGTTGATGTAGAGGAGGCCTTAAACAAGATGGAGCAGGAGCCCAGCAAGGGCGGCCAATTGGCGAGACATCACACACCACACAGCAGTCGCGAGGGAGCAGAGTCTAAAAAAAAAAAGAATAATAATGGTGACCAGAAAAGGGCTGGGGGGTGAGCCCAGTCCGTCCTTGTTGCTTGGCAGAAAGGAGAGCATGGAGCCTCAAGGACACCAGCAGGACCAAGTGGCTGGAAAGTGGACCGCTCCGCCGCCCCAAAAAACCTTGCGGCCCCCTCCTCGTGTTCTCAGGGGGAGATTACACCTCCCATTCCCTCTAAGGGATCCCTGGCTTCACCCATTAAGGAGACGACTCGGTGGGGCCAGCAGCAATCTCGCTGCCCCATCAGGATGGCATGGTGAGAGCCAGGGACAGAAGAAGCACCTACACATAGGGTAGGTGAATGTTGCTGTGCATAGCATCCAAAAGAGGCAATAAGAAGTGCAGCAGACCAGGGAAGAAAGGGTCAGGAAAGTTTCAGAGGAACCAGGATGGCAAGGTGGGCCGACGACAAGGCTTAGCGAGGGGGCAACGAGCGGCCACATAGCGTAATGTCACACGCCAAGGAAAGAGGCAAAAGTGAGCAGTTTGGCCATTTCTGAAGCAGGGGAAGTCTTATGGTTGGAATGAGGGTTGTTTGGTCAGGGTACTGGGTAGGGGGTCTCGAGGGAAGATGAATTGGGAAGGCACCTGGATACCTCAAGGCAAGGGAGTGGGCCAGAGGCTTGTTACTGAGGGGCCTGGCAATGGGCATGACAGCACACACCAGAAGGGCCAGATGACAGAAGGAGGCCCAAATAAAGGAGTTGTTATTTGGTAACAGGTTTTTTCAATAATGGGAGGAAGGGATCTGCACGGAAGGGGACCATGGCCTAGGATGGGGAGGGTAACATTTTGGGGGGATAACCAACACCCGGCAGGAGGGCATGGGGGTATGGACAGAGCATGGGAGGGGAATGGAGAGGCCTGGGAAGACTTAACAGCCATAACATGGTGAGGCATGCAGGGGGAGTAGAGTTAGGCCTGGACAGCCTCATGAGGCTACGTGTTGAAATGTTTTTGAGGCCTGGGGGGTAAAAAAAAACAAAAAAAAATGCACAAGGCGATATTGGTTGACTGTTTCTCTGGACAAGGGGCCAGGTCATAGAGAAGTATTATGGGGCTAAGTGGTTAACAGAATTGTCATTTCTTGGCTGCAGGGGGGGCCTTTTCCACATGAAGGCATGCGGTGAACATAAATTAATAATGGAATCTTGTTTTCTTCCCACCAGTTGTCTTCACAGTTAAAAGAATCGAAGCACATGGCACCAAAGAAGAGCAGGCCATCAGAGGAAGATGCTTATAGGGCTATAATCGAGTTGGTGGAAAAGGCCAACAGAATGTGGGAACTGGTGGAAGGGGAGGAACCAGGGAGATCTGGGAAGAAAAGGAAAGCAGGCCCGGTAAAAGGGGGCAGAGGGAAACGACCAGCTGAAAGGCCATGCAGTCCCACTAGGGCACCACCGCTGGCAGTGGGACCCACCAAGGTGGCTGATCCAGTACCTCTGCAGCCTATAGACCTGGTAATGCCAGTACCTCCCCAAGATCAAGTCAGGATCCCCCCTGGAGAACCCAGGCCAGATCCCCAGAACATAGTGCTTCCTCCACAACCCCTAGTAGTTCACCCTCCTCCTCAACCATGGGGCACCAAAAGCGGGCACCAGGAAGATGCCAGGCAGCAAGGATCGAACAAGGTCACAGGTAACACACCCAGTGCAGTGGGTAACAGTATAAAAGAATATATAGGTCAAATTGTGTCGGCACTGGGAACAGGAGGTTTAGGGCAAATGGAATCAGCTCTGGCAGAGATTAGGACAGAGAAAGAGGTGCCAGAAAGAGTTGAAGGGGGTACAGAGAAAGAAGCGAAAAGTACAAGGGAGATAGGTGCACCTGGGATGAGGGTAGGCGAGCATGTTCCACTGGCCACAAAGGAAAAAATATGGAAAGGAGAGTATGTGGATATATTCAATCTGGTGAGCAGGGAGCAGCAAAGTACAAGGAACCAAAGAACATAGATAAGAGTGAAATGGCAGCAGTGGTTGTGCTGTTAGGGAAGAAGGAGGAAGACAAGTTCACAAAAGGGAAGACTTGAGATGGGTGGTTCGTAGGTTTTTCCACCTTCTCAGCCATTGTCCTGGAGAAGAAGCCGGAGTTGGGCATCCCGCTCATCACATATTCCCTAATAATAAGGCGGGCAAAAGGGGGGGTGGGGTGGTTATACTATGACAAATTTTTCTGGCAGAGAATGGCAACGTACAGGGATGTAAGATGGGATACGAAGCAGCTAGACTTATGGACAGATTATGTAATGGATCAGTCCACACCCAAAGGGGAGTGGGAGAGGAAAGGAGTTACGCATCAGAGGTGCTGCTGGGCTTACAACAGGGCATTTTGTTCATGGCCTCAATGTCATTTTCAGCATGCGTGTTCAATAATGCGGGGGAAAGCACCCAGCAAGCAGATGCAGAACGACATGGGCCCAAGGGGCTCGGGGGTCATAGTTCAGGTCAACAGTTTTAGTTTTTTGAGAGGGACAGGGGTTTAAAGGGCAGGCATGGAACAGGGGAAGGAGGGGTATGGGGAACACGAGTAGAGGAGGTCAGAATCATTGACCAAAAAAACCAAGCACCGAGTGAGAGAGAGGGCCCGGGAAGGGAAAATGGGAGGAAAGACAGAGAGCAGTTTGGGATGGCCAGAACCCCCATCAAGTTAGAGGCATGGACAGTCTGGTTGGACAGATACCCGAACAAAAGAGTAGCGGATATGATTATAGAAGGTTTTTGCACAGGTTTTTCACTGCAGTGTGAGGGTTCCAGACAAGCGAGAGAGGCGAGCAATCTGGGGTCTGTCAAAGGGAGGGAAGAGATGTTAAGACAGAATATAAAGAAGGAAAAGGCAGCAGGGAGAGTAGAAGGCCCATTTGATACCCCCATTGTGGAACATGTGGATTTCGCCATTGGGCTTGGTACCCAAAAAACAAGAAGTACAGGGTGATTCACCACCTATCTTATCCAGAAGGGGATTCGGTGAATGATTTTATTGGGGAAGAATATAATAAGGTGACATATGCGACACTAGAGGATGCAGTCCGGATAATCCAGGCTACTAAGTACACATGGTTGGCAAAAATGGATATTGAATCCGCGTTCAGGCTGCTGCCAGTTAGGAGAGAAGACTGGGACCTATAGGGTTTTAAAATTGGGGGTCAGTACTATTTTGACAAAGCCATGTTGATGGGATGTTCTATAGCATGTGCAACATTTGAAGAATTCAGCACCTGTTTGCAGTGGATAATTCAAGAGAAAACTGGCTCTAGAATGGTCATCCACTATTTGGATGATTTTCTTTTCATTGGAAAGGTTAAAAGGGAGACACAACTTATGCTGGTCAAGTTTCAAGAGCATTGCAGAGAATTAGGGGTTCCACTGGCACAAGAAAAAATAGAAAGGCCCAGCAGGGTGCTTGAATTCCTACGTATTGAGATAGATGCCCCAAAGGAAATATTCAGGCTGCCAGACAAAAAAGTGGAGAAACTGAAAGAACTGATCCAAGTACACACCAGCAGGAGAAGGGTACAACTAAAACAAGTGCAGCAGGTACTGGGGCACCTGAACTTCGCCTGCAGGGCCATTGGACCAGGGAGGGCATTCACAAAGAGGTTAGCAAGGGCTACAACTGGGGTCACCAGACCACACCATTGGGTAGACCTGACAAAAGGTGTCAGGGAGGATTTTAAAGCATGGGAGGAATTCCTCAGTGAGTATAATGGCTGCTCTTTCTGGCAAGAGGAGTGGGTGTATAACACAGACCTTGATCTTTTCACAGACGCAGCCGGGGGGCTAGGCATGGGGGGCTACCTGAGGGGCAGGTGGTTTGCAGAACCATAGCCTGCTAACTGAGTAAGGGACGGCAACGTAAGAGATATAACATTGTTAGAGATCATGCCCATCTGGGCATGTACCCTGGTTTGGGGGGAAGAATTACAGGATCAGAGAGTGACATTCTGGTGTGACACTAGAGCAGTGGTGGAGGTCCTAAACAACAGGGGAGACAGGTCAGAAATTGTCATGCAAGTATTGCGACATTTAGTGTTAAGGACCTTGCAGCTGAACATGTCATTCAGAGCAAAACACATAGAAGGGGTGCACAATACCCAGGCTGACAGCCTTTTCCATCTGCAGCTGGACCATTTTCAGAGGCTGGCGCCAACAGCGGAGGAGCAAAAAATGCCCATACCAACGAACATCTGGGATGTCGGCAAGAAGGAGCAGAACTGTTGTTTTGCAGCTCATGGGCGCCTCGGACTCTGAGGGCCTATGATGGGGCCTTGTGAGTGTTTCAAACATTCAGGGCAGCACACCAGATGAAGGTAAGTAGGCCATTCACAGAGGAACAGTTAGGAAAGTTCACCATGGAGCAGTGGCAAAAAAGGAACAGTTCGCACCACAATGGGGGTCTACTTGGCAGAGATTAGTATTATCTGCAGTCTAAAAGGGTGGAAGGACCTGTCAAAATCATAGTTCATTAGAAAAATGATGCAGGGATCGGGTAGGTTGAAACTAGGGTCAGTAGACAATAGAAGACCAATAGGGGAGCAGAGGCTAGCAAAACTAAAGGACGTGCCCTGGCAATACGCAGATCAAAGACCGAGGCCCAGCTATTTCACACGATTTATGTTATAATGTTTGCAGGGGCCATGAGAGTGAGTGAGGTGGTAGGCCATGGCAAAGAAGACAAGGAAGGGGGATTAGAATGGGAAGATATAAGCTGGGGGATGAAAGAGATACAGATCAAGATTGAGAGGTCAAAAACGGATCAAAGGGGATAGGGTTGCATAGTGACACTAAAGGGGCAGGTAGAGGGTGCAGTATGCCCGCTGCAGGCTTTGTGGGCTTTTGCCGCAGAGCATGGGACCAGGACAGGGAGATTATTTGTTCATGGTGATGGGAGAAGGGTCACCGGCTATCAAGTCACAGCATTGCTCAAAAAAGGCATGCAATTCCTGGGGGAGGACCCGGCTAATTATTCGTCCCCTTCCTTGCGGATTGGGGCTGCCTCACAGCGGGCAGCAGCAGGAAAAACTGTGAATGATATTTTGGAAAAAGGACGCTGGTGGTCTGCCAGTTATAAGAGATACATTTGAGCACTGAAGTAAGAAAATTAACATATTGCCTTTGTTTTCATTACAGATGTGGAGACAAAATGGGGACAGAGAGGGCAGGGAGGAGGATACTACAGTGAGGAAACTAAGAGCATGTATAAGTTAATTATTTTTTGCTTAAACCCCATAGGAAGAGGGAGGATCACGGAAGTCTGGATCTGCGGCCACTCCTATATTTATTGGGCTGAAAGGAGAGTAGAGAAAAAGGCTGGGGGAAAGCAGCTGTACCAAGATGTGAAACAGTGTAGGTTGGTTTGGCATGGCATCCGGGGGATCAGATGGGCACAGCTGCTTCCCATTTTGAAGGAACTTAAGGGACTGTGACCCAGTCCAGACTTAATTATTATACATTTGTGGGGCAATGACCTTGTGGGCAAGCCTTGGGTAGACACATAATTGCAGATAAAAAGGGACCTAGGAACAATACAGCAGTGGTGGCATCAGGTAAGACTTACCTGGTCAGATATGATACCAAGGAGGGTGTGGAGGCAGGAGCACAGCCATAGAGCTGTGCATAGGGCCAGGAGAAAGATTAAAAGGAAGGGTAGGGACATTGGTAAGGAATATGGGAGGACAGGTAATACTGTGGGGTGTAGAAGAATGGGTAGAAGATTTCTACAGGTCAGATGGGGTGCACCTGTTGGATCTAGCCATAGACATGTTTAACACAGAAATGATGGGTTTTATAGAGGCATAGAGGGGACACGCAAAAAACGGAATATAAAAAAAAGAAAAAGGAAAAGAGAAGGATTAAGAAGGATCTTCCCTGAGGGAAGGGAGAACAATACCCTAAGTGAGGAAAGCCAGTCATCCAACATAAGCTGGAGGCAGCTGAGTAGGAAAAGAGGGGAAGGAGGGAGGGGGAAAGAAAAGGAATAACACAAAACGAGGAAGAAGATGAAGGAGAAAGTGGTCTCGGTTTTTACTGTTACCTAACAGAAGAGGAGAAGAAGAAGGCACCCAGGTTTTCACCTGTGGGGAGAAAAAAGAGGAAGAAAGAGGGATGATAAGAGATTGATATATGGATGAAAATAAATGAAATTCTGAGAGATATAATAATAAAAGATGATAAAATGGAATATGGAATTATGATATATAAATAAATGAATTGCCAATCTGAGGATAACAACAAACAATGGTCTCTGTCTCTTTGGGAGGGAAAAGGGGGGAATCCAGGACAATGGAGTTTGCCCTTCAAGGGGCAGACCAGGTTGTCCTGGTGCACCCCTTCCCTTTCATTAGGATGGTTCTGCTCAGAAGGGGAAGGGGGAAGGAAGGGAAGGGGACAGGGGATAGAACAATGGCCAGGCAACAGGAAGAGGATGGGCAAGTGGAGGTACATAATGGACAGCACAGAGGGGTTTTAGCCACTTTTTGTTGGAGTTTTGATCCCTCCACCCACCCACAAGGCAGAGCAAGAGGGAAGACAGCCATGAAGGACTGTATGGTGGGTCTGTCAAAGGTGGATGACAGACACGTCCGGTCGGACAGTTCGGGCTGCCAAAGGTGGATGGCAGATAATAATATGGTTATGGACTGCCAAAGGTGGATGGCAGGAAAAGGAAAAAGGAGGGGGGGGGAGGAGGGGGGGAAGAAATAGGAATAACACAAAAAGAGGAAGAAGATGAAGGAGAAAGTGGTCTCGGTTTTCACCGTTACCTAACAGAAAAGGAGAAGGCGGCACCCAGGTTTTCACCTGAGGGGAGAAAAAAGAGGAAGTAAGAGGGATGATCTGAGATTGATATATGGATGAAAATAAATGAAATTCTGAGAGATATAATAATAAAAGATAATGAAATGGAATATGGAATTATGATATTTAAATAAATGAATTGCCAGTCTGAGCACAACAACAAACAATGGTCTCTGTCCTTTTGTGAGGGGAAAAGGGGGGAATCCGGGACAATGTCACTCCTTGGTGATCAGGTGGGGGCCACCTATACTCCCTAAATGCCAAGTATCTCACTTGTAAAATAGATTCAGCCAGAGCTGACTACAGTGTGGGTCTCTGGTACTTGTACACAAACTATAATTGCCCAGTTAGCAGATTTATATGCTGCCACACCAGTAGACAAGCCTGTAGTCCCAGGTTTGAACACACCAAAATTTCAGTATTATAAACAAGTATAACATCTACCAATTGGGTTTATAGTGTTGTAAGTAGGGCCAGTATTTGGTTACTCAGTTTTCTGAAGGGCAGAAAGAGCTAATAAGCAGTTATCAGTTCTTGAGTGTTGATAGGACAAACAATTGTTTATTAAGTATCAATATGGACAAAAAAGTGTTAATATGCAGTTAACAGACTTTCAGTTCTTGAAGGACATGCAGATGATTGCTAGGACATGTCTGTACCTCTGACAACTGCCGATATTTGGTTTAATAATGCATGGTAGTCCTGTTAACTCCAAACATTCTAGCTGTCTCAGAGACCTGGCTAAAGTCTTTTGTGATTATCCATGAGGTTGAACTCCCTGGGTTCACTGTTATTAGGCAAGATAGGTTATAGAAGAAGGACAGAGGCATCCTCTTGGATGTCACATCCACCCGTAATACCTGTCTAGTCACTATCTCTACACTTGAGCACCATGAATGCAATGCCATAATTGCTAAGATACTCCTAAGAGGCACAAAGCCACTCCACGTGGTATGTATCTATACCCCCCAAGTGGCATCTGCAGCACTTGATATTCTCACAAATGATCTTTCTGACCAATTCCTAGAGGAATTAATACTCCTCATGGATTTCATCACAAATTAGATCACTGAGATGGAGAGTAGATCAACGGCTGCCTTACTTGATGCCCAACCCATTCAAATTATTAGTGAGCCAACCTGGTTTTGAACAACAAAACAGGTAACCTACTCAACAGGGTTCTCATCACCAAACCTGACAGAATCAGAGCCATAGGCATTTTTCAAGATTTCCTCAGTGATCACTCCCCAGTCTTTTGCATCTTAAACAAGAGCTCCCGAACCTTGGCCTAGAATTTTCATGGCCCAGGATTTCTTCACGTTTGATACTGGCTCCTTTCTGACTACCATCTCATGAATACAATGGGCCACTAGGTCACATTCAGAGGACATTTAGAAACCTTCCTAAAATTTCACTCTGGCCTAGACTTCTTTGTAAATAGTTTTCTCTCAGCTACTAACAAACATTCCCACTTTAAGCAGTGTACATTAAAAGGTCAATATTCTAAATGATTGGGCCATGAACTGAGAAAATTATTGAAACAGAAAGATCAGGTGTGGGGGCTCTTCAAAACCTCTGGCCTCATGACTGATTGGAACTAGTACAGTGAGCAAAAAAATGTGTGCAAAAATAATCTTAAAACTTCCAAACGGAAATACCTTAGAAACTGCCAAGACAAAAATCTTTCCGACCCCAAGATACTGTAGGCAGAAATTAATGCCCTCTTCAAGGGTTATGCTGGCTCCTCTGAATGTGACATAGTGGTATATGGTCACCCCTTTTGTAACCCCTTTGGCTACTGCCAATTCCTTCAGTTATTTCTTTATTGAACTTGATATATTCAAACCTTCAAGCCTTTGGGTTTCCCTCATCCCCCACACCCTCTCAATACACTGCTGTGAGCCTGTCCAATGAATTACATTTCTGACTGGTAATGGGGAAGTAGATTTTGCCCCTCTTAATGCAACTGAAAGAAGAAGGATTGTCTGCGTTTGATTAGCTCGATCCTAAGATACTTAATTAGCCACCCCTGTTATTGTCTCCTCTGTGTCTATGCTCTATAATAGATCTTTAACAGTGAAGAGAATTCCAAGAAACTAGAAAGTGGCCCTAGTGGTGCCTGTTCTCAAGGGTGAGCCAGTGGAAAACTACTGCCCCATCTCTCTTCTTAGTTCTTTTGCAAAAATAAAGGAAAGATTTGTATACAATCAGTTGCAAGAGTAAATCAAACAGCATCACCCACTTACTAACAGACAACATGACTTTAGAAAAAAACATGGGACTGATACTGCCTTGGTAAGACTGACTACTGACATACTGGGGGCTACGGACATAGGCCAGTTGACTGGTATGGTTATCATAGACTTTACCAAAGCCTTCAACCTGGTCAGCCATAGCATCCTGCTAGTTAAATTGCAGCTTTTTGACTTAGACATTCTTTTCAATTGGTGGATCTCTTATTACCTGACAAAGAGGACCCAGCATGTGAACTGGAAGGGTGTTCTACCCATGGAAAGATCCATCACTGATGGTGTCTGCCAAGGCTCCATTCTGGATCCCTTATTCTTCTCCCTATTTGTTAATAGTAAGCTGGGCAACTACGGAGAGGCTAACATGTAGTTGTACACCAATGACGCAGATCTATATAGATGCTGTAACAATGTTAGCCAAATCAGTAGCCAGCTTGCTATTGATTTCAGTGAACTAGAAATGTGGTTCTCTGCTAATAAGCTGTTCCTGAATGCAAAAAAGGCAAAAGCAATCCTATGTGACCTCTGATATTTGATTACAGCAAAACAGCACTGGTTAACACTTCACACATCTTCAGGATCTCAGGTTGAGGTGGTCAAGTTTCTAACAAACCTTGGGGTTTACACGGAGCATAAAATCACCTTTAGATCTCATATTGAGCTTATTATGAAATCCTTACACCAAACCAACTCAAGCAAGAACCAATACCACTGCAAAGTAATGATACTGTGGGGAGTGGCAAATGTGTAAACTATCAATTTTTGCACTAACCACAAAGCCACCTAACTCCTTCAGTCCCATGGCACATGCCATTAACATTCCTGAGGTATATAGCACTGCCAAGAGCCCTCTGGTCATTGGCTGGCCCAGTGGTGCTCAGGGTTGAGGTGCTTGATGCCATACCTCACTCCATGCTGGCAACCCATGTTCGGGAACAAGCATGGGATAGTGGAGGTCAGCAGGGGAGGAGAAGGATTGAGTGTCCCAGAGACTGCTCTCCTTCTCTGAGGAAAGTGAACTCTCAATGGTCAGCACATGCTTGGTCCCTAGCACAGGATGGGGTGGCTCACCGATGTTGCTGGTATGGGGTCAGAGGTGGGGCAGATGCCTGACTGGACATGCATGACAGCGAGCATGCTACTGGCACTGGCATCATTGCATGCTCTGCCTCTGAGAGGGCTGTGCAGAACTGGATGAGAAAAGATTTACTCCAGCTGGATGATGGAGGGCACCTCTCAAGTCCCACCCCAGAATAGCCACAGTGCTGGCCACATTGGATCAGGTCTTGGGCGGAGTTTGTTGTGCCCCACCAGCCTAGCCAGGGGTAAAGCCCTGGGGGTATCATTCAGCATAGGCTGGTGGACGTTGGAGGATGGGGCTATGGGCTACCTCCAGAGACAGGACTGGAGAAGGGATGCATAAATTGAGTGATAAAAAAGAGTCCTCTGGTCATAGACCTCATAATGGGTGGTACTCAACCATATAAATATGGGGCCTTGAAAGAGAACCTTATGGTGCAGTTATCTGACCAGCTGACTGGAACAGTCTTGAAATCCTTGACCTCAAGCCCCAGAGTACATACCAAGTCCAAAGCATGGCCATGTTGGTGGGTCCCAGAAGTACAAATGTGTGTGCGACCTAGGGATTCCATACACCAGAGGAATTCCTGATAAAATTGTGAGTGTTTGTCATCAACCTAAGCACTGCAATCAACCAGAATAAGTCACAAAGGTGAGTTGAACACTCTGTCAGTGACAAAGTCAATGATTTCCTGCAGAAAATCCCCCTCAGGTCCTGGAGACTGGTTTACTGAAATCTTTACCTAGAGCCATACACACAGCCATGCATTCAAACAATGAAGTATCCACTACAGCGTACAACACCAAGTTCAAATTAGATCTAAAACAGATGGTAATCCCTATTGATCCTTCCTCGGGCAGTGCACCATGGGGAAACTGGTTGGGATGGATGCCACCAATGCCAGGTCATCATTATTACCAAACCAGGTCTCCATGATGCAAGTCAGATCAACAGAGGAATCAAAAATAAAATCTGCTATAATAGTGGTCTTATTACTCATTTATCTAGCATGGCATAGCACTGCCTGAAGAGGACAAGTAGAGACAGCAGGCTCCTCACCTAATTGCCCATTTGGGCCAATGGGATTTCTGGATATGGGAACTAAATATGCTGGGCCACTCTTAATTTCTCATGTTGCCCCAGGGTGCCTCCTGGTCCTAACTATCCTAATAGCACCCACACCACTAGCAATGGAATATGGCCATCTATTAAGCTAGAAGCCTGAAATTTGGCATGACTACATACAATAGCAACACTGTATTTGCCCTAATGACTTGCCAAATGCCATGGTTGTTGGATGAATTGATGCAAAATAATAGGGATGTAAAACCTTGCATTTTATTTTGGAAAAAATATCATGAACAGTTTGATCTGCTTAAAACTCAACAACATTTGGAGATAGATATGTGAAATTAGCATGCATAACCTTTTTGTAAGGTTTATAGAAATGATTAAATATTGAGAGATTTGGTTTAAACATTTTTTTAAGTAACAGGGGTTCAAAAGTCTCTCTATGATTATTTATAACATTTTGTGAACACTTTTTAAAAATGTGAACGTTTGTAACTTCTCTGCTCCTGCATAGACACAACATTTAGTATCCTCCTGGTATCTAACAAAACTGGAAAAAAACCTTGTTTAGCTGTTTTAAATTTAGAGTGGAAACACCAAAAATTATTACTGACAACATTTATTCAAATAGTTATGGTAGCATAATAGGTAATGCCTTCAGAATTCTTCTTGCATATAACTTAATCTAATATGCTGAACAGAGCTATTTGCAGTCCTGTGTTTCCTCCTTGGGTGTCTATTTTGTTCACTCTCCACCCATCTTTCTTAGCTTAACCAGCTAGACTCTAAACAATGAGGGCCTTGGAGAAGATCCCTCTCGACATCTTTTTCCCTAAGAACATCTCTCATTTAGTAAGTGACATCCTAAGGACTTCCCTACCACTATGTGCACAACAGTCACCTACTCCCTCTACATGCAGTGCTTAGCTATGGATCACATTTGTTTAACATGCACTGCAGATGACCTAATCACCTTACCTGCATTATCATAAAAGGCATACAATGCCTCTCCAACTGTCCTACTCGTTTACAATGGAGTCCCCCATCAATCCAACCTTGTTACTACTATGCCTAGTATGTTCATTTCTCCTGCAAGGCGGGTCAGGGGTATTGCTGGAAAAATTCATCGATATGGCTTCCACACAATTATCAACTTGTTCTTGGTAGAACTGGCATAGTGAAAAATGTATCTCCTCCTTTCATCCCCACTGCATATTATTTGTCCTCCTGTTTTCTGCATGAATGAGCAGCATATGCATGATACATGATGACACAATGCAGTGGCCACTGGACAATAATGATGTTAATGCACATTGGTTATTGATTATTCTTAGATACCCATATGATGTGTATACCTACTAGATGCAGTTGCACATGCCACAGTGCCTTATGACTTGGGAGGTGAGATAGTAGAACATCACCACTGGGCACCACCCACACCCTCACTAGCAGACCACACCCCACCCCACTGTGTCTCTCACACAGCAGCCTAGTTTAATTTTCAGTCGCTGACTGGCTGGCAGCCTTACTCACAGGTGAAAAATAGAAAAGATGAACTTCTGTTCCTTGCTGCTGCAGCACCAGCAGTAAGTAAAAAAAAAAGTATTTGTCAAATGAACCCTTCAAAATCCCCCTGCACCTTTCCCAGTCTGATAAATTCACTCTACCCTGCTCCTGCTGTAAAGGGAGAATCAAATATAAAAACAAAGATGAATTTCTGTTCCCCTTACATAAATAGCACTTGGTAAAATAAGTGTAACTGTCAAATAAAGAGTTCAAGAATCTCCACTCTCTTCACTATCCACCAATTGCTAATCTCTCTTGTACCTGCTCTTCTTCCATGGCCTGCAGCTGCCAACTCCACCTGACAAACAGGCAGTGCACCTCGACATGCTGGGGCCAGTGTTTTGTAATCAGTGCCATGACAGAAAAAAAATACTGCACTTGATTTTAATAATTCTTAATTTTTCAGTGAGCTGCCTTTTTTCCCCCTGTGGTTCCCTGCAGCTGCCAGTGCAGGTTCACACTGTGCATTCTGTCTCCTCCGTTCTGTAGCACAATTCCATTAGCATGCTTGTTTAAAACTACAATAAAGTGTAACTAATTAGCTAACTGAAATTATAATGCATAATTATCTGATGATTTCTTAAGTTTTCTGATCAAATGTCACGCCTCCTGATATAAAAGGAGATGCTTTCTGTAAGTCAGGTCCTTTCCTTGCGAGAGAGACAGAAAGAGAGAGAGAGAGAGAGAGCTGGAAATGGCACTGAAATGCATACAGTGCAAGGAATTCTTGATCTCCTGTGTCAATGCTGGTAGGCTGGTCCAGGTCATGTGGCTTCCCAACAACTTGGACATCCTCAGTATGTACTCGCACTACAAAGTGGTGTGTCATGATATCAAAGTAATGAAGGGAGTCCAAGCTCCTTTAGACTGGCTTCACCAGTGTCCACAATGCTAGAATTCAGCATTATTATAGACCTTCACATACCTAGGGTAAGGCTAGACCTCAAACTTAGGCTCATAGACAGCATCACTAAAACAATCAAAAGTGTTCACTTAAAAACTCAGGGCACTATACCATACCTGCCTCAGTCTCTCATCAAGCACAAGAATGCTGCTGCTTGTGAAGTCCCTACTCACAGCTCTGGAAAATGGCTGAGGAATGCATAGGATTGCCCCAGCTCTTTCAAACCGCATTGAACAGTATACAGATTTTCCCTGACCAGTAATAAAACAACTCATCATGTCTTCTCTATATTAACCTCAGTTTTCTTTCACCAGAAATGAGACAAGAGCTAAGTTGAGCCTTGCTGATTTATAAAAATCTTCATGGAGCACACAGTACCCCAGCTACAGTAAATCAGCAGTCTTCTAGTTTCTTAATTCACCATATATGCTGATATACCAAAACAAGGACCTCTTCCAAGTACCAACAACCTGCAGCTCATTGGATTTAAAAAATGAAAAACCCAGCTCAAATCACGTGTGACATTAGAAAATCAAACATGTAATAAAGAAAAAAACAGGCACCGCTGGTAACTAAGTGAAAGAGTTTATTTCACCAAATGCTCGTGTTGAGCAAGCCACCCAGCATTCAGGATCAAGAACCCTCTACCGGTTTCACACTATGTGCATCGTCAGGAGGATAAATCAATCCATGTCTAACAACCCTTTATACAGCAACCTTAAAGTGACCATGCACCAATAATATAATACTAACCTCAATAAAAAATGTGTATTAAAATAAAAAAATATATATATAGGTAACATAACCATTTTCTTTATATCTTCAGCAATATACACACATGTATCACAATAACCAATGCATATAAGAATATGAGAAAAAAAATTATTAATAAGGGAGAAAAGGAAACTAGACAAAAATGGGAAAAAAGGGTAAAAGGTGAAGGAGGAGGGAAAAAGGGGGTAAGTGAAGGAAAAGGAAGAAAGGGGGAAGGAAGGAAGAAGGAAAAGGGAGGAAATGGAAAG
Source organism: Neoceratodus forsteri (assembly GCA_016271365.2). Taxonomy (NCBI): domain Eukaryota; kingdom Metazoa; phylum Chordata; order Ceratodontiformes; family Ceratodontidae; genus Neoceratodus; species Neoceratodus forsteri. The sequence goes on along the minus strand of CM028129.1, from coordinate 937,995,709 downwards.
AAAGGGGTGGGATGTGTGATTGGTGGGTTTTGAGGGGAAGGGGAATATAAGGAAGGGGGAAGGGAGTGAAGGAGAAGGTAAAAGAATAAGGGGGATAGGGAAACAATTATTTTAAAATCATATTGTATATATCTCCAATAACAATTATTTTATGGCCTAGTATTTCATCTTACCATTACCACAAATTGACTCTGTAGTTTAAGCATATTATTAATATTACTTGAACATTCTGGATTCCATATTCCAAATGCCTTTAAACTGGTATGCAGTATTTATGATTTTTGATTCTTACAGATTAACAGCACCATCTAGTGGAAAAAAGAGAGAAAACAAAATATGATTAGATTCTTAATCTTAACCAATAGTGTATTTACAATTTTAGTTCCCTAATAGCCTTTTTTAAGTTGATTCATCCCTCAGTATTATGAACACATCCTGAATGAGGGAAAACACTGAAAACAAAATTCATTTTAGTTTAAATTTCACTTCCTTCTGTTGTTGATTAGTGGCATCAAATCCAATTTATCATTAAGTCCTGGTGGTTTCAGGCCCCCCAGGGTGAATATCCAATAGGATTCTGTATTGAGTAAAAGGTCATTTATACCACCTGCTCTTGGTGCCAATTTAACAACTTCAATGCCACAGTCCCCTTCCCCTCAAAACCCACCCATATATATATGATATTGCTTGATGAGGTTTGTGCATGCTCAGCATGTGCATGCACATCTTGCCTGATTTGTGATGTCTTGAGGGTGGACTGGGAAGAAATTGCAGCATAGAAGCCTCCACCACTCGTGTGGGGGCCAGTAAGAAAGACTTGTGATGGTTTCTTTGGTTAAAATTGATGTGAATATGGGGGAAGAGCATTTTAGTAATATTCAAGTGAAGAAGCAAGCCCCCTGTTTAATGAAGGTGTTGGTGTTGCTGCTTTCTGCCCAACTGGGCCAGTTTACATGATTTTTGGGGCCAGAGGGAGCCTGTAGGATGGTAGGAGTGAGTGGAAGTGGGGCCGCGTGGCGTATTGACAGGTTGCTGTTTGTTTGGGCTGCATTGTCCCAGAATGGGACCGTTGGATAGGTCTATGGACCTGAGAGAGCCCATAATGATGGTTGGGATGAGTAGAAGCGGGGCCGCGTGGCATCCCGAATTAGTGCTTTGGTTTTGCTGCAATTCCCAAAAATTGAGCTGCCTAGTATGTGCAGGTGGGCCTGAAAGAGCCCGTAACGAAGGTATGAGCGAGTGGAAGCGGGGCCATGTGGCGTGATGTCACACACCACATGGAGGGCAAAGAAACAACCCCTTGTTGGCTGGGAGCAAGTGGTGTGTAGTAGCTGTGAGGGCCATAGCCTTGGGGTATGTATATGTGGGCAGGAGGGAGCCCGTAATGATGGCTGGAGTGAGGGAAAGCAGGACTGAGTGGTTGTTCAAATGGTTGGTTTTGTTGGCTGCAATTCCCAATATGGAGCTATTCTGTAGGTCAGAAGGGCCTGAGTGAGCCTGTAGCGATGGTAAGGGAGAGTGGAAGCAGGACCGCGTGGCGTGACGTCACACGCCGTGCGGAGGGTGGAAACCCCCCCTTTTTCTGGAAGCAGGTAGTGTGTAGTGGCCAGGAGGGCCATAGCAAGCGGGGAGGTGACAGAAGAAGCCTTAGAGAGGCTCAGAGGACATAGGCAGTGTGGCGGGTTTTACGTGCCATTTAAAAAAAAATAAGAAAGGAAGCAAAGCCTTCTCTGCTGGTAGTGGGGGTTTGTTGGCTGCAAGCTTACCAGTTTGTGGGGCTTTTGTGATGATTAGTGGGCCAAGGAGAGCCCATAGAGATGGGGGGTGGGAGAGAGCAGAAGCCAGGCCCAGATGGTGTGATGCCACACGCCGAGCAGGGAGTGAAGGAAACCCCCCCTTTCTGTTGTGGCATTTCAGTGGAGGCGCTGGGAGTTTTTAGTACCTTGGGTGAGGGGATAGCCCAGGAAGCCAGGCAAGGCCTCGAGGAAGGACAAAAGCATGGATCGTGTGGTGGGTGTCATACACCCCATGAAGGGGCCTGCTGAAGAGCACTGGCTGAGCTCAGGCTAGATGAGCATGGTGGGGCGGTGGCTTAATTTAGAGCTCGCGGGCAAATTGGGCAGCTGGGAGGAGCAATGGGTGGTACCACGATCCAGATCGGGGGAGGAGGAGAAGGCAAGAGTTCAGGGACTAAGAGGGGAGGCCTAATATGCCCTGGTGACATTATTTTATTTTTGGTGCCCTGAAGGGGATAGGCCTGTATGAGGCTCCGAGGGAGTTATCACATGGCGTGACATCACACGCAAAAGAAAAGGGGTCAGATGGTATTATTGGGGTTTAGGTGGGGTATTGGATCGGGGGGAGCAAGGTTTATGGGCTCGGGAAGGGCCTTTTTTCAGAAAAAAAAACAAAGGCATGGGGGAGGCCAAGGGGGGGGAGGAAGAGATTAAGAGCCGGGTCCTCGAGAGAGAGGTCCCATGCCATGAAGGGGCCACATAGGAAGCTATGGCTACCACTAATGAGGGGATGCCTGGTGTTTGGGCCTCCCCCTCCTCCCCTTGTTTGAGGAAGCAAGGTTTGGAGCAGAGGCCTGGATCTGCGGAAGATACCCGATTATCGGACCATACAATGTCCATTTTCTTGGGGGGGGTTTAATTATGGAAGTGATTTAGCCCGTTTTCCATTTTGTTATGGGCATGTGGTTTAAGGGACAGGATGAAGGGATGAAGGCATGCAGACAGGTACTGATACACAAATTAACCCATGTTTTATCTTCATGTAGTTGTCTTCACAGAACAAAGAAAGAACGAAATGGCACCCAAGAAGAGCAGGCTATCAAAGGAGGAGGCTTACAAGGCTATAATTGAATTGGCAGAAAAAGCAAACAGAATGTGGGAGCTGGTGGAAGGGGAGGAACCAGGGAGACACAGGGAGAAGAGAAAGGTGGGCCAGGGAAAGGGTGGCAGAGGGAAACGACCAGCCAAGGGGCCAGGTAGTCCCGCTAGTGTAGCACTGGAAACAGTGGGGCCCGTCAAGGTGGTTGATCCAGTACCTCTGCTGCTCGTGGACCCAGTGACGCCAGTACCCCCACTGGATCAAGGTGAGATCTCCCCAGCCAAATCCAGGCACGTTGCCCAGAACATGGTTTTCCCTCCACAGACCCCAGTAGTTCCCACTTCTCCTCAGCTGCAAGGAGAGCCAAGGGAAACTATGGAAGACTCCAGGCAACACAGCCCGGACAAGGTTACAGGTAACACATACAGTGCAGTGGATGATAGTATAAAAGAATACATAGGACAAATTGTGGCAGCACTGGGAACAGGAGGTTTTGGGCAGATGGAATTAGCTCTGGCGGACATTAGGAAGGATAAAGAGGGGCCAGAGAAGAATGAAAAGGGAGCAGAGAAAGAAGGGAAAGGTACAAGGGAGATGGGGCACCTGGGATGAGGATAGGCAAACATGTGCCACTGGTTACAAAAGAGAAAATATGGAAAGGGGAATATGTGGATGTATTCACTTTAGTAAGTTGGGAGGCAGCAGCCAAATATGAGGAAACTGAGGGCATAGGCAAGAGTGAGATGGCAGTGGCCATAGTACTTTTAGGAAAGAAAGAGGCTGACAAGTTCACAAAAGGGAAAACATGGGATGGATGGTTCCTAGGTTTTGCCACTTTCTCAGCCATTGTTCAGGAGAAGAGGCCGGAACTAGGCATCCCGCTCATTATCTATTCCTTGATAATACGCAGAGCAAAAGCAAAAGACGGGGTGGGTTGGTTATACTATGATGAATTATTTTGGCAAAGAATGGCAACATTTGGGGATGTGAAATGGGACACCAAGCAGATAGATTTTTGGACAGATTATGTAACAGATCAGTCCACGCCCGAAGGTGAATGGGGCAAAAAGGGTTTTATGCCCCAAAGATGCTGCTGGGCTTACAATTGGGCCTTTTGCTCATGGCCTCAATGTTGTTTCTGGCATGCTTGCTCAAAATGGGGAGGAGGGCACCCTGCAAACAAATGCAGAACGGCATGGACACAAGGGACACAACGGCATGGAGAGCAAGGATCAGGTCAACAGTTTTTTCGAGCAGGCTAAGGGTTTAAAGGGCAAACATGGAATAGGGGTGGACAGGGGAGGGGGAATGCGAATAGAGAGGGGCAGGGCCACTGAAAGAAAGAAAGCAGGGCAAATTGAGGGGGAAGGGGAGAGAAAGGGGGGACACAACAGAGAACAGTTTAGGATGGCCAGAACCCCCATCAACTTGAAGGTATGGACAGCTTGCCTGAACAAGTATCCGGACACAGGCATGCAGGACATGATTTTGAAGGGTTTTAACACAGAGTTTTCATTGCAGTGTAGGGGACCCAGGCGAGTGATGGAGGCGAGTAACCTCAGGTCAGTAAAAGGGAAGGAGGAAGTGCTAAAACAGAAAATAGAGAATGAAAATGCAGCAGGTAGGGTTGAGGGCCCATTTAATACCCCCCCATTGCAAAACATGAGGATTTCACCATTGGGTTTGGTACACAAGAAACAAGAGGGAGTGTACAGGGTGATCCACCACCTGTCCTACCCAGAGGAGGAGTCAGTGAACGATTTTATCAGTGAGGAGCATAGTAGGGTGACATATGCGACACTAGAAGATGTGGTCCTGATGATCTGGGCCACAGAGGATGCATGGATGGCAAAAACGGACATAGAATCCAATTTTAGATTGCTTCCAGTTAGGAGGGAAGAATGGGATCTATTGGGTTTTAAAAGTGGAGGGCAGTATTATTTCGACAAGGCAATGCCAATGGGTTGTTCCACAGCATGTGCTACATTTGAGGCTTTCAGCACCTGCTGACAGTGGATATTCCAAGAAAAAACGGGTTATAGGATAGTCATCCATTATCTGGATGATTTTCTCTCCATTGGGAGGGGAAGAGGAGAGACACAGAGGATGTTGAGGAAGTTTCAGGAATTGTGCCGGGAGCTAGGGGTCCCACTGGCACCAGAAAAGACAGAGGGGCCAAGCAGGATTATAGAATTCTTAGGGATCGAAATAGATTTTTCAAAGGAAATATTTCGAATACCGGACAAAAAAGTTAAAAAATTGAGGAAATTAATCCAAGTACACACCAGGAGGAGATGGGTACAACTAAAAATGGTACAACAGGTACTTGGGCACCTGAACTTCGCATGCAGGGCCATCAGACTGGGGAGTGCATTCACAAGGAGGTTAGCTAGGGCAACAGCAGGGGTCACCAGCCCTCATCATTGGGTGGACCTGACACAAGGGGTCAAAGAAGATTTTAGAATCTGGGAAGAATTTCTTAAGGAGTACAATGGGTGCTCGTTCTGGCAAGATGAGTGGTTATACAACACAGACCTCGACCTCTACACAGACGCAGCTGGGGCACTAGGCATGGGGGGCTACCTGAGGGGTAGATGGTTCGCAGAACCGTGGCCTGCCAGTTGGGTAAAGGAGAAGAAAGTGAGAGATATAACATTACTGCAGATCATGCCTATGTGGGTGTGTACTTTGGTCTGGGGAGAGGAATTACGAGATCAGAAAGTGATTTTTTGGTGTGACAATAGGGCAGTGGTGGATGTCCTGAACAACAGGGGAGCTAGGTCAGGCACAGTCATGCAGGTATTACGGCTGTTAGTTCTAAGGGCTTTGCAGCTGAACATGTCATTTAAAGCACAACACATAGAAGGGGTACACAATACCCTGGCTGACAGCTTTTCCCGTCTGCAGCTGGACCATTTTCAGAGGCTGGCACCGACAGTGGAAGAACAAAAAACACCCATACCAACGAACATCTGGGATGTTGGCAAGAAGGAGCAGAACTGCTGTTTCACAGCTTATGGGCACCTCGGACTCTGAGGGCCTATGATGGGGCCTGGCGAGTGTTTCAAGCATTCAGGGCAGAGCACCAGATGGAGGTAAGTAGGCCACTCACAGAGGAACAGCTGAGAATGTTCACCATGGAGCAGTGGCAAAAAGGTACAGCTCACACCACAATGGGAGTCCATCTGGCAGGAATTAGTCTTATCTGCAGTCTAAAGGGAGGAAGGACCTGACAAAATCATTACTCATCAGAAGAATGATGCAAGGATGGGGCAGGTTGAAACAAGGACTAGCAGATAATAGAAGGCTGATAGGGAAGCAGTGGCTAATAAGACTGAAGGATGTGCTCCCAGCAATATGCAAATTGAAGGCCGAGGCCCAGCGTTTTCACACAATCTATGTGGTAATGTCCACTGGGGCCATGAGAGTGAGTGAGGTGGTAGGCCACAAGAGGGAGGACAAAGAAGGGGGGTTATAATAGAAAGATATAAACTGGGAGGTGACAGAGATATGGATTAAAATTAGGAGGTCAAAAATGGACCAGAGAGGGAAGGGATGCACTGTAGCACTGAAAGGGTGAACAGAGGGTGCAATATGCCATGTGCAGGCTCTGTGGGCCTTCACCACAGATTAGGGGAACAGGACGGGGAAATTATTTGTGCATGGCGATGTGAAGAGGGTCACTGGCTACCAAGTCACGGCATTGCTCAAAAAGGGCATGCAATTCATGGGGGAAGACCCGGCTAATTATTCATCCCATTCTTTGTGGATTGGGGCTGCCTCACAGTGGGCAGCAGCAGGAGAGACCTTGGATGGGATATTGGAAAAGGGACTCTGGCGATCGACCAGTTATAAGAGATATATTAGAGCACTGAAATAAAAAAAAAAATTGGGGAGGTTTTTGAAGGTGGTGCTCCTGGCCTGCAACTACAAAATGGGTTGGGGTGGGGGGCAAAGAAAGGGTGGAGAGCTATATAAAAAAAAAAAAAGAGAAAGAGTAAATGCGGGTAAGACACCCAGAGCATGTTTTAAATAATGAATTTTTTTGAATCCCATAGGTAGAGGGAGGAGCATGGAAGTCTGGATCTGAGGCCATTCCTATATTTATTGGGCCAGAAAAAGAGCAGAAAAGAAGGCTGGGGGAAGCCAGCTGTACCAAGATGTGAGACAGTGTAGGTTGGTTTGGCATGGTATACAGGGGATGAGATGGGCATAGCTACTCCCCACCCTGAAAGAACTCAAAGGATGATGGCCCAGTCCAGATCTCATTATTATACATTTAGGGGGCAACGACCTTGCAGGCAAGCCTTGGGTAGATACTTATTTACAAATAAAACGGGATCTAGGGAAAATACGATGATGGTGGCCACAGGTAGGCCTCGCCTGGTCTGACATGATACCAAGGAGAAGAAGAAGGATACAGGTTTTCACCTGGGGGAAGGATAATCAGAGATTGATATATGAAAGAAAAATGAACAAAATGTGGAAAATATGATAATTAAGAAATGGAAATGGAATATGGAATTATGAATATAAATAAATTAATTGCCAATCTGAGCAAAACAACAAACAACGTCTCTGTCTTTTGTGAGAGAAAAGGGGGGAATCCGGAACAATGGAGTTTGCCCTTTAATGGGCAGACCAGGTTGTCCTTGTGCACCCCTTCCCTCCTGTGTAGAATGATTGTGCTCAGAAGGGGAGGAGGTAAGGAAGGGGAGGGGCTAAAGGCCAGGACAATGGACGGGTAGCAGGAAGGGGAGGGGAAAAGGGAGGTACATAAGGGACAGCACAAGGGGGCCTCAGCCACTTATTGCTGAAGTTTTGATCCCTCCCACCCACCCTACTAACCAAGACAAGAGGGAGACAGTCAAGATGGGATCAGATGATGGGTCTGTCAAGGTGGTTGACAGACGGCCCAGTTGGGCAGTTTGGATTGCCAAAGGTGGATGGCAGGTGATATTATGGTTGCAGACTGCCAAAGGTTGATGGCAGAAGATAAAGAAGGGGGAAAAGGGAAAAGGGGGGGACAAGGGGGGGAAGAAAAAAGGAATAACACAAGAAGAGGAGGAAGATGAAGGAGAAAGCGGTCTCAGTTTTCACTGTTAACTAACGAAAAAGGAGGAGAAGAAGAAGAAGGACCCAGGTTTTCACCAGGGGGAAGTATAATCAGAGATTGATATATGAAAGAAAATTGAACAAAATGTGGAAAATATGATAAAGAAATGGAAATGGAATACAGAATTATGAATATAAATAAATTAATTGCCAATCTGAGCACAACAACAAACAACGTCTCTGTCTTTTGTGAGGGAAAAGGGGGGAATCCGGAACAATCAGTGAAGAGTTTAATATTCATTTAAAGTGATACATGTATTAATTTTGATTGACAATGATACAATTTTAGTTGAACAGAGAACTGGATTCCTAAAAAAGTACTATTCTAATGAATTAATAGTTGCTGTATTTACAGTAGGAAACAAATACAGGTAAAGAGTAGCCTTCTTGAATAAATAACACCTCAGTTGAATTGCTCTTATAGAATTATCATTCACCACTCCATAGAGTGTTTGCAAAATATTTGTCTTTTTTTTTTTATTATATGCCAATACATACAGAACAGGAACAGACCTCAAAAATTAACTGACAAATCACCCTCAAAAGATTAGAATGAATGATCTGTCATCTGGAGTACCAAACATCAAGTGTACCATCATGTAAATGCAAGTTCTGATTACATATAGAATAATACTTGGGGGTGGAGTTCATAACAAGAATATATTGCACACCCGAGGTGTTGGATTCTACATTAACACTGAAGGAGAAGCCAAAGGAGTGTATCAAAGCATCTCACAGCAAGGGTGTGCATTAAATTTGAGTTTTACACTCTCCTCCATGTGTAGTTTTATATAATTGCTGGAGGACATTTTTTCTTCAAACAGACTGGCTTAAAATAATGAATGTTTCAAACGATTTCTTCTGCCTGATATTTATTCATCAGCACATGTAACAATACAATTACTAAAGTGAATAAACACTGGCATACTGTTGTAATGTGTATTTGTATTAGTAACTTTTTAAAATTGGTAATGAACAGGTTGTTTAATATACAGTGTGAGAATGTCAAGAGCTGAGTTCCTACATTGAAGAGCACAGTTACATAAAAGTGCAGTAAATGGTCTCTCATTTTATGAAAATACTTTAAAGTGTTAGTAAACATGTTTGATAACTTGTACTTTATGTTTTCAGTTAATATTTAGAACAAATCTCGTATAGTCTGAGTCATCATTGTAACAGTATTTTTTCTAGTTAGCTCCAGAAGTTAGAGTTCATAGTAGTTTCTATTGAGATAACAGAGAGACTGTGTGTGAGAGATCACTTCCAAAGCTGCCTGTAACTGCTAGGGAAGGATAGTGAGATTTAGATATTTCTTTTGTGGCGTTTAAGTTGTTTGAGTGTTTTCTATTTGGACAGATGTTACAGTAAAGTGTTTCCTTGATTACCAATTCATGGCAGTTGTAAGAGCCGTGAAAGTGAGTCAGCAAGGACAGGGCTGCAGAGAAGCTGGTCTGTGTTCGCCATTATGTCCTTGGATGATAATGGTGAATTATAACCATCAACTTCTGTGAGAAAAAAATGTTCCCCAGTCATTACAATAATAAGTACTTAATCACAAATAATTTAAGGGAATTTAAACCCTATCACTTACACTGTGTAATACAGTTGTAAATTTGGACATCTGTGACATCTACAGTATGTAATAATCCCAGATTATTGTGTTGTGACCTTGATTTGAAATAGTCCAATTCCTTTCCTTAGATTCCATTGTCAATGCATTCTTTTTTACTGCACAATATAAATTTTCTAAGTACCTAGCACTTCTGAAACCCTGTTTTAACATCATTTGAGCAGAAGCCATGCACAGAGATCTTCTTTATAAGCTACAGCTCAACTGTCACCATACTCTTGAATGAATATTGGGTGTATTTGGCATAAAAGAGGCAGAATTAGCAAGGGACACTAAAAAGAAAAAAATAGGATTATTTCAAAACAAGTGCATGAAGCAATACATTGGAGTTATTAAACAGACTTCATACGTGCCAAAATTAGCAATATGTTAATAAATGTAAACAAAGAGTTATTGTTTCCCTTAAATTAGTATACTAAACTGATGAGACACTTGAACATATTTAAGCTTGTTGCTGCTCAACCCTTAATTAGTCCTAACTTTTGTTCTCTTTGACTTGGCCTCTCAGTTAACTGATCGAAATTCATTACAGTTTTCTAAATTTGTGTCTACGTATATATTGTGGACATTTGTGATTTTTTTTTAAATTATTTCTGTTGACTTCAATGTCATGTGTTATTTACAATGCTTGTAGGTAATTGAGTCTAAGTCACTCCTGAAAATGGGAATCCAAGTCTCATTGGCCCTAGTCAGTTAACAAAATCTAATAAATAAATAATTTCAAGTTATCAGCACTGTTTAAAATTCAAGGCAGCCATCCATTTTCTTTTCTGGCCTTCAGCATGTTGTTTCCTAGAGTTTGTTTATTGTATTGTTTAACAGCACTGCCAAAATTTGAAGATGCTGAGTATACATGAAACAATCAGAAATTCAGATGCTCAGGTTAGTTACCATTTTAGGGTGCACATGTGGGACAAATGCTGACCTGACCATTGATCTCAGGAACCTTTGGATTCTCCCAGTAAATCCAATGACTCAGAATGAAGTACCACTATATGTGTTTTATAGGGCTTTACTCACCTGATCACATTAATAATTTGGTCAGTTTGTCAGTAGAAGACTGATGACTGTTTATAAGCATTTTTCAGCCTCCTGATGCGAACAAAACAATTATTCTGGTCTTTCCTTATCAGGATAAGATCATGATGTGATCATCAGCCTAGATCAAGATCAAAATAAATATTCATTTTCTGACTCTTTCCACAAGTTCAGACAACAAACCATGTTAACTGTTAACTCTGTGTGAGATTCTGCTCTGCACAGGATAGCTGCAATATAATAGATCTTGTGTAACCAGTCGTTTGTTTGATTCACTGTTGAGCTCTGTTCTGTAGAATGGGAAGAGGGACACCACTGTCCATATTTTTAAGTAACTCCTGCAAACATCACTGAGGTGCTCAGCATCTTTTAGAACCACTTCAGTGGGTGTCATTTTAATGTTTGTGTGTGAAATTGGGCAGTGTGTGGAGCGACAGCTCCGTGACCCCTTGGAAGCACTTCTAGGTCATGGCTACCATTTATTCAAGCCCTGCAGTGAGCAGGGCAAACTCAGGCAGGGCGAGGGTGCTTTGGAAGTAGCGGGAAAAACAAGCTAGGTAGGATAGCACAACACCATCTGCTGTATATAAAATAACAGTTCTAAACGCTGTTGTGCAGCAATGGGCTTGCTTGTTTGAGGGCAGCTCCATTGAAGGTTTAACAGATTGCTGTGTTTCTACCAGTAAAACAATATATACAAGTAGCCTCAGTAGTACACTTATACTACTATTTAGTAACATGCTACAGACTCCTATGACCTTCGAGAGGGATTTGGGGATTAAATGTCCAACTTGTGACATGTACAGCATAATTTACTATAGAGCATTACCTAGAATACAAATGTGCAAAATGTTTACATAATGAAGATTTGGGAAAGGAAATCACCCATTTTAGTAATAGACTAATAAATCTGGAAAACAGCCAGCAACAAATGGCAGTCAGATTTAATGAAAGGCATTATAATACCAACCCTGCTACCACAGATCTAATACAACTGTCCTCTAATAATCATGAGGGATGTGAATCAGCTAATTGTAATGACCTAAACAGTGCATCCAATAATCTTAACCCTGTTAATAAAAAACGCTCAAGGGATGAATAGGATATTGATATACCAGGTCATGAGTGATGCTCAGTCAAAAGAAAAAAAGCAGCAGCAAAAGAAGAAGGGCAGGAAACTATCACTTACACATTGAGAATAGTTTTGAAGTACTAACTAACATGCCCCCTGATGAACAAGAGTTTAATCCTCCTCCCTCCACACACATAACCATAACTAATGTTCCATCATCACAATGTGAGCTTTTGCCACTGGAATGTAATAAAATGATGGAAGCTACTCCTTTTCATGAAGGAACTGATGCAATTAATGTAATACATCAGGAGGTAGTTGACCAGCAGCAGATACAAACTGCAAAACAGAGATTTGTATTAGGGGATTCAATGGTCAAACATTTAGACTGGGCAGTCTGCAACCAGGACAAAGCTAACAGAGCTATGTCCTGTTTCAGAGGAGCCAAAATCTCTGTCATTATACCTATGATCACAGATATTTTATGTGACATTAATAAAAACTCATTTGTTATAATACATGCTGGTGTCAATAATATAGTGTATGATCCCATTCAAAAAATAAAGCAAGAGTTTGTGGCCATAACTAATGAGATCATTGAGCTGGGAGCAGAAGTGGCTCTGTCAGAAATACTCCTCGTACCCAGGTTCTCACCCCAGTTGAATAACAAAATTTAATTCCTTAAAAATTGGTTGATAAACTGGTGCTTAAAGCAGAACATCCAATGTTTAGCCCACTGGGACAATTTTGAATATAAAAAGGATTTGTACTGCTGGGATGGGCTCCATCTCAATAGAAAGGGCTGTGCAGCTCTAGGAAAAAGTATAATAAATTGCATCAATAATAATTTAAACTAGTGACTGGGGGGGTGAGAGGGACTAAGACTCTTTCTCTAAAAGGATGATATAGTCAAGTAAATACTTTACCTGTACTATTATCCAATAACACAAGACGCCCTAAAAATATTGAAGATGCCAAACCCCTAAAGTTACTACTAACCAATGCCCAGAGTTTAAAAAGTAAACTAGAAGAACGTATTTTATCTCTGCATAATAATGACATTGATGTTTGTGATATTACCAAAACTTGGTTTTCAGAGGAAGAATGGGGTGTAACCATCCCTGGTTACACCCTGTTTAATAAAGTATGCAAATATAAAAGGGGTGGTGGAGTAGACATTTATATTAAGAACCAACTGAAACATAATGAGATTGAGTTAAAACAAGCTCCTGGCCATGAAAATGAAATAATATGGGCTAAACTATCTGCTACTCCTGCAGAACTAATTATTGGCCTAGGTTATCGCTCCCCCAATTTGACCATGGAGGAAACACATGTGTTCCTCAATGAAACTGAAAATGCGATCATGAAAAATGATGTCATACTTATGGGTGATTTCAATCTTCCATCAATTGACTGGGGCTGGTATTTTGGAAAACAGATTTATTGACATAACTACCTAAGGCAACCTGGAACAAGTGGTGCATGAGGGTACCAGGATGGCATATACAGTATACTGGATTTAATATTTATAAATCCAGATTTAAGTTTTTCCAGCCCTAAGGTATTGCATCCCCTTGGCAGTAGTGACCACAGTATAATCCAATTGGATTTACATATAACTGTGAATAAGCCTATTAATGGTATAACCAAATTCAGGAATTGTTTTAAAGCAGATTACCACAGCATTGAAAACTTCCCAGGTCAATGGGATTGGATGAATGAGTTTTATAACCTTGATGCTGAGCAGATCTGGGATAAACTGTATAATAAGTTGAACATATGTTTTAACACTTGGGTGCCAGAAAGGACAACATATATAAAAAGGCACAGAATCCCTGTCTGGTGGACCAGGAAAGTCCAGAAAATTATAAGAAAAAAAATAAAATATAAAAAGGCTAAAATACATCCCACTAACATCAAAAAGGTAGTATATATGAAAGCTGTTAAGGATGCAAAACAAATAAATTAAAAATGCCACAAAAGCTGTAGAACTTAAGTTAGCTACTACAGTAACAGATAATAGAAAGAAATGTTATAATTATATAGGGTCATTAAGAAAAAATGGCAGCACTGCAGGGCCAATCACAGCGGAAAATGGAATTATGGGTTCTGAAATGGAGATGGCCTCTGCCTTTAATCAATGTTTTCTTACTGTGCACAGAGAGAAATGGGTATTTTCTGGTGATTTACTGGCATTGCAGACTGACCATCCAGTATTCAGCCCTATTGTTATTACACAAACAGTTAAACTTATTAAAAATAATAGTTCAGCTGGACCACATGGCTTGACACCAAAATTCTTGAAGGAACTTGTCGTTCAACTAGCTTTACCTCTCTCTGTCTTGTTTAATTCCTCCCTGAAAGATGGAAAATCCATAAAAATCTGGAATGAACCACTTGTAACCTCTATTTATAATGAAGGAAAGAAACAAGATGTAGAAAATGACAGGCCTATCAGCCTAACATCTGTGCTGGGTAAAATCTTTGAAAGGTTATTGCAGAAGCATATTATAGAACATTTAATAAATGTAGGGCACTATGACTTGATTCAGCATGATTTTGTGTCAGGTAGATCTTGTCTAACTAATCTGTTGTGATTTTTCAAACCAGTTAGTGCTGTTTTATAGAAAGGAATGCCAGTGGATGTGGTGGTCCTGGATTTCTCAAAAGCATTTGTTTCCATCTCTATTAAAATCCTTGTTCAAGAACTAATAGGAGTCCAGTTCCATCTAATATATAATTAAGTGGATTAACTCCTGACTAAGTAGCAGAACTGAATGTGTGTCAATATGGGGCTATACAGCCTCCTGGGGAGAAGTGACTAGTGCTGTTCTCCAGGGCTCAGTTTTGGGTCCTATTTTATTTAACATCCTATTATCCTCCATGCAAGTTCTGATAGGTACTTGGTTTTGTAAATATGCAGATGACTGCAAAATGGGTGTCATAGTCTATAGTGCTGAAAAAGCCAAATTATTCCAAGACAGCTTAGACCATCTAACTCACTGGGCACAAGAACATAAACTCATATTTAATGAATAAAAGTGCAAAGTTATGCACTTTGGAATTCTCAACCTAAACTTCCAATATAGTATTAATAACATACTATTAGAGGTCAGCACTAATGAAAGAGACCTTGGGTTTTGGATAATCACTAATTTAAAGTTTGATCTCCACACAGATAAAACAGGAAATGTAATCAAATTATATGCTGTATTTTGAGGTCAATAAGCAGCAGGGATACTGTGGTTATTCTTCCATTATACTCAGCACTTGTTAGCCCGCATATGGAATACTGTCTACCTTTTTGTGCTCCCTATTCAATTCAGGGGAGAAACAGATTAGAACGGGTACAAAAAAGCTACCAGACAAATCTTGGAAGTCAAGGGTTTACAATACCATGACAGATTAAAGCATTTACAGTTATACTCTATGGAATATACACAGCTGAGGGGTGAATTATGTCTGATTTTCAGAGCTCACAATATCCCAGAACTGTTTGAGCTGATTGGTTTAAAAAAAAAAGCACAACTCACTATAAGGACACAAGGTCAAATGACCTAAGACTAATTGGAGAAAGGAGCAAAACTGTTAAAAGAAGTCAATGGTTCACACATACGTTGCCAAGATATGTGGCTGAATGTGAAAGTATGACAGTTTTTAAAAAAACAGTTTAGATATCTTTATGGGTGAAAAAAGATTCTTCTGTTCCATCATTAAAGCTTGAATAGTGGCAAGTTCATTTATGGACCTCAGTTTTCCTGAACTTGATCCCATACTGAGAAACTATGAAACTACAATATGCTATGCTGTACATTTACAGCAAGTGACATGGTCAGCATATCTAGATATTCTGAATATTTCTAAAGAGCCTCTCTCTAGTGGCCCTACAGTGGTACAGCAGGTAGGTAGAGAATTTCTCAGGATACATCACAGATATTTCAGTAAACATATGGCTATGTCAATTATTGCAACTTTAGTTCTGTTTATCACAGTCCACCAAATTATCCATTTGGATCCTTAAAAGAATACGTTTCTTGCATTGCTTCCATTGGTAAAGACAAAGGATTGGACTGAAAAGTCTTTTCCAAGTTCATAAAATACAGAATTGTCCAAAGTGAATGCTGATTGACACTGAAAAGCTTTTGATGATGAAAAGCTTCCAGAACTAAGAAATAATTTCAATGGTGTAAGATATTAAATTCTATAGGCTATCAGTTAGAGGGTCATTTTGGTGCTAATCAGTGGAGAATTTAAATATGCATATTAAATGATGCATTGATTAATTTTGAGTGACAGGTGATACCATTTTTATTTAACACAGAACTAGATATATAAAACAAACACTATTGACCGGAAGTATGACATAGTCATTGCTGTATTTACAGTAGAAAGAAAATGCAGGTAAAGTGTAGCCTTCTTGAATATGTAACATGTAAGTTGAATTGCTCTAATAGAATTATCATTCACCGCTCCACAGAGTCAGTGCAAAATATTTTTTTTTCTTTAAATGGTAAGACACCAAGAACAGGGACAGACCTCAAAAAGGAACTGACAAAACACCCAGACCAGATTTGACTGAATTAATTGTAATTTGGGGTACCAAACATCAAGTGCATAATCATGTAAATACAAGTTCCCATTAAATATAGAATAATAAATTGGGGGTGAGTGTTTATAATAAGAATATATTGCTCTCCCAAGGTGTGGGATGCTAAATAAATCCTGAAGGAGAAGCACACAGAATTAATGAAAGCATCCCACACCAAGGGTGTGCATTAAATTTAAGTTTTACACTCATGTGTTGTTTTATGTAATTACTGGAGGAAATTTTTTTCTCAAAAGAGATTGGCTTAAAAAATGAATGTTTTAAACAATTTTCTGTGTCTGATTTTTATTCATCAGCACAGGGACTGAAGAAACTGAATTTCTATGATTATGTGACCTTATTGTAGCACTGTTTTGGTTATAAATTGAAGGATTTTTGGCTCCATATGCTCGTTCCTTGGACCTGCCTAAACCTGTCATCCTGGAGATAATGACTGAGACCTTTTATTGATTTTAATTATTTTTTCTTTCAACATATCTGTTGTATTGGATGGGTTCGAGTGTTGTTTTGTTTTGCAGGTTACATATCTTTTGGTTTAGTTTACAATAGTTTCTTTTTTGGCTGTTGAGTTTGTTTATTTCTCCCCCAAATAAGAGTTGAGGAAGTATTATGTAATTGTTGTACTTTATGTCTTTTAAGTCTGCCTGATCTGAATTAATTGGTTGGGGTTGTTTTTGTTTTTTGTAAGTTGATTTATGCTATTGGGGTTACTGAATGTGTAGGAGGCCTGCCCACACGTTCATCCGCTATTTTCCCTTCACTCTTTTATCTCCCCCACACTGCAGTTTGTAACTTATCAACACTGTTGAGCATTGGATATTGTGTGGAGGGGTGAGGGGGTTTGGGGGGTGCGAATGGTGGAGGGTGAATGAGCAGAGCCACCACATTGGGGTCATAAAATGTGGAAGACACCTGGGGCCAAATGGAACCCAGATCATGGTTCACCATGCCTGGTTTCCATACCCAAAAGCACCTCCAACATTGGTGGGCAGGCAGTTCGAGTAGCCCTGAAAGTCCATCCAACTCAAGCAGTGTTATGTAATGCCAGGTCCATTAAAACAAGACTGCAATTATTGCAGATCTTGTTGGGACTGTGGATCTGGTGTGCATCACCGATACCTGGCTGGATGAGAACTCTGGCCCTATATTGGAGGCCACAACTCCAGCTGGGCACTCCTTGATACACTGCTCATGATTGGATCACGGGGGGGGGAGTCGCTGTCTGTTTCAAGACTGAACTGGGCCTCATGAGTGTATGAGTTGAGGAGGCTGAGTCTTTTGAGTGTACAGTAGTAGCAGGTATAGGCTGTTTTATTGCCCTCATCTACCATCCACCAGGAGATGGGAAGCATTTCCTTCAGAAAGTGGCAGACTTCATGATAGATATGGCATTTGAGTTTCCCAGGCTGATGATCCTGGGTGACTTTAACACCTGGGTGAATGACAAACTCTCACAATTTGGACAGCACTTCCTCAAGCTGATGACATCTCTAGGCCTCACACAGATTGTTACCACTGCTACTCATAAATACGGTCACTTGTTTGACTTGGTCTTCTTCCTGGGGATTGAGACTTCTGATGTGGGGGTGGAATCAGTCGGATGGTTAAATCACTACACTGTGAAGTTCAGTTTTTGCACCCCACTGTGTAGGCCTACAACTGTGGAGATGGTCAGGTACTCCCCTTTGTGAGATGTAAGCTCAGAAGGCCTGGCAGCAGTGCTTGACCTATTGTATTTTCCAGTGGCAAACAATGATCCAGAGGCCTTAGTGATCGCCTATAACAGGGCTGTCTCTGTGGCTCTTGATGCCATTGCGCCAGTCCGTGTTCGTCCTCTCTCTCTTGGTTTGATGGGACTTTGAGGGAGATGTGGAGACTAGGATGAAGGTTAGAGCATTGCTGGTGAAAATCCACACTGGATGCCAACCGCCTTAGATTGATGGATCATTATCAAGTCTATCAATCCACAATCACCCATAAAAAGGTAGAGTTTCTGTCCAGGGAAATTGCAGCTGCTCAGAACTGACCAGCTCAGCTCTTTCAAACTGTGGAAAGCCTGTCTGCAGATTCAAAGAGCTTTTTCTCAAATAGAGTGTGAGGAGCTTGCTCAATTCTTTGCAGCTAAGGGGGCTGACTTCAGGGGGATGCTCCAACCTGCACACTCTGTGGGCATTGCTTTTGATCTGTGCTTGGTCACGGACCGTCATTTCTCCTGGAGTACCTTTGATGGGCTGGAGTTCATGGATTTCTTGTGGATCATCCAGGGTATGTACCCTATGTTTTGTGATTTGGACCCAGTACCAACTGCCCTGATTATGGGCTGTAGTGACATCATTGGCCCGGTCCTAGCATGGATAGTCTGGTGCTCCTTGGAAACAGGTGAGTTTCCTAGCTCCCTGAAGGAGACAGTGATGACAGCCCTCCAGAAGAAAGCTTCTTTGGACCCAGATTGCCATGCTAACTACAGACCAATCTCAAACCTTCCCTTTATAGGGAAGGTGATTCACAAAGTAGTGGCCCTACAACTGGAGAACCATTTGATCATCCCTGCATCTATGGACCTCTCCAATCTGGTTTTCGAAATAGGCACAGTACTGAGACAGTGCTGGTTTGGATGCTCAATGATCTCTTGATGGCTAGGGATCAGAAAAAATGCTCCATCTTGGTTCTTCTTGATCTTTCATCAGCGTTTGACACTATAGACCATGGGGTTCTTCTCGGTCTCCTGAGATTCATCTGTGGCCTGTCAGGTAAAGTCCTCAGATGGTTTACATCCTTCCTCACCTGAAGAACTCAGAAGGTGGTGTCGAGGATTCATTCTTCAGACCCAGTTCCTCTGTCATGTGGGGTTCCTCAGGGTTCAATGTTGTCCCCCCATGTTATTCACAGTCTACATGCTGCCCCTCGGAGACATTGTAAGAAGGTATGGGCTGAGGTTTCATTGCAATGCCAATGATACCCAGCTATACATTTATTTTGCCCCGATCAAGATAGAGATATCTCAGTATTTAATAACTGCCTTGCTGAAATCCAAGATTGGATGAATTTGAGCTGGTTGAGGTTGAACTTGGAAAAGATGGAGGTACTGGTGGTGGACCTGGGGTGCTGGATAGGAGGATTGGAGGTGGGTTCGCCTTCGGGACTTTCTCTTTGGGGGCCTCCCACTCCTTTCCTCTGAATGGGTGCGGAACCTGGGGGTAATTTTTGATGAGGGGCTGACACTGCTATCACAGATCTCAGCAATTGTCAAATCCTCCTTTTATCATCTGAAGAACAACTCTAGAGTTAAGCAGCTTGTTCCGTCCAGCTATATTCCCTCATTAGTCCATGCCTTTGTGTCCTAGCACCTGGGTTACTGTAATTCCCTGTACTTAGGGCTACCTGGGGTTGATATCCACCACTTGCAGCTTGTGCAGAATGCTGCAGCCTGATTATTGATGGGGACTCCTTGGTCCTGTCATATTTCTCCGGTGCTGGGTGAACTGCACTGGCTGCCGGTATGGTGGCGATTCACCTTTGAAGTCTGACTTCTGACTTATAAAGCCCTACATGGGCTGGGCCCAGATTACCTGAAAGAGCTCATGGTTCCTTACTGCACTGGGCAATCACTCCGCTCAACTGATGAGGGGTTGCTAATGATTTCCATGAGTTTGTTTAAAATCTTCTGGCACCTGTGCATTTATGCATGTGGCCCCAACCCATTGGAATTGTCTACCCCATCAGGTACAGGAGTGCATGACTGTGGAGGGGTTTAAACAGGCCCTAAAAACATTCTTATGGAACCAACCATATTTTATATGATCTATTTTTATTTTATTTGTATTTTACAACTGTATTTGTGGTATTGTTGTTTATTTAACTGTTTTGTAATGCGCCTTGGTTTTTGAAAGGTGCACAATAAATAAAGAATTATTATATAACGATAGAATGAAGAAAGTGAATAAACACTGGCATATAGTTGTAACATGTTTATTTGTCTGTATTAGTAACTTTTTTAAAATTGGTAAAGAACAGGTTGCTTTAATATACAGAGTGTGAGAATGTCAAGAGTTTAATTCCTACACTGAAGATGGCAATTACACAAAAGTGCAGTAAAATAGTCACTCATTATATAAAAATACTTTAAACTGTTAGTAAACATGTTTGATAACTTGTACTTTATGTTTTCAGTTAATATTTAGAACAAATCTTGCATAGCCCGAGTCATCGTTGCAACATTTTTTTTTCCAATTAGCTCCAGAGGTTAGAGTTCATAGTAGTTTCTGTGGAGACAACAGAGAGAGAGTGTGTGTGAGAGATCACTTTCAAAACTGCCTGCAACTGCTAGGGAAGGTTAGTGAGGTTTAGATATTTCTCTTGTGGCATTTAACTTGTTTTGAGTGTTTTCTATGTGGACAGATGTTACGGCAAAGTGTTTCTTTGATTACTGATTGAAGGCAGTTGTTAGAGCCCTGCAACTGAGTCAGCAAGAGCAGGGCTGAGGAGATGCTGGTGGGTGTTCACTATTATGTCCTGTGGATTATAATGGTGAATTATAACCAACATCTTCTATGAGAAAACATTTTCCCCAGTTATTACAATAATAATAAAACACTTAATCACAAAAAATTAAATGGAACTTAAACCATATTACTCACACTGTGTAATATAGTTGCAAATTTGGACATGTGTGACATTTATAGTATGTAATGATCACAACTTATTGTGTTGTGTGCTTGATTTGAAATAGTCCAATTTCATTTCTTAGAATCCCTTGTTAATGCAATCTTTTTTACTGCACAGTATTAATTTCCTAATTACCTAGCACTTCTGGAACCCTGTTTGACATCAGTTAAGGAGAAGGCATCCATGGAGAGCATCATTATAAGCTACAGCTCCACTGTCAATGCATTCTTGAATGAATATTGGGTGCATTTGGCATAAAAGAGGCAGAATTAGCAAGGGACACTAAAAAAGAAAAACAAAGGACTATTTTAAAACAAATGCATGATGCAATACATTGGAATTATTAAACAGACTTCATACATACCAAAATTATCAATATATTAATAGATGGAAGCAACGAGTTTTTCTTTCCCTTAAATTAGTATACAAAACTGGTGAGACACCTGAACATCTTTAAGCTACTAGGTTAATTCATTAAACAGATTATCATCCCTCTACAACTTTTGCATTGACATTAATTATTAGAATCATGCATAAATTTTGATCTTTATAAATTATCAACCCCACTAAGATGAGAGCCCTGTACTGCAGGAGGGAAGACTTTAAAGAAATGGAAACTTGCCTCAGAGGATGCCACAAAAGTAGCAGAGCAGAGGAGGACTGCTGGTTCAAGGAAAAAGATTAAGGAGGGCATTGTCCAGGCAATGACATTCTGTTTGAAGGAACCGAACAAGGGACAGAGGAGAAAGAGGTGCAACAGTTCTCTAAGGGGAAGACAAAGGTATGGTAATGCGACATGGTGGGATTTGTTGCTGCACAGGCTTTATCCAATTTAACTTTTGTTCTCTTTGACTTGGCCTCTTAGTTCACTGATGGAAATTCACTATGGTTTTCTAACTTTGTGACTACATATATACTGTGGACACTTGTGACTTTTTTTGGCATTATTTCCAATGCCTTCAGCTTCATGTGTTATTTACAATGTTTCTATGTAATTAAGTCTGAGTCACAACTGAAAAATGGACTTTAAGTCTCATTGGCATTGTCAGTTAACAAAATCTAATAAATGAATAATTTCAAGCTGTCAGTACTGCTTAAAATTCAAGGAAGCCCTCCATATTCTGTATCTGCCTTCAACATGTTGTTTCCTAGAGTTTGTTTATTGTGTTTTTAAACAACACTGCCATAATTTTAAGATGCTGAGTATAAATGAAACAATCAGAAATTCTGATGCTCAAGTTAGTTCTCATTTTGCGGTGCACATGTGGGACAGATACTGATCTGATAATTGGTCTGAACATCCTTTGGATTATCCCAGTAAATTCGATGAGTCAGAATTCAGTACCACTATATGTGTTTCCATGGGCTTTACTGACCTGATAACATTAATAATTTGGTCAGTTTGACAGTAGCAGACTGCTTATCATTATTTCTTAGACATGAGATGCTGACAAAACAATTATTCTGGTCTCTCCTTATCAGGATATGATCGTGAAGTGATCATGAGCAAAGATCAAGATCAAATAGATATTCATTTTCTGACTCTTTCCACATGTTCAGACTAAAAACCATGGATATGCTATGCTGTACATTTACAACAATTGACATGGTCAGCTATATCTAGATATTTTGAATAGTTCTAAAGAGACTTTCTTTGGTGGCCCTACAGGGGTACAGCAGGTAGGTAGAGAATTTCTTTGGATACATCACATATATTTCAGTAAACATATGACTATATCAATTATTGCAACTGTACTTCTGTTTTCGCATTTCTCTAAATTATCCATTTGGATCCTTAAAAAAATAAGTTTTTTGCATTTGCTTCCATCTGTAAAGACAGAAGATTGGACTGAAAAGTCTTTTCCAAGTTCATCAAATCCAAAATGTCCCAAAATGAATGCTTTTTGATATTAGAAAGCTTTTGATGGTGAAAAGCTTCTGGAATTAAGAAATTATTTCTCCTGTGTAAGATGTTGAATGTCATAGGCTACTGGTTAGAGGGTCATTTTGGTGATAATCAATGGAAAGTTTAAATATTCATTGTAAATGATGCATGAATTAATTTTCAATGACAAGTGATATCATTTTGTTTAACACAGAACTGGATTCTTAAGGAAAATGCTATTCAAATGAAGTATGATGTAGTAGTTGTGTAGTTACAGCAGGAAACAAATACAGGTAAAGAGTAGCTTGCTTGAATAAATAAAACCTCAGTTGAATTGCTCTTGTAGAATTATCATTCACCGCTCCATAGAGAGTTTGTAAAATATTTATCACTTTTTTCTTTATATGCCAAGACCTCAAGAACATGAACAGACCTCAAACTAGAACTAGCAAAACCTCCTGACCAGATCTGAATGACTGAGTTGTCATCTGGGGTACCAAACATCAAGTATACAATCATGTAAATACAGGTTCCAATTACATGTAGAATAATACTGGGGGTTGCATAACAAGACTTTATTGCCCACCCGAGGTGTGCAATGCTACATAAACCCTGATGGCGAAGCCCACGGAGTTTATCAAAGCATCCCACACCAAGGGTCTGCATTAAATTTGAATTTTGCACTCTCCTTCATGTGTTACTTTATGTATTAGCTGAAGGGAATTTTTTCCCCAGACTGACTGCCTTAAAAAAATGAATGTTTCAAGCAATGTTGTGTCTGACTTTTATTCATTAGCACATGTAACAATTCAATTAAGAAAGTGAATACACACTGGCATCCTGTTTTGTCATGTATTTTTCCATATTAATAACTTTTTTAAAATTGATAAGGAACAGGTTGCATTAATATACAGAGTGCAAGAATGTCAAGAGCTTAGTTCCAACACTAAAGATGACAGTTTCATAAAAGTGCAGTAAAATGTACACTTATTGTATGAAAATACTTTAAAGTGTTAGTAAACATGTTTGATAACTTGTACTTTATGTTTTAAGTTAATATTTGAACAAATCTTGCATAGTCTGAGTCATCGTTGTAACAGTATTTTTTTCCAGTTAGCTACAGAGGTAAGAGTTCATAGTAGTTTCTGTGGAGACAACAGCGAGAGTGAGTGTGTGTGAGAGATCTCTTCCAAAACTCCCAATAATGGCTAGAAAGGTTAGTGAGGTTTAGATATTTCTTTTGTGGCATTTAAGTTGTGTGAGTGTTTTCTATTTGGACATATGTTACAGCAAAGTGTTTCTTTGATTGCCGATTGAAAGCAGTTGTAAGAGCCCTGGAAGTGAATCAGCAAGAGCAGGGCTGTGGAGAAGCTAGTGCGTGTTTGTCATTATGTCCTGCAGATGATAATGGTGAATTATAACCATCTTCTTCTATGAGAAAAAAATGTTCCCCAGTTATTACAATAATAATAAAGCACTTCACCACAAAAAATTAAAGTGAATTTAAACCCTGATACTTACACTGCGTAATACAGTTGCAAATTTGGACATCTGTGACATCGACAGTATGTAATAATCCCAGATTATTGTGTTGTGAGCTTGATTTGAAATAATTTTCTAATTACCTAGCACTTCTGGTACCATATTTTATCATCATTTGAACAGAAACCATGCATGGAGATCTTCATTATAAGCTACCACTCAACTGTCACCATAATCTTGAATGAATATTTGGTGTATTTGCCATAACAGAGACAGAATTAGCAAGGGCACTAAAGGAGAAAAAAATAGCATTATTTCAAAACAAATGCATGAAGCAATTCATTGAAGTTATTAAACAGACTTCATACATGCCAAAATTATCAATATGTTAATAGATATAAACAAATAGTTATTGTTTCCTTTAAATTAGTATATGAAACTGATGAGACAGTTGAACATATTTAAGCTTATTGCTGCCCAGCACATAACCAGTCTTAAAGGGACACTGTCAACCTGTTTTTCATCATATTATTTCTAGTTGAAACCCCACATTTTATGATTGCTTACCATCTCTAAAATTCACTGATGTTGCTGTTTGTTTTGTCTGTTTCCTTATTTAGTAGAACTGAAATGCATGGCAGTGTATATTTATAAACAACCTTGTTTTGTTTACAATCCTGTATCTGTTCTTACTGCATTCTTCCTGAGCATTACAAACACACCCAGATAGTGCAGTCACTGAAAAAGCAGTAGCTTCCTAAACTCCCACTGCATTATGAGGGGCTAGACTCTTTTGAGGGTGCTCCCAAGTCCAGGAAAGATGCATTTGGAGTTGATCAAGGAATGTAAACAAACCTGTTTTGGTGTGATAACACCAGTATGTTGGGCAGTCTGTTTTTAATTTTTTTAAAGAAAATAAGAGTCAGAATTAAACTGCCAGCTACATCAACAATCTTTACATAATTTTGGCAATCATAAAATGCATTTTTTAA
This sequence comes from Neoceratodus forsteri, assembly GCA_016271365.2. Taxonomy (NCBI): domain Eukaryota; kingdom Metazoa; phylum Chordata; order Ceratodontiformes; family Ceratodontidae; genus Neoceratodus; species Neoceratodus forsteri. The sequence goes on along the minus strand of CM028129.1, from coordinate 937,970,386 downwards.
ACTAGGGACACTTTGAGACCTAAGGGGGTTGACAGCGTCCCTTTAACTTGTGTTCTCTTTGACTTGGCCTCTTAGTTCACTGATGGAAACTCACTAGTTTTCTAACTTTGTGACTACATACAGTATATATTGTGAACACATGTGACTTTTTTTAAAATCGTGTCTGTTGCCTTCAACGTCATGCGTTATTTGCAATGTTTCTATGTAATTAAGTCTGAGTAGTTCCTTAAAAAGGAATGCAAGTTTCAGTGGCCCTAGTCAGTTAACAATATCTAATAAATAAATAATTTCAAGTTAACAGTACTGCTTAAAATTCAAGGAAGCCCTCCATTTTCTTTTCTGTCCTTCAGCTTGTTGTTTCCTAGAGTTTGTTTACTGTATTTTTTAATAGCCACTGCCAAAAATGTAAGATGCTGAGTATACATGAAACAATCAGAAATTCAGATACTCAAGTTAGTTATCATTTTATGGTGCACATGTGGGACAAATGCTGTCCTGACCATTGATCTCAGGAACCTTTGGATTCTCCCAGTAATTTCGGTGAGTCAGAATTCAGTACCACTACATGCAATTTATAGGGCTTTACTCACCTGATCACAATACTAATTTGGTCAGTTTGACAGTAGAACACTGATAACTGCTTATCAGCATTTTTAAGCCTCCTGATGCTGACAAAACAATTATTCTGGTCTCTCCTTATCTGGATAAGATCATGATGTGATCATCAGCCTAGATCAAGATCAAAGAAATATTCATTTTTTGACTCTTTCCACAAGTTCCCACTACAAACAATGTGATATGCTATGCTGTACATTTACAGCAAGTGACATGGTCTGCTATATCTAGTTATTTTGAATAATTCTAAAGAGACTCTTTCTGGGAGCCCTACAGTGGTACAGCATGTAGGTAGAGAATGTCTCAGGATACATCACAGATATTTCAGTAAACATATGACTATGTCAGTTATTGCAACTCTAGTCCTGATTATCACAGTACACCAAATTATCCATGTGGATCTTTAAAAGAATAAGTTTCTTGCAATTGCTTCCATCTGTAAAGACAGAAGATTTGACTGAAACATCTTTTCCAAGTTCATAAAATCCAGAATTGTCCAATGTGAATGCTGATTGACATTGGAAAGCTTTAGACGATGAAAAGCTTCCAGAACTAAGAAATAATTTCAAAGATGTAAGATGTTGAATGTTATAGGCTATCAGTTATAGGGTCATTTTGGTGCTAATCAGTGGAGAGTTTAAATATTCATATTAATTGATGCATGGATTAATTTTGAGTGACAGGTGATATTATTTTTGTTGAACACAGAACTGGATTCCTAAAAAAAAATACTATTAAAAGGAAGTTTGATGTCATAGTCACTGCATTTACAGTAAGAAGCAAATGCAGGTAGAGAGAAGCCTTCTAGAATATATAACATGTCAGTTGAATTGCTCTTATAGAATTATCATTCACCACTCCATAGAGTCTGTGCAAAATATTTGTCTTTTTTTTTCTTTACATGCCAAGACACCAAGAACAGGAACAGACCTAAAAAAAATCCTGACATAACACTCTGACCAGATTTGACTTACTGAATTGTCATTTGGGGTACTAAACATCAAGTGCACAATCATGTAAATACAAGTTCCCATTACATATAGAATAATACATGGGGGGGAGTTCATAACAAGAATATATTGCACAGCCAAGATGTAGGATGCTTCATAAACCCTGAAGGTGAAGCCCAAGGAGGTTATCAAAACATCCCACACCAAGGGTGTGCATTAAATCTGAGTTTTGCACTCTCCTCCATGTGTTGTCTTATGTAATTGCTGGTGGAAATTTTTTTCTCCAAAAAGATTGCCTTAAAAAAAATAATGTTTCAAACAATGTCTTGTGTCTAAGTTTTATTCATTAACACATGTAACAAAACAATTAAAAAAAGTGAATGAACACTGGCATACTGATCTAACATGTGCATTTGTATTGATAACTTTTTTAAAAATTGGCAAAAAACAGTTTGCTTCATTTACACAGTGTGAGAATGTCAAGAGGTTAGTTCCTATGCTGAAGATGGCAGTTACACAAAAGTGCAGTAAAATGGTTACTCATTGTATGAAAATACTTTAAAGTGTTAGTAAACATGATTGAAAACTTGCACTTTATGTTTTCAGTTAATATTTAGAACAACTCTTGTAAAGTCCATGTCAGCTTTTTAACAGTATTTCTTTTTCTATTTAGGTCCAGAGGTAAAACTTCATAGTAGTTTCTATGGAGATAAAAGAGAGAGTGTGTGATGGAGATCACTTCCAAAACTGCCTGTAACTGCTAGAGAAGGTTTGTGAGGTTTAGATATTTCTTTGGTGGTGTTTAAGTTGTTTGAGTGTTTTCTATTTGGACAGATGTTACGGTAAAGTGTTTCTTTGATTACTGATTGATGGCAGTTAGTAGAGCCCTGAAAGGGAGTCAGTAAGATCAGGGCTGATGAGAAGCTGGTGTGTATTTGCCTTTATATCATGCAGGTTATAATGGTGAATTATAACCAGGTTCTTCTATGACAAAAAAAAATTCCCAGGTATTACAATAATAATAAAACACTTGATCACAAAAAATTAAAGGGAACATAAATCCTATTACTTATACACCATAATATAGTTTTAAATTTGGACATGTGTGACCTCTACAGAATGTAATAATCACACAGTACTGTGTTTTGAGCATGATTTAAAAAAAGTCAAATTCCTTTCCTTAGAACCCCTTGTTAAATCTTTATACTGCGTAGTATTAATTTCCTAATTACTTAGCACTTCTGGAACCCTGTTTTGACATCAGTTGAGCAGAAGCCCTGCATGGAAAGGTTCATTATAAGCTACAGATCAACTGTCACTGTATTTTAAGTGAATATTGATAGTATTTGGCACAAAAGAAGCAGAATTAGCAAGTTACACTAAATGAGAAAAAAATAGGACTATTTCAAAACAAATGCACAAAGCAATAAATTGGAGTTGTTAAACAGACTTCATACATGCCAAAATTATCAACTATGTTAATAGATGTAAACAAAGAGTTATTGTTTCCTTTAAATTAGTATATGAAACTGACGAGACACTTGAACATCTTCAAACTACTACATTAATTCATTAAAAACAGATGATCATCCCTTTACAACTTTTGCATTAACATTAATTATTAGAATCATACATACATTTTGATCTTTATAAAGAATCAACCCAACTAAGATGAGGGTCCTGGACTTCAGGAGGGAAGATTTTAAAGAAATAGGAAATTGTCTTAGAGAATGCATCAAAGGGGGAATGCAGAGGGGGAGTGGAGACTCAATGGAAAAAGATTAATGAGGGTATAGTCCAAGCAATGGCATGCTGTTTGAAGGAAGTGAGCAAGGGACAGAAGAGAAAGAGGCACAGCAGTTCTCCAAGGAGGTCATAGAGGCATGGTCTCATTATGTGGTTGGATTTGTTACTGCTCTGCCTTTAATCAGTCTTAACTTTTGTTCTCTTTGATTTGGCCTCTTAGTTCACTGATGGAAATTCACTACAGTTTTCTTACTTTGTGACTACGTATATATTGGGGGCACTTGTGACTTTTTTTGGTATTACTTCTTTTGCCTTCAACTGTATGTGTTTTTTGCAAAGTTTCTATTTAATTAAGTCTGATTATCTCCTGAAAGAGGGACTCCAAGTCTTATCAGCCCTACTCAGTTAACAAAATCAAATAAATAAATAATTTCAAGTTGTCAGTATTGCCTAAAATTCAAGGAAGTACTCCATTTTCTTTTTCTGAATCAGCATGCAGTTTCCTAGAGTTTGTTCACTGTATTTTCAAATAGCACTGCCATAATTTTAAGATGCTGAGTATACATGAAACAATCAGAAATTCAGATGTTCAAGTTAGTTATCATTTTAGGCTGCACACGTGGCACAGATGCTGACCTGACCATTGGTCTCCCGAAGCTTTGGATTCTACCTGTAAATTCAATAAGTCAGAATTCAGTACCACTATATGTGTTTCAAATGGATTTACTCACCTGATCACATTACTAATTTGGTCAGTTTGACAGTAGAAGACTGATAACTGCTTATCAGCATTTTTCAGCCTGCTGATGCTGACACAATAATTATTCTGGTCTCTCCTTATTAGGATAAGACCACAATGTAATCATCAGCATAGATCAAAATCAAATAAATTTTCTGACTTTCCACATGTTCAGACTACAAACCATGTGATATGCTATGCTGTACATTTACAGCAAGTGACATGGTCAGCTATGTCTAGATATTTTGAATATTTCTAAAGATGCTCACTCTGGTGGCCCTACAGTGGTACAACAGGTAGGTAGAGAATTTCTCATGATACACCATAGATATTTCAGTTAACATATGACTATGTCAATTATTGTAACTGAACTTTTGTTTATCACATTACACCAAATTATCCATTTAGATCTTAAAGAAATAACTTCCTTGTATTTGCTTCAATTTGTCAAAACAGAAGATTAGACTGAAAAGTATTTTCCAAATTCATAAAATCCAAAATTCTTCAAAGTGACTGCTGATTGACATTGGAAAGCTTTTGATGGTGAAAAGCTTCCAGAATTTAGAAATAATTTCAATGATGTAAGATATTGAATGCTATAGGCTATCGGTTAGAGGGTCATTTTGATGCTAATTAGTTGCACAGTTTAAATGTTCATTTTAATTAATGCATGAATTAATTTTGAGTGACAAGTGATACAATTTTTGTTGAACACTTAACTGGGTTCCTAAAAAAATACTATTCAAAGGAAGTATGATGTAGTAGTTGTTGTATTTATGGCAGAAAGCAAATGCAGGTAAAGAGTAGCCTTCCTGTATAAATAACACCTCAGTTGAATTGCCCTTATAGAATCATCATTCACTATTCCATGCATTTAGTGCAAAATATTTGTCTTTTTTTCTTTATATACCCAGTCACCAAGAACAGGAACAGACCTCAAAAGAGAACTGACAAACATCTTGACCAGATTTGAATGACTGAGTTGCCATCTGGGGTACCAAACATCAAGTGCACAATAAAGTAAAAACAAGTTCCCATTACATATAGAATAGTACATAGTGTGGGCTTCACAACAAGAATTTATTGCACACCCAAGGTTTGGGATGTTACATAAACCCTGAAGGCGAAGCCCAAGGAGTTTATCAAAACATCCCACATCAAGGTTGTGCATTAAATTTGAGTTTTGCAGTCTCCTCCATGTGTTGTTTTGTTTAATTGCTTTAGGAAATGTTTTCTCCAAGCAGAATGCCTTAAAAAAAATTAATTTTTCAAGCAACAACTTGTGTTTGATTTTTTTTTCATCAGCACATGTAACAATATAGTTAAAAATGTGAAAAAAACACTGGCATTCTGTTCTAACGTCAATTTGTCTGTATGAACAACTTTTTAAAATTGGAAAAGAACAGTTTGCTTTATTTACATAATGTGAGAATGTCAAGGGTTTAGTTCCTAAGATAAAGATGGAGGTTACAAATAAGTGCAGTAAAATGGTCACTCATTGTATGACAATACAGTGGATTTCACTTAAATGCACTTCAGATAAGTGCACATTTTGTTTTAATGCATGAGTTTTTAAATTCCTGTTTTTTTCCCTATACTGTCAATGTCAAATAATCTGCTTAAATACACTTACGATAAATGCACACTTCAGCTAAATTCACAAAAATTCTATTCATTAACACATGTCTTGCAATGTAGTTAGCACCTGTTAAGTGTACACTGGTTTTCACGATGTTGCCTGTGCTCTGTGAAACTGTTAATGACATGTTTAACAATCTTAATTAAATGTTGCTGCTGTATTTAACACCTTGCCTAGTTTATTTATTCACTCACCCCATAGCAGCAGAAACAGCATGAATAGGAAAAGAATTACACTCACGCTGGGACAGAAAATGTCAGTGCCACAATGTCTAGATATCTCCAATGTAAAATGCTTAGATGTCACTTCCGAATTAGGTGTGGATATGTCCACAATCACTAGGATAGTGCTGAACAGAGTCAGACTACTGGCAGAATGGGAGCACTCAGACAACCAGGAGTGCAAATGGCGATGTGGTGGAAAAAGTGAGGAGGTTGAGGCAGCCTTCTTGCAATGGTTCTCTGCTGCACAAGGTATGGATTCTTCTGTCAGCTGTCCAATTCTGGCTAAACAGGCAGACGACTTGGCCTCTGAAATGGCCGTTACTTTCAAAGCAACCAGTGGATGGTTGAGCTGCTGCAAGGAAAGAAACAGAATTATATTTAAAAGGTGTCATGGAGAAAAAAAGGAGAGGAAAAAAGGATGCTGACATTGAGTCTGCAGATACCTGGCTGTCCACAGTCCTGCCTCAACTCCTTAAATATTATTTTTTATTTATTTTATTTCTATTTAATAGAATCAGAATTACAAACCTTTGAGTCAGGGACTCATTTACAAAGTCTCCTCATCAGGAAAACAAAGACAGTTTGTACATATAGAGTATAGTTACATAGTTAGAGATTGTTACATAGTAACAGTCAAGACAGAGATTCATTTTACATGTTTGTATAAGTGTATACATGGATTAAGTCATTGAGAGTGCAACTATATACAGGTCCTATACAGTGAAGTAGCAAATCATTGGAAGGTGAAACTATATACAGGTCCTATACAATGGAGTATCTAAACACCTGGTGTATAAAAATAGAAGCTTAGTCTCAGATAAAATTATTTAGGTAGTACTATTATGCTTGAGTGGAGATACCTAGGCAGCTGTATGCAATAGATAAGTGCAGTTACAGCTGTGAGCTATGATTAGTTGTTGCCTAAGGGCCGTTTTGAAAGGTCCTATTCTTTGTTGAGAGGAGATATCAGGGAGGAAATTACTCCAGGTTGAGGCCTGGTATCAGAAGGACTTTTGGGCCAGGGAAGTCTTGGACTCTGGGCACTTGAAGTGCCCATTTGTGTGCACTCTGAGTGGAGATAGTAGGGGCAGAGGGGGTGATGATAGTAGTTAGGCCTGGAGGTGCAATGCCAGCAACTATTTTCTTGGTGAGGAGGCAGGTTTAGTAGCACAGTCTCTCCTCAAGGCAGAGAATATCAGCAAGGTCATATAAGGTACAAGTGTGGGTGAGTCTGCTAGAGCCAGGAAGTAGGTGGCAGGCCTTGTTTAGTGAGAGTTTGATTTTATTGAGTGCAGTTTTGTCTGCTGCACCATACGCTAGAATGCCATAGTCCACTAGTGATAACACTGAGGAGGTGATGGCCATCCTCAGGGCTGCAAGTGATACGCAGCTCCTGTGGTGGTACAGTAGGCCAACCCATGTGCTCATGCCTGCAGCAAGGATGCATGTGTGGTCATGAAAAGAGAAAGCAGAGTCAAAGGTAATGCCCAGGTACTTGTAGGTCTTTACCTGCTTGAGAGGAAGGAGGGTACTAGACAGGATATTGAAAGAGGTGTCCTTGTGTTTGCTTTGTTAGTACAAGAATAGCATGTGCTTGGTCTTTTTAGACTGATTACAAGTCATCGATCCAGGAACCAGGATTCCACCTTGTTAAGGGAACTTTGTAGGGCACTTTGGAGATGGGTGGGGACCTGGTGGGATATGAAAGGGACTGCATCATCCACATAAAGGAGCATTTTTTCTGAGCAGGAGCTGGGGGAACGTGATTTGGTATAGACTGAATAACATAGGTCCAAGGATCAAACCTTGTGGGACACCTGAGTGGACCTGCTGGGTGCTAGAGAGGGTAGTATTGATTTTCACACACTGTGAGTGGGAGGTAAGGTAGTTGGAGAATGAGGACAAGGGTCCTTGTGAGAAATCAAGTTGTGAGAGGGTGGATATGAGGAGAGGGTGGCAGACAATATCAAATGCTTTTGATAAGTCAATATAGACCTCCCACAGACTGTATATACAACTGTGATGAATCTGAACTTTACTTTCATGCTGCACCTGAGGGGTCACTGTTGTTTAAATCAGATCCAACAGCTGGGGGGAAAATAGCATGAGAACGAATAACAGTGCTACTCTATTGCAACCAGACTGGGAGTGAAAAAATCAGGCCAGTTGTTGTTGGGAAATCCAAAAAGCCAAGATGTTTTGCAGGATTATCTCTGGAGGCTTTACCTGTCGACTACTATAGCAACTTAAATGCCTAGATGACAGCTGCAATCTTCAGCATCTTGCTGAAGAAATTGAATCAGGCAATGTGCAGAAAAAGGAAATGGATAGCATTGTTGCTTGATAACTGTTCAGCACACCCAAAAATCTCTTTAAGACATATCCACCTCATTTTTCTTCCACCCAACACCAGATCATTGATCCAGCTGCTTGACGTGGGAATTATAAAAAAATGTTAAACATCATTATCAAAGCCAGGTAAGCCTCCAGCACACAGTCAAACCCCAACCCCCACCTCACCTATAGTGTGTACTGTTGTGCTGTGTTATGAGCTTCACTTACATTAATTCTTTTTTTTCCAGATCACAAAGAAAATCATCCTCTGTATGGATGACAGAATGCTGAATAGCGTATCTGAGCTGTCCAAAAAGATTAATGTCTTAGATGCCATAAAAAAGAAAGATTGGACATGGCATTAAGTTAAACAGGAGATCATTTAGAATTACTTCAAGAAAGCAGGTTTTTGCAATCAGTCATCTCAGAGCATTGAAAAGCTTGTGGAGGACAAGCCTGCATCCACTCTGCTACCTAAAGTGAACTGGGCTGACTTTAATTCATACTGGGACATTGATGAATCACTACACACCACTGGTATGATCATGGACACTGAGCTATGCCATGAGATAATCAGGAGACTGGACGAGGAGGATGACCAAAATGCTGCTGAAACAGAGACTGATGAACAAGAGGTAACAATGTTCGACGCACTATAGTGCATGGGCAAGACTGGAACTTTTGTTACGGCAATGGAAAAGTGGAACCTTACAAGGCTTTTTCAGTTTGAACACTACCTGATTTAGCTCACACTTACTAACAGAAGTCAAAGCAAAATCACATCTTTTTTTGGAGCAGCAAATGTAGGGGGTGATTCATGGGTGATTAAGGGAGTAATTGAGAATTGTTTCAATGATTAATGAATGTACTGAACTGAATTTAATCATTTTAAATCATTGAACTGTGTACTGTCTAAATGAGGGTGAGTTTAAAAAAAATGGAAAATAAATGATTACACGCATACACGCATCCCCTGTATCTCATCTGGTTTGTTTAAAAACAAAAATACATGGCAATTTCGGGTAAATGCACATTCCGCTTAAAGGCACATTTTCTCCATGCAAAATAGGTGTGCATTTAAACGGATTCCACTGTACTTTGAAGTGTTAGTAAACATGTTTGAAAACTTGTACTTTATGTTTTCCATTAATATTTAGAGCAAATCTTGTAAAGTCCAAGTCATCTTTGTAACAGTATTTGTTTCTAGTTAGTTCCAGCGGTAAGACTTCATAGTAGTTTCTGTGGAGAAAAAGGAAAAAGTGTGTATGAGAGATCCACTTCCAAAACTGCCTGTAATTGCTAGGGTAGATTAGTGAGGTTTAGATATTTCTTTTGTGATATTTAGGTTGTTGAAGTGTTTTGTATTTTGACAGATGCTAGCAAAGTGTTTCTTTGATTACTAATTGATGGCAGTTGTTTGAACCCTGGAAATTACTTGGCAAGAGCAGGGCTGAGGAGAAGCTGGTGTGTGTTCACTATTATATCATATGGGTTACAATGGTGAATTAGAACCAGCTTTTCCTATGAGAAAAAAAAGTTCCCCAGTTATTACAATAATAATAAAACACTTTATCACAGAAAATTAAACAGAACTTAAACCCTATTACATACACTGTGTAGTATTGTTGTACATTTGGACATGTGTGACATCTACAGTATGTAATAATCCTGGAGTATTGTGTTGTGAGCTTGATTTGAAATAGTTCAATTCATTTCCTTTGAATTTCTCTTGTTAATGCAATCTTTATACTGCACAGTATTAATTTCCTAACTACTTAGCACTTCTGGAACCCTGTTTTGACATCAGTTGAGAAGAAGCCCTGCCTGGAAAGATTCATTATAAGCTACAGCTCAGCTGTCACTGTATTGTTGAATGAATATTGAATGTATTTGGCAAAAAAAGAGGCAGCATTAGCAAGGGACACTAAAGAAGAAAAAAATAGGACTATTTCAAAACAAATGCACAAAGCAATACATTTGAGTTATTAAGCAGATTTAATTCAAGAGTTATTATTGCTTTTAAATTAGTATATGGAACTGATGAGACACTTGAATATCATTAAGCTACTAGGTTAATTCATTAAAAACAGATGATCATCCCCATGCAATGCTTGCATTGACATTAATTATTAGAATGGGGATGATCATCTGTTTTTAAGGGTCCTGGACTACTGGAGGGAAGTGTTTAAAGAAATGTTAAATTGCCTCAGAGAATGACTCAAAAGGGGGAAGGCAGAGGGGGAGTGGAGGCTCAAGGGGAAAAGATTAAGAAGGGTATAATACAGGCAATGGCATGCTGTTTAAAGAAAGTGAGCAAAAAACAGAGGAGTAAGAGGAGGAACAGCTATCTAAGGAGGTGGCAAAGGCAGTGAAGGAGAATAAAACAGCATAAAAAAGTTCAAGGATCCTCAGAAAGATGAAAACAGTGAGGTATGGCTGGCAAAAAAGGGAGGCAGGAGCATGAGTGAGAGCAGCTAAAGTGCTAGAAAAGGAGAGGATAGCTAAGGAGATCTAAAAAGGAGACAAGACCTTCCTCAGGCAAATGGATAGGGACAGTATTAATCCCAGAAATGGTATATGACTTTGAGTAATAGATAAATGAAAATAAACCCTCTTCCAAACACCCCCTCCCTTTTGTTCCATTATCAAACATTGCTATTGTTTAAGCAAAGTCTGCAAGTGAGGTCATTTGTTTAGAAGTATGTCTGTGTTATCAAAAAAGGTTTTTTTACAACATATTGATCCCTTTCTTTACAACACAGGTGATCCAGAGAATAGGATAACCAGGAGCTAGAATAAATTACAAATGTTCATGAAAAGCAAGATCAAGGATAAATAATGATATGAATGAAATCTGCCAGGAGAGAGCGTATAAAGAAAATAAGATTAAAAAGAAAATAAGATTTCAAATGAATTATTTAAAATTGTTTATTTCACTGATGGGTGTGGACTTGATATCATAATCAGTCACTGAATGGTTTGAAAATATTGGAACAGCATGTATGTTCACTTTGTACAATTATAACCTGATTGCTTTAATGAAACTCTTTAGTCTCTGATGAAGCTCACTTGGGGGAGTGAAACATAAGGCAGTGGTCCTCCTGACTACATTTCCATCTGTATTGCTGGCTACATTATGGAGTAAATAAATCCAATGGTCTAACACTGGACTAGTGAAGTGCCTCTTTTTTTTCCACAAATCGAATAGCAGGGGTGAATGCTCATTATGCACATTTTGTAAAATGTAATATTACATTTTATAGGTTAATAAGCAAACCAATATAAATGAAGTGCTTTATACCTATTAATTGATTCTTTAAACTATGTAATATAGTTTTGAAGTTTATTTAAGAGAATACTATATAAATGTAACTTTTCTGGATATGCAACTTGTTGATAATTCATGAAGATTGAGCATTTTTGCGTGGTTCTAATAACTGTTAATGTCAATGCAAAAAACAGTTACAGTGTATTGGTGCCAGCAAGTCTGTTTTCAAAAATTAACTAATGAGATTTTAGATATTGATTTTCATTGTTATTTAATTTTGATTTTATTTTGGGAACAACTTTTGTGCAGAGCTCACTTAAAAATTGTATTATATGGGTACATCTTATTTTGTAGTTACAAACTCAAACAGTACAGAAAAATAAATAACACAGCATTTAAGTCACAACTAATGATGTGCAAAGTTCGGAAACCTCACTCCAAAGATTCATTTGCAAATTCCCCTCATTTTGTGAAGTTAATCCACCCTGCAAAGTCCAGATTTGTGGAATACTGATGACCTCACAAAATGTGAAGTTGGCAACTCTGCTGGTGGAGTTTGGTCAAAAGCTGAAGTTTACAGTGATCATTCCCTGGTGTTTATTGCCCCCCCAAAAAACTTATTGCCAGCCTTTGGCACTTATGAGATATCCATACCTCACTATGCAGGAGTGAGATTATTTTCCATATCTCACTGCTGCCCATCATATATCCCCTATGTGTGTGTGTGTGTGTATATATATATATATATATATATATATATATATATATATATATATATATATTAGAGGCAAAAAACTCTGTTTAATGCATTAGTTAGGGTTGTCCCACAGCGACAAAAGTGAGGAATTCGCTGTTTGGGTTGAAAACCCTCCTTGGACCCAGCCACCCCCAACCCGACATTGGGAGTGCGCGTTGGGATCATCAGCCTAACTCTCACCATGACATGTGTAAATCAGCAGAAGTATAGGAGAATGGGGTGAGAGTTAGGACCCACGATCCCAATGCGCACCCCAATGCCGGTTGCATGTTCCCTGAAGATTTCGGGCCGGTCACGCAAACCGTACGACCTGTAGGTGCGACCACAGAATTCCAGAAAAGCGTAAACGCGTGCACAGATCATGCTTAATAACTCTTCAACCATATATCCGATCAGTACAAAACTTGGCAGATCCCAAGGCCTATGGGTCTTGATCATACATTCCAAATTTCAGGCAAATCCATCAAACAGTTGAAAAGTTATTAAGGTGCAAAATTTTGGGTTTAACATGGAAATGGCTCCTCAACCCTAACTATGGTAGCACTACCGTGCTACTATATATATATATATATATATATATATATATATATATATATATATATATATATAAATATATATATATATATATATATATATATATATATATATATATATATATCCATAGCAATTTGCATAATAGCAAGCAAGGGATATTTACTCTGTTACTTTGCTCTGGCACTGTGGAGGTCAGCCATGGCCCCAGCCCATCTAATCTTACCCCCACAGATTTAGCTAACTTAAAAGGCCTAAAGGTCATGACAATAAATGCTCACAGCTTGTTAAAGAACCTGAATAATATAAAAGCCTGGGTATCCTACACAAATGCAGGCTGGGGTGCTAGTGTCCCAGGCAAATATGCAGGAAATGGAGACTTCTTGATGGGTGTTGAATTTACTGCAAACCCCCAGACAAACTAAAATAGCCATTATGTTAGTGTGGGGGGTGCTCATAAAAAAAAAACCTTCAAGAACCAGAAATTCTTGTTTATTTTGTTTTTATACTGGTTCTACTTCTATGTTTTATCCTTACCTTAGTTGGTTAGAAGAGTCAATTTAGAGAAGAGGCTAAATATTGACGTTTTAGATATTTATAGATATGATATGTCCAATGCTTACAGGCCAGTGACTGCAACTGTGTTTGAATATTCTGGAGTGCTATAAGCACTGAATACATGTCTAAGTATTTATTTTTGTATCACCCCAACACTAACTTCTTGGTTATCCAATAAAAGCCCAGATACCCTCCTCCTCACTGAACCTTGGTTCAGTGGCCCTGTATTCCCTCTACCTAATTTTAATCAATACCACTTGGACAGATCCAGCATAGGGGTGGCCTAGCTCTTTATAGTAGCAAAAGACTATCTCTGGCTCCATTCAGCTCTCTCTCCATCTTTTATGAATTTCATTATGTTGGGGTTAAAGTCTGTCTTTCCAGCAATGAAGCTATTAATGTGGCTGAATGTTATAAAACACCCAAAAGTGGCACAGAACCTCTGGGGGCAACTCTCAAATGCTGTATGTTCCCATCACAACAAAATCATTATACTTGGTGATTTAAACATGGATTGGCTGTCAAATAAATCAGATGATTTAAAAATGATTTGTAACAACCTCAGCATTACTCAACTTGTAGCCCAATCCATGAAGCCAAACCTTATTATTACTGCAAATTCCACTATTCTTGTTTTCATTCTGATGAACAGGCATCAGAAAACTGCACTGTTGTTTGTCATAGTGACTTCAGAGATCACATTGCTATTGCTTGTGTCAGGGGTACAAAAAAATCTGGACCACATCCTAATGTTGTACAACAAAGACAATTCCCTTGCTTCTGTAAATTGGATTATCCACGAGATCTGGCAGCTGTTAATTGGCAACATTTTTATCTTTCTCCTGCAGTACATGTGACAACATAAATGTTCAAGAACTTGCTTATGGGAGCTAGTTTAATTAGTTTTTTCTTTACCAGGTAGGTGCACTAGATAAAACAGTTACCTATTTTCAGGCATGACCTTGGAGATCACAACAGTGGACATTGCTATAAATAAACATGCCTCACTGGTGAAGCAAAGGGTTAAGAATGTTAACTTCCCATGGTTTAATAGGGAACTGAAGGAAACATTAAGTAATAGGGATTATCATTGGGCCATAGCCAGATACATGAAAACTGTTATAGACTGGGACATATTCAGGTAAAAAAGAAATTCCTGTACCCACTTTATCAGAAACACCAAAGCTAATTATTATTAAAACATATTGGATGAAAACAAATCCAATACTTCTAAATTCTGGAAAGCAGTACAGCCTCTAGAGAGAGACATAAAAGCTCCAACCTTGTCCGGACTAATCACTGAGAAATAAACTATATTAGAGGAATTATTAATTTTGCATCAGCAGAAATGGCCTTTCATAACTCTCCTGTTACGTCCTATCCCCTCTCTAATTTGGTACCATTAAGGAACCTGGCAAACATGGATTATTCCTTTAATTTTGAATCCATTAAGGAAGCCTAAGTTACTTGAACTGTTTTTACAGCCTATATGAGTTACACAATTCACAATTAACTCCAGAGACCTTTATGTACACTTTCATAGATCTCTAAGTTACTTGCAAGAGATTTATAACAGACAAAACCACAAACTGTTCTTCCCCTAAAAGAATAAGACTTGTGTCACAAAGTCTAATATCCAAATAGCCTACTGAAACAAGGGACCAGACATTCTTGTGGTCAGACACATGAAAAACAAAACTAGGGACACAGGACCAACCAATAACAAAGTGGCAGGTCCTTAGATACAAAACGTATCACATTTTAACCAGAACAAAAACACAAAAACAACTTTTTGGACCAATGGAAGACTATATGCTATTTTTATAAGACTTGATTACCTATAAAACATTTGAACCAAGAACAGATATTTGCATACCATTCTTTTCCCACTATTGCTAATATGTTTTGATCTTGAGCATAGTCTATTGAGGCAAAGCTACTGATGACAACTTGATTTCAATTTCTAAACTGTCTGCTTATGAACTATAGATAAAACTGTTATTTCTCAGGTGTTACACCTCATACATTAAAAGAGAGGAGCCTCCCAGAAACTTTGACAACTTATAAACATTATCTGAGCTGAACTTTCCTGGAAAAGAAACAAAGAAGACTAGGAGACAAATGAACAAAGGAACTACCAAGAAGCCTGAGAAGGAACAACTTATCAGAATAAAACAGAATACCTTGCCATCACAGAACATAATGAGATGAACAAAAAACCTGGAGAATCCTGCCAGAGAAACAGATATAACTTTGACCCCATGGACGTTGGGTTTAGTATACTTCTAAAAATTGGGTATATGATGCCAATATCATAAAACATTTGAGAGAATCATTGTACTACTATAAGCTTATACAGTAGATAAATACCGTTTAGGAGTACAGTTATAAAAGTAATCAGTTTGATTTTTTAAGTTCTCAGAAGTACTGTACATACATGCATAAGATTTATTTAAGTTAAACTAACAGCTTGTCTTTTATGAAGAGGAAGCAAATAGTTTGTAGACAAATTTAATTTTGCACATGTTACGTAAGGCAGAAGTCAGAAAAAGGCAGAGAGAGAGGAAATTGTTTGACTAAAGACTGAGTGAAAAATATGTTTTGAATTCTAAGGACTATAATATGTGTGTTAACTGTGAGTATGACATAAGTAAACTTCCAGTTTAACTTGTACCCCGAAAGTTGAAGCCATCTCAGATCTGTACTACCATAACACAAAATTGTAAATCCTAAGAATTATTGATAATAAATATAGTCTATGCTCTTTACTTTTCTGATAAGCATGTTATCTATATAACCACTGCTTAATCTGGTTCAAGGTCAGTTGGCATTCATCTGTATCCCTCTCCCCTGGGTCATGCCTGAAAATAGGCAGGATTTGTTTAGTGCACTTACCCAGTCAACAAAAAAAAAAAACTAAACTAAACTAAACTAAACTAACCTACAAAGATGTACTGAGACATAATTGCGAAATTGACTAGCAATCACTTGTTACTACAAAGTGGCATCAATTTGGATGGACTGAGGCTCAAGTGAGCAAAACTAATCTGATGCAAGTATTTTGGAAGTTAATTGTTGTGTGTTTGTGTACATTTTTTATTTTGTGTTTGTGTAAATTCTGTGTTTCTTTGAACTATACTTTTGGTTTGGAAAACCCATGTATTACAGCAGCCAGAGCACATCCCCCTTTCTTGTCCTATAGAAAGTATAGCAGAGAAAGAGAGTAAGAAAATGTTTAACCCATCTGCAGGATAACCAGACATTACTCCACTGAACAAGCCTGAACATGTAAACATGTAGACCTCCCTGAAGCAGGCAGCTCATATGATCACACAGTAATCTCACTCCCACCCATTCAAGGGAAATCATTCAGTTGTATAAAAGCTTGATTGTTCATGATAGGTTAGCTTTACAGTGCTTGACAGCACAAAAGCTGCAATGCACAGAGTTAGATGTATTTCTAGGGTTTAATTTACTGTTGCAAAGACTAGGACAAAGAAAAAAGGAGTTGAACCAAATTTAAGTAGGATTTACCTGACATTTGTAACATAAGAGCTGTCACCAGAAGGCTCAGAGAAGACTGTGATAGATGATTTTTGCCATCAACTCATGCAAAGCAAGAAAGACAGAGATGTGAGGATACAATCTCTAGAGAAAGAAAAGGCATCCAGGAAGCTAGATTTGATGATTTGCAGATGGATACTGAAACTGAAGAATTAAGAGAAGAGAATGAAAAGTTAGAAGCAGAAATTAGAGAGTAAAAGAAACAGATTAACACCAGAAATAATGAAGTGAAAGACTAGCAAGATGAAATAAAAAAGCCTGAAGAGAGAAATGACAGAGATCCAATGAGAATGGAATGATAGGTAAAAAATGATGAAGCTCTGAAGCAGTTAAAAGAGGCAAAAGAGGCATCTAGCTTGGCTGATGAAGATGTAACAGAGGCTCAGACTAGCTTAACAAAGGCAACTAATAGGCTAGATGAAACCAGAAGAGCATTGAAAACTTCCAAGGGCTCAATTAATCAACAGTTAGATGCCCTCCAGGATGCCGTTCCACTCGTGCAACAACACCCTTCCCTAGTTACAGACTCAAGCCCATTAGTTAAGAACCTCACCTCAAGAGCTCAAGATGTGGCCATATGAATCCAGAATCTAAGGGGGGGGGTAACATCCAGCAAGCAGATAGCTTTCTGATAAGCAGACAAGCAGATCGGCATCAGGAAGCCCAACCCAAGATGCTAGCACCTGTGATACAACTGTCCCTTATAAACCAGACCCATAACAGTTTAACCAAATTCTTAAGGTGATAGGTGTAAAGTTTGACCCCAAAAATACAAATATAATTAAGAACAATGTGACAAAAATATAAGAACAGTTAGAATATTTTGGAATTGAAAAATGAGAAGATAAAATTTGGATACTGAGCTGTTCCATCGGTGTTGATGTAAAAGACAATGGATGGATAGGCAAAGCACAGAAGTAAAGGCAGACTTTGAAAGCTGTACCCAGCTCTTATTAAGGAGTACTCTAATTATTCCAGTCTTACAGGTGCTTTCAGAGAAACTTGTAAGAAAGATCAAAGTCCAAAGGACTGTTACAGAACCTTGAGCAGAACGTGTTTCTCAGGCAGAGAGGAAGGAGACTCTGATTTGTTCTGATTTGAAAGAGGCATTTGTGAATGGACTCCATTCCCCTGTCAAAACTATGGTCAAGCATTAGGTAGCATCAACTACCACCATAAGTGACATAACTGAGTGTGAATAATAGACGTTCCTCAATGTCAAACCAAATGCACATAAAAAAAACTATCACCGATCCTCAAAGTAAAAGTTATGCCCTCACAGCAAATCAAAACTCCATCAAAATGGAAATAGGTAAATTCCCCAGGGGAGGAAGCATGCCACTGCCTTCAACCCCAGAGACAGTAGGAGATTCCCATGCAAGGGAAGAGACAGTAGTTCCCATTGGAATAACCAACTCAATAGTCCAAATTAATTCAACCAAGGGAGGCAGTATAGATGGTAAGGTGGGCTGACCGATCACAGCAAGAGAGACCTGATGGTAAGGAAAACTATGCAGTTGAAAAGTTACAAGAATAGATGACATAGCTGAGAGAAGAGGTCCAGCTCTGCTCTCATGTTTAAAACCATAGACCAAGCATCAAACCCTAACCCAACTTCCTATAATGCTTGTGGCACTACAGGAACTACTTCTATTGGGTGAGCTCAAGTACAACCAAACATTCCACACTGACCAATTTGACTAACACAGGAGCACCCCCTTCTCCAACAGGTGGCACAAATGGCACTACAGAAGGAGCTCTGGCAAGACCATGAAATGGGGGGGGGCAGTTCCACTTTATACTCAACAAGTACCATATAAGCCACTTCTCTTCAGACTGAAAGGGAAGCTGTAACCAAACCACAGGTGTGTATTGCATCTGGAAAGAAAGCCAGTTCACTAAGAGGCAAAACCTTTCTAGGGAAATTGCTTCCAAAGAGCAATGCAAGGCACCCATATTATAAAATTATGGTCCACAGTGTGTTAGAGTGTAAAGCCTTACTAGACATAACGCTAGAGATTACTCTAATGACACATGAGAAATTTGAAGTAGTACAGACTCTTGTTGAGCAAAAAGGCATACAGCTTAAGTTACTCTTCAGTGCAACAACTTGTACCAGTAGTGCTACTGTGTTGGGAGCCGTCTGGCTGAAGTTGAGTTTTGGAACTTTAGTCATATTTCACCTTGTGTATGTCACTGACTACCAATTGGATCTCTTGTTGGGAACTGACCTTCTAATGATGTTCACACTGCTCACTGATAATTTTTTTTTTGCATGTTTTTTTATGCTCCCTTCCTTCCAACCCAGCCATCCACTCCTTTAGGTGGCCAAGTCCTCACCCTCCACCTCTCCCCTGTTCTGCCATCCATCTGCCCCACTTTCTGATGGTCCTGATGTAGTCCTTCATAGGAAGGGACCCCCTAAACATTGGGAGGTATCTGGGATGGGAGATCAAAGTACTCTTCGGCACCCCCTCACATCCTGTTCTGGTGGCATGGGTCGACTCAAGGGCTTCCCAGTTTTGTGGCCAGGGGAGGCAGGCTGCAGTGATTCAGTTGGCATGGGTGGCCATTTTTCTTTTTCTGTTTCCCCGCCCCCTTAGGAGGCATGGCTCAGCGTCCTCGTTTTTTGAGTATGAGGCATGTGGTCACTCATGCCACAAAGTGCAAGGCCAAATCTGGCCTACGAGGAGCCACTGAAGGGTGATGCCTCTCTGTCCTTATCCCCTGGGAGGGCTGCATCCAAGGGACACTCTTGAGCCCTCCCTGCCAGTCTCCACTCCTGATGCTCAGGGCTCAGGCACTAACCCAGGTCACCAGCATCCCAGGCAATCCCCCATTGCCTGGCACCATGGAGCCAGCTGCTTATGGATTTTTATTGCCATGATTTACATGCCCAGATTGACAAACCAATTCCTGAACATCATGTAAAGAGGGAAAGAAAATTGCAAGTCAAAACATGCACTGTTTGTCCCTGTGACAAAGCTCTTAGAGTCACTTTCCTGTTCACATTTCAACCCTGTTTACTAATTATTGCAGATAAGGTCAGTTTATCTGATTGTAGTAACTGACTGACCCTACACATGGCCATAGCTAATAATAAAGAAATTGACATTTGCTATACCTCACACTTCACTTCCCCATTCAAGTATGCCTGGAAACAGACACTCAGGAGGTGACTGCTGATGTCAGTGTGCTAACACCACTGAGCTCAGGAAACCACAGTACCTCCCCTGATACACCTCCAGCTTCCAGATTCTGACAACCTTACCCAGAGTCCTGCTTATTTGGGAGATGTTTTGTCTAATAAGGAATGATACACTGTTTACCACTGTTACAGTGGGCATTATCATTATCTCTAATGCTGCACTGTCCCTCATGCATGAGCAAACTAGCTAGTGAAGGTTTGTTCTACAAGATCAGTAAGAAAAACCACAAGCATTGGTGGACAAAATCACCAGACATTGTGGTTTGCTCTTCTGTCATGGTAGAGCAAAAAGTATAAGGATAGCTCACATTCCCCTCAGGTTGGGAAATAGGGATGTCCCTCATTATGTGCATGTGGACCCAGGATTGAATCACCATGTGTATTTGGGTGCAGATGTGTCTTGTCTGATTGGATGTTGTCAATTTAATGTATACATTTCTATGGCTCAGAGTGGGAAAAGACCACACTCCTCTTTGGCCAACCCAAAAACAAGATGTCTGCACAGATCATACCCCAAGTTTGCCAAACTGCTACAGAAATGTGGGTAACCAAACCTGGAAGTGCACATGCTTTCCCACTAAGGCTGAACACCTAGTTGAGCAAAAAAATGTCCAATGATAGAGCCTTTTTCTGGCCATTAACCATACCCCATGTTTTCAACCTACTGATTTATGAGGAGTCTTGATTGGAAATTATTGGGCAGTCCACTTATGTCCTGATATTCAACACCACCCCTAGGGATATTGCCCTACCTGCCCGTACACTACTAGAATTCCTAGTCAGAAGCTCCTTCTATGGGTTTGAACCCCTCATTCCCATCATCAGCTGACTACTCGCTGACCTACATCGGGGGAGGCTAATCAATGATATCACACCTACCCCATGGAATGATAGTCATACAGTCTATAATAAATGACTATGGAAATGCAAACTATCAATCCCAGTTGGAAGGAACAGACATGGTGCTATCCTTTCTGGAGATGGCCACTACCAAAAATCCCACAAATCCTCAATGGGTGCATTCACTAAAAAGGGAAGTTAGTGGGTCTGTGGAAGAATGTATAGAGATAAGTCCAGCCCAAAAATTCCCTGACTTCCCCTAGGTGGTCAAGAAAGAGGTCTAGCTAGCTGATTTAAAGAACAAACTACTCAAGGGACAGTTGTGCTTGCTCTTCCAGGCAGTTCATTGAGGACTACATTGAAATCTGGCAGCCCTTGTTTGAAATGTTGAAAAAGGACAATGACTGTGTGTGGGGAAACCTGACAGGAAGAATCTGTCCAGGATATGAAGGAGAGACTAAGCAATGCACCTTGCATTGCATATCCCAAAAGAGGGAAGAGTTCCTCTTAGACACTGTTCACACACAGGGTGCTGTTAACACCTCCCTGTCCCAGATGCATGAAACAGACAGGCAAGTCATTGCCTGTGCCAGAAAGACCCAAAGTGATGTAGAGAAGAAATGTTCCAGTTATGGGAAAAAAAATATTTGCAGTGGTTTGAGGGCCATTCAACATTTTAGATACTACATGGTGGAGAGATCATCTTGGATACATGCCACCAGCCTCTTATCTTTCTGGGGAGCCAGAAGGTAAGGGAGGGAAACGTTTCCCAAAGCAGGATTTTGGCCTGGACCACAGCACTCCAAGGCCAATCCTTGGAGGTCTGTTACACCAATAACAAAAACAATACCTTGGCCCAGAGCCTTGCAGAAGGCCCCGATTTTAACACTGAGAATCTTGACAAACCGGGCCCTGGATGGGAAGAGGAGCCATTCCTTGACACGCCAACAAAGAATTGGTACTATGATTCAAACATCTGCAAAGGCCTTCTAAATGTTTATTTGGATGGTTGTGCATATCACAATAATAACACTCTGTACATGGGTGCCTCCCTCATATGGGTAGCATATTACCACACAGCATCTATGGTATATGCCCTAGGTTACAAAACAAGTCAGTATGCTGAAATGACAAGCTTCCTCATGATTGTGGAGGTATCTTTCAAATACCAAATTGTAGATCTGAGCATACATATTGATTTGAACTATGTGAGACAGACATTCCTCTCACATATCTCCTGCTGGAGGAAGCAGGGCATGAAAATCACAAAGGTAAAAGAGATCAAAAACATAGACTTGATCCTGACCATCAGCCACAAAGCAGAAGAACATGAAGTGATGTCGTACTGGAAAAAGGTCAAGGGACACATCAAGAAGAGTGTCCCGAACAAGGTCAGAAATTACTAGGATGACTGATTAGCCTAAGCAGGGGCAGAAGAAACATCCACTGGCAATTTAGTACAGAGGAATTTTAAACACAAAATGACAGCCAAGATAACTATAGTCACTAGATGCCAAGCATCACATACAGTCAAACCAACATCTTTGAAGCAAGAAATAGTGTGGGATAACCAAGATCCCCATCCAGATTTGATGCAAGAACAGGTCAGAAATCAAACTGTTAAAAAGGTTTACCAATACGTACCAAACAACTATATCAAACCCATTTCAATTGACAACCTGAAGGTGGACCCTGAACTTAGAACCATATACTAGCAAAACCAAAGATTCAAGTTACACAAGAAACAACTGATTTTCACTCAAGAGAACAATGACACACCTCTTTATAGGTCTTCATTCCTAGGGTTCTCACTGGACCACATGGGCTGGCAGCTTGTGTGCCTACAGCCTTCACTGATCCCCTTCGGGCAGTGTTATTCAATGCCAGGTCAATGAGAAACAAGATTGCAATTTTGTCAGACTTGATTCCTTTGGTCAATCTGGTGTGCATCATGGAGACCATGTTGAGGGATGATGCAGGTCCAATTTTGGAGGCATTGGTCCCAGCCAGATAATCTGTGGTACATTGCCTGAGGAAGGATCGCAGGGACAGGGGGGGTGGCCATCTGTTTTAGATCCATCCTGAATTTCTCCATATATCCAATGCGTTCTACCTCATCATTTGAATGTGTGGCGGTGTGTGCTGATCTAGGTGTGGGTTGCAGAATTCTCCTGGTTTACTGCCCTCCAGGGTCAGGCAGAGAATTTTTGCCGGAAGTTGCAGACTTCATCACTGACAGGGTGTTGGAATCACCTAGATGGCTTATTCTGAGGGACTTCAATGCCTGGGTCAATGATGAATTCTTGCAACTCAGTTCTGACCTCCTCCAGCTGATGACATTGCTGGGCCTTGCGAACACAGTTGCCCCTGTGACCCACCATCATGGCCACACCTTGGACTTGGTATTCCTACCGGTTCTTGAGGTCACTGACCTCAGGATTGATTGGGTCACTTAGTCCAATCACTGTACAGTTAAATTCTCATTCGGGCCCACCCCCCATTGGTCCCTCACCTGTTGAGATGATTAGCTGTCACCCTTTGAGGGGATTTTCACCAGAGGAACTGATGGAGGTAGTTAATTTTTCTGGTGTGTTTTTTTTTTTTTTGTGAACTTCCATTTTATTGAGTTATGCAATAAGCCATTGCATAATAAATCTGGCAGGCAGGCAATCATACAAAATATATTTGCTTGTCTAGTAAGCTATACATTTTAACAGTAACTAAATAGTAGATTACCCCTGAAAATGTTACTTCACTTGGAGGTTAGCTAAATTATCACAACATAATAACTTTCAGGAAGCATATGAAAGCATGTTTGGCTGACTGGAAAACAGTTAGCAGTCCATGAAATAAGGCCCAGAAGTGACCACTGTAGCCATGAGCTGGAATATCATAAATGCCCATCTACAACTGTGCACCCTCTCAGAGGGTTAACATCCTACCTCCTAAACATGGCAGAGGGACAGGTGGACATAGCTGCCATTACTGGGATGTGGGCAACCAAGCACCATGACTGGGACATAACCATTGACAATTATGAAATAGCAAGACATGAGTCCAAAACATTCAATAAAAAACTTCAATTTTCTTTTATTCTTCTTTTAACTTTGCATCAAACGTGTTCAACCGGCTACAGTTTTGTAGTTTCACACCACTTCTTCAGGCCAATATTATATACAGTGCTTTTTCTAAACATAAAGAAACAATTATGAATTTCCTACTATTGTGAATTCTTATTTTCTTTTACATTTCAGTTGTATCCAGTTATACAGAAAACCCATCATTACCAGAGAATCAAGTGTCTAATCTGCAAATAATACACTGAGCACTATTATACAGCTTGTATCATGTCTATTCAGGAACTTCCAATCTTAATATTATTCTTTGTTATCAGCAAGGTAAAAACAAAAATGACAAAGTAATACAAAATCATTATGAGAATTTAAAGGAATGTCATTCTTTTCACAGATAAAGTCTCAAATACATTGTTTTATAAGAAAAAGGAAAATAATCTTCAATGATGTTTCATATGATGCAGCTGAATATGAGATAATTAAATAAAGCCAGAGTGAAACATGAAGGTTAAGTCAAAGAAGTAAGTCTTGAATAGAAACTTGAATATATACATATTGAAAATAATAGATACATGTAGTAAGAAATTGAAATAATGTTTGTTTCCAATTAGGAACTAAATATTAAGGCTGGTGTCAGAAAGCATTAAGTGGACTCTCACATTGAAATGTACAAAAACAGAAACAGGTATGAATAAAGCTCACAGAAAAGTTTAAACAGTAAAAATGTAACAAAGAATAATATTAAGATTGGAAGTTCCTGAATAGACATGATACAAGCTATATAATAGTGCTCAATGTATTATTTAGCGATTAAACACTTGATTCTCTGGTAATGATGGGTTTTCTGTATAACTGGATACAATTGAAATGTAAAGGAAAATAAGAATTCACAATAGTAGGAAATTCATAATTGTTTCTTTGTTTATGTTTAGAAAAAGCACTGTATATAATATTGGCCTGAAGAAGTGGTGTGAAACTACGAAACTGTAGCCGGTTGAACAAGTTTGGTGCAAAGTTAAAAGAAGAATAAAAGAAAATTGAAGTTTTTTATTGAATGTTTTGGACTCATGTCTTGCTATTTCATAATTGTCATTAGTCATTTATAGCCTAAAAGCAAGACTGTCCAGATACATAGAAAATGGTAAAGAGGGCAACCTATACCCACTAGATTGTACACATTGGGATATAACCATCCCAGGGTACAAATTGTTTCCAGAGGGATAGAGATAAAGGGAAGGCTGAGGGGTTGCCATTTATGTAAGGAAGGGGATCAGATGTAATAGGGAGGATGGGGAGAAAGGCAGTTCAAAACTAGTCTTTTTGCAACTACACAGCCAGAAATGGAACCAGATCTGTCTGGGGGTTGTTTATAGACCTCCAGCCCGGAAAAAGGACATTAACAAGGAACTGGGGGAGCAAATAAGGAGGCATAGTGGCAAAGAGAGCACAGTGGTTATGGGGGACTTTAATCTACCAGGGGTGGAATGGAACATCCCAGAAATCAATTGCACCAGGGAGCAGATCCTCCTGGAAGCATTCCAGGATGGCTTCCTTACCCAGAGGGTAATGGAGCCAACGAGGGAGGGGAATATACTAGACCTGGTACTGGAAGATGGGGAACAGGTCAGGGATGTAAAGGTGGAGGAGCATCTGGCAAGCAGTGACCACTGCACAGTGTGGTTGTCAATCAACCTTTGTAGGGAAGTAGCCACTACAAACACTAGGGTCCTGGACTTCAAAAGGGCGGACTTTGTCAGGATGGGAAACATACCGGAAAGTCATATGTCAAGCATCCTCCCAGAAATGGACAACAAACAAAAATGGGCAGTCATCAAGATAGGACTGGCTGAAGCCACTAAAACTTGTGTCAAAAGCCAGAGCAAGAAATCCAGGACCAAAAAACCTAATTGAATGAGTAGAGAGGTAGTGGAGAAGGTGAGGGAAAAGAGGAATGCCTTTTGGACCTAAAGGACTAGCGATCCAACAGGGCAGTAGACAAAGAAGAATATATGAAAAAATCCAGATAAGTGAGCAGAGTGGTAAGGGCAGCAAAGGTGACTAAGAAATGTAGGTTAGCACAGGAGAACAATGGAGGAGAAAATACTTTCTTCAGATAGATCAGAGAGAAGAGCAAGGATCAGATTGTTAGGATCAGGAGAGGAAGTGGGTGGGCAGAAAAGGGGTCTGAGCAGGCAGAAGTACTTAATAAATACTTCCATTTAGTCTTTACCAAGGACAGGGATGGACCCATACCTGAGATGAAGGGCAAGGTGGGAAAGGGTGTGGGAGAAGCAACCACAGATAAGGAAATCATGATGGAAAGGGTAAAGGAAGGGCTGGCAATTTCGTATGTTCATAAACATCGTGACAAACAAATGTGCAAAACCCTCCTACATGTCTAAGAGCAATACGCAGTTTTGTATTTAAGAAACATTACTGTTCAACTAATCTGTAAACATTATATTATTAAGTAATGCTGTAAAATGAACTAAGGATCCTGAAGAACATTGTTTTCCTCCATCACTTTTAATCTCCTATGCTGGAGATAATAAGACACAATATAATTACTGCTACCTTTCAGAGGTTAGCACTGAAAAAGGGAGAGGGGAAGGGAAAGGAAACTGGTAGAAAAAGGGGTAGGGGGAAGAGAAGATGAACATACCCCATTATTGTACAATATCTAGGTAAACAACCTCATGGTACGTATCAACCTCAAGAACATTTATCTACTAAAACAGCTAAAAGCATAAGTCTATTATGTACCTGATGTAGCTATTTTAACTACTTCCCCTAATAGAAACGATTGAAACAATTCAGTATCTCACATTCAGTCTCTTTCTTCTCCAAATTCCCTTAATGTCCAAAGTCCCATACTGAAATTAACCCATGCAGGTCTCCTATTCTCCTTCTGACTTGGATGAGTCTCCTCAGGATGAAAATTGCTTTTCTAGCTTCTCCAACAATTTTGCCACTTCTGCTGCCTCCAATAACTTATAGGCTTTACCCCCATAAAGGACACAGAGACTTGCAGGCATCAACAAAACGTGGTGCACCCCCTTAGTGCAGAGTCACATCCAGAATCCATTGAAGCTTTTCCTCTGTATCCGCGTTGCATAGCTCAAGTCTGGGAACAAGTGCATCCTGGTATCTTGCCAGGTAAGGGAACTTAAACGTTTTGCTTGTTGCAGGATTATCTGTCATTGTACTGAAGTTTGAAGCTCCACCATGAGTGTACAAGCAGTAAACTCCCCTGTAGCAGTCTTGGGCCTACCACCACATGGTGTAACTCTGTAAGCTTTCACTATGGTGATACTCTTCCAACTGAAGAATCTCCTCTAGCCAGTCTTGGAGAAAAATGGTTGGACAATCACCTTCCGTCTTCTCAGGCAATCCCAGCACCCATATATGTGTGGATCTGATCACATTTTCCACATTCTTTAGGTGCTGCCAAAGCAGAGTATTTTCTTTAGTAAGACCTGATGCCACTGTGAGAAACCTTTCAGCTATCTTAGCCATCCCCTTTGATTCATCTGCCAGTATCTCCACCTTGGTGTGCATTTGTCAGGGCTCATTTTGAAAGGCCCCCAATTTTTTATCCAGGACCTGGATCACTCTCAACAGAGCTGCATTGGTCAGTTGAGATCCATTTTGATCTTTTGGTCCAGTGTGGCCTTCCTTTCTGCTGCTCACCTTAGAGTCTTTCAGCCATGCTCCTTCCACACTGGCAGCTGTTTATTACCGTGGACCATTTTGGGTATTCTCTGTTCCACCCGAGTATGATTTTAGGCTTGATCGAAAGCTAAGGAGATACTTTTCCTTCTGATTTATACAAATATTCATTTTGTTACCAATATAGTAATACATTTTGTGAAAACTGTGAATGTCTATAGAGTAGTGCTAGAGAGCTGTTCAGTGCTCAGCTGCTGGCCATGCCACCCTCACCCAATTTTTCCAGTGTTAGTGCTGTTTGTGTGACTGGCTTGGGTGAAGATGTGGCAGCCTACAATAAGGCTGTCTCTGTGGCACTTGACGTCATCACACCAGTCTGTATCCAACCCAGGTCCTCTGGCCTGAGACCCTCATGGTATGATGGGGCTCTCAAGGCGATGAAGACCAAGGGTCAGAGGTTGAAGCGTTGCTTGCATAAGGCTCAGTTATGGAGGATAGACTGGCTTTGAGTAATCACTATGCTTATTATCAAAGGGCAATTGACCATAAGAAAGCAGAGTTCCTGTCCAAGGAGATTGCTGCAGGAAAGAACAGACCAGCTCAGCTCTTTTGGACTGTGGACAGGCTTCTTCATCCAGTCAGTCTACAGCTGAAAAGAGCCTTTTCAGTAGCTTTTTGCAAAGAGTTTTCTCTCTTCTTCCCTGCCAGGGTATCCTCTATTTGGGCTGGGATATTGCCAGTGGGTCTAGATCAGTCCTGCAGAGTAGGGTCTGGTTGGACAGGGGCGCTCCTATTGTTTGTGTGAAGTTCTGGCCAGTGGATATGGCCAAGGTCTCCAAGGTGATTTTGAAGCTGTGGCCCACTTGTTATGAACTAGACCCTAGCCCAATGCATCTCCTAGTGGGTTGCATCAAGGCAAATGGTCTAGTGTTTGCTGGGATAGTCAGGTGTTTGCTTTCAGAGGGGGTCTTCCCCAACACCTTGAAGGAGGCATTAGTGAAGCCCCTTCTGAAAAAACATCTATTGACCATGATGTTCTGACTAATTATAGCCCACTGTGGTCCAACCGCTCCTCTTTCTTGGCAACCTGTGAGGCAACGGCAGTGACCCTGGTGGTCACTGGGTGGGAGAGGAGGTCCCACAAATCCTGAAAAACTCAGCCTGGAGATGAGCAACCTCCTTCTTCAGCCCAGATGGATGCCTGCAGATGGTACAACACTGCATACTCCAGAACATCCCCCGGAAGACTGCTGCTCCAGAGCCACTGCACTGCACCACTCCAATCATGTCTTTTTATGGCCCCATAACTGTTGTTTGGAATACTTACTCTTTCCTCTGTTCATTTTCTTTTTTTTTCTTTTTTTCTCTTCCCCTACTTACTTACTGCCTCTGTGCCCTTTTAGCTCCTGATCTTCCTGTTCAAAGACAAGAAGTTCCTATATTTCCCAGTAGTCTCCTTACCTGCTCGGAGTCAGACCTCCAGCAGCTGGGGCAGAGAGCTACTCTTGCCCTTCTAGGATGGTGAGTCTTTAGTGGCTCTGTGATCACTTACTTCCTGCTCCAAAACAGGAAGTTCATGTTGTCAGTTAAATCCTGTGCCTATAAAAGTAGAACTGGTTTAGGGTGGGGGGTAGAGGGGAGGGAAGGAGGGCAATATAGTCCCAGTAGAGAAGTTTAGTTATATCAGCAGCTCCTTCCTTCTGGTGCTCTGTCTGTTCTCTGGCAGAAGCTATCTAGGGCAGTGATTAAATCTGGTTTTAGCCTGGCTCCTTCTAGCTAAGCCATTCCCCCTACTTTGCAAATCTTTCTACACTTCGTTAATTTTACAGATAACAATTCCCTTCTGATACCTGTGACAAACAACTAGATAAGTACACAGATAACAGATAACAATTTACTTCAACTACCTCTGACAAACACAGTAACTCTTTTTTTTTACCCTAAATTGAAGGTCCCAGTACAAGATTTCTAGTTCTTAGTCCCAGTAGAGAAGTTTTAGTTATACCAACAGCTCCTTCCTCCTGGTGCTCTGTCTTTTCCCTGGCAGAAGCTATATAGGGCAATGCTTAAATTTGGTTTTAACCTGGTTCCTTCTAGCTAAGCCACTCCCTCTACTTTGCAAATCTTTCTACACTTAGTTAATTTCACAGATAACAATTCCCTTCTGACACCTGTGACTAGCACCTAGATAAGTACACAGATAACATAGCTAACAGATAACAATTTACTTCAACTACCTCTGACAAACACATTAACTCTTTTTTTTAACACTAAATTGAAGGTCCCAGTACAAGATTTCTAGTTCATAGTCCCAGTAGAGAAGTTTTAGTTAAACCAGCAGCTCCTTGCTCCTGGTGCTCTGTCAGTTCTCTGGCAGAAACTAGCTAAGGCAGTGATTTAATCTGGTTTTAACCTGGCTCCTTCTAGCTAAGCCACTCCCCCTACTTTGCAAATCTTTCTACACTTAGTTAATTTCACAGATAACAATTCCCTTCTGACACCTGTGACAATCACCTAGATAAGTACACAGATAATACAGATAACACAGATAACAGATAACAATTTACTTCAACTACCTCTGACAAACACACTGACTCTTTTTTTACCCTAAATTGAAGGTCCCAGTACAAGATTTCTAGTTCATAGTCCCAGTAGAGAAGTTTTAGTTAAACCAGCAGCTCCTTGCTCCTGGTGCTCTGTCAGTTCTCTGGCAGAAACTAGCTAAGGCAGTGATTTAATCTGGTTTTAACCTGGCTCCTTCTAGCTAAGCCACTCCCCCTACTTTGCAAATCTTTCTACACTTAGTTAATTTCACAGATAACAATTCCCTTCTGACACCTGTGACAATCACCTAGATAAGTACACAGATAATACAGATAACACAGATAACAGATAACAATTTACTTCAACTACCTCTGACAAACACACTGACTCTTTTTTCACCCTAAATTGAAGGTCCCAGTACAAGATTTCTAGTTCTTAGTCCCAGTAGAGAAGTTTTAGTTATACCAGCAGCTCCTTCCTCCTGGTGCTCTGTCTGTTCTCTGGCAGAAGCTATCTAGGGCAGTGCTTAAATCTGGTTTTATCCTGGCTCCTTCTATCCAAGCCACTCCCCCTACTTTGCAAATCTTTCTTCACTTAATTAATTTCATGGATAACAATTCCCTTCTGACACCTGTGACAAGCACCTAGATAAGTACACAGATAACACAGATAACAGATATCAATTTACTTCAGCTACCTCTGACAAACACACTAACTCTTTTTTTACCCTAAATTGAAGGTCCCAGTACAAGATTTCTAGTTCTTAGTCCCAGTAGAGAAGTTTTAGTTATACCAGCAGGTCCTTCCTCCTGGCGCTCTGTCTGTTCTCATTTTAAAGGTTATACTATTGAGCTTCTAGTACAATGCTGGTTGTCAGAGATAGTGAGGAACTTCTGTACCCCAGGTGGCAGAAGAGGTAATGTGACTTTTTTTTGCACATGAGTTTGCCCTTCAGCTGGAGCCAGTTAGCCTGAGTGTACAGGTTGTAAGTGTGGGTCAGATGCCCAGACCCAGTTTGGAGGCAGCAAGCTTTGTTTAGGGCAACTTTGATGTGATGCAGGGCAGTGTCCATGGCTGCATCATTTATGACCAGACCATAAATGATGAGTGAGCCAACCAAGCTATGGATAGCAAGGGTGAGAGCCTCTGGGGATAGACAATGTGTGTGCCTATAGAGTAGCCCTATTTGCATATTGACTGCCTTGGCAATATTGCCAATGTGGAGAACATAAGATAAGATACTGTCTATTGTAATCCCCAGATACTTGAAGTGTGGAACTAGCTCCAATGGAGAGCCAACAAGGTCATTGAGAGTAAGTGGGTAGGTTCTGTGCCTGTTTAGGGGGTTGGTGAATAACATAAATTTTGTCTACTTATAGTTCATGATGAGTTTGTGGTTTCAGAACCATTTTTCAACTTCAGCAAAGTGTTGTTGTAGTTGGATCTATAGGGCCTTGGGGTCAGTATCACTGGCAAAGATGACAGCCTCATCTGCATATAATAGAATGTGACCCAGGAAGACATTGAGGAAGATATTAAGGATGAGTGTCCCAGGATGGACCCTTGTGGTACTCCTGAGTGGACAGGTATACTATTTGAGAGGACTGTACCAATCTTTACTTGCTGTGTACAGTTGTGTAAATAGCTTCCAAACCAAACCAAGGTACCATTGGAAAGACTGGTAGTTGCAAGCTTGTCAAACAAGAGGTCATGGTGCACTGTATCAAAAGCTTTCATTAAATCAATAAAAGCCACACTTACAAGGTAACTGTTATTGAAAGAGTTATGTATAAAGCCTGTGAACTCAAGTAATGCTGTTGTGGTACTGTGTCCATGCCTAAATCCATGTTGTTACAGGCATTGAAGTCAGTATTTTCCCAAGTAGTTGACCAGCTGGTCAGCTACTATCCATTTCGGACTTTAGAAAGCAGAGGGAGCTTGGAAATGGGTCAGTAGTTACTATGCAGTCCACGGTCGCCACTCTTATGCACTAGTGTCACAATTGCTGACTTCCATTTTTGTGGAAATTGTGAATACCTAAGAGATAAGCTAACTATGTGGGTTAGTGAGACCAGGATTTAATCAAAAGTAAGAGCAACAAATTTAAAAGGAAATATTTTTTGGCTTGGTTTTGCATGATGACTTTGAAGTGGAAAGGGAGGTGTGATGGGGCACCATCAGGGCTCCTGATGTTGTCATTTATAGTACTGGAGGAGAAGAAGTCCAGGGGGAGGACACCACTGACATCAGTGAATGTGTTGTTGAATGTGTTAACAATGAGACTTGGGTCAAGGGAAGGGGCACCTTCAATATTGAGAATTGTGGAGGGTAACATGAGGTCTTTCCCAGTGACTTTCTTCAGATTTCTCCAGAACTTTTTGACATCATTCCAGAAGTGAGATAGAGCTTTTTTGTAGTACTGGCTTTTTGTAGCTTGGATAGCCCTTGTACAGTCATTTCTTTATTTTCTATAGGCCTACAGGTCTGTTAGTTTACCTATGGCACGGACCCTGTACCAAAGGTAATCTTTGAGTTGGAGGTGCTCAAAAAGGTCAGGGGTGATCCATGGATTACTCTGGCCTTTTATTTTACACTTTTTTTATCGTTTCATGATTGTCACATGCTGCATTGAATTTGGAGAGGAACTGTTCCAGAGTGATATCAATGTCACAGGTTGAGTAGTCTGTAGACCAGACAAGGTGGTGAAGGTCTGATTTCAGAAGCTCTAGGTGAACTTCAATGAGGACCCTATTGGTTATTGTTCTGGAAAGGGGCTTGCTAAAGTTATTTGACCAACTGAACAAGATGGGAGAGTGGTCACTGATTGCATCAGAGAGAAATGTGGTACTGGAGATACGCACAGGGCGATTAGAAAGCATCCAGTCAAATAAGATACAAGTACCGGTTCTGTAGTTTGTTCTTGTTTTTGCCTCAACAAGCTGGGTGAAATGGACTGCAGAGACTGTGTCCTTGAAGGAGTTTGCTTCAGAGGAGAGCCAGTTCATCTTGAAGTCACCCAGTAAAATGACTTCTGAGTTTAGACTCATACTACTTAGGCAGTTCATGTGTTAGCCAAGGTCTATGGTCATCTGCCTTGGTGGAATATCAACAGATAGCACAGTGACTGCTCTATTGTGAGAACTAAGGAGCACTTTAATGGTGAGTGCTTACATGTTATCGCCAGTACTGGGCAATGGTATAGCAAGATCCTGTAAGTTGTCCCTAAGGTAGATCGCACAACCACCATCTCTCTTTGTAAATCTGTCCTGTCTGAAGACTGTGTAGCCCAGTATCAAGATAGATGTGTCTGGTATTTTGGGTGAAACCCAGGTTTCAACAATGGAGAGAACGTCAAGGCTGTGCTGTGAAACCCAGACTTGTAAGCTGTCTACCTTAGAGAGGAGGCTGCAGATATTAAGTGATTTGAATGTAAGCTACCCAAAATTCTTAAGTGGGGTAGATTGCTGCTGAAGAGGTCCAGGGTTGGGATGTATATTTCCTGAGAGTAACAGTAACATCATTGCAAGTCTCCAAATACATTCCTTAAGCTTTTTGTTATTGAATTTGCAGAGTTTAGTACAAGTGCAATGCAGTGTATAGTTTTTCCGTATGGTGATAAGTCAATGGAGAAGTGGCAAGGGAGGTGTCAAGGAGGGGTGGTGAGCCAATGACCCCCAACTACAGGGTGGTGGTAGATCTCAGCATGGGTTAGGACCAACAGCAACAAAGAATTTGGTTGACATTATTGTGCTGTATATACTAGGGATGTTAGGTTCCAAGTTAAGATGGATTTGTGTGGGTTCAGGGTCTTTTGTTATGCTTAAGAGTGTCAACAGAGAGATCAATACTGTGCCTCTGGGAAGTAAGCAGCATACTGAGGTAAACATTTCTGCACCAGGGAGGTACCTGAAGTAAAAAAAAAAAAGATCAGGCCAAAAATGAGTGGGAACGTGAGGGTAGGTGTAGAGGTCAGGAATGATTAAACGAAGGTGCACTGTCAAGGAGCAGTTGCTTCAGAGCAGCACAGATAATGCAGGAAGGGCAGTGCAAAAGGAAAGTGAGCAAGGTAAATACATGCCCTACAGTAGTTAGCGTCCCTTTATGAAAGCACATTGTCAGTGGGCAGACTCTACAGAACAGCTCCAATAAATGAGAGCAGTGCAAGAGAAATGCAAGGTAATGCATGCCCTAGGATAGTGTGCGTCCTTTTAAGAAAGGCTGCCTGGTGTAATCATAGGTTGTAAGAGATGATTTAGGCTGGTGCTGTGTGGGGAAGGAGCATTTAATAGAGTCCAGGGCCGGGGTGGGTGGGCAGGACAAATTATACAGTACAGCTTAAGAGTTTAACAGCACTGGCTGAAGCAGCACAAGTTTAAAATGTGGTGCTGCAAATCAGAGCTGATTTAGCCAATAAGGACAGGCAGTAAACAGAGTAAGCCTATGAGAAGCCGAAAAAGTCAAACTGCAGCCAATCAAAAATGTAGCTTTGGAGCCTAGCTCCTCCAGTGTTTCAGTTGCATATCTGGGTCAGGGAAGGTAGGCAGAGAGACAAGTATGGCTGACTGTTTCTAATAAATAATTAGCCTTTATTTAAAATAATCAGTGGGTATAGTCTTTTTTAAAACTTGTTTTATGAAAACACATAAAATAGTTCCTCTTGAAACTGTTAAAATATACCTTTTTGTGATAATAAGTTGCATACATAAATCTTACAGCATGAAAAGGAACTAGAAGATGAACTACACATTTAAAAACATGTTTGTCAACACAGGTACAGGTTTTTTTTTTCTTAGGGTGAGAAGGGAATGTTAGTTTGCAGTCTGGTAAAAATAAATCACTGCACTCAGTGTGCTGTTGTAGTTATGCTGGAGTTCACTAAATTAAAACAATTACCTGCAATGGTGAGAGATCTGTGGTGTTATAAATGTAAGATTTTCTGACAGCATTCATTAACATAACCAGAATAAATGAACGTGGGTAACATTTTAAACAGCAACTGTAAAACTCAAGCAGTTAGCTCTTTTCCTTCGGCTGGAAGGCTGACTTTTAGGGATCGGGGTAAAATTACTGTAACTGAGTGCGGTGTTACAACACAAACTGCACATTCGTTTCACAACATGAATAGGTTTTCACTGAGCTGGACTGTCTTTGAAGCCATATTGATAAACATTTAGCTGTATGTTGCCATGGAGTATTCCAACTAAAACATATTTCATGTAGTCTGGGATTCTGAACGGGCTTGCATCTTCTTTTTCTACTTCTGTTGGCACCTGCATGTGCTGCTCCCTGTTTTGGCTACATGGAGGATTTCCTGGCTCAGTTATGTTAGTTTCAGGCCTGGTTTGCAGATTGCAATCTGCTCTTATGGAGATGGATTGTGCTGTCATTTGGTGCTAGGGATTTTTGGAAGTAAGAGGAGAATACTGGATGCCAGTTTGTGGGTGCATGAAGCCATCGTGGGTACTAGTCAAGGGTTGTTCTGCTGCTCCATGTTGCTGCTGCCAGCTGTTTTCATCTTTGGAGGATACAGGATTTTGCATGTCTCTACACAGGACAACAGGTACTAATTGGTTTTGTTTGTCGACAAGCATTTCTGACCAAAGTTGCCAATTCTCTAATGTGGGGCCCCAGTAACTTCAGAGGGTCGACTCTAACCAGTGTCCAGTAACCACCATGAATTCTCAGGATTCTAAGCCAGCCAGAAAGAGAAGGGTTACAGTGGTGCTTCTCAGGGAGTAATGTGTGCATTGTTTTTTCAAGTCCTGCTAATGTAGAAATCTTGAGAAGCATTGATGCCAAATAATTTTGGCTCATAAGTGATTTTGTATACCAAATGTTTTCAGTAGGTAGGTCAGACTCGGCAAGACATCGGGGGTGGAGATACAGTAGAAGGTCAGGGCATCAGGGTGAATTTTTGATAAATACAGTTCCTGTGAAGTGATTGGGCAGAGTGGATCGTTGGGTATTTCCCTCATGTAGCCATGGTGATCAGTGTTGTTTGTGTCATGAGGATATCTGTGATTTTTTGTGGCTTCATTAAATTATATGGTGGCATATTTTAAATTATTCTGTTCTCTGTTCACTGTGAAAGTGGAAGGAGTAAGAGAACAGAGTCTCTCATAGCCACGTTGTGTGAAAAAAAGTTGTATGTCAGCCCACAGCTTTCTTATCAAACTGGTTGGGATTTGAGGGATGAGCACTGCACTTTTACTGAGTTTTGCAAGTTCATTCAGTGGTATGCAGGGATGATGGCTGGCCTTATCTTTACCTTGCCTTCTTAGACTTTTTAGTATCCCCACAAAGACATTGTTAGAGGTTGTAAATTCTGTGTCTTTCATTATATTGAAACCTCTGCTGAGGTGAGGCTTATTCAAGTAGCGGTTTATTCCAGCATGTAAGGAGCCACAACTGGAAATACTGTATGTTTCTCCTAAGCTGTTTTTTACTGTACCATATAGATCTCTGAGGATGCAATTTAGTTCACACTTTGTTATGGTTTGGTAGTTGATAAATTTGCTTTTCTCCCTCAGCCAGTCAGCTAGTTGGTTCAGTGCCAGTTCATCTGTCTCATGATGTTGAGTTCATTGCGGTTCATTTCCAGTTCATTCAGAGCCATTTCTGAGGTACTGGCATGACGATTTACCATACTTTCAGTAATTTCTTTTTCTGGAGCTATGGCATCTGGTGAGGACAGCTGTGTGGTGCTGTTTTCTATGGATGTCTCATACAGTAAATCAGCAAATAGGATAAAGTTTACTTCCATTTTTCCTGTCAGAACTGTGACAGCTTGTGGAGAAAACAATGACTGCCAATTGGAATGTTCAGTATTCTGAGGGGGCAGTAATTTGTGATTCTTCCACTGAGTGCCAGCATGACTTTGTGCCAGGATAACAGCCCTGTTGCCAGGAGGGTGCAGCCAATCAGGAGGCAACATTTTTACTACCCGTTTCATAATTTATATTAATGACCTGGGCTCAAACATCTTTGAAGCCAATCTGCATTGTTAAGCCAATGATACTGCACTGTACATTTGAGGTCCACCATTGAAGCAGTATCTTATGATCTCCAAGCTGCTTTCAATAGAATACAGCTTAACCTTTTCCATTCAAAATTGTTACTTTAATGACACTAAACCTAAGGTAATGCTTTTGTCAACAAAAGGGTCTCTCCTATCTTTTACTCCTGCCTTCTCTGTCAGTAAATTACTAGGGAGTTCTCTGGAGGTGGTGGAGAGTTGTAACTACCATATCTGGACCTATGGATAGATGGCAAACTGTCTTTCACCACTCATATTGAGATCCTACATATGAAACCCCATGCAAGATTGGGTTGCTGTTGTAGAAACAAATGCTGTTTCAATGCTGTTGCATAGAAATGACTGGTTCAAAGCACTTTTACTCCAGTCATAGACAATTCCAAACTGATCTACCGTCCTTCTTCTACCCCTTGCTTTTCCAAATTGGATCTCCTATCACAGGTAGTGTTGTGCAAAATTGACATATTTCACTCTGCAAAAATGTCACGAAATTTATGCAGTTCATGAACTTTTTCGTCGGGCATGTCAATTTCACCTATAAGCCTATTTACTCTCTCCCTGTGGTCTAGTAAACCTCCCTCCCTTCCTATCCCTGATTAATCTTTCTTCCAATCCCCAGACCCATCCAGTATATTTTTAATTTTTTTTTTAAATAAATTTCCCTTGTGGTATAGTGAATCCTTACTCTCTACTATCCCCGATTGATCCCCCATTCCCCCACCCCCATAGGTTTTTTTAACATATTTCCTGGTGGTTTAGTGGCCCCCTGCTCTCCACCCTGGCAGCTTTCCCATCCCACTCCCTCCCCATCCTGAAACAGAGTGGGTCTCCCGCACAGCCTTCTGCTTTCCTCCATAGCCAGCATCCTGCTCAAATGTGAATGAATGAATGAGCATATGCACATGTGCTCATTCATTCATTCACATTTCAGCAGGCTTCTGGCCATGAAGGAGAGCTTTGCCAGCAGTCTGCTCTGTTTTGGGAATGGGGAAGAAGCGGTGTGGGACAGCTGCCTGGGTTGAGGGGGCAGGGGGCCACTAGACAACCAGGGAATATGTTATAAAAGCATACTGGGGTGGGGAATTGATCAGGGATAGTAGGGAGGGGGGTTCACTAGATCAGTTTTTGTCAGCATTAAAACCAGGCAAACCAACTCACTGGTATAAAAACAAAATATTCTTTTCCAATATATTTGATCTTATTTCTTTTTATAAATATTGATTTTATAACAAGCAGGAGGTGGAGCAGCAATGTATACTGATTAATGGCTAAAATGACCATCACCGAGATTAGAGTTGGGTTACCTGAGGCTCCAAGCAAAGCTATAATTTGCCCCCCCCAACAAAAATTAAATTTGCTAATTACTGTAGCCCACATGTAGGCCATGGAGTGCTGAGAGCCTGACACTCTCCCTCTCCTGTCACTGGCAAATGATGCTTCCTGCTGTTGGTTGCTTCAGCCACTGATCTCCAGGTGTGAATGAAGGGAAGAAGCATTTGATCACCTGTCAGAAGTTAATCCTTTACCCAGAATGTATACTCCAAGTCTTATCCCATGGTGTTCCATCCCTCTTGAAATAAATGTATTTACTTATTTTTATTTTATTTTGTAATCATTTGATAACTAGGTGAATACCAAGAGATACAAGGCTCATTTACAGGACTGAACCAGATGGAAAGATTTGGGAAAAAAACATAGTGGGTGAGTCTAGGGATTGGGAAGGGGATCAATCTGGGATAGGAAGGGAGGAGGGTTCACTAGATCACCAGGGAAAAATATTTAAAAACATACTGGGTGGGTCTGGGGATTCAGAAGGGGATATATTGGGGAGCCAGGTGGTTGGGGTATATGCCAATTGCAAGAGCAATGGCATAATTCTGCCATTGTGGATGAAATTCCATCATTCTGGGCGAAATATTGTATTTCATGGGCCAAATTCTCCAATTTTGCACCCGTGAACATTTTTATTTAATGCTCTGATTCCACAAAATATTTTGCACAGCAAAATTGTTGATTTCATGGCAGTTTCACTGGCAGATATTTATTTTGCAACATCTCTAATCATAGGGCATTCAGATTTATAAGCAATCTAGCCCCCAGGACCCATCACTGTTCTCTGTATGCTGTGGTTGTTTGGCCCTCCCTAACAAAAAAGGTAGTTAAACATATCTTTGCACATTAACTTACAAGATGTTGCAGATTGACCCAGCACCCTATGTTACAGATTTCCTCCATGGAAATACTAGCTCTTACACTCCGAACAGAAATAATTCCATTCTCCTAGGAATTCCTAGGTATATCACACCATTTGGTAATTCTGTGCTCAGCTGCACTATCCCCACTGCATGGAACAAATTGCGATCCACCTTTAAGCTGGGGTCCCTGTTCAGTCATTATGTTATCAAAGCTCTCCTGAATGACTTAAACATTGATGTACGTACATGTGGCTAAACAATGATCCTGTGTATATCATGTTCTGCAACATACTAAGACATGCTACTGTTTGTTTTTGCACTGCTTCTTAAGTATATGCCAGTATATTATACTGGTTTTTAAGTAGTTTTAATGTTCCTCATGCACCTTATGTAAACTCTCCCTGCCTGTAGTTCTGTTTATAAGCTCATCGTGCATTATTACATCCTTCTACTACTGCATTATCATGTGTCCTGTTTATCCTGTTTGTAACACAAATGCCTTTTAACGAAAGTGTTTTGTATGCTGCCCTACCCATCATCTCCTGGCAAATGGGCATTGCTCAATGAAGCATTTTCCTGGTAAAATAAATAAATACAAATTCAATATACAGTATATTATAATTCTATACAAAAACTAAAGACACCACACACTGTTCCACTCAATTCATTAGAAGCTATAGTATATCTATCTATCTATCTATCTATCTATCTATCTATCTATCTATCTATCTGTCTGTTGACCTAGTCAAATGCAATTACCCAGTATCCTGTGTTCACTGTGTGTCTGTTAAACTGAATTAACGCCATTATTTATTATTTTTTCATATACATTGTATGTGGGTGGGAGGGGCTAGTCCCATGTTATTTCTGCC
This sequence comes from Neoceratodus forsteri, assembly GCA_016271365.2. Classification (NCBI taxonomy): domain Eukaryota; kingdom Metazoa; phylum Chordata; order Ceratodontiformes; family Ceratodontidae; genus Neoceratodus; species Neoceratodus forsteri. Next base: position 937,930,023 of record CM028129.1, on the reverse strand, counting down.
TGGCTCATCTTGAATCTGTTTGCACTTTAAAAATAACCCCTCAAATGCAGGTCCTAATTTCTTAGTTCTCTGCATGCAAATAATGGTTCATGTGAAAGGCTTGTATTTTTCACCCTAGAATTGGGTTACTTATTAATCTTTTGTTCCCCCCCCTCCCCGAGAGACACACTAAGCTGAAAGCTTGTTTACAGGTGTAACCTGGGAGCAAAAGGAAGTTAAATGACTTGCACAGGGTCACACAGCATGCAAGTGGGGCTATGGGATTCAAACCCAAGTCCCCAGGTTTGCAGCTCAGAGTCTTAAACCACTGCCCTATACTGCCTCCTACTTGTTCAAACTGACCATTTTCTTGACCCTTACTTTCCTATAGTGACAGACAATATTGTGTTTGTTAAAATGCAAACATAGTTGTGTATTTTTTTAAACTAAACTCTGCTTTAAAAAAGAAGTCCAACCTACTCTGCTGCCGTCTTTCAGTTCTTACAGAGAACACTGTCCATAAGATGTGCATCCCATAAATAGTACCTGGTTCCCATGGAAATGGATGCTGAAATGAACCAAACAGAGCAGTTGCGTGATATACTCTATTCTACACTTCACTTAATTTTACACTCTGTCCATGCATGCCTGCACTTTTATTTAAAAACAGATTTCTAATTTTTTTCTTTTTTTGTATATCAGGCATGCCTCTTCCTGCATATCTCTGATCTTTCTCTGTTTAAAGCTTATGGTATTTTTATGTGTCTCATAACTAAAAAAAGGCTTACACATTTTATCTTTGCCATTGGACTACTGTAGACCTTACATTCCCTATTTAATTGTTATCCTTATTTTACACCTCTGCTTTGACTTTATGTTTGGACATTTAGGGCCAGATATTCAAAACTTTGCCCCGGGGCAAAATTAGCACTGCCCAGCGGGCAAACTTAGCATGGAGCACAGAGCACGCTATATTCAATAGGAATAGCCCAGGGCAAACAGCTTCCGAATATGGCATGGTAATGAGGCCATGCAAACTGGCTGGGAGTGCAGGGCAAAAATAGCCCTGGAATAAGACAGCACTGAATAAAGCAACCAGGAACTGCAACCCACAACAACAACACAGTACACAGCAACATGTGGGCAGGTACAGGCGAACTCGTGGCCAATGTGTGTGCCAGCAAATGCATGAACTCAGTACAGCTGCAGGAAGCAGCAGATGTGAAGAACAGTGATCAAAACTGTATAATATTCCCGATACCCGTTAAGCGTGCTAACACATTAGCGTGGCATGTACGGAGTTAAGCAATTAGCCGGACAAACACGCTTTGCCCGGGGCTAAAATTGCCATATTCAAAAGTGCCATGTAAATGAGCCTACTTACGTAGTCTCTGGGCAAACAACCAGATTAGTATCTCATTATACCCTGATTTGCATGCAGTTTGCCCAGCGTTACTGCAGAGTCCCACAGAGCCACCTGTAGGTCAGTCTGGAAGTACAGGGGCTGACCAGGTCCAACCGCAGCTCCACCTGTAGGTCAGTCTGGCAGGGCATGATGATAGCTGCAGGCTACATGTAAACAGTACAGCATAGCATATTATACCCCAGGGGACAGGACACCATAGGCACAGGTGGTGGTGGTGCTGCATGCAACTGTCACATTGTAGGGCATGCTACAGTGCACAGCAGAAACTACAGTAGCAAGGGGGCCAGTAGTGAATGGACACAGCAATGCCTATGGTGTGTGGGGCAGTGATGTACTGCACTATACACAGTGGCGGCCCAACCTGCGGATGTTTTCTGACACTGGACATTACTGTTACGCTGTTGTGTGACCCACAGATGCTGCACCTGTGGCATGGATGCTCACAGTGACATGTACATTTCTGGCTTTGTGTGCTATGGCAGTTGTACAGCTGTGAGGTATGTGGCTGGGGGGCATATATTATCCGAAAGGCACACTGGTGTTGGGGTATTCCCAATACTGACCCATGTACACTGCATGATGTGTCCCAGCCTTGTGGCCACACCTGATCTGTAGCACAGCCTCGCCACCCATATATGCTCCCCTCAACATCCTCCATGCCCACAGTGCTGCATGTGTGTGCTGGCATCTGTTGGTGTCCATGGAGTGTGGTCCACAGGTGTGTGCTGTGGCCACACTGCCGTGCTGTCCACTGGTGGCAGGGTCACCACTACTGCCTGGCATGGCTGGGACTGGTGACAGATGATGGCATCATTGTGATGCCATCAGTTAACAACATGCTTCCTCTATGTTTGGCTTTATCTGTGTGTCATATTTATTTGTTAGGGTCGCTCAAAACCGCGCTAAACCACGCAAACACCACGCAAGGCCATAATGTCGCGCAAAGCTGATTGCCCAGGATTAACATCAGCTTTTCCTGGCGGTAATGTACCGCATAAGTGTCGCACTAAGTCGCGCAAAACCACTTAGCGCGGCGCTGGTCGCTGAATAAAGCATTGCGCCTGTATTCATGTCAGTTTGCCCCTTGTATACATTATAATTTTGCCCGGCGCTAATGCAGTTTGCCAGCGCTATTTGGCCTTTTGAATATGGCAGACCCGCGCCAATCCCGCGCTAAACCTGCGCACATGGTTTTTGCCCAGCGCAAAGTTTTGAATATCTGGCCCTTAGTGTGTTTAGCAGTTTCTTTTTTCAAAGGTATGCCCTATTTTAAACTCATAATTATTCTTTTGTCAGTAAAGTCTGTATATGCTCTAAATAGCTCCACTGAAACAGGTGATGACAATTATTGATTGATGATGCAATCTCATACTTACTTACTATATTATTTATAGATTGGTATTTCTGAGTTAGCAACTGAAATAAATGTTTAGCTTTATTTATTGTCCATTGCACATGCACATTTACTTCACTTTTATACTTAAAGTGTTGACTAGCAAATTGTTTCATCAGGAGCTCTCTATTTTAGCATTGTATTTTTCTCACTTAAATAAAGTCTCTATCCACTTTGAATAGCTTCATTGTGACATGCTAGACATCTTAATGGTTCTCAGTAGAGTTATTTAGAGCAGATATAGGTGATGTAATGAAATGCTTAAGTTTCATGCTCTATAGCCTGTATGAATACCTTGACCATAAACCACTGAAAGGTGGCAGGGGTCCATGATATAAGCCAATAGGCATAATTTTAAACTGATAGAAACTGATAGGGTGGGAAACAGTTTTTTTATTTATACATTGTTCACCTCTCACTCCATCTTTCAGGTTGTGGACCCTGGGCATTAAACATAACTACTTCGTCACCTTTTGAAAATCTAAGCATATGAGTATCCTGCCTTACTTACTATTTACCACCTCAATAGGAAAGATCAAATCCCATTTGATGGCTCAATAATACCCATAGCCTCCATTTTTTTAATTGTTTTAATAATATCATTCCTCAACTTTTCAAGAAGCCACTATGGATTCTAGTGTGTGTGTTTCCTGCTAGATACCAGGATTTTGAGTTCTACTGTACTCCCTTTTCCCACTCTGGGTTCTGCTGTAAAAGTGTCCCCATAATCATGCAGTAGGGCCTTGACTAATTATAGCAGGTGAGCACCAAAAAATGTGTTAATTTCCACTGAACCCGGCACATGTCCTATACATGTGACACCCAGGATGCAATGCAGAATTACTGCAGAATATAACAGAATGCTGAAGATACTACAGGGGCCATTGTAAGTCAATGGCATTGGCAATTAAGCCCTTTTGTCATGCAGGATTTTGTGATATGTCATTACTGCAAGTTACTGTGCTTCATCGTGGCTTACTCCACTGTATATCCAACCTCATATAGGCCACTTCCAAATCCTACATTTTCCTCTCAAAATACCATAACAAAGACTTATAATTTCTCTTCTGTCTCAGAAACCCTTTCTTTAACAAATCAAAGGATAACTTGTAGACACAGCTCATCTACCAGGAGTTTTGATCTCAAAATTAAAAGGGACCATCCATTTTATCTCTCGGTAGGGGCCATGTCATCTCATACACAATGTGACATCAGTTGATGGAAGTAATAAACAACACCTGATCGCCTATCTGGAATATGTTTTCCCCATTCTTCTGGAATAGCTTTTCCCCACTCCCTTTGTTATATTTCTCCTGGGATACCCTTTGAGACTGCATGCTATTTTTATGTGCTACCTCAGTGTACAGTAACAACCTCTTTTTTTTTAGGTTGTCTATATACTCATTAATTTCAGTACCCTACAGTGCATTCTTCCCATCTTTCTTTAGTCACATCAAGGGGACCCCCTGGATGCCTCCCATAAAGTAACTCAAAAGGATACAAATCAGTAAAGACTTGGGATACTTCCTGGGACACAAACAAAACATAAGGAAGGAACTGATACCAACTCTTACCTTCCTCATGGATACATTTTCTCAAGTTTTTTTTTTATTTATATTTTGTAGGATTTTTCCCTAGTTTTTCTCCCTTGGTCCCCAGGGCCCAGAACATGGGCATCATGCATGTATGGAGGTGCATACAGGCCTGTGATGCTGGCTCAGCCTCTTCTGCCCCTCCCCATGGCTAGCGCTGGAACTCCATCAAGTCAGTGCTGCCATCTCTCTTCCAGTAGGTGGTGACCAGTGACTGTGGAGCCTCCAGTCCCTCCCAGGAGGAGAGAGCTATGCTTAATCTCACTCCTTGCCTCCCATCTGACCTCCAATAAACTGGGCTCATTTCTGAAGCCTGGTGACTGGCGCAGCATGAGATATTCTATCCAGCACCTCAACCCTCAGTGCCACCAGGCTGGCACCCCCAAGATTTTTTAAGAGACCGATTAAACCACATAATCAATCCTTCAGGTCATGGTGGTATGTAGAAGTTTATTCTGCAATATTCCCAAAAAGATTATATAGTTCTTTTAGCATAGCAGCATTAAAATTTGGTAAGTCATATTCTCCAGGAATACTCACCTGCTGAATACATTTGCCAATTCCTCTTCCACATTGAGAGAAGTAACACTATGCAGAGGTATGGCTTCAGGGTTCTTGGCAGCATAATCATTAATTAATAAATTAAACCAGATCCCCTGAAACATTTTGTTAAGGAGTCCCATTACATTCATTGTCATTTCCTCAAAGGGATTAGTGACCACTGTTAATGGCATAAAGGATGTTTTATCCACTTACTATGATTAGAAAGCTTCCTGGCCATAAAAGGGAAAATGTACCCAAAATTGGATCTTTATGGAGGTTTGGTTCTAGTAACCACTGCTGCAGACACCCCAAGCATTTTGTTTGTGATTAAGCTGGAAACCCCAGGAAAATCATGTCTTAGCACAATGGGTATGGGTACTATATGTACCATACCCATGTTGATGGACTGTATCCTGTCCTTAACCTTCAATGTTAGTTATGTGGTGGCATAGTCTATGGTATAAATGTGTACATGAATCACTACTGATTACCGCCATCTTTTATACTGGCCGTAAACCAGTATCCAGTAATATGGGAGAGTCAAACTGAGCAACTCAAAGTGAGTGACTCAGTTTGACCACCTGGAATAAGAGCAAGTAGGAAAGGATAGCGAGGAGGGGAACAGCGACTGTTGTAGACAAGAATCACAAAAGGGAGATACAGCAACTGTGGGGGGGTATGGGGAACAGCATATCAGAGGAAGTTTGGACAAGCAGTTTCCAGCTGGCCATTTGGCATAATGGTAGGGGTGTGTGCCTCTGGTGTGAGAGGCTGCAGGTTTGTATCTATCTGTGTGCACTAAATATGTTCATGCTGCTGGTTGGGATGTAATATTTTTGTGCCTGAGTGTCCCATTGATCTGAATGCCCCCCCAAAGATTCCCCTGTACCCCAGTGTAAGCCCCCTCTGGAGTTGAGAATCTTAATTATGGGGGGTGTGGGGAGCTACTGCCCACCTGCATAAAAAAGGTAACTGTCACTTTTTATGAGTATGGTGCCGATTGGCGCTGTTATTGTTGTCAGTGTAGTGCATGTCACCATTTGCTTTTTTGGTGATGTGCACTCGCTGATATGGTGATCACTATTTTGCTTTCACTCATATCACATGTAACCCTGGAAACCATGTCAACCCTTGAAAGAGTCTGTTTTTGCCTCTAATTAACACGTCTCTGTATCTTCTGATTCCCAATATTCACTTTAGTGGTATATTATCCCCAACTTACAAGGGCCAGGTATGGTGTCTCACATTTTCACCATCTTTTTTGACGGCATTTTCAGGAAATATGCCCCACACCCTGACAGTAACAACAAATGACATCCACAAGTTTGGGCTATGCCCATTGGTCAGTTTTTTTATTAATCTAGTTTAAACTCAGGCAATGTTTCTACAGGATGGGGTAGTTTTACCATTCCAGTGCTTCTAGCGCTCTCCTCATAGTGATGGTATTTTGAGCCACCTGAAATTCTCTACTAATGTGATTCTTTTTTTTCCCAGTGTCAGGGCAATGTTCACAAGCTCATATTTGGACCTCTTAGGATAAACTGTTCTGTCATCCATATTTTTACAGCACCCGTTAGACAGTCTTCCCATTTGGTTTCTATGCTCTCTGGTTGCCCATGTTTTCATGGACAAACAAGTCTGTCCATGTGCATCCATTGTGCAAAAGGGCTGATCAGCAGGCAGGGGATTGGATCACCCTCTCACCACTAGGAGCTGAAACAAATGGGCAAGAAGTGGAGCTCAGTGGCTTGGTACAGCTCCAAGAAGGAGCAAACCCAGAGCTGCACCTCTCTCTCCCCCACTGACTGCCAATCAGAGTGGCTGTTTGCCAGTGCAAGGAAGTGTAAGGAGTAGGCCATGAAGCAGCCCCCCAGTACACTGTGCCCACCATGCACATGAAGGACAAATGTGAAAAGGACATCACAGTGGAGTCTGCCCACAGGAGTCAGCCCAATGAGGCAATCAATGATTGGACAATCTGCTCCTCAGCAGGGAGACAGAGAAACAGAAAAGGAGTGAAACAAGCATCTGGACTCAGCAGGCATCGGCAGAAGGAAGCAGGGTACCAGGATGTTCTACCTGTCAACTGTGATAAGATTCCTGTTAAATTCTTGTAGCTCACACACTGTAAGGGAGTGAGGAAAGTTAGGGTCATGCAAAAACTGGGAATAGGTGAAACACAATATCTAAGGTAGGGTTAAAACAAGGTCTAAAGAAAGCAGAACAAAAACAGGCAGGGTTGAAAACATATATGCTGGGAGTGGTGCAGTGCAATGGCTGTGAGGTGGCAATTTTTTCAGGGAGACTTTCTGGAAACTGAGGTGCTGCCCCATTTGTGTGCACCTCTCTGGGCTGAGGGAGAGGATACTAGACCCCAGGACAAGTTGACTAGGATTTGGGAACCTCATCCCCACCCAGGGACCACCAGGTTAGCTACCACTGCCACAAAGGATTCCAAGAAGGAGGAGAAAATGGACTACAGTGGGCTTGGAGAGGGTGAGTGTGGTGGGTCAGAGGCACAACCCCATATGGCTCCATGACACAATTCCTATGTTGCTCTGGTGGGGCAGGACTGTCCCAAGGAGGCACCCATAGTAGCAACCTGTGGGGATTGGGTGTACTCCATAGTGAAGACCCCAAGGATGGTGATAGAGGACCCTAGAGGAGGAAGTCCTGGTGGGGGATTCCATCATGAGGGGAATAGATTTGGGAACAGGAAGAAAAGAGATAAGGGAGGTTAGGTGCCTACCCAACACCATGGCTTGGAGGGATGGGAATTGGATCCGGAGGATTGCTAGGGCAGCAGGATTGGAGAGAGAGAGTTAGATGTCATTGTCCACCTGGGGATTAATGACTTGGCTAGGGACAAGGCTAGGATAGTGCAGGAGGAGTTAAGGGAGTTGAGGAGAGGTCATAGGCAGGTAGTATGCTCAGTGGCCTTTTCTGTATTGCTGCCTGTCTATGACAGGGGAGAGGAAAGAGTACTCCATACCAGGAGCTTCAACTTATGTTTGAAGGAGTGGTGCAGAGAGGAGGGTTTCTGCTACATTGGAGTCTGGGGTCCCACCTGGAAGGATAAGCACCTATAGAGGGGAGATGGCCTGTATCCATCCTGGAGTGAAACAACAGTCCTCAGTGAATGGTTTAAATGTTACTTTGATGAGCATTTAAACTAATCAAGGGTGTGGCAGAAGGAAGCATGGAGTCATAAACTCTACCCCACCCGCAAGCTGAAGTAGACAATAGGGAGAGACCTAATGGTTGGAAAACCCCAAGGGTACCTAATAACAAGAAAAACAAATTGGTAGAAATGAAGAGGGATTGGAATGAGGGGAAAGGGAACATTGTTTAACCAGGAGTAGCACACTAAGCTGAAGCCTGTTTCCAGATGTGACCTGGGAGCATGAGAAAGTTAAGTGACTTGCTCAGGATCACACAGTATGCACCTAGGTGGCTGTGGGATTTAAACCCAGGTCTCCAGATCTGCAGCTCAGAGCCTTAACCCACTGAGGGCTGAGGAGATAAGGAGAGAAGGCAAAATGGAAAATATGGTGTTGAAAAGCAGGGTGGTAACAGAATTTGGAAGTCCATGTGTGCAAATGCTCAAAGGTTGGGAAAAAAAATCCCAGATCTAGTGGTCATTGCAGCAGAGGCTGACCTGGTCATTGTCACTATTACTGAGTCACGGTACAATGAGAAAGAACAATGACTGGGATACAGCCATAACAGGCTATATTCTGTTAAGGAACGACAGGGTGGGTAAGAAAGTGGGAGGGACTGGATCTTTACTTGAGGGATAGCATGAAAACAATAGAAATACTGGTAATACAGGGAAGAGCTGAGGTACAGTGGGTCACCCTAGAGATGGGGAATGGAGCCTCTTTTCACACTGGTATGATCTACATACCTTAACTCTGAATGGGGGATGGATAAGGTTCTGGTGAAAGCAATCCAAAAGATGGCAAATAATGGTAAGGTGCTGCTGGTGGGGGACTTCAGTCTGCTGGATGTAGATTGGAGCATTCCAGTTGCAGCTTTAGCTAATAACAGGGACATCCTAAACTCCCTACAGGGGCATTCCTCAGTCAACTGGTAAGAGAGCCCACTCATGAGGGAGCAATATTGGACCTTGTACTCATTAATCAGGACAGTATTCAGACATCATGGTGGATAGCCTCCTGGGGACAAGTCATTACCATATGGTATAGATCTATATATAAGTACTGTAGCAGAATAAAACCACACAGAAGTGAGTGTTCTGGACTTCAAGATGGCCAGTTTTACAAAGATGGGGGAATGCCTCAGGGATGCATTGGGGGGGCATGGGTGGAATGGAGGAAAGTGGGCAAAACTAAAAAGGGGAATAGTGAAGGCAACAAACCTCTGCATCAGGAAAGTAAGCAAACCAAGAGGAAAAAGACACTGCTATGGTTCTCAAAAGCAGTGGTTGGGTAGATAAGGGCAAAAAAGTTAGCATTCAAATGGTATAAGGAGACACAGAGAAAGGAAGATGGGGAAATGTATCAGGAAAAGTAGAGGAAGGCAGGAAAAGCAATCAGGAGGACAAAGGCACAAAAGGAGGATGAAATAGCTCAGGCAATGCAGAAAGGGGGCAAGACATTTTTCATGTATGTAAGCAAAAAGACAAAGACCAGGGGACAGATTGTAAGGCTAAGGAGGGAAGGGGGAGGACTGTGTGGAATGGGACCAGGAAAAAGCAGACATCCTGTACAAATACTTTTGTTCAATTTTCACACAGGTAGGGGAAGGTGAGAGACCAGAGATAAGGGACAGGAGCATCAAAGGAAGGGAGGTAGTTAACACAAGGCCATTTACAGAGGAGGGAGTCCTGAAAGAACTCACAAATCTTAAAGTGGACAAGGCAATGGGACCAGGCAGGATACACCCAAGGATACTGAGGGAGCTCAGGGAGATACTGGCTGCACCTCTGACAGTCCTGTTTAACCACTCACTAGAGATGGGAGTGGTTCTGGATGACTGAAGGATGGCAGATGTAGTCCCACTTCACAAAAGTGGTAGAATGGAGGAGGCTAGCAATTACAGGCCAGTCAGCCTGACTTCAGTGGTGGACAAATTAATGGAATCTCTACTGAAGGAATGATTTGTAAAATATTTTGAATCCAGTGGCTTACAAGATCCAAGGCAGCATGGATTCAATGGGGGGAGGTCATGTCAGACAAATCTGAAAGATTTCTTTGACTGGTTGACCAGGGAATTAGATCAGGGTGGAGAGGCGGATGTGGCTTACCTGGATTTCAGTAAGGCATTCAATACTATTCCACATAGGTGACTCATAAACAAGGTGGGCAGCCTAGGAGTGAGTCCCAAGGTGGTAAACTGGGTAAGGAACTGGTTGGGGAATAGGCTACAGAGGGTGCTGGTAAATGGAGTTCACTCTGAGGAAGGAAGGGTGACCGGGGGTGTCACAAAGATCAGTGCTGGGACCAGTCCTCTTTAATGTTTTTATTACAACATTGCAGTGGACCTAGAAGGGAAGGTATGCCTTTTTACAGATGACACTAAGATCTGCAATAGAGTAGGCAATCTGGGTGGGGGGTAGAGAAAATGAAGAGATCTAAGAAAGCTTGAGGAGTGGTCAAGAGTGTGGCAAATAAGTTTGAAACCCAGGGGCGGAATACAAAATGGGGGGGAGTGGTACTGACAACACCAAACAGGAAAGATACCTGGTAGTAACCATATTTGATGACCAAACCATGGCCAAACATTGTGACTAGTCAGTGAGGAGAGCTAGTGGGATGCTAGGGTGCATAGGGAGTGGTATGACTAGCAGAAAGAGGGAGGTAGTGATACTGTTGTAAAGATCACTGGTGAGACCTCCCATAGAGAACTGTGTCCATTTCAGGAAACTACATCTCTGGAAGGACATAAACAGAGCAGAGGTGGTCCAGAGGAGGGTAACTAAATGATAGTACAGGGTCTGCATCACAAGCCCTATGAGGAGAGAATAAGGGACCAAAATATGTATACCAGAGAGGGAAAGGGTGGATACGATAGAGACTTTCAAATACCTCACGGGTATAAATAAGCTTCAGCAGGAAAGCATTGTTTGAAAAATAACATGATCAAGAACAAGGGGTCATGCTATGAAGCTGGAGGGTGGGTAGACTAAGGAGAGATGTGAGACAGTACTTCACAGAAAGAGTGTTGGATGCCTGGAACAGACTTTCAGCTGAGGTGGTGGGGGTAAAAACTGTAACAGGGTTCAAGAATTCATGGGATAGGCATGAGGGAACCTTAGTGATAAGGAAAAAGGGGGAGGGGTAAAGCCGGAGAGCATGAAGGGTCTGTGGTGTTGCAGTAGATATGAAAATGAGCAGACTAAATGTGCCAAGTGGTCCTTATCTGCTGTCAGATTCTGTTTCTTTGTTTCTATTTCAGAACATATCTGTTCTTTCCCTGACCTTTGTCCATGATTCATGGGAAAGATTGTCCATGGATAATGAACATGCACATATAGTGAATCAAGCAATCAAGAGAGTCTGATCAGTGTATCTAAATCAATTTTTAATTTAGTAAAAAAAAAGAAAGCAAATTCTGATACAATAGCATTTTAAAATAGTTCTTGTAGCAGCCATGATTCCATAATTTAAATATGATTTTTAGCATCTACGGTACACTTTATATTTCTCATGGGTCAGTTTTTATGCCTACAGTGGGCAGAGCCCTGCAGACATTTTTCAGTACAAAAAGGGAGCCCTCCAGTTTCTTAATGGACTAGATGATATTGGAGGTTTTGTGTTACCAGTATGCTAATTAATTGTAGCAGTCTGTTGAGGAGAATTTCAAAGCACTGTGTTGTGTGCTATGCTTCAATCTGGGTAAAATTATCTTTGAAGAAAGATTCATAGCTCATAAAAATGTCAAGTCACTCAGGTTTTCCCAGACATAAAGGATTCTTGAGAGTGAGGGAGGAGGTTTCAGATTTTGGATGCTATGTTGAAAGGCTTCAGACAGGCCAGACAAAAACTGAAGCATAAATGAGAAATCAGACCAGAGACCTACTTTCACATGAAGTGCATAGTTTTATTTTTCATCAGTCAATATTCTTTATTCCAGACTAGGTTTGATGGCAAAGGTATCTAGCTTCACCTTGTGATGCTTGGCCAGCTGGTTACGATTGTTCTATGATATTTGTAATATAAAAATATAGTGTGTGATTGTCAGTGCTTCCATGAGTGCCCCCCCACCCAAGTTTCAGTTACAGTCAAGTGACCTGAAACCAGGAGGTAATTAAAAGACTAGACAGATTTAATTAAGGGTCTCATGTAATTAGAACAGACCCAGCTGCCAGGATATAGGGATTGTAAACATTTATGACATTTTAGAGGGGGGAAAACAACATCTGTATACCAAGGTGTGAAAAGTCATAAAAATTCTTTGATGTGCCCTGGGAAGAGGAACTGCTCGAGATCAAAGAGGGGATGCTAATTAAGGAATCATATTGGGAAAGTAGTTTTTGCTGAAGTCACAGTATTTAAAATATCTCATGAAAGGAAGTTAATTGTCTGTATATTTTTTTATATTCTAAAAGGAGGAGCTAGATGACATCATAGAAGGGGATGAAACAACGTTTTAAACAGTATTCTGTGTTTCAACTGAGACATTTCTCTTTGGGCTTTTAAGAAACAAGATCTAACTTAAGCACTGTAAAGAGGTAATACATTAGATAGAAAAAGTCTAACTGTATGTTGGTAGGACTTTGTAATTTTCTTTGTTTTCTTTTAAGTGATTGCATGCTTTGTGATATAGTGTTCTGTGTTTACATTTTACATATTTTTATTCATTTTTAAGTAAACCTTTTATTTGAAAGATACTGCCCGGGTCTTCCAAGTTCTTTCTTTTGCATGTGACATAAGGAGGGTTAAGACTGACAAAAATGTTTAGAAGCTTGATGGTGTTACTAAATTGGGAAAAGGTAAAACTATACCTAAGATCTTTTATAGAGTTTTAAGGGTTCATTTTGGATACCTGGTTAGGTGCCCTTAGGTGAAAGATATCTGGCATCCCCCCAAAGAGCACATTATTTGAGCCTGTACATTTGGGTACACTAGCATGAGGTTCACAGTTTGAATCCCCCCAGAACTTGAGACTAAAGGTGATTCTGACCCACAAGCAGACAGGAGGGTTACCCTGTTCTGTTACCTGTTCACAATATTGCTCTTGGAGGTTGGCACTGTGGGAGCAGAGGGCCTGACCTGCTGAGTGCTTTTGTGACACACCTGAGCTCTTTTCTTCTATGTTTGTTTGTAAGGACAGAGCAAGGAACATTATCAGAGCAAGGAAATAGATTAAGGCTTCTTTTGGCTAGGCATATTTACTGTGTGTTACTATTTTCTTTTGTGCTCACAGGGATTGTTACTGTTTTTTTGCTAACATTTTACTGCTTTATTGTTCTCTGATTCAAGTTGCTGTTGCAGGGTATACTTACTGCTGCATTATTAGAGGGTGTGCCTTCAGGTTTGTTACTGTGTTGTGCTTACAAATTACTGCTGTAATCTTCTCTGATTTAATTTGTTTTTTGCAAGGCATATCTTCTGTTACTGCTTTATTTTTCTCTTTAGCAAAGTGTTTTTTGCAAGGTATATCTTCTATGAAATTTTACATGTGGTGCTTACATTTTTTTGATATGTTTTGCCTATCATTAGGCTAAGCAAAATTACTGTATGCCACTATTTAATTTTTTGCTGAAAGATTTTTGGTTTGGTCTCAAAGGTGTTGCAGTCTCCTTCTCACATTGAAGGAGCTAATTACTTTCCTCCCACAGCTCTTTCAGGGTATTAGGTGTGTAACTGGGGAGGGTGGAGCCAACAAAGTCTTAGTAACTTCCAACAGAAGGAAGAGATAAAAGGTCAGGTTAGTTTGTGTTTTTGAGGTGGAAGACTAGGTTAGCTGGCAAAGGCACATAGTTTCACCTGAGTTCTTTTCTTCTAGGTTTGCTTCTAAGGATAGAGCAAGGAACATTATCAGAGCAAGGAAAAAGATTAAGGCTTCTTTTGGCTAGGCAGATTTACCATATGTTACTATTTACTTTTCTGCTCACTGAGTTTGTTACTGTTTTTTGCTAACATTTTATTACCTTATTGTCCTCTGATTCTAACTGCTGTTGCAGGGTATATTTTCTGCTGCATTATTGAAAGATGTGCCTACAGGTTTGTTACTGTTTTGTGCTTACAGATTACTACTGTAATCTTCCTGATTTCAATTGTTCTTTGTAAGGTATATCTTCTGTTACTATTTTGTTTTTCTATGTAGCAAAGTGTTTTTTGCAGGGTATAGCTTCTGTGAAATTATTAAAGGTGGTGCTTTACAGGTCTTACAGTTTTATATATCATTTATCTGTATCTTTTCAACAGGCATTGTTAGCTTTCTGGAAGATTCTTTCCTCTAGCCTCAGCTAGGATCAATTTACAGTTCATTGTGGCTTAAATACCAGTGGTTGCTCTCAACACAGCAATAGTGCAGAAGCAGGCTTGATCTGGCAGAAGTAGTTTGATTTTCTGTTGCTGAGAAGTTTGTGGAGGGGCAGGAGGGAAGGATTTAGTTGGGGTAAGCTTTAAACTCCTTTTGAGTCTGTTGCCTTTAGAGCAGTACTGCTGATTTGTTTAATACAGTGTGTTTTTTGTGTGTGGGATCTATAGTGGGAGCTGGAGATTAATTTATCTTTTCAACAGGCATTGTTAGCTTTCTGGAAGGTTCTTTTCTCTAGCCTCAGTTAGGATCAATTTACAGCTCATTGTGGCTTAAATACCAGGGCTGCTCTCACACAGCAATAGTGCAGAAGCAGACTTGGTCTGGCAGAGGTAGATTGAACTTCTGTTGTTGAGAACTTTGTGGAGGGGCAGGGGGGAAGTATTTAGTTGCTGGTAAGCTTTGAACTCCTTTTGAGTCTGTTGTCTTTAGGGCAGCAGGGCTTCACGAGCTGCAAAATTTAGTGCGTAGTGGGGGAAGGGTGCGTATGGTCCAACCGGGGGCCTCAGCTACATGATTGTTTCTGGAAGGCACAGGGTGGTCCCACCCCCTGCCCCTCACCCCCCCAGATCCATGATTTCCTTTATTCCAGGGCTACTGACATCACTTCCCCAGAAGGGCAAAGGACATGCACCTGTCATAGCAGAAGCAGACATCCAGAAAAGGAACAGCAGCGAGTGAAGAGGTGACTGCTATCTCAGTGGAAGGGAAGTAACTACAAAACAAGGAGATTTCATTGTTACCTGTTTCCATTGGTATTTGCATTGTGGAAAGGAGGGGTAGGATTTTAAAGAAGGCTGTGCAATAGTTGCTTGAAGTATCTTTTGGGTGTGGACAAGAGGGACAGGACTGCAAAAAGCAGTTGCTCAATCAATCTAGACGTGTATGACAAAGGAGGTAAGGGAAATTCAGAAAAGGAGAAGAATATTTTGCACTGATAGAGGGGAGGAGAGGGGAGACTTGGGGGAATGTTTGGTGTCCTTCATCTGGAAGGGTGGGGGGACACTGGTGGGCAACAAAAGCAATGGGTAGGGTGGTAGACTGCAACAACTGCAGTGTGCCAGTCTTTATGAAAATTGCCTGGAAGGTGGGGGGATGTTTAGTGTGCAACCACATAGGGAAACTTAGAAAGGAGATCAAGGGTCTGTAGGAGGAACTAAGACAAGCAGGACAGACTGAAGGAGGTTATATCCGAATACTGGAGGGAGGGATGTGGGGAGATGAGGGAGGGCAATTTAAGCCAACAGAGGTGAGGAGAGGATCAGAAGAAGGGAAGCT
This sequence comes from Neoceratodus forsteri, assembly GCA_016271365.2. Classification (NCBI taxonomy): domain Eukaryota; kingdom Metazoa; phylum Chordata; order Ceratodontiformes; family Ceratodontidae; genus Neoceratodus; species Neoceratodus forsteri. The sequence continues at coordinate 937,914,302 of CM028129.1, read as the reverse complement.
GAGAAAGGGGGGCCCAGGCCAAGAAGAACAATGTACAGGAAAACCAGGGCAGGGGACAAAAGATGAACAGAAGGAGGAGATAGGGACTTGTGAGGGGAGGAAGAGAAGTGGCAACAGTCATGGAGTGGAAAGGAGAGAACATGTTTCTATGAGGAGAGAAGAAGCTGTAATTGGTGAAGGGCCTTCAGAAAATTGTTTTGCAGTACTAGAGAGGAAGGAGGAGGAGGAGGAGGAGAGAGGTGATGAAATTGAAGGAGTAACTGGTAATTGCCTGGACTAAACTGGACCAGGGGGAAGTTCTGCTGGGGAAATTACAATAGGGGCAGAAGGGGGAATACTGTGCAGGAGGAAGAACAGCCAGGACAGAGAGATGGAGAGGAATGGATGGAAACACAGAGCAAGAAGGGTGAAATCTTAGTGCTGGGGGACTAAGTACTAAGAGGAATCAGGTGGGGTAGCAAAGGGGAGAGGCATAGTTGCATTTGGGTGGAAGCCATGCCAGGAATGACAGCAGAAAGGGTGGGACAATCTGTTATTAAATATGCTAGAGGGGGTAGGGACAAGCCTCATTTGGTTATACATTTGGGGATGAACAACCTGGCTGAAAAGACTGTAGATATAGTCCAGAGGAGGTTTGAGGAACTTGGACAATTATGTGAGGGAGCAGGAAGATCAGTAACTTTTTCAGAGATACTCTCAGTGCCCAAGGCAAGCACAATAAGAAAGCTGAGGATAGAGGAATTTAATGGAGGGCTAAGAACCTGGTGTTATGCTAAAGGGTATCAGCTGGTGGGGGTGGGGAGGGACCTGGGAGGACAGTAGTCTCTATGCCAAGGACAGATTACACTTGAGTGAGGAGGGAAAGAAAGTGTTTAAACAGAGGATAGTGGAGTACATAAAGGAAACTGGGAATTTAAACTAGGAGCGGGGGATGGCAAGTGAACAAGAGACATGCAGAGACCACAGGATGGGAAGTCACATGAGCTTACCATCCATAACAGTGACAAAAAACAAAGGGCAAGTACTATTGGTGAAACTAGTAAAGAAGGGCAGGATGGGAGGCCGGGAAGGGGTGGAAGGTGGTCACTCTTAATACTAGGAGCCTTGGAAGGAAAACTGCAGACCTACAGGTGTTCATGGCAGAGGGAGAGATGGATATTGCAGCCATCACAGAAACATGGACCACCCAATACAATGACTGGGACCTGTCTGTACCAGGGTACAGGTTATTTCATAGGGATAGGGTGATTAGGAAAGTAGGGGGTGGCACTATATGTGAGGGAAGGTCTGAAGTGTGTAAGGAAAGAGGGGGAGGAAGGCAGCACAGAGTCACTTTGGATGCAAATCCAGGATTCCAAGAATAGGACTCTAAGAATGGGAGTGGTGCACAGACTGCCCTATCAGATGGAAAAGTTAGGCAAGGAACTAGTGGGACAGATCAGAAGGACCTGCAAGAGGGGTAGTGTGGTGATTTTGGGGGACTTCAACATGCCAGAAGTGAACTGGAGTACCCCGACAACAAGCAATAGAAGGGAGCAGGTACTGTTGGATGCCTTCCAGGACAGCTTCCTGATGCAAATGGTCAGTGAACCAACTAGGTTAGGGAATACCCTTGACCTTGTGCTGGCAAATGGGGAGTCTGTGAGGGAACATAGGGTGGAAGAACTTCTATCATTGAGTGACCACAATTCAGTAAGGCTCACATTGGATATGAGCAAGGAAGGAGTGGAATTTGGCACAAGGTTGCTTTACTTCAGGAGGGCCAACTTTGGGAGGATGTGGAAAGTGGTAAAAGGGAACGTGGCTAGAATTCAACCTAGCATGGGCATTAACCAGAGGGGAAAGCTCATAAAGCTGGGGATAGTGGAGGAAATCAGAACTGGCAGCAAGCCCCAGATCAAGAAGGCTAGGGCTAAGAAACTGAGCTGGGTAAGCAAGGAGGTCATGGAAAAGGTAAGGAGGAAAAAAGTTGCCTTTAGGAGGTACAAGAAAACAGGAAGCAGGAGGACAGGGAGGAGTACTGGAAGGAATCGAAGGAGGTGTCACGTGCAGTAAGGGGAGCCAAGGCATCTACGGAGCTCAGGCTGGCACAAGACATTAAGAAGGGAGAATGACTTCTTTAGGTACATCAGGGAGAAAAGGAACTGTAAGGACCACATAGTAAGGATTTGGAAGGAGGGGGTATTGGGTGGAATCAGGGGGCAATAAGTCAGAAGCGCAAAATTATTATTTCTATTCAGTATTTACCAAGAAGAAGAGGGGGGGTGACAACCAAGGGGGGAGGAATGGCAGAAACAGGGGTTAGGGGTTAACAGATGGAGAAATCATGAAGGGCAGAGTTCTGGAGGGTTTGAGGGCACTGAGGGTGCACAAGGTGCCAGACCCAGATGGCATCCACCCCAGGGTACTGAAGAAGCTGGCAGAGGTCATTGTGGGACCTTTGGCAGACCTATTTAATGCCTCACTACACTCAGGGGGTGTACCTCAGGACTGGAGGATTGCTCATGTGCTGTCTCTCCACAAGAGTGGCCCCAAGGATGAACTGGGTAACTACAGATCAGTGAGCCTCACATCCATCGTGGGTAAGCTGACGGAGACTATCCTGAAGGAGAGGCTGGTGGTCCTCCTGGAGGCCAAAGGACTACAGAACAGCAGAGAGCACGTTTTCATATGTGGCAGATCCTACCAAACCAACCTGGTGGAGTTCTATGACTGGGTAACTAGGCAATTGGACAGGGGCCATGCAGTGGATGTCCTGTAACTGGACTTCAGTAAGGCATATGACTCGGTGCCACATGGGAGGCTGGGAAGAAAGATAGAAAACATTGGGGCAGATGCAAAGCTGGTGGGATGGGTAAGGAACTGGCTTCAGGGAAGGCAACAGAGGGTGGTGGTGGGTAGGACTCTCTCGTCTCCAAGGGTAGTGACTAGCAGTGTTCCACAGGGCTTGGTGTTGGGACCAGTGTTGTTTGGTATATTCATTGCAGAAAAACCATTGAACATCAAGAGCAAGATCAGTCTATTTGCTGATGACACCAAGATGGGAGCATTGGTGGATGACCTAGGGGGATGGCAGAGGTTGCAGGATGATCTGAAAAATCTGGAAACCTGGCCAGACAACTGGCAACTGGAGTTTAATGTCAAAAAGTACAAGGTGCTGCATTTTGGGGTGAAGAACCCAAGGAGGAGTTACCAGCTGGGGGGAGTGCAGCTAGCCAAGACAGAGAAGGTAAAGGATCTGGGGGTGCTCATTACAGGGTCAATGAACAACTCGGCACAATATAGGAAGGCAGTTGCAAAGGCCAACAAAATGCTGGGTTGCATTGCAAGGGGTATCTCCTCGAGGAGGGAGGAGGTGATTCTGTCACTGTATAGGTCATTAGTTAGACCACTTCTGGAGTACTGCATGCAGTACTGGTGCCCATATCCAAAGAGGGACATAAAGTTACTGGAGGGGTGTAGCATAGGGTGACAAAGATGATCAAGGGGCTGGGTGACTTACCATATGAGAGAAGGCTGAGGGAGCTGAACATGTACTCACTGGAGGAGAGAACAGGGGAGACATGATTGAAACCTTTAAGTACATGAAAAGAATAAATAAGACAGGAACAGAGGGGAAGTACAAAGTAAGGGAGGGAAGGGACACACAGGGCCATGATATGAGACTGGAGGGAGGAAGCTTCAGGAGGAAGATGAGGAGACCCTTTTTTACAGAGAGGATGGTAGCTGGGTGTATTGCGTTACCGGCAGAAGTGGTATCCAGTAGAACGGTGGACTGCTTCAAAAGGGAAGGACAGGAGGCAAGGGAAGGGTCAATGGAGGGAAGGGAGGGAGGGAGGGGCAGCTGCAGAATAAGGGGTGTGAGCTGCACATTTGAGCAGACTTGATAGTCCTCTAAGCCTTTATCTGCTGACATATTTGGATGTTCATAAGCTTTCAGGGTTACTGCATTTGATGTTGGTTGATTGTTTCTGCTCTTACCTCCTTGTTTCTTTCATCTGTGGTTCTTTTTTGGCATGGGAAGTGCCCAGCCACCCACCCTATCCCCAACCACTCCATGCTACACTCCTTTTATAGAATAGCACATTCATGACATTTCCTGTAGCAAAGCAGGAAGGGGAGGATCAGAGGAGTATCCACACAATGACCTCACTTACAGGGGCACAAGTAATTTAACTTATTATAACAAGTTATATAAAAACAAACAAACAAAACAAAAAATCAAACTTCTGCTTTCATTTTCCTCCTTCTAATTACTCAGAACAAGTTATAAACCTGGCAACTCAACTGGAATGGATATTATTAACTGCAGGTACTGCAGGACACTTTTCAAAAGGGCAGTTATACAGGATTTAGGATGGTGTCCTACATGCTGGACCATTGGAGATCTAAAGGCTCAGATCCAGGCAGCATGGGCTGAGATTGCGTACCTCAAAATGCATATTCAGGAGGAAATATATTATAAGAACCACTCACCATTTCCCCAACATCCAACTGAAGCATCTGAACCACAGAGGGTAGTTGGTCCTGCAGGTTGGCAGGTGGTTAGGAGGGGCAAATTGGGTTGCCCCATCACTCAGTCCTCTCCAGTGTATCACTGCCACAAACCATATAAAAACTACAAACAGGTATCTGCCTCTTTTTCTGAAATAAAACAAAGAGGCAGAGGACACTGCAGCACAGGAGCTAGCACAACAAAACTTGCCCAAAACAAGGACCACAAAAAGCAAAAAGGAAATCCAAAACACTTCTGATCATAGGAGACTCCATGATTCGGGGAGTTGATACCTACCTCCAGCAGAGAGTAATGATCAGATGTCTCCCAGGTGCATCAGCATGGAGAGACACTGGCTGTATTGCTAGAATCATGTAGGAAGCAGGAGAAAACATTGATGTCCTGGTACACATAGGGGCTAACAAGCTCGCCAGCCAGTCAGTTGTGGAGACCAAGGAACACCTGACCAGGCTAGGAGACAAACTGTCATCCATTTCGTCTGGCATCTCCTTCTCTGAGATCCTGCCAGTCTGGGAGATGGAGGCAGATGGACAGAAGGTCAGAGAAGGGGAGATAGCGGAGCTAAACATGTTACTCAAGGGCAGGTGCCAGGAAAAAGGACACAGATTTATAGGTAACTGACAACAGTTTTGGGAGAGAAAGTTCTTTAAATTCGATGGACTACATCAGAATAACGAGGTAGTCAGTTGATTGGGGCTGAAGTTTGACATCTTTGCAGAATATTTAAATTAGCAAATGGGGAGAAGGGTGCAGCACCTGATTCATCGAATGGGAAGAACACCCCTCCCCATCAGCTAGTGATCAAACAGGAGTTCAGCATGTTTGTAGTTCATTTGTATCACCAGGTAATGAAAAAGGTCTGGCTCCCCATACAGGGGAAATGATGGACCTCACCCAACAACTAACACACTGAAATCTGGCCAATGGAAAATCATGTGCACAAGTGCCTGCAGTCTGGGAAACAAGATCCCAGACCTGCAGTCAACAATGACAGAGGCTAAACTGGACATAGTAGCCATTAGCGAGACATCTTCACCAGTAACCACACTTGGGAGACTTCAGCACCTGGCTATGTACTTTTCAGAAGAGACCAATGTGCAAAAGGGGGAAGGGAAGGGGAGTGGCACTTTATGTCAATGAAAATATCAAAGCTACAGAAATTCAGAATACACATAAGGAGCCAGAAGAACTCTGGGTCATCCTGGAAATAGGAAATTGGACAGCCATACGAACTGGGATTGTCTACAGGCCTCCAGACCCAGAGGAGGACATAGACACATTACTGTTATAAGATATACAAAACATGACAGCTAAAGGGGAGGTTCTGATAATGGGAGAATTCAACATGCCAAATACAGATGGGTCAATAACAGTAGGAACATCCTCCAGAACTCCACACATAGTGGATTCCATGCAGGGGGAGGACCTCAAGCAACTGGTACAACAACCCACAAGAGACAGGGCTATCCTAGATCTAGTACTGACTAACGGGGAAAGGATCACAGATCTCCAGGTAGAAGGTCACCTGGGGGCCAGTGACCATCACATGATATGGTTCAATTTGGCCACTAGAACTAAATCATCCCATTCCAAGGCAAAAATATGGGACTTCAAAGGAGCTGACATTGATAAGATGGCCAACAGAGATAAGCTAGGACTGGCAAGAGGAAATACAGGTGAGGGGATACAAGCATTAACGATGTAGTACTTGAAGCAACATCCCATTGTGCTAGGAAGAAAAGCAAGAGCAAAAGAAAGAGGAATCCACTTTGGTTCTCAAAAACAGTAGCAGAAAAGGTCAGAGCCAAAAGGCTGGCCTTCAGGAAATATAAGGGAATGCAGCGAGAAGAAGATAGGGAGGCATACCAAACTTCCCTAAGGGAAGCAGGGAAGGTAGTAAAGCAGGCAAAGGCCCAAACCAAGGAAACAGTAGCACAAACAGTAAAAGAAGGGGACAAGACTTTCTCTAGAATCATTAGTGAAGGAGAACGTCCATAGGGGGTATTGTTAAGATCAAATGGGATAAGGGGGCAGTATGTGGAGGTGAACCAAGGAAAAGCATCTATCCTAAATAGATACTTCTGCTCAGTATATTCTGAGGAGAAGATAGGGCAGGGCCCACAGCTCAGCACCATGGACACAAGGGGAGGGAGATGTGCACAAGTTCCTTCCCAAAAGAAAGGGTCCTACAAGAGCTCACTAAGCTCAGGGTGGACAAGGCAATAGGACCTGATGGCATACATCCCAGGGTACTAAAGGAGCTAAGGGTGGACCTAGAAGTTTATTGAGTCTTTGAGCACAGGAGGGGTCCCAGAAGACTGGAGAAGGGCGCATGTGAACCCACTCAACAAGCGTGGCAGCAGGGAGGAGGCAGGGAACTACAGATCAATCAGTCTTACCTCAGTAGTGAGCAAGATTATGGAAGCACTCCTTGAAGAAAGGATAGTGCAATATCTAGAATACATAGGAGCAGAGGATCCAAGACAGCATGGGTTTACAAAAGGAATGACTTGTCAAACGATTCTCATAGATTTCTTTGACTGGGTAACCAGAGTGGTGGACCAATGGGGGTGTAGTTGCTGTAGCCTACCTTGACTTCAGCAAAGCTTTTGATACTGTTCCACATAGAAGATTGATTAATACACTGGGTAGGCTCGGGAAGGGTCAGAAGCTGGTCAGCTTGGTGGAAAACTGGTTGTCGGGCAAAAAACAGAGAGTTGTGGTAAATGGTATGCAGTCAGAAGAGATGCAAGTCACCAGTGGGGTACCTCAGGCATCAGTTCTGGGGACATTCCTCTTCAATATCTTTATCAGTGACATTGCAGATAGACTGGAGGATAAGGTTTGTCTATTTGCAGATGACACCAAGATCTGCAACAGAGTAGATGATCCAGATGGGGTGGGAAGAATGAGAAGAGATCTGGATAAACTGCAAACGTGGTCAGAAGAGTGGCAACTGGGGTTTAATGCAAAGAAGTGCAAGATCATGCACAGGGGAAGAGAAACCATGAAGCTTCCTATAGGTTGGGAATGGGAGTTGCTGGCAATCACAAGGGAAGAAAGAGATGTGGGCATCATCATCACAGATGACCCGAAATCATCCAAGCAGACCTCTACAGCAGTAGGTAAGGTTAGAGGGATGTTGGGGTGTATTAGTAGGGGTATCACAAGACATAAGAGGGAGGTAATAATCCCTCTTTACAAAACACTGGTTAGGCCCCATCTGGAGCACTGCATGCAGTATTGGAGGCCACACCTGCACAAGAACATTACCAAAATGAAGGCAGTCCAGTGAAGGGCAACCAAAATGATGCAGGGACTGCATCAGAAAACATATGAGGACAGATTAATGGAGCTCAATATGTGTACCCTAGAGCAAAAGAGGGAGAGAGGTGAAATGATAGAAATATTCAAACATCCTAAGGGCATTAACAAGGTGAAAGAGTCTAACATGTTTCAATATAACAAAAATAGCGAGACAAGAGGACACAGCAAGAGATTAGAGAGAGGCCGATTAAGGGGTAATGTGAGGAAGTTCTTATTCACAGAAAGGGTGGTGGATCCATGGAACTGCCTACCTCAGGAAGTGGTGGATATGAATACAGTGCAGGGCTTCAAACAGGCAAGGGATAAACATAAGGGACCACTACAGATGAGCATGAATAGATAGGCCATTGACAGAATACAGTCCTATGGCACATTCATAAAGTAGAAAAAATGGTCAGACTGGATTGGCCTTGTGGTCCTTATCTGCCTTCAATGTCTATGTTTCTATATTTCAAACCATGCAACATTTTGAGATCATAAAGACTTGTTCACCTGGGAATTGACTGAAATTCACATAATAATCATAAAATTAGTATGCAATATTTTACTGCTAACATGCCTCACAAAATAATCCATATCATCATTTTTTCACTCTTCTGGTAACTGGGTAAGGCCCACTAGGCACATGTGCCTGTTTTCAAGGGCAACCTGAAACCACTGGAGTGGTTAAGTGATTTGCTCATCGTCACACACTATGCAAGTGGAGGTTGTGGGAATCAAACCCAGGTCTACTGGATGTACCAAGATCATTCATAGCTCATTAACCTTTAAGCTATACTGCCAGTCTTAATTGTAATATGGAGTGGAATAGTTTTCACATTACCTTAATAGTTTCACAGTGTATGCACTTCTTTATCTGCTTTCTTTAAACATTTTTTCAAAAAATCTGTGTGCATAAACATATTCTAAATTATGCTCCTAAATATCAATATGGACACTGCAAAATCACTAAAACATGTTATTAAAACTTGTTAATGACCACACAATTGCCCACAAAATGAGTTCATTTTAATTGTTATGTCAAAACCTTCACCAGACACAAATACAAATAATTAAATGACCAGTGTTTGCTAGGCAGTCACTATGTTACTATGCTTTATGCTATCAAAATATAAAAAATGTAGTTCATCATACCACTCTTTGAACATGAAGAAATACAAACATTTTCAATACAGACAGTTAACCTAATTCACTTCACTACTTCTTAAATTCTGTGACCATTTTGGCCCCTACCACCCCCTCTGGGTTGGCTATTCCAGGTGTCCACCACCCTGAGCCTTGCCCCCCCCAACTTTGTTTTGTGCCCCCTTAATTTGGAGCACCTCTTACTTTAGAAGATGCTTCCTTCCTTCCCATACTGTTTATACTGGTGATGTATTTGTATGTCTCAGTCATGACCCCCCCTCCTCCAGGGAATACATATTTTAACTCCTTTAGTCCTTCGTCATACTGTAGGTCTTATCCCATAGGTCCTGCAATATTTTAGGTGCCCTCCACTGCACCACCTCCACCCTATGTTCTTTCTCAGATGGGGCCTCCAGAACTGGACACAGTATTCCAAGTGTTGTCTCTCATGACAGTATTTTACAGGGGCAAGATGACCTCCCTCTTTATACTCCTGATACCCCTCCCTTTGCATCCAATCATCTGGCTAGCCTTTTCAGCCACCTTATCACACTACCTGGTTTCTCTTAGGTCTTCCAAGATGATAACTCCCAGGTCCCTTTCCTGCTTTGGGACTGCCAGTATCTCCCCACCTAGTTTGTACTTTACCCCTGGGTTCTTGTGCCCTATGTGCATGATTTAGCACTTCTTTGGATTGAATCCCAGCTGCCATTCTTCAGACCATTTCTCCAGTTTTTTAAGGTATTCCCTCATTCTTTCAACACCCCCTGGCATGTCCACCCTATTGCACATGTTTCTATCATCTGTGAAGAGGCATACCTTCACCTCCAATCCCTCTGCAATGTCCCCAATAAAGACATTGAAGAGAACCAGCCCCAACATTAACCCCTGTGGCACCCTGCTCATCATCTCTCCCTCTCCAGAATACTCCCTCTTTACCACAACCTTCTGAGTTTTGCCATTCAGCCATTTCTGCAGCCACAGAACTATTTTTGTATTCACATCTAGGCTGCACAATTTGTTAATCAGCCTTCTATGGAGGACAGTATCAAAAGCCTTTCTGAAGTCCAGATAGGCAACATCTACTGCACCTTTCTGTTCCACTACCTTAGTTATCCAGTCATACCATTGATTAGTACAATGAGTTAATGCAAAAACACAGTGATTAACCTAAATACAGTAAAAGTTAGGGTTAGATGTATAGTTAAATAAATGCCTTAAAGATAGTGTATATACGTTAGTGTGTGTGTGCGTGTGTGTGTGTGTTTGCGTATGTGTTCATATGTTCTTATGTGGTGGATGAGCACTTGAGGAGTGCAGCAGCATATCACCAGATGTGGATTTTCTAAATGTTGAACTTTGCACTGTTTTACACTCATCTCCTTTTAGAGTTAAAGCCAAAAAGGAGATTTTCCTTGCATGACTACCATATGTTAATCTGAGCCCAACATCATCAGAATTAAGACATTCTGCAAAGGAATGAACAGATGGTTCATTCCCCACTCCAAACAAACAGCACATCATCAATAAATCTTCTCCACATGACTATGTGGGAAAAAAGGGGTTATGTTCATGGTTCAGCATGGTGGCCCCCTCACACCATGACATAAAAAGACTGGCATAGGAGGGGGCCATCATGGTCCCCATGTCTGTGTCCCTTGTTTCCAAAAAGTATTTCTGATAAAAGACAAAATAGTTTACATTAAGAAAGAGTTCAACTGCTTCTTGATGATGCAGGATAATGAATTAGAAAATCACTTTCTGCAAAGAGGTTATTCACAGAAATGTTTAGATGAAGCATGTAACAAGGCTAGGAGTCTGGAACGGGCCAACTTACTTAAGCCAGGAACCAGATCAGCAAGTAAATTTCAACCAGTCATTTTTATTACCACATACAATCGTTTGTCATCAGAGATTGCAACAATAGTTAACAAACACTGGGATGTTTTGATTAAGCTGAGGATTACTTACCGTAGAGGTTAAAATCTAAAAAGACATGTCAACATGCAGTTTTTACTCAAAAACAAGACCGATTAACAGGTCAAATTGGATGCCCCCCCCCCACAACCTGGCTGTTTTCGATGTGGCAAATACAATGTCTGTCATTACTGTATTCAAGTGAAATAATTTATACATCTAACTTTAAACAAAATTGTCTCTGTTCAGCAGTTTATTACCTGTACCACATCTTTTGTGGTTTATGTCTGGTCCTGTTCCTGTCCAAAAGTCCAAGTGCGATGCACCATTTGTGTTCTCAAAGAGTGGATTCAAGGGCATATCTGCTCCAAAGTAAATATTGAACTACAGTAGACAGCCCTGTGGGACTGCATTTTGTGGAACTTCATAGCAGCAATCCCTCATGTTTTAAATTTTTAGAAATTGAGCATATGCCAGCAAACCCTAGAGGTGGAGATAGACAAAGGAAATTGCAGTGCTAAGCCAAATGGATCTTCACACTAAAGGCACATTCCTGCCTGGGTGTGAACAGTCTGACTATTGACATCTCTCCACATCTATAAACTTATGTATCTTGGCACAATTAATATGATATTTACATTTTGTGGGTGGGGTTTCTGAATACAGGCCAGGTATTATTATTATGTTTTTTATTAATTTAGACTTTTTGTAACATCAGAATGAAATTTGACAAAAATGTGGTATGTCTATACATGTTGTAAACAACATGAGTTTCATTTGGATCTTTATTTTAAATATCAATTGGTGACTTTCATTAAGATGTATCATGATTCTAGATCAGAACTACTTGATCAAGATACAGCTTTTTGGATTATCATGTTTTTCAGGCTGTTTAATGATTATGAAATTAATACTTTTCACCAAACTCTGGACATAGTCCTTTTAAAATAAAAAAATAAAACTTGAAAACAAATGCTTTTTTCATGTGTTTTACTTTTTAGCAGCCTGTACTATGGAATTTGACTATGTGCACACAGTGGCTTTTTGTAGTTGATGTAAAATGATAATGTTTTTTGCTGCTATTTTCAAGTATTTATGCACTTTTTAGCATAAGTTTTGCACATTTTGGGAATTTTATACATAGAATTGTGGTATTAGTCTGGCTTTAAATGGGGTTTAATGCTGCACTTGCTTACTTGCACTGTTGTCCTTGCACTCAATTTACTGTTTGACAACAGAATTAGTCAATGTCTCTTTAAGAAGAGAAAAATGTGTAAAATGAGCATATAAGTGTTGTAACTCCTTCTCCAGACAAAGCATCTCATTTTTGACATGAAGTTCTGAGGTGCTGGGCTCACTGACTCCTCAAATAAAAACTGGCTTGAAATTATCATGCAGTAAGTGCAATTTTTGACGTTCATGAGCTTTTTTTTTTTAAACTCAACTTTATTCAAAGAATAAGTAAACTGGTTATGATGAGAAAACTCCATTCCAAACATCAAAAATCATGAGTCATTGATTCCTTAATATAGCAACATTAAGGCTAAAAGAAGACTATACTACTATGCTATGAGATATCATTCCAGGTAAATCTATAGGGTTATAACTATCTGAAGTTGAATAGGAATCATTAACATGAACAAGACAAAAAAAAAAGTTAACTTAATGCCCCAGTGCATCAAGCCAAAAGAAGGGAAAAACAAAGAGAAAGTGAAGGGAAAGCAACCCTCTCAGGAGCTTTATGAGTGCAGTTTTTTTCTGGTTGTGCTTAACAGGGTATAACCTAGTATGCCTACAACTCAGTTATGATTCTCTATGCACCACGACTCTGTAATGGTGACAATGTTCAGGTTCCACTCTACCATAATGGACTCTAAGTCCAGAATTTTATTTCCCAGACTTTCAGTGTTGGCACACGTGGCCTTCTATCTTCTAGTATCACCCTGCTTGCCAGCTCCCCATTTTCCCTTTTGCCTTCTCTCCTTACTGCTTCTGTTCTCATTCTCATCTCTCTTCATTACTACCAGTTTGTTTTTTATTCTATTAGGTACCTTTGGGGATTTCTGTCCCTTAAGGTTCTCCCTGCTGCCTACTCCAGTTTGTTGGGGGGGGTGCAGTTTATGTCTCCCTGCTTCCATTCGTCACCTGCCTCAGCTAGTTTAAATGCTCGCCAATGTAACATTTAAACTGCTCACTGAGGACTGTGATCCCACTCCCGGACAGATGCAGATCAACCTCCCTGCACAGGCTTTTATCCCTCCAGGTCTGACCCCAGTCTCCAATGTAGCCAAATCCCTCCTCCTCGCACAATTCCCTCAACTTCTGGTTGAAGATCCCATTACGGAGTACCCTATCCTACCCCCGTTGTAGACAGGCAGCACCTCAGAAAAGGTCACTGAGCATGCTACCTGCTTAAGACCCCTTCCACACTCCTTGAACTTCTCCTGTACTATCCCCTCCTCATCCGTTAGCCAGGTCATGTTTCTCCAGGTGGACAGTGACATACAGCTCTATCTCCCGTCCTGCTGTGCTAGAGATCCTCAGGCTCCTCTTTCCATCCCTCCAAACAGTGGTGCTGGGTAGGCACTATACTTCCCTCTCCCTCTCCCCACCATTCCTGTTCCAAAAACAATACCTTTCATGATGGAGTCCCTTCACCAGGAGTTGTTTCTTTCTCCTCTGGGGTTCTCTGCCATCTTGATTGGGATCTCCACTACAGAGGACCCCAACATCCTTCCTGGCTACTACCTCAGGTGCCTTCATGGGATGGTCCCACCTCGCTAGAGCAGCATAGGAGTTGAGTAGTGTTACCAGATGGGGATGTGCCTCTTTCCCACTGCCTCATCCTCCCTGAGCCCATTGTAGCCCAGCCACTCCTCCTTCCATTTTGAGGTAGTGGTGTCAGACATGATGGTCCCTGGGTGGGAGCAGAGGTTCCTAGCCTCTTGGCCTGGAGTCTAGCAACTTCCCTCCTCAGCCCAGACAGGTGCACACAGATGGGTCAGCACAGCAGTCTCCAGAAGGTTTCCCTGAAAACTGCTACCTCACAGCCACTGCACTGCACCACTCCCAGCATAATTTATCTTCTACTCTGCCTATTTTTGTTTTGTATTTTGAAACCCTTTTGTTCCCTTACCCTATATAGGCTGTTTCACCTACTCCCAAATTTCTGTGTACCTCTGACTCTCCTCACTCCCTTGTAGTGAGTGCGCTAGATCAGGAATTAAACAACAATCTTACCACAGTTGCCAGATAGACTCTCCTAGTCCTCTACTTCTTCTTGCTGATGCTTGCTGCTTCCAGACACTTGTTCTCCTCCTTCACTTGCCCACTGCTGAGGTGCAGAGTGTCTGACTGCCAGCTGCCTCATTGGGCAGACTCCACTGAACTTTCCTTAAATTGCTTGTCCTTAGTGCAGGGGCCCGCAGCACAGGGGGCTGTTTGGTTGACCCTTCCTTAAAAAAAGTTTGGCAATGACTGGAAACAAGTCAGCTCCTATTGGTCCTCCTGAGGGTGGGGGCATATTGGGTGCATTGATTGGTCCCCATGGTCCCTCTGCTCTTGCAGCTCCTCTGTTATCCTTGTGCTGGAGATTGCAGTTCTTCTATGCTCCTTTGTGTTGTGCTTTGGGACAGAGTGCTCCATGGTCTGGGGAGAGAGCCTCCTCCCTTATTTCAAAAGTATACGTGAATAGTTTGTATTGATTATAGAATGTTAAGGTTGTTGGAAAAAAATGAAATTGCCTGATAGGTAAAAATGTGTTTTAAAATACTGAAAACTTCAAAGAATTATCATTCATTGATAACCATGGATCACCATGGTTAGCTCAAACACTTCTCAATCTATTTTGACCATGGTCATCGATGATTTGCCCCTGGGTCACTTACCATCAGTAACTTCTAATGGATAACCATAGTTAAAAACATGGACAAACCATGAATCACCATGGTTTCTGACCATGAATAGCTATAGTTTAATGATGTGCAACCATGGCATACCCGTGATCCTAAGACTGGAACATATCCCATTGGCCAATAGCTCCCTTGGGCATTTGTAGGTCTTTCATGGTGTGTCTGTTGGCAGGTGCCTCACAGTCCAGAACTGCAATTTGTATGTTTCCTACTGCTATTGTAACAATGCTAGATCTCTCTTTTCAGCTGTCGTAGATCATGATGTTCCAGGCATAAATGTGGCTGTAACCCAGTTGCAACCTACCTGTCAGATAGATAGTCAATCTTATCACACAATGATGTTTTGGCCAGCAACAGGCTTGAACCATGCTCTCAAACTTGCTAAAAAAGGCTTCTGCAGTGGTGCCAGCCAGGATGCAATGCAGTAATACTGCAGTATATCACCAAACGCTACAGTATTCCGAAGGTAACAGTGTAATTCCACTTACTCGTTCATGTTTTGCTATCATTGAACCTCCACACCTCCCCCACCTTGTCTAGCACTTTCCCTCTATATTCTATCTACCTAAACACTACCTGCTTGTTGCAAGATCCTTCCACTAGTGGTCTCCCTCAAGCACTACTTTCTCCTGATCATTTAAGGAGCACCATCTCATCTTTAATACTCATTGCTAACTTGTATTTGTAGAAGTCACTCTTCCCCTCCCCTTTTTTCCTGTCTCCTCCTCCTCCTCAGTTCACGCATATTATTAACTATCATAGAGCCCTCCCTCCACATTTCCCACAATACTCCTCACCTTATTCCATAACTCTAAACCATGTGTTCTCCAAACTGCCTCATTCCCCTTCATCTCAAGCTTGTCACCTACCCCTGCCAGTACACACCTACTTATTAGCACACTTTTAGCCCCTTATTAGCCACACTGAGAGCCATCGCTATTGCCTCTGAGACCTCAGTTGCTCCAGCAACCCACACGGCATGTTTACCTAGTGTATGCATCCCCTTCCAACCACCCCCAACTCAATACTCCCTCCTCCTAGCCCACCTCTCCTTCCAGAATGCATCTCCCAAGGACACAAAATCGAGATACATCAGGGCCACATCTCACCTGAAAAAGCTCAGGCACCTTTTTACCCATAATGTAATACTACTGCTACTTTTATCAGGGAATGTCCACCCCAAACCTGGTCCCATGCCACGCCCCTGCTTACCCAATTATGGCCTTAAACTTGCTTCTGTAAACATCTGTAGCCTCCTCCAAAAGATAGATCTCCTTCAGGCATGGGTGTCACAGCATAACCCAAATGTACTCGTGACTGTCAAGACCTGGTTGTCCCCTAAGGGTTAGGACCATGCCATCTCCCTTGATGGCTATACCCTATTTAGGGAAGACAGAGTAGGAAAAAGAGGTGGAGGATGTGCAGTGTACATTAGGACATTCCTTAAAGGACAAGTCCTCCCCAAAATTTTCACTCAGAGTAGCACTCAGGTACTTGCATTAAAATTGCTCCTGGGTCAACTAGGAAAAGCCCTCACACATCTCACAGCCTATAGTCAAATTGTTTCAACTCCATTCTTGATTATATATCTAAATTGCCCCACCCAACCGAAGTAATACTCCTTGGCAACTTCAATATCAATTGGCTCTCGCCAGATGCCAACCCCTACAAAATGAGGCCGCAGCTATTGACCTCTTTCAGGTTTTGTCTAAACCTACCAGATTCAATTACAAGACCAGTACATGCAACCTACTTGACCTGGTTTTTACTAACCATGCTGAGCATATATCAGGTAAATTGGACTCTCTCAGCAACCACCCCCCTGTTATCAGCCAGTGGTCCAACAGGTCCTGTATGCAACCCTGCAAGTGATCATACCTCCATGTCCTCAAACAGGGACAACTTAAACAACTTCAAATACACCTTCAAAACTGTGACTGGTCACCTTTGGACTCTGCACCTAGCATTAATCAGGCCCTCGAGTACTTTATTTCCTAGTTCAACACCACTTGTGACACCTACGCCCCCTATAAAAAAACTTAAGATAAAAAATGTTAACAACCCGTGGATCACCTCCACACTACTAAAGAAAATGTCCAATAGGGATAACCTATGACACAAAGCATGAGCTATTGGAAAGCCAGCTAACTGACAGCAGTACAAGGTGACCAGAAACGCATGCACCCGAGCTACCCACCTAGCCAAAGGTGCCATTAGCAAAGATGCTCTAACCAATTCCTGGGGTGACAGCAGGAAAATCTGGGACAATATCAGGAAACTGTTAGGGAAGCCCAGCAAATCCCCTCCCTTGGTGCTTAATTTAGATGGCACAACCAATCTGGACCAAAAATGCATAGCAGACACTTTCAACTCTGCATTCACTGACCTAAGTTGTGTACTCCCACCTGATTTTTTTGACACTCATTCCAACTTGCGTGACCCTAAGAACCTGACTCCACTGTTGCTTAACCCACTTTTCTGCTTCAAAAAAATCTCACTCGCAGAGTCCAAAAAACACCTTCTTAGAGTACTAGACAAGGCCAGCTTTGGTAATGACTCACTGGACCTAAAGCTCCTGTACTTCACACTGGATGCTGTGCTTCTGTCTCGCACAAAAATTCTAAACATGTCACTGTGCCTTAGTCATTTCCCCATGTTATGGAAAACAGCATTAGTGACCCCTATTCATAAATCTGGGGACAGGGTAGCTCCCTCAAACTATCACCCAATTTCCATTCTCCACACACTCTCCAAAGTACTTGAACCTATAGTCACAGACCACATCACTGACTACCTTTCCAAGTATAACATCTAATGTCCTGAACAGCATGGATTCAGGACAGGCCATTGTACCACATCTGCCCTCTTCCAGTACACAGATTTCATACACCAGGCAATTGATCATGGGTGCTTAGTGGGATCAGTGTACATTGATCTCACTAAGGTGTTTGATACTGTTAACCACCCCTCTCATACTCAATTCTCTTCTTGATATTGGTTTATCAACGGATGCAGTAGATTGGTTTAAAAGCTATCTAGCCGGAAGATCCCAGCAGGTCAAAATCGGTGTCACCCTTTCAGACAGCTGGCCAGTTCTCTCCAGTTTTCCCCAAGGTTCCATACTGGGGCTGCTGCTTTTCAGCCTCTTTCTAAACTCCCTCCCACTTGTCTGCACCAATAATCTCTTACTATATGCAGATGGTGCCGTTATATTCTCCAGCCACTCAGATCCACTTTTATTAGCTGATAGCCTACAATTCGATTTTACAGCTGTGAAAACCTGGTTCTCCAAGCACAAGTTAGCTATGAATTACAAAAAAAAAAATCTATAATTTTCACAAGCCCTCAAACAAAAATCTACACCACTAGTCACACGGAACAATCTTGATGTCTATATAGAGCAGGTCTCTACCTTTAAGTACCTTGGAATAACCATTGACAGTACCTTATCTTTTTGTGAGCATATCAGTAATGTCTCCAAGATGGTTAACTCAAGACTAGGGATTCTTCACAGGCAAAGACAGAGGATGACCCATGATGCCCTTTGACTTCCTGTTACTAGCTCTGTGCTCTGCATAATAGATTATGGCCTAGTCATTTATGGCTCAGCCTCTGAGACATCTCTGTAAAGCATATGCACAGCCCTCAAAAATTCCTGCCATCTAGTCTCAAATGCACCCAGACTCATGCATACATGCGACCTCTACACCCTTACCAAATAGCTGAACCTCAGTGGTAGGACTACTTATCATGCCTATCTGCTAGTGAATAAAATCTCACTGGGACTGATCCCCCTCATCCTCTAGGCAGTTCATCATGCTTGCTCCTAACTGGTGCGGCACCAGGAGTGCCTTCAGGCATGCTTACCTGACCCCTATCTGTTGGACAGCTCAAGTCCAACTGTCCTTCAGGTTTCGTGCTTCTAACTGGTTAAATAAACTCCCCATCAACATCGTAGACTGGGCCCATTCAAACAGAAACGTAGACAACACCTCACTGCTATTAGCAACTGTGATTGCCTCACTTAGGCCTTTTCAGTATCATACATTGCCTTCTCCCTGCACCCTCACCATCCTGACCTCCCTTCTGTCCATTGTCCCTCCCCTTCTCCCATCTCCATTTCCCTATTCCTGCTATTTGTCCCTCCTCTCCCTTCCCCTCCCTGATTCTCTTTCCCTTCTCCCTTCTCCCTTCCTGTGCTCACTTCTCTCCTTGCACTTCCACTTCCACTCCAAACACTGCTCACAGACCCCTGCCTGCCCCTTCTCCCCTACCCCCACTATCCTACTCCCACCTCTTTCTCCCCTCCCATCACCCACTACACTCCCTCCCAACCATCTGTCCTCCTTCTCATCTCCCAAATCTCCGCTTGACAAACAAATCTTGAAAGCATCATTTCCTGCTCTCTCCCCTCTCCACTCCTATGACAATTTCAGATTCCTGACAACATCCCTGTCTGCCCTTCCCCCGTGTACCTCCTTAAGTCCCGAAACCTACTGAACTTCTTACTGAAACTTGAATTTAAAAGTTTAACCAGATTGTAACTCTTGCTGTAACCTGAATTGTTAACTCATTAGCTGTCTGTAACTTTAATGAATGATTGTACCCAACTACATATATCATGTATTCCACTTGTCTTGTATTTAGTTCTCTGTTGTGTTGTCTTTACTCTGACTAGGAACCTTTATAAAAGAGTCACTGACTCAAAGGTACTGTAATTGTAGACTTGAATAAATAAATAAAATTAAATTCAATAGCAATTAAGCCCTCTTGCCATGCAGTATTTTGTGACATGTCCCTTATTGACGGTTATCGCATTGTATTGTGACTGACTATGTTGTTTGTCATCGCCTGCATACATTTTAGTTAAATAGACATCTTTAAGGCTGGTGGCAACAGAACTTCTCTATTTTGAAGTCACACCTCCCCTATTGATGGCTCTGAAGGCATAAATCCAGTGCTTCATCTATTTGCCTTTGTTTTTCACTCTCTACATATTTAATTTCTAGCTACCTTAGCATGTCCTCTGGGGGTTCATCAGTATTTTCTTCTCCTGTCTTATCCATTATTGAGGCTGGCAACAAATGTCTCAGCCTACATTTATGGTCTCACCACCGGACCCTCCAATCCAGGCAGCAAAGTATCATCTGTTTTTTCAGTCATGGCCCTTGCCAAGAAACCAGTTTCAACTGATGGTGTCCTTTGTCCAGTGCCAGCACCCCTACCACCCTGTATGTATCTTTCTCCTTCCCTCTGTACCAGCTCTGGTACCTACTAAACATGTTCCACTTGTTGGAGTGTGACTAGCTTGACATAATCAGCCATGGGGTGGTGAGGCAGAATGAAGCTCAGACACAGGAAATAAGGTTCAGCACTGCAGTGTGGTTTTATTGTCAGGATAATCCCAAAATATGAAGGCTTAAAACAATGTTCAAGAAATTATTTAAGTGATTCTCATGAGAATAGCTCCATAAATGAATAGATAGCAAGAGCCCCCCCTATCTATGCTGAGTGTTGTCTCCAGCCAAGCCTATGGCAGTTTTTTTTTGCAGTAAATTCTTAATATTAAAGTTTGCATCCAAGACATAGTAAGTATTGCATTCTACTATGTACATACAAATGATTATAGCAGGTGTAAACTTGATGTTTTGCAGACAAAACTACAGCACAGATGGTAATAATGCATTTGAATACCAAGAAAGTGCTAAGTTCCTTAAAGAGGAGTAGAATGGAATATTATGTAGCCATCCTGTAACCTCTTCTATTCACTGCCACATCAATTATGAATAGGATGAGAGGAAAAGAGGGTGGGAGATGGTATGGAAAGGGGGAAAGCCAAACAATAAGGAGGGCTCAAAATTGTTTCATACAGAGTCCACCATGCAGGAGCAGCACCCTGTTGGGACCCAAGGAGTAGTCATCAAGGCAGGCAGAATAATAGGTGCATTTCTGTGGTAACGACAAAAGGGGAAGGGGAAGAGGTGGAAAATAAGAGAAGGGAGTGGGGCACTTCCATCCTCCTATCTTAAGAAGAACTGGTGGTACCAATAGGTGAGGAGAGGAATATGTCTAGATATAGCAAAATGCCCACCTGGCAAAATGGGACAGCCTAACTAGTATGTTCTGATTCTTGACAACCAAAAGCTACTGGGAGAGGAGCAAAGACCCTCTGACCTCTGGTGCTGCAGTATTAACCTTTGAGCCTGCATTTCCACCATTAGTGACCACCACATCTGTAAGTCTGGAAGCTGGGCACTGGTAAGACTAAGACCCAGGAGGTATATCTGTGGGGAAGGGAGAATGGGACACTGGAGTATGCTGGTGCAGCACCTATGGATCTTTCCACTAAACGTTTTTGTTTTAGAACATGTCCACAGAAAGTGTAAGAGGTCAGTACCTGACTAGCTACATCTCCAGCATAAGTCCTGAGTTAATAAGCCAAAGGTTTTTAATTGGTGAGGGGTGTGATACCAATTGTGCAAGACCTTGTTCTGGATGAGGAGACTTCTGCTATGTGGGAAAGCTACATGAAAAAATTTCTACAGTTCAGACTACTTATTTTCTGCAATCACTACATGTAATGGCTGTTTCCATATATGTTTGGCTTTAAGGGAGGGGTTGGGTATCTCCTCTATAGTAACCCTACAGATTTTCCCTCCTTTCCCTCTCTAGTTGGCTGCCCAGGCTAGGATTTACTGTGATGCAGCAGGGGAGATATGAGTGGTCCAATCGTTTAATAACCTACTGTAGTTACAGTGTGACAAATATGGAGATACTTCCTAAAAATCTGTGCAGAGCAGGTCATAACACTTTTGGAGGTTCTCATAAGTATCCAAATATAGGGACTGGGGTTGTAACAGGTCAACCACATGAAGTTTGCCCAGTGATTACCATGTTCCCCAGTGGATGGTTCTTTTCCAATTCAGAGGATGGACTTATGCCAGAGATGAGCCAAGATCTTCAGATTAAGGGAGGAATTCACCCAAGTCCCCAATGTTTTCCACATCAGTAGAAATGAGGTGACGGTTGGCCATTGCTATTCAGATTTGAGGGGGTGAAAATAAATAAACTGATGGGGTTACATTGTTTACTACCCATTTTTCCAAATAAGCCATAGGGGGCCAGTGGCGGTGGGTGGTGTAGCCATTTTTGTGTCTGGTTTTCCCTGAACGCTATGTAATATGCATAGCCCAATAGCAAGCTCAAGCATCCTTTCTACCAGTGAACCCTCATCTTGGATCTACTGTAACTAGGAGGCTTCCCTTCCAACAGGAAATCACCTAACACAGTATCCACTCCAGAAAACCAATACTTAGGGATATCTACCACTAGGTGGGAAAGTTAGTGGAGGAGATAGGGGCTATGATCATTTTAATTGCTGAGATCTTACCAGCTAAGGAGAGATATGGAGGTTAACATCTGTTACATTCATTACTCAACTTTTTAATCAGAGGAGAGAGATTTTCATTTTTCATTTTTTTTTTATTTTTAACCAGGAGATGGACTGTGCACTGCCTTTTTTCAGCCATGCCTGGCATTGAACATTACAATACAAATTCACATAAACAGGCAATTATTCACATTTACATGCATTGTCAGAGTACAAAATATTTAACAATAAATGTTTAAAGTGCAAGACTGCCTGAGGTAACTTCTGGCATGCTCATATGCATCCAGTTCCCAAACTATATAGGCGACCAACTCATTTGTAATCAAAAACCATGTCTGAGCTGCTGTGCACATGGCGTGATAGGACCTCCATTTTGTTGGGGTTAACTTTAAGCCCTGATATCTCCTGGAAGTTATCCACCAACTGAAGGAGAGGGTGCATGCTGGATACAGCATCTCTGAAGAGCACAACACAGTCATTCATATAAAGTTTGCTCCCAAATTTCAGCTCACCCACCTGTATGCCACTGTATGCTGTGTGGTGTCTAAGAGCCTCTGCAAGAGGCTCTGTGTGGAGCAAGAATAACAGAGGTGATAAGGATTTATCTCTAATAGTCAGCCTGTGTTATCTATATGGTCTTAAATTGACTTTTAAATGTATTTTTTAGGCCAGTGGGATCCTTTACAATCTTTTTGTCTGTTTTTTTAAGTATGTTCCGGTAATTAATAGGATGCATTATTCCAAAACAACTGTAATTAGCTTCTGGTGAAGGATTATGTGTAATCCAAATGTTTAAGCACCTGTTTTCTTTTGTAACATCTATGTTGGTCTAATAAAAAGTATCAAATCATCTTTTTTCCTTGCTCTTTTGTTACAAGGACCAATACGGCAACAAAAATATTTTTCAGAGGTGATAAGTGGAAGCCTTGGTGGGTGTCCCTTTGTAGAGAGAGAGTGGAGAAGTTAGTACAAAGCTTGTGAAAATTCATGGTGTGGGTTGACTGTATAGCATCTCGATCTAACTCCCAGACATAGTGCTAAAACCCAATTTTGTCATAATCATGTGCAGATACCTCCACTCCACTGACTCAAAAGCTTTTTCAAAATCAATTGCAACAGCTGCGCTGGAATGGAAGCAGATCTAGCAACTGACATGAGGGTCTGGAGGGACCTAAGATGGTCAGTGCTGAGACAACCTTTTACAAAACCAACTTGGGAGGCATGGTAAGAGAAGGAAGCATAAGTTTGAGTCTGGAAGCTAGCGCCTTCAGCAAGATTTTCGCATCTGCATTAATCAGTGATATATTGTGGGTCTGTAATTAGCTAGCAGTGATTTATCTTTACCCTCCTTTGGGAGCACTGTTATAATTACTTTGCTAATTGAGGGGGGAGAAGGGAGTGCCGGTGAGCGTCCATATAAATCTAATGCAACACAGGGGAGACAATGCCCTGCAGGAGTAGATGCAAATCCAAAGGGGAGCCATCACTACCTGTGAATTTGACAGGATAGTGGCTAGTTACTGCTACCTGTACCTCCTGAACAGAAAGCAATGTCTCCACAGTCTGTTTCTGGCTATCATTCAGTGGCAATAGATGAAGGCCATTAAGGAAGGCTTCCAACTTTGCCTGATTCAATTGGCCCCTAGTGGTGTATAGCTCCTGGTTAACGGCATGCATGACCTGGCTGATCTGTTCAGGTTTGGTCCTGACAGAGCTATCCTTGTCCTGCAGGCCTCAGCTGAATCTCTCCACTTGCTGTTTATGTAGCTGATAAGGTAGCAGTTTCCATGCTTTTTCCTCTCCATATCAGTGCTTGTGTTTTAGTTTAACAACAGTCAACTCATCCATCCTTGTTGCTAGAATATTAATTTTTAATCACAAAAATCTGATCTTCTGCAGCAGTGGAGCATTTCTAATTTGGCATCTATTTAATTTGTAATACTTTTCTTTTGCTATGAACTGGGGTTTCAGCACTTTTCTTTCAGTCTTCTGGGTCAACCTCCTGGCTTATATGTTTGATCCTGTACAGACTGAGAATGACAAAGTAAAGACATGTTATTCATGCTGTTTGAAACTCCTCAGTGTACTGTAATCATACTGTCAACCAAATACTATGTCAGAACTCCAATGCATACAAGCCTAGCCCAATGGACCCCCCTCCTGTACCCATGCTCAGCCCACTAGGTTGCCCTCCTGCACCCATGCCCAGTCATTTGGGTCTCCTCCTGCACCAAAGATTACCCCACTGGGTCCCTTCCTGCACACAAGCCCAATCCACTAAGTCCCCTCCAGCACACAATCCCAGCCCATTGGGTCCCCTCCTTCTGTCATGACCAGTCCTCTGTGTCAGACTCCCGCACACAAGTCCAGCCCACTTGCTCCCACTTCTTTACCTAAGCCCACCCACTTCGGTCCTCTCCTGCATTCAAGCCATGTGTAATGTGTCTCCCCTTGCACCCAGGTTGAGCCCATTGTATCCCACTTGCTACCCCAGCCCTGCCCAAAGGGCCCCTTCCTTTACCCAAGCACAGCCCATTTGATCGTCCCTAAAACAAAGACCAGTGGATACCCCTGCAAATGCACACATCCAGTGGGTCACATTATCAGATGGTTTAACTATGAGCAAGCTCTTTAGTTCAGAAGAAGGCTGCTTGCCATAGAAGAGGGTGGGTTGCATCAGTCACCTTCTTCCTATTTATGGCATTTGAGAGTTGGGAGGGAGGGTGGGAGAAAGGTGCTATCAGAGTGTGTGTGGGGGAGTCATGTTAGATTTAGCACAAATAATTACTGAAAGATTGTGGAGGTTTACTGGCCAGCCATTGTAGAAGATTTTTTTTTTACTATAACCAAATTAATAGAAATCGTGGGTGGTGAGAGGTATGGATTCTAACAGAGGGTGGAGGACAGAGTGAATATCTTACAGAGTATAGGATAGGGATTGTTTGTTTGTTTGTTTGTTTGCTTTTTCTTTTCTTATATTGTGTTTCACAAATAGGTTAGGCAGGAATAGAGCCAATTTTTGTTAACTTGATCTGAATAACGAATAGTACATTATTTGTGGCATTCAAAAAATAATAGTCATTACTCGTGCACCACTAGTTGTCTGTGTGCATTTTTTTTTATTATTTGTTTTGTTAATGACCAAAGCCCTTTAAGGATATGGCAGTCATTGGAGTATGTTTTGTCTTGGCTCACTATGAAGAAAGAAAGAAAGAAAGAGAGAGAGAGAGAGAGAGAGAGAGAGAGAGAGAAAGAAAGAAAGAAAGAAAGAAAGAAAGAAAGAAAGAAAGAAAGAAAGAAAGAAAAAGAAAGAAAGGAAGAAAGAAAGAAAGAAAGAAAGTAATGTCTGTATATCTTTTAATGGTGATGTTTATTAACAAACTGTCATGGGTACAAGTTATCTACTGTCTAGTCGTATATGTACAAAAAATGTCTAGGTATGCTCTTACATAATGTACATCTCTTTGAATTGCCATGATTATTCCTAAAGTGTCTTGCCTTACTGAAATGTCCTATATCCAATAGGTTTTTATGTAAGTAACTATGGGTCATTCCTGAAAAAGGGACCTCTTGGATCCAGTGGGACTACCTGGTTAAAAAAATAAATACATAAATAAAGGTTGCCTGCAGAGAAGAGTTTATTATACTAGGTCTTACGCAAGTCTTTGGCTGTCATTTGAATTTTTGCAGTGGTTTTAGACACTGAAGTATCCTTAAAATAATCTCAACTATAAATCTGTTCTGTCTCTTTAAAATAATCTCAACTACAACTCCCAGTATGCACCAGGTGCATCCAGGCTCTGGCCTATCCAGACTGCCTTGCTCCTGTCCTTTTGAACCTTGAAGCAGTTTACCTTCACATTCAGATAGGATGGATTATACATTTTCCATTGGCTTAAATATATCTCTGCTTGGTAAGATGTTTAAATTAGCTCGGGTTTGCTAACTGAAATGTCAGATTCTACTGTTTTCATCTGATTTAGAGTTTTGTGCATTAAGTACAAGTGGTAGTTATCTAAAAGTTGACTACTTTGAGGTACCTCGAGGTACCACTGAGGCACTCATGATACAATTTGCATTGACTGTAATGTGAATCTGCCTCAGTATACCCAGGTATACCTAAGTACTGATCAACCTTTGTAAAACTACCACATGGCAGAACTGAATTCAAACACAAGAATTATTTTGTGACTGCATATGTTTGTGTCAAATGGGTGAGGTAGGGAGATACAGTATCAGTGTTTGGTCACTGCATTGTTGTTCTCCACCAGAAGCAAAAATCTTAAATGTAGTTATCTCAAATTACTAACCAAAATGTGTGTCCTTTTTGATTCAAATGTTTTGAAATAATAATTGCTGTAATTATACAAAGCTTACATATACAGTAGATTAGCATTTGTAGGTATAACAACACTGTATAGAAAGGGTCTCTTTGGGGTTAATCAGTTGTATTTGATTCCTAAATAAATTGTATAGCTGTCAGTGAACATTGATTTCTGTTATACTGTATTGCCTGTCAAATTATCTGTCCCAGAATGCAACCCTTACAATTTTCTCCTGATATATTTTATGCACTGTATGTAAGTCTCTGCTCTTCCCAAGAATGTGACTGCTGTTTTGATTCTCAGTCAGTGTACATGAAAGGGAGAAATGGCATGTGCTCTTCATGTACAGAATGGAACAGTATTGATTAACAACAAAAAAGACTTTTGTTTTGTTTCAAGCCAGCAGGTGGGGATGGGAATGTAGGTGCCCTTCATCACTTTTGGGGGAGGGGGGTTCTGGATCCATGAAGAAGAAGAAGAACCAGAATTTATATAGCACTTTTCATACACACTGTATCCCAAAGCACTTTACAAGCAATGCTAGACTGATAGTGAAGTGATTTGAACACGTATTGCTGCAACTTTGCACATCAACACCCACACACAGCCTTGGACAATTGCATGAACTGTTTTTTATGGGAAGGAGAATGTTGGCCAACACACAAGGGAAACTCATTTACTCTTGGTAGGGGGCACTGGTGGCTCCTAAGCCAAGATGGCAGACTCCCTGATGGAGGAGGAGGAGGAGGATGACAGGAGACAGTAGGCTGGGGGAATGCCCTCCTCCTCGGCCATGGCTTTGGCTCACCAGGATGGCATGGATTTGTTAAACCATCCAGTTGAAATGGAAATAGTTATTCCAAATATAGATTCACAAAGCATTTCAGAGAAAATGTGTCCAAAGGCTAAGCAGCATATACCTCAGTCTGTAACTATGACTTTGGAGACCTCTAGCCAGGATTTGTATGATTTACTTACAGCTTCAGAGATTGACACTTCTATTCATCAGGCGTCTGCTCAGTTTCAAAAGAGCATGCCACTAATCGCAAGTGAACAGCAGCCTGCTGCTGATGAAACCACAACCACAGATCCAAGGAAGTCGCTGACAGCAGGGCACATAATCAAAATGGCTTTTCATCTGAATCCTCAAGAAGAGGACATGGAGAAGTGAACCGTTGAGGAGGCATTACTTTTGGCAAGAAGGAAAAGAAATCCCAACGGAGGTTAAATTCCAGACCCTGACTGGTCTGAGGATACAGGGTCACCTGCAGTTACTTGAAAGCTGAAATAAACACTGGAACAAAACCTACAGCTAAAAAGAAATGACAAACAGACCAACCACAGTGCTTTAAAAACCTTGACCAGCACATTTTTTTTTTATTTAGTTGTTTAACCAGGTATAGCACACTAAGCTGAAAGCTTTTTTACAGGAGCGACCTGGGAGCACAAGGAGGTTAAGTGACTTGCTCAGGGTTACACAATATGCAAGTAGAAGCTGGAGGATTCAAACCCAGGTCTGGTTTGCTGGATATCACCAAATTTTCAGTTCAGAGGCTTAGACCACTGCACTATACTGCCTCCATTACATTAGCTACGAAAAGTGCAAATGCATCTTTAAGTACTGAAATTTTACCTCTTGAAGTCAAGGATTGTACTGCAAAAGTTACCAAAAATTCAGCACAGAAAACAAAGGTTTTGGTTCCTGACTTACGTATTTTATTTATTTAGTTTCTTTTGACCTGGTCAGTGCACTAGGCATATTCTGCCTATTTTCAGGTGCAACCTGGGGGAGTGGGATACAGATGAATGCCAACTGACCTTGAACCAGATTAAGCTGTTGGTGGTATTTTCAGTGAATGGGGGAACATTTGGCCAGGGCACCGGTGAAATTCCCTACTCACTAGTAGGGGGATTGTTGGCTGTCATGAATGTCCACTCTGAGTGTGACTCAGTAGGAGATGGATGTCTCTGACCTCCTCCCCTATGCTCGGTTTACTAGAGGTCACAAGAGAAGTAGAAATATTACTGGATTCAAAGGATGAGGATGGTGCTATGGACATCTTTGTCTCTACAGAGGACTTGAGTCAAATCATTTTTGTCATGGAAGAAATCTCCAAAAAAGGTTTGGAAAGCCCTACTGATGCTAAACATGATTTGTTCAAACTGATTGCCACAGAAAATGAATGACACTCTCAGAAACAAGAGCATTTCAAAGTGCAGCTCACTTCAATTTATGCTGGTAAAGCTGCTGTCAAAGCTCCCGGCCCTCTTGTCAGGCAGCTCCCTATCGATTATGATGCAGGAGCATCAAAGGATACCACTGGGCTGGATGAGTCATGTAGTACAATTCTCCCTGTAATATCTTCTTCTGACACTTTAATATTTGCAGTTTCGGATGGCAGCAGTAACACTGATGTAAGCGTGTGCCAAGAGCCGAGTGAAGTTAAGAAAGGGGTAAAATTACATGACGACATTGCACTGATTACCACTGATTCATCCAGACAAACTGAAAAGCAGGCAGCTAATATTTTCAAAGGCCATGAATGCTCCGAGGTTGCCTCAGCTACAAGTGGGCTAAAACCCATTACTAAAACATTATCCGAGACAACTGGGTTTGTGTTAAAACATAAATCATCAGACTTTTACATATATGGGCACGATTCTCAAAGGGGCCTCTGTCTGGCACAAGCTGAGACAAACAGCAGCTTGCACCAATGCCCTGTGCACCAGAAACCCTGCACCCAATTCTCATATGGGAGGGGTACTGGTGCCTAAGTCTCCAAGCCTGCAGCAACCCTGCTCTTGTGGTGAATGCATGACACATGGACAGGGGTTGCCGCAGGCCCTTTGCAGCATTGTGACCCAGTGTGCCCCATGCCAGTACCGATGTGCCCCAAACCTATGGGACCCATAATGTATGGGGGACAAACATCACATGGGACATACTGCTTCACATGCAGTTCAGTCGGGGTGTGGGTGGATGTGGAGGGCTTCGCCAGTCCCTGGCTCTGCCCGACGCTGGGGGGGTGACGGGGGCACTACAGGCAGGTGGTGGGGGTTGGAAGGCACCAGACCACCAATGGGGGAGTGCACTGTATGCCACTGATGGCATAATCAAGGGGCTGGTGGGGGGTCACACTGCGATTGCTGTTGTGGGGCACATCAGGGAGTGGGACATGGGTGCCCGCACCACTATGCACCCAGTGGCACACACAGGGCAGCAGTTTCTAAGTCCCCTTACGCCAGCCCAGGCTGGTCTATGGGGACTTAGTTTCTGCTTCTCTGGGCACTGTCTGTGACTCGCTCCTCTGGGCTGTGGCTTCTTGCGTCTAGTGCAGGGCACCCTTGCACCTTGTCATAACCCATTACTGGGTGCAAGGGTGGCACAGAACCTGTTTGGGGCAGGCAACCTGAGGTCGATGCAGGCCACCTTAGTGAATTGCATGGAGGCTGCCCGGACGCAAAGTGCACCTTGCACCACATTTGTTTGGTGCAAGCACCTTGCATCAGATGCAGGGCTTTGAGAATGGGGCCCACATGTATCTAATCCCAAAGGGAATCAAATTGTCTATCAAACGAATAATGCTACACAGGAGGTCACCTCTGTTTTTTTTTTTTTTCATTTTCTGCAAGGGGCCCCAATGTTAGAATTGGAGTAAGAGAGGACATTAAAGAAAAAAGAACTGCCTTAATGCTGGCTAAAAGGGTTTTACCATCTGTACAGGAAGATTATCAGGAGGATCTTCCTCAATCCAAACAAAATGTTTCTGAAGCTCAGTCAACATCAGGTGCTATACAAGCAGCTTTCAGTATCCAGGCCCTTAATGTGAATCCCTCTGAAACATGTTTACCACAGAAAGCATTGAGAGAAACAGGGTAGAAAAAAATGTCCAGTGGGGCCTGGTTGCCAGACCCTGACTGGGACCCCAAGCTAGCCTTCACACAGTCATCTCCAGAATGTCACCCAACCATACAAATGCACGTACCTGCATCCCAACCAAGAGCACAATCTCAAGAACTGATGGAGCTTCAAAACCTGATGCTGAGGGCTCAGTTTCAAAAACAAATTCTAGTATACTGTATGATAACCCTAAACTTGAAGAGCTTTCCACCTCCTCAAAGGGTTCTGTCATCTCCAGGGACTCTCTCCCTGCTTCAGGGGAGGAACAACAGAAGCCATCTCTGCCAAATAGACCCTTGCTTTCTGACTCATTTGACAAAACAAGAAAGGAGGCTGCTCCGAGGAGGAATGCTGTCAGAATTCACTATAAAGATGATTTGGACACTAGACTTGATATACACTATGTTGTGAAATTATTATTAAAATACTTTGCATTTTTCTCCTAGGGAAGCCTTCACTTTCATCAATATCTCAGGCAAAGAGAATTTTTATGGGAGCTTTTGCTTCTTGTATGTATTGGATTTATTTTGGGAAAGGTATAACCAGGTTACATTCTCCCCCATATGGACCTGCTTTTTGGTAATTCCTTTAACTAAGCATCTCACCAAGTTTATTATGATTATGTTTCTGAATGAGAGGGTCCATGTGGAGGACATTACTTACTTGTTATCCCAGAAATGTGATGTTCTCAGTGCCCGAGAAGCTATTTTAGATACAGAGTTTTTCTGGACGTGGGGCTGGAAACATAAAATTAAGTTGCGACAATCTGACTCTGGGATAGACCATATTCCTAATTCTTTCTTGCTAGGAAGGGACAGGGGTGTATGTTTTCATGTGGGTCAGCCCTGAGTGTGCTATAAATATGGCTCTTGGACTCATCTCTCCAGCTCTTGTGACAAACTACAGTGTGATAACTGTGGCGAAATACATCATATAACCCATCAGTGCACCAATCATACTAAATGTGATCTTTGTGAAGAGACTGATCACGTCTTTGCAGCATGTCCTTGGGCTGCCAAAATAAAGCCACTGGTATTAGTCTAGAGTTATTGCTACAACAAGCACAATAATCTGCTTCTGCTAAAGCATCTCATCCCCAAGACCCCCTTCCCTCCTCACTCCCCCCTCCATCGGAGTCCAAAAATGAACGCAACTGTGCAACATGGCCACCCCTTTGTGTACAGTGCATGTGCATGTGTCACAACAGACACTGCGGCCATACTGCATGCACCAGCCCCCATGTGGGCACTGCAAGGCCTGGGTCGCCTGCAGGCCAAGGTGCCCCCCCCTTCCCCAGCCCGGTGCCTGGCAACAACATTGTGCACCAGTCCACTCACAGCAGTGACTGCTGCTGTTGACACAGGCCTAACACATGCCCCAGTCAGCTGGCTGACAGGCACAGTGGCCATGTACACTGCTACATAGTATTGTGCTAACATGTGGGCCTGCAGGTGTATGTTCTGTCCCATGCTTGCTCCGTAGCTGTACATGTGTGCACAGTGCAAACCAGGGTCTAGTCACATCCCACTGCCATACAGCCAAGCTCCAGACTGCTATACAGACCTACCTGTTGCTGCTCTTCCTCCTGAGACATTCTCCTCTGTGTTGGGCCTATTCAGCTGTGGCACCTGCTGAGTACTGCAGTCCCTGTACACAACGCAGTTGGAGCACTGTTTGCCCTTAAATAGCCCTGCTGGGCAATCCTGCATGTTAGGCATGCAAATGAGCCAATAATAATATGTTAATCACACTGTTTGCCCCTTACATACACAAGTGCCCTCATTTTCATAGGCTGTTTGAATATGGGTCTTGTTAGCTCAAGGCAATCAGCTTAGCACCATGCTAATGGTAGCACTGGGCTAAATGGTTTCCTGCCACACGTTGTCCCATTAGCACAGTGCAATGTAGCATAGCGTGACATCCGCGCATGCACGTGTGACCCTTGTACCATGCTAGCACCCTAGCGTAGCGTGCCATAGTGCCATGCTATGTCATACAGCATGGCACTATGCTCATGCGTGACCATGGCGTTCCAGGGTTGTGGTGGGGTCAGTCATGCGCAATCAGACCACTTCTAGTTAGCACCACACGATGCCATGTGACTGCATGGTGCTAATGCATATGTTGCTGGAGAGCCCAGGATGTGACACAGGCTGCACAGTTAGTTCGTGTGGCAGGGTACCATCTGTTACAATGTATGTCTGGGAGGCATAGGCAGCATGCAGTGGTGCACAGGGACAGGCACTGGGGGGATGTTGAGATGGCTAATTTAGTGCAGCTTGTGCAACAACAGCACAGACACCTGTTTGGGGAGGTCAGGAAGGGTGACCTCCCATGATGCCAGGTGTGCACATCTATAGCATGCCGCCTCACAGAACGGACGAGCATCATGCAAGACACCAAAAAGTGTTGGCATCTATACACAGACCTGTGCCGCTAGCAACACCAACAGCTGGAGAGGTTCCAACAGATAGTGCATGATGGAACTGTGCCAGTGCCAGGTAGGTGCCATCGTAAGTTGCACGCATATGTTACTTATCTCTCAGTCTGCCAGTGTGTGCGTGCATGTGTGTGTATGTGTGTGCATGCGTGTATGTGTCCCTGTCTCTGCATTGGTGTGCTGCCATGTCAGGTGGTTGGACACATGTAGCACTGGTTCTGGGGCATACAGAATGGGTCACTTAGGTGGCACTATAGTACAGGGTGTCTGGGGGGGCACAGTTGCCAGGTGCCACCCACGGTAGTAGTGGTGCTTGCATGTTGCATGCTGTGTCCATGGGGATACACTGCAGTTTTGCCATGTGCAGCCGTGTCACTTGGCCATGGCATGGGTGGCAGGTCTAGATATTGCTGGTGGGGAGCCTGCAACAGGGCCATCCTGCAGCCAACACCAGTGTGGTGCAGGGGTGCTGTATTCTGGAACTCTGTCTGCCTACACAGCTGTGTGTACATCCAGTTGCTTTGCACCTGTGTGTGGCACTCTTGCACTGCAGTGCCACCATGCCTACATGCCTTGTGTGACTGGCGCATGCTCTGTGGGCCATGGGGGGGGCCTCTGTGTGGGTGTATCCTGTGTTCAGACACTGTCCCATGGCTGCTTTGTGTGTACAGTGTTTTGGGGGTGTGGGTGCATCTTGCTCTGGCTATCGCGGTATATGCTGTTTGTTGCACTAACACTGCTGTTACCTCTGTCCACTGTAGAGTGGATCGAGCAGCACAGCTCAGGGAGAGGGAGCCAGGAGGTGTCCCAGGAATCAACGAGGAGCAGCCCAAGGGTGCCATGCATGCCGCAGCAGGGGCAGGAGAGCATCCCTGAGACCAGAGGTCCATTGCATGATTGCATGTCTGTTTTCATTTTTGCTGTGCTTCTGTTTTGTGTGGTTCCTTCACTGATCTGCCATTGACTGTGATGGCAGGTTAATAGTCATGGGCGTCATGCCATTGCTGGTGCAGCATTGTGCTGGGTTGCTCACTAGTGTTGCAGTGTTCTGCCAGTGTATGGCTGTCTAGCTATGGTACCCTGTGGCTGGACGGGGCAGTATGGGCCTGTGTCGGCATGCACAGCTGGCACTGCAGTGCAGTCCACAATCGCTGATGTCCATGTTCAGCTGTTTACTTGGTATGTGCAGGTTCTAGCTTCAGGGCACTGTACATATCACAGTACATGGTCCATATGTGGTGGCATCTGTCAGCCTACCCCTGCTGGTGTGTGTACCCTGTGGTACTGCATTTGCTGTGGGATGGTTTGACCCTGGCATGGGATGGCCATTGGCCAGACACCATGTCTGAATTATGATGCTCCTGAGCCCCTATGGGTTGTTGTTGCACTCTGCATTGTGATACATTGCTATCCGAATATGGGCAGTTTGTCCTGAAGTGTGTTCTCCCATGTGTGTTTTATTGCATGGCCCACCCCCACCACCATTCTGGGGACTGCTTGTGTGTCTGCACTGTCTCACAGTGTGCAATGCTGGGTTGGGTGGTGTCGACCACCATGGTGTTGTCAGGGCTTGATGTATCCATGTCTATTGGGTATTGGGTTGTTGCCTGTGTCTTTCTGGCCTGCTCTGTGGGCACCTGTCAGTTGTACCTACCATTGGGTTCCTCAACACCACATGGCCATGGCTGTCAGGACATGCTGTCCATCCCTGTATGGCCATCTGTGGCTGCAGTATGCCTCCTGGCTAGTTTTCCATCTTCACATGGTCCCCCTTCCTCTTGTAGGTCCTCTCTGATCCTCTTTGTGGGCAACATAGCTGGAGGAGTCAGAAGGCACTGAGGACCTCCTTAGATGGCCCGTGTGCCAGCAGTGCACCATCATAGAGCAGCAGGCGGTGTTCATATCGGAGATGAGAAGGGTGGCCGCCATACTGGAGGCATGTCTGCCAGAACCTGTGGGATTCCAGCCACAGTGGCTTCCCGAGGACATTGTTTACCTTGCCCCCCTTTACTGGACTGTATTTTCTGTTGCTGGCCTTTTACCCCATTGTTTGTGTCCACATCTCTGTCCCATCCTGTTCCATTGCTTTACAGTTTGTTTTCTGCCCATGTGCTTCTGTTTTTCATTTTTCATTCCTTAGTTGCTGTAGTTGTCATAGGTCGTTTGATGTAGTATAGTCAGTTTAGTAGTGGTAGTGTTAGCGTTAATAGTAGTCATGGTAGTAGTAATCATAGTAGTAGTAGTTGTAGTAGTTGTAGTAGTTCCTATTGTATATAGTGGTTGTCATTGTAGTGGTGGTTGCTGCAAGTTTTCTTTTCATGTTTACATTTTGTGTTTTCATTACTTTGCTGTTTGTTGTGTTTTGTGTTGTTGTTCACCTGTTGTTTACCTGTTTCCTGTACTTTGCATTTGTCACATTATACTGTTCATATCTTTTACATATTTGAGCTGTGTCCTGTGTCATTATTGGGTACATGGCTTTCACGACAGGGTTGTTCTGTTCTTTGGTTCTACCCCTGGTCCTGGTGCCCTCTGGCCATTCCCCTGACTGGATGTGTATCAGAGTTTGGGTTCCGCACTGCTGTCTGTTTCTGGGATCCCTTACCAGCCTGTGCTGCTTTGCCTGTGGTCCAGGGCATGGCGACTCCATCTGCATTGTGTTCTTGTGGGTTTTTGCACTGCCTGGGTACTATATTCAGTGCTGTCTTATTTGCTATATTCAGTGCTGTCTTAATCCCGGGCAATGTTTGCACTGCACTCCCAGCCCAGTTTGCCCGGCTTCCTTAGCATGCTATATTCAGCAGGTTTAGCACCAGGCTATTTCTTTTGAATATGGCAGGCTATTTGGTCCAGCCAATGTTTGCACGCTGGGCAGTGGTAATTTGGCCTTGTGGCAAAGTTTTGAATATCTGGGCCTAAGTGTAAAATTTGGGAGAGATGATATGGCCTTTTTAAACTGGACAGAGAAATTGACTTTATGTGTGACAAAAACTCAAAAATGGAAGAATGGGCCATTTTCTAAACTTAAACGGGTTTGGATCATTAAACAATTTCTACTCCCAATATTATTATAGATTAGTTATGTTTTTCCACTACCTGCCCAGACAGAGACCACTTTACATAATGTTTTTTTTTCAGATGTTCTGGGACAGCCACCTTGATCTGATTAAAAGAGATTTTTTGTACTTGCCAAAGCATATGGGAGGGTAGCTATGCCACACCCGACTATATTTTTCCCTACTATCTTCCGGTCCAATACACTAAAAATGGCACTTCAAAATGAAGATTCAAGAATAAATGCATGGATAAAATATACCTTGGTATAACCTTTGACCCTGGCCTCTCTTTTCATGCCCACATCTCTGCCCTTACCTCAGCCTCTAACACTCGGCTGGGTATCCTCTATCGTCACAAAAACTGCCTCCCCACGGATGCCCTCCGACTTGCAGTCACATCCTCTGTTCTATCTCTGGTAGACTATGGCCTACCTGTGTATGGTGCAGCAGACTAGACTGCCCTGCACAAGATCTGCCTCACCTTGAACAAGGCCTGCAGGCTCATAACTGGGGCTCCTAGTCTAACCCACACTTGCCGTCTTTACACCATGGCTAATCTACTCAACCTAGATGAGCACCTCAAATACCAAACCTGCCTCCTAACAAAAAAATCACTCCTTGGGCTATCCCCACCAGGTCTGTCAACCACTATCCACCATGCTAACCCTACAGTGCATACCCGCATATCCCGCAAAACTGCACTGGTTATACCGAGGTGAACCTCGCAAGGTCAAAGGGCTTACTCCTACAGAGCCCCCTGTTGGTATAATGCCCTCCCCGCTGGAGTCACTGTTGCCGCCTCGTTATCGAACTTCAAAACTAGTCTTAGAAATCACCTGCTCTCAACAAGCAGCTGTACCTGCCTCTAAGCCTCCTCCTATCCTCCCAGACAAGGCTCACTGAGCCGCTCTCTGACCTCCTGTCCAGCTCTACCTTTACTTGCTACTATCTTCCCCACACTCCTCTTCTGATGTCTCCCACCCAGCCTTACCTTTATCTGCCCACTGAATCAATCTCCATGTAACTACTGTATATCGTCTACTCTGTAAAGTGCACATGTAAGCCTGTTTGTATACTGTGTTTGACAAATGCCTGTATTTTTTGGCTGCTTCCTAAATGTTCTTAGATTTTTTGTCTGCCTTGATGTTTGTTTCCTGCACTATTTTGTCCTCACTGTGACGAGGTACCTTTGTAAATGAGCCCCTGGCTCAAAGGTTGTTAAACTGATGTTCTAATAAATAAATAAAATAAAATATCTTCTTAGGAGCTATATGACCCACTGAACAGATATCCCTCCTAAATTGACAAACAAATGTAATATCCCTAGGAATTTCAAGCCAACCATACAAAACTTTTTTTCCTGGAAAATGACAAAATTTAAGAAACAAAATTCCAGCAGGAAAATCTTCATGTTGAAATTTTAAGGAAGATTTGCCAAAAACAACCAAAATGAAAATAGTGTGTTGATGGAAACATCTGCTTGGTATTAGAACAGCTACAGGATCCTCAAATTCCCTGTAGAATGTGAGATGTTGCTCTGCTCCTATGGCAGATTTAACATTAGAGGGAATCACAAACAGAAGCCTTTAGATGAATGGTCATGCACATTTTCTGAGTGTTCAGTGGATTTGGAAACAATGGAATATTTTTTTTTCTAGAAAGTGAATTTATCTGTAGATCTGTAGTTTCTGGAAATATGGTTCTAGTAATTGAAAGTTTCCTTTGTTGGAGAGTCTCACTTATGAATGTTTATTTCTGAGAAAGTTTCCAATGAGTTTATGGAAATACACTAAGGGTGTTTTTTGCCTGCCTTACATTTTATTTGTGGCAAGCAAGGTGCAAACTAGTGCTATAACAAT
Organism: Neoceratodus forsteri; assembly: GCA_016271365.2. Classification (NCBI taxonomy): domain Eukaryota; kingdom Metazoa; phylum Chordata; order Ceratodontiformes; family Ceratodontidae; genus Neoceratodus; species Neoceratodus forsteri. The sequence goes on along the minus strand of CM028129.1, from coordinate 937,876,535 downwards.
TGTGGATGCCTTATAAATTAATAATTGTAATGGTAGAAGTAGCATAGAAAGCAATATATGGTACTAATAGAAGGACAGAATGAAAAAAAAACAGCTTTCAATATTATGGGCAGTTTTCCTGTGGATTCATAAACCCCCATAGTAGGTAAGGAGCAAGTTATATTTAATATATTGTACAGCCTTGGGAGCATTTAAGGAGATTAAAAAAAAAATAATTTTGGAAGATATTGTATCCAGTAACATAGAATCCTGGTAGTTAGTTTCTTCTTTTCAAAGATTCATCTGAACAGAGTTTAATTTTCCTTTGAACAAATAACAACAAGCATTTGTCAATGCCGAATGTTGGCTTGTTGCCATTGAGAGTGCAGGAGTTAGAGAGATGCAGCATAGGAATGGCAGTCAAGTAGTGAACTGATGCCAACCCACCCCAACCCCACAGAGAGTGACAGGCATTAGGGTGTCCCTTTGGGTGTTTGGTAGTGCAGTGCGGGAAAACATGCTGGGCAGGATGTGAAAAATGACAGCTGCACAGTTCATAAGGAGGTGTAAAAAATGCCAGTGTTGAAAATGTGGCATACAAACATCAAATATGCGGAGTTACATAGTGGGGAATATGTACCACTCATGATATCTGCTATTTTTATGGGCGTTTGGTACCAGATTTTCAACATAGGCATTTTAGCACCTCTGCTCATGTACAGTGTCACTGTCATTTCCTCAAAGTGTCCCAAGAAGTGATTTTGCACAGCGTCCACGCTATTCTGCACCGCAAGTGCGAAAACACATTTTGGGCAAGGTATGTGAAATGATGGCTGTACTGTTCATCAAGAGGTGTGGAAAAATGGCAATGGTGAAAATCCAGAGTGAAAATATCACGAATGCACAATGGTATGAGTGTGCATGCAATCTGCCAACGCACGCTCGTAACACAGTCATTTTATGGAGTATCAGCACCAAATTTTCAACATAGGCATTTTAGGACCTCTGCTCATGAACTGTGTCACTGTCATTTTCATAATCTGGCCCAAACACTGATTTCCCACAGCTGCTGCTCCATTGTGCGCCGGAAGTGCGGAAACACATTTCGGGCAGGATGTGGGAAATGACAGTTGTACTGTTCACAAGGAGGTGTACAAAAATGCCAATGCTGAAAATCCAGCATTAAAATATTGGGAATGCATGAAGTTACGAGCCTGCATAGCAACTGTGCAATGCATGCTCATAAAACAGGCATTTATTGGATTTTTTCCCACCAAATTTGCAACATAGGCTTTTTGAGAGGTCACCTCATGAACACTGGCACTGTCATTTTGTTAATGGGTCCCGAAAGGTGTTTTAGCGCAGTGACTGCAAAATCACCTTTCAGGTCGATTAACCCCATGACAGTGATAGAATTCATGAGGAGGGGCTCCAAAAACCCCATGCTGAAAATTTGGTGCCAAAATTCTAAGAAATGCCTGAGATATGCAGCAAAGTTGAAAAAACCCTATTCACTCCATTATACAGCTTACCGGCATTTCCTCAGTTCGCGGTCGGCTTTGAAGAGTGCAGACGTGTTCCCCGTCCACGGAAGATTGTCGCAACGGACTCAGAGGTGTAAGTATGGGGTGGGGGGTGAGGGAGGTAGGATGCGCAGTGGGTGGGTGCGGGTGGGGAGGGGCATCGAGACTGCGAGGGATGGTTTTCATTTTACATGGAAAAAAAAAAGGAAAACCATCGCTGGACAGTTTTCCTGTTGCAGGGCATTTGGCATGCTGGGGTGGGCTCCCAGCGTGCCACCTAACTAGTTTTGTTTTGGGGGGTGTCAGTAGCCAACGGGGATTGGGCACCCCCATCAACAAACAAAGAAAGGGGAGGGCGCGAGCCGAGGGGGATTGGGCACCCCTCTCGGCATTTAACAATTGGGGGGTGATGCCAATGGGGAGTGAGCTCTCCTGCTGGCGTACAAAGACGGGAGGGGCCATAAGCCAGGGGGATTGGGCACCCCTCGGTAATTCAACATTTGGGAGGGTATGCCAATGAGGAGTGGACTCCCCTTGACACACTAACACAGCGGGGGTTGCCGACAGGATTCAGGCATCCCGATGTCAGCGAGGCCTGAGCCTGCCCTGACCATGCTCATAATGGTGGTGAGCACGGCAAGCAAAGGACCGCTGCATGTGACGAGCTTTGCTCGGATTGCAGCAGACCTTTGCATAGATGTGCTCGCCCCATTATACATGCGTGGTGTGGTGCCAGCATGCTGGCTGATTGGGGAATGAGGGATGCACCTGATGCATGCCTGCATTCACCAACAGCGGGGTTATGCCCCCAAAACCCGTGATTATCGTAAGATGTTGCTTAAGCGCCAAGCCAACATAAAAATGACTTGTTGCTTTCATACCGAGTTTTTATTTTCAGTTTTCTTTTTAAGTTTTGGTTATTGTATTCTTCTTGTTTTCTTTTTATTTGTTTTAAATAAAAAGTTCCTCTACTCTTGCTGGTAGGGGGTGCTGTGCATTTCTGGTTGTGGAGGTGGACAGTCAGGATGGAGTGATGGCAGCCCTGGAGGAGGACTCTGCTTCCCTCCCCACCTGGAGATCCAAAGAAGCAATGGATTTTGCAGTTCCTCTTTCTCCAAGTCACTATTCTGCAATTGACTAGAATGCTAATTCTGGTTTTATGCCTGACGCTGCTACTACCACTATCCCAGACTGCAAGGAAGAAGATTTCCATCAAAATAAGACTTGCCTGCTCAGCCTGTTGGCTGATGAAGAAAAACGTTGTTTGTCTCACTATCTAGATTGGTTCTGGCTGTCCCTGGAGGAATGGCTACTGCAACTGCTGCTCCTGCTGTCATGCAGGTTACTTCTGAACAGACTGAGACTGTGTATCCACAGAAAGTCATACCAGGTACTGTTATGGCTTTTTTCCACTAATTTTTTCAGTTTACCAGCTCCCCTACCTTGAAATCCAAAGAATTTGCAGATACCTCCAGTGGATGAACCATCCTCAGATGTGACGATTCACTTGGGAAAGTCACCTGGTAAAAGGCCAGATCTTCACCTTTTACTGAACACAGCATCTGAAAATTCCCAGTGATTGTTCTTGCAAATTTTAAAAGTTACTGCTTCACCTTTTCTACCTTCTGATATAGTCCCCTCACAGACTGTGCTTACACATGCAGAAACTGCAGCTGGTTCTAGTATCCAACTTCGGGTCACCAATTCTCCCATTTTGGTTCATGAAGATTGCTCTAGTTATAACTCTTTACCTGCCCAACCAAATTATGATGGCAACACATCTGTTTCTGGCCTGACAACTGGGGAAGTGTTCCAACAAGTGGGTCCAGAGAAATTAGGGGAACAGCAGCCTTGGCAGTCCCCGAGACCCGTTTCAGCCAATGACCTTGGGACACTTTCACATAAAGCTGCTTCTTCTCAAGACAACGTTTTTTCTGTAGACCTGCCATCTACTTTTGCCCTCACTCAAAACCCAGTACTAAAAATTGATTCTGCAGTGTCAGTTGTTTCCTCTGATACCAAGACTGGTTCTGTTGCTTTAGACTCCTCTGAGGATCACTTGACTTCTACTTCAGTGGGTGCTACATGCCCTATGATTGGGATACTGCCCCTACCATTTCACCTGTTTCTCCAACTCCTGCTGCTGCTACTCATGGGACATCTGCTACTACTTCAGCAACTGATCCTTCTCACAAAAGTACTCAGAACCATATTTATGCAGGACTCTTTCATTAATCCCCCAGAGCCTGCTAAATGAAGAAATGCAGCAAGACTGAAGTATAAGGGAGATTTAGACACATTTCCTGATAGGCTTTATGTTGGCCATAAACTGTTGAAGGATAGTCTGGGCTTTCAAGCCACTGAGTTCTATGCATTAATTCATACCTCTGGTGATTCCACATTTAACATTAGCTTCAAGACTTCTGGTTTAGAACAGTTTTAGATGTGCTATCAGAATGTCAAGTGCACTCTGTTATGGGCACCCTTTATAGCCATAACCATTACAAAGCCTGCTTTCAAGACTATTACTGTTCTATTTAAAAATTAAGGGGTCTGCATTACAAATATTTTGTACTGGTTGAAAACAAAATGTACAGTGCTTGGGCCCCCGAAACCTATGATGGACATGGGAAAAATCTAGACTGGGGGAGTGGCAAATTAGAGACTGTTTGCCACAGCTTAATGGTACTTTACATCACTTGCCAAGTTGTTTTAACTTACATTGTGACAGAGGCTTTATCTTTTATGCAGGACAGCCCAAGTCCTGCTTCTGCTTTGGCTTCTGCTCTTAAAAAAAATAGTGATTGTGACAAACTCAAATGTTTTTTGTCCTCTGAAATAGGTAATGTTGCCTAAAATTGTGCCAACCCAGTGAGCTGCAATTTGTGTGATGAATCTGGTCACACTTACAGAACCTGTCCTTCGGCATCACATAACCAGCCTGTTTCTGAACAGGAAGATCAAGAAGATGTTGTCAACAGGGCATAGCACATGTCCTTCACCCAACCAGCATGACTTCAGCACAAGGAAGAAGTAGTCACTGAACCTCACACAGAAGCTCAACATACTGCAGTAGTGGTGGTAAACCTAGATTCACCTGCAGAGCACATATTCCAGAGTGAACCCCCCTGTTCTTCCACCAGATCCTCCCCCTTCAGACTTCCTCCAAGGGCACTGAGGTACAGTCAGAGGAGCAGGAGGAGGACACTATGGAACAGGACACTACAGCTATCACCTCTACTAGTGAACTGACCCCTTTGACTGCTGTGGCTGCTGATCCAGAAATGTCCCTACCTTGTACTGTCAGGGAACACAGAACTACTTATCAAATGAGTAGCAGGGGTCAGCCTAAAGTGAATTTTCTAAGACAGAATATATCCCACTTGAGAACTGATTCACTTTGTTATCCAAACACAAGGTGTAGGGTAACACTGAAGATGACTCAGACATTTCCTCCATGGCTTCCTACCATCTGGATCCTACTATGGATAATGAAGCTGCTAAATCAGTTGGAGAAGTGAGAGCTTAATTGGGGATATGGCTTAGAGAGTATAAAAGTAGGTCACTTCAATTACAACTTCCTGTTGCTAGCATTTGGAAGACAGAAATCTTGCTTGTAGAGCAGAAAGCAACTAACTAAAAGAAGCTACCATTTTCTTTGAATTTAACACTTCTATGTCAGGAAGAGTCAGTGTGCACTGAGATTAAGCAGACAGTTACTTTATTAGAAGGAGAAGGGGTCTTATGTAGGGTTAAAAAATGAAAAGAAAGAAAGTCACTGTATGTGCTGGGAAGGGTATTGTATCAACTCACTTTGCTAAATCAGTAAGAGGAGTGAGAGCTTAATTGGGGGTTGTGGCTTAGACAGAATAAAAACAAGTGACTCCAATTACAACTTCCTGTTACTAGCCTTTGGAAGACAGAAATCTTGCTTGTAGAGCAGAAAGCAGCTAACTCAAAGAAGCTACCATTTTCTTACTAATTTAACACTTCTATCTCAGGAGGAGTCAGTGTATGTTGAGATTAAGCAGACAGCTACTTTATTAGAAGTAGAAGGGGTCTTATTTAGGTTTAAAAAAGAAAAAAGTCAGTTTGTGTTCTGTGCTGGGAAGGGTTCTGTATCAACTTACTTTGCTAAATCAGTAGGAGGAAAGAGAGCTTAATGGGGCTATGGCTTAGACAGTATAAACACAGGTGACTCCAATTACAACTTCCTGTTGCTAGCCTTTGGAAGACAGAAAACTTGCTTGGAGAGCGGAAAGCAGCTAACTAAAGGAAGCTACCATTTTTCTTACTAATTTAACACTTCTATCTCAGGAGGAGTCAGTGTATGTTGAGATTAAGCAGACAGATTCTTTAGTAGAAGTAGAAGGGATCTTATTTAGGGTTAAAAAAGAAAGAACGCCAGTGTGTGTTCTGTGCTGGGAAGGGTACTGTATCAACTTACTTTGCTAAATCAGTAGGAGGAGAGAAAATTTAATTGGGGGTGTGGCTTAGACAGTATAGAAGCAGGTGACTCCAATTACAACTTCCTGCTGCTAGCCTTTGGAAGACAGATATCTTGCTTTTAGAGCAGAAAGCAGCTAACTAAATGAAGCTACCATTTTCTTGCTAATTTAACACTTCTGTCTCAGAAGGAGTCAGTGTGTGTTGAGATTAATCAGTCAAATAGTTTATTAAAAGTAGAAGGGGTCTTATTTAGGGTTAAAAAAGAAAAGAAAGAAAGTCTGTGCGAGTTCTGTGCTGGGAAGTGTACTGTATCAACTTACTTTGCTAAATCAGTAGGAGGAGACAAAGCTTAATTGGGGGGTGTGGCCTAGACAGTATAAAACCAGGTGAGTTCGATTACAATTTCCTGTTGCTTGTCTTTGGAAGACAGAAATCTTGCTTGTAGAGCAGAACGCATCAAATTAAAAGAATCTGCCATTTTCTTACTAATTTAACATTTCTATCTCAGCAGGAGTCAGTGTATGTTGAGATTAAGCAGACAGATACTGTATTAGAAGTTGAAGTGGTCTTATTTAGGGTCAAAAAAAGAAAAGAAAGAAAGTCAGTGTGTGTTCTGTGCTGGAAAGGGTACTGTATCAACTTACATTGCTAAATCAGTAGGAGGAGAGAAAGCTTAATTGCTGGTGTGGATTAGACAGTAAAAAAAACAGGTGACTCCTATTACAATTTCTTGTTGCTAGCCTTTGGAAGACAGAAATCTTGCTTGTAGTGCAGAAATCAGCTTAGTAAAATAAGCTACAATTTTTCTTACTAATTGCCCTCCATCCCACCCCCAACCCACCCACCTAAGCCAGCTCTACTTTTAGCTACTGGATTTGATTGACAACAGGAACTTCCTGTTTTGCAGTAGAAAGGGAAGGACCATAGAGAAACATTAGTTTTGTCAACCCTAAAGTAAAAAAGTAGCTCGCTCTCCCCCCCAGCTGCTGGTGGTCTGACACTGAGCAAGGAAGAAGAAGGCTACTGAAGAATATAGGAAGTTGCTGTCCCAGAACAGGAAGAGTGAGAGCTGTAAGTAGAGGAGAGAGCAAGCATACAGAGAAACAGGAGAGGGGACACAAAATAAGACATGATAGGATTGGTGCAGTGCAATTGCTGTGGGGCAGCAGTGTTCTGTGAGACATTCTGGAGGCTGTGATGCTGCCCTTTTTGCAAGCACCACTCTGGTCTGAGGGAGGAGGTTGCCTGTCTCCAGGCTGACCTGGCTAGGATTCGTGAAACCTCCTCCCCCCACCCAGGGACCACCAGGGCCAATGCCACTACTTCAGAGGTTGCCAAGAAAGAGAAGAGGCTGGACCAGAGCTGGCTAAGGGAGGGAGATGGTAGTGGAACAGAGATGCATCCCTCCAGCTGTACCTCTCTATAGTTCATACACTGTTCTGGAGGATACTGGTTCCTCTATGGAGGCACCTGCAGTCGAGACCAAGGAGGATGCTGTGAACCTTCACAAAGGAGACCCATAGGAGGGTGGCATGGGACCCCACAGGGGAAGGAAACAACTCCTGGTAGGGTACTCAGTCATTGGGGGTAGACGTGGGGGGAGGAAGGGGGAGAGGAAGGTAAGGTGCTTGCCTGGTGCCACAGCTTGGAGGGACAGGAAGCGAATCCTCAGGATTGTGGGAGCAGCTGCCCAAGGGAGGGAACTGGATGTCATTGTCCACCTAGGGACAAATGATCTGGCTAGGAATGGGATCAGAGCAGTGCAAGAGGAGTTTGTAGAGTTGGGGAGGGACCTTAGACAGGTAACACATATGGTGACCTTCTCGGAGGTGCTGCTTGTGTATGGCAAGGGTGATGCTAGGGTACTCCTCACCAGGGAATTCAATGAATGGTTGAAAAACTGGTGTGGAGTTCAGGGTTTTGGCTTCACTGGGGACTGGGGAGCCACCCAGAGGGATGCAGACCTATACTGGTGCGATGGTCTGCATCTGTCAAGGGGGGGTACCAGAATCCTAGGTGAGAGGTTTAAATGCTTCATTGGCAAGCATTTGAACTAGCCAAGGGGGGAGAGCACTGAAAAGGAGCAGGGAAATCCCAGCCTCCCCCAACAAAACATGGTTATTAGTGAGGTAAACACCAAGGTAGAGAAGTCAATAGGAAGCAGGACAGAGGTAAATGTAAAAAAAGGCAAAGGCAGTACGGACAGGGATGAGGCTAAATGGGGTAAAGCCATCAAACAGTGGAGGGTGATGAGTACCAATGCTTGTAGTCTGTGTAACAAGCTCCCTGAACTAGTGGCCTTGATGGAAGAGGGTTGCCTGGATATTGTGGCAGTCACAGAAACATGGTACACAGAGAACCATGACTGGGATGTCAACATACCAGGATACACAAACTACAGGAGGGACAAGGAGGGTAAAAAAGGAGGAGGAGTAGCTCTCTATGTAAAGGAAGGGATCAAAGCAACAGAACTAAAGAGCAAACAGGGAGCAGATGAGGCACTGTGGGTCACCATGGAGACAGGAAATGGCACCACAATCCACATGGGAGTTGTATACAGACCCCCATCTCAGGGGGAGGGAATGGACAAGGAAATGATAGAAGGCATCCTTAGAATGGCAGAAAAAGGGGAGATATTGTTTATGGGGGACCTGAATATGCCAGATGATAACTGGGGCACCTTTGCTGCAGGCACATCCAAGAACAGGTTCATTCTTGATGCCCTACAAGGGGCATGCCTCAGACAGCTAGTACTGGAACCCACTCATGAGAGAGCAATCTTAGACCTGGTACTCTCAAATGGGGACGGACAAAGAATTTCAGATTTAGAAGTGGGTAGCCATCTGGGAACAAGTGACCACCAAACAGTGTGGTTCACGATAAACACAGCCATACAAATAAGCCATACAAAAGCAAGAGTATTGGACTTTAGGAGGGCTGACTTTGGGAAACTGAGAGAGTGCCTCAGAAAAGCACTAACAAACAGGCAAGAAGGGGTGGAGGAACAATGGGGAGTAATCAAAACAGCCATCACAGAGGCAACAAGCCTTTGCGTAAAGCAAATCAACAAAACACAATGAAGGAAAAAAATGATATGGTTAGCAAAAGAGGTGGCAGGGAAGGTTAAGGAGAAAAGGATAGCATTCAGGAAATATAAGGAAACACAGAAGGAGCAGGACAGAGAACTTTATCAGTTAACGTAGAAAGAGGCTGGGAAGGCAGTCAGAATAGCAAAGGCCCAAACCTAGGAAAGGAAAGCCAACTCTGTTAAGAAGGGGGACAAGACCTTTTATAGGTACATTAGGGAGCAACGAAAGACCAAAGGAGGGATACTGAGGCTTAATAAAGGGGTGGGAATGTGGGCAGAGAGTGACAGTGAAAAAGCAGGGATACTGAATGAATATTTCTGTTCAGTATTTACAAAGGAAGAGAAGGGGGAGGTACCTAAACCAAACAAGAGAAACACTCCAAAGATGGGGGTCGATACCAGTCCATTTACAGAAAAAAGGGTTCTGAAAGAACTAATAAAATTAAAAGTGGACAAAGAAATGGGGCCTGATGGGATTTACCCAAGAATTCTAAAAGAACTAAGGTTAGAACTAGTGACACCGCTGACTACTCTCTTTAACAAATCATGGACGGATGGAGTGGTACCTGAGGACTGGAGGAGGGTGGATGTGATTCCTCTTCACAAAAGTGGAAGCAGGACAGAGGCAGAAAACTACAGAACAGTTAGTTTGACCTCAGTGGTAGGGGAAATGATGAAATCACTTCTGAAGGAAAGAACTGTTGAGTACCTAGAGGCCAGTGGGGCACAGGACCCAAGGTAGCATGGATTCATGTTGGGAAGGTCATGTCAGATGAATCTAATCAATTTCTTTGACTGGGTGACCAAGAGTAGTAGACCAGGGAGGGGCTGTGGACATAGCCTGCCTAGATTTTAGCAAGGCATTTGATACAGTCCCACACAAAACATTAATACATAAGTTAGCCAGCCTTGGAGTGGGTCCCAAGGTGGTAGCCTAGATAAAAAATTGGCTAGACAACAGAGAAGTAGTAAATGGAGTCCACAGTGAAGAAAGGAGGGTTACTAGCAGAGTACCACAGGGTTCAGTACTGGGACTGGTCTTTTTTAATGTCTTTGTAAGTGACATTGCAGAGGAACTGGAAGTAAAAGTATGTCTCTTTGTAGATGGCACAAAGATCTACCACAGGGTTGATACACAAGATGGAGTGGAAAGGATGAGAAGGGACTTGGCAAGGTTGGAGGAATGGTTCAATGTATGGCAGCTCAGATTTAATGCAAAGAAGTGCAAGGTAATGCAACTGGGAAACAAAAACTCAGGGGAAGGGTACTCAATGGGGGGTGAGATACTGACAACAGTAAAAATGGAAAGGGACCCAGGGGTAATTATATCAGATCACCTAAAGGTGGGCAAGCAATGTGAGAAGGCAGTAAGGAAGGCTGGGGGGATACTGGGATGCATAGGGAGAGGCATCAATAGTAAAAAACAAGAAGTTGTTAACCCTCTGTACAGACAGTTGGTGAGACCCCATCTGAAGTACTGTGTGCAGTTCTGGAGACCCCATCTCCACAAAGACATCGACAGAGTGGAGGCTGTCCAAAAGAGGGCAATCAAAATGGTGCAGGGTCTGCACCAGAAGACATACGAAGAAAGACTAAAGGAGCATAATATGTATACCCTTGAGGAAAGAAGGGTGAGAGGAGGCATGATAGAAACTTTCAAGTACCTCAAGATAATCAACAAAGTCCAAGAGGGTAGTATCTTTCAGAAAAAGCGATGTGCAAGAACAAGGGGGCACAATTTGAAGACAGAGGGGGGATGGCTCAGAGGTAATGTGAGGAAGTATTTTTTTCATGGAGAGGGTTGTGGATGCATGGAACAGCCTCCCTGAGGAGGCCGTGGAGTGAAGAACAGTGGGGGAATTCAAGAATGCATGGTACAGACATAAGGCAGTCCTAGTGGGGGTAGGAGGAAGTAAGCTGTTGGTTAACTAGAATCTGCAGCTTATCTCTTAGATAGGAAAATGGATAGACTAGGAAAGCCAAGCAGTCCTTATCAGCTGTCAGATTCTATGTTTCTATGTTTCTAAGGTGCTACATTTTGGAGCAAAAAAATCCCAGGAGGAGCTACCAGCTAGGGGGTATTCAGCTGACCAGGACAGAGGAGGAGAAGGATCTATTGTATGGGTGATCATAACAGCAGCAATGAACAACACCACACAGTGCAGAAAGGCAGCTGCCAAGGCTAACAGGATGCTGGGTTGTATTGCCAGGGGCATATCCTCTAGTAGGGGGGTGCTGGTCCTGCCGCTGTACAGGTCACTGGTTAGACCATACCTGGAGTACTGTGTGCAGTTCTGGCAGCCATACCTGAAGAATTACATTGGGTTACTGGAGGTGGTGCAGCACAGGACAGCAACACTGATACAAGGGTTAGGGGACTTGCCCTACAAGTGCAGTTTGAGGGAGCTGAACATATACTCCTTGGAGGAGTGGAGGGATGGGGGGACATGATTGAGACCTTCAAATACATGAAGGAGTTAAATAGGTTGGGCACAGAGGGGCTTTTCCAGTTGCAGAGGGGGAGGGACATACAAGGGCACAGTCTAAGATTGGAGGAGCTTAGGCTCAGGAGGGAAAATGAGGAGACACTTTTTTATGGAGTGGGTGGTAGCCAGTTTTAATGCATTACCAGGGGAGTGGTATCCTCTGACATGGTGGGTGGCTTCAAAAGGGGATGGGACAGAGTAAGGGGAGGGTCACTGGAAAGGGAAGGAGGGTGGGTGGGAGGGAGGGGCAACTGCAGTATAAGGGCTGCTAGCTGTGCATTCGAGCAGACTCAGTAGACTCTAAGGCCTTTATCTGCTGGCAGGTTCGTATGTTCATATGCTGTACAAATTAGGCCTCGAAACACCACCTGATAGGGTTTATGTCACCAGAACTCTCTTATAAAACTCTTTAAAATTCTATGCTTCTGAAGTCTTTGCTTTAATTCATACTGATGATTACAACTATGATATTAATTTTAAAACAGTTGACTGTTTAGACAGATTTTGGCTTAAATACAATGTCTTAAAAGACACCTCCTTTGGACTCAATTTTTGGCAATGCCCATCGCTAAACCAGCAGTACTAATAATTACTGTTCTTTTCAAAAACAAAGGTGTTAATGCTTCTGATATGTTTTGGTTAAAGAAACTTTGCAAGGTACTAGAAAATCCTAACCCTATTTTAGACTCTGAACAGGTTTGGATAGGTGGGTGGAAGGTCATGGTTAAGTTGATTATGTCCAATAATGGTACAATTCATGTACAGTACCATGCTGTTTTTACTTAGGATGGGACAGGGGTTCCTTGTTTTACCTTGGCCAACCAAAATCTTGCCATAAATGTGTTTTAAGAATGCCCCTGAGTAATGCATGTGACACCCCTAGGTGCACCCATTGTTTAGAATTGGTACATTTGGCAGCTTCTTGTGTAAACGTATTCAGATGCAATCCCTGCAAAGAATGAGGTCATTTTCATTTTTTTATTTTTAACCAGGAGGTGGACTGGACACAGCCCCTTTCAGCCATGCCTAACAAGTAAACCACAATACAAACAATACAATACATCAAACATTGTAACTTACATCTAGATACAATTACATACATTTTCACTGTTTCAAAATGTAAACATTTGCCTGAAGAGCAGTGCGCTATGCATTCCATTTAACAGGTTAGCATATTCATTCAGTATGGAAGGTGCATACCAAGAGAAGGCTTTCCTACTCATTTGCTGTTTAAATCTAGGGACAATATAATGAGATGACCCATTATTTTTTTAATATGCTCTCTTTTCTATTGGTAGTAATGTATTTGTAAGAACCATAGGTTCAGAAGTTCTTGCCACTCTAAAGACAAATTCCGTACATAAAACTTAAGTCTCCTCTTGAGGATAGAACTCCAGATTTATCATACGATAAGCAATGATGTGTCGGGGATGGAACTTGGCATGCAGATCTGCATATGTTGTTAAATAAAATTTTGTATTTTGTTTCAAATACCCCATGGCAGTGTATAAACATTATAGTTCTATAATCAAGTACAGGCATAAGCACTTAATAATAATAATAATACATTTATTTATAAATTGCAATATCAGAGATTATCAAAGCGCTGTACAATTTTCTAAAAGCAAGCATTCACAAATAAATAAAACAATTAAAAATACAAAATATACAATTATACATACTAAAAATCAAGAAAGGCATAGGCAAACAAATATGTTTTTAATGCAGTTCTAAAGCTTTCCACTGGCTGGCACTCTCGTACCCAATCAGTTAGAGAATTCCACAGGGAGGGAGTGGCAAAGGCAAAAGCCCGAGCTCCTGAGGTCTTCAAACACACCCTGGGAATCTCTAGCAATCCCTTGTCGGTTGAGCAGAGTGGTCTGACAGGCAGTAGTGGCTCAGAAGCGCTTGTAGTTAACTCAGACCCAGACCATGTAGGGCTCTAAAAGTCAGCAAGCCAACTTTAAAGGTGATCTGTCACTGAACAGGCAGCCAGTGCAGAGCATGCAGCACAGGGGAAATATTACTGATCAAGTTGACCCAGACAGTAACCTGGTAGCAACATTCTGCACTAGCTGCAAGTGGTGCATTTCAACCCCTGGAAACCCTAGGTACAGGGAGTTACAGTAGCCAATGCGTGAGGTCACAAAAGCATGGACCAGAGTTGGAAGGTCACCGGACGGAACAAGGTGCTTAATCCGGGCACTGTTCCTTCAGATGGTAAAAAGAGGATTGGACAACTTGTTATGCTATTATTAGGTGAGCCTCTTCAGTCAGGGAGTTCAAATTTCTGTATAAAAAACAGTTTTGGATTAAGCCTTTTGCCTAATTTCTCAATATGGGGTACTAAACTCAAGCTGGGATCAAGAAGTATTCCCAAGTATTTGAATGAGGAAACTAAGGGGAGGCATACCCCATTCTGTCCTGTAATTTGTAGCTTACTTTCCTTTTGCAGTTTTTGTGGCTTTCCAAACAGCATTATTTTTATTTTAGTCTCATTTAGAATCAGCTTGTTTTCCCTAATCCATTGGGCAAACATATTATATTTATTTTGTAAAGACACCTGTATTTCACTATGGTTTGGAGCCGAATCCCAATTTACTGTGTCATCAGCATACACTATGCTGTTTATAATAGAAAATGGTTTAGGAAGATCATTCCTGAAAATCAAAAATAACAAAGGAACTAACCTTGATCCTTGTGGTACACCTGCCTTAACATCCATGGGTTCTGAAAATATCTTGCCAATTTTTACTCTTTGTACAAGATTTTCTATGTAGATCCTAAACCATGCAATCTCAGTGCCCTTAACCCCCATACACCTCAACTTAAGCAAAAGTAAACCATGGTCCGCCGTATCAAAAGTGTCAGCCAGGTCCACGAACACTGCATCAGTGGCCTGCCCCCCTCACTGGACACCAGAACAGCATCTGCTAACCCAGCCAGTGCCATTGTGGTGGATCTCCCACCCTGAAATCTATGCTGCTGGTCTATAAGCAAATTGTGCCTTTCCAGGTGTGCAAGGAGCTGGCGAAGTACACACTTCTCCAGTAACTTGCTCACCACTGTTAACAAGGCTATTGTCTGTAATTTGACATAACAATCCTGCCCCCCCCCTTTGTGTATCGGGATCAGTCCTGATTCTTTCCACCTTATAGGTACTAGCCCCCTTTCAACTGATAAGTTAAACAGTTTAGTTAAGGAACCCACTATTTCTGTGGCTGATATTTTTACTAGTCTTAGAGATAAAGATAGACTAATGGATTTGACACATGAGGACAGACTTGAGGAGCTCTGTCTGTTTTCATTGGAGGAAAGGAGAGACAGGGGGGACATGATTGAGGTCTTCAAGTACCTCAAGGGAATAAATAGGGTACACATGGAGGGGATCTTTAGACTAAAGCAGGGAGCTATTACCAGAGGGCATGGTTTGAAGTTGGAAGGTGGAAGGGTGAGGGAGGGGGAAGAGGAGGAGGTTTTTCATTGAGAGGGTGGTGGACCCTTGGAATGCACTGCCTGGTGAGCTGGTTCAGAGATCCACAGTGGAGGGCTTCAAGAGAGGGTGGGACAGACACAGAAAGTGGATGTATCAGATGATGGCCTGTCCCATGGGGGGTGGGGATGGATGATAGGCATTTCTGGAACACAAAGGGGGGAGGGCCTCGGCACCCAACTAGGGATCTGAGGTTCGAGCAGACTCGATAGACCATAAGGCCTAATCTGCTGGCAATTAGTATGTTAGTATAGTTTGTCCATTCCTCCACTCGTCACTGGTTTAAGGCTCAGTAACAAATCTAAAACATCCTTTTCTTTTATTTTATCAAATTTAAATGTTGGCACCTCACTTCCCTGCAAATCAGCTATATTACCAACAATTCCCTCTTCTTCTTTTCTTTCCTCTTTAACCCTACCACTTACTGTTTTTGATATAAAAAAAACTGTTGAAACATTCTGCCATTTATTTACTATCTTGTATCAGCAAGTCACCCTCTTTTACACTTTTAACACTACTCACATCCTATGGGATGTAAAACTGTCTGAATGACTGCCAACATTTTTTTGGGGTCCCTAATATTCTTTAACTGGGCTTGATGATAATATACCAATTTTACTTTTGCTATCTCCCTTTTAACTTTGTTTCTAAATGGTTTATTCTGTCTTAAACTTTCTCCATCTTTTTTTATTAAATAGTTTCCTCATTTCCTCCCATTTTGTAATTAAATCCCTGATGCTCCTACTTAACCAGGGAGAGAATTTTCCTTTCACCCTCCATTTAGTAAAAGGGTATGCTTTTTAGACATCTGAGTCAAGCAGCCAGTAAATTGTTCCACCATTATGTCCAAATCTGTAGAAGTCATAACCTGTGCCCAGTCTATTCCCACATATAGCCCTCTACATTCAATCTATTTATTCACCTTTTGTTTATAAATCTTGGCTGTGACAACTGTTTTTGCATCTTCCGGATACAGAAGGTGGGACAGTGATCTGAAATTGAGTCTGACAGAATATTACATTTTAAGAGATTACCAGGTCTATTTGTGATCATCCAGTCTATAATAATATGATTGTTTGATATATAATTGTAGCGGGCTGGCATTTCTATCATCTGAACAAAATTACCCACTTCCATGTTCGATTTTAGTCCCTCCAAATCCTTCTCTTTTCTCCAGTCTATGGTTGCATCCCCTACTATAATATGCTCTCTTTTCTTTTTGTGTATATTTGTCCACAAATTGAATACCTGATAATCTCCCAATCCCAACTTGTACTTAGGAGGACAATAAAAACAGATCAAGTGCAAATGCTTGCACCCAGTAACTTCCAATTTAACCCTAATGCTTAGATAGTCAATCTTTCCGTCGATGGGTTCTTATCCAACTTCCTCAACCAGCAAATTGTCTTTTATATAAAACATAACCTCCCCTTTTTATTACCCACCCTATCTTGCTTATATATTGTATACCCACTTATAGTGACTATTGAGTTGACCATTAATTACCTGGTTTTCAGCCATGTTTCATAAAGCCTCACTATATCATAGCCCCCCTCTTCTATCCACATCCTTATTTCATCCATGTGTGCTTGAAGGCTCCTGACATTTAAACAAGTTATTTTTAATCCTCGTTCACCTGAGCACCCATTGCTCCCTGGAGAGCACTGGGGCCAAGGGTTAATTTCCACATCCCCTGCAATTACTAGCAATATCATCAGACAGAAGTTAATGATTCTATGGTTCTTCTTCCTAAAAATTTTGCCAGGCCTTATTTCCATTAAAAAGGTCCCCTTGTTAAAAACTAACCTCGAAGAAAATGTAACATCTTTTAAAATGCATCTCTGAGGGATCTGTATCATTCCATTTAAATAATTTGTAGGTAAAAATACATCTCTAACCCCAAATCATCAGCTTTAGTATATTTTCCCACTTTGCAGACCACCCTTTCTTTGTCTGCTTCCCCCCTTGATTTACACAACAGGTAGTCTATAGTCTAAGCACATAGGTAAGCAAAAAGGCCCAAAAACAGTTTTAAAATGCATTGTTAATAAATATATTGCTGGCTGTAGATGACAGAAATAAACCACAAGTTCATCCCCCCACCAAAAAAAAAAATCTAAACACTTTACCCTATACTTCAGTCCTTATTTAGTAGATTTCTTCTTTGGTTGCAGATCAACTAGTCCAAGCAAATATTTCTACCGAGTGGCGCTCACCCAAGGACATCTAACATTCATATGTTAGATGTCCTTGGGCCTCACATAACAATGAGGATAGTGTGCCCCACAAATCCCTGATTACTCAAAAGAAAGGCTCAGCCCAGACCACAGAATGATGCATGGCTGCTATACTGAAAGAAAAGGAACATGACCAACTGAAAGAGGTAGCTCACCCCCCAGACTGAACACATCCACGAGACAACAAGCTCTAGCCAGAGCCAATATGTCTGTGGCAAGCTTGCAAAGCTCCAAAGAGTGAATGCCGCTGAGTGCCATCTCCAAGATGTTGATGGCGACACAGATGCGCATGCATAATTGTGGTGAATGGCATTCTGCCATTCACAAGATGGTGGCACCAGCGGAACTACACTTGCATGTGAGGCGCACATGCACAGCTGCTTTCCTGGAAAGTGTAAATAACAGCTGAACTAGTGCGGCTGTTACTCCATAGTGGCTGACCATGGCAGAGTGTTACAAGCTCTGTTGGACTTTTGGAAGGATACTTCCAAAAGTCTAATGGCCAAAACTACTTCATGTAGCCCACAACATAAAATGGTGGCCACTTCATCTGGTGAAGACTACACAAACTGGTCCTTTGATTGCCAAGTACTACTTCCTGTAAAACTTTGCCAGTGATAACTCAGTGATATAGCACTTTGCAGAGTTGTTTTCAGTGTAATAAAATCATTAAAAAATTATCTTCCCATTCCCCAGCCTCTTGTAACACCCTATTACCCCAGCCCCAACCAACATCCATCAAGACATCCCTACTTCTAAACCAACCAGCAGCACACAGTCCAGCCCCCCCCCCCCACCAAGAGCCACTGCAAAATCAGCAATAAGGAAGCCGTTATCAGTCAATGTTGTGTGGAAATGTTTTACATCATAGAATTTAGAAAACGGGTTTAACATTTCCAAGGATCTTATTGTCTGAGACCCTTGCCAAGTGGTATGTTTATTTTCCAACAGATACCATCAAATAACTAGTACCTTCCCAACCTGCCTTAGTATAAAGTAAAGCACTGCCCAAAAAGAATTGTCAAAACTAAGTCTGCCATGTTTTTCTAGTTTAGTGAGTATTTTCCTCAACACACATGCACACATACACACTACAGCTGCAGGCCCTATATTTAACTGGCACACACTTTGTCATTTTTATTGCAATTCTGGCCACTCTCAACATAAAAAACATTCTTTATTAACTACTAATACTAGCACAGTCATGTGCTTACATAGCAGCGATACTCGGAGGTGGCTTTCCTGCTACTTGCGCCACAGCTGGCCCTGGCTCCACCCCGCACAACAAAAAAATCAAATGTCAAGTAAGCCAAGTTAACAAACATCTTTATTTAATAAAGAAAGAAAGTCACCTAATTGGTATCACTTGTTCACAGCCACTATGTGCACAGCATTTGTGGCCATAACCTAGCTGTCGGCTGCCATGCCCTATTGTGCTGCAGTCTGACACTGGGCTCCATTCCAGATTGTGCTCGCTTGAGACCACTCATCAGGGAAGTTAACACACACATTAACCTGACATGCTGGGAAGTCCAGCAGCCACCCACATACACATTAGCCCAACTGGCTGAACTTGTTCTTAAACGCAATACTTTTTCTTTTAATTTGTGTTTTTTTCAGCAGCCCAGTGTTGTTGCCATGGGTATCAGAATGAGTCCCAGGTTTGCAAATGTGTTTGTTGGTTAGGTTGAGGAACAGTTTTTTTTCTGTCCTTCACAGGGACTATGCCTGACTCTACAAATACTACATAGATGATTCTGTAGTGGGAGGCCACCTCCTGCTCCAGGGAAACCCTCCAAATCTTCTTGGACAAATTTACCATGGCCCATCCTTCTCTTCAGTACAGTTGAGGTTTCCTCCTCCACACTGCCTTTTCTAGATATCAAATTGTTAGTGCAGAACACTTGTCTGAAAACAACAGTTTATTACAAACCCAGTGACTCACAAAGATTTCTCCTCCACAATTTCTTCCATCCCAACCATGTTAAGAAAGGTTTGCCATATTCCTAGTTTTTTAGATTTTGCAGGTTATGCAGTGAAGATGATGATTTTGCTGAGCAGGCTCAAATAATGCACATTTTTTTTATTAGCAGGGGATACACAGAAAGCACAGTGGAAAGCACTCTCCTTGGTCAATAATATGCCCCTTAACCATGACCCCTTCGGGAGGGGTACCATCACGTAACAATGATGATGCATTCCGCTGGAGCTTCCATTCAATTCTAATACCCCTTCTCTTAATAGGACATTCATTAGGAATTTCCATCTTCTACAAACTGACCCTTTTATCAGAATTTCCTTTGCAGAGCCACCAATTGCCTCATACCACAGACCACCCAACCTGAAGAATCTTCTGGTACAAAGCAGCCTACATATTCCTAACAATTCCTCCCTTCTGAGTACCAAAACTTGCAACAGAACTCACTGTTATACCTGCAGATTTATTTCCAGCATCACTAAAATTCAAGGTCCCACAGGTGTTTTTCACTTCACCAAGGAATTATAATTGCACTTCCAGTAATGTGATATCTTATATTCTTTGCAAGAAGTGTGCATCTGTCTGTATCAGAGAAACTGGCAGACACCTGGCTGACCAATTCAGGGAACAATACAGGGCAGTCAAAAATGGAAACACTGATGATGTCCACATAAAGTGTGTCCACTGCCAGCCCTTTGTCGAAGGCCCTCCTGACCCAGTTGTAGAAGTCCACCATGTTAGTTTGACATGACCACCCCCTGACAAACCCATGTTGCCTGTCATCCTGGAGACCATTATCGTCAAGGAAGGACATAAGCCGTTCTTTCAAAATGGACTCCATTAACTTGCCCACTATGAAGGTCAAGCTGACTAGCCTGTAGTTTCCTGGCTCATCTCTAGGGCCACTCTTGTTAATAGGCACCACATGAACTGTCTTCCAGTCATGAGGGACACACCCCTTCTCGAGCGAGGTGTTGAAAAGGTCTGTCAGTGGTGCAGCCAATACTTCCGCTAATTCTCTCAGGACCCTTGGGTTCACCCCATCTGGGCCAGGAGCCTTGTCCACCCACAGTTCTTTAAGTCCGCTCAAGACCCTGTCATCCTCAATCTTCCTGCCATACTCCTTCCCCTCCCTAGTGGGCTTCCCAATCCTCACTTTCGGCATGTGCCCAAAGTTCTCCCTGGTGAAGATAGCAAAATACTCATTAAGTGTCTCTGATTACTCCACTTCCCCTTCTACCCCTCTTCCCTCCCTCTTGATCCTGACTGTCCTGTCCTTCCTGCTTCTTAATGTAGTGGAAGAAGTCATTTTCCCCTTTCTTGATTCCCAGAGACAAACTTAGCTCTTTCTCTGCCTTGACTGTCCAGACCTCCTTTTCTGCCTCCCTGGATTTCTCTGAGTACATTTCCCTGTCTTCTTCCCTTGTGGTATGCTTGTACCTCTGAAGAGCTGCCCTCTTGTCCCTTATCTTTTCTGCCACCCTGCTGTTGTACCCACTTGGCTTCCTGGTTCTAGAACATCTTTTTCTTAACCTTGATAGAAGTGCTTGTAGCCAGTCAGCTACATCTTGATGATGGACCATTTTTGATCGGTATTCATCTCCAGTTTTATCTTTGCCAGGTGTTCCCTCACTATGCACCCCATTTTGTTAAAGTCAGCCTTTCTAAAGTCTACAACCTTGCCTTTGGTACAGGTAAGATGAGATTTAATCTTGAAGCAGTTATTCCCCCAGAAGTATAGGAGCATCATTTCAAAAATATTTTTGATAAAACACCAGTATTTTTTGAAAATGGCGATGTGATGCAAATTAGTAATATAGAAACAATGAAGTACGAGGTAAGGAACTTATCTATCTCTAAAGAAAAAATAATTTTAGCTATTAAAAGACAAAAAAAAATAAAATAAAGCACCTGGGGTGGATGGAATTAGTGCAGAACTATTTCAAGTGAATCCAGAGTGGTGGGCTGATGTTTTATTACCCCTTTTTGAGAATATAGTTCAAACTAATAAAATATATGATAGGTGGAATATATGGGTTATAGTTCCCCTCCATAAACAAGGATTGATAACACTACCAGAAAATTACAGACCAATAACTTTATTGAATATAAGTGCAACATTATTTACTACAATACTTCTTACTGGAATGCAAATTTGGATAGAAAAAGATAAAATATTATCCAGAAATCAAGCTGCGTTTGGTAAAGGGAGGTCAATTATTGAACACATTTTTATTCTTCCCTATATTATGGAGAAATATGTGGTCAGGAAAAAAGGGAAAATCTTTATGGCCTTTCCTTATATAAAAGCCACATTTGATTCAATTAATAGACAAATTCTATGGGAAATTCTTAGTAAAAAGGAATTAATAAAGACCTTTTAGAAATTGTAAAAATGTTGTATTCTAATAATAAAGTAATAGTAAGGTATAGCAAACAAGGTGAAATGACTGGTAATATAAGAGTAGAAGCTGGTGTTAAACAAGGCTGTTTACTAGCTCCGACCTTATTTAACTTATTTATAGATATACTAGTGGATGAGCTAGAAGAGATAGACATGTTCCCTCCAAATGTAAACAAACAGAAAGTAAAAATTATGTTATTTGCAGATGATGTTGTGTTAATATCCCAGACTCAGCTGGGTTTAAAAAGAGCACTGATAAAAGTGAAGGAAACCATTGTAAAACTTGGACTTCAATTAAATATAGAAAAAACTAAAGTAATGGTCTGTGGTGAGGGAAGAAGAAACGTTAAAGAATGGAAAACGGGTTTATTCTATTGAAGAAATTAAAGCGTTTCAGTATCTGGGGGTTATAATAAATAGTAACCTAAGTTGAAATACACACGTAAAGAAAACAATAAATAGTGTCACTAAGACAATGTTAGCAGTTACAAGATTTGCAATAACAATTGCAAATAATTCCTTTATTGCACAGAAAAGGTGCTATGAATCTAAGATAAAAGCACAAATGTTATACAGTGCAGACGTATGGGAACCTGGCACTAATCTCAAACCTATGGAGATAATGCAAAATGTATATCTAAAGAAACTACTTGTGGTCCCTAGGTCTACCCTAAATGCGGCGATAAGGGCAGAAACAGGAATATTGTCAATTTCAACATTAATTAAAAAAAGGAGTCTAAATTTTCTAAAAAAAATAATGGAAGCACCAGATGATAGTTTACTTCATAATTGCTGGGCAGAAGAAAAAACGGAAACAATTGGAAAAACTGATTGCTTAATTAAGAAATGGTGGTTTAAGATACTAAATGACGAATTTAACAAGAATGGAATATTGTATAACAACATGTATACCGAGTCATGTGACCCTAATAAACTTTGAGATATAGCTACTCAAAGATTTGAAGATACTGCTAAACAGCTAGATGTGAGCAGTATAAGGGACTCAGGGCAGTATACAACATATAAGAAAATAAAACACACCTTTAACGAAGAGAAATATTTAAGGGTTTGTGAGAATGTGAAACAAAGAAAAGCCATAACAAGATTAAGACTTGGACTATTATCAAATAATGGAATCTTATTCCCAGGCAGTCCTGTCTATCCATGTATTTGTAAGGATATGATAAATCCTGTAACTAGACATGTTATACTGGAATGTCCTGCCTTTGAGAGAGAAAGAGAGCTGTTCCTATCCTTAAAGCTAAATAAATGTAAGTGGATGGAAACTAATAAGAGATTGGAAAGGATTCTTAATACAACCGAAATAGTAGATATTTTTGCACTAGCTAGTTTTGCACAAAGAGTACTGTATAAGTTTGAAGATCGAGTAAAACTATAAGTGACATGGGGAATTATGTTTTATAAGAATGTATTTGTATTTGTAATAATTGGTGTTGAGAAATGTATTTATTTTAATTATTTTTACGAATATTGTGTGTAACAAACATTGTTTTATACATGCTGTCAATAAACTTTAACCTGAACCTGAACCTGAAGTCTACAACCTTTGTTTTAGTCTTGGCAACCTCCTTCCCCATGCAGATTGAAAACCACACTCTTCGGTGGTCACTACCTGCAAGAGGTTCCCTCACCTCCACATCCTAGACTTGCTCTCCATTTGGCAATATCTAATATGACATCTTCCCTTTTTGGGTATTTGACTCCCTGTGTTAGAAAACAGTCCTGGATAGCTTCCAGGATGACCTGTTCCCTGCTGCAGGTGGTAGCTGGGATGCTCCAGTCTAATCCTGGCAGGTTAAAGTCACACAGAATTACATTTCCCCCCCCGCCTTCTAATCTGTTTCCCCAGTTCGCTATCTAAATCTGTTCCCTGTGAAGGTGGTCTGTACACCATCCCCATTCTAATTTTTCTGCTATCATTAGTCTGCAGTACGGTCCAAAGGGCTTCTGTTGTACCCTACTCTGACCCCCCACTACACTTTATCCCTTCTCTAACACACAAGGCCACCACATCCCCCCTCCCCTTATCCCTGTCCTTCCTGTGCAGTTGGTAACTTGAAATTTCTAGGTCCCAGTCATGGAATTGTGTTGCCCATGTTTCTGTAATAGCAGCTATATCCACCTCTCCCTCTGCCAGTAGTGCCTGTAGGTCTGACAACTTGTCTCCCAGGCTCCAAGCATTTAGGATAACTACTTTCTGTGCATCCATTTGCCTGCATTGCCCCTGCTTAATCTACTGTTACTCCACCCCATCTCCCTACTGCCCTTTCCCCTTGCGCCTCCCTTCCTTTTGTTGTTTTTCCAAGGGGCCTTGGGCCCCATACCTGTTGCTGAGCCTCTTGCCCCTGCCCCCCACCCATTCAGTTTAATTGCATTTTGTCCTTTAGGTAGCATTCTAGTTTTCCTTTCAGTACCATAGTCCCTTCCTCACATAGGTGCAGCATGTCAGGCGAGTAGAGTTTTTTGTTCTCCCAAGTCTTACCTCACCCTCCAACAGGGCCAAACCCTTCTTCCTCATACCACCCCCTTAGCCACAAGTTGAACTCAGTGATCCTTTCTTTTCTAACTGTGCCTTCACTAGGAACTGGCAGTACTTCTGAGAAGGTCACATATTTGGCCAACCCTCTACAGATCTTACCCAGCTCAGAGAACCTGTCCTGTTCTACCCTTGCCTCACTGCCTGCCAGGTCATTGGTACCAAAGAGAACTATGATGTGTGGCCTCCTTTTCCCCAGACAATTTTAGCAATATTGTCCGACCCTGCCTGCTGTCATGCCTGGCATGCATTCCACCCTCTTGCTGCTAGTGCAAAGTTCCCATGACCCCATCTTATTCCCTTCCGGATGGAGTCACTTATTATTACTGCTTGCTCCTCTCTGATCCTCTTGCTCATAGAATGCCTTCTATGCTGTCCATCCTGATACCTGGTGTCCTCTCTACCCTTTGTTACTCTCCGGTTTATCCCATCTCCTGGGCTTTTATCCCCCGCCCCGTGTGCTACTCCCCTGGAATTGCCACAGCCTTATTCTGACCTCCTTTGAACCTGTCCCCCTTGGTCACTGTTGCTATGCTATCCTCTGCAGCTGTTCTTCCAGGCCCCCTGCCCTTGGTCTCACCCTGGTTTGCCCCTGCTCCTCCCAGCTCTTTCTTCTCCCCCACTGTGGGCTCTCCCACTGGATATGACACCATCTTTTTTTGACTTCCTTCCATTGTGTTTCCCTTGCTCATTATAGTTGTTCTGGTTTCCCAGCCACCCTACCCCAGTAGTTTTCATGCCCTGGGTGATATACCTTACCTCTTGGTTTCCCCTCCTTTGGTCTGTCTGTGCTTCCCCCTGATTTCCCAGCTCAGTGCTGGCCCCCTGCTCATCCAGTCCCTGCAGGATAGCAAACCTGTTTGAGAATCTTCATTCTATGCCCGTGGTGCCTCCTGTACCCTTTTCCTGTTCCCCTTTATCCCTTCCTATGCCTATTTCCTTCCCTCTGTTTCCTCGCCTCTCCATCACCAGCCATTCCCCCCCTTCTGCCCCTCCTGAAAACTGTAGTACAGGTGACTCTTACTTCTGGGTTGACCCCCTAGATCTCTGCCTAACTCCTGCCACAGTTTTGGCCCCATGACTCAATATACTCCCTCCTCTTCCCAGTTCCACTGCCTCACTATCCTCGCTCTTCATTACCAATGCCCATCTAAGCCATTCAATTTCTTCTTTAAGTTGCCCCAGATGCCTGCAAACCTGACATCCCCTTATGTTCCAAAGTGTCCCATGCAAGATGGCAGTGCCACAAACATTACAGCTGATCATCCTCCCATTCCCCCTTACCACCCCCATCTGTTATCTTCTGCCCACTTAACTTCTCCATTCTGTATCCTTGCCCCACCCATCTTTCTGACCACCACATACTGACAAGGATATCCTCTCTTCTTTATCCCTTTGAAGCAATTTTCTCTTCTAGGCAAATATTTTGATTTCTTATTGTCCTCCTTTCTTCTCCTTCACTCTGTCTTCCTTCCCTGGTCCTGTAACCTTGTACAGATAATTCCTTATCTGTTGGTACAGTGCTGAGGTTTGAGCCCCACCTGACCTATCTACAACTGGCTGTAGTACAACTCTCATGGCAAATACCTCAATATACCTGTGTTTTTCTTCTTTTTTTTTCCCCTTACATTCTGACACTGAGATATTGGATTGTAAGGTTGTTGTTTTTAATATCTCCACTCTCATGATGGGCCTACCATGAAAAAATATTAAATATATTGGTACAGTGCTGGGCTGTGACTCCTCAGAAACATACAGTGTCAGTGGCTCAGTAGGTAGCACACTCGCCTCTGAGGCTGGGAGATCAGAGGGCTATGGGTTTAATTCCCACATCTGGCACTTGGGTTAATATCCTTGTACTGACACTATAGTGCAGCATGAGAGGGGTGCTGCACTTCTGAGGTGCCGTCATTTAGATGAGACACTAAACCGAGGTCCCATCTGCCTGGATTGGTGGTAGTTCAGGTGGATGTTAAAGATCCCATGGCGCTTATTGAAAAGAGTAGGGGAATTTCCCCCGGTGTCCTGGCCAAATTTCTCTCATTTACTAAAAATACCACCAACAGCTTAATCTAGTTCAAGGTCAGTAGGCATTCATCTGTATCCCTCTTTCCTGGGTCGTGCCTGAAAATAGGCAGGATTTTTTCTAGTGCCCTTACCCGGTCAACATAAACTAAATAAATAAATAAATAAAAATATAGTAGCACCATCATAGCACTTCCACAGTAACTATTTATACACATTCAGCAGACAACCTCAACATAAGAGATTTTTAAAAGTTGTGAGAGGTGGCAATCTTTAATGACTTGAGTCATTAATTACAGAATTAGCTATAAAAACAGTTTTAAAAATATATCTGAGAAAATTAAAAATACTCTCAAGATAAGTCTCATGATGTAAGAAATAAGTTGTTTGCTAAAAACAAACAACTATATAATGAAATGTTTGCTGACTAACAAATACTGCTACTGTAAAAGTGACTTGCCCAAAGTCATACCTTGAGTATTTGACTCTAGTGGGGTTTGAACCTGCAATCTTTCAGTTTTCAAGCCAATATAATAACCACTGAAGCTGATTACACTGACACTGCACCTGTTTTCTAACTAATGTATGTTCCCTTTTTCTGTTTCTAGACACCTAATGCCAAAAGTAAGATCCCTGTGCAAACTAGCAGAATCAGTACCTATTAGTAGCATTTTCTAAAGCAAACACCCATGGATACAGATTTTTGTTTCATAAATCGAGGCCTTTACTTACCTTAATAGTGGACTCTGGCAGGTTGAGAGCCATTGCTAATTTCTATCTCCTTTGCCTGGAGATGTATTTCTTGGCGTGGTATTCCTGTTCCAGCCTTGACAGTTGCTCCCAAGTAAATGCAGTTCTGTTCCTCCTGGAATTGCCAGCCTCTGTTGAGCCAGGGAGAGGGGCGCTCTGGGGACCCATCTCACTGGCCAGCTCAGTATTACTGTGGCCATCCATACTGATAGGCGAGTCTCTGTCTTCAGCTACTGTAGTGAGAAAAGAGGCATTACAGACCATGCATCAAGCTACTTTGGACTACTATGTTAGAATGTCAAGGTGAATTAAAAAAAAATAAAACATCTCTCCTTCACTAGGTGTTAATGTGTGCTATTCCAGGAAAAAGGGGGTTTAATTTAACAAAGTCCCTCAGTTTGCCTGTTTATTTGCCCAGTATTAACACACACATGACAATGTTTGATATGCTAATTTTATCATTTATATACACTTGAACTGGAGTCATACTTCCTTGGTTGGCATTATAGTCTGGGAGAGGATACAGCAACGAGCTTTGAACATGCTTGGTACATCCACCAGACCTGAGTTTCATTCCTCTAACCTCCACCTGGATATTCTGTGACACTGGGCAATGTATTTAACATCTCCAGTGCTCCTGGTTGCCCCTATTAAATGGGCATTGTGCCCTGTGGCCCTTACCCAACTACCAAAGAATAAGAACAGAGGCGGTAAAGATGGTACCTCTCAATGGTCAAACACTAAAAGGGATGACCGTTATTTAATCGGTCAGCATCTTAATAATCTCAGAATCCTATAGTCACCCTACATGGAGAAGGTGCTGTCCATGCCTGCAGGTAATGCCAGCTCTGACTTAAAAGCAGGAATTCAGAATACTAAGGGACACTAAAGCACCATTAAATTTGGCACCAATAATGGGTTCCCAGCCTGCATCTTTTCATCTCATGATTTAGTCCACCTTGTGAGGGCAGGGCATCATACCTCATTTGGAATGTCAGTCCCCTCCAGTGGTATAATAGGCTGAGAGGTAAGCTGAAGCTAAGCCATCAATATTGTCTGTTGTTATACTCTCCGGTGAGACCTCTGTGAAAACAAGACAATTCATCTCATGGGGTGAATCGTGATCTTGGCTGGATAAATTCTAAATACAAATGCAGTGCCCTGAGTGGCATTGACTAGGGTATTCATTTATTTACCTTATTTATTAAAATGTGCTGACCACTGATTAGCAGGAAGTCTTTGAATAATGGATGAATCAGTCACCACTGTTCAATTTGGAGTGCTTTGGAGGAGTAATACAATGTTTCCATGGGAAAAGGGCACTAAAGAGGTGACAGAGGGGCTATTTCAAAAGCGCCTTGACAACTCAAGGGACAAGCAAAAAAAGTTCTCTTCCTCCTTGTGGTTGATATTTAATGCTAGAATAGGAAACTAACAATATTTTAGATAATTCTTTAGCTGAGATTTTGATTGGGGATTTAATACCCTTAGGAGGTTGTCCTCAACAGTAAAACTAAAGAGCCATTGATGCTTTGAGAACTTTAGAAAGTATGGCTTTCCTGGTAAAACATTTTTTCGTCATGTAACATTTTTTGTCATCCCCCAGACAGCCCCCATCTGATCGACCCTCCCAGCTCCATCACCCGAAATTACCAGGGCTTACCTTACGCCCAGCATGGGAGCGGAGCCTGCGAGGAATCAGTCGCCATCCTGCTGCCAGCTTTTTCCTCTGTTTTTACCCCAGGGGCCCCAGGAGTGGGTATGCATGCATGTGGAGGCACACATTTGTCCCATGTCCCCAGTAATGGCCCCTTTCCTCCCACCCCAGGCCTAGTACCTGGCTCCTTCTGGCCCGTGCTGCCCCCAGCCTCTACCAGGTGGCAGCCATCAGCCAGAGGAAGACTCTTGCATCTCCCCAGAGAGAAGAGCTTGCCTGTCGGCAGCTCCATCCAGCTCTGCCCTCCCCTCCTGCCAATCTCCGATGGCCTGGGCTTGTTCCCAAACCCGGGTCACCAGCGTGCCGTGAGGTAAGGCGTCCAGTGCCTAAGCCCTCAGCACCACCGGGCCGGCCTGGTAAAACGTTTTAAATGATTAAATACATTTTTTCAGGTGACGTGCAGGTTATGTGGGTATGTGAATTTTTTTTTGTTTAACTGCATGATATGCTCATGGGGACAGAACATTTGGGAGTCCAGAGACATTTTGTACAGTACATTATCAGCTTGCTCAATTGGTAGAAACATCATTGCTGTGAGAGATGATATAGTTAATTGGACTAAGACATGACCTCTGTGTAAAGTTTCAAGATCACGTCTGAGCACAGGAAACCTTTACATGACAATGTCTGCCATGCTAATTTTATCATTTATACAAACGTGAACTGGGGTCATACCTCCTTGGTTGGCATTATTTTCTGGGAGAGGATACAGCAACGAGCTATGAATGTGCTTGGTACATCCACCCAATCTGATTTTGATTCCTCTAACCTCCACCTGGACATTCTGTGACCCTGAATAACTTATTTAACCTCTTCAGTGTTCCCAGTCACCCTTATTAAATGGGCATTGTGCCCTGTGGCCCTTACCCAATTACCAAAGAATAAGAACAGATACAGTAAATATGGTACCTCTCAATGGTCCCACACTAAGAGGGACACCCGTTATTTAATCAGTCAGCATCATAATAGTCTCAGAATCCTATAGCCCCCTCACATGGTGAAGGTGTTGTCCATGTCTGCAGGTAATGCCATCTCTGACTTAAAAGCAGGAATTAAGAACACTAAGGGATGCTATGGCAGCATTAAATTTGGCACCAATAAGGGTTCCCAGCTTGCAACTTTTCATATTATGATTTGTCCCACATTGTGAGAGTGGGGCATATATTTTTTTTTTGTAAAATTTGTTTATTGAGGATGAGAATAAGTTTACAGTATAATCAGACTTCAAATAATAACAGAGTTACCAGAGGTACAATGCTAAGACGGCTGACATACTTATTACATTCCAAGGGTGTGCACAGGATGATAATAACATAGGTAACTGAAATAGGATAGAGGGACGTTAAAATACATATCGAACAAACCACTTGTAGCCATGTAGAATTGGTCAGTCCAGAATAAGGTTGGCTTCCACTGCTGACAACCAAGGGCCCCAGATCTCCATAAACTGAGACATTTGCCTATGGCACTCATCTATGCCCTTTCAAGCATCATACACGCTTTCCTAATTTTTACCCATTTAGTAGCTGAAGGAGGGGTGGGTGCCATCCACATTTGTGCAATGGTTCTTCTTGCATTAATAAGTGCAATAGACCAAAGAGGATTTGACGCCCAACAACCTGGATGTATGGGGTCTGCCCCAAGCAACAGCTCCAAAGGGGATTTTGAAGGGTTGTAACCCATGACACTAGTCATTAGAATGTGCATCAGGTGCCAGAAAGGAGCAACTTTTGAACATACGAGTGCGAGGTGAATAAAATCCTCCCTATCTGCTGCACATTTTGGCCACTGGTATGTTTTGGCAGGGTCTATGGTATGCAGCCTCAGAGGGGTTAGATAGGATCTGTGTAGGAAGAACAGCTGAATTTGTCATAGTTTATTACTATGGGAGCAGTGTTGGTAGTGGGCACAAGCTGTGTCCCAATCCTTCCGGGTTATAGAAAATATGAGGTTCTCGCTCCATCTGTCCTGGCTGGGATTGGACTCATGAGGTATGGCTCCACGTAGCATGTGGTAGTAGAGGGACATAGGTTTTTTTCCAGGTTGAGGGCAAAACAATTCTTCCTCTAAGGGGGAGGGTGGGATCCACTCATTCACAGTGGTGAGTGTAGTCCCACACCTCTATCGAATCATCAAGTATAAAAAAAAGTCTCCCACTGGTATACTCCACTCCTGCCATATTTGTTTAAAGCTTTTCAATAAGCCACCCTCGTACATTTGATTTACTGTAAGAAGCCCTTTTTTCCTCCATATCCACAGCCTTTGTATCATCATTATGGAGCACTTCCCCCTAGACTTCATATAGTCAGGTATGCTAAGGTTTGGGGAGCTACCACCAATATGCCCTACCCAGTTTTGTGCCCATAACCAGACCCTCAAAATGTTTGCAGTAAAAGGGGTTATTCAAAGACATCTGTCTCTCTCATGTCCCATAATTGTCCAACTAATGTATCATTTCAGAGGTTCCCCTGCAGTCTATCTTCCTCCAGACCCAACTAGGGGCAATCTGGTCCCAAACTTCCAGTTGGAAGGAAGGCTAATTGGGTGGCCCAGTAATAGAGCCAAAAGTTTGGTAACCTTGTTCCACCATTTCTTGGTACCTTCTGCAAGCAGACTCTGGAAATTTTTGCTTGACCACCTTGCCATAGAAACTTGTGCAGGATTGCATCTAATTGCTTAAAAGGGGTCTGCAGAATTTTAATAGGAAAAGCCTGGTAGAGATACAATACTCTTGAAAGGACAGTCATCTTAATAACCCCACACCTACCCAGGATAGACAGAGGTAAAGTGGCCCACCTCTCACAATCCTGTGTGATCTCTGCTAACAACAGTTTCAGATTTAACTGATATAGTGTGTCCACAGATGTTGAAATTGTAACCCCCAGATATCATAATTTATTCACCAGTTGGAGGCCCACCAATTCAGCTATGAGCTGTGTGTGATTCATAGATCCCACAGGCATAAGCTCACTTTTTTACCAATTGGCCTCATGCCCTGATATAGAGCCGAATGCCTTCATCAGGTGATGCGCCTTAGGTAGGTCCTCATCAGGATGCTGCAGGTAAAGTAATTGATCATCTGCATACATAGCGATTTTATGTTCTCTACCCCCTCTCCAGTAGCCTCTGATGCCCACATTGGCTCTCAAGGCAGCCCTCCCAAGGGTTACAGGGATAATACATATAACAATGGGGAGAGAGAGGGCATCCCTGCTTTGTGCCCCTGCCCAGTACAAATGGAGTTGATAGTTCTCCATTGACCAGAATTTGTGCAGATGGATTGTGATACAGGGCCCCCACCCAGGAACAAAAGTTTGGGCCAAACACCATCCTGTCCAGAGTGTAAAAGAGATACCCTCTTTCCACATGGTTGAAGGACTTTTCTGCATTTGTGCCATCACCGCCACCCCTTGAGATCTTTTAGTGCAGGCCCATCTAGGTGTAATATTGAGTGTGCACCTGATGTTGTGTTTCCCCATTTGACACGTCACAAAACCACACTGGTCTGGGTGAAAAATGCCTGGGAGCAACCTCTCCAGGTGAGCCGCAAGGGCCTTTACCACAATTTTATAGTCTGCTGTAAGGAGTGAAATTGGCCTGTAGGAGATGCACTTGTTAACATCTTTTCCAGGCTTAGGCAAGACTGTTATTGTTGCAGACCGTGTGGATGGGGGCAGCCCTACTCTAAGCAGGCCCTCAGTAACAGCATCAAAAAGGGGTTCCATTAATTGACTGTCAAAAGCTTCATAAAAGTCAATAGGGAGGCCATCCGGCCCTGGGGCCTTTCCACTCTTGAGAGAGTGCATAGTTTCCTTCAGCTCCTGTCTAGAGAGGGGTGCGTCCAACTTTGCAGTGTCCTCCCTCTTGACCCTATCTAGGGGTATCCCATCAAAAAAATTTTCATATTCCTTTTGAGAGGGATTATACTTAGAAGCATATAGAGATCTATAGAAATGCTAAAGACATTACCTATTTCCCTGCTGTCATGAACAAGGGTATCCTGTGCATCTTCTATTTGACTAATTGTCTTAGCATTCTCCTTTCTTTTCAACTGCCATGCCAAATATTTCCCTGCCATGTCCCCATTAAAAAAGGCTCCCGAGTTGGACAAGAGTCTAGTTCTCTACAACTATGCACTAGACAGGGTATTAAACCTCCATTTTAACTTCTGTACTACTGCATAGAGGGTCGAGGTGGGTTTCCGCATATGTGCTTTTTCGTAAGCTGCAATTTTTCCGCTAAGGAGTTCTAACTCCCTAGTAGCATTCTTCTTACTATGCGAGGCAAAGGAGATAGATTTCCCTCTCATATAAGCCTTTAAAGCCTCCCAACGGACAGAGTGACAGGTGTCCCTATGACAGATAAAGGTTAAAACCTTTTGTAAGGCCCCCTTCATATATGTGAGATATTCCTGGTTCTTAAGAAGGAGTGGATCTAGCCTCCAGGCTCTAGGACCAGGCGGGGTCCCCACACCGTGAACAGTGATATAGTGCATGGCATGGTCAGAAATAAGAATGGGCAAGTATTCCCCTTCCCTCAGTTGCACTACTAGGGTGCTGGAAAGAAGCAGTCTATCAATGCATGCATAAGAATTGTGTGCATGGGAATAGAAACTATACTCCCTGCCAGAGTGGTAGAGGTGCAGCCAGGCATCATTGAGATCAAAATCCATCTGAACCACCTCTAAGGCATTCGCATTCTGTGATTTTGGAATAGGGGTCCTGTTGGAATGATCCAGCACTGTGTCCAAAACACAGTTATAGTCACCCCCTAGTATCCAGGGACCCTCCCACCTAGCCATGTCAAGGGCCAATTTCTGGAAAAAACTTGGGCTATCGACATTCAGGGCATAGATAGAACCAACCATCGGCACACCTCTGCCAGATACATTGACCTTAGCCAGTGCACATTGACCATGCTGATTCACCATGCTGTCCAATAATTGGGCTGGTGAGCCCTTAGGAAGCCATATGGAGGCACCCTGGACCTCTGAGGAAAAAAATACAGGAAACCAAACACCCCTCCATAAAGCCCACAGTTTTCTATTTTTCAACAGGACAGAAATGCATTTCCTGCAGCAGAATCACTGTTCCTCTATGCCGACGCACCTCTGTGACTACCCTTTTACATTTCAGAATATATTTAAGGTCATTAATATTCCATGACATGAATTTTAGATCATCCCCATCATGCCAAATCCACCATTGGCTTTCCTTTAGTCTGATATACAGCAAGCTCACATCCACATTTTCTCCTCTATTTAACCCCACCTCCCCCCTTCCACCCAACCTCAGAATAGTTACCCCCCTTAGAAACACAACAATCACCCCGACTACATGCTGTGGACCAAGGCGTTCCTTATTGGGATCCAGTGTACACCACTTCCAGCAGTATAAGACACCACCGAGTTAGTGCCCCCCCCCCACTCCTATTGGTCAAAATCAAAAGTAATTCAAAAGCTGAGTTTTGTATTAGCCTCCCAACCTCCCGCCAAACATTTCCCATTGTATCCCCAATGAATAACATATATGTCTTGCGTTCAGTCCACCCAGGACTGTCCCCCCCCCCAGCAAGTAGGAACCCACCAGATAACCCACTACAAATGTAAGTCAGACATAGAACTTCATGTCTGAAACTGTTGCCATCTAAAAGGTGAGGCAACAAGTAACTATATCAAACAACAATAAAATATAACAGCTAAAATTCAAAATGCCAGAACAGTACATAACTTCTACTATGGCTATCATTATGGTGTAACACTAAGTCAAACTAGACGCTTGTGGGTCTCTGAAGGGTGCAAGTTCCACGTTGAAACCCCTGAAAGTGTGACTCTCCCTGACCAGCACGTTCAGTGGTATGGATCAAGGGACCACCAGCTAGAGGAGAGAATTCAAAACCAGCCCTCTGCTACCTGCATCCCTAGATATGGTCGGGCTGGTATTAAAGGCTGATAACCACGTACGGACAAACCAAACCAAACAGCTTCAGCAGCAACGAGATTCAGTGGGGCTTTGGTCAGAATTAGTGCAGTAAGGAAAGTTTCAGTTAGAGAGAGCTGCTGTCATGCCCTCATTTCCCCCCAAACAAAGAATAGCATCTGCAAGGAGGTATGCCTCCCTATCCTCACAGATTAGTCCGAACATTCAAGACCATAAGAGCCCAGCATTAAGAGCCCCACACAGGCTTCCTTAACCCCAGAATTAAGCATATCAAGTAATTCTCACAACCTCCTCATTGGGCATATATCCAAGAGAGTATAAGGGACCCAAGCTCACCAAAGCCCCTGCTTAGCAGATCTAAAGTGCGGCACTTCCCCATTGGAACCCAAGTCCCCAGACTGGGTCGGGGTCACAGTAAACCCACCTCTCACCACCTTCAGCTTAGAATCACCACAAGGCCTCTCTAAGTGCAAGGAGGAAATAAGAGCACCAGGGGTATAGGCTGAGATAGGCCCCACTATCCTATATGCCATGTCACATTACAACAGGAATATTTTATTAATTACCTTATTCTGCATCAGGTAGCGGTCTGTCCCTCCTGGCCTCCTCCTCCTCCTCAATCCATTTTTCAGCTGATCTGTGGCAGGGAAAGAAGCGAGGGCTCTGCCCAGGCTGGTCCACATGTAGTCAGACTGGGTAGGAGAAAGAACATTTCCACCCCAGCTTGTAGAGTCTGCTCTTGGCCTGGTTAAATTTCTGACGCTTAACTTGTAGATCCTGGCAGAAATCCAGGAATATATGAACTTTGGTGTTTCCAAGCACTATGGGACCCTGCATTTTAGCCTTACTGAGTACTTTTTCTTTGTCAGAGAACTGCAGGTATTTAATTAGACAGTGACGTGGGTGTTCTCCTGGTTTCGGCTGTGGGTCTACCCAGTGGGCACGCTCGATCTCATAGCTCAAAACCCCTCCAGGAGGCCTAAGTGCTTCACTAGCCACTGATTAATTTCCACATTAGGGTTTCTGCCTTCTGTCCCGAGGCAAGCCAATGATCCACAGATTTGACCACCCAGATCTATTCTCCTGGTCATCTAAGCACTCACGGAGCTCAGCTATGGTGGAACGTAAGCCATTTCTCTCTGCATTCACCCCAGCATAAGAGTCCTCCATGTCACTGACCCATATTTCATACTCACAGATTTGGGAGGTATGCATGGTAGTAGTTTCAGTGAGGCTGGTAACCATGGATTGCAGGTGAGCGAATTGGGTGTTTAGGTTGTTAAAACCTGATTTCATCTCACACTGCATATACACCAGCATTTCAGGAACTCCTGCCAATAGCTTAGGACAGGGAGAGAGGCAATCAACAAATATCTAGCCAAAAGTCTCTTAATCAGCTGTTATAGTCATTTTTCAGTCATTGCCTTGAGGAGCTGCTCTAGCAAGTGTCCACCATGCTTGCTGGTTGGCCACACCCCCAGGGTGGGACATCTTAACCCATTTGGAGTGTCAGCCTTCCACAGTGGTATAGTAGGGTGACAGGTAGGCTGAAGCTAAGCCATCAACATCATCTGTTGTTATACTCTCTGGTGAGAGCCCGTGAAAACAAGACAATGCATCTCATGGGGTGAATCCCAGTCCTGTCTGAATAAATTTTAAATACAAATGCAGTGCCCTGAGTGGCATTGACAAGTGTATTCATTTATCTACCTTATTTATTAAAATGTGCTGACCACTGATTAGCAGGAAGTCTTTGATTAATGGATGAATCAGTCACCACTGTTTACCTCAGAGTGCTTAGGAGGATTATGCAATGTTTCCATGGGAAAGGGGCATTAAAGGGGTGACTAAGGGGCTATTTAGATAACACCTTGACTACACAAGGGGCATGCAAGAAAAGTAATTTTCCTCCATGTGGGTGATTTTTAGTGCTAGAATAGGTAACTAACAATATTTTAGGTAACTCTTTAGCTGAGATATTGACTGAGGATTTATTACCCTTAGGAGGTTGTCCTCAACAGTAAAACTAAAGAGCCACTGATGCTTTGAGAACTTTAGAAAGTATGTTTTTCCTGGCAAAATGTTTTAAATGAATCAATACATTTTTTCAGGGGAAGTCCTGGTGATGTGGTCATGTGAAATCTTTTTTTTTTGTTTAACTTCATGATATGCTCATGGAGCCAGAACATTTGAGAGTCCAGAGACATTTTGCACAGTGTAGAGTCAGCCAGCCCAATGGGTAGCAACGTTACTGGTGTTGCTGATGATACAGTTAATTGGACTAACACATGACTTCTTCTTAAGTTTCAAGATCATGTTTGAGCCCAAGTAACCTTTATGTGACAATGTTTTCCATGCTAATTTTATCATTTATATGAACACAAACTGGAGTCATATCTCCTTGGCTGGCACTGTAGTCTTGGAGAGGATAAAGCAACAAGCTTTGAATGTGCTTGTTACATCCACCAGACCTGAGTTTCATTCCTCTAACCTGCATCTGAATATTCTGTGACCATAAGCAACTTATTTAAGAACATACACACTTACAAAATTGCCAGCAGAAACAGGCCTCTCAGTCTTTCAAGTCTGCTCAAGTCTGAAGCTAGCACCTCATCTCGCAGTTGCCCCTCCCACCCCCCTCTTCCTAGTATCCCTTCCTCTTACTCTGTCCCAAATCCTCTTGAAACTGCCCACTGTCTTACAGGACACTATGTCATCTGGTAAGGTGTTCCATTTGTCCACCACTCTTTCAATGAAAAAATGTCTCCTAATCTCCTTCCTGAATTTTCCCCCCTCCAATCTCAGTCCATGCCCTCTCGTGTCCCTCCCCCTTCTCATCTGGAAAATCCCTTCTGTGTTGGTCTTGTTTATCCCCTTTAGATTCTTAAAGGTCTCGATCATATCCCCTCTATCCCTCCTCTCTGCCATCGAATACATATTCAACTCTATCAGCCTGTCCTCGTAGGACTTGCTCTGTAATTCCTGGATCATCTCTGTGGCTCTTCACTGCACCCCCTCCAACAATTTGATGTCCTTCTTCAGGAATGGGCTTCAATACTGCACACAGTTCTCCAGGTGGGGCCTGACCAATGACCTATACAGGGACAGGATAACCTCCCTCCTTCTGGAGGAGAGCACCTCTTGCAATACACCCCAGCATTTTGTTAGCTTTTGCTGCAGCCAACATGCACTGAGCAGAGTTGTTCATGCTCCCCGTAATGATCATTCCTAGGTCCTTCTCCTCTGTGCAGCTCCCCAACTGTACCACATTCAAGTAAAAATCCCTCCCCTGGTTCCTGGCTCTGAAGTGCAGAACCTTGCACTTCTTGACATTGAACCCCAACTGCCATATTTCTGCCCACTTCTTCAGTCTAGTCAGGTCCACCTGCAACCCCTTCCACCCCTCCGCATCTCAACCTCACTTCCCATCTTGGTATCATCTGTGAAGAGACTGATCCTGCTCCAGATCCCATGTGAGATATCTGCAATAAAACTCCCAAACAGCACCGGTCACAGTGCTGATCCCTGTGGTACCACACTCGTCATTCTTCTCGGTGGCGAGAGGTCCCCACCATCACCACCCTTTGCTGCCTTCCCTTAAGTCAGTTTGTGATCCATTTCACCATTTTTGTTCCCACCCCCACATATTCCAGTCCCCCCCCCCAACCTCCCATACATCACTGAATCAAAGGCCTTGCTGAAGTCTAAATACAGGACATCCAATTCATGGCTCTTGTCCAGTCACTGCGTCACCCAGTCGTAGTACTCTATAAGGTTTGTCTGGCAGGATCTGCCTGCTACAAACTCATGCTGTTGACCATACTGGAGACCATTTTCCTTCAGGAAGCTCACTAGCCTCTCTTTTAGGATGTTCCCCATGAGCTTTCCCATGACTGATGTGAGGCTCACTGGCCTATAGTTTATTGGTTTATCCTTTGGGACACTTTTGTGGATTGGCACCACATGGGCCATTCTCCAGTCCTGTGATACACATCCCGTGTCCAGAGAGGTATTGAACAGGTCAGCCAGTGGCCCGACCAGGACCTCTGTCAACTCCTTTAGTACCCTACAGTGAATGCCATCTGGTCCAGGTACTTTGTCCACCCTTATTGTCCTCAACCCATCTAGTACCCTGCTCTCTGTAATCGCTACATCTGTTGTCTCCTCCCCCCACCCAACCACCCCTCACCTGGGATATCTGCCCGCCCCTTCTCCTGCATGAATACAGAGCAGAAGTATTCATTCATTGCCTCTGCCTGATCCACCCCTTTCTCCACCCATCCCAGCCCATCCTTCTTAATCCTCACCAGCTGATCCTTGCTCCTTCTTCTCTCTCTCCAATGTAGCGGAAGAAGTCTTTTTCTCCACATTTGATTCCCTGCACCAGTCTCAGCCCCCTGGTCACCTCGGCTGCCCTGACCAGTCTAGTAACCTCCCTGGACTTCTCCATGTATGTATTCTTATCTTCACTTCTCCCCGATTTCCTGTACTTTCAAAAAGCTGCCCTCTTAGCCTTTATCCCTTCCATTACCTTCTGTGTCAGCCAATTGGGTTTCTTTGCCCTTATCTTTTTGCTTTTCTTCCTAGTGCAAGACTCGGTAGCGTCTGCCATCCCTTTCATTATGGTATCCCATTTCTGGTCTGCATCTATGTGTGATTGCATACCTGCCAGGTGCCTGCCCCAAATTTTCCCCATCTTCTTAAAGTCCGCCCCCCTGAACTCAATCACCCTTGTACCCATGTTCCGTTTCCCTGCCCATGTGGAGTGTGAACCACACCAAATAGTAATCACTCCCAGCTAGTGGTTCCTCCACTTCCAAATTCCTTACAGCTTCCATGTTATCCAGTACAAGGTCCAGAGTCCTTTCTAACTGACTCGACCCCTGGACCAGCTATATCAGGAAGCTGTCTTGAAATGCTTCTAACAGGACCCACTCCATTGCACTCATGGTGGATGGGGTGCCCCACTCGGTAGGTTGAAGTCCCCCACTACCATCACCACTGTGCTCCCCTTTCTGCAGACCTTCCTAATTTGTTCAGCTAACCTGTACCCATGACTGCATCCACTGCTTTTCTTTTACCGTGCCTGTAAGCCATGCCTGTATCCATTATTTTTCTTTACTGTAACCACCTCATGATGTAACTCACAATGCCTCAAATGTTCCTTATGTCCTTGTTCATTCTTATAACTTGTATTGTTATCCCGGGTCGCCTCTGAAAAAGGGACCTTCGGGGCTCAGTGGGCCTACCCAGTCACCAAAATTTAATAAATAAATAAATAAACTCCCTATCCCGGTCACTCCTCTGAGTCGGTGGCCTATACACCACCCCAATCCTATTCTTTGCATTTTGGAACTGCATCCATAGTGCTTCTGTCCTCCCCTCCTCCCCTTCTCCCTTTTGCACTTTATCCCTTCCCTTACATAGATTGCCACTGCTCCCCATTCCCCTTAGCCCTATCCTTTCTGAATAACCTGAACCCTGGAATCATCATATTCCAGTTCTGGTACTGGGTGGTCCATGTTTCCATAATGGCCGCAATGTCCACCCCCTCCACCGCCGTGGGAGCCTGGAACTCTGCTGTTCTATTCCTTGGGATTCTTACATTCAGTGAGACCACCCTCCAGCCTGTATCCTCCCTTTCAATATCCCTATTGTCTCCCCACTTTATCCCTCCTTGTACTGCTTCCCCACTGCCTTTACCCATAACTAGGGGGTGAGCTTACAAGGTTCACCTTTCCGGACCCTTTTTCCATCAGAGCCCCTGGCTAGCCCCCCTCCTAGTTTAAATCCACCTTTGTTGATATATACCCCTCTATTCCCCAGTTTAGTACTCCCTTCCCTTATCTGCTCAAATGTAACCTGTCTGCTACATATAGGTAACTATTGCCCAAGGTCCTGCCCCAGTCTGCCACTAATCCGTACTTCCTGATAAGGCACCAATCCCTCAGCCACTCATTGAACTCCTCTATCCTTTTTTTCTGCACCGTACTCACACATGGTACTGGGAGTTCCTCAGAGAACACCACCGACCCCTCCAACCTCTTCTCACTGCTTACCCAAATCCTCGAACCTCCCCTTTACCACCTCTACCATCTCCCTCGCCAAGTCATTTGTACCCACTTGCAGCACTATGTGATGTTTCTTCCTCCCCTTCTGTGTGCAATTGAGAAGTGCCTGCCCCGCCCTGCTCTGCCTGCAGTCAACCCCGGAATAGCCTTGACCCATATACCACTGTGCCTTTCTCCCTTTCTGCCCCCTGACCCCTTTCAGTATAGAATCCTCCAGCACTACTACCCCCATCTTCTTGTCCCACAACCCCCTCCTCCTGTTTCTAATGTCCACATTTCCAGAGTCCACACTGCCCTGTGCCTTATTACCTATATCAGCACCATTTGCGACTCCTACATCTTTCCCTCCTGTTTCCACCTCTACCTCTGCCTCTACTCTGCTCTTTCCATGCCCCTTCTTTCTTTCCCAGCCTGACTTCTGGCTCCTGGGCCTTCACTAGCCTTCCCCATACTGATCTCTGACACCTCCTCTATCACCTTTGATGCCAACACTGTAAATCTATTACTTGCTACCCCCGCAGTGGTGCCCACCTCCTCCATCCACTGCCCTGAGCCTTCCTTCCACTTATTGCCCCTCTGTTCTCCTTAACCCCATCCCCTCCCTACATCCTTGTGGGATTTTTCCCTGCTGTTCCTCCTCTGCTTCTCCCAGCTACTCCTCTCCAGGATCCCTCCTGCCCCAGCCCCACCCTCCCTCAACCTCTCCAGCTCCCTCCAGAGCCCATGTACCTCCTCTTCCAGTATGCACAGCCTGTAACAAATTGGACAACACCCCAGTTTCCATAGTTTATTCATCCAAACAGCCACCCCACAACCATCGCACCCCACTATCCTCCCAGTACCTGCCACCCACACTCCATGCTTCCCCCATTCCATCCTTTTTTCTGATGTCTCTAGCCAACCTTTTTTGTGCCCCTCCATCCCCCAGTGCAACCACCCGCATAATGCCTCATTTACCTTCCATCCATTATTCACACTTAACTTGAATGTAACCTCAATTTCGTATCACACGGTCTGTACAGCAATAGCTGGATATCATATGTGATTCTACTAGCTTGTTTCCAAGTCCTTCTTTATCCTGTTGGTCCCTAGCTTGCTTGTTCAGTAACTCTAGTTAACACATTTATACATGACTTTGTCAGTTCCAACTTTAAACTTTCAACTTGAAATATGTAATTACCCCTCCTTAATCTGAACTTGTTAGTTTGACTTTCAAACTTGCAACTTTAAAACATTTAAACCTTAAAATACAACTAGTAGAAGCTTCAGTGTCTGAAATTTTCACCACCTATTAGCTTTAAGAGTTAGCGCATACCGGAAGATTGCAGCTCCCCAAGCTCCTCCCTCACAGCCTTCAAGTTCATCTCACAATGACTTTTCAGTATTTAAGAAGGGCTTGTGGAAGGAGTGGGCCTTTTTCAATCCATCCAGCCAGCCACAGTCCCCATACAAGCCAGAAACCGTTAAAGATTTCATCTAAATTCAAAAACCACCAGCAAAACTTACAAAAAAACTCAGAGATAAAAAACTCTCACAGAGACAAACTCACCTCATATTCAAATCCACTCTAACCTCTCCCCACATCAAGTGTAACCTCTCCAGTGCACCCTTATTAAATGGACATTGTGCTTGGTGACCTTTACGCAGTCAGCAAAGAATAAGAACAGATACTGTAAATATGGTATTTCTCAATGGTCCCACACTAAGAGGGACACCTGTTATTTAATTGGTCAGCATCTTAATTGCTTAAGAATCCTATAGCCACCCCACATGGAGAAGGTGCTGTCCACGCCCGCAGGTAATGCCACCTCTGACTTAAAAGCAGGAATTCAGAACACTAAGGAATGCTAAAGCACTATTACATTTGGCACCAGTAAGAGGTTCTCAGCTTGCATCTTTTTGTCTCATGATTTGGCCCACATTATGAGGGCAGGGCATCATACCCTATTTGGAGTGTCAGTCTCCAACTGTGGTATAATAAGCTGAGAGGTAAGCTGAAGCTAAGCCATCAATATTGTCTGTTGTTATACTCTGCTCAGACCCCTGTGAAAACAAAACAATGGCTCTCATGGGGCAAATCCTGATCCTGAATGGATAAATTTTAA
Source organism: Neoceratodus forsteri (assembly GCA_016271365.2). Taxonomy (NCBI): domain Eukaryota; kingdom Metazoa; phylum Chordata; order Ceratodontiformes; family Ceratodontidae; genus Neoceratodus; species Neoceratodus forsteri. Next base: position 937,833,734 of record CM028129.1, on the reverse strand, counting down.
AGACAAATGCAGTGCCCTGAGTTGTATCAGCAAGGGTATTCATTTATTTACCTTATTTATCAAAATGTGCTGACTACTGATTGGCAGGAAGTCATTGATTAACAGATGAATCAGTCACCACTGCTTACTTAGGAGGAGTAATACAGTATTCCCGTGGGAAAAGGGCACTAAAGAAGTGACTAAGGGGCTATTTTGATAACACCTTGACTTCTCAAGGGACATAGAAGAAAAGTTATTTTCCTCCTTGTGGGTGATTTTCAATGCTAGAATAGGAAACTAACAATATTTTAGATAACTCTTTAGCCGAGATGTTGACTGGAGATTTAATACCCTCAGGAGGTTGTCCTCAACAGTAAAACTAAAGAGCTGCTGACACTTAAAGAACTTTAGAAAATATGTCTTTCTTGGTAAAACATTTTAAATGAATAAAACATTTTTTCAGGGGCAGTCCTGGTGATGTGGCCATAGGAAATCTTTTTTCTTTATTTAATTGCATGATATGCTCATGGGGACAGAACATATGGGAGTCCAGAGACATTTTGTACAGTGCAGTGCCAGCCAACTCAATGGATAGCAACATCACTGGTGTGAGTAATGATATAGCTAATTGGACTAACATATGACCACTGTCTAAAGTTTCAAGATCGTGTCTGAGCCCAGGAAACCTTTATTTATTTATTTTTTTTTTTTGTAGTTTCCCAATTATCCCTATGTCATAAAATTAGTATACCTTTTGCATAACACACTCTCCCCCAGATTCTGACAGCCTTTCCATTTGCCTTAACTCCTTGCGCACATGCACAGTTCCTGTCCAGAAATGCGGAAGTAATAGTTGAAATATTGCATCTGTTACTCCATAGCAGCCAACCAAGGCAGAGTGTTACAAGCTCTGTTGGACTTTCAGAAGGATACTTTCAAATGTTGAGAGTCCAAAAGAAGATCAGCACTCAGAATCTGGATGCAAAGAATTTTTAATTCATACACCAATGGCTTTTCACATTTTTACAGATTCTCACACAGCATGATATAGAAAACAGCTGTTTGGAGACAGGCAATCTCTTAGAAGCAAGCACCAACCCTGAGGCTCTTAGATCACACACTGTGTTTTTGGATTAGTGTACTTCCAAATATCCAATGGAAGTGTGCCATGATCAGCCCTTTTCAACAACAGAATGCAAAACAGCTGTAGGTTACACCCACAGCCATAAAAACTGGAGAATACTCAAACATTGAGCAATAATGTATGGATCAGAGCAGTGCGTTACCTGTACCTCAGGATCCTCCACACACACAAGCAGTTCCTTCACAGGAACAGAATAAAATGCCCAACCCCCACCCACTGTATCTTCTCTGGATGACACAATATTTAAGTTGGTTGAACAGAAGAAAAGACCCAGACATAGAAAAGATACAGGTAAAGAACCAAAAAAGAAATACGGGAAACTATCTAAAGGCCAGATTCCCCTTTCTATTGAGAATAGATGCATGACCACCATTAATCAATGGGGGGATACAGATGAGGAGGATGAGTCTGACACTTCCTCAATTGTATCCTCTGCTAAAGACCAACTTTCTGGAATGAAGGATGAAGGAGGTGGTGATAAAGTGAAAAAAAAAACGGCATACTCGATCCCAAGCCTCTTGTATGTAAGCATTCCACTTTACTGTCCCGATATCATCATTCAGCATTTTTTCACTTAATGTTAACAGCATAAAAAAATAACAATAGAGGTTTAATAGCGTTAACCGAACTGTAAAGTCATAAGAGTGACATTATTTGTCTTCAGGACACCAGAATTAAGACTTTATATATTTCCAAATAAATTGTGGAGTTATTGTACCACTTTCTGGTCTATGTGGTAAAGTACCTTTGATGGCCTAGGAATGCAGTTTACTAATGCAAACTTAAAAGTCACTTGACTGCTAGAGATAGATCCTAGCAGGGCCCTTATTTTGAACATAAAGTATGGAACATCCAGGCTTAGGTTGATAACCACCTTTGCTCCACAGACCAAAGCACATAGAATAGACATGTTTAGACTAATACAACCTTATTTACATACCTCATGCTTTAACATTTGAGGTGGTGACTTTAATTGCAGTTTGTTCTTGACAGACAGGTGGTCCAAAACTAAGAAGCTGTTTTGTGACACTGTTTTACAAGACATTATCACTACATCACTGTTAAAAGAGGCATAGAGGGAAGTGTACTCCACTGAAGGGAATACCTATATCACAGCCACATATGCCACAAGAATCGATTTCTTTTTTTTTATCCCAGGCATTTAAAGTATGTAGTGCACACACCTTTGCTGTAGCTTTTTCACACCATGGCGCTTTAAAAATTGAGGTTTCATGGTGGGAGAACCCAGAATGTCATAAATGCTCTTGGCAACTTAATTCTGAATTATTACAGAATGCACACATTAAACTTGAATGGCAGAAATTATGGGCAGCACACAAGTCTGTTCTCTGCATGTATGATACAGTTATGGAATAGTTGGATGATTCAAAAGCACAGTTTAATTCTTTATTTAAAAAATTGGCTGAAAGACAAGCAACAAAGCAATACCTTGATTATTTATAATTAAGGGGTACTATGCACTAATCGAAAACCAGCCTATGCACCACATATGTCCTGCGTGTAGACACTGCGCAGCCAGTACCCCCCCGCACAGGATGCACATATGGGATATGAGTCCCATATGCACCCGAGCCCCCGACTGGCTGTAGAACTCCACTAGGGCCAGGCCAGGGGGAGCAGTGTGGGGGCATGCATGCACTCCATGTCATTCACAAAGGTGTGAGTGCTGGGCGTGGGGTATGCATGCTATGCTGGGTAACACCCAGCCATAAGCGATGCATACCCCCCCAGGGTGCAGCTGTCAGCTTGCAAAGATGGAGGGGCTCAACAGACCCCCCCCCAACAAGCCACCCAAGCCCATAGGGACCACAATGTAGGCTAGCGTGGCCAACCGGGCACCCGCTTGCCACTCTGCTGTCAGTGCACAGTGCACCATCTGCCATCATCAGTGCCCCATGGGTGCAAGGGATCAAGGAGTGGACTGGATCCGGCCATCCCATTGGATGCCCACTCGGTTCACAGAACAGTATTTCATGCACCTGCGCACTGCAGGATGGGGCCGCAGATGGGAACTGTGTGGTGGTCACTGTCTGTGAATACGCTCACTACGCATCCATCCGCGGATGCAGAGCTGTGTAGGTAGGGTACACACCAAAGGCATGTACCATATGCCCATTCATGAATAGCACCAAAGAAAATAACTACATTCCCTGATTTCCAAACCAAAAATTCTAGAAGTAAATTATAGCCAACACATCAGTAAAATTAAACAAGACATTTTTAAACTCCAATATAACAGAGCAAAATCATTACACCAAGAAATGAAGTTTGGTACACAGAGCAGCAAACAAACTTTTGATCCCTTTAAGAAATGTAAACAAAGAACTGAGCACAGGATATTTTCCAATCTGACAGATGATGCCAGCAGAACACATACTAGTACATGGGATTATTAAAACAGTTAGGGCCAGATATTCAAAGGTTTTCCCCAGGGCTAAATTAGCACTGCCCGACGGGCAAACTTAGCCTGGAGCATAAAGCAAGCTATATTCAAAAGGAATAGCCCAGGGCAAACAGCTTCTGAATATAGCATGGGAATGAGGCTGTGCAAACTGGGCTGGGAGTGCAGGGCAAACGTAGCCCTGGAATAAGACAGCACTGAAGACAGCAACCAGGAAGTGCAAACCACAACAACAACACAGTGCACAGAGACGTGAGGGTAGGCAGAGAGGAACTATGTGGCCAATGTGTGTTCTGGCAAATGCAGGGACCCAGTACAGCTGCAGGCAGCAGCACACATGAAAAAACTGTGCTCAAAACTGTATAATATTCCCCAAACCTTAAGCGCCACGCTAACACGTTAGCGCGGCTTTAGCACGGAGCTAAGCGGTGTGCCTAGTACAAAACACGTTAGCCCCGTTAAGCTTTGCCATATTCAAAAGTGACATGCAAATGAGCCTACTTAGATAGTCTGTGGGCAAACAGCCACATTAGCATCTCATCATGCCCTGATTTGCATGCAGTTTGCACAGCTGCTACTGCAGGGTCCCACAGCTCCACCTGTAGGTCAGTCTGAGGTACAGGGGTTGGCCAGGTCCGACCACAGCTCCACCTGTAGGTCAGTCAGGCAGTGCATGTTGATAGCTGCAGGCTTCATGTAAACAGTACAGCATAGCATATCGTACCCCAGGGGACAGCACAGCATAGGCACAGATGGTGGTAGTGCTGCATGCAACCATCACGCTGTAAGTCATGCTACAGTGCACAGCAGACACTACAGTAGCAAGAGGGCTGGTAGTGCGAGGGACACAACACTGCCTATGGTATGTAGGGCACTGATGACCACTGCACTGTACACAGTGCCAGGCACAGCTTGTAGGTAATTACTGACAGTGGACAGTACTATCACACTGTTGTGTGATCCACAGATGCTGCAGCTGTGACATGGGATGCACACAGTGTCATGTATATGGCTGGCAGTGTGTGCTGTGACATCTGTACAGTTGTGTGGTAGGTAGCTCGGGGGGCATGTAGGATCCGACAGGCACACAGGTGGTGTCGTAATCCCACTACTGGCCCATGTGCACTGAGTGATGTGTCCCAGCCTTGTGGTCACAAGTGGGCTGTGGTGAGGTCTGGCCACCCATACACCCTACCCTCACTGGCCACCATGCCCACAGTGCTGCATGTCTGTGCTGGCATCTGTTATACACCACAGACGTATGGTCTGTAGGTGTGTGCTATATGGCCACACTACCATGCTGTCCCCTGTGGGTCAGGTCACCCCTCACTGTTTGTACTTGGCTCAGACTGGTGGCAGCTGATGGCATCATAGTGGTACCAGCAATGTGCAGCATGTGTCTTCCATGTCTGGCTGTTTCTAAGTGTCATACTCATATGTTAGGTGGCTGCATGGCTGTGCTAATGCTGAGATAGCATAAAGAAGCACGCAAAGCTGTTTCCTAGGGTTAAGACCGCTTTTTCTGGTGGTAAATTGTACCGCTATGGGTCACGCTTATGCTGCTCTAAACACCTTAGCGCGGCGCTAGTCGCTGAATATCTCATTGCACCTATATTCATGTTCACTTTTCCCCTTGCATATAATTATAGTTTGCCTGGCGCTGATGATGTTTTCCTGCACTATTCAGCCTTTGAATATAGCAGACCGTGCTAATCTAAACCATAAGCATTTTTTGTCTCAAAGCTTTGAATATCTGGCCCTTAATGATTTTGTTACTTCTACTTTTGGGACTCCATGCAATATGACTGACAATGATGTATATTTTGAAAATGTATCTATTCCTGACTTAACATGGTCCCACATTAACATGTTGACACAAAAAATAACTGCAGATAAGATCAGAACAGCTATTAGTGCTTTAAAGCAATATGTTGTACCAGGGATGGATGGGCATACTGCAAAATTTTATGAAGCATTTTCGGAGGACCGCATCCCTGACTTAATATTTATTATATAATGCTATCCTGGAATCCAAATCTTTACCTAGAACCATGCTCATCGCTAATTTAATTTTATTATTCAAAAAAGGCAATACAAGTTTTTTTGACTAACTGGAGACAGAAATCTGTTAAATATAGATTTCAAAATGTTAGTGAAAATTTTAGCTAAAAGATTGGATTTAGTAGCTAAAGTGTTGATTTGTATTGCACAAACATGTTCTATACTGAATAGATGCATCCAGGACAATTTAATTTTGTTAAGGGAACCTTGTTTCAAAAATATCAGTATAGGAATGAAGAAGGCATAGTGATAAGTCTGGATCAAAAAAAAGGCATTCGATTCTGTTTCCCATGATTATTTATTCCTGGCCTTATATACATTTGGACTCCCAGAAAAATGTATCCAATGGATCAAATGTATGTACATTAAGGTAATACAATATTCCAACCAGTGGCTAAAGGATGGACAGGGCACCCAGTGATTCAACATAAAGCTGTCAAACAGGGCAGACCCCTGAGTCCGTTGCCCTACGTTTTTTTGTATTGACCCTTTTTTAAGAAATCTTCTATTAATAGAGAGACTATAGGTATTCCTCTGACACAGACAGGACCCCAACTGAAAACCTTGGCCTGTGCTAATGATGTCATATTAATAGTTCATAAGGATATGAAAGAGACCAAAGAGATTGAACAATTACAGGCTTTTTATGCCATGTCAGGCTCCAAAATTAACTTTGATGAAAGCAATGGTATATTATTAGGAGACTCTGGACAGCCTCCAAAAATGGTTTATGCAAGTATCTCCATTAAAGTTGGGACTATACCGACCCAAGGAATCCAGTTGGAAATGAAAATCTTGCCCTTAAAAATTGGAAAAAATGTATACTAAAGGCAGGAACTTTAGCTGTTTAACGGAAGTTTATGCAAATTTCCAAGCAAAAAAAGTTTGTTTTTATTAAAACATTATTACTTCTTGTGTTTCTGTTTGTCAGCTATTTATTTCCACCACCAGCATAGCTAGAAACTAGAACCATTAGTACCTTTTTCTCAGGCCCTTTGGGGCAGCCATTGAACTCAATAAAACAGGAAACAACTTATAAATCAATTCAAGAAGATGGCTTTGGAATGCTAAACCCGATTGCCTTTCACTATAGTATTTTTATACACTACAAAAATGTTTTTTCCTTAGGAAATCCTGGACATAAACCTTGGCCAGAGACTGTGGCAGAATGGGTGAGCATTTGTAAACAGGCTTAATGCAAATACAAATTTAGGTTGATATCTTAGGTTCATATAGTGTTAAATCAATGTTTCAGAAAATTATTAACTGGAAAATCCCATGTCTTACTCATTTTGTTAAAACAAGGTGGATCATGTATACTTATTTTCTAAGTGTTTTGTGCAATTCAGTTTTATCATTCCCTCAGTGTCCTACTGCACATTATGGCATAGCATTATCTCAATTAACCAATACTAGAATTCCAAAATTTGCATAGGATATACTTTAGTTGAGTTTACATGGCAGATTACATGTGAGGAACAATGATAAACATAAAAGGTTACAGAATGATATTGTCTAACATAGAAACATAGGCTTTGATGACAGATAAAGGCCACTTGGCCCACCTAGTCTGCCCATTTCCCTACCTACAGGATAAGCTGCTGATCCTAGTTAACCAACAGCCTTTTTTCTTCCTACTCCCCACAAGAATTGCCTTATGTCTGTCCCATGCATTCTTGAATTTTCCCACAGTTTTAGACCCCACCACCTCCTCAGGAAGGCTGTTCAATGCATCCACCACCCTCTCTATGAAAAAATACTTCCTCACATTGCCCCAGAACTGCCCCCCCTATCTTTAAATTGTGTCCCCTTGTTCTTGCACGTCTCTTTTTCTGAAAGATGCTACCCTCTTGGACTTTGTTGATTCCACTGAGGAACTTAAAAGTTTCTATCACATCCCCCCTCTCCCTCCTTTCCTCAAAGGTATACATATTAAGCTCCTTTAGTCTCTCCTCATATGGCTTCTCTTGCAAGCCTCTAACCATTTTAGTTGCCCTCCTCTGGACTGCCTCCATCCTTTCTATTCCTAGTGGAGATGGGGTCTTCAGAACTGCACGCAGTACTCCAGATGGTGTCTCACCAACTGTCTGTACTGAGGGACAACAACTTCCTGTTTTTTACTAGTGATGCCTCTCCATATACATTCCAGTATCCCTCCAGCCATCCCTACTGCCTTCTCACATTGCTTGCTAACTTTTAGATCATCTGGTATAACTACTCCCAGGTCCCTTTCCATTGTCGATGTTGTTACTACCTCCCCCCCCCCATTGTGTACTCTTCCCCTGGGTTTTTGTTTTGCAGATGCATTACTTTGCACTTCTTTGTATTGAATCTAAGCTGCCATACTTCTTACCATTCCTCCAACCTTGCCAAGTCCCTTCTAATACTTTCCACACCTCCTTGTGTATCAACCCTGTTGCAGATCTTTGTGTCATCTGCAAAGAGGCATACTTTTCCTTCTGCAATGTCACTTATAAAGACATTAAAAAGGACTGAATCCAGTACTGAACCCTGCAGAACCCCACTAGTAACACCCCTTTCTGCAGAGTGGATTCCGTTTACTGTTATCCTCTGTGTCCTGTTGTCCAGCCAATGTTTTATGCAGGCTACCACCCTGGGACCCACTCCCAGGCTTGTTAATTTGTTTATTAATCTTTTGTGTGGGACTTCGTCAAATGCCTTGCTAAAGTCTAGGTAGGCCATGTCCACAGCCCCTCCCTGGTCTACTACTTTGTTCACCCAGTCAAAGAAATCGATTAGATTCTTCTCACATGATCTTTCCACTGTGAATCCATGCAGCCTTGGATCCTGTGCCCCACTGGCCTCTAGGTATTCAACAATTCATTCCTTCAGAAGTGAGTCCATCATTTTCCCTACCACTGAGGTCAAACTGACAGGTCTGTAGTTTCCTGCCTCTGTCTTTCTCCCTCTCTTGTGTAGGGGAATCACATCCACTCCCCTCCCCTCCAGTCCTCAGGTACCACACCATCCTCCCATGATTTGTTAAAAAGAGTAGTCAGGTGTGTCACTAGTTCTCCCCTTAGTTCTTTTAGAATTCTGGAGTGAATCCCATCAGGTCCCACTGATTTGTCCACCTTCAGTTTTAGGAGTTCTTTCAGAACCCTTTCTTCCGTGAAAGGACTAGTGCTTCTTTTGATAGGATTAGGTACTTCCTCCTCCTCTTCTTTTGTGAATACTGAGCAGAAGTGTTCATTCAATATCCCTGCTTTTTCACTGTCCCTCTCTGTCCCAACCTCCCCTTTATTAAACCTCACTATCCCTCCCTTTGTCTTTCTTCACTCCTTAATATACCTATAAAAGGTTTTATCCCTCTTCTTAACTGAGTTGGCTGTCTTTTCCTTGGTTTGGGCCTTTGCTATTCTGATTGCCTTCCCGACTTCCTTCTGCTTTAACTGGTACAGTTTTCTGTCGTGCTCCTTCTGTATTTCCTTATACTTCCTGAATGCTGTCTTTTTCTGCATAACCTTCCCCACTACCTATTTTTGAGAACCATGGTGTTTTTTTTTCTTTTCTTTTGATTTGTTTATTTGCTTCACACAAAGGCTTGTTGTCTCTGTGATTGCAGTTTTAATGTTTCCCCATTGTTGCTCCACCCCTCCTTCTTGCCTGTTTGCTAGTGCTTTTCTGAGGCACTCTCCCATTTTGACAAAGTCACCCCTCCTGTAGTCCAGTACCCTCACTTTTGTATGGCTTGACTCTGTAGCTGAGTTTATCATGAACCACACTGTTTCATGGTCACTTGTTCCCAGATGGCTACCCACTTCTAGATCTGAGATCCTCCATCTGTCCCCATTTGTGACTACCAGGTCTAAGATTGCTCCCTCCTGAGTGGGTTCCAACACTAGCTGTCTGAGGCATGACCCCTGTAGGGCATCGAGAATGGCCCTGCTCTTGGAAATGGCTGCATCAAAGGTGCTCCAGTTAGCATCTGGTATATTCAGGATCCTCAACAACAATATCTCCCTTTCTTTGCCATCCTAAAGATGCTTTCTATCATTTCTCAACTCCTCCCTCCAGTCAAATTTAAACAGCCCATCCAAGTTCTAGAAGGTCATTCACTCCCTCTTCTCCCCCCTGGATGCAAAACCAACACCCATCCTAAAAGTAAACAACTCCCTCCTCTCTGACCCAGGAGTGGTGGCAGCCAAGTTCAACACATACTTTTCCTTGTGTGCCTCAACTTTCCTCTCCTCCCTGCCCCCCACTGCCGTACCCAGTCCTACCATAGGAATCTCAAACACGCTTGGGTCTTGCATCTTCTCTTTCTGACCTATCACTCAAACTGCAACCCTTGAGGCTCTACTGTCACTAAGCCCATCTAAAAGAAACTTTTCCAATGGGCTGGACTCCAAACTCTTCCACCTCACTACACCAGCTATAGCTGCCCACCCGGCAAATCTCCTAAACCTCTCATTTAAAAATGCTGCCATCCCACAGGCCTGGAAACACACCATGGTCATTCCCCTTCCAAAAGGGGGCCCCTCTCTTCCACCGCAAACTACCACCCCATGTCCCTCCTCCCAGCCCTTGCAAAGCTTCAAGAGCACCTGGCACTCATCCAAATTGCCTCCTTTCTCTCCGACTCTAACTTCTTCACGCCATTTCAATCTGGCTTCAGGAAGGACCACTCCACCGCTTCCTCCCTGTTAAGACTCACGGACACCATCCTCTCCACTACGGACAGAGGGATGATCTCCTCAGCTATATTTGTCGACCTCGCTAAAGCTTTTGACACAGTCTCCCACCCACTGCTGCTAACAAGCCTACTGGAGGCAGGCCTTTCTATCTCAACCACAAACTGGTTCAGTACCTACCTCTATGAAAGAACGCAATCAGTAAAAATTGCTGATGCTATATCCTCCCCCCTCCCCATGACTACCAGTGTCCCACAAGGGTCGGTACTTGGTCCCATCCTGTTCTCCATTTTCCTCAACAACATGCCAAAAGTCTGCACAAATTCATCTATACACATGTACGTGGATGACACTGTCCTATTCTCCACTGGCTCCTCCCCTGATGAAGTAGCATCCAACCTCCAGACTGACTTTGAAAATATCCAGCTCTGGTTCAGCTCGCATCAGCTCTCTCTGAATGCAAAAAAAACTGTCACCATGTCTTTCTGCATGAGACAGTGGTTAGCTTGACTTCACTTCCTTCCTCCTTCCACACGCTGGATGGTAAAACCCTGGAGGACATCGCTTCCTTCTGGTATCTAGGGGTATGGCTCGACCAGCACCTTACCTTCTCAGACCACATTGGTGCACTCATCAAAAAAATACTCCCCAAGCTTGGAGTCCTCTACAGGAAATTCACTAGCCTCCCCTCCTCAGCTAGATGGGAACTAGTACAGAAAATGATCCTCCCCTCCTTAGACTACTGTGACATAGTCTATAGTGTGGGAGGAATATCCACCCTGTCTAAACTAGACCCCATTTTCAACTCATTCTGCCTCTTTGCTCTAGATGCCACCCCCCGTTCCCACCACTGTGACCTCTACTACTCCCTCACCTTCCCTTGCCTAGAGAATCACTGAAAAATGTACTACACCAAGTTTGTCTCAAAATTCTGGCTTGGTGCTCTTCCCTCCTACCTCTGCTCAAAACTGTTGTCAGCTCCCACCACCCCACATGCTCTCAGGTCCCTGGACTTCCGACTGCTACATATTCCCAGTCGAAAGACCTCTGCTGGATGGACAAACAGCCTTCTTGCACTGATTCCCAAAACTATGGAATGCTCTCCCCCCTCAAATTCATTACTCTTCCTCTACCCACTCCCTAACAACTGTGCTGTCAAACTACTTCACTGTAAACTGTGTCTGCGCTCAAAATTAATCCCCCCCCATTCCCAATTTCCTCTGCCTGACCGGCGGCACCGCCCTATCCATGTTAGCTGGCATATATACCTATATCTATATTCATAAAAAAAATGGCACTTACTCACATACTCTCTCTGGCTGTGCTCCATAAATGTATGCAAGCATTGTATGTATGTATAGCAGTTACATGTAGTTCTAATGCATATGCTTCTAGCAATCTATTACTAAGCTGGTAACCAAGTTTTACCCTTCTTGCCTGTGAAACTGCCAAATTGTAATTACATATTGTTATTATGTTTTAATGATAACCTGCGTGTTATCCTCCCATTGTACCCTTCCCCCAGGTCGCACCAGGAGACGAGCATCATTTTGCTCAGTGTGCCTTTCCTGGTGAATCAATTCAATAAATAAATAAATTAATAAATAAATACATTTCCTTGTCCATTTCCTCCCCCTGAGCCAGGGGTCTGATTACAATCCCTGTGCAGATTGTGGTGCCATTTCTGATCTCCAGGGTGACCCACAGTGCCTCTTCTCTTGCCCCTGCTTACCCTTTTGTTCCATTACTTTGATCCCTTCCCTCACATAGACAGCTACTCCTCCTCATCCTCGTCTACCCTCCCTGTCCCTCTGTATATTGTGTACCCTGGCATGCTGACATCCCAATCATGGTTCTCTGTGTACCATGTTTTTGTGACTGCCACGATAGCCAGGCATCCGTTTTCCATCAAAGCCACCAGTTTCAGGGAGCTTGTTACCTAGACTACGGGCATTGGTACTCATTAACCTCTATTTATTGATGGTCTTACACCTTTTTGCCCCATCTCTGTCCTTATTGCATTTGTATTTTTCTCCATTTACCCATGCCCTTCTCCCTATCGACTTCTCTATCTTGGTGTTTACCTCATTAACTACCTTGATTTTTTGGGGGACGGCTAGGATTTCCTGCTCCTTTTTAGTGCCTACCCCCTTGTCTAGTTTAAATGCTTGCCAATGAAGCATTTAAACCTATCAGCTAGGATCCTGGTTCACCTTCTGGACAGATTCAGATCATCACGTTAGTATAGGCCTGCATCCCTCCAGGTGGACCCCAGTCCCCATAGAAGTCAACACCCTGAGCTCTGCAACAGTTTTTCAACCATTGATTGAATCCCATAGTGCAGAGCACCCTAGCCTCACCCATGCCATAGACAGGCAGCACCTCCGAGAAGGCTATCCTGTGTGCTACTTGTCTAAGGCCCTTCCCCTACTCCACAAACTCATCCTGCACTGTTCTGATCCCTTTCCCAGTTGGGTCATTTGTCCCTAGATGGACAATGACATCCAGCTACCTCCCCTGTGCCGCTGCTCCTGCAATCCTGAGGATTCACTCCTTGTCCCTTCAAGCTGTGGTGCCAGGCATGATCCTTACCTCCCTGTCCCCTCCCTCCCCTGGTTCTATCCTCCTAACAATGGAGTCCCCCTCCAGGATTTGTTTCCTTCCTCTGTGGGGTCCCATGCTATCCTCATGTTGGTCTCCTTTGTGGAGGTTCCCAGCATCTTCCTTGGTCTCCACTGTGAGTGCCTCCTTAGTGGAAAGACACTGTGCCAGAATGGCATAAGAATTGTGGAGAGGTACAACTGGAGGGATGTGCCTCTGTTCCACCACCCTCACTCTCCTTGAGCCCACTGTGTTTCAACCACTCCTCTTTCTTGGCAACCTCAGAGGTAGTAGCAGTGGCCCTGGTGGTCCCTGGGAGGGAGAGGAGGTCCCCAGAATCCTGGTCAACTCAGCCTGGAGATGAGCAACCTCCTTCCCTCAGCCCAGAGAAGTGCCTGCAGATGGGACAACACTGCATCCTCCAGAACGTCTCCTGGAAGACTGCTGCTCCACAGCCACTGCACTGCACCACTCTCATCACGTCTTTTTTGTGGCCCCTTTAACTGTAGTTGTGTATACTAACTCTTTCCTTTCTCTGTTTATACTTTTTTTTTATCTTATGTACATTTTTTCTTCCTACTTTCTTACTGCCTTTGTGCCCTTGAAGCTCCTGATCTTCCTGCTCTGTGACAGGAAGTTCCTATATTCCTCAGTAGTCTCCTTCTTACTTGCTCAGAGTCAGACCACCACCTGCTAGGAAAGAATAGAGAGCTACTCTTTTTCTTCTAGGATGGTGAGTCTTTTGTGCCTCTGTGATCACTCCCTTCCTGTTCCCAAACAGGAAGTTCCCATTGTCAGTCAAATCATGTGCCTATAAAAGTAGAACTGGCTAAGGGTGGGGGGCTGGAGGAGAGGGAGGAAGGGCAATATAGTCCCCCAGTAAAGTAGTAAAGTTCTAACAGCACCTCCTTCCTCTTGCTGTTCTCTGACAAAAGCTATCTAAGGCATTTTTAATACCAAACACCTAGCTTCTTGCTGCCTAAGCCATTCCCCTAATTCACAGTTTCATTCATCACCTAGCTAACTGCACAGATAACAATTTCCTTCACCCACTTAAGACAAACACACTCTGTTTTTGCTTCTTTTCTTGTTTGTTTTTAACATAAATTAAAGGTTTCATAATAGAGCTCTAGTTCTTTAGTCCCAGTAGAGTAGTAAAGTTGTAACAGCACACCTCCTTCCTCTTTCTATTCTCTGTCAAAAGCTATCTAGGGCAGTTTTAATACCAAACACCTTGATTTCTGTGACTGTTACATTTATCATGGGCCCCTCTGCAGTGTCTCTCTCCAATCTGGATGGCACAAGTCAAAGATTTAATTTGCCACCCTGCTGCCCTTGACCTGTACACACAGCCACACTGAAGCTAGGAAAATAAATTTTATTTGGGATTTCTGGGACTGTTACATTTATTGTCAGCCCCACTGCAGTCTCTCTCTCCCCCCTCCGAATGAGATCATGAATAAATGTTAACAAGTGATTGTGATTCGTGACTGGGTGGCACAAGTCAAAGATTTATTTTGCCACCATGCTGCCCTTCCTGTGTACACACAGCCACACTGAAGCCAGGAAAAAAATGTGATTCTATGTAACTATAAAATTTCCCTTGGACCCCAGTAGTCTCTCCCTTTTTCCTCTGGATCAGGAATGGTACAAGTAAAATGTTTTGCCAGCCTGCCCTTTCTCATATAGACAGTCTGATACACTGTTTGAGACCAAGAAAAGAACACAGACTTCTATTTGGGATTTTCTGTAACTGTAAAATCTCTCTTGGGCCTCAGTAGTCTCTCCCTTGCTCCTCTGCATCTGGAATGGCACATGGCAAATATTTTGCCAGCTTGCCTTTTCTGATGTATAGACTGCTATACTATCTGGGGCCAAGGAAATAAAAAAAAAACTTAAATATGTGATTTTCTGTAACTGTAAAATCTCTCTTGGGACCTCAGTTGTCTCTCCCTCTCTCCTCTGGATCTGGAATGGCACACGTCAAAGATTTTGCCAGTCTGCCCTTTCTCATGTACATACAACTATACTGTCTGAGGCCAGGAAAAGAAAACAAAAAACTTTCATTTGGGGTTTTTTGTAACTGTAAAATGTCTTGTGGGCCTCCAGTAGTCTCTTCTCTCTCCTCTGGGTCTTTTGCAATGGCTCAAGTCAAAGATTTTGCCAGCCTGCTGTTGCTCATGTACATACAGTCACACTGTCACACTGCCTTCCTTTTGCATCCTCCATCAGCAGCCACCCAGGCCACTACCATCTCCCCAGTACCTCCGGATTCCTCCTTTCTCCAATCCAAGCAAGGTCCGACCCCCAACCCGCCATCACCCTCCCCCAATAATCAGTCCCCCCCTCCGCCCGGTAAGTCTCTTTTCTCTGACTCTCCCTAGTTTCTCTTCACTGCCTTCATTTATTTTTTTATATCAGTGGGTTTTTTTGGGTTTTGTTTGGCAACTATTTCTGGCAGTGTCTCTGCTGAGGTGGTCCTGCTCCTCCAACCTTCCTCCTCTCTCGTCTGGGCCATGTTGTACACTCAGCACAGTTACATATCATAATTGCATCACGTGACCATCTGTTGCCTGACTAGATTCTGACGGCCTCCTGTATGTGGAGCAAATGTGCCAATGTTATCCCTATTGCAACAGCAAACAAAATGGCAGAAATGGCATTTCCACAGACCTGGAACTGGACTTCTGCGGCAAAATCCTTATTTATCCAGGTCCATCGATTGTCGGTTCAATCTGGGGGTCTGGATCTCACGTGGAACAGTCCTTCCAGTGCTAATCTGTACATCTTTATGCAACTAGCATCTATTGCAAGTTCTTGTTCTGCTTGAAAAGTCTGTAGTTGCTGATTGGTAGTGTTTTAATTGCTGAAGAGATTACTTAGTGTATTTTCACGGCTTACATTGCCTGACTATACCGAAAGAGACATCCACTGAATGTCTCATGCAGATACAGTATAAGGAAAGTTTGTTGCTGTCATCTGAATCGAGTGTCTTTGCTTGGTACTTTAAAGACACAGAAGGCATAATGGGTGTGTGGGAGTTGGAACTATGAACATGATCACTCTTTTGTCAGCGTGCTGCAAGAAGTCTGTGTGTGCACCTGAAACATAGAAATATTGAAATCTGACTTCAGAAATGGATCTCACAGGTCCATGGAGTCTTCCCTGACCCCCTCCCCTAGTCATCTCCACTCTTGTGGGCCCTCTCTCTACACTCACTTCCCAATCCCATATGTCTGTCCCATGCCCTCTTAAATCCTTCCACCATTTCAGCCTTCACCTCCTCTTCTGGTTGTCTATCCCAGTCCTCCACCACTCTCTCCATGAAAAACCACCCACTCACATTGCCTCTATATCTTTCACCTTCCAATCTTAGGCTATGCCCTCTCATTTTAGCCCCCTCCTTCCTTCTGAACAGGCTCCACCCCCACTTTATTGATCACCTTCACATATTTAAAGGTTTCAATCATGTGCTCCCTCTTCCTTCTGGTCTCCAATGAGTACAGATCCAATTTTCTACACCTCTGTTCATATGGTTTCCCCTGCATGCTATGCACCATCTTGGTTGCTCTTCTCTGAACCCATTCCATCCCATTGATGTCCTTACCTAGGTACAGTCTCCATAACTGCACTCCATACCCCAGGTGTGGACTCACCAAGGCCTTGTAAAGAAGCATCAGCAACTCCCTTCTTCCGCTAGTTATGCCCCTCCCAATACATGCCAACATTCCATTTGCCTTTCTCACTGCCTTGCTACACTGGCTACCCACCTTAAGGTTGCTTGATCTCCATATTCCTCTCTTGCTCTGTTTTTTTTTAATTTCCTCCCCTCCTAGAGTGTAAGCAGCTCTCAGGGTTTTGCACCCCAGATGCATCACAGCACACTTTAGGTATTGAATTTCAGCTGCCAAGTTTCTGACTACTCTTCCAGCACCTTCAGGTCCTGCCTCATCATCCCCATCACCCAGAAATGTCCACCTTATTGCAGACTTTCATATCATCCATGAATAGGCACTCCCTTCCCCCCAGACCTTCTGTTATGTCACTGATGTATATATTAAAAAGAAGTGGCCCCAGCACCATCTGGGGCATCCCACTTGTCACTGCTCACCATGGAATGCACTCCATCTACCATCACTCTTTGACTTATGCCCGCCAACCAGTTTTCCACCCATCTAGTTTTTTTCTGCCCCACCCCTAAATTCCTAAGCTCTAAACCCTAAGCCCTAAGCCAGATCAGATTTTTAGTTCAATGCAGCTGCAGTATGTTGGTCTTTTTCTCTGGCTCTCTCTGGCTGTATCAGCCACATACAGTCTTAGTCAAATATCTTCTTGTTGCTGACCCAGTGGCTCTTACTGGATGGTCACATTTCCTGCACTCATCTCTTATATAGAACTTGTTGCCACAAACTTTAGTCAACCACTTAAAAAAAATAGAAAGTATCTTACAAGCACCATTCCATTGTATACATTATACTGCAGCTCAGACTAAATGACACCAGCATTTTCCACACAGAAGGTTATAAAATTTGTCATTTTACTTCAGTATCAGGGTGCTGTTTTCCTCATGGAGCTGGGGAATAGCTTCTGGTCATCAAGCGCTCATGTGTGCTTAGCATTGAAACTATGTCCCCCGCTTGACTCTGGGAGAGTTCAGATTCCTGACATTTCACAAATAACATGGTATGTCAGACATTTGGATCTTGGAAGGCAGTCAGACATTTCCAAGGGTCCTTTGGAGAAATAATCCCCACCACCCTGAAACCCACAGAGGGAGCACATAGATATTGCCATTTATCCTTTTTAGCACAAAACATAAGTTTGGAAAAACAGATCAATAAAACATCAAAAACAGAATGACAGTAACAGTGGAACTTGAGCAGTTTTTTGATGCACAATTGTTCAGCAGGATGGAAGGACCGGGTGGGAAGGAAAGGAGTGGGACTGATGCTTTATGTGAGAGAAAGCATAAAAATGACAGTGATACAGGAACTACAAGGGAGGCAACGGTACTGTTGGCTACCTTGAAGATGGCGAATGGAGCCACTACTCACACAGGAGAGTTCTACAGACCTCCAGAACAGGGGAGGAATGAGATAAGGTACTGGTTGAAGTCATTGTCAAGATGGCAGAAAGGGGAAGGTGCTGCTGGTGGTGGATTTCAACCTTCCTGATGTAGATTGGAGCCTTCCTGCAGCAGCTTCAGCTAGAAGAAGGGACATCTCTCTCTTCATGGGGCATTCCTCAGTCAACTAGTCAATGAACCCACTTATGATGGGGCAATACTGGACCTGATAATCGCTAACAGGGACAGATTTGCAGACGTCTAGGTAGGAGGCCACTTGGGGACCAGGGATCACCATATGGTGTGGTTCAGTATAAGGATGGCTGCAGAATCAAGCCACACAAAGGCGAGGGTCCTGGACTTCAGGAGGACAGATTTTGAAAAGATGGGTGAATGCATCAGAGATTACCTAGCGGTGGGGTGACCTGGCTTAGATGGATAAAAAGTGTATGAAGATAAAAGGGAGCATAGTAAAGGCAATAAACCTCTGCATCAAACAAGGGAACAAAAGCAAGAGGAAAAAGAGACTGCTATGGTTCCTGAAATAGGTAGCTGAAAAGGTAAAAGCTAAAAGGGTAGTATTCAGAAGCTATAAGGAGATGCAGAGGGAGAAGGATAGAGAGGTGTATGACAGGAAACAGAGAGAAGCAGGGAAAGCAGTAAAGAGCACAAAGGTGCAAACTGAAGAGAGAATAACCAAGCAGGTAATGAAAGGAGACAAGACATTTTTAGGTATGTATTGAACAAAAGGAAGACCAGGGTGGGATTGCAACTTTAAAAAGGGCAGGGGAGACTGTGCAGAGGGGAACCAGGAAAAGGTAGACATCATGAATAGATACTTTTGTTCAGTGTTCACAGAGAAAGAAGAAGGGAAGGGGCAACAAAATAGTAACAAAGTCTTTGGAGGGAAGAAGGTGGATACTAGTCCTTTTTCAGAGATGAGAGACCTGAAGGGATTTGCTAAGCTGAAGGTGAACAAACTAATGAGTCCAGATGGGGTGCATCCAAGAGTACTGAGGGAGCTCATAGAAATACTTGATTCACATCTGCCAGCCCTATTTAACAGCTCACTGGAAACAGGAGCAGTTCCAGAGGACTGGAGGAGGGCATATGCAGTTCCACTTCACAAAAGTGGTAGCTGGCAGGAGGCTTGCAATAATACACCAGTCAACCTGACATTGGTGGTGGGAAAGTTAATGGAATCTCTGCTGAAGGAAAGGATTGTGGAATATTTTGAATCCGTCCAGTGGGTTACAAGATCCAAAGCAGCAAAGTTTCACAGGAGGGCGATCATGTCAAATGAACCTGATAGATTTCTTTTACTGGATGATCACTTAACTAAACCTGGGTAAAGCAGTGGACATGACATACCTAGATTTCAGTGAGGTGTTTGACACCCCTCCACATAGAAGACTAGTAAGCAAGCTGGGTAGCTTAGCAGTGGGTCCAAAGGTGGTAAACTGGATAAGAAATTGATTAGGGGATAGGTGACAGAGAGTGGTGGTACACAGAGTTCACTCCAAGAAAGAGAGGGTGATCTACAGGATGCCTCAATTGTCAATGCTGGGACCAGTCCTCAATAATTTCTTATAAGTGACATTGTAGGGGAGCTCTAAGGGAAAGTTTTCCTCTTTGTGGATGACACCAAAATCTGCAGTAGGGAAGACACTCCATGGGTGGTGGAAAGGATGAGAAGAGAACTGAAAACACTAGAGGAGTGCTCAAGAGTATAACAGTTGGGTTTCAATGTGAAAAAGTGCAAAATAATGCACTTAGGGCACAGAAACCCAGGGCAGAGTACAAAATGGGTTGAGTGGTATTGACAATGACCAAGCAGTAAACAGATCTGAGTGTAATCATACTGGATGACCTAAAGGTGGCCAGGCAGTATGACAACACAGTAGCTAGGGCAAGTGGGAGGGTGTGGTGCATAGGGAGGGATATCACCAGCAGAAAGAGGGAGATGGTGTTGCATCTGTATAGATCACTTATAAGACCCCAACTAAAGTACTGTGTCCAGTGCTGGAGACCACGTCTCTGAAAGGACGTAGATAGAGTGGATGCAGTCTAGAGGAGGGCAACTAAAATGGTGCTGGGTCTCATCAAAAGCCCTATGAGGAGAGACTAAAGGACCTCAATGCGTACACCCTGAAGGAGTGGAGTGAGAAGGGGGCTATGACAGAGATCTTTAAATACCTCACAGGAGTAAATAATGCACAGGAGGGGAATCTTTTTCAGAAAAAAAGGTCCACAAAAGCAAGGGGACATGCTATGAAGCTGGAGGTGGGTAGATCAGGTGAGATGTGATGAAGTACTTCTTAACAGAAAGAGTGTTGTATTCCTGCAAAAGCCTTCCAGAGGAGGTGGTGGGGGGTGACAACAGTGATGGGGTTCAAGAATGCCTGGGATATGCCAAAGGGAATCACCTTCTATGTTTCCATGTTTCTAATTGTGCAGTAAATGCCATCACCTAAAGAGGGTTGCCCTGGTTTATCCTCATCAAGTGACATCCAGGGTCTAGAGTGGTCTTAAAGACACAGACTGGATGTAACAAGGCAAAGTTAGAACTAGGTTAGGAAAGTATATAGATAGTGTGCTGGTGGCTTGGCCTCCCAACCTGGAGTGGATTGAACATTTTCATCAAATGGATCCTTATCCCTGAGAGTTACTGAGAGACTACAGACTCCCAGGTACACAGGAACAAAATCAGAGCAATAGCTTGAACTGCTGAACAGTGGTCAACTGGAAGATGGTGGCAGGAGGAGAGTCACTGTGAGCAGTGCAGTGCTACATTTTATATTGGAAAATTATAGGCTTTTTTTAAATATCTTTAAAAGGTATAGCATAGAAACAGTTTTTAACTGCCTGATTCTGTTCTCTTTGTATCAATACCTGGCCATCCGCTGCTCTCAGGATAAGTTTTCTGTCATTTTTCTTTGAGGTTAAGTTCCAGATTTCTAGCCAGATGTTGAAACTTGGAGGGCTGTGTTTGTGCTCATGACAGCCAAGGATTATTACAGCAAGAGCTATTACGGGAGTAAAGCATTGGAGTCAGTGGCAACATTTGGAGGGAAGTGTATGGTGGCCAGGGTAGAGTCAAGTGCGAGAGGAACATTACGACCTGGAGTACAACCCTGTGGGATCAAATGGGATCAAGCAGAGGGACATGGCAGGACATATCTTGATCAGAACAAGAGGAGTGAGAGGAGCCATGGAGGAGATGGGATCACTGAAGAAACAGCAGAGTGGATTTGTGAGGCAGAGAGCCAGTGACTCAGAGTGCCCTGGGTGCTATCTAATACAATGGTCTATTGAAATTTGTTTTTTAATGTAAATTCAAAATCTGTTTTATTCTTTGGTTCAAATCATCATTGAGGACTAGTGCTTTTGATTATTCAAAATAAAGCTGGCATTCATTGAGTACCTGATTAGTAGTGGTGAGCGAAGTGGGCTCAATCCACTCCGAGAAGTGATTCACGGAGCAAA
The DNA here is from genome assembly GCA_016271365.2 of Neoceratodus forsteri. NCBI lineage: Eukaryota > Metazoa > Chordata > Ceratodontiformes > Ceratodontidae > Neoceratodus > Neoceratodus forsteri. The sequence goes on along the minus strand of CM028129.1, from coordinate 937,812,321 downwards.
GGTGAATTCATGGAGTGCTCCACAATGCGAAGTGAGGTACTTTGCATTATAATGAGTAATGCAAAGTCCATTGAAAACAACTACTTCACATTACTCCATCTCCCCAGACCACTACTCCACCAAATTTAAGGCGAAGTACATTGAGGGCAATGCACTTCGCCACAGTTCGCCTTGTTTTTGAGCTCCGAAGGTGAATTTTGCAATGATTCATGGGATTTCAGGTCACATGGGCTCTATATTGATCTGCACAGCCTCAGTTTGGGGTAGTATGTGTAGGAAAGAATCAGAGGCAGTGTGCTTTGAGAGCTGTCTGTGATTGAAACCTTCCAAAAGCTATTAAAAAAGCGTTTTGCATTTTTTGGGGGGCTCAAACTTTAGTTCATCGATTGTAGGAAACCCTTCTGTGCTCATATCATCAAGCATTTTTGCTTTTGTGTGGATTTTGAATGTTAATGTACAATATTAAGTGTGTGTAGTGAAAGACAGTGAAAGTGTGCTTTGGGGAAGGGGCATAGGCATCTGTGGTGTAGGTAGATTTAAGTTGGAGAAATAGTGATTTCTTTGTTTTTTGGTTATATTTTTGTTATATAACTGACTGTGTTAATGTACACACAGTAATATTGTCAGTAACTGTTGAAATTTTCTTCCTGTTTGTGTGTTGTGTGAATCTGGTGCAGCAGTTCATAATTTCAGGTTGTTTACATTACAATACGTGGCATATTACTGAATTTTTGAATTTGCTATGCATTACTTGTTCAGCATTATAGACAAACTGTTCTGTGTGTGTGTGTATCAGTGTGTGTGTGGTGTTGCGTGACATCAAATAATACATCTTTTATTGTGCCACAGACTAGTGTAATTGCAGGCACAGCAGTGTGAACCTGCTATCCACTGCAGCTGCCTGAGTTTGTACTGTGATCATGGTATCTGATCTTTGTTTTGCCGCATGTACTGCCGTAAAAATTTGCAGTCAGTGCTCTCCCCATCCCCACCGGCAAAAGGAATTTTTTACCAGATTGGATTGTTTTTGTGACCTCATCAGCACCGCTGGTTACTGAAGTTGTTTTCATTGTGTGACAGACTAGTCTCTTATCTGTTGTTGAAGCTACAGTGGGGTTTTTTTGCTTCACATCCAGCGTCCCCCCAATCAGAGAGGGAATGTATCAAAATCTAAATTTGGTTATAATATTGGTGATTGATCTCCCAAAAATGCCCACAAAGAGATGTGCAAGCAAAGCTGTTTCTCATCATGGCAATGCTGGCAGTAAGATAGTCTGTGGACATTTTAGTATGCAGATGCAGAAGTGCATTGCTGATGTGAGGAAAGGTATTTCTCCTGCAATGTTTTTTACATCCCAATCAGTAGCTTCACTCATAGTGGGAGGAGATGATGTTTTCCCAGCCGGTGGTGTTAGTGTTACTGGCGTTAGTGGTGGTGGTAGTATTAGTATTGGTGTGTCAAATTCAAATTCTGACCAGTGTACAGTATCCAAAAATACTGAGTGTGAAGCAGTGCAAGTGAGTGGCAGCATAGATGCTGTCATACTTCCCAGTACCATCCCAGTAACTAAACCTGAGGATTCTGATAATCATGTCAATGATAGCATACAATGTGATATTCAGTCCACCGTGGCAGTTAATGTCACGCATTTTCCATGCAGTGATTCACAGTGTGGTGAAAAAATATCAGGTGATGGTGGTGTAGATGCTGATGATGAATGTGATGATGATGATGATGTTGCTGTTGTTGCAACATGCAGTCCACATGCTGGCATCCAAGCGGAAGATGTGGATGTGTGTGTGACGTTGATGAATGTGATAATGATGTAATTGACCCAAGTTGGGAACCAGAGAAAAAGAAATTCAAAGTGATTGTGTCTGAGTCTGTTTGCAGGAATCCCTCCCCCTTGTGATTTACCAGTTTTAGTTGATGATGATGATCCAGTAATAAATATGATAGGTAGTCGTGGTGGTCAGTTGCAGTCCAGGTGTACAGCGCACAAAACATCATGTGCCCCCCCACTTCAGTGCTTAAAATAATGGACTTAAATAAGCCACATCATGGACATGTTAAAAGCAAAGCTTCACAATCACTTGTTTGGGATTTTTTTGTTCAAGGTGCAAATGATGAGTCAGCTGCAATCTGCCAGGTTTGCCATCTGCGTGTGAGTCGAGGTAAAAAGGGGAGCCATTTGGGCACAGGAGGACATCATCCGCATCTTAAGAATAGGCACTTGGCACTGTGGACCCAGCACAAGCTGGCAGATAATACCACAATGGAGCATTCACCCTCATCACCGGCAACCATTGCAAGCATGTTATCCTCTTCCACAACTGTTAAGTCCAGTAGTAAATTAAAAGTGTGCAGTACTGGGGATATAAGAGCAGAGGATTACTACAGGCATGATGAGGTGGAAGACCATAATGACTTTGAAATGTTGTCCAGTGCTGGTGAGAGTAGCAATTTTTGTGGTGGTGATGGTGAATGCAGTATATCTAGTGCAAGTGGTACATCAACCCCAGTTGGCAAATCTGGCAAAATAACTGCATTTGTGAGTTTGTCATCATCACCTGTGCAACCGTCTTCATCAAATGTCCACACTCCACCCCCTGCTAATGCCATTCATCACAGAGCACAACCATTTGTGATCACACCTCATGTAAAATGCTTAAGTCAGCCCACGTTACAGAGTGCTTTTGCGCATAAGCTGAAGTACCCCCTGAATCATACAGTGTCATGTGAACTTAATGCTGCTGTAGTGGAAATTCTGGCAATTGATCTTTTGCCCTTCTCCTTTATGGAGAATTTTGGGTTCCGGTGGTTTGCTGCACATGCCTGTCCAAAATGAAAAGTCCCATCCAGGACATACTTTTCTACACGTACTGTCCTGAGTTGTTCCGCACTGTGTCTAACTCAGTAAGACATGCCCTTCAACGTTCCTCCTCTCCATTCATCCATTTAAGTATGGATATGTGGACAAGTGGCAAAACAGCGGGGAGTTCATATTTGTGTATAACTTCATACTGGGCGCAGGTGCCGGGGGTTGTTTGTGATGTTGGTATTGTGAATAATCAGTGCAGTAAGGTGGATTGTCCCTGTAACAATCTTCCAGGAATTCGACAGCATGCAACGATTGCTATGCGCAATGTGACCTGTTCACACACTGGTGAGAATATGTTGGACATGGTATTGACTGAAATTGACTAATGGCTAAACCCTCTATCCCTGAGAGCTGGGTTCATAGCAAGTGACAATGGGTCAAATGTGGTGAAATGCATCACGAATGGTATGTTTCTGTGTTCCATGCATGGCCCACTGTTTAAATCTTGTGGTGCAGCAGTTTCTGCAGCACCCTGATGTAAAGGAAATGCTGACTGTTGCACAACATATCTGCTTTCTCTTTTTCAAGATCTGGAAAGGCCTGTGATCAACAGTGGCATTTGCAGATACAAAAAAGCCTGCCTCAGCACTGCTTGAAGCTGGAAGTTGTCACCTGATGGAACTCCACTTTATACTTGGCAGAGAGGTTGTATGAACAATATGAAGCCATCTCAGAATATCTTGTGATGCACACTAGCCGTGACAGTTCCAGGGCCTACATGTCTATGACGACTGAACAGTGGCACCTCATGGACTCTGTAATAACAATTGTGTGGCCTTTGAACATGCCACACAGGCAGTGAGTGATGAGTCTGCTTCCATTAGCCAATCAATTCCACCACTGTGGGTGCTGAGGCAGACATTGGTGAATGTACAGCATGGCCTTGATCTTGCCGGAGACAGTGGTAGCAGTATGTTGCTGCAACACATGCTGACAGTATTCAACCAGAATTGTCACATTGTGAGCATTCAGCATAGTGACAACTCTGCCATAGCAACAATGCTGGATGCATGATACAAAAGTGGAATTGCATCCGTACTGGAGGGAGGGCCTGAACAGGTAAAAAATATCAGTGGTCAACTGGTGTGCTTGGTTCATGGGGCACAGAAGTCATATGCCTAGGTCAGAAAACCTCAGCAGCATAATCCAGCTGAAGGTGTACCTGTAGGACTATCAAGCATATCCTGCAAGGGGAGGGGGGGCAGCAGTCCTCAGGTGGTCTGTCATCCAAAGTGGCAGGTGTCAACCCGCTTTGGGAGGCTTTGTCTCAAGTGGGTATTTGTGAAATAAATGATTTGGGAGAACAGGATGATGCATCAACAACTGGACTTAGTGTGGCTCAGAGAATGGTTGAGTCATATTTGTCTGAAAACAGGCATCTGACAATAACTGAAGATCCTCTTTTGAACTGGAGTGGAAAGGTCAGTGAATGGCCAGAGCTGACTGCAGTGGCACTGAAGTACCTCACATGCCACCCTCCTTTGTAAGTGTTGAGAAGGTATTCAGCTCAGCAGGTGCAATAGTCAGGGATCGTTGGACAAACCTGTCTCCTGCAAATATTAGTTTACTAACATTCAGTAAAAAGAATGAGAGGCATGCACCAGCACAGACTGCAACCTCAGTATTTGTACCCCGGCCTAGTCATGGTGGTTTTGGTGATGTGGAAATGGACCATCCTGGTGGCACTGGCTGTGGCTGCCTGAAACGGCCCACCACTGACGTAGATGATGGCACAATGGAGAAAGAATTTCCCAGTAGTCAGACTTCAGACATAGATGACTGTGAAGGAAGCTTTCTTTATGAGGATGATGATGTGGTTAATGTTGGCAGGTTTTAACTGAAGTTGTTAAAAGGTGGTGTGCCACCCTGGACCACCACCACCACCAGTGGTACTGATGTTAGCCACTGCCACCACTGAACATGAGTCTGTCCCCCCTGGACCACCACCATCACTAGGATTGATGTTAGCTACTGCCACCATTGAGCGTGAATCTGTCTGCCCCCTGGACCACCACCACAGGTACTGATGTTAGCCATTGCCACCACTGAGCATAAGTCTGTCCGGACCACCACATCCATCAGCCACAGACACAAAGCTTCTTAATATTTAAACCATAAAGTAAGTATGTCTACTCATGTTTGTTATGCTGTTTCACTTCCTTTAGTTGTATGTTTTGTTTTCTGTAGCTTTTCAGAGCCACAATAGTAAAACACACACAGTACACTTATTTTGTTTATTTTACAGGTTAACAAAAAAATTCTCCATTGCTAAAACCCGTTGGGAATGGTACTGCAGCTATACCGTACAGAGAGGAACCTATGGAATATCCATGTGAAATCCATTATGGTAAGTATGAAGATTTTATTTTGTCCATTTCATTGTTTTGGAAAGCCTGCAGCAAATATTGCACACAGGTTGTGTTAGTTGACAAGATGTGGGTTTGAAATGTAACTTGACTTGAGACCGAGAACCAGGGAGGGACAAATAACAATTAAGTTGTAAGAAGTCATTCATTTCTTTTTTTAGGAAACTTCTAGATGCTTTGTTGTTCTGTCAAAGTGGCCTTTTCCAAAAAAGTTCTTCAACATCAGGCACCCCCCTTCCCCAGGCTTGGGCACACATGCAACATGCAGAAGTCATTTCATTAGATGACCATGGCCATCATTTAACAACCAGACTCCAGAAGGATGCAGATAAAATCTGTGAAGAAGTAACAAAATAAGAAACAATTACAGACAAACCTGCAAATATGTTTCCACCCCAGCCCCCCAAAAAAATTACTTACCTTCATGTGCTTGAGAGTTATCCATTTCCAATTTCAACACAAAACATTCTCATTGAGCACTGGAATGTGCACAACAACAGTTTCTGTGACCTGTTATACAGAACAATACCATGAGCACATGTTCATGTCAAACCTCCTCCTCACCTACAAAATACACAAACACATATCTATATATATCTACTCGCCAAGGCTACTAATAGTGTACAGACAAAGGGCACCCTTACATCCAGTTAAAATGATCACGTTGCATTTGCTTGAATTGCCTCACAGAACACATTGGACCAGCAACAGGACACTCACGGTCGTCATTTTAATCTGGGGGATTTTGTATGTGCTGAAACACTCCCATTTCACTGTTTTACCACTTGTCAATTTTCTGTACACAAGGAGGATGCATTTTGGGCCTGCAGGAAAAATTTGGAGACTCTGTGCCATCACTGCATGCATGACTTAGTGTGCCATTAATTCTGGGGGACTGTGCTGAAACACTCTCATTTCACTGTGTTACCACTTGTCAATTTTCTGCACACAAGGAGGATGCATTTTGGATCTGCAGAAGAAATCTGGGGACTCTGTGCCACCACTGAATGCATGCCTGAGAGTGCCATTAATTCACTTTGTATGTGCTGAAACACTCCCATTTCACTGTGTTACCACTTGTCAATTGTCTGCACACAAGGAAGATGCATTTTGGGCCCGGCAGAAAAAATCTGGGGACTCTGTGCCACCACTGCACACATGACTGAGTGCACCATTAATTCTGGGGAATTTTGTACGTGCTGAAACACTCCCATTTCACTGTGTTACCACTTGTCAGTTTTCTGCACACAAGAAGGATGCATTTTCAGCCTGCAGAAAAAATCTGGGGACTCTGTACCACCACTGTGTGCATGACTGAGTTCGTCATTAATTCTGGGGAACTTTGTATGTGCTGAAACACTCCCATGTCACTGTATTATCACTTGTCAATTTTCTGCACACAAGGAGGGTGCATTTTGGGTCTGCAGAAAAAATCTGGGGACTCTGTGCCACCACTGCACGCATGACGGAGTGCAACATTAATTCTGGGGTTGCATTTTGTGTGTTGTGTGATTGTTGTGAGCTCATGATATCATACTGACATTATCAATTAAAGCAGCATTGCAAGAATGTCATGACAATTTTGAACTGTACTTTTTTATGCTACTTTACATTGCCGCAGCCACTAGTTACCTTCGAGTTGTGACTTGAATGATATGCTTCTTTTCACAATTTCTGCCTGCTTTACTTAGATGACTACTTTTTTTCATGTATGAAAATAAAACAAGCACACTTTTCAATATTGTTCTAACCAGGTTTGTATTTATTTGCAGCTGCTTTTCAATAAATATTGTTCTGTGGTGTCATAAAACACTGCTTGCTTCATAACTGTTAATTTACAACAGAAGTGATATATAACAACTAACTGATGTGATGGAGAAAAGCAGAGGAAAACAATGAAAAAGGCCTAGTCAGCACCAATTTAAATGGAATGCTCCTTTCATTATTTCACACATGAAAAAAGGTAATACAGTAGACTCAACTACTGGAAATTCTTGTATCATTCCAGTCAGGATGTAAGTAAAGAAAGTTGTAACATAGCATTAAAAAAAATATAGGTCAGAGTTCTCAGCAGATTGTTGATTGTTGTGCTGCTGCTTTATAGAGATTCACCACGTTACATAGTTATGGTAATGCACATAACCTAATATGTGGGGGCCTTACTTCCAGTGGAATTTTTCTTGCTCCACAGAGTGCAATTTATTTTGGGGAAAAATGCCCATAATTTCATTACAGTGTGTCACATGATGGATGAATTCCCATTCAGAAAAGCCGTCCTCATTCTGCCCCCCTTTCTCAGCAAGGTTAAGACATGATGCCAGCACAAGTGCAGGTGCATGCTCCACTATAGTGAATGTCCGGTAGCTATCCCAATGTTTCGTTATGTTATAAGGGTCACTTTGTGGTGAAATGTGGGGACGTTTCCACTAACAAGGCTCTTCTTACTGGAAATGTGCCCACACATTTCACTACAAACTGATCATTATAACATAAAGAAACATTCGGAAATCTGCCGAATAATCAGACATTCACTGTAATGGAGCACACATCCACGTTCTCCTTGGCATCATGTCCTAACATTTCGGAGAAGGGGGCAGAATGTGGGCAGCTTTTCAGAAAGGGAATTTATCCATCACATGACACACTGCAATGAAATTACAAGCGGTTTTCATAGAAATGTTTTGCACTATGTGGAGCAAGAAAGATTCCACTGGAAGGGAAAATGTGCATTATTAAACAACAACAAAGAAAAAACACACAAAAACAGTACAACACAGTAGTGGGTGGGGGGGGGGTCCTGAAAACAATCCCTTAATGTGGCCTTGGGATGCTGTGGTGGTCCAGCAGCAGGTGCAGCATTGTGAGTATTTGCTGTTGCTGTTCTTGTATTGTGTCAACCTGCTGCTGCAAAGCACCAACCCTCTGATTATTCTCCTCCAGGGCCACCCACACCAGAGTGATGTCAGCCTCTGTTGCAGGGACTGTGATGGGCTCCACTGCAGGTGGAAATCTAGGTAGTGGTTGAGAGGTGGTGCTGGTGACTGTGGTGGTGGTGCAGCTGTTGTACTGGCCCTCCTCCTGCTGCAGCAGTGAGTCACAACTTTAACCCCAGCAGCACTCTTGACCACTGCCACAGAAAGGCCAGCAGGTGGATGCCTAGCCCCTTCCGTGGCAGCCTACACTCTTCCTTGTGGTGGTAGAACATGTGGGTGCACTGGCCACTAGTCCCCAAATGAATACCCCGGGGGCCACAGCGCACCAGCTCACCACACAGATGGCACACCACGACTGTGCTGTCTCCCCCTACAGAGTTAAAAAACTCCCACACTGGGGAGCTACAGGGGGGACCAGACACAGTCCTCGCACCACCTAGGTTTTTCAGGGGCACTTCCTGTGGCTGTGGAGGTGGTGGACGAGGTGCTGCTGGAACCTCTACAGCTGCTACCAGTGGTGGTAGTAGTGGCAGAGAAGGTGGATGCACAGCAGCCAACGGTGGCACTGGTGCTGCTGCTGCTGTTGCTTCCATGGGGGGAAGCAACACCCATGAGTCGGGAGTGGTCCAGCATCACACGACCACCCCCAAGTGTCCGCACTCCCCTCCTCTGACCATGCCCATGAGCCAGTGACTCACCTTCTCCAGGGTCCATCCTTTCCACACAAGTCCCTGACACACCCACACACTGACACACACAGTCACACACACACAAAACAAAACAAATCTTATAAAAAAAATTCACTACCAAAAAAAATCACAAACACAATACAAAAACTAAATAAAGATATAGTTTTTAAAAAAAGCTGTTTTCTTCACACAAGGGCAATAAAGCACTTTCAGTCACTGAATGTACACTGCTCTCCTCTCCACAAAGACTTCTACCACTACAAATGCAAAGGAGAAAGTGAAACTACTTCTCTGACTCACTTCCTTCCTGCCTAGCTAAAGCATGTGTCTTACAGTACTGTAAGCCATGTGATGTGTAGGGGGCTGCCTATTTACTTGTCACTTTACCTTACTTCATGTTAAGGCATAATGGCAACACAAAGTAATAATGATAATGCAAAGTGAGTACTTTGCATTGCCCATTTTGCTTTGAGCTCCGCCAATGCGAAGTGGCCACTTCACGTTCACTTCACCAGCAGATTAAAATTTTGCTGCACCTCTACTGACTAGCTCATGACAAACATTTAGAACTGAAAGAAAAACATAGTCACTAAACCTTTTTACTGTTCTTAACTAAAAACTCTACTTAGAATACAAATGATCACACTTTTATTGACTTATAACTAGCTATTTAATTTCAATATTTTGGATATATTTATAATTAGTTCAGCTTTTTTGCATTTTTTTCTGCCATGTGATTATCATGGCCAATACAAGACATAGCATAGTCCCTGCAAGCTGATTCTAATGTCAGACACCACTCAGCCCAGGATGAAGAAGACAACAGCCTTGTTAGAAGCAGTGTGATTGTTTAAGCAAGTACAACTTCTTTGTCATTCACAAGGTATATACAGTATTTTAAAGAAAGAGACCCTGTTTAAAAGAAACTTGAGTTTTCTGCTCAACCCCCAGACATTATAGGCAGTATAGCTCATTGAAAGCTTTTAAGACTTCATGGTGATAACCATGCTGACCTATTGCTATTACATAACAAAGAAAGAGGCTGTTGAAGCACATGACTGGCTACCTAGACTGTGTCCTTCCACAGTGGAATCAAAGTACACGTGGTCCTCTCCATTCACCACAGTCCTATTCTTTCATCTGTTCCCCCTCCCCTCCACCTTGCACTATTTTCTGGCTGTACGCTTACTTCCAGTTCACTTCCAGATCACAAAGTTTCATGCCATTTGTGAGGTACTGTAAGTCTGAAAATGGCATTATATGTTATTCTTTCTTCCTTCCTTAGCCTGGAATTGCTTTGATTGTCTGCAAAACACATTCAAAAAGAATTGTAAGGCTGTAGAGCATGAATAAACTTGTAAGGCTGTAGATCACAAAGAAAGCCAATTATCTTTTTTTAGCTTGGAACTGTGATTGCATGGAGTAAGCAAACTGCTGAAGTAAAATGATTTGGTAGAATTAAAACAAACTACCCAAACAGTAATGTCACTGTTATTCCTGTATATGAAAACGGCTATAAGAAAGAACAAAACTCACTTTGAGATGGTGCAGTTTTCTGCATGGACCCAGTTGTTTGAGACTGCAGCGCTTGTCCTTGATCTGTGCTCAGCTGACTTGCTTAACATCCCATGCTGACACTGAAAGGGTAGTGACTGGAGATGCAGGCACAAAGAAAATGATAAACCTATTTAGTTTGAATCATGAATGAAACATTATATTTTGACTTATTGAAACAAATTGCATTTTTAGCTGTAACAAACAAGTTGTGTGCTCATCTGTCCGTAAACCTTTAAATTTCTTTAATTTATAATCTTAACTGCTTATGTCAGTCTTGTCATGGACACTAGCAATGTGATATACAGGTCATTTTCAGCAAGCACTTCATATTGTGCTTTCACAAAACAGGATTCCTCACACTTCAGCTTTTGGTGCCATCTTTATTCAGATTGGTTGTATATAGCAATCTGACAAATGACTTGCAAAAGTGTGTTGTTGGCAGAGAAAAAAATGAAATAATAAACTCAGAAGGGAAGGGAGAAGAAATCCACAGAAAACTGGAGACCAGGAATTGAACCCTGGCCTCTGGAACTCTCTACCACCCTACAGTAGCTGCTCATGGCCCTAACCTCTGCACCATGGCAGCAGCTTGGGAAAGTTGAATGCCGCTACCAAATTCTATTATTCCTCCCAACTGACAATAGCTAAAGGGATAGCTATAACTTACTTGCACTACTCTATCCCTGTAAATAATCTTTCAAATGCTATTTTTACCATGCAGATTATATGGTGAAATAATCTGTGTGACATGCTGACCAGGTACCCTCAGGCACATGTGCTCAAACCCCCCACCCCCATCGATTTCCACTGTGGCTGAACCCAAACCTGAAATCTGAAAAATTGAATGTCTTTGTATTCACATTCTTCAAGTATATTGCATAAAGATTAAACTTCAAGTCTAGAAATTAAATTAAACAACAGTTCATTTTTAATCTTTGCATCAGATATCATTACTAGTCTATGTTTTTGTTTTCTTTTTTTTCTTTTGAATTGTTATTGCTTGTGTGGATGTGTTGATGGGTGTGGGTGTTGGAGGGTTTAAGAAATATCAGTATGACTACTAAGAAACCCAAATAAAAAATAGACTGACTTTACTGACACTTTCCTTGAAATAATGAGCTACCAATTGGATCACACGATGTTTTGCATTGTTACACTTTTTAATTTATTGACAGAAGCCGGCTGTCAAGGCTGATGCTCCAACAAAAATACCATTTTGACAACAGAATGTGCCTCCTAAATGAATTCTAATATCTGGTCAACGTCACTTGACTACACTTTGGTGCAATACCTTCATGCTGACTTCAATGTTACCCAGTGCAGGTCAGTCTCAAGTGATGGGCGAGCCAAAAATCTAACTATTAAAACAATATAGATTCCTGCAAATATGGCATTTAGAATAGAGTGATCTTGTTCAGCTGATGGAAATATAATGTTTCATTCATGATTTGTAATGAAAATGTTCTGAGTTTTTTTACAGCACCTTGTAATCTAAGATCTATTAGATTTGCTCTAAACTGTGAGCAATGCAGCATAGGCATGTGCTCATGGTTAGCCTGTTCTCTGTGAAGCATTTAATTAACTAACACAAAAAGAAAAAGACTTTTTGACATTTGAACAGTTCAGAAAGCTCATAGAGCAGGCAGAGGATGCATAGATTTTCATCTGTGAATGAGCTAACAAATACATTAAAAAGTGTGTTGTGCTGTGAATAAAAAGAACACAGACACAGGTGTTTAGATTTTTTTTACATGTAGTTTATGCAAAATGTGCCATCATAGATCAAATGCACAAAATCACACTGGCCATTGATCTTTAAACATTTAAAGGAGAACTACAGGCACAGATAGAGCAGTGATCACTTCACAGATTGGGGCTTCAACTCTCCTCTCTTCTGAGGTGTACGTGTTGAGATTCCTCATTTTCTCCTCATATGACTTTTGATTGCAACACCTGGACCATTTTAGTTGCCCTCCTCTAGACTGCCTCTACCAAGTCTGTGTCCTTTCTGAGGTGCAACCTCCAGAACTGGACACAGTTCTACAGGTGGGGTCTCAGAAGTGAACGATACAATGGTAACACCACCTCATGCTTCTTGCTGGAGATATATCTCCCTATGTATCCCAGCATCCCACTGACCATACCCACTGATTTTTCACACTGCCCTGCCACTTTAAGGTCCTACTTAATGATCCTCAGTACCCCAACATCCTATACTCATTATTTGGGTTCCAGTGACCTAGGGGCATGATTATGCACTTTTGGCATTGAATCACAACTGACATGCTCTTGATTACTTCTTGAGTTTCCCAAGGTATCTACACTATCTCTCCTCTCCCTCCATAGTGTCCACCCTATTAACAAGCTCTGGAAGAGCCACTACAACTGTGAATGCATTAACTAGATAAGGGTGTTTCATGGGCTTAAACATAAATATTTATTTTATTTATTTAAAAAATATCAGATTTACAAACCTTTGAGTCAGAGACTCATTTACAAAGGCACCTCATTGTAAGTAATACAAAGACAGCACAGTTAACAAATCCAAAAACAATGGCTCGGAGAGCAGAGAGTTATAACAATCATTCACTGGAGATACATGGGTAACAGTAGATAAACAGATTACATAGTTTAGACACACAGGTACCACATCAAAAAGACCAAAGCAGTTCAAGCAATATACAATAGCTAAAACAAATAGACAGCAGGAGTCAAAGAGAAGCCCAGAGTGTTCACATGATGGCTGTTGCATACAATAACTGAACCAAAGAATAGTACATTGAGAAAGGACATATTTAAGCAATAAGGCAAGACAGGGTGTGTGCTATCATGTAATAACGTCACTCCTGGGGTGTATTGAAGCACGAGACAAAGCCGAGCATTTATTTATTTGCACATATTGATTTGATCCACTGGATCAGCAATATTTGCACAAGCTGTGCCCAGTGCAGATTTTACAGCACTGGCCCTGGTCTGGTGATTTGGGTTTTACCCATACCACACTGCTTATGGCTTAGTGATATACTGTACAGATGGCTGCAGTGTCTAAACCATTGAAGGTTGAAGTTTCAGAAAACCATTATGCTACAAATATCAAGACTCACTCCCTCCCTCACCCCCATCACAATTAATCCTCTACCAAAGTCATGCTCAAATACTGGTACCTCTACATCCACACCACTATGCTTTTAATGCCAGCATGCTTCTTCTGCTGCTGTGAGATAAACTCTTTATTTAAAAACATTTTGTTGAGAAATTTTTGTTTTATTATAGCCATGGTCAGGAAAAATGAATTTGTAAAAGAAACCAAAATCCCCATTTATCAGTTCACTGAATCACAATACAGCATGTTATGAAATTTTCAGATTCTATGTGTAACCTACAGTAAGTCAAACAGAAATTAGACACAAATGCCTACCTATTTTCAAGGGAAGCAAATGTGGTAATTTTTATTCAGTTGTAAACACCTATAGTCACAGCCAGGATTCAGTAAAACAGATGACTGCCACAACTAGGGAAGCAGCATGGCACAGTGATTTAAGCATGTTATCTGCAAATCTGGAGATCTAGGTTTGAATCCCACAGCTCCCACACAAATGTGGAGTATCTTTTTAAAAAAGTATAAAATACCGTGAAATGATTTTAAGGCAGTGCACATGCTAAATCCTACTGTCACATTGAAAACATTATACCCTACCTACTTACCACATATAAACTCAACTATATTAAAAAAATAAGTTTAGGCATTTTTTTTTTTTTTTACCAGGAGAGACACACTAAGCTGAAAGCTTGTTTACAGGTGTGACCTGGGAGCACAAGGAAGTTAAGTGATTTGCGCAGGGTCACACAGTATGCAAGTGGGGGAGTGTGGGAGTCAAACCCTGGTCTCCAGGTTTGTAGCTCAGAGCCTTAAACCACTGCCTACTTAACCATTTACAACACTGTTACACTTATATATAATACACACTTCTCAAACTTGAAAGAAAAAATACACTTTATCATCAAAGTCTGTATTTACTAAGTACTGTGCCCATGTTTAAAATAATTTGAACCCCCCAAAAATGTGCCCTGACATGAAACTGCATATTTAACTGTAAAGACAATTAAAACAATGTATTTCTAAATGCATTACTGACACCAGTACTTCATGATTAAAGGAGTAGTCCACCCAGAATGTGCAAAAAACATGTTATATAGAGTGTTTTGATATGCATGTTAAATCCTAGTGTGTTCTTCCCTCTGTCTGCTATTAGGGGTTTTTCCTAAATTAGCTTGCTAGCTGTATGGTGGTTTTATGATCCCTGGGGATCTCAATGACAAACAGTTTTATTGGCTTTCTTTTTCCTATGATGCCCCCTGTCTCATGTGACAGTGATGTAGCCATGCCCTTAGATTTAGCATGTGTACTGCTTTAAAATTAGTTTAGCAACAGCAAAGCCTTGTAACTGTTCTTATCTAGGGAGACAAAATGTCAACAGTTAGTTTAGCAGATACCTGAGAGCAAGCTAATTGGGGTTTCTGTAAGACAGCTACTAAATCGCTATAATTCACTATTTTTGTTCTCTATGTGCATCAGGTCTAGCTAGCAGGAGTGTTTTAACAGCAAAAACACAAATAATGAATTAGAGCTATTTGGCAGCTGTTTTCTTACAGAAACCCCAGTTAGATAGCTTTCAGGTATCTGCTAAACTAACTGTTGACATTTGTGCTCCCTGGATAAGAACAATTACAAGGCACTGCTGTTGCTAAACTAATTTTAAAGCAGTACCCATGTTAAATCTAAGGGCATGGCTACATCACTGTCAAATGAGACAGGGGGCATCGTAGGAGAATGAAAGTCAATAAAACTATTTGTTATGGAGATCCCCATAGGTCGTAAAACTACCATACAGCTAGCAGGCAATTTAGGAACAACTCCAAATAGCAGAGAGAGGGAAGGACACACTAGGATTTAACATACATATCAAAACATTCTAAATAACATATGTTTTTTGCACATTCTGGGTGGACTACTCCTTTAAAACAGTTTCAAACCCTCCCCCCATGACAGATTGCATTCTGGGAAGATTACCTTGGCAAAATGCTATAAAAAAACCTGAAAAACAGGTTTAATGGAGTGTATGCTAACATCCTATTTCTAGTGCCCATGATAAAATAAAAAATAGTTAAGATTTTTTTTTATGTCAGCTCTGAAGCAAATGTGGTTATTATCATTCAGTTGTAAACACCTGTAGTCACAGCCAGGATTCAATAAAACAGATGACTGCCATAACTAGTGAGAATAGCTTTTAAAATCACCAATTGTTTTCTCTTTCAGTGTTTTCTAATACATCTCAGACTTAAAAGAAAAAACACACTCTATCATCAAAGTCTTTTTTCAGCTTCCTACCATACACTTCATTCGTAAAAACAAAAAAAAAAGATCTTGTCACAGACCACAATCAGCACTAACTACTAGCGGAATGCTGATGCCTACATTTACAATTTAGCAAATACTTGAAATCTAACAGAGTGGGGTTTCTGTAAGAAACAGCTAGAGTCTGTTAATTATAGCATTTTATAGAATTGATGATCTGGGCAGTTAGATCTGAGTTTGAATCCCACAGCCCCCACAAAAAAAAAATGATAATTTTCTGACAGAGCTAGATGTGTGTCTAGGTCTCATTCTGAGGCCCCAGGTGGCTCTGATAGTCATTTGTTCCAAAGGAATTTTAAGGCAATTTGAAGGCATTAAATATCTTCTGTTCCATTCTCCATTGCGCAGGCATGTCTGTTGGTTGATATGTCCCAAACTAGTGTATCTGGTTACAGCATGCTAGAGCTATCTCATGCCCCTCCACATGAATCAGAAAAAAGTTTGGGGTGGAGACGGAGGTGGCTCTTACTCCAAAAAATAAAAACCTAATGCTGCCTCCCACTACTCAAGTTCCAGTTCTTGTACCACCCATTTAAGAAAGAAAATAGTACCCTGCAACCATTGACTGACATGAAAGCGTATTTTTTTGAGGGTGGAAAACATTGCTTGGAGGTGGGTAAGGTGGAAGAGACTATTTACACCTTCAGTCAGTTCCACAGACAGAAAACATGACATCACTCCTTTTGTACATGCAATACTCTTGTAGGCTCTGCCCACAGTCATAAAAATGTTGGTGCCATCTGCAAAAAGGCATACCATCCCTTCCAGTTCTTCTGCAAGTCACTTATTAAGACATTAAATAGTACCAGTCCCAGTACTGAGACCTGCAGATACATGTTGGTCACTTTCCCCTCATTAGAGTGAGTACTGTTAAGCACCACCCTCTGCCACCTATCCATTAACAGTTCCTTACACATTTCACCACTTTGGATCCCACCCATAGGCCACTCAATTTCTTTATCAGTCCCGTGCAGCACAGTGTCAAAGGTCTTGCCAGTATCAAGATAGGCCACATCAATTTCCATCCTCTAATTTATTTCCCAGGTCACCCAGTCAAAGAAATCAATCAGATTCATTGGGCATGATCCCCCCACCCCCACTCCACCACATGAATATATGCTGTCTTTGGTCTTGTAGACCCCTGGACTCAAGATTCTCTACCAACTATCTTTTAACAGGGTTACAATTAATTTCCCCATCACTGATGCGTGACTGACTGGCCTATAGTTGCTAGCCTCCTCCCTGCTGCTGGTCTTATAGAGAGGGACCACATCTGCTCTCCTGCAGTTTCCATGGAACCAAGCCTGTTTCCAGTGAACTGTGGAAAAAGGCCATCAGAAGGGCAGCTAGCACCTTTCTGAGTTCCTTAGTACCCCTGGGTGTATCCTGTCTGGTACAATAGTCTTGTTCACTTTGAGAGCTGCAAGTACCTTTGGGACTCTTTCATCTGAAAATGGACTTGTGTCTGCCTCCCCATCCCTCCTTTGTTCCTACTGCCTCTGGGTGGTCTCTCCCTTCCTCCTTCCATCCACTGTGAAGACTGAGCAGAAGTACCTGTTCAAGATGTCTACTTTTTCCTGATCCTCTTCTGTGCAGTCTGTCCCAGCCACCCTCCTTATTTTCACTATCCTCCCCTTGCTTTCCTCTTATCACTTGTGTACCTGAATAATATCTTGTCCCCTTTAACTACCCCTTTGGTTATCCTTTGCTCTGTATATGCTTTTGATCACCTCACTGTCAATTCTGCTTCCCTCTGTTTTACTTAGTATACCTCTGTATTTCTCCCTCTGAGTTTCCTTATAACTCCTGAATGCCACCCTCTTTTTCCCACACCTTCCTGGCATTTCCCTATAGACCCATAATGGTCTTTTTCCTTCTACTTTTTCTCATATCCTTCACACAGAGATTGGATGCCTTAATTATGCCCTCTCTTATTTTTCCTTATGGTGCCTCTAAACCTCCCTGGAAATCTCCTCTCCATGAGGCAGTTTCAGAGGTAGTCACCCATTTCTTTAAAATCTGACTTACTAAAGTCCAGGACCCTTGTCCTCATGTACTTTGCCTTTGTTCCTGTCTTAAAGTTAAACAACACTGTACAGTAATTACTGGTACCTACTGGATTTCCCACTGTGTCATCTGCAATGCTGTCCTTGTTTGCAAGCACCAGTTCCAGCACTTCTGCATCCCTAGTGGGTTCCTTTACTAGTTGCCTGAGGAAAAAGAAACCCTTTTAGGGAGTCAAGGATTGGCCTGCTTTTTGCTGAAGCTGCAGTTGGAAGGCTACATATTTGGCAGACTGAAGTCCCTAACTAGCAACATCTCCCCCTCACTGGCCACCATGATGATGGTTTCCCTAAGTACTGTATCCAATTCCTCTCCGTGTGGCAAGGGTCTGTATACCACACCTGTATGGATGACAGCTCTAGTACCCATCTCTAGGATGACCCATAGCCCTCCAGACTTTTTTTTTCCTCTGGGTGCCCCTATACATCTATGGCCTTGATTCTCTCTGTCACATATACTACAACCCATTGTCCTCTATTGCTTTCCCTATTTCTTCTGAACGGAGTGTAGACTGATATGTCCATGTCCCGTTTGTGGCTGTCAGTGTGCCACAACTCTGTTATGGGCACCAAATTTGGGCTATCCTCTATCATGATGGACTCCAGTTGCAGAGTTGTATTTCTCAGACTTCTTACATTAGCACACATGGCTCTCCATATCTTATTCCCTCCCTCCCTGCTTCCCTGCTTCCCCCTCCTGCCTGTGCTGTTCACTGAAGCTCCCCTGATCCCTCCTTTCTAGTTGCCTTCTTTGTTACCTGTCACCACTATTACTTTTTTCTTCCTTTCCTGATTTATACCCCCCCATTGTTCTCTGCCTTGTCCTCAACCCTATCATCTTGGCCCCTGGCCCGAGTGAGATTACTTTTCTTCTGCACTCCCTCCTTTTTGCTTCATCATCTGAGGGGACATTGTTGCCACCCCCTTTTGTTTTATCCTTCCCCTTGGCTAGCTTAAATGTTCATCCAAGTGGCATTTAAACCTCCCAGTAAGGAGTGTGGTCACTCTCCTAAAAAAATGATGCAGCAATCTCTCCCATAGAGGCCCATATCTTCCCAGCCTGGTCCCCAGTCCACAACATACCCTTCTCAATGCACCATTCTTTCAACCAATTGTTAAAATCACTGCTGTGGAGTGCCCTATCCTCTCCAAGGTCATATACAGATACCATTTCAGCAAAAGCCACCATGTGTGTCACCTGCTTGAGGCCTCCCTGAAATTTCCCTGCACTACCACTACCCTGTCCCTTGCCAGATCATTGGCCCCAGGTGGACAATGACATCTAGCCACCTTCCATCTCCTGCTTCCCTAGCGATCCTGTGAATCTGTTCTTCATCTCTTCAAGCTGAAGCACCTTACAGGCACTTTTTGTACCTCTCCTTTGTCTCTCCACTACCAAATCTATCCTCCTAACTAGAGTCCCCCACCAACAGCTGTTTCCTCCTCAGCTGGGGGCCTCTCCCTCCCTTCTTGGGGACCCCCCCTTCTGAGGACCCCACTTTTTCCCTTCCCACTTCTATACATGTCTTCTTCAAGTTGCCCTGTTCTGCCAATACAGCAAAGGAATTGTGCAGTGGGTCAGGCTGAGGAGTGTGTACCCTTCCTGCCTCCAACACCCTTCTGGATCCCATGAAATTCCAACTGCTCTACCTCTGCATTGGCCATGTTGCCATTAAGCCATGTTGCCTCAAGTTCTGTAGGCCATTGACCTCAAGTTACTCCTTTGTAAGTTCTTTCTAATTATATAGGCAAGGTTCATCAGTCTGTAGTTCCCTAAGTCCTCCATGTCCCCTAGTGAAACAGTATAAAAGCCACCTATTTAGTCAACTGGTTGTATTCCTGTCTCTAATGAACAATTGAAAATGTTAACAAGGGGGTGTCAAACACCCTCCCCAGTTCTTTATGCACCCTGAGGTATAATACATTCAGGCCTATCAATTTGTTGAGTCTTAAAGCCTAAAGACCATAAGGAATGTGATGTGCAGACACGTGCCCAGCCTCTAATCTCTGCCCTGATTTCTGAACTCTAGCTACTCCACAATCTGTCAGTGGCAGTGGACCAGCATTTTCTTTTGTGAAAACTATTAAGAGGTACTCATTCAGAACATTTACTTCCCTTGGTCATCCTCTACCCAACCTCCCTCCCCCACACACACCAGTCTCATTTGTTCCCATATATGCCATATGGTGTCAGAACCATCCATTGCTGGAATGGACCCAAAATGACCATGGAAGCAAATGAGTTAGTGCCATATCTTTGTTTTACTTTGTTCACTGATATACCTAAAGACAACATTGTTGTTGACTTTCATTCCCTCTGCTATACTGAGTTCAGTCTCCGCTTTGGAAATTCTCACCACCACACTGGCCTCCCTGAGTTTTTCTAAGTATTCTGTCTATTGAAGTCCAACTGTTCACAACTGTATTTTCCAAAGTAGCATTTTTCTTCCTAACAACCTTCCTTCCCTCCCCTGAGAACCACACTAGCCTTTTTCTTCTTCTTCTGTTCTTCCCTGTCTAAAACAGCACTTTCTTCTTTGCGGCCTTGAATTTTTCATCCACCCCTACATCTGCCTCAGCCCCTATCCCACTAAGTCTTGCTTCTAATACCATTTTCCCAAAATCTTCCCTCCTAAAGTCTAGAACCATTGTTCTAAAATTCAGGTGCTGCTTCTGAGAGTTATTTTGACCCTAGCAAATTGTTGTCACTTGTTCCTGTTGGGGCTTTAACTGTTACCCCTTTAAAGAGTTCCTCGTTTGATAGTGTCAGAACTAATTAGGATAGCCCTCTCCCCTGGTAGTGCTTTCACTTTTTCGTAGAGGAATCCATTCTGGAGAAGTCAAATAGGTCCAGCTTTCTGGTACATCTTGCCACAAGTACGCCCCAATCAACATCCAGTAGGTTCAGATACCCTGTCAAGATTACCTTCCCCTGTGCATCCACCTTTCTGATTCCTCCTTTAGGGCTTTTTCCTCTCCTCTGTTTGGTTTAAAGGTCTGTACAATACCCCAAATCTAATGTTCATTTTCCTCTTTACCACCAACTGTAACTATTTTGACTCCACACCTGCTTCCCCACCAGTTGAATTATCCTCCAACATTATGATATGCTTCTTATATACAGAGCCATCCCTATCCTCTCACTTTTCCTAGCCCTCTTGAAGAAGGCATTTTCTGAGATCATTAAGTCCCAGAAGCCATAACATGTAGCTCCATATTCAAAGGGCAAACACATGCAAGAGAGATTGTTTTTACAATATTGGGGTTGTAAAAGCTTGGAATTTATTACCACAGGAGGTGGTCCACTCCAAAATACTTCATAGAATTTAATAACAAACTAGGTAAACATCTAAACTGGTTTGGAACACATAATAGCTAATACACCCACTAGGAGTGGGAGACACTCATGATGGGCATTTAGCCTTCTTGTGTCTTAAACTACTGAGTAAATCAGCAATGGTTAAGTATTGCCCAGATTTCCATTACTGCTATAATATCCATGCCCCTCTTCTGCCTTTGCATAGATGTCTTCTATTTTGTTGCCATTTGCTTGCATTGAAGCCAGCTACCTTGCAGTAGCATGTCTCTAAGGACCTCTCCTGCCTATTCTCTTTTCTCACAATAGTTCCCCCCCCCTCACTTTTATCCCAAGACATACTTTAAATTTTTGTTTCTATGGTCCATGATTTCCTCCTCTAAATGCGGAACAGGATGCCTATCCCTTTAGTATGGAAATGTGCCCTGGTTCTCCTTAGCTGCAACTTCCTCCTTAATCAGTTTAAATGGCCAGCAATAAATGTCCTAAACTTTTGTGCCGGGGCAATTGATCTCTCTGGTGTATGGTGGAGCCCATCCCCCTTGCTGAAAGATCTCTTGTGTATGAAAAAATTACCTTTTGTTTTGAACTTTTTCCTGAGTGGAAGAATCAGAATAAAAGCCATTTCATTTCCAATGTTAAACCACGTTTTGTTCTTTTTTTTGTGTCTTTTATTCATTCTGAAATCCATTTCATTAGCATAGTAACATTCCAGGGTCTTTGTGATGTTTTTGTAATGATCCACACCCCAGGTGGTTGAAAGAAATTCTCTACCCCTGATGCTTCACAGTCAACTTGAGTGTGGTCTATTCCACAACAATGCACTCAATGTCATGTATTATTGCTTTCCTGCTTAAGCTGTCTAGAATTAGGCATCAGAGTTGTTTTAAGATCCTAAATTCTTACTTGACATTGGAATAAAAATGGACTTTAATGGCTCTGAGTTTTCTGAAACTTTTTCTTCACAACCCGTTTAACCTGTTTGTGTACTCTCAGTGTTTTTATAACTGCCATGCTGTTTTTGTTCATGACTGTTCTCTATACACCAAGACACATAAAGGCTGAAAGAACTTGATTAATGTGCACAGCATTTGTACCTGTTGTATACATATTCTTCTTGTAAAGTAATAGTAGTGAGCTAAGGTTAAAACAAATTTCCAAAAATCTAAAGGGTGACATGACTTTCACATTAAAATGTTACAACAGGAGGTGGAGCCAACAGTCATCCAGGCATGATGAATTTCCTTTGAGCTCCTGCAGAATCTCATAAATACAGATAGCAATTAGTTATTTTACTCCACCAGAATGGATCAGAAAAATTATAAATGCTTGCTTCATGGCTTCTGTTACCTTTCTGTGACTGAAAGCCAAAAATCCACAATAGGAAGACCCCCAAAAGGTATGGGGGATGGTGGCAGGAAGAAAGGGCAATAGCCACATCCTCAGACATCTCAAAAGCAGTTGCCACACCCAATACAAATGAGTCAGAAATCACATTAAGAGATGCCCAGCAAGCCATCAGCATGCTTGATTTGTGAGAGGCAACACTGGATCAGAAAGTGACAGATTTCAAGATCCATCTCACTCTTTGTGACACCCAATTAACTAGTGCTGATGGACATGCTAAGGAGGCAGCAGGGGCAGTGTTGCAGGTGTCAAGAGTGACAATGGTGCTAGTACAGGAGAACAGGACACTCAAGCATAGGCTGGAAGTCTTGCAGAATTTTACATGATAACCAAACCTCAGAGTGCTTGGGCTCCTGGAATCATTAAAAGGTGACAGACCAAAAGATTGTGCAGCAATATGGCTCAGATACATTCTTCATTTGGTCTTGTAACCAACAGCCTGCTAAGCATATAGAATAACCACTCAGTGGAGGCCAAACAATTTGGATACCCAATAATATTCCTAATAGAACTGGCAGGCATGTATCATTGGGATCAAATCCTTGAATCTACTTGGAGAAAGGGGCCAATTACCCTGGAAGATGAATCAAGGGTAACTATATCCCCAGACCTTGGTTAATCCACCTATAGCAAACCAAAGACATTTTATGCATCTTGGGCTATATTATGAATGCTAGCGGTTACACAGGCACTACTGTACCTAACAAAGATGAAGGTAGTTTATTCTCAAAAGGTCTGTTTGATCAGTGAACCTCAGAAGGCCAGTAACTTGGTCTGACAAGTTTATAAAGACTAAGTAAACCCTGCTCAAGAGGCACAGAATGACTCTGTCAGTAAGGAGCACATATACTGAGTTTGGGGGGGGACTTTAAGCAGGTTGCTAGCTCTGTGTCATTCTCGGAGGTACTGCCTGTCCATGGCAATGGGAAGGCTAGGACACTCCACATCAAAGAATTCAATACATGGGTGAAGGAATGGTGTGGGCAAGAGGGGATTGACTTCATGAGGGATGGGGGCCCCACCTGGGGTGATGAAGGCCTATACAAGAGGAGTGGTCTGGATCCATCCAGGGAGGGTACTGCAGTGATTAGAAAACAGTTTAAATGCTTCATCATCAAGAATTTAAACTAGCCAAGGTAGAGGCAGAGGGTGGATAGGAGGTAGAATCTGCCCCCCCCCACCAAGATCACAAAATCATCAATTGGAGTCCAGGAAGAGAAAAAACAACTAAATACAGTAATAAATACAATATTATGGAGCCAAATGGAATAATCACTACCAGAAAGGATAGTGGGCCAAGTAAAGAGGGGCAAAAGGGGACAAGAAAAGAGGGAGGGAGGGAGGGAGAGAGGAAGCACAAACTGGAGAGCCATGTGTACTAATGCTCATAGTCTGAGCAACAAGATTACTGACCTTGAGACTACCATGGTGGAAGCAGACCTGGACATAGTGGCCATCACAGAGACCTGGTGCAAAGTCAACAAAGACTAGGAAGTGGTAATACCAGGTTACAATCTGTTTGAGGGGCTAAGACAAGCAGGAAAGGTGAAGGGGCTCTTTATGTGAGAGACAACAACAAGGCCACAGAAACCCAGGGGGAACAGGAAAAGGTGGAGATATTGTGGGTCACACTGGAAAGGGAGAAAGGGACAGCTACCCAGCCAGAGGTGGTCTAAAGACTTCCAACTCAGGAAGAAGAGGTAGATAAGGATATGATACTGGCAATCCAAAGGATGGCACAGAGGAGGGAGAAATTGCTGGTAGGAAACTTCATCCTTCCAGTCATGGATTGGAGTCTTCCAGTGGCAGCAACAACTAGGAGCAGAAACATCTTAAATGTCCTACAAGAGGCATTCCTCAAACATCTTGTCAAATAGCCAACTCAGGAAGGGGCACAACTAGACCTTGAAGTTACAAATAGAGATAGTGTGGCAGGAGTGTCAGTAGAGGAACACCTAGGAAACTGCGTTCACCATACAGTGTGGTTTGTCATAAAAGCAGGGCAAGAAACTTACCACATGAGGACAAGAATCCTGGACTTTAGAAGGGTGAATTTCAAGAAAATGGGAAATTACCTGAGGGTTGCCCTAGAAGGGGTAGGGAATATGGGGGAAGTGGAGGAACAGTGGAAAACTATCAAAGAGGGAACTGAGGTAACAACGCATCTCTGTGTCAAACAAATCAGTAAGGGAAAGAGGAAAAGGAGACCTCTGTAGTTCTCTAAGAAAGTGGCAGAAAAGCTAAGAGCAAACAAGATGGAATTTAGGTAATACAAACTGACACAGAAGGGAGACAGAAACATAGAAACATAGACACTGATGACAGATAATGACCGCTTGGCCCACCTAGTCTGCCCATATCCCTCCCTATTGGATAAACTGCAGATCCTAGTTAACCAACAATCTACTGTACTTCTTCCTACCCCCACCAGAATTGCCTTATGTCTGTCACATGCATTCTTGAATCCCCGCACTGTTTTTGACCCCACAACCTCCACAGGAAGGCTGTTCCATGTGTCTACCATCCTCTCTGTGAACAAATACTTCCTCATATTGCCCCTGAACTTCTCCCCTCTATCTTAAGATAGTGGTCCTTTGTTCTTGCACATCTCTTTTTCTGAAAGATGCTACCCTCTTGGACTTTGTTGATTCCCTTGAGGTACTTGAACGTTTTTATCATGTCCCCCCCCTCCCTCCTTCCCAGGGTGTACATATTAAGCTCCTTTAGTTTCTCTTTGTATGGCTTCTGTTACAGACCCAGCACTATTTTAGTAGTCCTTCTCTGGACTGCCTCCATCCCGTCTATGTCCTTGCACAAAAGGTGTCTCCAGAACTGCACGCTGTACTCCAGATGGGGCCTCATGAACTGTCTTTACAGAGGGATAACAACTTCTTGCTTTCTACTGGTGATGCCTCTCCCTATACATCCAAGTATCCCCCAGCCATCCTTACTGCCTTCTTACATTGTTTGCTTACCTTTAGGTCATCTGATATGACTACCCCCCACCGGTTCCTTTCCATTTTTGTTGTTGTTAATACCTTCCCCCCCCATTGTGTACTATTGCTCTGGGTTTTTGTTTCCCAGGTGCATTACTTTGCACTTCTTTGCATTGAATCTAAGCTGCCATACTTTTGGCCATTCCTCCAACCTTGTCAAGTCCCTTCTCATTCTTTGCACACCCACCTTGTGTATCAACCTTGTTGCAGATCTTTGTGTCGTCTGCAAAGAGGCATACTTTTCCTTCCAGTCCCTCTGCAATGTCACTTATAAAGGCATTAAAAAGGACTGGACCCAGTACTGAACCCTGTGTTTCCATACTAGTAGCCTGCCTTTCTTCAGAGTGGACTCCATTTACTATTACCCTCTGTGTCCTGTTGTCCAGCCAATGTTTTATGTAGGCTACCACCCTGGGACCCACTCCCAGGCTGGCTAATTTGTTTATTAATCTTTTCTGTGGAACTGTGTCAAATGGCTTGCTAAAGTCTATGTAGGCCATGTCCACAGCCCCTCCCTTGTCTACTACTTTGCTCACCCAGTCAATGAAATCTATTAGATTCATCTGACATGACATTCCTGCTGTGAATCCATGCTGCCTTGGGTCCTGAGCTCCACTGGCCTCTTGGTACTCAACAATTGTTCCTTTCAGAAGTGATTCCATCATTTTCCCTACCACTGAGGTCAAGTTAACAGGTCTGTAGTATCCTGCCTCTGCTTTGCTCAAACTTTTCTGAAGGGGAATAACATCTGCCCTCCTCCAGTCTTTAGGTACCACACCATCCTCCCATAATTTGTTAAAGAAGGTAGTCAGTGGTGTCATTAGTTCTCCCCTTAGTTCTTTTACAATTCTGGGGTTAATCCCATCAGGCCCCATTGCTTTGACAGCCTTCAGTTTTAGGAGTCCTTTCAGAACCATTTCTTCTGTGAAAGGACTGGTATTGACCCCCCTATCCAGAGTGCTTCTATTGATTGGATTAGGTACCTTCCCCTCCTCCCCTTTTGTGAATACTGAACAGAATATTCATTCAGTATCCCTGCTTTTTCACTGTCCCTCTCTGCCCATCCACCCTTCCCTTTATTAGGCCTCACTATCCCTCCCTTTGTCTTTCTTCGCTCCCTAATGTACCTATAAAAGATTTTATCCCCCTTCTTAACCGAGCTGGCAATCTTATCCTCTGTGTGGGCCTTGCTATTCTGACTGCATTCCCCACTTTATTCTGCTTTGACTGGTACAGTTCTCTATCCTGCCCCTTCTGTGTTTCCTTATACTTCCTGAATGTTGTCTTTTTCTCCCTAACCTTCCATGCCACCTCTTTTGAGAACCATAGTGTTTTTTTTTCTTTTGTTTTGATTTATTTGCGTCACACAAAGGCTTATTGCCTCTGTGACGGCAGTTTTGATGTTTTCCCCATTGTTGCTCCACCCCTCCTTCTTGTCTGTTTGCTAGTGATTTTCTGAGGCACTCTCCCATTTTGTCAAAGGCAGCCCTCCTAAAGTCCAGTACCCTCACTTTTGTATGGCTTGACTCTGTGGCTGCAGATACAGACATATCTAGAAAGGTAGATGGAGGCAGAGAAGGCAGTTAGGACTGCAAAGGCGCAAATGGAAGAAAACATTGCAAATTCGATAAAAAAGGGGATTCAAGTTTTTTTGAAGTACATAAGTAAAACAAGGAAGTCAAGGGAAGGGATAATTAGGCTGAAAGCTTAAGGCAAGGGTTGGTTGGAGGAAGGCCACATAAAGGCAGACATACTGAACAAATACTTTTGTTCAGTATTTATGGAAGAGGAGACAGATAACAGATCATCAATAAAAGACATAGGCATAAAGGAGAAGAAGGTGAACACAAGCCCTTTTTTCTAAGGAATGTCTCCTTAGGGAACTAACAGCAATTAAAGTTGAAAAGGCAAATGGACCAGATGTACTGCACCCTAGGATACTGAAGAAACTAAAGGAGGCTTTGTCTGTACCACTAACAGCTGTGTTTAACCTGTCATTGGTAACAGGGGAGGTACCAGAGGACTGGAGGAGAGCAGATGTGGTCCCGCTGTACAAAAGTGGAAACAAAGAGGAGGTGGGGAACTACAGGCCAGTCAGCCAGACCTCAGTGGTATGCAAGGTAATGGAAACACTACTGAAGGAAAGGATAGTAGTGGGATACCTGGAATCCAGTGGTCTGCAAGATTCAAGACAGCATGATTTTATGGGGGGGGGAGATCAAGCCAGACAAACCTCATAGAGTTCTTCTACTGGGTGACCAGTAAAGTGGATCAAGGGGAAGCAGTGGCATACCTTGATTTTAGCAAGACCTTCAACATTGTTCCACATAGAAGGCTGATAAACAATCTGAGGAACCTAGGAGTAGGATTTAAAGTAGTGAGATGGGTGGAGAGTTAGCTGGAAAACTGGACCCAGAGGGTGGTGGTCAATGGCACACACTTATGAATAGGAAGAGTGACCAGTGGGGTACCCCAGGGATCAGTGCTAGGACCAGTCCTCTTCAACATCTTTATCAGTGACATTGCAGAGGGTCTGAAAGGGAAGATATGTCTGTTTGCAGATGACACAAAGCTCTGCAGCAGGGTAGACATTCCAAGATGGGTGGATAGAATGAGGACAGGTCTAAAAAAGGTTGGAAGACTGGTCAACGGGTTGGCAGCTGGGTTTCAATGCTAAAATGTGCATAATAATGCACATGGGGCACATACACCCGACGACAACTTATCACCTGGCAGGGGGAGGAAATAGCAAGCTCAAAACAGGAAAGGTACCTGGGGTAATCATCTCTGATGATCTGAAGATGTAAAACAATGTGACAAGGCAGCAGGGAAGGCTAGCAGGATGCTGGGATGCATAGGCAGCAGAATCACCAGCAGAAGGAGAAAGGTAGTAATCCCACTTTATAGGTCATTGATAAGGCCTCACATCGAGTACTGTGTCCAGTTCTGAAGACCCCAATCTTCAAAATGACATAAACAGGGCAGGGGTGGTACAGAGGAAGGAAACAAAAGTGGTGAGGGGCCTGCATCATAAACTATATGAGGAAAGGCTGAGAGAGTTAAATATGTACTCACTGGAGGACAGGATGGAAAGGGAAGACATGATTGAAAAATTAAAATATCTCACTGGGAAAAACAAGCTACAAGAAGGTACCGTCTTCCAAAGAAAAAAATATTCAAGGATGAGAGGGCACAACATGAAGCTGGGGGGGGGTAGATGCAGAGATCATGTGAGGAACTACTTCTTTACAGAGATGGTGGTGCACAAATGAAACAGCCTACCAATGAATGTGGTGGGGGCAAAAACTATTACAGGATTCAATAATGCATGAGATAGACACAAAAGGATATTGAAAGTTAAGGGGGGGGGACTTTAGGCTGTTTAGGGCCTGCTATGTTGCTATTAATAGGGAAATAGGGCAGACTGGGCAGATCTGGAGGCCCTTATCTGCCTTCAATTTCTATGTTTCTATGCTTCTTTGTCTCATATGACTGTTAGTACATTCAGGCTGGCTGTAGAGGAGAGGGGGCTGATAGAGTTCCCATCATATCTGGCAGACAGAGTTGATAAAAATGACTTACATTATTTGTATTTACATCATTTTATAAAAACATTTAAATCTTGCTGAAAATAGTGATGTACTCCTCCACATGGTCATGTCAAGATAGTGTCAACCATATGGCCCCCCTCACATGTTTGATTCACCCAAAAGACTTAAGAGTAAAAGACAATTCATTAGCATGACTGTGATTTAAGACTGTCTTTCAATGGGCACTTGAACCTGTCCACACCTTGGGGCATTACAGACTTTCCATTATAATAAAGTTTCTAAATAACTAATGTTAGTTAAGAACAGGAATAGACCAAATGATCCTTCGTGCCTATTCCCCAGCTACTTAGTGGACTGATCTGATATCTTTAACATGTAGCCATGTAATAAACTTTCAAAACTACCAATGTCCTTTGCTTGGACAATTTCGCTAAGTAAAGCATTCCATTGTCTCATCACTCTCTGCATAAAATACGATCCTATGGTATTTATCCTATACCTTCACCCTTGTACCTGCAAGTAGTGACCCCTTATATTATGAGTACAATCCTTAAATACTAATTCCATTTCTGTAACATATTTTTGTCCCTGAGTATATTCATAGGATTATAGAATTCATAAGTCTAGTAGCATAAGTCATATTCTACAATTTCAAAAACATTTCCTGGACTCTGATTGGTCAGTATAAGTCTGGCACAGTGATGTCATCCCAGTATAACATCACAGGTCTAGTCTCAGCACTGTGAACCTCCTGACTGATTGCATTGGATTTGTTGTATTTGCATCTTCTCTTAAGAAACAAAAATATTTTTCTACACTAACAAAAACATCTTTAAAATGTTTAATTTATTCTGTATAACAACAAGCCATTGTATAATAGAAATAATTCCCTCAAGGGTGTGTGTCATGGGGATAACCACACTTCTCAGGTGTTGGATGCACTCAGCTTGTGGCATTGTGCCCAACCACCTGAGGTGTGGCGTTATCCCAGCACGACACATATCCTATCGGACATTATTGCTTAAATGACTTGGTTATACCTAAGCATACCTCAGCAATCCCTTATTAATTAGGAATG
The DNA here is from genome assembly GCA_016271365.2 of Neoceratodus forsteri. NCBI lineage: Eukaryota > Metazoa > Chordata > Ceratodontiformes > Ceratodontidae > Neoceratodus > Neoceratodus forsteri. The sequence continues at coordinate 937,782,067 of CM028129.1, read as the reverse complement.
TATCCAATGATTCCTTAAATTTTTTCCATATGTGGGCTATGCACTACTTCATTTGGTAGACAGTTCCACATAGAGACAACTCTCTGGTTCACACGCCCCCCCCCCCCGAATTACAGTAGTTTTTTGTACTGTTCTCCTTTCAATAACAGATCATTACTCCTGGTTACCCTAGTTTATTATAAAATAGTAATATACAGAAGACTATGGAATGACTGCACCTGGACCATCCGCTCTGCCAAAAGTAAACATTTTAGGGAAGCATTACAAAAACATCCTGAGGAAACAGCAAGTCTTTTTGGAACAACCTAAAAGATGTAACAGGGAAAGTCAAGAAAGAGGCTCCACAAATGCTCAACATCGATGGTGCCCCCACCCTTGTCCCCTGACTATTGCCAACGTATTTAACAAAGCATTTACTGACCTTAACAGTGTACTTCAGACAGATTTTTTTGAAGAAATCAACCCAAGCTCAAGCCAAAGCCTAGGGCCCACTCAAACATCCCTCCTCCCTTCTATTTCAAATCTGTCAACTGCAACCAAGCAAGAAAGTACATTCGTAAGGTACTTGGAAAATCCAGGAAAAGCGGTGACACACTCGACCTCAAATTTATTTCCCTTGCACTTGATGAAATCCTAGCACCCATTACTAAACTGCTGAACTTATCCCTGCAGCTGGCTCAATTCCCCCAAGTTTGGAAGTCAGCCTGGTAACTCTGGTGCACAAGAGCTGTGACTGGGCACTGCATACCAGTTACAGACCTATTTCTATCCTTCTACTACTGTCAAAAGCACTGGAGTGCATAGTCTCAGACCAGCTGGTTGAATACCATAATAAATACAACATTCAGTGTCCGGAACAACAGGATTTTGGAAAGGGTACAGTACCTCCACAGCTCTTCTGGAGTTCACCAGCTGCATACATAGTTCACTGGAACAGGGTAACCTTGTTGGCACAGCCATTATTGATCTAACAAAGACCTTTGACACGGTCAGTCACTCCCTTCTACTTCAACCACTCACCTCAATAGGCCTTTCTAACCCCTCTACTAACTGGTTCAAAAGTTATCTAGCTGATCGTTACCAACAGGTGAAGCTTGGAAACATCACATCTTGGCACCTGCCAGTTGATTGTGGGGCCTCTCCTTTTCAGCATCTTTCTAAATAGCCTACCTCAATCGTGTGACCAACAGATACTTCTCTATGCAGATGATGCTGTTATTTTTACTTCTCAACATGACCCTCACAACCAAAACTATCAGCTACAACATGCTTTTAAACAAACTGAAGATTGGTTCAGAGCCCACAAGATGGTTCTGAACTATAAAAAGACAAAAGTAATGCTGAACTATAAAAATTCTGAACTATAAAAAGTCAAAAGTAATGCTTTTTAGTGGTGCTAGAAGCAAACACAAAGCAGCATCCCTTAACATAACTAATTGTGCAGGGGTTTCACTTGAACAAGTGGAGCAATTCAAATACCTGGGGGTTACGCTTGACTGTTCCCTCTCCTATGCAGAACACATTGAGAATGTGGCCAAAACAGTCAACATAAGAATTGGGCTCCTGTATAGGCACAAGAAATGCCTAACACCTGAAGCACTCCAAACCGCAATCCATAGCACAGTTGTCTCCGTCATCGACTATGGATTGGTCATATACAGCTCAGCTACTCCCACCTCACTATGTAGGACAGCAGTAGCCCTAAACAAAGCCTGCAGACTGCTCACCAATTCCCCTGACTAATGCACACATGTAACCTTTATGAGCAAATCGTGTGGCTACAACTTGAAAACAGGATACAATACCAAACCTGCCTCTTAGCTAAAAAATCACTACTCGGACTGCAGCCTCCTGGAGTCACAAGCCTATTAAGCTTATTCACAGGCCCACACTGCACCAGCAACTCTGATCATCAGGTTCTCACCATCCCTCACTGCAGAACCTCCCAAGGGCAGAAGTCATATGCCTACCAGGCACCACTTTGGCTCAATAACCTCGGCACTGAACATAGCGCCATGCAGAGATTAGGGTTTTTCAAGACTAAGCTAAGACAACACCTACTGAAGAAAAGCTCCTATGACTGTGCTTTCTAATTACTCCACACACACCCATTTCTGACCCCGGTCTTATTCACCTTTCAGGTTATTACCATCTCCTCGCTACTCCTACTTTGTCCTTCTACCCTGAATTGTTCCCATTTTTGCCCTGCAATACCCTGCACTTTCCTCTCTCACCTCCTCCTAAACAGTCATCATGCCCCCCCCCCACTCAGTGCCCCCTACTCTCCTTTCTGGATAGCTGCTTACTGTCTTTTACCGACAATACCACCTAGGCTGCTACTGTTACCTAAATTATCCTAGTGTTAAAACCATCTCTGTTGCCTATTTACAATGTATTTTTGTCTATGTTTACTCACCTAGCTAGATACTCCTAAACCCACAATGTATGTATACCCAGTCTTTTCGACATGGAACCTTTGTAAAAGAGCAGACTCCCGCTCAAAGGTATTGTAATCCAAGATTGAATAAATAAAGGAAAAAAAATATATATATACTATATATATATATATATATCATCTCTATTTCTCCTTTTTTCCAAACTATATAACCCTAAAGAATCAAGTCTTGTGTTGTAATCCTTCCAATAGAGACCATATATGCACATGGTGTATCTCTTTTGCACTTTTTCTAATCTTTGGATTTATCCCTTTAATATGGGTTCCCAAAATTGAGAGCAATAAATCTAGGTATGGTCTAGCCAGAAATCTATAATGTGCTCCTTGTTGCATTCAAAGTACATAGAAACAGAAATGTAGACAATGACTGTAGAAAATGCCCAATGGTCCATCCAGTCTTCCCATGGTTCCCTATCTAACTCTGGAATCTAATGCCCATCCAGGGTCCTAGTCATCCCCATCTGCCCCCCTTTTCCATTTCTAGCTTCTCCTTCCCCAAGTAACCACTCTACCCTTCACTCTGACCCAACTGTGCTTGAAACCATTAATTTTAGTGCTCAGCACCTCAGCTGATAGGCTGTTCAATGTTCCACTGTAAAATCATACATCCTCATGTCCCTTCTGAATCTCTGTCCTGTCAGTTTCTACTCATGACCTCAAACTTGTACTCATGCTGAACAATTAACCATAGTTCTGCTTGTTTATTTCCTTCAGGAATTTGAAGGATTCTATCATACATTCCTTCTCCCTTCTGTTTTCCATCAAGTACATTGTCAGTGCCTCTGGGAGCTTCTCATAAGAACTGCTCTGTTGGCTCTGAATCATCTCAGTCACCATTTGATGCACCTTCTTCCATCTGTCATTATATTTTCTGAGGTAAGAACTCCAGAACTGGACACATTATTCCAGGTGTGACTTCATCAAAGATCTATAAAGGGGTCGTATTAAGTTTGACTTTCAGCTATCAATAACCCTCCCAATACACCTCAGCATATTATTTTCCTTACTGTATGCCTTGTTGCACTGGCTTAATTGCTTGAGGGTGTTACTGATGATAAATCGTAGGTCTCGTTCATCAGCCATAGTGATAAGTCTTACCCTACTCATCCAGTACTCTGTCTCTGGTTTCTTGTTCCCTAGGTGCATCATCTTGCTTTTATGGGCATTAAATTTCAACTGACACACTCTTGACCACCTGTTTAACCTTTGTAGGTCAATCTGCATTTCCCTGATTCCATCATTGCTATCCACCTTCCCACAGAGCTTAGTGTCATCTGCAAAGAGACACAGTCTGCTCCAGGCTCCTTGTCTAATATCACTGATCAACATATTGAAGAGGAATGAGCACCGGACAGATCCCTGTGATACCTTACTCATGACCTTCATCTCATCCGATTTGACCTTATTAACCCCATCCTTCTGTTGACTCCCCTTTGGTCAGTTAACTACCCATCTTACTATGTCCCTAGGCACACCAAGATTCTCCATCTTCTTCAGCAGTTGCCTATACGCTACTGAGTCAAAAGCGTTGCCGAAGTTGAAGTAGAGTAAATCCATGGCATGTTCCCTATCCAATTCCCTTATCACTCAGTCAAAAAAAAAACTATCAGGTAAGTCTGATACGAGTTCACTGCCACAAACCTGTGCTGTCTGCTATACTGGAGACCATTGCTCTCTAGGTAGTCCAAAAGGCCCTTTTGACCAGTGACTCCATTAGCTTCCCTACAACACAGGTAAGACTGACAGGTGTGTAGTTTCACACTTTTTCTGTGTCCTCCCATTACGGAGTGGAACTATGTTCATCACACTCCAGTCCTATGAAACTACCCCTGTCTGTAATGAGCTATTGAATAATTCTACCAAGGGTTCAGCCAGTTCTGCTTCCAGTTCCCTGAGTACCACTGGATGCATCCCTTTTGTTTGTAAATACTGGCACCCTCATCTCCAGGACCACCTTTCTGGTTGTGATGATGCCACTCTCTGGCAGTGGCCCTCCATCCATAAAGTTAAATGTTCTGAGTTTTGTATTCTATCTCCAGGCACTTGCATGGCCAGCATATTAACTAAATTAGGTTGAATTGTAATAATGTTCATATAACCAAAGTTGTGTTTTTGAGTGTTATGTGCAGGAGAACTAGAACAATGCACACTATGTGGTTTAGAGTGCCTAGAATACAGAGACCACTACAGTTCATTTTTTAGCCAGTGTTTGGCCAGGAAAGACACACAAAGCTGATATTTGTTTCCAGGGACATCCTGGGTGCACATGGAAGTTAAGTGACTTGCTCATGGTTACACAGTATTCAAGTGGTGGCTGTGGAATTCAAATATAGCTTTCCAGGTTTGGAGCCCAGTGCTGTTAACCACTCTGCTACACTGTCTCCCACTAGTACCTGTTTATCACTATATGATTTTCCTATCTGGGTAAAGGTATCTGTCTGTTATAGCAAGGCAGTCTCATTCTGACTTTCGTTTCTTTTTTTTTATTTGTTTTACTAGGAAAAAGCTTCATTGGGCAATGCTCATTTGCAAGGAGGTCCTGGTTGGGATGGATAACGATATAGAAATCAACAGAATTACATAAAAAAATACATAGTTTAAAATGGACATAAACAGCAAATACACTGTTTTGTGTCATGATGATGTACAGCAGAAACAAGAAATGAAAGTGCAATATATTAAAATTGAAAAAAATATACACAAGTCAAGGATTAGAGCAATCAAAGTACAATAAGCACAGAATGAATCTAATGACAAGAATGTTTATCAATGAAGTCAGTTTCTAGCAACAGACTGAGCGTGTGACAGCTAACCAGTAAATTCAGTCTGAGTGAGGCTAGTAATTTATTTCAGTATGTGAGAGCAAGCCAACTTAAAAGCCATTTTACTATATTTGGTTGTGTATCTGTGGATATCTAGTGGAATGTGGTAACATGCTTTCAGATTGTAAAGCTAGAGCTCCTGTGTAAAAAGGCCAAGATGTATAGTAGTGAGTCTTTTCGAGAAGCCTGGAAGGACCACATTTACCAGTTTTTTAGCATTTTGGTGGTTAGTGATATCCAGCCAAATTAGGTATGGAGAGTGCAATGGGACATTCTAGCAGGTAACCCACTAATAAATCACAATACCCTGTGGTAAAAGAATCTAATTTATCTAGTTGTAATGCAGCAGTGCCACTATACACCAGAACACTATAGTCAAGCAGTTGGTAGAAATGTGGCTTTGACTACTTTTTTCTCCGGCATCAGCAAGGAAGTTAAACTTGTTTCTATTATAGATGCCCAGCCTTGTATGTAGTTTCTTATGTATGTTATCAGTATGGGTGCTGAAAGAGAATGTACTGTTTAATCATAGGCTGAGATATTTGAATGCATCTACTAACTCCAAGCTATCACCCATTAGGATGAGGATACTGTGGAGGGTGGAACTACTTGACCACTTGTTAAGAGTAAAAATTATGTATTTGTTTTGGAGAAACAAAATTTGTTTTTCGAACGACACAAACAGTTTCAATTGTTGGGTGTTGAATGTTGATTACAGTTCATTTAGAGTATCAGGTATATTATGTCTGGTGGCATATAATACTGTATTGTCAGTTTAACAGTTGGGCTTGATGTCTCCTATAGCATTACCCAGATAATTTGTGTGTAAATTGTGAAAAAGTGAGGATCCAAAACAGACTTGTGAAATTTCATTGAAAATATTGAAGCAGGATAATAGTAGACCTTCAGACTTGAGTTGCCGTTGCCTATCAGTGAGGTAATTTCTGAACCAGGGCAATGCATGGTGGCCAATATCAACTGTGGAGAGTTTTTTGCAGCAAAATGTGGGGGTCTACCATATTGAAGGCCTTACTCAGGTTAAGAAAGATAGCTACAATTGCAAGCTTTTGGTAAGACCAGAAAGTCAATTGTTTGTTACTTCTACTAGTGCAATTGTCAGTACAGTGCAAGGCCTGATAGCCAGATTGGGTTGGACTGTTATTGGAAAGATACTCCTGAAGCTGTTCACTAACTTGTTTTTTCCAAGTACCTTGGCTATGACAGGAAGTATATAACTAGGCCTGTAGTTACTTGCAATAGTTTTGTCACAAGATTTGAACAGGAGTAATTTGTGGGCCATTTTCCAAAGTGAGGAAACTTTCATTATTGGTTAGTGATAGATTGAAGAGGTTTTTTCTAGGTTTAGTCAGCACAGAAGGGCCAGCTCTAAGGAACAGCAGTTCTAACTTGCCCATTCTCTGAGTCTTTTTTGGGTCAAGGATTAGGAGTTGGGTTTTTACCTGTTTGTAGGTGACAGTCCGAAAACAGGAAGAGAAATTATTACTAATAAACATAATTAAGAAAAGAAAGGCACTGACAAAAGAAGGATGAACAACTCATGTGATGTGAACTGCCTGTTAGTGCACATTATTTTTTAACTTGTTAGATTCCCAATCCCCAAGTGATTGTTCAGCTGCCTATTAAAAACACTCAGGCCCCTACTATAAACTACCTCTTCGAGAAGACTATTCCATTTTGATATGATTCTCTGTGTGAACCAGTCCTTCCTCTGGTTTATTTTACAGAGATTCCTTGCAGACTTCCACATGTGCCTAACTCAAACCATCTCTTGGGTAGTTTTCTTTGTTTATGTTAATGAGATCCAAAACCTATATATTAGAGACCACCCTATATCTGAAAATCATGTCACCTCTATGTCTTCTCTCCAGTACAAAAAGATTAATCACACTCAGTCTTTTCCATTGTTCCTACTGTTTGCTTATTAAACCTCCTCTGTACCCCCTCAAGTCTTTTCCTGTTCTTTTCCATATACAGACGTCAACACTGTCCCCCGTACTCCAAATGTGACCTGACCAAAGACTGATGCAAAGAAAACATAACATTCCTCTTCCTGCTAGTTATATTTCTTGCAATGCATCCCACTATTTGGCTGCATTTTTAATTATGGTCTCGCACTGTTTATGCCATGTGAGCTTGTTGGTAACCACTATTCCAAGGTCCCTATTCTCAGTTGTAGATCTTAATGGAATGTTGTCAATTGAGTAGGTAGCTCAGGGATTCTTATTATTGAGATGAAGAGGAGCACAGTTTGCTATATTAAAACTCATTTTGAAGATTTTAGCCTACCTTGACATTTTATTTATATTCTCCTGCAGTTTGTGTATGCTTTTTATAGATTCTATTATATTTCTTAGTTTTATGCCATCCACAAACTTGGATGTCCAACTATTTAATCACTTAAAAAAGTCTCAAACATAAAAGTTAAATAGTAGTGGTCCCAGGACTGAACCCTGTGGAATCCCACTGGTCACATTTGCCCTTCGAGATGTTCAACATTAACCTTGACTCTCTGCCTTCTACCCATCAGCCAGTTTGTAATACATGTAGGTAAATTACTTGGGATACCAATTTGATGTAACTTGTTCAATAATTTCACATGTGGTACTATATCAAAGTCCTTGGAATAGTCAAGAAAAACTATGTCTACCGCCTTTCCCTTATCTAAAGCTTTGTTGATTGGCTCATAGAAGTGCAATAATTTTGTTTGGCATGACCTTCCCCTTTAAATGCATGCTGTGACTCATCAATTATGTTATTCTTAGACAGCCATAAACCAAGTTTTGTTTTTATACATTTCTTCATTATTTTACACTGAAGTTAGGCTGACAGGCCTATAGTTGCTCTGATTCATTTTAGATCCTTTTTTTATGGCTGCAGTAGGCTGAGCCTGCAGATGTTTTGCTGTACAAAAGGAGTGATGTCTTGATTTCTGTCCGTGAAACTGACTAAAAATATTAATAGTCTCCTGTGCCTTACCCTCCTCCAAGCAATGTTTTCCAACCTCAAATAAATACACTTTCATGTTAGTTAATGGTGGCAGGGTACTATTTTCTTTCTTAACTGGGTGGTACAAGAACTGGAATCTGAGTAGTGGGAGGCAGCATGAGTTGTATTTTTTTTTTTGAGTGAGATCCACCCCATCTCCACCCAAGAAGCTCCTAAAGATCCACCTCCACATTTTTTGATTCATATGGGAAGGGCATGAGGTGGCTTTATCATGCTGGAACAAGAAACACTAGTTTGGGACCTGTATCAAGCAACAGAACAAGTCTGTCAAGTTTTGGAACCCCTGCATTTTATTAAGGACTAGAAGAAGAGAAGATACGTAATTCCTTTATTAAGGACTAGGAGAACAGAAGTTATTTAATGCCTTCAAACTGACTTTAAAACCCTTGGAACAAATTATTTTCAGAGCCACCTGGGGCCTCAAAATGAAAAAGTAATTAAGGAATGAAACTACAGTTCCCATGGAAAACAACAGAAACAGTGTTCTAATTTACAGTAAGTTAAAAGAGCCACAGGTTTTTCTTAAACATTTATATGTAAAAACATAAAGTTCTGCTTTTGGGATTAACAATATCTGTTTACCATATTCAATATATATATATATATATATATATATATATATATATATATATATATATATATATATATATATATATATATATATATATATATATATATATATATATATATATATATAATTTGTCTTTTTAGTAGTTTCAAAACTTTGGAAGCATGGGTATTAGTAATGCATTTAGAGATACATTTTTAAATTGTCTTTACAGTTAAACATTCAATTTCATTAAGGGCACATTTTGGGAAGGGAGGGGGTTCAAATAATTTTAATTATGAAGCATTGGTGTTAGTAATGCATTTATAAATACATTTGTTAATTGTCTGTACAGTTAAACATGTAGTTTCATATGCGAGCACATTTTTTGGGGGGTTCAAATTATTTTAATAATGGGCACAGTACTTAGTAAACACAGGTTTTGATGGTAAAGTGTATTTTTTTCTTTTAAGTTTGAGAAATATTTGTAAGAAAACATTGAACAAGAAAACAGTTAGTGATTTTAAAAGCTATTCTGATCAGAGCTGACATTAAAAAATAAATCTCAACTGTATTTTTTATTTTATCAGGGACACTAGAAACAGGATGTTAACATTCATGGTGAGTTTTATACTCCATGGAACCTGTTATTCAGGTTTTGTTATTGCATCTTGTCCCTTGCAATCTTCCCAGAGTGCAGTTTGCTCTATTGTTTAATAGCTGAGTGGAGACCAGTATCTTGTTACATTGTCTTTTGTTTCAAATTAACCTCAGACATTATGGCAGCCAAAGGAGACACACTTTGAGTCTTAGGGTATGTACACCATAATTAATATGTTTTAATGTGCATAATCTCTCCATTCATGTTATTGCTAAACATATTGTAGCTAGTTTGGCTTGAGGAAGGGTTAATATGGTCAGGACTCCTTAGCAATTGAGATGCATATGCAGCAAATAAGTCCAGATGAGCTAACTTACCCTACAACTGTTATTTTTTTTAATTTATTAAGGACTAGCAGAACAGAAGTTATTTAATGCCTTCAAACTGACTTAAAAACCCTTGGAACAAATGATTATCAGAGCCACCTGGGGCCTCAGAAGGAAAAAGTAATTAAGGAGTGAAACTACAGCTCTGAAGGAAAACAATAGACACAGCATTCTAAATTACAGTAAGTTGAAAGAGCCACATGTTTTTCTTTAACATTTATTTACTAAAAACATGAAGCTCAGCTCTTTTGGGATTAACAATACTTGTTTACCATATTCTATTATATATTTATATATATATATATATATATATATATAGTCTTTTTAGTAGTTTAAAAACTTTGAAAGCATTGGTGTTAGTAATGCATTTAGAAATACATTGTTTTATTGTCTACAGTTAGACATTCAGTTTTATTTGAGGGCACATTTTTGGGAGATTCAAATTATTTTAATCATGAAGCATTGTTAGTAATGCATTTAGAAATATTTTTCTTTATTGTTTGTACAGTAAACATGCAGTTTGATGTGACAGCACATTGTTTTGGGGAGAGGGTCAAATTATTTTAATCATGGGCACAGTACTTGGTGAACACAGACTTTGATGATAAACTGTATTTTTTCTTTCACGTTTGAGAAGTATGTATTAGAAAACACTGAACAAGAAAGCAATTGGTGATTTTAAAAGCTATTCTGATCAGAGCTGACATTAAAAAGCATCTCAACTGTATTTTTTATTTTATTTTATCAGGGACACTAGATTTTAACATTCCTGGTGGGTTTTGTTCTCCCTGGAACCTGCTAATCAGGTTTATTTTATTGCATCTTGTCCCAGATAATCTTCCCATAATGCAGTTTGCTCTATTGTTTAATAGCTGTGTGGAGGCTGGTGTCTTGTTACATTGTCTTTTGTTTCAAATTAACCACAGACATTATAGCAGCCAAAGGAGACAACATTTGAGTCTTAGGGTATGTACAGCATAGTTAATATGCTTTCATATGCATAATCTTTCCATTCATTGTATTGCTAGACATACCGTAGCTAGCTTGGCTTGAGGAAGGCTTAACATGATCAGGACCCCTTAGCAATTGAGATGCATATGCAGCAAATAAGTCCAGATGAGCTAACTTACCCTACAACTGTTAATTGTCACAGTCTGCATTTTCTTCTTGAAATGGTTACTTTTGCATTTATGTTTATTTTATTTTTTTAACTTTTTTCCTTGCCTTCCCTGCCGGAACTCTCTCTGGCTGCCTCTCTCGCCGTGACCGCTCTACCAACTGCTGTGTTTCCCACCAACTTCAAGTTAGTTATGATCCCCCAGAGGTTCAGGAGGGGTTACAACCCCCAGGGCGGTAAAGGGGGCAGTGGTGAGGAACTAGCATTGGTCGTGTGGCAGTGTTGGCATTGGAGGAGGTGTCGCCTATCTGGCGGGAGGGGAGTTTTTCTTCCCCTAGTTATGTCACAGATGTAGGACATGCAGTGCTGTTCAGGCCATGACATGTGTGCTCCCACTCACATCTGGAAGACAGCCGCCTATGTCTTCCCCAATTTCCAAGCCCCTGTGCATCGCAGTGCCACCGGTCTCCACTGGGGGCCTCTGCTGTGCTGAGATACCCCAGGATCCCTCCCTGAGAGAGGAGAGCAGTCCCCTGGATGGTCAGTCCTCTCTCTCTGCTGCTGACCCCGGCGCTCCGGGCTCATTCCTGAACCCGGGTCACCAGTGTTGTCCGAGGTGTGGCATCCAGCGCCTCAACCCTCAACACCACTGGGCTGGCTACATTTATATTTATTTTAAGATATTTAATATTCTGATCATGCAGTTATGTCATGGACCATTGATCTCCAGGCTTAACCCCCCCATGCCCCAACTTGCATAGAAGCTAGTGCTTGTAGGTAAATCTAAACATTTTTCCACTGTGTTCTGGTGTGCTCCAGTGTGTAGTTTGTCTTTTTAGTTGTTTCAAAACTTTGAAAGCATTGGTGTTAGCAATGTGTTTAGAAATACATTTTTAAATTGTCTTTACAGTTAAACATTCAGTTTCATGTGAGGGTGCATTTTTGGGGGAGGGGTTTCAAATTATTTTAATCATGAAGAATTGGTGTTAGTAATGCATTTAGAAATACATTTTTTAATTGTCTTTACAGTTAAACATACAGTTTTGCTAACTTACCCTACAACTCTTAATTGTCACAGTCTGCATTTTCTTCTTGAAATGGCTACTTTTGCATTCATGTTTATTTTAAGATATTTAATATTCTGACCAAGTGGTTATGTCATGGACCATAACTGATCTCCAGCATTAATCCACCCCCGGGCCCCAACTTGCATAGAAATAGTGCTTGTAAACAAATCTAATAATTTTTCCACTGTGTTCTGGTGTGTAGTTTATCTTTTTAGTTGTTTCAAAACTTTGAGCTATTTCTAAAACAAACCTGCATATCACATTTGCCTGCACTCTGAGCACATACTTATGAAACTGTGCATATTTGTACTCCACTTCTGCATAGAGCTCATACTTTCCTAATATTCCCACTATCGCAAGCATAACTACCTTACCCTTATCAAAAGTGACCCCCTCTGAAAGTTAATATCACATTTTCTCTAACAGTCCATCATCATTACATCTGACTTCCAGACATCAACACATTGCTTAACTATAACAGCTTAATCTGGTTCAAGGTCAGTTGGCATTCATCTGTATCCCCCTCCCCTGGGTCGTGCCTGAAAATAGGCAATATTTGTCCAGTGCACTTACCCGGTCAACAAAAACTAAATAAATAAACAACTTACATCACCTCATGGACAAAAAACCCTGTGTCTCTTAAAAACCAAAAAAACAAAAAAAGTGTAAATAATCCCAATGCTGAACATATGCCAGCTATTACTTTTTCATGTACTGCTACCTTCTGAATCATCATGGGGATTTGCATATGTTTCTCTTGATGATTTGCATTATTGGGATACGTGCAATGGTGTTTTCTTTAAAATGTGGCTGTCTGGCCACTATTATCCAGGATAACACAAACATCAGTGGCATTTGCTCTGGGGTTCCTTTGTAAGCTTCCTATTCCTTCCATTAACCCTTAGGCTGCCAACAGAATTAGAATGTATAGGAATTTTGGACAGATCTATCAGTCCATGGCCCTGTAAGGGTTAAAATGTACACCTCCATGTATTTTCCTAATAATCAGTATGCCTTCCTTAGAACAGAAACAAGAACAAATCTTGCTACTTACAAATCATTGTGTTGTTTCTCCATACCTCCTTAACAATTCCACACAACTTCACTAACTTCATTATGCAGCTGTGGTGGATCTGACCCAAACTTTTTTATAAATAGATACCACTACAGCATCCCTCCATTCCTTTGGCATATGTCCTGAAATTAGTGAAGTATCTGATACTTTTGTAATTGGTTCACACAGTCCTTCAACCATCCATTTTAACACTCTTTGGTAGATTTCATCTGAGCCATCTGATTTATTTAAATCACGATCCCTCACAGAATGCAAAACTTCTTTGCTATTGATGCCATGGTTAAATGGCACAGCTATGGATTTTAATTTTACTCTGTTTGATTTTTTGAAAATGGATCCAAAGTAACAGTTGAATTCCTCAGCCATGTTTTTGTATTAATACCTTCTATTTTTAATGGACTAGGAAGCCTATTAGTATGCTTTTTACTTTGGAAACAGGAACAGAATGTTTGAAAACTGGTAACTGGATGAAGCACACTGAGCAGTGTCTCATTTCTAGGTGCAACCCAGGGGTAAGGGAGCAGGAACTGCAATAAGACAACACACAGTGATATTATACAGTACGGAATAAAGTGCAGTTAAAGTACTATAATGAACACAATTACAAGTACAAAGTAATGCAGCAAGGCACAGTGAACAGTAATTGTGTAATAACAGAGAGTCCTGTGATGGGGATGAAAGGTATAGTATTGCAGAGGCAGAGAGTTCTGGTGTCTAGATGTAGGCTAGGGGAGAACTAGAAGGAGGCCCAACACATGGATAGTAGGAGCTCCAAACAGGGGAAGAGTTTGGGAGAATGGTGACAGATGCAGGTGGGGAAGGGGATGAGCTTCAGCTGGTGTGCAAAGGAGACAGAGTAGGGATGGAGTGAAATGGAGGGAAGAGTGGAGAGGGTTCCAGAGTGTGGAAAGATGACACAAAAAGGTTGACTGCCCAGCAGATGAATGTGAATGGGGAATAGAGAAAGTGCAGTGATCCCTGAATCAGAGGGGAACATGAAGCAGGGGGAATGGGAGAGAGGAGCATGGAAAGGTGTGAGGGAAGGGACCCAAACCAATATTTAGCTGTGAAGGTTGCACAGTGGAACTGGCGATGTGAGGGTAGAATGAGGATGGATAGTGAGGATTAGAAGCAGCAGTGGTGAGTATGAGTAGGGGAGTTGGTAGCAAAGTGGCAAAAGGTGTTATGGAGGATGTCCAGTCTGGCAAGGGACATGTATAGGCAATGTCATAAATGACATCTGCAGAGTCAAAGACAAGGAGCACCATTTTGATTACAAGCACTTTGTGGACATACAGAGACAAACAGTTCTTGTTGTGGTAAATGGCATCAGATTTGGAGCAGAGCTTGGCATAGATGGTGTCAATGTGGGCTGAGAGGTCAAGCACACTGTTAAGCCACACTCTGAGGTATTTGAAGGTCTGAATCATTTCAAGTCAGAGGGTGCCATCCAAGGTGGAGAACACTGGGAGACAGGGGAGCATAACCAGTTTCTGGTGAATTCCAAATATAATGGACACTGGGTTTTTTTGTGTGTTTATCTGGAGTTGGTTGGAGTGGAACCACAGCAATACATTGTGGAAGTCTTGCTTGAGCAGGCCTGTCACAGCTGTGGTAGAGGGACTGGAGATGAAGATGAACATGTCAGCTGCTTACATGTGAATGTGCACATTGACACAGGTAGATGGGAGGTTAAGAAAAATGGAGAATAAAATAGGACCCAGGATGGAGCCCTGTGGGATCCCAGCCTAGATGGGTAGTGGAGGTGACAGGACTCCTTTTTTCTGTACTAACTGTTGACGGCCCTTGAGATAGGAACAGATGCAATCAACAGTAGGAGTGGACAGGCCAACAGAACTCAATGTGGCCAGGAGGAGTTGATGGGACACCAAATTAAAGGCTTTTGCCAGATCAATGAAAATGGCAGCCATGATGTCTCCTGATAGATTCCAGGGGAGATGGAGTCAGTCACATTGCAGGCAGGAGACTTTGGAATGGTGCTTTCAGAAGCCAGACTGGAAAGGTGAGAGGAAACTGGAGGAAGAGAGGAAGTCAGAAAATCTGGAATAGACCAGTTTCTCTTGCAACTTTGCAAGAAAGGGGAGAAGGGAGATAGGGTAGAAGTTAATAGGGTAAATGGAAAAAACTTGCCAATCTTTTAGGACTTGGAAATAGCACAGATGGAGAATGACAGGTTAAGTAGATGTGTAAGTGGTGAAGCCATGGTGGGAGCTGAGCGGGGAAGGAGTTTGGGATCCAGCCCATCAGGGCTGGACTTGGACATGTTGAGGGAGGAAAGGTCAAGCAGGGTTTCCTGGGTAGTGATGGAGGAAATGGAAATGAGGGATGGGGAAGATAGGAGGGGGGGAACAAGAGGGGGAAAAAAGGGTCCAGAAAGCGGGAGGCAGGGCACCAGTAGTAAAAACTCATTGAAGTGAGCTGAAACACAGGGAGGGTCAGGAAAAGAAGAATCATTAATCATGAGGACTGGAGGAGTGGAATGGACTGGACAGGAAGATCAAAAAGGAAATGAATTACCTTCCTAAATTTAGCTGGGGTGTTAAGGTTGTCCTTGAAGCTGTCCTTAAAATAGAGTAATTTTGCAACCTAGAAACCCTTAGTACAAAAGGTTTTTTTCAGAGCCCTCTAGGAGAGGAGGTCAGAAAGGGAGTGGGATGATTTGTAGCAGGCTTAGGCAAGATCACAGAACTTGCAATGGTCTATGATGTTGGAGGTAATCCAGGGGTACTAGGAAGTTTTAACCCTGGATTTTCTGAAGGGTGTATGCTTGTGCCAGACTGAGGAAAGTCTAGTGTGAAACAGGGAGAGGGCCATGTCAATATGGGGGCAAAGAGGATAGCTGTCCAGTCTGTTGCTGCCAGATCACTGAGAAGAGCATTGAAATCAAGTGACCAGAGGGACCAGGATCAGATTTACTTAGGGGAGAAAGGATGACGCCAGATTTCCTGATGCAATGCAACATGCAGTGGTTGCTGAAAACATCTGGCAGTATACCTGCTACAGCAATGTGGGGGTGGAGTAGGGAAACTTGGTTAAATTAAATGTCTCCCTCGGTTCCCTTATTGTCTCTTTGAAATGTAGAAGGAGGGGGGAGGATGCTGCAAATGGAACTACTGAATTGAATTATTGAGAAAAGATGTGGTCCTCAACCTCCAGATACAGGAGATTAACTTCCATTAAAGAGTTTCCATGATTTATTATCGTGTTCATTGTTTCAACATAAATATTACAGTCCACACATAATTCAATGTAAATTTCTCATTTTCATAAAACTGTTTAGGTTAGAACCAACCTTTATTAATATTTTCTAGTTCTCTTTCACATTTATGCACAGTAGTTATGTTTCAGGACCACAATGTCCCTTCATCAGACTACAGAGTATCTCAGTATAATGGCTGACAAATTTATTAAAACAATATATTAATATTCCTGTCTCTGATCCTCTTTTCTACAAACCTCTGTAAATAATCAGACACTGGCTTGTTTTCAGCTCAGTGGATCCAAAAAAAACTTGTCTGAGTTAATCCCTGCAACCAAACATCACATAATAAGCCATTACATAGGTTTCACAGTATATTTTAACATCAAAAACCTATATGAATATTTTTTGTAAACTTCACTCCGTGTACTGTTATATCATAGCAATGTAGACTTATTGAGAGAAACTTCTCTTTAGATGCTCTTAGTGTTTACTTAAGAAAAATATTGAAAACATTCTGTTTAAAAACATGTACAAGTGTTTCAAATCATTTGGAACATATTGTGTTTACTTCTACTCCATCGGGAGTCAGCTTTAAAGCAGGTCTCTGTTTCATTTTCTTTCCATAAAATGTATCCCACGCCATTGAGCAAAATGCCACCATATTCATGTAGGTTAGCTATAAAATCTCCTTAGATGTCACTGCCTTCTGCAAAGGGTCAAGTCAGGAAGTCACTAGCATACTATTTCCAATAAGTGTACTGACAATTAGCATTGTTTTCACCGCTGTGTATTTGTAAATAGGATCTACTCGGAGGTCATTGCATCCTGTGAAGAGTCACATCTATTTTCTATTGTTTCTTACTAAACCAGAGTATATTAACCTCCTCACTTTACTCAACATGCTTTGATTTAACTATTCACTACCATGCATCTGCACATAAACTCTCCTAGGAGGTCACTGCCTCCTGACAAAGGTCAAGTCGGGAAGTAAATAGCATACTATTATATATCTTATTGCAGGGGACATAAATATGTCAAGCATTGAGTAGATGGGGATGACTGGCAAAGCCATCATTGAAAAAAAAAACTATTAGAGTTGATAAATGACTATAATCTGCAGCAATGTGTAAATGCATTTACTGTACCAGGGGAAAGTCATTCTTGGACATTATTATTACCAGCCATGTGGATAGCATGCAGTTCATGACTTTTTGCCAGGCAGCCTCTTAATGCCAGTGACCATAACATGATCCAACTCTAAATAAACGTTCTATCAACCAGACAAACATGAAATACAATATGTTTTTATTTTGGAAGGGCCAGATTTGAACTAATAAGAAAGGAACTGACACACTGGAATTTGAAGGAAAACTGGAAGGGAAAGATGTGCAAGGGCAATGGGATATTGTCAAAACAAAAGTGCAGAACCTCATAGCAAGGCATGTACCTAAAAGAAAAAGTATAACTACTGGGTCGACTACCTCCACTGTACCCATCTTCATTGAGGTTTTCTATGCCTCACCCAAAATTGTGCCTTCCTTTCTGGTTAATTCTCTCTCTCTCTCTGCTAGCACAAGAAGGGTTGCAATCAGAGATGTAGGGCCCGGGTGCTGCTACAGGAGCTTTCCATGCCCTACACACAACAAAGTGTAGCATCACTCATATACTGAAAATGTACACACAGCCAGCCAAAGAATCAAAGATAATCCATAATTTCCACAGATGTTAAGTTTTTTGCTGTTAGAAATATATAACATAGGGTAAGAGCTGTGTATAGAGTGGGGGACCACAGTTGAGACATCCCTGTGTTTCACTTAACTGGATATTCCTTAGGGTGCATCTGTGGAAATTATTGGTTACCTGTTATTCTTTGGCTGGTAGTGTACATTTTCACTGCGGGAATGCTGCTATGCTTGGATCTTGATTCTCTCTCTACAGTACCATTACCTCACACTCCTCCTCATGTGAACTCATCCTCCTTGGGGATTTCAATATTAATTGGCTCTCATAGGATTGAGTTTCTTAATCTCTGCCAGTTTATCACTGAACCCACCCGGCACAATTCACCCTCCACAAACTATACCCTTTTGGACTGGGTTCCCTACTCCACCTGAATTGAATTATTGAGAAAAGATGTAGCCTTCAACCTCCAGATACAGGAGACTAACTTCCATTAAAGAGTTTCCATGATTTATTATCGTGTTCATTGTTTCAACATAAATATTACAGTCCACATATAATTCAATGTAGATTTCTCAGTTTCAGAAAACTGTTTAGCTTAGAACCAGCCTTTAATAATCTTTTCTAGTTCTCTTTCACATTTATTCCAAGTAGTTATGTTTCAGGACCACAATGTCCCTTCATCAGACCACAGAGTAACTCAGTATACTGGCTGAAAAATTAATTAAAACAATATATTAATATTCTTGTCTCTGATCCTCTTTCTACTGCACCAGTAATCTTAAATTTTAAATTTTTAAATTTTTACATTTTAGACTCATAGGTAGGAATAAACCTCTGTAAATAATCAAACACTGGCTTGCTTTCAGCTCAGTGGATCCCCAAAAACTTGCCTGACTTAATCCCTGCAACCAAACATCACATAGTAAGCCATTATATAGGTTTCACAGTAAATTTTTTACATCAAAAATCTGTATGAATATTTCTATAAACTTCACTCTGTGTACTGTTTTATCATATCAATGTAGACTTATTTAGAGAAACTTCTCTGTAGATGCTCTTAATGTTTATTTAAGAAAAATATTGAAAACATTTCATTTAAAAATGTATACAAGTGTTTCAAATCATTTGGAACATATTGTGCTCACTTCTACTCCATCGGGAGTCAGCTTTAAAGTGCGTCTTTGTTTCATTTTCTTTCCTAAAAATGTGTCCCGCACCATTGAGAAGAAATACCACCACATTCATGTGGGCTAGCCTTTTTCTAAAAGGCATGGAAGGGGTCAAGCTATCTGGGGAGTATGTCCAAAACATGATAAGATCACACCCACGCGTGCACCCTTTTCTGCCCTGTCAAAATTAAAACTACCTGCTGGTTCTATCAAAGAGTCAATTCGGAAGTCCCCCTTTCCATTTTTGGGTTCCATCTTAATATGTATAAACAAGTTTCATTTGTCTTAGTTATACTTCTCAGTAATGGGGTGTGAGAAACGTGATCAAGAGAGTCCACAACAATGCAGGAGCACATTACTCAGGGATACAGATGTTCAGATGAGAACATTATTTTAATACTCTTATTTGGTTCATCCTTGTTAACAAAGTGGATTTTTTGTGGCCAAGGCACATTCTACTTCGCACAGAATAGCAAACATACTGTTTTTGATAAATATTTTGACCATTAATAATATTTTCACTACTGTGCATCTACACATAAA
Organism: Neoceratodus forsteri; assembly: GCA_016271365.2. NCBI lineage: Eukaryota > Metazoa > Chordata > Ceratodontiformes > Ceratodontidae > Neoceratodus > Neoceratodus forsteri. The sequence continues at coordinate 937,762,352 of CM028129.1, read as the reverse complement.
ACCTCCTCGGAGGTCACTGCCTTCTGCAAAGGGTCAAGTCAGGAAGTCATTAGCATAATATTTCCGATAAGTGTTCTGACCATTAGCATATAATATTTTTTTCACCCATAGTTTTGAGCATATCCAGTAATATCTGGTCTCTCCGCATGTCAGTGTGCAGAGATCTGCATATAATTAATAGATTGACCAGGACCTTATTTTTATATTTTAACTTGTCTCCCACTGTTTATATTGTCTCCTTTAAAACCTCTGCCACTAATTCTACACACTCCATATCATGTCTTAAATATATATACATATATATATATATATATATATATATATATATATATATATATATATATATATATATATATATATATGTATACCCCAAACATCCTTCTTCTCCCATTTCAGTATTGTATATATAAGGTGTATCCCTAGAGATCCTTATTCCATAAGTCATCATCAGACAACCAGGTTTCACTTATGCCAACCATACCATTTTTTTCAGTGTTCAATAATAGCTTCAGATAGTCTGTTTTATCAGATATGCTCCTGGCATTCAGAAAATGGCACCTGAGATATGGATTTCACTTCTTTATCTTATGGACTCTTTAAATTTGTATAATTCTGTCCCTCAGCTCCATTCATTATGACTATTGGTCCCATTATACAATCATTTAAAGTCTTGCCAGACTGATTTGAAATAGTAATAACTCTTGCTGTTCTCCCTTCATCCATTAGTTGAAAGTGTTGTCTATTGTTTGTCTAGAGCAGTGCTTCTAGCTCAGAGGCAAATGAATTGAAGAAAGCCAAGAAATTTAAGTAAGGGTACATCTGGCATTGCTACAAATATCAGAAATATAGCTACAATTTAATGTAATGATGGGGGTAACTTGTGTTTTTCTAAAGCAAAGGAACCACATCAAGGAAATTTGCAACAAAAAAGTTCAAGGGGAACAGCGGGTTTACCAGAGCCTCAGGAATAAAAGACGTAACAACAAAAAAAGAGTGAATTATATCAAATGAAAACACAAGCAGTAATAACATTAAGAGGTAAAGATTTTCAATTTTGTAACTAATAACACATTAATGAAATATTATATTTTGGCAATTTTAGTAAAATCTACAGTCAACAGCCCTCCAAACCATTGCAAGAAATGGTGTATCTGTTAAAGGGTTAAAACAGCAATAAGTAACAAATGACATGTAGGTCATACTTCGAATTGATGTATTTACAGAAGTGGTTACTCTACATACTTATGTATTATTTTATAGTCTACACTCATTAAATATACAGTACAATCCCATGATGTTTAGAATAGCTGGGAGGTGAAACGTTTGGAAAAGAAAAAAAAGCCTGAACAAATTAAGGTAATGAATGATAATGTATATAGTTTAGATAGTAGACATCTTACTTCTTCAGTGTGTAGTTGCTCAGACTTGCATAAATACAAATGCAGTACACACAAATCAAAGTCACTATAATGAAGTTCAGGGGGTTGTACCTTCCCCTCCATATAAAACATATAAGTTGATATGAAGTTTTTATTATTTCTCTATAGAGACATACTGTGAGGCATAGCTGCCCTGATGAAGTGTACGACACAAAATGCTGGCTTGCATTGAAAACTAGCTGCAAAATACAATAAAAATAATTATAAAGATTTTAGAAATTTGGTGAGTGAGACTTATTTCTAACCTCCACTGCATGCATTGTATCTACTGTTGGAACTGGCTTCTTCCAGTGTTCATTTATTTTGAGGGCTTGTTATTCAGAAATGCACCTGAAAGTGGTTGTGTTGTGCAACTGAGTTGTGCTGGAGCAACTAAAGGACATATTCAAAAGAGATGTGCCATGATGCATCTTTTCTGAATATTTCAAATAATGTGCTCTGCACAAATACAATGTGCCAGCACATCCCCCCAGACAGGTCTGAATACCAGGAATGGGAAATGTGCCAGCGCATCAGAGATAGGCCATGCATAAATTCCTGATATTCAGACACCAATATGCAAATGGCTCCATTATGCATGCAAGGTGAAAATGGATCCATTTGCATGTCATTATGGCCCCATTTGCATCTGGTGCTCTGCACAGCATGTGGTGCCTGTACCAGGGACCACTGTAGTACTCTCTCCCCATCCCGTACCACCACCGGCCATTGTGGCAATTATACATGGCCCTGGTGGTCTAATGGTTCCCCACCCTCTCTGTCCATACCTCCAATCACCATATACAATTATGTATTGATTGCCCTGGTGGTCCAGTGGTTCCTCTGTCCAGCCCCATACCTGCGATCACTGTAATAATATTAAATTAAACCTCCCTGGTGATCCAGTGGTTCTCCCTCTCATCCTGTACCTGTGATCACTGAATATAAACATATTGCTGATCCCTGGTGGTCCAGTGGAACCTCCTTCCCGACCCAAATCCCGAATCACCATCATATAATTAAAATAACTGTTGCTAGTGTTCCAGTGGTTCCCCCACCCCACCCACACAGGACCCCAGCCCACCCTGCTCCTCCCCCAGTTAGCAGCGGGCAGCATGCCTGCCCACATACCACCGCGACTGCCCGCCGACTGACAGCTTACAGTAGTTGCTGCAAGCTCATTGGTCCACACTGTGGGCCAATGGATGTACAGTGCATACTGTAATTATCCACAACCTTGTGAATGAATGACTTGACCACCAGGGTATTTTTGAACATGGATTTAATACAATCAGAGTTACTGGATGGGGAGGGGGGTACCACTAGACTACTGGGGACTATTGTGTGTGCTTGTGCATGGTGTTCGGGGGGGGGTTGCCACCCATGGCCGGTGGTTGCTGTTTTGTGTCCTGCACTACAGTGGGCCACTGGTGAGTGGTTAGTACTTGAGGCATATTTTACGGGCTCAACTTTGAGCCCAGGTATGTGGCACATCTCTGGGTTGTGCCAGCAGATGCGCTGCACATCCTGGGCTGAATATTTGGATGTGCCCCATATGCATGGGCACACACCCTGGAGATGTGCTGCATACATTAACTTTGTGCCCCAGCACATTGGGGATTGTGCTGCGCAATTCCCACTTTTAAATATTGCCCCTGGGCGCAGTTCTGGGGTTACACTGGTGCAACTCAGTTGTGCTGGCACAGCCCCTTTGAATATCTAGGCCAATAGGTTCTGGAGGAACTACACTGACTTTTACATATTGCATTTTTTTCAGCTTTCCCCTAGCAAAGACCCCCTCCCCCTCCTGTTTAGGTGCAGACCACTTTCCCTGCACATCCCTTTATTTCTACGGAAAAAAAACAATTCTAGTGCCTAATAAATTTGTGATTTTCTTCCTTGGATCATCTTCTCAGTCATGCATTTTTTTGTTTAATATATCTGTTTGCCTTCCTTGTCCTGCTCCTGGTACTGGAAGTATTTCTGAGACTACTAATTTGTAGCCCTTTTCCTTCAATGCCTTTTTTATTACCATAAAATCGTTCTTTATGTCATCAGCTAAGCACATTCCCACATCATTTACTCTCATTTGCAGTGCAACCACCAGTTGCTTGCCACTGCCCTTTAACAGCCTCTCCAAGTTCTGTTTCACGTTGCAAACTTTTGCTTCTGGCAGATAACTAAACATGTAAATTTCTTTGTTTCCTTTACATATTATTCTGTCAGTAAATCATAACATAGAATCACCCAATACAACTGGTTACATTTTTTCTCGTCATACTGGCACTATGTCCTCATCTCTTGACTACATTAAACTTGTAGCAATTACACTTGCTGTACTGTTGGTCATGTTTGTTCTTATTTCACAACGTTTGTCATTTTAAATCTGTTATATGGTCATTGTGGTCCCGATCATCCAAAACTGTTAATCTGTTGGATAACTGCATTAATTAGCAATCTGCCACCCCACCTTGTTTAGCACCCCATCTCTCTTGAACCACATCCAGTCTGCTTCATCATGTTCAGGAATGACTAGGTTACTTACTAAACTGTCATGCCTCCCCCATGTGTTCTTGGACTGTTTCTTTGTAATTAGCAATAGTTGTGTCATGCCCTGTGTGTGATCTGACTGACCAGCCACATTACGTTCTGTATTCAGTGTCTCACAGTTTGCTGACTCCTCCTCGTCCTCATTAAAAAGATTTTTCATCTTGCTAGTATATCTTTTTAACTCATGGATTTGTTCTAGCCTATACATTTTCCCTTTTACAGAAATTAATTCCCTTTCCAATTCCAATATATATTTGCATTTACTGCAAGTAAAAGTTAATTCCCTGTCAGACTCATCACTTGTATACATGTTAGAATCTTTGTATAAGTCCATATTTGTAGTTAATACAGTTAGTGAAAGCAGTCTGTAGTATTATAGGTCACGAGTAGATCAGTTTCTTACTCACTGTTGAAATTAAAATTAGAATTCCTGGCCTCTCTGGCTTTTCTGGGTGACAGTGGCAGACACTGCCTCTGCCAGTGTCTTTCTACCCATTGCTCACCAAAGCTCACGCAGGCTGTCAGATTTAACCTCATGAAACAGGAAGTGTGCACCTGTTGACTTCTGTTTTTACCGAGGGCTGCAAAGGTCTCAAAAAAAGTTAAAAGTGAATCTGACCAACTTGTCCTTTGCACTGTGTCTCTTGAAAATCCCTTAAAAGTACTTTGTGCTCCTTAGGGACAGAAGGACTTCCTTCCTTAGTTGGCTATCCCAGCCTGCACCACACTTACTGATGACAGTAGCGAGAAAGAAAGATGAGCCGGGGGAAATTTTATTATGTTTTTTGTTGCTTTTTTTTCCTGAGCAAAACTAACTCTGGGGGAACAGTTTCTTTTACCTGGCTTAGCATTCTGCAGCATGTCCAGCCTGCAGCCATTGACTCTCACACAGGCTGTCAGAATTATTTATTTATTTATTTATTTATTGAATTTTGATGACCGGGTAGGCCCACTGGGCCCATAGAGGTCCCTTTTTCAGGGGCGACCCTCATTTTACCTCATTAAACCAGAAGTATGCACCCGACAATGTCAGGTTTGGAGAGGGTCCCAAGGATCTCATATAACATTGAAAAGTGAAGTAAGAGTGTACTGGGGCACAAAAAACAGTATGCTGGTTGTCCTTGTTTCACAAAGGTGTCAGAATGCCACAAGCACCAGGTGCACCAAAGAGATGGCGCTTGAGGCTTGCAGAATTCCCTGACTGACAATCAGGATTCTCAATCCCATGTGCCACATGCTGCGAGTTAGACCAGCTTTTTGCTGGTCTAACTTAGCATTAATCATATTTGGCACAAGCACCTGTATAGAGGATAAAGTGCCACAAATGCATGCAGCCTTTGAGAATCAGGTGCAAGGCATGTCAATGTGTTCGATGCAGCACTGAGTTTGATGTAGGGCTTGTCGCAAGCCTGCTTAAACATTGAGAATTGAGGCCCTTGTCTTTTGCTGTGAGTTGTCCTTGAAAAGCCCTTAAATGGACTTTGTGCTCCTTGTAGACAGGAGGACATCTTGCCTAAGTTGTCTATGCAAGCCTGCATCACACCCACCAATGAGAGTAGAGAGAGAAATTAAACATAAAACTTATATTATGCTTTTTTTTCTCTGTGGGAAAATCACTCAGTTGGGAAAATTTCTCCTGTCTGGCTCAACATTCTGCAGCATTTCCAGCCTGATGATGGGCAGAGATTGTCAGCATCATGTCATTATAACGACTCAAATTGAGTGACTCAATTTTGAGTGACTCAGTTTGAGCACTTGTGATTTGATTTACCTTGAAAGGATAGTGAGTGTGGTTAGACCAACAAGGTAGGGGGGAGAAAATGGTGAAGGAGTAGGATGGCAAAGGACAGGAAGAGGAGGGTCAAGGCAGGAAGCAGGGTCCATGCCAGTTGCAGAGGTGTGTAGTCTGTGGTTTGGGGTGTGCTGTAGAGCTGGTGTTCTGGTGTGGTGATGAGGGTGGTTGACTGCAGTGAGGGAGGTCCAGGGTTCAGGACTCAGTAGTGGTAATATTTTTACTCGTGTTTCCCATGTGTGGGACTTTCTATTTTTGCATTCTGTTTTTTTCTCCTCCCCGACATGCACCCCCCTGAAGTTGAGAATAATAATTTGGGGGGGGGGGCACAGATCCCCCACACAGATGTGTTTATTTTCCTCTGGTCACTGTTGTTGGGATCATGTTGGGGGGGGGGTGTACATCATCATTTTAAATTTCAGTGAAGTCACTCACTGTAATAACAATCACTTTTTTTTTCTATCGCTATTATGACATGGAAACAGATTGCCCTAAGACTGGAAGTGGGAATGCAACAGTAGGTGACTTATCAAAAGCCAGTCCAGCAGATGCAAAGTGTAAGTTAAGTTTTTCCACAATAAGCTGCTTGTCTGTGATAGTTCAGCCTTCTACTTTAATTTGTCTCTGCAGAGTCGGTAGTGCCATCCCTACTTTTAGGGCTTTAACTGTCTTCCAGAATAGAAAATGATCTTTTTGACCAGATTCCAGAGGGTTCAAATAGTAATTGTCCATGGCTAATTGGATTAGTTTACTGAATTCAATTCTTTTTTGTCTGCAAACAGTCCAATCATGTGAAAGTTTGGATTTTCTGGCTCAGGCCCACTGATACCCCCTCCCTCAATGCTTGCCTGAGATCCTGGCTGAACCAAGAGCAATCTTTCTTTTTGACTCCCAGTTTTACTAAGGGGGACATGTCTGCCTATCACAGAGAGTAATTGTTGACTGAGAAAAGTCTGCAGCTTTATGCACTGTAGGAGTTAAGTAGAACTCATGGCAATTAATAGTCAACATTTCATGGAGATAATTTACAAAAGTAGGAGAGTCTCCTTTTGTAGTGAGAACTAGGCCTTGCATGTACTTTGTTTAGTCCTCTAACATAGGCCACCCCATTAAGGTCAATGCAATTATTATTGAATACCATAGCACTAATTTTTATGGCTGCATGGGCGGTGCTCCACAGACATTATGCCATCAGGGTATTTTTAGAAGAGCAATCTGGAAGCATGTGACCAGACAGCTGCCTGATATGCTTTCACAGTGTACAGGACAAGCTGGTCTTCAAACACACATCTCTCAGAAAAGAGTCTTCAAGATAAACTTATTTATTCATGATAGAAAAAATAATTAAAAGGCCACACCAAGGTGTGCACCCACAGTACCCACTGTTTCCTCCTCTACATTTCAAGCCTCACTGGCTCTTTGTCAGGAGTGTCTGGGTTCTAATCTCAATCACTTAAGAACACTTAATTCCATTACATGATAATTACACATTATTATTAATACCTAATTATCCACTGTGGAATTAACCCATCAACTACATCCACATGGCAGGAGGAGGAGAGTAGAAAGCAACTTGTGCAAATTAACTTAAAAATCTTTCCTATATTGCCACTTGTAAAGATAATTATACAATCATTATTAAAAAAAACTCAAACCTTATGCATAATATGTGGAGGTGTATATATATATATATATATATATATATATATATATATATATATGCATATATTTAAATCTAAATATATACACCTTCTATAATTCTTAAATCCACCTCCAATATTATATAGTTGTCTATAACAGCAATTTGTAAACAAGGAAGTATATAATAGAATCAAGGTGAGAGAGTGTGGTGGGAGGGGTGAAAGGTTAACATTACTTAAAACTTGATTCCTAAATTGACATAATAATAACACATTCTCTATAAACTTTAGGCTATTAGTTTAAACTTACAAGGATTTATAAGGGTAGGGACATCAGCTATAACACTAATATAGAGTTCATTCATAGTATTTTAACAGGTTATTTTCAACAGAATACAATAACTTGGTAACATCATTTTTTCAGAAAAGGTTTCAGTTGGAAACTTCCATTCAGTCCTGGATAATTTAAAGCCTTAAGTTTATACTGCCAGTATGTCTCTCTTTGCAGCAGGCGGTTATTTAAATCCCTGTTCCTCTGGCCCAATGTTACTTTCTCCAAAGCTGTAAATTTAAATGTATGGGCCAATCCTTTCTCCAAAACATATACAGCCAGTTCATTATTAGCATTCCTTTCTAAACATCCATTTGTGATGGCTCTCAAATGTTCTTCTATCCATTCCCTAAATTGTCTAATTGTTTTCCCAACATAAAATGCTTCACATCTTGTGCATTCTGCTAAATATACAATAGATTCTGTAGTACAGGTTAGGAGATCCCTAGTATTGTACTGCTGTAACACACTGGGACTAGAAAAATACTTTTTTCGTTGTACATTGGGACAGAAATGATAGTTTCCATAGGGATTACATCCAGAGGGTCTGTTATAGTTTTTTAAATCCTTCTTCTTTTTTGTATGTAGACCGTGGGTTGAAGTGTCCCCTAGAGTTTTTCCTCTGCAGTACACAACCTTTGGACCTTAATCTGTACAAGTCTTCAACCTTCTGTCAGTTTGCAAAATGTGCCAATGTGTCTGTAGAATTATTTTTTATCTCATGGGCCTGTGGAGAGTATATAGTTATAAAACATAAGTCAGATTTATCATGATTTGTTTTTCTTCCCTCAGTGTCCACTAGACCCCCCATTTCTGTTCCAGTTTTGGGCTCTGTTTTCTCCTTTCTGTATGGATTCCGCACTATACCATCTGGCCTCAAACATTCGCTCAAGTTCAAGTCTCCTTTTCTCAAAATCACTTTGTCTCGAGCAATTTCTTTTTGCCCTAATAAATTGCCCAACTGGAATATTATTAACTACATGTTTTGGATGGCAGTTTGTAAAGTGCAGGATTGAATTTCTTTCCATTGGCTTTCTGTACAAATCAGTCTGTATTTTGTTATTATTGTCCATTGAAATTGTCAAGTCCAAATATGAGATTTCTTTTGCATCAACATTCATAGTAAAGGAAAGGTGATCATTGCTGGTATTAATATAATCCAGAAATTTTAGTAATTCTTGGTCACTACCCTTCCATTAAACGAATACATATCAAGGTACCTCTTGTAAAGGTGTATTTTACTAAGGAATATATTATTCTGCCCACTGAAAATGTATTCCTGTTCCCATATAGCCATATATATATATTAGCATAGTTTGGGGAAAATGCTGCCTCCACTGCAGTGCCCTTTATCTGCTGATAAAATTTGCTCAAAAAAGTAAAACAATTGTATTGTAATACGATTTCAGTCATTTACACAATCATACCAATGGTTTCCGGTTCCATCTCTGTTTTGGTAAAACATGCTTTCTCTAGTGCCTGTAAACCCCCTTCATGGGGAATATTCATGTATAAAGATTGCACATCCAACATGACCAATTTCCAACCTGACTCAACCACTTGATCCTTTAAAAGGTCCAAGATATGTGCTGTATCTTTATCATATGCTGGAAACAAAGAATAAACAGGTTGTATATAATGATGCACAAATTGTGCCAAGAGTTCAGATAATGAACCTATACTTGAAACTATTGGCCTCCCAGGTGACAAGGTAGGATGTTTGTGAATTTTAGGGCAACAATAGATCATAGCCTTTTGTGAGAAATCAACTGTTAGGAATTCATGTGTTTTTTTGGTCAATTAATCCATTACATAGTATTCCATTTAAAAAAGTATCTATATTTATTTTCTGCAACATAGTAGGATCTGAGTCCCTGGTCCCCATTCCTGACTAAAACAGGTGAGTCTCCACTTGATTCGTCCTGGTCACTTCCTGATGTATACGTATGCTGCTACACGTCCTCATTTGTACTCGTATTCTGCATATATAAAATGGACCTTGGAGCCTCCCTAGCTTTCCGGCTCCAATAAAATATCCACCCTTTTTCATAGTCTGATTGATCCCTCAGGAACTTTTTTCTTTATTTCTTTTGATTCTGGCATCATGGTATTTAATGGTTTCATTCAATCTAATGTGCATATCATAATATTCAGCTGATGCAGAAAATGTGTTAACTACTGCTTCACATTCTAGCAATTGTTTTTTAACTTCTTCTTCCTCTTGCATGCCATCTTCCAAAATCAACTGGATTAAACCCACAGAACTGTCAAATAAAAAGTGTTTCCATTTTGGATAGAAAGGTTTCCGATTTTGAAAAAAGGTTGGTTGTAAAGTTAAATGGAGCCCCCTAGGAATTCTGTCAATTTCCATGCTGGTAACTCTACCTCTGAGCAATGGTTCACACAGCTGCAGTGGCTGTCCAGAGGAAGGGAATGTGACTTTGAAGGAAGACCTGGACAGCCACTGCTGCTGTGTGAACCACAGCTCAGAGGTAGAGTTACTAGCATGCAACGCTAGAGGTCTTAGGTTCAATTTCAAGTGGTTCATATTTCCCTTCTTCATTGTAATACATAATCTAAATTTGCCTAGCAGTGGCCTCTTTAAAACAGCACTGAGCAGGAGTTGATTAGCTGTTGTTCTGATGGATTTCTAAGGTTGCAAAGTTACTCAGCACCAGAGGAAGGGAATGTAACTTTGAAGGAAGACCTGGTCAGCCACTGCAGCTGTGTGAACCATAGCTCAGACATAGTTACTAGCATTGAATGCTAGAGATTCTAGGTTCATTTCCTAGTGGTTCACATTTTCCCTTCTTCATTGTTATTCGTAGGGTACAACATGGGCATACTAAACATATTTCCCTAAAACAAAATAGATGTTATGCTTCTGAAGGTGTAACATGACTGTCCTATTAAATATACTTGGGGTAAGATTTCCAAATGGTTTCATCAGAGAATAACTTTAAAAGCAGCCTTGCATCTGCTTTTATCTTCACATGCCAGGCATATTGGTGGGGATTCTCTATAGTGGGCGAACATGGCATGCATGGGTCTGTGAACCCCTGCATCCATGTAACAATGCACTGTGGCCATATTCACAGCCAGCAGCTACTGTGCAGACCTGCACCCGTGGTGTGTAAATGCATGGAGGCAGTTCCGTGGACATGGATGGGCATCCATTGGGATGCCTAGACCCAGTCCGTCAGTGGATCACCTGCACCCATGGGGTACCACAGCATTCTGGTGGCCACAGCACCACAGCAGGTGGCTTGCCAGGTGGCCACAGGCAACCCCCAGCCCTCCATGTGGATCCTGAGGGCTGAGGTGCATGTTGGGGGATCCCAGTGCCCATACTGCACTGCTGCAGTTGGCAGCAGCATTTCTGCGGGACTGCATACTGGCTACATTTGGTGCCATTTGGTGTAGCCTGCACCCCCTCACTTGGCATTCTGGGATTTCAAGACTAGCATGGAATGTGGGCACGCCCCCTGCACTGCCTCTCAGACCACCTCATGGATCTCATTGGTTGGGCAGGGGATCTGGTGAGTGCCAGTCTTGCGCACCCTTGGAGAATTGAATGCAGGGAGTGCAGTGGCTGTGGAGTGTTTATGCACCTTAAATATGCAGTGCATAGACATGGAGAATAGAGCCCAACATGTCTATGTATTCATTCAGGTTGTGAGTGGTTTTGGTGCAAACAATTACCATAAGTTCAATTTGTCTCATTTTTTTTTTACACACATTGCCACTAAATTAATTTTTCATGAATAGCTCTATTGTTTCAAAAATGGTGGCGGTGTAGTCATGCAGGAGGACACAGATACAGTGCAATACTGAGTCTGCATCAGTCCTTTGTCAAATCCAGCTCCTACTTTTTAGAGGAGAGCTTAAGAAAATGCTTGCAGTACAGAAATTAACATTGCAAGCCATACCATTGGTATAGGAGTGGTGCTACTGTTCATAATGTTGATGAACAGGGTTCAGAAATGAGCTCAGATCAATGAAGATGAGTTGGCCAACAGAGGAGGAGAATGGGTTGTCCCAGAGGATGCTCTGTTCTGGGGAGGCAGAATCACTGACTGCACCGCAGTGTTACCACCTCGGTGACCACTCCTGCAGCAAAGCATGAGGCAAAATGGGAGGGGTAACATTGTCCAAGGGCATGGGCAACATGCAGTTGTCTGTACCCTGAGCACTGTGGAAGCACGTGACCGGACTGCTGTCCAGTATGCTTCCACAGTGCTCTGGCAAATGTCCACTTGTGCTGTTCATGCTGCCCTTCCCCTCCACAGGCAGCATAAACACCCCCCATCACCTGGCACTACATTTTCTTCTGCAGCTGTGGAAGTGATGGCCACCATGCCCAGATGGCAGCATGGACTTAAACTGTGCATGCACAAGTATCATGCATGTGCAGTTCTGTCGGCGCCACTATTTTGAGAATGGCAGACTCTAGTATGCCAAGATCATGGCGAGAGCTCTGAGTATTCTTTTACTCACTCTCACCGCACTCTCACCACACTGAGCAACCATATCTGTTCTGACCTGACTTTGCTGTAATAGCCCTCTAATGAAGGTCATTTCTTGACTGCACTTCCAAGAATCCTGTTATAAGCCTGCAGAATTATCAGTTTATATAATGTGTCAGTTTTGGCTAATGTTTGTGTTTTTTTATAAACCTAACAAAAATAAATAAAAAATGGCAAACCAGCAATGTTTTCTTCCAAATTATTCCTCCTAAACTTCTAATACCTAATACCTAATACAGGGCAATGTGAGGAAGTAATATTTCACAAATAGGGTAGTGGATGCATTGAACAGCCTTCCTGAGGAGGTTGTGGGGTCTAAAACTGTGGTAGAATTCAAGAATGCATGGGACAGACATAAGGCAATTCATGTGGGGGGTAGGAAGAAATAGGCTGTTGGTTAACTAGGATCTGCGGCCTATCTTGTAGGTAGGGAAATGGGCAGACTAGATGGGCTACGCAGTCCTTATCTGCCGTCAAAGTCTATGTTTCTATGTTACCTCCATTTTTGTGAAGCACCTACATTACTTTATACAAACCACACCAGTCTCTATTTATTTAATTGTCGCACACATTTGTGAAGCTTCTGTTTACAGTGTGGTTTATATATGCCTACCCTCCATGCATTCTATGCCATTTACAGTGGTGACCAGCATCAAAGTTCCATCTTAAATTACGATATCTGGATTCTGATGTCTCAATGCCTTCAGCATAAATTGCTTCTAATACTCAGTGCCACTTGATGTTACCATTCTTAAATGCTATAAATATGCAGTTTCATCTGCACTGTTGATAAATAGTCAGCAGATGGCATTGTGCAGAAGCAGTTCTGTGCATATGTGTGACTTCACATGCCATTTCACCTATAGGCTGTAAGAGGAGTCAGCTGGCAAATTACAAGAATACAGACAACGGGTAAGGGATGGTCTTAGATATTCAGAACTGTTCCTTACTCAATATACTGACTGATATGAGGGAACCTAATGCTTGGCATCACTGTATGTCTCCCATGGATTAGGTGTCAAAATAGTAAATGTGATAAATTGTATTAGAAAGTACTTAAAGATATTTTCTTGTTTCCATTAAAATATTCACAGTTGAAATCAACAAAATTCAGCTAAACAGAATTCTTCTTAAATATGAATTTCAGGACCTGCCATTTTTTTTTATTACTGAAGGTATTTTCTTTAAAACAGGATATTTTCCCCCAGACATCATCTTTCAAGTTATGGATTCTTGATGTGGAATCATAATTTCTCCACATATATCATCACAGCCTGATGCTATGGAAAGGACTGTGATACCAGAAGAAGATGATAATTACTTCCTATCAGGAGAAGCCACAAAAACAAATTAATATTGGTGCCAAAGAGCCTGTACTGATGTAATATTTTCAAACTTTAATAAAGAAGAGAATGTTCAAAACTTTAAATTTGGGGTAAATGTTATGAGCTATGCATCTCATCAATGTCAACTGTAATTCTTTTTCCAAAAACTGGAAAATCACTTTAAAGGCTCTTAAAATGTATACCATTTCTAGGTATTAAAAGTCCCACTGCTAACTTAACGGGAACCATCAGCACAAAGGGCCACTACACTAACCTTCTGGTTGGGCCCCATTATGCACTTTGGGTGTAAAAATATTTTGCTTTACTTTAGAGAGTCAAGTAGTAAAAAGAAATAGGAAGGCTATTCCATGTATGGGTGCTCTTACCTACAATACATAAGATCATTTTTTAGCTTGAGCATCACAAAGTTAAGGGTTTGATTACATTTTATCTGATGAGACAATCCAAAAAAGAAGAGACACAGAAATATATTACTCTAACACCTATTTTACTTAACTCCCCAGAAAGACTTATCTACATGGTAGAGATAATTAGCCAACAAATTCAACTGCATATATAATGATATGACTATGTTATTTGATAAAGGCTAATAATTAGAGATCTACTTTATGTTGAATTAACTATGATGTGAAAATGAAATGTAAAACCTAATAAGACCTTTGTAACGCTTATCAAAAATCCATTTACAAAAAGTTTGCATCATGGTTGAATTCAAAGTGACAAAAGATAGAACATTAGCACCATCTATCCTATTTTCTAACTGAATACCAGCAGTGACTATGCAGAATTTGTTTAATATAAACTCTGCCTCAGTGAAATAGATTTATAACAAATGTAATACACTGTCATATAAAAAAGCTTTTCATTTTTTCTATATCGTATTCATTGTGCTGCACCAGAGAATTTAAGAGATGGTTTCATAAGGATGTTGATAAAGCAAAGCATTACAGTACATTGTTTGGGAAACCTTTTATTAAACACCTTCTGTGAAGAAATGTGCAAGTCCTCTGAGAATCTATGTGGCATTTTCATGAAAAATTCATAGAAGACTCTGCAAACTGGGCTTCTTTCCTTAAAAAGTGACTCCATGATGGGTAGTATTAAAGCTTAAATATATACATGTGTGTGTGCGCGCATGAGTGTGTGTGTGTGCGCTTCTGTGTGTGCATATGTGTGTGTGTGAGCATACACATATTTGTGTGTTTGTGCCTGCACACATGTGTAAAAACAACAGTTTTACTAATGATACCCTTTAAAAACATTTTACCTTTTTTGCCTTTTCTCAGTATCAGATAACTTTATGAATTGTTTAGCTTATTATTTTATATGTTAAAACTCTAGTTTAATTTACCATTCAGAATAGTTGTATGTACACACAGGATATACAGTATTTTCCTTTACTTACAACAATCACTGATCAGAGAAAGTGTTTACCTACATTATTAATAATATTATATAACATCATTATTATAATATTCACAACTGCAACAGAAAGGACATGCTGAACCTAGACAGCTGCTTTAACCATTCATTTCCTTGCCATTTTTTGAGGTAGCAAAAAGAAAAAGAGAATATTTTGAACTGACTCTTTAGTAAAATACTGTACACATACTTTGCTGCAAATAAATATGGAAATGTTTTCATTTACTGGCAGAGAATTTGACCTTTGTTTACACTGAATATTACATTTACTTAGCTATAACATGGACTTCAACAATATGTATGGCACTGATGTGAAGTAGAAGCTCATGGGCAAAGTACACCAGTGTGACATACATGAGGAATAATCAGGGTGGCTTGTAAACTGGCTTGAGGGATAGGTATCTTTGGGTGCCAATAAATCACTAGGTAACAAAATAGAATACATTTTGCAAAAAGCTAAGAAGTTAATGTGGCATGCAATCACTCTAGGAGAGCACTATGAAAAGTAGAAGAATTCCCAGGAGCTTAGGAATACAATTGGAACCAAACTTTGAGTTTTATACTGCTGAACACTGAGAATTCTGGGAGAGTATTAGAAACGATGGCATCATTTGATTGTATAACTGCTCTCACTGGAGTTTGTTTGGAAGAGAAGCAAGCTAGCTGAGGAAATAAATTCCTTGAAAAAAAGACCATAAAACTAAAATATGAACACAAGAGTATGAGCAGTTTATTGATGAAACAGAAAGCAACATCAAATATTTTGAAGAAGGAATAAAATAGACAAAAATTGCAAGAGTTTGTGATGCCTATGACCCAGGTTCAGAAGTGAATCCAGGGTGTCGGAGGGCCAGCCGGGGGAGGAGGAGGATCGAACATCTGAAGAATCTGTAGGACTGCTCTCCTCTTTCAGGGGGAGGATGAGCAAAGCGCAATGCTTGCCTGGCCCCTGGCAGAAGTTGGGGGAAAGGCAGCCTGGGCCAGGAAAGTCACGAGGCATGGCAGACATTGGTTATGTCACACAGGAACATGTGGTCTGCACATGACATTACTGCAAGCCAGGCCTCCTTGGGGCAAAAACAGAAAAGTCCAGCATCAGGATGTTGAGAGGCACCCCAGGCCCTGCATCCAACCAGATGGTCACCCTGGCCAGAACTGGATCCATTCTCCAGCAGGGCTTGAGGAACCCCACCAAACCTGCTGGGGTGGCAAGCCCTGGGGAAAGACGGTCAGCAGGTATGTTCCAGAGAACATTGGGGTGACAGGTCTGGGGCACTCCTCAGAAAAAGGGCTGACTGGGAGGAGGGGGTTAAAAAATGGTAATTACACTAAACTAAATAGAAAGACTGAACAAGAAATGGGCAACTTATTGGAACTGTATCAAAATATGGGGGTGAATATCAGAAAGGAAAGAGACCTAGAGCCCCAGCTTTTAACACAGTTCCCAAAATCCATAAACATTTTGTGGGAAAAAACACCAGGCAGGCTTATAATTTTGGGGTAATGATTAAATATCGGAACCCTTATCAGGATACATAAATAACCTTGCTAATCCTTTAGTGGAACTAAAGGAGCTAAGGGTGGAACTATCAGAGCCATTATCAAAAATGCTTAGTGAGTCTCTGAGCTCAGGAGAGGTCCCAGAAGACTGGAGAAGGGCTTATGTGATCCCGCTCCACAAGAGTGGTAGCAGGGAGGAGGCCGGGAATTGCAGACCAGTCAGTCTTATCTTAGTAGTGGGCAAAATTATGGAGGCACTCCTTAAGGAAAGAATAGTGCAACACCTGGAATCCATAGCAGGACAGGATCCAAGACAAGATGGGTTTACAAGAGGAAGGTCCTGTCAAACTAATCACTTAGATTTCTTTGACTGTGTAACTAGAGTGGTGGACCAAGGGGGAGCAGTTGATGTCACCTACCTTGACTTCAGCAAAGCTTTTTATACTGTTCCACACAGAAGATTGATTAATAAGCTGGGTAGGGTCAGGGTGGGTCAGAAGTTGGTCAACTGGGTGGCAAACTGGTTGATGGGCAGAAAACAGAGAGTGGTGGTAAATGGTATTCAGTCAGAAGAGATGCAAGTCACAAGTGGGGCACCTCAGGGATCTGTCCTGGGGCCAGACTTCTTCAATAACTTCATCAGTGACATTGCAGATGGACTAGAGGGTAAGGTTTGTCTGTTTGTAGATGACACCAAGATCTGCAACAGAGTAGATGATCCAGATGGGGTGGGCAGAATGAGAAGAGATCTGGATAAACTGACAAAATGGTCAGAAGAGTGGCAACTGAGGTTTAATGCAAAGAAGTGCAAGATCATGCACATTGGGAAGAGAAACCCTGAAGCCACCAATAGGTTGGGAGGGGAGTTGCTGGCAGTCACAAGAGAAGAAAGAAACTTGGGCAGTATCATCAGAGATTACCCGGAATCATCCAAGCAGACCACTAAAACAGTAGTAAGGCTAGGGGGATGTTGGGGTGTATTAGTAGGGGTATCACAAGTCATAAGAGGGAGATAATAATCCCTCTTTACAAGAGAGTGGTTAGGCCCCATCTGGAGTACTGCGTGAAGTACTGGAGGCCATACCTTCACAAGGACATTAACAAAATGGAGACAGTCCAGAGAAGGGCAACCAAAATGGTGCAGGGACTGCATCAGAAAACATATGAGGACCAATTAAAGGACCTCAATATGTATACCCTAGAGCAAAGGAGGGAGAGAGGTGATATGATTGAAACATTCAAACACCTTAAGGGTATTAACAAGGTGAAAGAGTCTAACACATTTTAATTTAAGAAAAATAGCAGGACAAAAGGACACAGCATGAGATTAGAGGGAGGACGATTAAGGAGTAATGTGAGGAAGTTCTTTTTTACAGAAAGGTTGGTGGATGCATGGAACAGTCTACCTCAGGAAGTGGTGGATATGAATTCAGTGCAGGGCTTCAAACAGGCATGGGATAGGCATAAGGGAGTGTGACACTTGGGCAGCTGGTTCTGATCACTATATCATTTTTTGTAGTATAAAAATGGGTTATGGACTGTCTATCATGAGAAATGCTGAAACAGCATGTGAGTATGACACACACACACACACACACACACACACACACACACACATACAGGTTTTAGATACAAGGTGTTACCTGAAAGGCCAGAAGCTAATTATAGAGTAGAACAGGCCTTGACCAAGGATCTCCTATTTATCTAAAGTTAATTATAGCTGTAGTTGCTAGAGGGAAATCATAAACGTTTATGACGTGAAGAGGAAACACAGTTACATGGGGGATACATGATGGTCAGGAAAGGAAAATGGAAAATATTCTCACTCCTGCAGAGCGAGGCATGGATATCCCAAGAGTGCCGAAGGCATGAGTGGGATATCCATGCCTCATGATGCAGGAGTGAGAATATTTTCCATATTCCACTCCTACCCATCATGTGTGCGATTTATACCATAGGCAACAAGTGTTTTTGTGTGGTTTTGGTATTTTAATATTGTGTGTGAGGTCCGTTTTGTTGTTGTTACTTTTTAAGTTGGTGTTATTACTCAGTGATTTGGCTGCTGTGTGTTAGTCTGCTCAGCTGTGTGATAGGGATTGGTAATGTGAGAACAGCTCAAGAAAATCTCTTCTTCAACATTCGTTGGTTTCTGAGGATGATGCAATTTTAGTTTATTCATCCGTGGTGCTTCTGAAGGTTTAGGAAATAATTTTGAAAACCTCATTGTACAGAAATACTGTTTTTAGTCAAGTTTTTGTAATTTGTTTTCAGTGCTAAGTACTGCTGCAAATGTACTACTTTCAGCTTCTGGCTTTTTAGAAACTGCAAGTAGAAGTTTCACACTATGCAGGTTGTGTGTAATTAGGTAGACTGATGATTTCATTTTCAGTTTTAAAACAAGTTCCACCTTGCAGTGCTTAACTGATGCTGCAGTGAGAATACTGGGTGATGATATAGCTACTATAGGTGTAAATGGATTTATTTTCACTTCAGCTATGTCACCACCCGATATTCTCACTGGAGTGAGAATACATGTTTTTATTCTCAATGAATACACAACACCCCTATTGTATAAATATCGTTAAAGCAGACACTGTACATAAGCTTAAATGGTGATACCAAACTGGAAAAAGGTAAGCGTTTTAAATCTGAGGTCTTTTATTACAGTTTTTAAGGGTTAATTTCTGTACACCTGGTTAGGTGCCTGTAGGCAAAGATATCTGGCCCCTCAAAGACTGAATTATCTGACCCTGTACATTGGGTACGCTAACAAGAGGTTCACAGTTTGAATCCCTCCAAGACTTGATACCAATGGTTGATTAGAACCCCCAAAACAGACAGGAGGGTTACTCTGTTTCTGTTAACTGTTCACAAGACTGCACTCAGAGGTTGTCACTTTGGGAGTAGAGGGCTGACCTGCTGAGTGGGTTTGTGACAGGGAACAATACAGATGAGTATGAATAGATAGACCATTGACAGAGTAAAGGCCTATGGCACATTCATAAGGTAGAAAAAGAAATGGGCAGACTAGAAGGCCCTTGTAGTCCTTATCTGCCGTCAACTTCTATGTTTCTATGGAACCCCTAAGTGCTTATGTCAAGAACACCACCCATGTGTTAGAAATATTAGAAAGCATCAGTGCCAGTGAAATTCTTATGACAGTACAGAGAAAAGAACTCTGGTTATGCACTTTGGATGTGTGAGACTTACATACAACAGTACTGCTCAATGAAGGATTGAAGCTCTCAAAAAAGCTTGCACAGGAAAAAGGAAAGGGGATCTTCCTCCTGCACAAGTTCTTTTGTAAATGTCAGAACTAGTTCTATCAACAATGTTTTTCCAATTTAAGTCTATTTTCTACTTACAGAACAAGGGAACTGTCATTGGTAGTAAAATGGGCCTGGTCAAAACAAATCTTTTCATGTGGAAATTTAAAAAGGTGTATGTTCTGGTTGCTGACAGCAACCTGTTCCATGCAAAAATTGTGGTGTGGAAGGAGTATATTATTGACAGACTCCTTATCCAGAAGGATGATCTATAATACATGGATATTTTCTATGGCTATTTAAACAATTGCAAAACAAATATGAAATTCTCTCAGAATAGAGATATAGCTAGTGTGGCATTTTTGGAAGTGAACATAATCCTGGAACAGAATCAGATAAGCACTACCCAATTTTATTTTTATTTGCTATATTATTTACTCCCTTGGCCAGATCCATTGACTCGACCCCTACCCCAAACCCTGTCCTCCATCCTCCAGGACTTACCTACCCAAGTATTCCTCCCTGGCTTGACCTCCAGGTGAGGCCTTTGGGGGGATCCAATTACCCCTGTTAAAACCTGAGGTTCAGTTGCTGGGGAGTGCTGTGGTGTAATGGTGTGAGACCTGCATGGTGGGGTGAATGGCATACTGCACGGCCCATTTTCCAGTTTTCCTGGTGGGGAGGCATGGCTTGCAATGATGTCGATGGCCAATGTGCCAACATCTGCCCTGCCCTTCCCCCAGTGAGTACCAGTGGTCAGTTCCCTCCAGCCTCTGCTAGGGGTCTGTCAAGTGCTGGCAGCTGACCCACCCTCCCCCTAGGAGCTGGAGAGCAGTCCCTTAGACACTCAGTCCTCCTCCTCCATGCTGGACCTCTGAATCCTAGGCCTGTTCCTGAACCTGGAGCATCGGCATCACAAGCAGTATCTGTACCACTGCACTGGCGGACCAGCCCAGCACTACCCAATTTAGGAAGGAAACAGACACAAGCATAATGTTACATTACAGCACCTACCATAACCCAGCCCTAATCAGGAGTATATCATATTCAAAACTATTACTAGTTAAGAGAAATTAGAGCACAGATGCAGCTTACCAACAAACCAAAAGGGATCTTATCACATGATTCAGACCTTCAAGGATATCTTTTGCAGCAGGTCTCACCTTAGGAACTATAGCCTCCGGGCACCATGGCCACACAGACATGATTTTGCAAGCAGTCAATCTCGGGCCACCCACGGTGATGTCACTATGTTGACATCCCCCTATATAGCCCCATGCTGTACTCAGTTCTTTTCCCACCATTGATTATCACACCTTAGACTCCACGGGGCACCACCACTTCAGTTGACCACCATTTTCTAGATTTTTCTCACCCTAAAGTGATTCCCTCTTGTTTATCCATTTGGGAATAAATCGGACATCTTCCATCACTGCAGCTGCATCCGAAGATCTACCATAAGGACTTGCATGAAACCTGTGTTTGTTGTCTTGGTGGTGACCATGGCATCCAGGCCTACCAGATGTGCAACAGCTTCAACCAGGCCACTCGGTGATGATGTCTTCAAGAGCTGAAGTCTTTCTTAATGGAATAGAAGGTCACCATCCTGGATTATGAGCTTCAGGCCATGGGCTCCTCCACTACCCCAGGCCCCATCCTCAGGATCCCATTCAGCCAGGGCAAAGGACAAGTTAGGGAAACATCACCACTGAGAGAAGGACTGGTCCTCATGGGAGTATTCTCAGTTGCTGTGCCCTGTGCTGACCAATTCAGAGTTGTTGGTCAGGTGGACAGTGACCCCCGCTGCCACCCACACCCTCTCACCCACAAGGTTGGTCTTGGAAGCCTTCCCCAGTGGAGCTGCTGCTCAGCCCAGAGGTGGTTCATTGGTGGTGGGCCTTTTACCTTTCATGCCAATGATTCCTACTGCCTCCCCACCCTTTCTACCATGAGGAGGACTTTGGTAGTATGGCCAGTCTGATCTGCTGAAGCTGGCCCCTCATTACTGGAGCTTCCTCCTCTGACCCCATGGATGTGCCCAGCCCTGCTGAATGCCCCCCTTCTCCTTCTCAGGGGCCATGTCAGGGAGCAGTGTCAGACACCTGGCAGCCGAAGATGGTCATGCGCGGATTGGCATAAAGCCTCTCCTGTCAATGCCTCTCCAGCCTGACAACACTGGGAATGCAAGGCCCTCAACTGGTTCCCTAGTCTACCCCAATCATGTTGCTTCTTCAGCTCACCCCCTTGACTCTGGGGCCTCAATACCACCCATCACTGCCACAGGATGTTGGACTGTTCATGGTCACTATAAATGTCCAGGCTCTTTTCTCATCTATCCTGGACCTCATGTAGAAGGTTGTTCCTCCCCAGGGTCCATTGCCAGCAGGGCCTTCCCAGCCATCAGTGCATCACACCAGGTGCCATCAAGGCCTGCCACCTCATGCTTGTCAATGTCCTCGGTGCCCCTCTCTAATCCTTGAGGTGCCGATTATCATCCTGATTTCCTCCTCTTGGATGAGGAAGATAAGGAAGATTAGGATGCTGGAACCTGGACTCCCTCTAGCACTTCCACAGTCTCCTTGGTGGGGGAAGACTCCTCCAAGTACACCCTGAGGACTCCCCCAGATGACCCCTCCTTCATTGCCATAATGTGACAATTGCAGGCTGCCACGGGGTTCGTTGCCATGGAGCAGGACATTAGTAGGAAGAACCTGGTCCACTGACTAGGCTTGTCAGATTCCCCTCATCTGGTTAGCCCTCCTATGAATGATACCTATGAAGATGCCACCATGGCAGTTTGGTACAGGCCCAATATTATCCCCCCTATGCCCAGGAAGGTGAATGGGCTGTACCAAACCTCCTTGGGGAAGCCCCTTTTCATGGAACCCTCTCAGGTTGACTCGATGATCATCAATGCATGCCATGATTGGTCCAAGAGACCCCAACACCTCAGCTGCCTCCCTCCAGACAGGGAGTCCAGGAAGCGAGACCTCATGGGGTAAAGAGGTTTTGCCTCTTCCACCCTGGCCATAAGGCTCCTTAATTATGTGGGTTGCATTCTCAAGTACCAGAATGAACTCTGGGAGTCTGCCCCATCCGTCACCCAGTCCCTCTCTGAGGGTCCCCCGATGCAGGAACTGCTTAGAACACTTTAATCTGGTGCTGATGTGGGCAGACATCTTTTGAGGGCTGCCTGTGATGCTTTAAGATACCTCAGCCAGGGCTTCTGCAGTGGATATTTGCCTAAGGAGGTACTCTTGACTCAGGGAGTCAGACTTCACTTCTGAAGTCCAACAATCCATCCTGAATGCCCATTTCAGGGGTTAAAAACTCTTCGGGGGAGATGTGCTTGCTGTTCTAAATGAACTGCAGGCCTCAGGTAGAGCCCTACAGTCTATTCACTCCCTCTACCACACCCACCAGAAGTGTGGCCAGCAGGTGCCCCTTTGGCATGCCACTCATAGACCTTGGTCAGGCACCAAGCAGCCCAGCAAGCAAAAGGCAGTCTCAGCCCTACCAACCCCCTCCTCCACCACCGGCAAGTCCTCAAGAGGTGGAGGAGTGGACCCAGCTGCAGGCCCTGCCTCTGCCTGACTCCTTGCTTGGCCCCCATCTGGTTCCCCAGAATGTGGTGGTGGGCAGTTGTTTCTCCCTCCATCTAGATGGGTAGTGGGAGATCACAACCGATGCTCAAGTGCTGCAGCTCATACAGTAGGGACATGCTTTAGAGTCTGTGGAAATGCCTCCAGAACTTCCTCCAATGCTCTCCAACTACCATCCAGCACACTTGCCTGTGTTGAGGGAGGAAATCCAGCTGCTGCTGCAAAAAAGAGCCACAAAACCCATCCCCAAGGATCAACAGAGCATGGTGTTCCACTCCCACTTCTTCCTCATCCCCAAGTCCACAGGAGACTGGAGGCCCATCCTGGACTTACGAAATCTAAATTATTACATCCAGTACAAAAAGTTCAGGATGGTCACCATCTCGGGCCTGTTGCCCTTGCTCCAGGAGGAGGACTGGATCTGCTCCCTGGATATGCAGGATGCGTACATGCACATCAACGACTGCTTTCCAGACAGGAAGTACCTCAGGTTTCTGTTCCAAGTGGAGCATTACTAGTTCAGAGTTTTACCCTCTGGCTTGTCTTCGGTACCTTGGGTCTTCACCAAGTGCCTAGTGGTGATAGCAGTGGACCTCAGGAGGAAGGGCCTTCATGTCTTTCCATACCTGGACAACTGGTTGCTGAAGGCCCAATCCAAAGAGTAATTGTCCTTGACCTGGTGCATACCCTTCAATTATTCAGTCAATTGGGGATCACAGTTAACCTGTTCAAGTCAGTCTTGACTCCAGGCCAGCATCTTCAGTGCGTAGGAGTCATACTGGATTCAGTCCAGGGTTCTGCCTTCTGGCCTCTGGACCAGGCAGAACACTTAATCATATAGGCCCAGGAAGGCTATAAAAGCCAGTATGTCACAGCCAGGATGTACCTCAGACAGCTGGGTCTGATGGCAGTAACCATTTTCCCTGTTCCTCTGAAGAGGCTGCACATGCACATTCCCCAGTGGACTTTGAGGGTACAGTGGGACCAGTGGACAGATGACTTGAAGCAGATGATCCTGGTCTCCTCACCAGTCAAAAAATGCCCTCCAGTGGTGGAATGAACTCATCCATCTACTCTTGGGGATTTAATTCCTCATACCTTCCCCCATCAGATCCTCACCTCGGATGCTTCTGGGATGGGCTTGGGTGCTCATCTGGGCCCTTTCCAGACTCAAGGGATATGAACTCCACTCAAGGCTTCACTGCACTTCAATGTTCTTGAGAAGCGGGCTGTACTGTATAGCCTAGAAGACCATTCAGTCTCACCTGTCCCTGGTCCCACTGCTAGTGCAGACAGACAACATCAGTGTGGTACACTACATGAACAAGCAAGGGGAGGCCCACTCTTATCCGCTGTGCAGTGAGGCGATGCAAGGTTTGGTATGAGACTCAAGAACACAGCCTAGAGCTGTCAGCCATCTATGTTCCAGGTGCCCAAAATGTCCTGGTGGAACAGTAAAGTCAGTCACAGTCTAGACTGAATGAATGGTAGCTGCTCACCTCTGTGGTTGAAGACCTGTTTGACAGGTGGAGCTATCAAAAGTTGGATCTTTTTTTGCATTACCACTCAACGTAAAACTGCCACTTTTCTGCTTGTTCTATCCAGGGCCTGCAGTTTTCTGCCAAGGTGCATTGTCCATCTCCTGGAAAGGGAAGTACCTTTATGCACCTCTTCCTCTGAACCAGAAGGTGCTGATCAAGCTCCAGATGGAGGGTGCCACTCTTATACTGGTGGCTCTCTACTGGCTGCAACAGATTTGGTTTCCACTGTTGCAACAGTTTGGAGAAAATCCTCCAGTGCCCCTTCCCATGTGACCGGGCTTGCTGTCTCAGAACAAGTGACCCTTCTCCACCTGAACCTCTGGTCTCTTCACCTGCATGCCTGGCTTCTAAAGATGTAGCCATTGCCAGGTTTGGGGACCCCCATAAAGTAGTTGACATCCTGGTGTCCAGCTGGAAGCCTTCAACCAGGGAAACTTATTCCATGACGTGAAAGTGCTTTGCTTTGTGGGTGACTTCCCACCATCTGGATCCCTTCACCTGCCCAATGAACCAGATTCTAGAGTACTTGCTGTCCTTGTCAGTTGTTGGACTGAAGTATTCTTTGCTAAAGGTGCACTTGTCTGAAATTTTAGCCTTCCATGTGCCCATTGAGGGTCATATGGTAGCCCAGTTGGATGTGGCCCTTACTTTTCTGAGAAGCATCCGGTACTTAAAGCCTCCCATCTGTAACCCAGTCCTGGCTTGGGACTTGAATTCTGTTTTGGAGCAACTTACTTTGACTCCTTTTGAGTCTGCCGTGACTTGCATGCTATGCTTTCTGTCATGGAAAGTGTTACTTTTAGTTGCTATTACCTCTGCCCATAGGATTTCTGAGCTTCGCGGACTCATGTGTGAGCAGCCCTCTTTTTTTTTTTTATTCTTTTTTGTGCTGCCGGCACACCTAGCCCCACAAGCAGGCTTGCCTATCCTTGGTGACCCTCACCCTTTCCCGGGGAAGCCCCCTTGAGTGGGGCCGCTGAAGCGGAACTGTGGTGGCCGGATGGTTAGGCACCAAGGTGGCTCATATGTGGGGGCCTGTGATTTTTTCTGTACTGTCCCCCTGAAGCTGGGTATGTGCAATGATGCCAGTGGGAAGGTGTCCATCCCAGCTCCACCTCACACTACGGTACAATGCCCTGTCCCCCAGACTCCACCAGGGGCCAACTGACATCGGCACCAAGAAACCCCCCCTCCCCAGAGAAGGAGAGCAGTCCTGTGGACACTCGATCCTTCTCCTCCTCTGCCAACCCCCTATGGCCCATGCCCATTTCTTAACATGGCTCACCAGCGTGGCATTTTGGTGTGGCATTCAAAGCTTCAACCCTCAGTGCCACCGGGTCAGCCTGTGAGTAGCCCTCTTTGATTTTCCACAAAGACAGGGTGTCTCTATATACTAACCCTAAGTTTTTGCCAAAGGTAGTATCTGAGTTTACTCTGAATCAAACCATCCACCTCCCTGTTTATTATCCAGAGTATGCCAATCCAGGAGAAGCACTGCTCCATATTTTAGATGTACAAAGAATCCTCAGAAAGACCCCTCAGTTGTTTGTTTCTTTTGCTCATGGGAAAGAGGGCATACCAGTTTCTAAACAGTGTCTGTCCAAATGGTTGGCCAATTGTATCATTTTCTGTAACAGGAAGTACAGTAAAAAAAACTTCCTGGGACTGTCAAAGGCCACTCTACCAGAGGCATGGCCACTTCTGTTGCCTGTTTTAGGGGCATCTCAGGAGCAGAGATCTGTGTTGCTGCCACTTGGAGTACTGTCCGCTCTTTCACAAAGCAGGCAGAAGGCAGACAAATGTTGCCCTGACTGTGTTACAGTGTCTCCTCTCCTAGATGCCTGTCCTTCGACCTCCCATACTGGTCTCCTCTGCAGTACCGCTTGGGATTCATTCCTAACATGTGACTTGCTGCAACAGATATCTTCAAAGAAGATAGAACACTTATGTAAGAACTTACCATAACAGTAGATCTTTGAGAGAATCTCTTGCAGCAGGTCATGCTATCCTCCTTCCTTCCCCGTACCTCTGAGTCCTCCTCTCCTATTTCTCCTCTCCAAGGTGGTAAACCTTCTGTTTGTCATACCACTTCTGGCAGGTCTTTTTGGCTCTCCCTCGGTTCCCTCAGGAGCCCATCCTCGATGGATGGTCTCCAGTGGGGGAACTGAGGAGGGTGTGGGGCTGCCCATGGCTATATAGGAGGACGTTGATGTGGTGATGTCACAGTGTGTGGCCCCAGATAGACTGCTTGCAAAAATGTGTCCTTGTGGCCCTGGTGCCTGGTGGCTACAGTTCCTAAGGTGTGATCTGCTGAAAGAAATTCTCTCAAAGATCTACTGTTATGGTAAGTTCTTACATAACTGTTCTTTACAGTGGATATGATGAGGGCACATTACAGTAAACATCCTGTACAGCAGAGTAGACTGGTAGGGAGCAGGCCTTCCAGAAAAGAGCAAGAACAAAGAAAACAGAAAGAATAATATTGTATAGAAAATATCTAAGCAATGCAAGGGGTCTCCAACAAATCATCAGGAAACATTAATATATTCTGCAGTAAGAGAAAAACTGTCATAACATACAGTACTTATCAGCAAGATGTGTATATCTTGCAAAAGGAATCTGGTACTGAATGACAGATTGGTACATACAGTACATGAAAATCCAAATAAAGCACCAGAATCTCAATTCTTGCCGGGACCACTTAAAAAGGTCAATTATCTTTTGGAAACTGTACCCAATGTTTAGCGTCATAAAGAAAAACCTAGTTTCAGTCACCAGACACAGATGAGGAATCCAACATTAAGGACCATATCAGCTATGCAACCAGCCAAAGGAGTTAAGTGCATAACAGTGCCATCTCAGTGAGAGGCTAACACTCAGCACTAGCAAGGCATAAAAGAGAGACATAATGCTTCAGCCCTAAGATTTGTGGGGAACTGAAATCCTGAAGGAGCATCCAGAAAAGGGAACAGAGCAAATGCCTTCTTGAGAAGAAAAGTGTTAGATACACAAATTGGGCACCCTACTAAGACAGAGTGGGATGAATGATGAAGAGGACTGCAGTCTTTTGTTTTCTTTTCTTTCATTAACCCTATTGTTACATAATGTCACTTGGACTGCAAGCATAGGGATTATATGTATGTATTCTTAAAATGCTTATAAAATAAGTGTAAAACTTTAACTAGAAATAGGAACAATAAATTCAACATCTTTTTGTCCATCTCTTCCTTTTGCAGGTTCCTATATTTTAGCATTCACCCTTGTACTTGTTGGCTCCATCCAATGTCCATTACCAGTTTAAAACCCTCATTGATTTAATAGCAATCATAATATAGCTTATAATCATATAGTAAGCATAAGGATAGCTAATCCAAGAAGGAAACCAAGCTCAAAACCAAAATAGTTACTTCACATCCCCTCTAGCCCATTTATCTGTGTTCTGTGGGTTCTACCCTTGAGTTCCACAGTTGTTGTTTTAACTGTGACTAGTAGCTTGCACACATGCTATAATTTCTTTATGAACATCCTTTTTAGACACACAAGACCTAACTAAAACAGAGTGTTTTGATCTAGGAAAAGCATACGATGTTACATGTACTTTGTAACTTCATCCTCAGTGCATCACATTTTACATTACCAGGTTTCTCAGCAATCCGCAATAATCAATAAATTTCAGCACTGCACTTACAGAAGGATTTTATTGGTACTGTATTATGCACTAAAATAAATGAAGTAAGTTTTTTATCATGTATAAATAACTTATCTTGTAGCCCTCTAACAAAGCGACAGTATTAAACAGAAACTGAGGGAAGGGTATACAGTTACTAATCCAATGCAAAAGATTCCACGTAGCTACAGTTGCAAAAAATGACATGTCCTGATAGAGTATGTCCTGAAATTTCTATGCTGTCTCCTGAAAAAATCCCTGCTGGCCTCCAGTACCTCTGTAGGACAACCAGAGAGAATATCTCTATACAGCAGGGTGATTACACTGCAGTTGCATGTGTTTTTTTACCTACGACTACATTGCAATTACAATGCAGTTACAGTATAGTTACACTGTAGTGGACCTGGTGGCACTGAGGGTTGAGGCACTGGATGCCACGCCTCACACCATGACGGCGACCCGGATTCGGGAGCGAGCTCGGGTTGTCGGGGGTTGGCCAGAGGGAGATAGGCTGGAGCATCTGGGGACAGCTCGCCTTCTCCGGGGGGAGGGGGGACTTCCAACCCTGCAAGCAGTGACCCTTGGCGGAGGCTGGGGGAAGCGATGGCAAGCTGGAGTCTCAAGGGCATGATTGGTTGCTGGCATAGGATGACAGCCAATCAGCCTCGGAGGCTGCTCCTTCATGGAAGAGGGGGAGGGACATTGCGGCTGCCGACAGACACCTGGACGCATGAGCACGTAGCATCCCATGAGGAACATGGAGAAAAAAACCCTCAGAGCTGGGATGAGGGAACACTGAGTCGGGTCCCGATGTGCCAGCACCTGCCTGTGACCCAGAACCCTGACAAGACTTTAAGATTCGGGGAGCTGCCCGATCCCAACCCCGCCCGGGGGGGGGGTTTCCATGGCTAGATGGAGGGACCGGAGGTTGCAAGGTAGGTGCTGGCAGGGGCAGGCTTAATGGGTGATTCCTGAAGAAAGCAGCTCTGTGGGGCAGTAGGAGGGGAAAAACATAAATAAAAAAAAAAAGTATAGTTACACTGTAACTACAGTGTAGTTAACGGACACTTAAAAAAGTGTAACCATCATAAAATATCTGGCTATGTCTGACCATGTCAATTGCTGAAAACTGCAAATAGCAACTACATACTTGCACAGTTGAAACCAAGCACCTTGTAGTGTTGTCATGATTATCAGACAAATATATGAGCATGCACCTAGGGTCTTGATTAAGGTCTGCTCAGCACAAGAGCAGGCTGCATCCCTCTGTTTAAGCTTCAATTTACATGTGGTAAATTTGTATTCCTTTTAAATAAGATAATGATAGGATCAAATGAGTAAAGGTCCCTTTGTGGAGAAATTTGAGAACACCACCAGATCTATTGCACACCTGAACTGGATGTTTAAACAGTGATCTGATATCACAAATATTTTCAGTCAATATTTATACATGTAGCTGAATCACTGTGTAACTTACAGTTACTACCTCTGCCTTGTAGGCTTAACAAGATTGAGGGGCCTGGTCTCTGATTAGGATGGAAAAAGGGGGATTCTTTCCCAGATGTAAAGTAAGAAGCATGGTGCCTCCACCCAGAGTGGACCTGATGGTAAATGGGTACAACCACCTGGGGTGCTGTACCTACCCTCTTTCCCTCCCAGTCACCCCACACACAGAATACCAGCTTTTCTTGTACTTTGGTAAAACACTTGCAATTAACATTGATTGCTAATAATATGCTCATGGACAATGTTGAACAATAACAATGAATAATTTATTAAGAAGGAATGGAGTAAAAGGGATGCAGGAATAAATAATGGGTTGATATAGCAAGGTATAAGCACATCAACTTTAATAACAGTGCCGAGGCGTGGCCTAGCCAGGGTTCAGGATAGCTACTTGAAGACGGAGCTCCTTGCCCATCCTTCATAATTTATCCCCTTTCATCGCTTAATTCATGGATTTTACCTGATTTATGACAATCCACATCTATTCCATGGCAGCATCAGCTAAATCCTCAAAGAAACAGACACGACTGCATTTCAAAACAGCTGGAGAAAGCAGTCGACAGTTGGGCCCCAAACATCCTGTAATGCATGCGGCAGCTAGGAACATTCCAGAACCCCAGCAACCAAGTGAAACCTTGATGGCTACCCAACCTTCATCAGCCAGAATGATCTTGGAAACCCTCATCTCCGATTTAAACTATGAGCTAGTATAACTATTCAAATGCAGTCTGGTTTTATGAACATTCATGCACAACTTATTCATTTAGAAGAGATTTTTAACTCATTGAGCGAGCATCTGGACAGACATGAGGGCCGACTCACAGAGCTACAAGCCCAGCGCAGTGCTCAGGAAGATGTGCAACATACAATGGATCCTAAATTTCAAAAAGCACTGCAGGATATAGATAAGTTAAAAGATCTGCTCGATGATCATGAAAACTGGGAAAGAAGATATAATGTACGGGTGGTCAGACTGCTAGAAGGAGTTGAGGGAAGAGACTGTGTTGCCTACTTTCAGAAATGGCTGGTTTCAACACTGCAATTGCTAGTAAATACATACCCAGCTTGAGATTCAATGAACTCACCGGCCATTCCCCCAGCAGGTGGCCTGGAGCGAATGAGAGGTGTGTCACATCATTATCAAACTTTTGAGATACCAGGACCGACAGCATGTTTTGGCGGCTGTTAGGAAACTGGACTTCATTATGTTGGATGGGAGTAAAGTTTACATGCTCATGGATTTCTCCAGTAGACTACAGCAGGAGAGACAAGCCTTTGGGGACATCAAGAAGAGGTTACATGCACTTCAATGTCCCTTCTCCCTTGTATACCCAGCACGGTTGATCATTCATCCCTCAGGCAAGCCCTACAGAGCTTTTACTGATCCAAAGGCAGCTCTAAACTATATTACATCAGACCTTGAGGGAAGATCAGGAGAAGATTCTAGGTCTCTGAAGCCTGCTGCCACTTGAGATGATTCTGGCCCAATATTTTTAAAGAGCAGCTGACACCTTCAGGATAATTTTAACAAAACATAATATTTAGACACAGTCCAGCTTGTATTTCACAACAATTCTGTATTCCTCCTCTCCACTATTTATTACTGATGTAATTTACATGAAAAAAGCATCTTTGTTCCTGAAGAATTTGTCTATTCCTGTTGCTTTCTCTTTACCTGTAGTCATAATGCACTTCTTGTGACATCGCAGTTACTCCCATGGCAACATATTGTTATGTCACAGTAGAGGATTATAATATGAAGTAGGGAGTAAGCTATAGAGGCAGATGAACTCTGATATATAAAGATCATGTATTCATGGGAATTTTCTTAATAATAAGTAATGTGCAGGAGAAATCTATAGAACATATATGGAATGCAAGCTGAATTGTACCTAAATATTATGTTTTTTAAAGTTTTCTTTCAGGTGTCAGCAGCTCTTTATGGTACTGCTCCTTTTTGCTTACTGCTTCAGCGCTGAGGGGGAGGGGAGTTCTTTTACATGGCCACAGTCTGTAAAAGTTTCATACTGATCTATCATGACAAAACTGCGGGGGCCCCTCTTTCCCCTCCGAAGTGTCGTTTGGGGATGGATCTGGTAGTCCTTCAGTGGGATGGCCTGGCTGTCCTGCACGCACTCCACTGGGGAGCTGAATTTTGTTCTACCTGCTCCAGAGGACACTTTAAGGTGCAGTAGGGTCTCTGTAAATAGGCTGGGATTGTCATGACTATCAGAAAAGTGGGGGTGCAGGGTGGTGTATTTCAGCTGCCACTCGTGAATGAACGACTCTTTCTCTGTGACAATGTTAGTCAGGTGCAGTGCAGCTTGCTGGCACTCCTCAATGAATATGGACTAAGGGGCCTTTTAACTCAAACCTTGGTATATATACGAGGTTCTGGGACACTCCCAATTTGAGGGATCAGCAAGCAACAAATTTTCTCTGCTTCGGAGTGAAGAGACAGTTCCTATCATCAACATCTTATGGGTTACCTTTTTCCTAAAGTTGATATAGTCACTTTTTTTTACAATGTAGGTTTGGTCTTCAGCAGTGTTTACTTTAAGTCAAGGGGAGAGTGGTGTTGTTTATCAGTGGAGGTTCACAGTCTTTGTCATTAATTGCTTTGTTGGGAAGGTCTTTGAGGCAACAGTTGTATTAGACTGACTGGGACATGATCATGGATATTGGTTATTAAATGTGGATTTGTCAAAATTTTTTCAAGATTGGAGTCGAGTGGGTGGATGTGGGCAGGTGGGGTGTGCCGCTGGGAGTGGGGCGGGGTGCACCCCGGGGGGGGGGATTCCCGTGGGTCTGGGGATGGATTCTTTCATTTTCTGTGACTGAATGGAAGGAGGGGTCCACCTCAGAAATATTGTGTAGGCCAAGCACTGGACTCAGCAATTCTGTAAAATGCATGTGAGGGGTGGGGGTCACACTGGGAGGTGGGACTCAGCTCGCCTGAAGTATGTGTGCCCTCTTGTCTCTGAGGGGAATCACCGAGAAGCTTTGGTGTAGTTCTGGATGGTCTGTCACTGGGGGTGGTGGGGAGCAGCAAGCCAAGGCAAAGGCTCTGTGCCCGCGGGTACTCCTTTTCTGTTCTGCGGTGTCTTTTCCTCTCCCTGCCTATGACTCTATACGAGGATTTGAATTAGCAAGCATTTCACTCTGACAAAAAGGATGGGAACCCCTGGTTTATCCACAGAGTGACAAGACTGTAAGGGATAGTTATTCCTGTAGGAGACCAGTGCGGTGGGGGGAAGGGGGAGTTTGAGCTTTACAATCTCGGGGTAAGAGAGTTCACAGGTTTGGGAGTAGGGTTTCATTTTCCTGCTTCTATTGTTGTTCATTGTTAGGGCAGTGGGGGGGATTTATTATCTTTCTTGTTTTTATGCCTGTGTTTTTGGTGAGGTGAAGGTCGGGGGGAGGTAGGTGGGAGGGCGGATGTTTTTGGGGGGAGTTTGGGTATTGTGCTTTTTAGGTGCAACTGTTTAGGGGACTTTGATGTTTACAGTTTACTTGTTAAGGCTGCATATTAGATCTTATTATAGTAAACTGTTTCTAGCATACCAGTTAAATTTGGCAGGATGGGAGCTGTTGTACATTGTTGTGTGGCTGGGTGTTCATGGCCGTGCTTGTCCTTCAGAATGGGTGGGTTTAAAATAATATTGTGAAATGTCAACAGTCTTAAATCGGTGGTAAACCAGAAAAGGGTATTAACATACTTTCGAAAAGCTGGAAATGAATTTTTTTTTTGTTGCAAAAGACCCGCATGAAAAAATCTGAACTAGATAGGCTAGCAGTTTCATGGGGAGGCACATTATTGGGGGCCTGTTCTACATCCAAGGCCAGAGGGGTAGTGGTTTAGTTTAGGTCAGGCCTGCAAGCTCGGGTGCTTTCTTCCTCATTGGACCCCCAGGGACGTTACATTTTCGTTGAGGCGTTGGTCGAAGGACAGACGTTCACTCTGGTATCGTTGTATGGGCCCAATTTCAACTACCCTGATTTTATTCACAAATTGGCAGTGTTCTTAGTTCCCTTTAGGGATAACCTATATATAGAGGAAGATTTTAACACCTTTTGGGATCCTGTATTGGACCATTCTGGTTCCAGGTTACGCCCTTCGCCAAGGTGCGTTACTGCCCTGAGAAATCTAGATGGGGAGACAGGAATTCTGGAGCTATGGTGCCACCTTCACCCAGACAGCCAGGAGTTTTCCTTTATCTCCCACTCTCACAAAGTCTACACTAGACTAGATTTGTCTTTGGCCTCTTCCTGCCCTCCTGGGGGTATGTCGGTTGGCATCTTATGGACCACTCTGCATATCAGATCAAATTAAACCCAGTCATAAACCATTGTCAACAGCTTGTAAGGCTTTACAGGGGAGCCTCCCATGTCCCATACTAGCTCTGAAAAAAAGTGGGAGACAGACCTATTCCCTGAACTTTTAATGGAAGGGGATTGGGCTTTAATACTTAAGCGAGGGATAGCGTGCTCCCAAAACAATAAGTTGAGGGCAATTCACTATAACATCCTCTATAGGGCATATTTTACTCCAGCCTGGAGCCATAAAATGAATCTGGAGATCCCCAAAATTTGTCCAAAATGTAATGTAGAAGTGGGCACCTTTTTTCATCTGGTGTGGGACTGGCCCCGAGTTGGGGAATTCTGGCATGAGATTGTAACATTATTGGGAAGGGTCATAGAGTTCTCTTCAGCTTTGAAGCCAAGTTCCATCCTGTTGGACCTCTCGGGGGGCTTGGGAGGCAGCTTTGGAGGAGAGCAACCTCTGTGAAATCTTGGTCTGTTGTTTTCAAAACAGTTACTGGTGCAGAACTGAGGCTCGGATAGAGTTTCTTCGGTGGCCAGTGGGTGCAGGTTTTGCTGAACTGCATGAAAATGGAACACATACAGTATTGCACCAGTGGAAATGAAGGTATATATTTAAGCAATAATCCATGACAGGGTGTAGGTTATTCTGGGATTTACACACACCTTGCGTGGTTTGGTCACGAGGCCGTAGGCTGAGTGGCCAAATCCACACAAGGCGTGAGTAAATCCCAGTATAACTCACACCCTGGAGTGGATTATTGCAACTATACATATGGGAACAACTTCATGTGTAAGAAAAAGTCACAAATTTTAATGTTTGTAATTTATTTTTTTATTTTTTTTTCATGTTAAGCTGAAAATATTCATCCACCCAAAAATATACTTTCTTTTGTTCAACAATAAATGAGAATATACAGGCAGCAACAGTAACTGATAAGTAATTTATAGTTAATATTTGTAACTTGTGTACTGTAAATAGCATTTTTTAGAAACATTTAACTGTAAATAGCATTTCTTAAAACCATTTGAACTGTGATTATAACTGTGTAAATAGTGAAACAGTTACTGTTATGGATATATAACTTTAAACTGTTATAAGGTTGGAAAACTGCAGTTTTACAGTACTGGTGCTGAATACTAATTATGTTTCTGTTTAGACACACTGCATGTTTATTCCTTTAAGTACAAGTTAATTGTCCCATGGTTTATGAACTTTGACAGCAGTGGACCTCTAGGTGGAGCTGATATTGATCATTGTAGTCTCACGGTGGAGTGAGATTTTATTGCAGCCATGTTCTGGTTTTCACTCACAAGGAAGCATATTTTGCCTGGCACCTCGCTCTGTGTTGCAAAATACTGGATTTGTTTAATTTAAATTAGATTCCTCTTCACCTTCCATTTCTTTGACTTGAAAAAGGTAATCGGCTGTGTTGGTATCGTTTTCCTGCTTCTGCTGCTGGGCTATTTGGTTGTGTTCGGCAGGTGACATTTTATTTATTTTTGCAGGAAGGATTTTTCCTAATACTGTGCACTTTCGGAGCACTGTGGATGTTTTGTTACTCTGTACAGTGCTTCCTGTGGCTTTTCATTTATTTGCTAAGGGATTTGTAGTACAGCTGGAGGAGCTTGGTTCTGGTCCTATTTCAGTTGGTGCACTGGGGCATGGTTCACTTGGATCCAATGCTTTTGGGGTTAGTATTGAGCTCCACTGTTGTCTTTCGGTCATGTTTGGATGCCAGTAAGCTCGCATTGAAGCTTCATTCTTATGACCAGTCATCGGCATTATTTCCCTTTCCTCAAGGCCTGCTGAACTGAATGAGGTGACTGCTGTGGCTGTAAGGGAATGGTTGGTGTACACTTGCCCTAATCCAGATTCTTTACAGATATGTGGCAGCATGGAACTTAGACAGTTGAGTCCCATGGGCTCACATGTGTACCAATGGTCCATTTTGTCTAGCGAATCTTGTGGCTGTCACTACAGGTGGCAAAAAAGGGCTGGAGCTGATGGTGGAAGTTTGCTTAAGTATTTCATGTAACTCACGATGGGACAAAGTGGGTTTCCTGACTGTTCGAAAAGGAACCCCATTGTGTTTTCCTTGTTTGGATCTGACACTTTTTTGTGGTTCTTTGTGTCTTCATTAAATATCTTTGTTAAATATCTTACTCCTGTAGGTGTGGTTTTGATTTCAAAAGAGTCTACTCTGAAGGACCGTATCCCTTCATTCCCTCTTTGAGCTAGCTAAAGTTGCATGTCAAGCCAGACCTTCCTTACTAGGCCCGAGGCAGTGTTAGGGGAAAGACAGGATGAGTTCCTAAGAAAATATAGCTCTTCTATGTTGATGGGGGGTATGGATTTATCCTTCCCCTCCCTATGCTGCCTTTTGACAACCCCTTTAAATATGTTATTTGAGGTGGTAAATTCTGGGTTGGTCATTAGGTTTAAGCATCGGCTCAGTTGGGGACCTTTCAGGTGGTGGTTCAGGCCTGATCTGAGACTGATGAAACTGCTTAAATTATATTCTTTCTCTTCCTGATTCCAAACTGTGCTGTAATACCTGCAAAATACTTCATTTAGTTCTGTTAATGTTATTTCTTTGAGATTGATTGTCACCTGCTTTTCCCTGCACTAGCTTAAGAAAACGTTAACTTTCTACTTCATCCGTTTGAGAATCATGGGCTCATTATGCTCTTTTTCTAGGTTTAAAATGTCATTGTCTGACACATTGCTCTGTCTGATTGTATTTTGATTACTTGACATTTCTGGTTCTTTTTCAGGTGCTGCTGTATCAATTGAGGATGACTGCTGGGTTGTATCATCATCCACGACATTTGCTTCAAATGTTGCTGTTTCTGTGGATTCCATCTTGGGTGCTGTTGGCTTTGCTCTGCGCTCTGATGGCTCCGGTGCTTCTGTCGGAATGCTCACAGAAGTAGGTGGCTCTGATTCACTAAAATTATTAAAAGCACTCTTCCATGGTATCAGGGCTATTGATGTCAAAGAATATAGTGAAGTCGCTCATTTTTTTAACTGCGTTGTGTCAAGGTCTTGCCGTAAGACATGTCTGTAGGCTTATTTATGCTGACAGGATTTTGACAGCTTATGATATGCCACTAAGGAGTTTCACAGTGGCCGCTGTTTATTTAGGGGCTCTCATTGGCGGATGGGTTGCTGGAGTAAAGAAACTAACTATGGTGGACTGGATCTTTTGCTGTGAGTTACTGTAGGATTTACTCACAGCTAAAAGATGCTGTCAGCCAATCAAATTTCACATTTTTTACTACCCATTGTATAATTACAGATTTGGGGGTGTTTAGAAAAGGTGCTATCTACCCCATGGTTTCCTACTTTCTAGCTGTACCCAGGGGAGGCTTATTCAGGAGGGGTCTCACTGCTCAAGCCCCACTTTGAGGAAATGGTTGACCATTGACATCCTTCCTCCATTTTCCTTTTCTGCTACATGCTTGTGCCGAGGACATTCACAACCACTATAACAAATAGGTTATTTAAAAGGTCCCCTAAAATGGAATTTTCTTACAGATACTTTCTGGTGTTAGACTACTTCCCACCCTCATACTTCATGACTGAATACGATCATTGCCTGAATGTAATGTTTTTGGCTTTCACTTTCCCTGTTCCCCTAAAACAGATTTTCTTACAGTTACTTTCTGTTGTTAGACAACTTCTCACCCTCACACTTCATGACTGAATATGATTATTACCTGAACGCAATTTTTTTGGCTTTCATTTTCTCTGCTACTTCCTTGGAAAACCATAATGGCTTCCTCTTTCTTTTCCCCTTGCTAACCTGCTTAGCACATAATTATGTTGCTCTTATAATCCCTGTTTTAAATATTATCCACAGTTCCTCCACCCCTGATTCCCTCCCCATTCCTATTAGTGCATCTTTCAAGCATGTCCCTGTTTTCCTAAAATCTGTCCTCCTAAAATCCAGGATACATGTTTTTGTGCAGATTGATTCTGCTCCTTCTGTGATTTCAAACCAAAGTGACCAGTGGTCACTGTTCCCCAGGTGCTCACCCAATGTTACCCTTATCACACTGTTCCCATTTGTGAGCATGAGGTCCATTTATTCTGGACATCTGCTCCAAGTTGATGCTGCTGCTGGGAGGCTCCTGTCCACATCTAGAATATTCTTAAATATTGAAGTCTCTAACCAGCACCATCTCCCCCTTGTCCACCATCCTTTGGATGGCTACCATTAACTCCCTATTTGTCTCTTCTTCCTGGACTGGTGGTCTGTAGACCACCTCACTGTAGATGTCTGACTCCATTTTCCTTTCCAGCTTAACCAACAGTTGTGTTCCTCCTGGATCTCTGTGACCTATAGGGGATCTTCTGTATCCCAGTATTAGGTATATTAGGGCAATAAGTAAGGGCAGGGACAGAGCAAAATTAGCCTGCTGCTTCACGTACCTTTTTTTCCCACGAGTGTTTTCAGCTTCAGCCAAGAAGATTGTAACTGTTTCAGTTTACAGGTTGACTACAAAGATTGCCATAATCAAATCTGCTGCTGGCTCATCAAGTCCAGGGCATCATTTTAGCCATAAAGGGAAGTGGTACAGTCAAGGGTCAACTTTGACATTGTTTTACTAGCCCAAGATCTAGTGTAAACTGACCGAGGCTAGTGTGGCTAACTCTTTACTTGTCCGTCTTGACTAGTGCAGGTTTTCTATGGCTGTTAATTAAGTTACAAAAGTCCCTATTGTAGCAGGCTCAAGTTCTAATGCTAATCTCTCTGTGTACCACATGGCCTGGTGTTATTAGCAGCTCATTAAGATCTGCAATTATCAGGCAGTTCGAGAGAGAGAGATCCCACAAAAGACTCAATGTGAGACATTATCACTCCACTATTAGGACTTTCAGCTAATGTTCAGGGTGTGATCAAGGTTAGGGTGCTATTAAGTTACTGGCTTCCTGTTTTCTGAATGTGTCTCCAATTGTTTGTCCCACATTAGTAAGACCAGTGCACCTCATTTCCCTACATTTTGAATGTCTGTATCCAACATCTCAGTGACAAGATGCTAAGATGTATACAGAGTCTTCCCTACACGTGGTGGGGTTTATCTCAGTCTCACAACAGAAGCACCCTCTCCCCTCTAAATCTCTCTGCACTTTCCCTACACACCACTGCAGACCAGACTGTGAAATGACCATCCATAGATCCATAGCTGTCATTAATGGCAAGTGGTGTCCCCAGCTATTCTAAATGGTCCATGACAGTCATCCATACAGTGTCACCATTATCCCACCCAGCATGTCCTTTCATCATAAAAACAAAGCTTTGCAGTACTTATGGTACAAACATAAACCATAATAAAATACATAATCTGAAAGGTTAAAATAGGCATTCCTGGAGTGCATAGCTCATCCTATACAGAAACAGAGGTAGTACAGCTTCATGCATGTTTACCGTTTCCCCAGGGCTGATGAAAGGGCAATGTTTAAAAAACAAATCTGTTACTGTTGAGGCAGAACATGTTAAAAACAACTTTTAAAAATACAAATGTCATACCATTTTCTATTTACCAATGCATGGGACAGCCTTAAGACAATTCTAGGGGTTGGGGGTAGAAAGAAGTAGGCTGCTGGTTGACTAGGATCTGCAGCTTATCCATTAGGTAGGGAAATGGGAAGACTGGGTGGGCCAAGCGGTCCTTATCTGCCATCAAATTCTATCTTTCTATGTTTCTATGTCCCCTCCCCAAAGAAATTCTAGATGTGCTCCTGGGTCACTTGACATTGTATGAAAACTTCCAGAAGTGCAGCTCTCCAGTTGATCACAGGGTGGGGGCTGAGTGTCTTTATCTGCCCGACTCTGTTCCATACCTCTCAACTGTACCACATTATGAGGAAAGTTCCTCATTTTACTTCACAAAATCTCCCTGTTCCACATTGTGAGGACTTGTCCCACATTCAGTGTTAACATTTTAAAGCAAAAATCTATAGTAAATGATGCAAAAAATATATTATTCAATTAATAGCAGACTTTCTGAACATAAATGGACACATTTTAACAGTGTTCTGAGCTTCTTAGGTAAAGATTTGATTACGTGTTCCACATTTCACTCATTTGTTCCACATTTTGAGAGGCAGTGTTCCAGGTTTGGGGACAAAAGATTGAGAGGTATGCTCTTTTCATTGCCTTTTAGGTGGTGGTGAAAGTGTGGTGAGATGCATGATGATGTCAGCAACTGTGTGTGCAGAACTAGGGTTGCTTGATTGAACATTTGCTGTTGTGGTACCCTCTGTTTCAGGTGTGGGGGGAGCAGAAAAAGGAAGAGAAAAGGCCACAGTACAAAACATTGGGGGGGGCATACTTTGTGTAATAGCATTGCAGTCTTTTTTCTGCTAGGGGCAGAAAGCAATGTAGGAGTTGGATAAATGTGGAATAATCAGAGTATTTCTTGGCTTGAATGTTTTCCTGTATAAGTGATCAAAATGTAATTTACCATTATAATTGAGGGCTAGTGCAATCATCTGATAGCTAATGCAGTTTTGAATCAACTTGTCCTTCTGGCTAGTGAACAAAAAGATGTGGTTGACCCCTGGGTACAGTACAATTTATTTGTCATCTTGGGACTAGTTCAAAAAAACTCCTTGGTAGTAACACCAAAGCATTCCCTACCACTATGCTAAACTCAGAGGGGAAAAACATTGAGCCCTCATAAATAGCAGATATCTTTAATAAGGCCTTCACAGACCTGTCAGCATTCCTCTCCTGGACCAGACACAAAAAGACAACACAGATGAACATGCTTGACAAGGCAATACACCTGGCCATGAAATGGATCCTCCAAAGTTCTATTTTAAGCATGTTTCAGTAAGAGAAACCAGCAACTATATTAAAAAGGTCTTGGGTAAAACAAGAGTGGGCAGTGACATGGTAGATATGAAGCTGCTGGCCAAAATACTGGACGTACTAATGATTCCCTTGTCCAAAATATTTAATATGTCCTTCCAACTCTCCCAGTTCCCTGAAATCTGGAAAGCTGCCATTGTCACACCAGTCCACAAAAGCGGAGATCGCACCAGGGTAGCCAACTATACACTGGTCTCCATCTTTCCCCCCTGTTCAAGGCTCTGGAGAAAATTGCCTCTGACCAGTTAGTCTCCTACCTAAACAAATACAACCGGTTCTGTAAGCAACAACACGGCTTTCAAAAAGTCCATACCACTGGAACCACAATGGTTGAGTACACCAAAAATCTGCACATGGTACTCAACAAAGGACTCTTGGTTGCTGCTACATATATCAACCTGACTAAAGCATTCAACCTCATAAACTACCAACTGTTACTGGACAAGCTATCCGCTTCATGCCTCTTAACAAAAACCCTCTCTTGGTTTATTTGCTACCTGTCAGTGAGGTCACATAGGGTCAAGATCAAAGGGGTACTCTCAAATGCCAAAAGTATCTTAGTTGGGATCACACAAGGGTCAATACTTGGCCCTCTCTTCTTTTGCCTTTTCATCAACAGTCTTCCTGAAGCCTTTCCACATTCCAAAATGATACTATATGCCGATGATGCGTGATCTATAACAGTAGCTCCCAGATGGTTGATCTATCAAGTGATCTCCAAAGCAGTTTCATGGCCCTTGAAGAATGGTTTGCAAGGAACAAATTTGTACTTAACTTAAAAAAAAAACAAAGTCAATGCTGTTTTGGGGG
This sequence comes from Neoceratodus forsteri, assembly GCA_016271365.2. NCBI lineage: Eukaryota > Metazoa > Chordata > Ceratodontiformes > Ceratodontidae > Neoceratodus > Neoceratodus forsteri. Next base: position 937,720,228 of record CM028129.1, on the reverse strand, counting down.
CAATATAACAAAAAGAAGCCCCCCCCCCCGGTCATCCTCAATGCCCATAACACTGCCTTGGAACAAGTTGAAGCATTCAAGTACCTGGGTATCACCTTAGATGATACTCTCTCATTTGCCACACATGTCGACAACATATCTAATCAGATTAATCAAATAATAGGAGTGCTCTATAGGCAAAAACTAAAACTAGCCACTGACACAAGATGCATGGCAGTCTCTGGAATGATTCTCCCAATCATATACTCTGGTCTTCCTATTTATGGTGTGGCCTGTGAGATGGTCCTCATCAGGATACACTTTGGTCCTCAACAAAGGGTGTCACTTTATTTGCAATGCAGACAGACTAATTCAAACTTGCTCCCTGTGCTCTCAGTCTGGATGGCTCCCACTCCAAGAAAGAAGTTCCCTATTGTAAAACCAGTCTAGAGAAGTGCTCATTTGCTTCCCAAGCTGCTTGCTGGATGAATCATCTCTCAGAACCCATACAGGGCCTATCCAAGATTTTCCAGTTTAAGTCTTCTCTGAAAAAGGAACTTGAGAAAATAGCCTCCTCTTGTTGTTACACATGATAATTATGGCAATCGACTATTGCCAGCAGCCCGTCCCCCACCTTGCCACTTCTTGAATGCAAACCCCAAAACAATAAAGCCTTTAATCCTTGTTGCTCCATTACTGTCTAAATAAGACCAAGCTCCACTTGAGCTAGCAATGTACTCCCATAAATGTCCAGCTGACCAGGTTTTTCCTAAGTTCACTATTGTATGTACCTGAACATGCTCTATTTGGGCCACCACTGTAATTGTTTTTGTCTCCTGAATGAACAGTTGACCAAGCTCCCCATGAGCTAGATTATGTACCCTCAATGTTAATTTAATGTAATGCAACCACAATTGACATGGAACCTTTAGAAAAGAGCAAGTGTGTTCAAAAGTGTTCTCCAAAAATCTAATAAATAAATAAAAGGGACACTGTTCTGTGTTTTGAGTTGGAATCCTTCTAGCTTCAAGTACTACCATCCATCCACTGAAGGACTGTGATTTCTAAGGACTATTGGGAAAATGTATTCTGAAATGTTAATGTGTAATGCTACATGTTGTAATGTAACAGTAAATGTGATATACAGAGTTTAAGTGAATAGAGTATATTAGTATTTTAAAGTAAATGTTACAGTATAGATATCAGGGAAGGGTATCTGTTTAAGGGTGAGTGGACTGACTGAGGTGGGTAAAGGCTTAGTAGCCACTGCACGACCTGAGGGCAAGTGAATGTGCATGTGCAGCAACTGAGGTCTGAGGTGTGGTCTAGTGCTGGGTACTGTTATTGGTTAACTGGAGGGCTAGTGAGTGGTGAAATAGCCTACAGTCTAGGCGTTGACAGGTTCAGATGTGTGGAAGAATAAGAAATAAAGTGTGATGTTTAATGGTTTATGCAAGCTCAGTTATTTTAAGGTTTGTGTTTTACTTGTTGAATGCTAGTGCTTTTCATATAAAACTGTCTCTGTACATTGCAGAGCAGTCAGTTCATTTTCACTTTGAAACTGTGTCAGATTTGTGCTTTAGGTTGTCCTAGTCTCACATTTCCTGTGGTCTCCTGGGTCAGTCCAGCACAGCCCTTTTCTCTCCTACATAGGTTCTGCAGCTACTCAATTGGGGAGGTAATTTTAAAGGCTCTTGTGTATACCCAATGGTCATGGGTGGGAAGAAAGGCAAAACCCCTATTGGTGATGCAACCCTGATAATCTCTGCAAAAGTGCTGAGTCTACCTAGAGTCTGTTTGTAGGCACATGCACCTCACTATGTCTGGTGGTGGAGGTGTGCCTCAAGTAAAACATCAAAGTACACTTAAGCACTTGAACATCTATACAAGGTTTACATTTTTTTACTGCACCCAGGTGCATTTCCAAACCCACACCAGTGCTGGGATCTCTGAGATAGGTACAAACCAGAAAAAGCTTGCCTTAAGCTACGAGTGCAGAGTTAACATGAGTGTCATAGTGCTAACAGGATAGTTTGAGCAGACCACCAGCTCACACATTTGAGCAAGAGCCATCTCAAACATGTGCACACTGAGATGTGTGGCAACTCTCTGCTTGCACAGTGCTAGTTGCTCTCTTACACTAAATTGGAAGCTTTAACGTTTTACACCAGGCTCCTCCAGTCCCCCAGAAAAATGAGCACACAGAACTATCAGGAGCAATAAAAGGAGCACCACTGGACCCAGGACTAGAGAGACTAGATGGCTGGGAGAGAGACCAGATAAGTACCACCCATGCAGCGGGGTTACAATCTTCCCAGCCTAAACACTTGGGGCAGGATTTTCAAAGCTTGGTACAAGGCCTGTGCCAAGCCCTGAGCCATGACACTTAAATTCTGCCAGTGCACCAGCCTTGTTGTTACAACTGTATCTGATTCCACAATCTTAGGTGCAATTTCAACAGTTTTCATGACTTACAGCAGCTTGCGTCAAATATCTGATGCAAGCTGCAGAAAAAAAAGCCCCCAGGATTGCTACAAGTTAGATTGGAAAAGTTGCTCTAACTTGCAGCAACTGCCACACAGAGAAGAAAATACCATTAGATCATCACAAGCCCCTTGTGCTATATCGTCAGCACACTCGGGGCATGCAGAAATCTCAGCCTTTCAAAAATCCTGCCCTTTCCATCCATGCCAAGTCCATAACAGGGACCAGGTACCAATAGACATTAGCCATGGCATCTTTAAATACTCACTGTATGTCTAGACAATTGATTCCAAACTAGCATAGGCTATCAACAAATCCTAGACTAGACAAAAGTCACTATATGGAAAATAGCAAAACAAGTACTAGAAAGCCTTTTGAGAGCATAGACAATAAACAGGTGTCACTGAGAACTTCAGTGAACAGCAGTAATACATATTATTGACACTTTTTAACCTTCTCTTCTACTGTTATAACCTTATATGATCTGGGTGGTTTGGCTTTTGGGAGGGCACACAAAAATTCTAGTTAAGGATCTTGGAGTGACATATGCTCTTGTTGATTGTATTCACTGCAGTTCAGTTGGAGTCCCTGGATTGTCATATGTGAGTTTTAACAAAGGATTAATGGTTCTTCCAGAGCGATGCAATGGCACAGGCACTTCTTTGGCATTTGGGAGTGTGCTTCCCAGCTCATCAACCAGTGATGAAGCATCCTCATACAATGTGGGCACCACGTCTTCCTCTGACCCATCATTGGTATCTACGGTTTCATCAATTTCAGGGTCTACAGGCTCTCTCCTTGCTGTCTCAGTCATTACATCAGATTCTGGCAGGTCATCCAAAGGTACAGTACACTATCAGTTGGAAATTCAGAGTCCACTGTTATGGCAGGAGGCTCTTTGTCGGGCATATCTGTCACTCATATTTGGTTTTGAGTGTCTCTTGTAACAATCAAGCAAGTTCTGGCATGGGATTGTAAGTTGTTTGATGACTGTCTTCTCCTTCAGACTCGGATTATGAATTTTTTGGGTTCTGCTTGCTCATCAGGATTTACAAGAACAACTGCAGGTTGTATGGCCCTTGATGTTGGTGCACAGCTAGTCTTGTCGTGGGAGCCTTAGAAGTTTCTGAATTTATTTGTTTATTTAGCTTTTGGTAACCGGGTAAGTACACTAGACAAGTAATATGTCTATTTTCAGGAACGACCCAGGAGATTACAACAATGGGGTACAGGGCACAGTGCATCATTACAGCACATCACAGTACATCATTACAGCACAGCATCATGTGTAAGCACAGTGGAGAGCATCAACAGAGAGAAAAGACAGTTCATCTACAGGTAAAACAGTAATAGATCTTAAACACAAATTATATTGTAGCCCTAGCAGATATATTGTAGCACAACCGTTGTAGCACTACCAGAGTTGGAGGTAGTGGACAAGTAGTAAAAAAAACAAAGAATAAAAACTCTGTCTGGTGCACTGCAAGTGCAAACTGGGGTCCAATGGACGAAGGCCATTTAACTTAGGGAGGCCTAGGGCAACCACAAGCTAAGCCAAGTTTCAGGATGTCCCACAAGGATTTGTGGAAAAGCTGATGTGAGGGGTCCAAGAGGACAGACTCAGGAAAAGAGTTCCAGAGTCTGGGAGCACACAGGGCAAAGTCCCTGTCACCCATGTGGGTCTGAAAGGGGGGGAACTCTTAGCATCCCCAGATCCCGGGACCTGAGTTGGTAAAGGGAGTGGTCAGCTGGTGGTAGAAGCAGGGCCAGCCCCTGAGGGGCTCTAGTTCTCATCACTTTGCCCACTAGGCACCCTAGCCCGAAGTCCAGGTATTTGGCTGGGGAGAGCCAGTGGAGCTTTTTGTAAAGCTCGTAGTGGTGTGTGAGACACGGGGTAGCCAAGGCAAAATTACAGATGTTGTTATACATTGTATGCCACCTCGTGAGGTGGATTTTGGGGGAGTGACTAAATAGGTGCATTCCGTAGCTTAGAGAGGGAAGGAGAACACCTCTCGCTAGGGCCAGTCAGGCCGCTGGGGTGAGATTGTGTTTGGCCCTGTAGGCCAGTCCCAGTTTGCTGTTCGCTGCCCTGCAGACATTGAGAATATGACTCCTCAGATCAAGTTGTGGGTCGAGCGTAACCCCAAGGTACTTTATTGAGAGCACTGTTGGGAGTGAAGCTCCGTCCAGACTGGTTATATCCAACGTGGTTGGTAGGGCTTTGATTCTGGTAGCTGAGCCAAAAAGCATAGCCTGGGTATTTTTCAGGTTCAAGACTAGTTTATGTTTGGTTACCCAGGCCAGGACATTGTTGAAGTCCTCATTTAGGTGTTTGTTGAGGGTGACACTGTCCCTGGAGTGAGATATAATAACCAGATCATCTGCATACAGCATGGCATTACAGTTAGTTGCAGCCGCTGGGAGTTGGTTGATAAAGAAGGAGAAGAGGACAGGACCCAGGACCGACCCTTGAGGGATGCCAGAGGTCACCAGTAATGGCTCAGAAAGGACTTTGTTGAAACAGGTCCTCTGTGTTCTACCATGCAGGTAGTCCGATAGCCAGTTCATGGCCGGAGGGGAGAGGCCGAGTGCCAACAGCTGCGTACAGAGCAACTCGTGATTGACAAGGTCAAATGCCTTGGTTTGGTCAATGAATATGGCTCTGGAGAGTTTGCCCTGGTCCATGGCAGCCCTGATGCTTGCGGAGACAGTGACCAGGGCTGTGGTGGTACTGTGTCCCTTACGGAATCCATGCTGGGCCACGGACAGGAGATCATGCTCCTGTATGTACTCAGAGAGCTGCTCAGCCACTACCTTTTTGAGGAGCTTGCTGCAGGATGAAAGGATTGCAATTGGTCGATAGTTGTCCGGGATTTGGGGATTTCTTTGCTTCAGGATGGGGACAATCCTCGCCTCCTTCCAAATTTCTGGGATAGTTCCCTTAGCACTTAACAGTGCACATAAGAAACATATGAAGTTCCTTCTTAAAAACCTGGTGAGACTTAAAGTACCTTACAGAGACCAGAAGGGAGTTCCAAGCTTGGGAGCAGATGCTGCGAAAGCATGCTTACTCATTTTTGTAGCACATTTAGTTATGTCTAGAAGTGACCTATTAGCAGACCTTTTTGAGTAGGCTTGTGAGGCATGTTTTAAGATGCTGACCAGCGTAGCTGCTGTATTGGTTCTAATAATATTATCAACGGTACAACCAGTGGTGTACAGTTGAGAAGATGATGGTGAGAGCCAGCTGAGACTTCAGTAGATTATGCAGTTATGCATATGTCTGTGTATGGATAGGGCAAAGTGACAAATGCTACTGTAAGAAGTGTTCTTTTTATTTAAGATTCTTTTGCTGGCATCTAGGTAAGTCATCAGCCCATAGGAAAGATTTGTTCAAAGGATACCCTGTGCAATAGCCAGTCTAGTGGTAGTGGTAAGAGTATGCCTGATTTTATAGGCTAGCCCCTGCTTCATGTTATCTGTCATACAGACAGCTGACAGATGCAGGTTGAAATCCAAAGCAGGATCTAGTGTTACTTTGAGGTACTAAAAAGAGTCTACTACAACTAGTGGGGGGCCATCTGGACCCGGGATAGTTAGTGCTGACTGCCGAGGGACAGGCTGTGATTCTAGATGCTGAGCCAAATAGCATAGCAACCATTTTTTTGAAATTCATTAGGAGTTTGTTTTGATTTACTCAGGATTGTGTGAGATCAAATTCCACATTCAGGTTTGAATTTATGTTGGATATACTGTGGCACTTGTGCATAGCACCATGTCGTCTGTGTAAATGAGGGTTGAGAAAGGACCAGCCATAGATGGCAACTTGTTCAGAAACAGAGAGAAAAGTAAGTATTGATCCTTGTAAGATGCCCACACTAGTGGGGGATAGATGAGATTTGACTGTGTCTATTTGAATGAATTGTTGTCATCCAGAAAGTTAGCTGGCAAACCAGGAAATCATAGCAGGTGAAAAGCCCAGGGTGGATAGCTTAGATATCAGCAGGGTGTGCTTCACAATGTTGAACACTTTTGTCAGTTTGATGAAAACCACCCTTGTGAACATGTCTTTATCCATGGCCATCTTTACATCACTGGAAAATTGGATGAGTGCTGTAGATGTGCTATGTGCTTGTATGAAGCCATGGTGTGCTTGGGATAGTAAGTTATACTGTTGTAGGCACTCTGTTACCTGGCTGGCTACACATTTCTCGAGTAACTTGTTAAGCACAGATAGGATGGCTATGGAGTGGTAATTATTCTTATTTTTTGAATCATCCTTTTTATGAATGGGTACCACACGGGCAATCTTCCAGAGTGAAAGTATTGACCCTGAGAAGAGGAATAGGTTGAAAAGCCTTCTAACTGGTGCAGCTATGAAAGAGGTGGCAGTTTTGTGGAACCTGGGTAGTAGCCCATCCAACCCAGCCAAACCGCAGGCTGGGATGGTCTTCAGGAGATTTAGTACCTCCGTTTTGGTGATTGTCCTTAGGTTAAATGGGGGAGAAGCAGGTTCCTCAGCACAAGATTATGGAACTGTGACCGGACCAGCCAGCTTTGTATAATCAGAGATGTCAGGGATATGGGAATTAAGGGCATTTGCAATGGTGCCAATTTTATTACAATTTGCTCTATCCTGTGTCATATCCGATATCGATGTGTTGGTACCCTGGCCCATAAAAGATTTTATGTGATTCCAGAAACCTCGAGAGTTGGTTACAGATGCTCAGGGATGAAAACTGGGGAAGAAAACACTTCCTCCTCTGCAAGCAGTATGACGTCACCTCTCCTTCACAGGCTATGCACTGCTTACTGGGCCCCCCAACAGCAACCTGGCTGTAACACCTTGCAGGCTTGGTGAACCCAGGAGTCTCTGCCATGGGGCAATCTATGGAGCACTGACAGGTCAGAAGGTATGTCCCGTGGACAGCAGGTAATGGGGCTGGGAGGAGAAAGACGGTCAAAGTCAGCTAGGCAACAAGGCAGAAAGTGCAGTAAATTAAAAAAAAAAGATTATTATGAAGCAGAGTCTTCAGATTTTTCTTTTCGGTGGCAGGAAATAGAGTTCTGGTGGATGGTCACTACTCTAAGTGAAGATGTGTACCCAGTGGCATCTACCAAGGACTGGTGCTGGGCCACTATAAAATATTTATCAAACATTTACAAATAAGTTGTAATATCTTTGGATAAAAGAGTACATTTCCTATCTGTCTGTCTGTCTGTCTGTCTATCTACATCCATCTATCTTTATCAAGAAATCATAAAGCTAGGATCTCAGCCAGTCTACCTATGTTCACAGATGCCACTAAGCTATCCAGGGTGTTGAACTTGGACAAATTTCAGGATGTCCTAAACAAAACTGGCAGTTCATGGGATTTAAGGTGTCTCAGCTTGAGTGTAGAAAAATGCAAGGTGTTTCTCTGAGGAAGGTAAACAGAGGTAGGGCCTACACAGTGTGTAGCACTGCTTCTATTACCATAAAAGGAAAAGGATTTGGGCTTATAATTGGCAGATGGCTGAAGCATGGCAAGCAGTGTATGGTTGCTGAGAAGAGGACTGGCAGAAAGCTGGGGTGCACAAAAAGTTTATGACTAGCAGAACAGGGGAAGTAATCTTGCCACTTTTACAAGGCCATGGTCAAGCCACACCAGACACAATTTCAGCCACATGGGTGTGGTGTGCACATACTATATGTGGAACCCAATATAACAGAAGAGAGAAAGAAATAAGTGCCTTACATGGAATTTGAACCCAGGTCTCCTAGAATACCATTCTGGTTGTGCTACCAGCTGTACCAAGGCAACTGGAAACCTGAGACTCCCAGAAGCACCATACTTGTTCTCTGATGCACAGCATGGTACTGCACAGATAATTACATTTGCAATCACAAGGGTGCAGTGTGCACATATATGGAACCCCCAAAAAACAGAAAAGAGAATAAAATTAGCTACAATTGTAACCCAGGCCTCCCAGAATACCATTCCAGTTGTGCAACCAACTGCACCAATAAGGTAACTGGAAATGTGGGACTCCCACAAGTACCTTGCTCTTTTTCTAATGCACAATCTGGGGCTGCACAGATAATTATATTGTCAATCACAGGGGTGTAGTGTACACGTATATGGAACACAAACAGAAGAGAGAGAGAAAGAAGTGCTTTAAATGGGATCTGAAAACCCAGACCACCTGAAATACCATTCTTGTTGTGCTACCAGCTGTAACAATAAGGCAACTGGAAACATGGGACTCCCACAAGCACTTTACTGGGGAATATGGGTGTGGGCAGGACAGTAGTGTGGTGGGTAGGTAACTGGCTGGGTGGCAGGATACAGAGGGTGGTGGTAAATGGCTGTCACTCCACAGAGGGAAGAGTGACCAGTGAGGTACCACAGGGATCAGTGCTGGGACCGGTCCTATTCAATATCTTCATCAGTGACATTGCGCAGGACCTAGAAGGCAGAATTTCACTGTTCGCTGATGACACAAAGCTCTGTAACAGAGCAGACACACCAGAGGGTGTAGACAGAATGAGAAGGGACCTGCAGAAACTTGAAGAATGGTCAGGGGTTTGGCAGTTGAAATTCAATGCAAGGAAGTGCAAGATAATGCATATAGGGCACAAAAACCCTGGCACAGTATATCAGTTGGGGGGTGAGGATATAGCATGCACCAAGCAGGAAAGAGATCTTGGGGTTATCATCTCTGATGACCTCAAGGTAGAGAAACAGTGTGACAAGGCAACAGGTAAAGCAAATAGGATGCTGGGATGTGAGGCAGGGCATCACCAGCAGGAAAAGGAGGTCATAATTCCGCTATACAAGACACTAGTGAGGCCCCACCTGGAGTACAGTTACAGTTCTGGAGACCATACCTACGTAAGGACATAAACAAGGTAGAGAAGGTTCAGAGGAGGGCAACAAAGATAGTGCATGGATTGCATCACAAGTCCTATGAAGACAGGTTGAAGGAACTGAACATGTACTCCCTGGAGGAGAGGAGGGAGAGAGGGGGGATATGATAGAGACATACAAGTATCTTACAGGGAGGAACAGGGTGCAGGAATACACTATTTTTAAGCGAAAAAGATGTTCCAGGACTAGAGGGCATGGGATGAAGTTGGAGGGAGGACGATTCAGAGGAAACATGAGGACGAATTTCTTCACAGAACGGGTGGTGGACAAGTGGAACACCCTGCCAGAGGAAGTGGTGGGGGCTGAAACAATCACAGGATTTAAGAATGCATGGGATAGATATAAAGGAATTCTGGAGGTCAGGAGTAAGGGGCAACAGACTTCTAGGAAATCATGAACTGAACTTACAAGCTCAAATGGGCAGACTGGGTGGGCCATAGGCCCTTATCTGCCGACACTGTCTATGTATCTATGTATTTACTCTCTCTATTGCACAGTCTTATACTGCACAGATAATTACGCTTTCAATTACAGCAGTGAAGTGTGCACATATATGGAACCCAAACACATAGAGGGAGAGACATAAATAAGTGTCTTAGCTTTGATTTGGACCCAGGCTGCCTGTAATACCTTTTCAGTTGTGCTACCAGGTGCACCAACAAGGCATCTGTAAACCTGGACTCAGAAGCACCTTAATCGTTCTCTAATGCACAGTTTGGTGCTGCACAGATAATTACATTTTCAAACACAAGGGTGAGAGTGCACAAATATGGAACACAAACAAAAGGAAGAGAGAATTAAGTGCCTTAGCTGGGATTTGAACCCAAGCCACCCAGAACACCATTCCAGTTGTGCTACCAATTGCATCTTCAATGCAAATGAAAACCTGGGACACACAGTAGCAACTTACTTTTTCTCTAATGCACAACCTGGTGCTGCACAGATTAATATATTTTCAGTCACAAATGTGCGGTGTAAACAGATATTGTGGCGCAGCTGGTAGCACAATTGGAATGCTGTTCTAGAGGGTGGTGACCCTATTAAACAGTGTACAGGAACAGCAAAGAGAGGCAATGAAGGCAGTACAGGCCTTCAAGATAGACTTAGACACATTTCTGCTTGCCAAAGGAATAACAGGATACTAGGATAATAGAGTCAGTAGATAAGCCCTATAAATTAGTACAGTACGTGTTGCACAGCATATTGATTTATAGCTGTTTATGAAGCAGGGAGACAGAGTGTAATTCCTTGATTTACAGCCAATCCCTACCATAAATTACTATGTTATTATATTACCCAATTTCCTTAGGAGGTTAATGTTTCTTATTTTATTTATTTATTGGTGGTTTGGAGATACCTTTGAGTCCGAGACTCCTTTATAAAGGTTCCACGTCACGTAATTTACATACAGAGACTTACAGTTTACATAGCAGTACATCAGTACATAGTCAGGTTGTTACAGGAGCACTTGTGAGGCTAACAGTGAAAAACCTAGGGAAAAATGAGTGCAAACACACAATACATATAGCACACAGGTGAAGGGCTAGGCTAGAGGGACACAGGTTGGGGCAGGTAGGGTAGAAGAAGCCGGCCAGCAGCTTTAGTCAGACAGAATAGTGTGAGGTGTTTCAGAGGCAGTCGCTGTGGTTTGAGGACTGTAAGAGGTCTCTAAGAGAGGTTTTGAAGGGTCCAAGTCTGATCTCTTTGGCAAGTGGAGGCTGTTAATCCAGGAAGGGGCTCTGTAGCTAAAGAACCTTTGGAATTGGGAGGTACGGCAGTGAGGGACAGAGAGGAGTTGCGTTCCAGAGCTACGGGTTTGCTTGAGTGTCAGGGCAGGTCGGATTAGTGGTGTGAGTTCTATGGGGGAGAGGCCTAGGGCAATTTTTTGTGCCATGAGACAGGTGTGGAACTTAATCCTATTGTCAAGGTTCAGCCAGTTGGTATTATTGTATAGAGACCATGTGTGAGTTAGGCGGTCACAGCCCAGGGTGAGGTGACAGGATTTATTTAGTGAGACAGGAAGTCTTTGGAGGGGCGAGGTGTTCACCGCCCCATAGACGAGTAAGCCATAGTCTAGCAGGGAGAGGACAGAGGAAGAGACAGCAAGCCTCATTGCGTTTTGAGTAAAGCAGTGTTTGAGGTGATAGAGGAGCCTGATCTGGACATTGAGGGCATTAGATAGGAGGTGGATATTTTGGTGGAAAGTAAGTGCAGGATCAAGGGTAATACCCAGGTATCTGAAGGAGTCCACTAGCTCCAGAGGGGTCAGGTTGGCAGTTCGCCCTTTGAGGGCAGAGATCCTTTCTAGCATTGAGCAGGTGGGAAAAGAACATAACCTTGGTCTTGTTATAGTTCAGGATAAGATGTTGTGAGGCGAACCATTTTTCAGCGCCACTAAAGGAGGATTGAAGGGAGAGGTGGAGTTGCAAAGGATCAGAGTTGGAGGTATAAAGGACTGCATCATCCACATAGAGGAGTAAGTTCCCTGGGCAGGAACTGGGGAGGGAGTTGAGAAAGAGGCTGAACAGTAGTGGTCCGAGGACGGACCCCTGCGGGACACCAGAGAGGACAGGTAGCCTATTAGATAGGGTGTTACTAATTTTGACCTGCTGGGAATGGTTGGACAGGTAATCAGAGAACCAACCAAGGGCATCCTGAGAGAATCCAGTGTTGGTCAGTGTGGATAGCAGGAGCAGGTGGTTAACAGTGTTGAACACCTTTGTGAGATCAATGAAGACAGCCTCTGTGATCTGACCTCTATCTAATGCGGAGTGAATGTGTGTGGTGAGTTCCAGGAGGGTAGTAGTGGTACTATGTCCCTTCCGGAAGCAGTGTTGCTGCTTGCTAAGCAGGTTGTATTTGTTGAGGTGGTCTGTGAGTTAATCCAAGATGATCCTCTCAAGGGCCTTAAGGGAGGGAGGGAGAATGGAGATAGGATGGTAGTTGTTAGTAAGGGTATGGTCCCCATTTTTAAATATCAGCGTGATGTGGGCAGATTTCCAGCGGGAGGGGAATTTTCCCAGGCAAAAGGAGCAGTTTAGTATATGGGTGAGAGGGTTGAGCACCTCAGGGAGAGAGAGGCGAAGAAGTTTCAGGCATAAGGTGTCATTACTATGCCGGAAGTGACTTAGGGCCGTTCTGAGATAAGGCTCGCACACTTAGTTGCAATGCTGCGCGGACGAAAGGGAGGGGCTACTGGGGGTGGTGGCTGGGGGTGGATCAAAGAAATTTGGGGGGAGAACCTAGCTGAGGTTGGAGAAGGTGTCATTGAAGGCTGCAGCCATTCAGGCTGGGTCAGAGGTTAGGCACCCATCAACCATAATCTGGTTAGGGGTAGTGTTGGGAAAGTTGCCACAGAGGTCCTTAATATTGGCCCAGAACTTTCTCCTAGAGCCCCAGGTGTTGGTTAGGGAGGTCTTGTAGTACTCTGCTTTTGCTCTGCACAAGGACCAGGTACATTTGTTCCGAGCCTCTCTATAGCTCTGTCTTTCAGCAGGCAGGTCTGTCTCATTGGAGAGGTGCCATAAGGAATCTCTGGTCCGCATGAGGTCCTGGAGATGGTCAGTGATCCACGGTGCCAGATTGCCTTTGGCCACCCTTTTGGTGATGGGGACAAATTTGTCACATATGGTGTTAAAGGCGAGAATGAAGAGGTCAAGGGCTCTGTCGGGGTCAGGGGCCTTTGTAATGAAGGACCAGTCTATTGTCCTGAGATATGCTTTGAGTTGAGCAAGTCTGCCTGGGCCAAGTTTCTGCTGATAGATTATTTTGCAGGGGGATTTGAGTGATTTGCACATCCAGTAGCAGAGGACAGAGGAGTGGTCACTAAGGGCATTTGGGAGGACAGTAGTACTAGTGATTTTAAGGAGGCAGTTGGTGAATACCAGATCCAGCAGGGAGGAGGACCCAGAGCGCAGGTTCAGTCGGGTAGGGGATGATAAGACTTGCGTAAGGTCTTGGGCAGTGGGCGCGTCTATGAAAGGTGCGGCAGCTTTGTCAAGCCAGTTAATATTAAAGTCTCCAACTATGATTATCTCGGCTTGTGGCAGGAGAGTGGCCAGGTAGGACAGTACAGAGTGGAAGGCCATCTTCTGGTCCCTGGAAGGAATGTAGACCGCAGTGATGGGGGGGGGGGATTTGGAGTTTACCAGGGTGATTTTGATAGTGAGGGCCTGTGGTCCTGGATGTAGCTGGGGGATGGGAAGCAGCTGCCCACATAGGATATCTTTGGTATATATGGTGCAGCCCCCCCCCCGCTTACCCTGTTGATCTGCATGGTATAAGTTGTACCCAGCGAGGGTTAGCGACGAATCTGGGATCAATGGGGAGAGCCAGGTTTCACCAACCGAAATGATGTCAGGCTGGTGCTGGTGGACCCAGCCCTGGAAGGAGTCCCACTTTTTTTAGAAGGCTACAGACTTTAATGGTGGCAATACGCAGTCTGCTAGTTGGGGGGTGAGCAGATGTGGTAGTTATGGCAGAACCAGGGTTAGGGTGTACGTTTCCTGACGTGAGTAAGAGGAGGAGGAGGAGGAGGAAGAATCTGTGTATTGGGTGACATTTTGATGTTTTGTGAGACTGCACACTGTGGCCCAGGTGCCCTTTCGGGGAAGGGAATGAGGGGATGAGGAGGCTAGCAATGTGGGGTGTGGCCAGTAATAGGAGCCGAGGTGAGGGGACAGGAGGTATGGGTTGGGGTTGCAGGTGGAGAAGTTGGCAGGAGTTGCAGGGGGAGCAGAGGGTGCTATGTGTGGAGTGGTGTGCATGGGAGAAAAGAGATGGAGGGAGGGCTGCAACGAGAGTCCAGTCTGCACAAAAGGTGTAGGTAGCTATGGATTCATGTCTAGAGGGGGTTGCAGTTTGTGATGACTGCCAGTCAGGCAGCCATGGGGGACATAGAAGTGGTGAGTAGTCCAGGAGGGTGACAGAGGGAGTTACTGGATGGGGTAGTTGTATGTATAGCAGGTAAAGTAACTGTAGCATAGCAGCTAGGACGTGATGCAGGGCCAAGGAAAACCAGCAATAGGTGTAGAGAGGCAGCATTGCCCCTAGTGGCAGAGTAATATAGGCTGCAGATGGAGAAATGGGCTGATTGGTTCCTGAAGCCTCCTGAAACCCTACAAAAGGGCGTGCTCACCAAGGGTGGTGGTGGTGGGCGGGTGGGGAGCCGACACTTGCATCGGAGGGCCCTCACACACAAACACAAACACACGCCCTCTCCTACTGCAGGGCTGGTGATCCTCAGTGCGCTGTTTGGCTGTCCGTACCTGTTTTCAGTTTCGGGGGGTGGGGGAGGGTTTGTCCGAGACCCTTGCGACCTCAAAATGGGATCCTCAACTTTGGATCCAGGAGAGAACTGAGGAGGAAAGGAGAGAGGTAGGTTTTAAATACAGTCTCGTGGCAATCAGGGGTGGGGGCACAGAGAGCTGAAGTGGCCTGCTGCATATGAGGTTTCGAGATTAAGCAAAACACTCATTTGCCTGCTAGCGTGCACTCTGCTAAATTTTTTGTGCTATGGGAGAGCCTAGTGAGATGGGGCTAAAGCACTAGATCTAGATTTAAGGTGCAGCATGATAATACTCTGTAGGTTACAGTTTAGTCCGGAATTAAGGTGCAGTAGGACATTACTTTTAAAGTGCACAGTATTAGGCATATAAGGTTACAGTTTAGTCAGGAATTATGGAGTAGCAGAAAAAGCATTTTTAACGGTCTCAATTTAGGCATATATGGTTACAGTTTATGCAGAATTAAGGTGTAGCAGCAAAAACACTTGTAAAGCTCACTGTTTAGGCATTTACTTGTTAAAAATAAATTATCTCCACATCTATGCCGACTGAAACTGGACTTTGAAAATGGCACCCTCACAAACACACACACACACACACTCCTCTCCTACTTCGCGGAGGGCTGGTGCTTCTTAGTGTGCCGTTTGGCCGTCTGTACCTGTTTTCAGTTTCGGGGGGTGGGGAAGGGTTCGTCTAAGACCCTTGCAACCTCAAAATGGGACCCTCAACTTTGGATCCAGGAGAGAACTGTTTGCAGTTTTGGGGGTTGGGGGAGGCTTTGCCCGAGACCTCGTGACCTCAAAATGGGACCATCAACTTTGGATCCAGGAGAGAACTGTTTGCAGTTTCGGGGGCTGGGGGATGGTTCATCTGAGACCCTCATGACCTTTCGTCCACGATGTTGCAAAAATTTTCTTTAAAAAGATCAGTTTATTATAGCTGGATTCATGATTCCTGTGGCCTATTCTTTTGTGCTACTTCCTTTGTGGTTTCTGCTAAAATGTTTATAATATTAAAAAAAAGTAACATGGTGGACAGCTGGCTAGATAATGTTCAGCAGAAAGAGACTGACAAAATCCCAAGGTGACTGAGCTGATCAGCTTCCTGCCAGCAGCAAAAGAGAAACAAAACCCATATGAGAAAGGAAAGAAATTGGCTTTGCCATCTCAATGGAAGACTATGAAGTCAAATGAAGTGTACGATGAGCAATATCTCGATTTGAATGACTCCGGGTATCTCCATCTTGCTATTTTAGGTGACATTTCGGTGACCATGGAAAGTAAAGAAGAGGTGAAACTAAAAAGGGTTGCAGAAAAGTGTGGTACTCATTGAACTACTGCAGTTCAAGCTTTGACTGATTATACTGCTTGGCTATCTGGTTGACAAGAAATGTTTAAATGTATATACAGTGGCGTGAAAAAGTATTTGCCCCCTTCCTGATTTTCTCTATTATTGCATATTTGTCACACTGGATGTTTTCAGGTCTTTAGACAAAATATAATATTAGATAAAGGGAACCTGAGTTAACAAATAACACTTTTTTTTTTTACTTATTTCATTTATTTAATGAAAAAAGTTAACCAACACCAACTGGCACTGTGTGAAAAAGTAATTGCCCCCTAGTTAAATCAACCCAATTAAAAGGATAATTAGAGTCAGCTGATTGAACACAGCCAGGCTTGATTACAGCCAGACCTGCTCAATATAAACCTCACTTATTTTGACCCTTACCATCAGAGTCAATGCTAAGTTACACAGAGATTCAACCAGCACATTATGCCATGATCAAAGGAAGTTCCTGAAAAGATCAGAAAAATGTGTTGCCCTATCAGTCTGGAAAGGGTTACAAAGCTATTTCTAAGGCTCTGGGACTCCATCGAACCACAGTGAGCCATAATCTCCAAATGGAGAACACTTGGAACAGTAGTGAATCTTCCCAGGAGTAGGGCGGCATGCCAAAATTACTCCAAGGGCGAGCGTAAAATCATCCAGGAAGTCTCAAAGGATCCTAAAATAACATCCAAAGAACTGCAGGCTTCTCTTGCCTCAGCTAAGGTCAGTGTTCATGACCCCACAATCAGAAAGAGACTGGGCAAAATGGGCTTCATGTGAGAGTAGCAATGGAAACCACTGCTAACCAAGAAGAACATAAATGCTCGTCTCTCATTTGCCAAGAAGCACCTGGATGATCCACAAGCCTTTTGGGAAAATGTTCTATGGACAGATGAGTCCAAAGTGGAACTTTTTGGATGACATGGATCCCATAATGTCTCGCGTAAAGCAAACACAGCATTCCACAGTAAGAACACCATACTAACAGTCAAACATGGTGGTGGTAGTGTGATGGTGTGGGGATTCTTTGCTGCCTAAGGACCTGGATGACTTGCCAAAATTAAAGGAACCATGAATTCTGCTCTGTACCAGAAAATTCTTAAGGAGAATGTCGGTCATCCTTCCGTCATCTGAAGCTGAAGTGTAGTTGGGTCATGCAGCAAGACAATGATCCAAACACAAAAGCAAGTCCACATCAGAATGGCTAAAAGAAGTAAAATTAAAGTTTTGGAGTGGCCTAGTCAAAGTCCAGACTTAAACCCAATAGAGATGCTGTGGCAGAACCTGAAATGAGCAGTTCATGCTCGAAAACCTACCAAATGTTATTGAATTAAAGCAGTTCTGCAAGGAAGAGTGAGTTAAAATTCTCCACAGCGATGTGAAAGACTGATATTGAATTATAGGAAGTGTTTGGTTGCAGTCATATGCAGCTAAATGTGGCATAACCAGTTATTAAGCGTAAAGGGGCAATTACTTTTTCACACAGTGCCAGTTGGTATTGGTTAACTTTTTTCATTAAATAGGTGAAATAAAAAAAAAAAACAAGTGTTATTTGTTCACTCAGGTTCCCTTTATCTAATATTACATTTTCTCTAAAGACCTGAAAACATCCAGTGTGACAAATATGCAATAATAGAGAAAATCAGGAAGGGGGCAAATACTTTTTCACGCCACTGTATCCTTTGAATAGCCAGAAACATTTGATTCTGCAGTAGTCTTTCAGTTAGTGCAGAAGGGTACGAATATGTATCTGAATGAGAAGCTGAGTGATCTGGTGTTTAGAGCAACAACCTTTGAAAGGTTGTAGATTTAAATGTTACTGGAGTCCATCACTCACTGTGTGAGATATGCAAGTCATTTAGTGTAGTGTACAAGTACACCAATGTTCCTGGTTAAAAACTGTAGACACTGACTACACTGACAGCATTTAAACAAAATATCCAATATTCACCCATGTTGTCCTCAACAGCATTTCATGCTCTGGTTATGATCTGGGATCACCATCATGGCATAATTAAGCAATAAACCATGACAGGATGTGGGTTATGTTGGGATTTACCCACACCTGGTGTGATTTGGTCATGAGGTGCAGCTGAGTGACCAAATCAACACCAGAAGTGGATAAATTCCAGAATAACCTACAATCTGGAGTGGTTTATTGTGATTATACAATATCCCCCTTCTGTTTCTGTAACATTAAATAAAAGAAAATTAAATTTTTTTGTCATTTTAAATAGTTTTTGTTTTATGTATTGTTGCACCACATAAAATAGTTCTCTTTTGCACTGTGTGAGGGCTTCATTGTTTTTGTTTTCATTTTGTTTGTTTGTTTGTTTTTTATAAACACCCCCATGTCCCAGAAGTCACTCAGTGAAAGTGCTATCTCGAAGAAGTCATTCAGTGAGGGCAGTGGCCACTGCAGCACTAGACTGATCCTGTGAACTTCACTGTGTTTGCAGCTTGATGATAGACAGACAGCGCTCTGGCTGTCACAGCACTGAAGCTTCATGAGGTCATTCTTGCCTCGCACCATCACCCTTCATCCAATCAGATATTTTAACAGTTTTAGGAATGGTCATGTGGGGAAAGTGTTTCTTTTTTAAAAATGAGGGCTAAAACATAGAGAAATCATATCTGAAAAGCCAAGCCGTGATACTGGGCATGCACCTATGCATATGGATACTCCGAATGCCAAGTATCGCGGCTCATTTCACCTGATTTCATGTTTAACCCTCATTTTAAAAAAAGAAACACTTTCCCACTTGACCATTGCTGAAACTGTTAAAATATTTGATTAGCTGAAGGGTGATGATGTGAGCAGAGCACGATGCTCCCAGGGCTTCAATGCAGTGGCAGCCAGTGTGCTGTCACTGTAACTTAAGAAACCAATTCAGTTTTCAGGGTGGTATTGATTTTTAGGTGATGGAGCTGATGAGACTGACCTGTACTCTTTCGTGTGAGTTATACTAGGATTTACTCACAATTCAGAGTACAAGTTAGCCAATCAAAATTCTTGATTTTCCTTAGCCATTGTATAATCTAGATTTGAATGCCATCATTAAATTCACATAGACAGACTCTTTACAATACCCTTGAAACACTGTATTATATATAGAAAAAATAATATTAAAAGGTTGCATACAAATGCAGTAAGGGTGGTATAATGAGGTGACAAGCCATGTGGCCAGAGTCTGAGTGGCATTAATATCTTGTTAAACTCCTTGACGTAGTTGCTGTCAGGTTGTTGTACAACTTCACTATTGTTTGTTTTGTATAGTAAATTTGGGTATTCAAAGAGCACGTGGTCATAATGTCGCAGACCAAAGCACAGCGGTAATAAATGACAAGGGCAACACAGCGTGCCTCGAAATACTGTAAGGTCGGAAAAAACACTGACTGTAACAAAACAGCATGCTCCATAGAAATTAAGATGACTTTCTTGCCCCTGTATAAGATACTCATGAGAGGTTGCACCTGGAATACTGCATCCAGTTCTGGAGACCCCATCTGAAAAAGAACATTGACAGGGTGGAAGCAGTGCAGTAGAGGACAACTAAAATGGTGCAGCACCTGTGGGATAAGGCCTATGAGGAAAGAGTAAAGGAGTTAAAAATGTATTCCCTGGAGGAAAGTGGTGGTGGGGGGAACATGACTGAGACATCCAAATACATCCCTGGTATAAACAGAGTACAGGAAGGAAGCATCTTTCAAAGAAAGAGATGGTCTAAGTCAAGGGGGCACAAAATGAAGGTGGGGGGGGAAGGCTCAGGGGAAATGTGAGAAAATATGTTTTCACAGAGACTGTGGTGGACACCTGGAATAGCCTACCAGAGGGGTGGTAGGGGCTAAAATGGTCACAGAATTTAAGGAAGAGTGAAGTGAATTAGGTTAACTGTCTTTATAGAAAATGTTTTTTTTTTTTTTATCAACATATGAATTAGCCAGCAGAAATAGGCAACGTGGTCTATCAAGTCTGCTCAAATGTGCAGCTAGCACCCTTACCTTGCAGCTGCACCTGCCCTTCACAATAACCCAACCCCTCACCAGTCCCCTTTTAAATCCCCCCACTGTCTTCCAGGATACCGCCTCCTCCTGCAGAGTGTTTCAATCCACCACCACCCTCACCATGAAAAAGTGTGTCCTCATTCCCTCCTATAGCTTCCTCCCTCCAAGCTCAGACCATGGCCTCACATATCCCTCCCACTTCTTAACTTTAAAATCCCTTCTGTTCCTGTCTTGTTAATCTCCTTTAAGTACTTAAATATCTAGATCATATCCCCCGATCCCTTCTTTCCTCCATGAAGTATATATTCAACTCCCTCAGCCTCTCCTCGTATGGCCTGTCCTCCAATCCCTGGATAATCTTTGTTGTTCTGCATTGTATCCCTTCCAGTAATCTGATATCCTTCTTTAGATATGGGCACCAGCACTGCATGCAGTACTCCAGGTGTGGTCAGACCAGTGACCTGTAAAGAGGCGGGATCACCTCCCTGTTCCTGGAAGAGATTCATCTCACAATACACCCCAGCATCCTGTTGGCCTTTGCTGCCACCTTCCTGCACTGCTCTGAGTTGTTCATCTTGCCTGTTACAACCACCCCAAGATCCTTTTCCTCCTCAGTGGTTCTTAGCTATACTACACTCAGCTGGAAACTCCTCCCTGGGTTATTTGCTCCAAAGTGCAGTACCTTGCACTTTTTTGCATTGAACCAAGCTGCCATGTTTCCAACCACTTCTCCAGTTTAGTCAGGTCATTCATCAGTCCCTGCCATCCTTCAATATCATTCACCACCTCCCCCAACTTGGTATCATAAGCATAGAGGCTGATCTTATTCCTGATGCCATGTGAGAGGTTTACAATGACTATCTCAAACAACACCGGCCCCAAAACTGATCCCTGTGGTACCACACTTGACACTGTCCATGGAGACGAAAGCTCCCCCCACCACTACCTTCTGCCATCTTCCCTGTAGCCATTTCTAGATCCAGTTAACCATCTTAGTCCTCACCCCCACATAACTCAATTTCCCCCCAACCTCCAATGCAGCACCAAATCAAAGGCCTTGCTGAAGTCTAAAAATATGACATCCACTGCATGGCCACTGTCCAATTAACTCGTTACCCAGCTATAATAATCAGTTAGACTATTCAGACAGGATCTTCCTGGGACAAACCCATGTTGATGGCTGTCCTGGAATCCATTATCCTCCAGAAATGTCACCATCCTCTCCTTCAGGATTGTCTCCATCAGCCTGCCCATGATGGATGTTAGGCTTACAGGTTTGTAATTGCCTGGCTCATCCTTAGGGACACTTTTATGGAGGGGCACCATGTGGGTCATTCTCCAGTCCTGTGGTCCACACTCTGTTCAATATTTAAAGAGTGGCATGGTGAACTACATCTTTTTCTTTCGTGATGGCAAATAGCATAGTAACATATTGACTTTCTAGCAAACTTGGGTCAGGTAATTATTTGTATTTGTGTAGGTGAAGTTTCTGATATAGCATTTAAATATGAACTCATTTTGTAGACAATTGTGTTGTCATTAACAAGTTTTAATAGCATGTTTTAGTGATATTGCAGTGTCCATATTGATATTTAGGAGTATCATTTATTACATGTTCATGAACACAGATTTTTGGAAAAAATGTTTAAATAAAGCAGATAAGGAATTGCATACATTGTGGAACTATTAAGGTAATGTGGAGATTATTGCACTCCATATTACAATAGAGGCTGGCAGGATAACCTAGTGGTTAATGAGTTATGAATAAGCTTGATATATCCACAGTCCTGGGTTTGACTCCCACAACTGCCACTCGCATATTGTGTGACTATGAGCAAGTCACTTAACCACCCCAGTGCTCCCAGGTTGCCCTTGAAAACAGGCACTTGTGCCTAGTGTGCCTTACCCAGTTATCAAAAGAATTAAAAAAAATATATTATATGAATTATTTTGTGAGGTATGTTAACAATGCAAATTGCATACTAATTTTATGATTATTATGTGAATTTCAACCAATTCCTTGAGGAAGGATTCTTTATGATCTCAAAATGTTGGATGATTTGGAATAAAGAATATTTTCTGATGAAAAATAAAACTATGCACATCATGTTACAGTAGGTCCCTAGTCTGATTTTTCATTTTGCTTCAGTTTTTTTCTTGCCTGTCTGAAGCCTTTCAGCATAGCATCTGAAATTTGAAACCTCCTTCCTCACTCTCAATTACCCTTATGCCTGTGAAAACCTGAGTGACTTGACATGTTTATGACCTATGAAACTTTCTTTAAAGATCATTCTACCAACACTAAAGCTTAGGACACAAAATAGTGCTTTGAAACTCTCCTCAGCAGACTGCTACAATTAATTAGTGTGCTGATAACACAAAAACTCAAATATTATCTAGTCCATTAGGAAACTGGAGGGCTCCCTTTTTTCTATTGCAGTAGCAAAATGACTGCAGGGCTCTGCCCACTGCAGCCATAGAGATGAAGGGTAAAGCAAGGATAAAGAGTAAGAATATAAAACATGCGGCTCCCCCTCCCTATTTTTGCTGGCAGTTGGCTTTATGCAGCACATTAAACAGCCAGTCGGTGAGGCATATTGTTGCTAGTCATTGCAATAGGACAATGTAAAAAAAAAAAGGTGAGATTATCAAACAGCCTGGTAAGGTACAGCAAGGTAGAACATGGTTGCTTTTATTTGGAGAATTGACATTGTGGTAATTGCTTGTCCCCTTCCTTAGCCAAGGCAGATGCTAGTTATATTCATGAACCTACTGGTGGTGCACATAACAACTGGTGTCATTAATGGTTAGCCCCCTGACTTACCTACTTGCACTTAAACAGCACCGTGAACTGTTTTTCAAGAATGCCATGAACTCACTTTTGGGAGTGTAAATGAATGGTGGCTTCAACAACTGGGTTGTCTATGGTTTATTACAGGCAGCATTGCAGGGGGACTCTGCCCATGGTAGAAGCCTCACAGTTGATGCCAGTTTTCAAAATGGAAGGTGCCCTGTGCAAAGGACCATGATCAATGAGGCCAGGCAGCTGGTCTTTCAGACACCATGCTACACGGTGGGCAGCATTCTAGGTCTGGTGTTTTCCTTTCTTTCAGCTTGCCTTGCTGAAAGGAAGGAAAATACTCACTGGGGTAGTGAGTCAGAGCTGTAGCTGATTGTTTCTGGAGGGCACAGGCTTGGTTCTACCCACCCTGCCTCTCACCCCAACCACCCCAAGGGCATCATTTCCTTTATATTTGAGGCTCTGACATCACTTCCCCAAAAAGGCAAAAGACATACATCTGTCATAACCTTAACAGCCCAGCAAACTTCATAGGGGGTAGATGTAAGCACATGCTCACACACACTAACAAAAAGGAAAAAACTAAACAGGAAGGGAGAGAGACATGTGGGGAGTGGTGTAATGCACTGGCTGTGGGGTGGCCATCTTTCGGGAGATGTTCTTGAGGTGGCAATGTTGCCCTACTTGCAGGCACCTCTCTGGTCTGAGGGAGGAGGTTGCCTGTCTCCAGGTCAACCTGGCTAGGATTTGTGAAACCTCCTCCCCCACCCATGGACCACCAGGGCCACTGCCACTGCCTCAGAGGCTGCCAAGAAAGAGAAGCAGTTGGACTATGATGGGCTCAGGAAGGGTGGGGGTGGTTGATCAGAGGTGCATCCCTCCAGTTATACCTTTCCAAAATTTATACACCATTCTGGCAAAGCATGGTTTTACTATGGAGGCCCCCACAGTGGAGACCAAAGAGGATGCTGGGAGCCTCCACAAAGAAGACACAGAGCAGGGTGACATGAGACTCCACAGGGGAAGGAAACAACTCCTGGTGGGGGGCTCAATTATTAGGAGGGTAGAACGGGGGGGTGGAGGGGAAAGGGAGGTAGGGTGCCTGCCTGGGACCAGGAATGGGAGGGACAGGATGTGGAACCTTAGGATCATGGGAGCAGCAGCATGGCAGAGGGAGATGGACACCATTGTCAACCTTGGAACAAACTACCTGTCTGGGAATGAGATCAGAGCAGTGCAGGGGGAGTTTGCAGAGTTGGGGAGGGGCCTTAGACAAGTAGCATGCATGGCAACCTTCTCAGAGCTGCTGCCTGTCTATAGCATGGGCGAGGCTAGGGTACTCCGCACCATGGTATTCAAGGAATGGTTGAAAAGCTGCTGTGGAGCTCAGGATTTTGGCTTCATTGGAGACTAGGGGTCCACCTGGAGGGATGAAGACTGATTGACAAGATGGTCTGTATCTGTTCGGGAGGGGAACCAGGATCCTAGGTGATAGGTTTAAATGCTTCACTGGCAAGCATTTAAACTAGCCAAGGGGGAAGGCACTGAAAAAAGACATGGAAGTCCCAGCCCCCACAAAACAGGGTAATTAGTGGAGTTAAACACTAAGGTAGAAAGTAGAAAGGGAGTAGGACAGGGGACAATCTAAGAAAAGGCAAAAATAGTAAGGACAGTGATGGGGCTAAAAGGGGTAAGGCTATTAAAAAATGGAGGGCAACAAGTACTAATGCATGTAGTCTGGGTTACAAGCTCTGTGAACTAGTGGCCTTGATGGAAGAAGGACACCTGAATTTTGTGGCAGTCACAGAAACATGGTACGCAAAGAATCATGACTGGGATGTCAACATACCAGGGTACACAATCTAGAGAAGGGACAGAAAGGGTAAAAGAGGAAGAGAAATAGCTGTCTATGTAAGGGAAGGATCAAAGCAATGGAACTAAGAGGGTAAACAGGGAGGAAATGAAGCACTGTGGATCACCCTGGAGACAGGAAATTATATCATAGTCCATATGGGGGTTGTATACAGACCCCCATCTCAGGGGAAGGAAATGGACAAGGAATGGATAGAAGGCATCCTCAGAATGGCAGAAAAAGGAAGATATTGTTGATGGGGGACCTGAATATGTCACATGTTAACTGGAGCACCTTTGCTGCAGCCACATCCAAGAGCAGGGTAATTCTTGATGCCCTATAGGGGGCATGCCTCAGCCAGCTAGTGTTGGAACTGACTTGGGAGGGAGCAAACTTAGACCTGGTACTCTAAAATGGGGATGGAGAGAGGATCTCAGATCTAGAAGTGGGTAGCCATCTGGGAACAAATGACCACCAAACAGTGTGGTTCATGATAAACTCAACTACAGAGTCAAGCCATACAAAAGTGAGGGTTCTGGACTTCTGGAGGGCTGACTTTGGCAAGATGGGAGAGTGCTCTTAGAAAAGCACTAGCAAATAGGCTAGAAGAAGGGATGGAGCAACAATGGGGAAACATCAAAACTGCCATCACAGAGGCAACATGCCTTTGTGTGAAGCAAATAAATCAAAATGAAAGAAAAAGCCAGTATGGTTCTCAAAAGAGGTGGCAGTGAAGGTTAGGGAGACAAAGATAGCATTTAGGAAGTATAAGGAAACACAGAAGGAGCAGGACAGAGAACTGTACCAGTTAAGGCAGAAGGAAGCAGGAAGGGTATTCAGAATAGCAAAGACACTAACTGAGGAAAAGATAGCAAACTCACTTAAGAAGGGGCATAAAATGTTTTATAGGTACATCAGGGAGTGTAGAAAGACAAAGAGAGGGATAGTGAAGCTGAATAGAATGGACAGTGGGTGGGCAGAGAGGGACAGTGAAAAACAGCAATACTGAACAAATACTTCTGCTCAGTATTCAAAAAAGAGGAGGGGGAAGTGCCTAATCCAATTAACAGAAGCACTCTGGATAGGGTGGTCGATCCCAGTCCTTTCACAGAGGAAAGGGCTCTAAAAGAACTCCTGAAACTGAAGGTGGACAAAGCAATGGGGCCTGATGGAATTCACCCAAAGAATTCTAAAAGAAATAAGGAGAGAACTAGTGACACCACTGACTACCCTTTTTTAACAAATCATGGGAGGATGGTGTGGTACCTGACGACTGGAGGAAGGTGGATGTAATTCCCCTTCACAAAAGTGGGAGCAAGACAGAGGCAAGAAACTACAGACCTGTCAGTTTGACCTCTGTTTTAGGGAAAGTGATGGAACCACTTCTGAAGGAAAGAATTGTTGAGTACCTAGAGGCCAGTGGGGTACAAGACCCAATGCAGCATGGGTTCACTGCAGGAAGGTCACGTCAGACAAATCTAATTGATTTCTTTGACTGGGTGACAAAAGTAGTAGACCAGGGAGGGGTTGTGGACACGGCCTACCTAGACATTAGCAAGGCATTTGACAGTCCCACACAAAAGATTAATAGTCAAATTAACCAGCCTGGGAGTGGGTCCCAGGGTGGTAGCCGGGGTAAAACATTGGCTGAACAGCAGGACACAGAAGGTAATTGTAACTGGAGTTCACTCTGAAGAAAGAGGGGTTACTAGTGGGGTACCGCAGGGTTCAGTACTGGGTCCAGTCCTTTTTAATGTCTTTATAAGTGACATTTCAGACGGACTGGAAGGAAAAGTATGCCTCTTTGCAAATGACACAAAGATCTGCAATAGGATTGATATACAAGTAGGTGTGGAAAGGATGAGAAGGGACTTGGCAAGGCTGGAGGAATGGTCAGAAGTATGGCAGCTTGGATTCAATGCAAACACATGCAAAATAATGCACCTGGGAAACAAAAACCCAGGGGAAAATTACACAATGGGGGGGGGGGGATTAGTAACTACAACAACAATGGAAAGGGACCTTGGGGTAATCATATCAGATGACTTTAAGGTAAGCAAGAAATGTGAGAAGGCAGTAGGGAGGGTTGGGGGTATACTGGGATGTATAGGGAGAGGCATCACCAGTAGAAAACAGGAAGTTGTTATCCCTCTGTACAGACAGTTGATGAGGCCCCATCTGGAGTACTGCGTCCAGTTCTGGAGATCCCATATCCCCAAGAACATAGACAGGATGGAGGCAGTCCAGAGGAGGGCAACTAAAATAGTGCAGGGTCTGCAAGAGAAGCCATATGAGGAGAGACTAAAGGAGCTTAATATGTATACCTTGAGGAAAGGAGGGAGAGGGGGGACATGATAGAAACTTTTAAGTACCTCAATGGAATCAACAAAGTCCAAGAGGGTAGCATCTTTCAGAAAAAGAGATCTGCAAGAACAAGGGGACACAATTTGAAGATAGAGGGGGCACAGCTCAAGGGCAATGTGAGGAAATTTTTTTTTTCACAGAGAGGGTGGTGAATGCATGGAACAGCCTTCCTGAGGAGGTGTGGGGTCTAAAACTGTGGGAGAATTCAAGACCACATGGGACAGTCATAAGGCAATTTTTGTGGGGGGGGGGGCCAGGAAGAAATAGGCAGTTGTTTAAATAGGATCTGCAGCTTATCCAGTAGGTAGGGAAATGGGCAGACTAGGTGGGCCAAGCAGTCCTTATCTGCCATCAAAGTTTATGTTTCTTCACTGGATAGGGTAATCAATACCAGTCCAGTCACTGAAGAAAGGGTCCTGAAAAAACTCCTAAAACTCAAGGTGGACAAAGCAATGGGACCTGATAGGATTCACTTCAGAATTAAAAAAAAAACTAAGGGGAGAATTAGTAGCACCACTGACTACCCTTTTTAATAAATCATGGGCGGAGTGTGTGGTACCTGAGGACTGGAGGATGGCAGATGTTTCCCCTTCACAAAAGTGGGAGCAAGGCAGAGGCAGAAAACTACAGACCTGTTAGTTTGACCTCAGTGGTAAGGAAATAATGGAATCACTTCTGAAAGAAAGAATTGTTGAGTACCTATAGGCCAGTAGGGCTCAGGGCTCAAGGCAGCATGGATTCACAGCTGGAAGGTCATGTGAGGCAAATCTAATAAATGTATTTGACTGAGTTAACAAAGTAGTACACCACAGAGGGGCTATGGACATGGCCTACCTAGACTTTAGCAAGGCATTTGACACAGTCTCACACATAAGATTAACAAACAAGTTAACCAGCCTGGGAGTGGGTCCCAGGGTGGTAACCTGAGTAAAGAATTTGCTGGACAACAGGATGCAGAGGGTAATAGTAAACAGAGCCCACTCCAAAGAAAGGGGTGTTATTAGTGGGGTACCTCAGGGTTTAGTACTGGGACTGGTCCTCTTTAATGTCTTTGTAGGTGACATTGCAGAGGGATGGAAGGAAAAGTATGCCTCTTTGCAGCTGATGCAAAGATCTGCAACAGGGTTGATACACAAGGGAGGTTGCAAAGGATAAGAAGGGACTTGGCAAGGTTGGCAAAATGGTCAAAAGTATGGCAGTTTAGATTCAATGTAAAGAAGTGCAAAGTGATGCACCTGGGAAACAAAAACCAAGGGGAAGAGTACACAGTTGGGGTGGGGAGGTATTAATGACAACAAAAATGAAAATTGGACCTGGAGGTAGTCATATCTGATGACCTAAAGCTAGGCAAGCAATGTGAGAAACATAGAAACATAGAGGTTGACGGCAGATAAGCACGGCAAGGCCCATCCAGTCTGCCCATTTCTTTTTCTACCTTATAAATGTGCCATCGGCCTTTGCTCTGTCAGTGGCCCATCTATTCATACTCATCTGTATTGCTCCCATGCCTGTTTGATGCCCTGCACCGTATTCATAGCCACCACTTCCTGAGGTAGGCCGTTCCATGCATCTACCACTCTTTCTGTGAAAAAGAATTTCCTCACATTCCCCCTTAATTAGCCTTTCTCTAATCTCATGCTGTGTCCTCTTGTCCTGCTATTTTTCTTGTATTTAAACATGTTAGACTCTTTCACCTTGTTAATGCCCTTAAGGTGTTTGACTGTTTCGATCATATCACCTCTCTCCCTCCTTTGATCAAGGGTATACATATTGAGCTCCATTAATCTGTCCTCATATGTCTTCTGATGAAGTTCCTGCACCATTTTGGTTGCCCTTCTCTGGACTGCCTCAATTTGGTTAATGTCCTTGTGAAGGTGTGGCCTTCAGTACTACACGGAGTACTCCAGATGGGGCCTAACCAGTGTCTTGTAAAGAGGGATTATTTCCTCCCTCTTACGACATGTGATACCCCTACTAATACACCCTAACATCCCCCTAGCCTTACCTACTGCTTTAGAGGTCTGCTTGGATGATTTCAGGTCATCTGTGATGATGATGCCCAAGTCTCTTTCTTCCTTTGTGACTGCCAGCAACTCCCCTCCCAGCCTATAGGTGGCTTCAGGGTTTCTCTTCCCTATGTGCATGATCTTGCACTTCTTTGCATTAAATCCCATTTGCCACTCTTCTGACCATTTTGCTAGTTTATCCAGATCTTTTCTCATTCTGCCCACCCCATCTGGATCATCTACTCTGTTGCAGATCTTGGTATCATCTGCAAACACACAAGCCTTACCCTCTAGTCCATCTGCAATGTCACTAATGAAGATATTGAAGAGGACTGGCCCCAGGACTGATCCCTGAGGCACCCCACTTGTGGCTTGCTTCTCTTCTGACTGTATACCATTTACCACCACTCTGTTTTCTGCCCGTCAACCAGTTTGCCACCCAGTTGACCAACTTCTGACCCACCCCGAGTATACCCAGCTTATTTATCAATCTTCTATGTGGAACAGTGTCGAAAGCTTTGCTGAAGTCAAGGTAGGCGACATCAACTGCTCCCCCTTGGTCCACCACTCTGGTTACCCAGTCAAAGAAATCTATGAGATTAGTTTGACAGGACCTTCCTTTGTAAACCCATGCTGTCTTGGATCCTGTGCCCCTAGGGATTCCAGGTGTTGCACTATCCTTTCCTTGAGGAGTGCCTCCATAATCTTGCCCACTACTGAGGTAAGATTGACTGGTCTGTAGTTCCCTGCCTCCTCCCTGCTACCACTCTTGTGGAGTAGGATCATGTGAGCCCTTCTCCAGTCTTCTGGGACCTCTCCTGTGCTCAGAGACTCACTAAACGGTTCTGCTAATGGCTCTGCTAGTTGCACCCTTAGCTCTTTAAGTACCCTGGGATGTATGCCATCAGGTCCCATTGCCTTGTCCACCCTGAGCTTAGCGAGCTCTTGTAGGATCCTTTCTTTCGTGAAGGAAGTAGTGCTCACCTCCCTCCCTCCCCGTGTCCATGGTGCTGAGCTGTGGGCCCTGCCCTATCTTCTCTTCAGTAAATACTGAGCAAAAGTATCTATTTAGGATAGATGCTTTTACAGGGTCCTCCTCCTCACATGCCCTCTTTTCTCCTTTGAACTTAGCAATACCCCCTCTGGACTTTCTCCTTTCACTAATGTATCTATAGAAAGTCTTGTCACCTTCTTTTACTGTTCATGCTAGTGTTTCCTCAGTTTGGGACTTTGCCTGCCTTACTGCCTTCCCTTAGGGCAGTTTGGTATGCCTCCCTATCTTCATCCAGCTGTGTTCCCTTATATTTCCTGAAGGCCAGCTTTTTGGTTCTGACTTTTTCTGCTACTGTATTTGAGAACCAAAGTGGTTTCCTTCTTCTTTTGCACTTCCTTTTCTGTCTAACACAATGGGATGTTGCTTCAAGTATTGCATCATTAATGCTTGCCTACTTTGCCTGTACCCCCTCACCTGTGTTTCTTTTTGCCAGGGCTAGCTTAACTCTGTTGGCCATCTTATCAAAGTGAGCTCCTCTGAAGTCCCATATTTTTGCCTTGGAATGGGATGATTTAGATGTAGTGGCAAATTGAACCCTACCATGTGATGGTCACTGGCCTCCAGGTGACCTTCTACCTGGAGATCTGTGATCCCTTCACTGTTAGTCAGTACTAGATCTAGGATAGCTCTGTCTCTTGTTGGTTGTTGTACCAGTTGTTTGAGGCCCTCCGTCTGCAGGGAATCTACCATGTGTCTAGTTCTGGCAGATGTTCCTGCTGGTATTGACCAATCTGTATCCGGCATGTTGAAGTTTCCCATTATCAGAACCTCCCCTTTAGCTGTCATGTTTTGTATATCTTCTAACAGTAATGTGTCTACGTCCTACACCTGGTCCGGGGGCCTGTAGACAACTCCAGTTCTTATGGCTGTCCCATTTTCTGTTTCCAGGTTGACCCACAGTTCTTCTGGCTCCTTATGTGTATTCTGAATTTCTGTAGCTTTGATGTTTTCATTGACATACAAGGCCACTCCACCCCTCCCCCTTTTTGCACCTCGGTCTCTTCTGAACAGTACATAGCCAGGTACTGAAGTCTCCCAAGTGTGGTTACCGGTAAACCACATCTCATTAATTGCTACTATGTCCAGTTTAGCCTCTGACATTATTGCCTGCAGGTCTGGGGTCTTATTTCCCAGGCTGTGAGCATTTGTGTACATGATTTTCTATTGGCCAGAGTTAGGTGTGTTAGTTGTTGGGTGAGGTTTGGCATTTCCCCTGTGCGTCGTATGGAGAGATGGACCTTTTTTCTTACCTGGTGATGCAGATGAACTGCAAACATGCTGAATCTCAGTTTGACCCCTAGCTGAGGGGGGAGGGGTGTTCTTCCCATTCAACATATGGGGTGCTCCACCCCTCTCCCCATTTGCTAGTTTAAATATTCTGCAAAGACGTCAAACTTCTGCCCAATGCACTGACTCCCTCCTTAGTCATATGCAGTCCATCAAATTTAAAGAACTTTCGCTCCCAGAACTGTTGCCAGTTCCCTACAAATCTGTGTCATTTTTCCTGGCACCAGCCCTTGAGCCACATGTTTAGCTCCCCTATCTCCCCTTCTCTGACCTTCCATCCATCTACCCCCTCTCCCAGACTGGCAGGATCTCAGAGAAGAAGATGTCGGATGAAATGGATGACAGTTTGTCACCCAGTCTGGTCAGGAGGGCTGGGAGGATACTGGAATGCATAGGGAGAGGCATCACCAGTAGAAAACAGGAAGTTGTCATCCCTCTCGAAAGACAGTTGGTGAGACCCCATCTGGGAGTACTGGTGACCCCATCTCTGTAAAGATATAGATGGGATGGAGGCAGTCCAGAGGAGGGCAACTAAAATGGTGCAGGGTCTGCACCAGAAGCCATACAAAAAGAGAGAGACTAAAAGCTTAATATGTATACCCTCTAGGAAAGGAGGAAGTAGGGAGGGCATGATAGAAACGTTCAAGTACCTCAAGGGAATCAACAAAGTCCAAGAGGGTAGCATCTTTCGGAAAAAGAGATGTGCAATAACAAGGGAGCACAATTTGAAGATAGAGGAGGAACGACTCATGGGCAATGTGAGGAAGTATTTTTTCATGGAGAGGGTGGTGAATGCATGGAATGGCCTTCCTGAAGAGGTCATAGAGTCAAAACAGTGGGGAATTTAAGAATGCATTTGACAGACATAAGGTAATTCTAGTGGGAGGTAGGAGGAAGTAGGCTGTTGGTAAAACTAGGATCTTTAGCTTATCCAGTATGCAGGGAAATGGGCAGACTAGGTAGGCCAAGCAGTCCTTATCTGCCATCAGAGTCTATGTTTCTATGGTGCTGCTTTAGGTTTTTGGTTTATGCACCGAATTATAAATAAAAAAGCCTAGGGTTTCCTATGGTCGGAGAGGGGCACTCTCCTGGCTTAAGTTGGGTTTGGTATATAACAATACATACAGTATGTATAAATAAAATAAATAAGTGGGGCAGAATGTTATTATTGGGTCTCTGCTGTCCATAGCAGAGGGAGGTCCTCCTTACCCTTCATCAGGTAGAGGCAGGAGACACTGAGTACACAGTTTCGTACCATGGGTCAGTAACACCTTGACTTTATCTAAGGGGCAGTGGTGGTTGGATGGCCCTTCCCAAACAATGGATAATGCATAACTTGTATTAAGTGACATGCCACAAAATGCTGCATGACAAAAGGGTGTAGTTGCAATTGAGTTACACTATTCCATGTTGTACACTGTAGCATTTTGTGATATACTGCAGCATTTCTGCATTGCAGCCTGGCTAGTGCCTCTGTATACAATATAATAATAACAGTAATAACAATAAATAAATAATGATAACTGAATAACAATGACCTCTGATCATTTTGCACACAGCATACAGCAGCAGGTGTTGAGCCCACTGGCATGGCCACAGTGCCACCTAGTGGCACCAATAAAACAGCACTCCATGGCATCAGGGTTCAGAACCCCTATATTTCACGGAAGCCATAAGTGCTCTGGTTCTAATACCCAGGTGCCGTAATTTGTGGCATATCTCCTTATAGAGGCAAATGCAACAATAGGAATATAACAAAAAAATAAAATGAAATAATTCATGATGCCACAAGGGGAGCACAGGGGGGAAACTTGGACCACTGCAGCAAGGTCCTCCCCCTGGGACGTGGGTCATTGTATAGGCCACTAGCATGCAACATTCCTGTGGTATATAGATTAAATTACAACCTACAACACATGTACCTTGGGCTCATTCAGTTCAGGTTCAGTGCACCACGGACCAGAAAACGGGTCCCAGATCTTCCCATCACAGGGTGGTAGCTGGGAGACCTTCGTTTATAGCCATGATCACTATACTTCCAATCCTAGGAAGCATAAGAAACCTGTGGGGCACATCCAGGTGTTTTTTCACTATCCCGAATTAATGGCTGTTGTCATCTTTGTACAGAAACGGTCCTACGAGGGCATTCCCTGATGCCCATGTATACTTTTATCAGTTCTCACCTGGTGATGCCTGGCTCAGGGTGGTAAAGTGCTGCTACACAGCCATCCTTTAAAGGAGAATGGGGCTTTCACCTATATATAATATCACGGGATGCCAGTCAGTGGAACCAAGTAGGAATACTGTGCTTCAGACGATCTGGTCTGCATCCCACAGAATTTGGGTGACTACATGACAGAGCCCCGTTCAGAGTGCTTTGAAGCCTTACATCCTGTTGATCTAGAAACAATATAAAAAATGTATAAGAATAGAAGCAAGATATGGGGACAAAAAGCAAGTGTAGATACATTTAATGATACATGTATGAAGTAGGGGACACAGGGTGAACATTGATATGATGTCAGACCATTGCGGCAAGGCCCTGTCCCATGGGTCCTGGTAAGGCAAGTGGAATGATTAATTTTAAGGACATCATTGGTCCACTACTAGTGTGTATTACCTGTTGGGCACAACAGCCTCTACCTCTTTCAGCAGTTTCAGTAGTACTAGTGGGCAGAAGACATGCAACCAGCATACCGAGATTAGCTGGGGATTTATAGGAACAGCTGCAGACTTTGTACGAGAGGAAGGCTGAGCATGGATAGAAGCTTGCTTGCTGGAGACGCTGACACCAGAGGAAGTCAAGGTCTCATGGGTAGGGGAACCTGGAGGTCAAACAGCCTGTGAGGTAAGGCATGTAAAGGGGGAAGGTGTGTTACCCAAAGCAGGATGCAGTCAGAGGGCTCACAGAATCAAGAGGGTCAATCCACTGGTGGGAGGCCTCCTGTCCAGGACCATCCCACAACCAGGTCTGGGACTTCTGTGGGCTTGATGCAACCAGGGGTGCAAACAGTGAGAACAACAAGATCCTCTATATTCTTCAGGTTTCTGGAGCTTTGCCCATTGGGCAAACAGGAGCAACCAAATTCAATAGCCTGGCTGGGGCCCTGATGGACCCACCACTGTTGGACTGGCTGAACAAGTTCATTGCCTTCTCCATCACCACCTGTCAGGTCACCCCCCTCAGTTGGCATGGAACTGTTTAAAGAACTGCACAGGAGCACTGTGTCCCACACTTGTGAAGATGTCTCAGGTGGTCTGTCCAGAATGGGAATGGTGAGCCTGACATCAGTGAACCTATCAATGCCAGCAGTAGCAGGCCATATTAAGACAAGGCTCTAAGTACTTCCAGGGCTAGGCAGCCATCTAAGGCTTGACAGCCCCATGTTGGGGCCTGTGGTACTGGTTGGGGACTCCCATATGGCCAGGAGGCAGGGACTTCCCAGGCCAGCCCAGATGATCTGCAGATGGCCTGATAGAAGTTCAAGAGAGGATCCTTTTACTGGTAACCAACAGAACTCTGGGCCCTCCAGATGAGGTATGACTACATTGATTATAACCTTGCTGCATTGTTCCCCCAAGGAATTCCAGAGGAATACACGTGTGGGGGGGGGGCAGGGACACTTCTTAGTTGTTGGGGTCACTTTCTCTGTGGCATGGATGAAGCATAGAGAAGATGGTAGTTCCAGATCACCATAAGTTATGGATG
Source organism: Neoceratodus forsteri (assembly GCA_016271365.2). NCBI lineage: Eukaryota > Metazoa > Chordata > Ceratodontiformes > Ceratodontidae > Neoceratodus > Neoceratodus forsteri. Next base: position 937,685,160 of record CM028129.1, on the reverse strand, counting down.
ACCAGTCTGGTCATTACATTGCAATTTCATGTCTCTTGGGTCCTCTTAATGGAGTCCAGAGGGAGCGACTTGGAGGGAACTCCATTTTTCCACTGGGCACCAAGTAAGTGGCATGCAGATAACACACCGGTGACAACAGATCTAAGGGCAGCCTGGGTGCAGTGATGCATTTGTGGTCCAAACCTTGGAGTCCACACCACTCTTGGGAACTGGGCCAGCTACACCAAGGCACAGTGACTGACCAGCAGTCAGATACAGACCCTGAGCAGTGGGAGGTCTAACGGGTTTTCAGTATTTCGGACTGCGTATCTTTAATCTTGTCCTTTGTGTCTTCAGGTCCTGCTGATGGATCCAGCAGGTAGATTTGCAGACAATTCTTTATGCAGTGAGTGGCAGGAAAGCAAGACAATGACCTATGGGGAAGAACTTGGTGTTTCCACAAGTAAACACATGTACAATGGTAGAGTCAGAGAGGCTTGCACTGCTGAGGGACTCCTCTCTAGGTTGGATACTGAGGCTTATTGAGGAAGTGCACTGGAGTTATAGTGGATTCATTCTGACAGTCATTGACCCTCTGTTTAGGCTGAAAGAGGGCCCATGATTCATTCATGGGGTGAGGCCAGAGCATTGCCATGGAGGTGGGTCTTATTGCATCCATCTGGGGGATGGTGATATGACACAGCATCATCATCATCACGGTGTTACAAGGGTGGCATGCGAAGGTCAGAGTGTGTTTGACAGTCATTGGTTGGAACTTATTATGAACTCAATACACCACTGTATGTCTTGACAGAGTATCTAGAGCGAGCTGCTTTGGATGTCAGACTGCATCTGTCCTCTGGTGGCCTGGGAGTCTCACAAGAAGGTGGTACAAAGGAAAAGGAAGGGAGTTTTCTTCCAAGGTGCTCCTGGCCCTGGTCAGCAAGAGGCAGGGGGTTACAAGACCAATTCCCGGTTCAGGGGGTTGCATCCAAATTTATTGGGCTTGCCTACTGATGCAGTGGCACCTGACAGGGTGGAACTTGCCACCCAATCTCTTGACCTCCCTACTTGCTGAGGTTTGGGTTCTAACTCCAAGCCTTTCATAATTTACTCAGTCCACACAAGGGTATGGCCATTCACAGAAAGGGGTGCAGATGTTCTAAGATTGACTGGATGAGACTCCTAAACTTGCAGGACACTCAGATATGGATTGTGTTGGTAATTTAACAAATATATGGCTGCAGCCATTTCCTTGAAGACTTGTGTGGTGTGTTATTTGTCTAGGGCAGGGGATTTTGGGGCCTATCAAGACAACTAGCAGTGTGCACAAGCCTTGCAACAGACTAAGCATTGTCTGTGGCCACTCCTTGAAACATGGCCTGTAGGTAGGTAGGTACCCATGGTGGTGGGAACATGAATTGGCACCATCCATGAGGAGGAACCACCAATGCCACCCACTGGGTGGACATCTGGCTGAGGGAAGAGAGTGAGGGGTTAAAAATAGCTTACAGTTGAAGGCTCCCTATCATTCTATACCTTTTTACCTTTAGCTGAAGATTTACCACCCTCCCACCTTCAAAAAAGCAGGGTTCCAGGCCAGTCAGACTAGAATAAGGAGCCCATTGCACCCTTACAGGGACCTTGCTAGGTCTTGAGGAGGAAGTTTACCTCATTTTTCCTCAAATCATTTTTCCCAGGTCTTTCATCTCCTCCAAATTCCATTTATAAGAGCAGCATAAGTTTTTCTTTTTTATCATGAAAAATTTTATTTTCCATTTTGTAAACAGTCATCACAGGGTTACAGCACAGCACAGAAACATAAAGCAAACTACAGTAATATTTGTTGCATTCCAAGACTAAGGTAGGGTACACCTTAACAATTCCTAGTATAATATATCAATGTAAATAGTCAGCAATATACACAAAATGAAGGTAATAATATATGATTGTCAAAAGAGTATAATAATACTGTAAGCAAAATACTGTAAGAGACACCTGTAAGGGCTTTTTCTCATTGACTCCAAAGAGGCTGAGGGAGAAGATAAATACCCCTGCCTTTCCAAGATGGAAGGACAAGGGGGACAACTGTGAGGTAAAACCTGCATTAATCTGCATGCAAGTGCCCACTAGAGAGGAGTGGATCATAGAAATGGTGGAATTGGGCAAGAAGGCCCTCAGGCAGGGGGATTGCCAGGCAGTGTTGGTGGTACAGAACACAGGTGTAAATGTAAGTAGGCATCCCATTTTCTATGGTACTTTTGCAGTTGGTTATTGCTTGAGTATGACAGTCTTTTGAATATGGCCACCTTTGCCAATACAGAGTGCCACGCCATGAGAGAGGGTGGTTGTAGTTGTCTCCACTTCATTAAAATTGCTCATTTAGCTTCAAGCAGGGTCACTAGGACTCATCCCTTATGAGAGTGTGGGAGGGGGTCTAGAGGTAATAAGTCCCCAAACAACAATAAAGGGTTTTCTTGACTGATTGTTCTGCCAACCACGCTTGAGCAGTCTTCAAAAACTGATGACCAAAATGGAATAAACGACGGACAGTGCCACATTATGTGCAACAGGTGGGCAGGGCTCTGGTGACATCTCCAGCATTGGGAGTGGGTTAGAAGTCCCATGGATTGGAGCACAGCTGGGGTTCTATACCAGCTCAAAAGTATCTTGAGTTGGATAACTTGGCTTCTAGCATCTTTATGTGCCATGTGGGTGGCTCTGATGCAGTGTTCCCATGTCTCTTGAGAGATGATCACCTGTGTATCTGACTACCAGTGCTGTCTACATTTCTCAGTGTGATCCAGTTGAGAGTCTTGTAATGTATGGTAAATGTTCCCAGCTAGACTCGTTTGCCCATCTGGTTTGTGGAGAAGACTTAGCCATTCCCACTTAGAGTCTGAAACCTCTCAGGCCTGGAGGGTGTGGATGGCACTTCAAATCTGGAGATATCATCAAAATTCCTGAGCCAGGAGGTTGAACTGTGGCCTCAGTTCTTTGAAGGACATTAATACTTTAGTGTTTGGCATATATATGTCCAGAAGGAGCCTAATACCTTTGCTAGCCCAGGCTGGCCAGTGAATCAATTTTTTATCTATAGAAATGCTGCTATTCTTCCAAAGGGGAATATAGTCAAGGAGAGGGTGCCAGGCAGACTTCAACGTATGGGAGGCAGCCATAGCAGTTCACCAGGCTCGCCCTGTCTCCAGCATAACCAGAGTCACGTGGGGGGGGGGGTGAAGAGTAAGCTGCTGAGAGAAGGGAGTATAGAGTATCCTCCGGCACTAGTGAGGCTTCGAGTCCAACCCATAGGAAAGGCTGAGAGAGAGGGGGGACAAACCACTTAGTTTACTGTGCTACGAGATACGCTAGTTGACATCCCTTGAACCAGGGGGGGCCAAGGCCCCTTCTGGACTAGTGGACCAGAAGTTTAGATCAGCCCCAACGAGCAGCCTTCCCGTCCCAAAGCAGAAGGGAGAACTAATCCAGGGACTGGAATAGTTTAGGGGATAAGCAGATAGGAAGATTGTTAAAAAGGTAGGACACTTTAGGGAGAAGAAACATGCGCATAGCCTCTAACCTGCCCTTCAAGGAGAGGTTGAGCTTTTACCAGAGGTCAATCTCTGCTGTGAGTGAGGCCAGTAGAAGGGTAAAGTTTGCACTTTCCAACTCTTTCTATCTGGTGGTAATAGTCACTCCTAAGTATTTATTTTTTATTTATTTTAGTCTTTGGTAACTAGATAAGGCCCACTAGGCAAAAGTTCCTGTTTTCAGGGGTGACCTGGGAGCACTGGGCGGTTAATTGACTTGCTCAGAGTCACGCAGTATGCAAGTGGAGGTTGTGAGAATCAAACTCAGGTCTGGTCTGCTGGATGTATCAAGCTCGTTCACACCTCGTTCCTCTAACCTCTAGGCTATACTGCCAGTAGGAGCTATACTAAGTAGGAGAAACTCTGGGTGACCAAAGATATCACAGTGCCCCACAGACAGTCTTTAGAGCAGGCCAGGTTCAGGGGAGACAGAATGGTCTTTTTTCTGGTTGACTTGTATTCCAGAATGTCTGGCAAAATCCTGCAATATGGCAAGGGCATGGGGTAGTGAGGAGGAGGTCATCTGCATATGAATTAACCAGCTGGGAATACTCTCCCATCTGGATTCCGGAGATGTCTGTGGTGGCTATAAGATTTCTTGCTAGGAGACATAGGACCACCAGAACCAGCAAGGGGGAGAGAGGGCAGCCCTGGCATGTGCTCCTCTGCAACTGGAAGTGGGAAGATATGTCCTTGTTAATTAGAACCTTTATAGAGGGTGAATTGTATAAAACAGAGATCCATCCCCGAAAATAGGGGCCGAAGCCGTAAAGGTTTAAGACCCTATGTAGATGGTTTCGTTCTACAGAATCAAAAAACTTTACAAAAGTCAACAGCCAGGGCTGCCATCAGCACTGAGGACTATAACGCTAGCCATTTGAGGTTGAGCACCAATCTTAGGTTATCTGTCCCAGATTTTCCTTTAGAAAATACTGCTTGGGACGGATGAATTAAAGTGGGCAATATATCCACCATTCTGTTAGCAAGCACTTTTGCTGCTATCTTCATATCTACTGATAACAGCGAGATAGGGTGGAAGTTAGCACAATTTAAAGCATCTGAAGATTTTTTAGGGAGCAGAGTGATTAGTGCCTCTCTCATGGTCGGGGAAGGGTTCCTTTGTCATGAGCTTCTTGCAAGGCTAGGAGAAGCGGGGTTGAGATTTCATCCCGCAACAGTTGGTATAACTCCACTGTCATCCCTTCTGGCCCAGGTGGCTTCCCTTTGGCTAACTGGGACAGTGCCGTTCAAAGTTCCTCCACAGTTATGGGCCTGTCAAGACCTTCAGTTAACTCCAGGGAAAGTCGGGAAACATTAGAAGAGCTACAAAACTTTCCCAACTCCTCTGCTAAGCTCACCTCATCCAGTGTGGTTTTGGATTGGTAAAGGGGCTGGTAAAAGAGTCGCATGACCTCATTAATGCCCTTAGGATCTGAAACCTTTCCATTGCAGTCCTGAAGGGCATGAATGCGAGATGCAGCTTGCTGTTTCCATAGCTGATAGGCAAGTAATTTGCCACCCTTATCCCCACCCTTCCAGTATTTATGTTTGAACTAAAGAACTTGCCACTTGGCCTTCCATTGTAATATGGTATTAATATGATACTTGAGCCCCAAAATAGAGGTCAAAAGGGGATTATTCATACTTGTGCAGGAGGAGGACTTAAGTTGTGATTCTAGGATGGTTAACTCCACTTGTAGTTAGGCCTAGTTCCCCCAGTCCCAGGCCTTTGTAAGTTAAGGTATATGAACAAGGAGGCGGGGGGGGCTAAGTAGCTTCACCAAGCCACCCGTGTCCCCTGACCCTGGAGGCTTCAGGTGGTGCCAGGGAGGAGGTATATCTCGAGTAGATAGTGGATCCCTCTTACTTAAGGTGGCCGCTTGTTATAAAGCCCCATTCGAAATCTTCAGGGGAAACGGACATACCTTGGGGACTTGGCTAAGTGCATTATAAACAAGGCCCCTAGAATTCTGCAGCCACAGAATTTTGTGCAGAACTTGCAACCTACCGCAGAACTTCTACAGTGCCACAGAATTGACTGTTCTTGGTGATTCTTTATTAATATGTCCGTTTATCCATAGAACCTGGTTCTCTTCCCCTCTTTATATCGCAAAGCCTTCTATGCGCAGAATGTGATGTTATCATTGCTATACCATCAGACATTAGCTAATGAAATGGCTGCATTCTGCCATAGAAATGAATAGTCACTCATGTACCAGTTCCCATTGCCAGAGGCGGTGGCACAGCACATCAGTTACAGTAATATTTGCTCAGCCTGCACTACAGCCTAATACAATCTTCAGTCTTATGTTATTACACTAGGGCCAACTTAAACAAAACCTTGACAATAGCATAGACCTGTTAAGGCCATACCTTACTTTGTACAAACTTATTTGTGCTTTTAAGGTATAGAGATGCTATCTGAACTGAATAACTGGTAAAATGAATTAACCTGTAATTTTGAAAAAAAATAAAGTAATTATGCCCAGAAAAGTGGAATATAATAATGTGTATATCTGCTGAAAGAATAGACCTGTTAAATAAATAATTGAGCTGTACACATTTTTGCCAGGGTTATTGACTACATATTGTCATTGGTTGATAGAATCACCTAAAAGTTATGGAGAAATGTAGTGCGCAGGCCAGCTGTTGGGCCAGAGGGTAGCATGTTGTATTCATGTGCCAGCAACTCTGGTTCAGAGATGAGCTCTGGGAGCACGTTGGGTACCACAAGGACCAGGGGAGCACACCACTGCTCTGAGCCTGGGAAGGTATGGCACAGCATTCTGTCACACAGGGGATACATTGTGATGGACTGTAGAGCTTTATCTCACAACTGGTTTGCATACATGTCATGGCCTCGTGGTGTTATGTAGTGTGTCGGGGAAGTGGGTTGGCATGAAAAATTAATGTTGCAATATCTCTCTATTATGTTCAATCCATTTCCAAAGGGACCTGTATGAATGAAGATACAATTTCATGGAAATTTAAAAAATATACAGTATATATACATACAGTATCTCTCTCTTACTATATTTTATTTTTTATTTAGTTTTATTTATATATATATATACATATACACACACACACACACACATATACACACATATGTATGTATGTTACAGACTGCATATAACTATATCAGTGATACACAGTGAGACCTCATGAGTAGTGTAGATGGCACATATAAAAATATAAGTGATACACAGTGGGGACCTCATGAGTGGTATAGACAGCATGAGTAAAGAAATAGCTTATTTATCACATAAGGTCCCCTCTGTGTATTTCATTTATGCAATAGGATAGGGCCTTAAGGGATAGATCTTTTTTTTTGCTTTTTTAGACATAACATTTTTCTGTAAATCTGTTATTTTTTGAACTAGTGTTACTGTGCTTTCCCCATCCTGATTGCTATAACCATTGCCATGGATGTGAAGTCAGGATGACAAGCTGACACTGTGATATGGTAGTTCGTTAGTGGCACAGAACCTCCACAGAAATTACAAACCACTTGCCTCAGAACTTGTTCCCAGTGTGCCACAGAAAAGTAAGGGCCTTGATTCGAAAGCCTCTATGTTTCAATGTTAACAGAGGTAAAAAAAGGACAACAATAGTATGAGACTATAGCTTAGCCTAGAGTGGGGTCAAAGTTCTCCTAATATGGGTGGCTAGTCCAGCTTCATCCTTCCGATCCTGGAGCAATGGCATTGGGGAGACGATTCTCTGGGCTCCTACTCTGTGGCAGTCCATCTGCCACTACTTCGGTGAAAGATTTAAGTCCAGGTTTGACCAGCAGCAGTGATTCTTCTGGAAGTTCTGTTGGTTTCAGTGTTTCAGCTGCCCAGTCCCGGGGGGCAGCAGTATCCATGAGGTCTGTTGGTTGCTCAAAAAACTTGGCCACCTCTTCATCACTAGACGAGCCCTCCCGCAGAAGCTTTGCAGGAGGAGAGGCAGAAGGTAGGTGATGTTTAGGACACTGGTGACACTGGTGACTTCTAGATCTCTGCTTTAGGTGGCTTGAATATGAGGATTTATCTAGTGCTGCAGCTGGCATAGCAGATTTCTGCACTGATCCTGGAGAGCAGGATGAGATATGTCTTTGACCGAGAGATTCTGCCTGCCAGTCGAGCTGGATCTGGGGGACTCATCTAAAGTAGGACTGGTCTGACCATGAGCTTGGTCCCTGGGAAACACCTTCCCTTTCCCACCATTCCGCCTATACTGCTCTTGCTCTTTTGGAACCCAAAGGCATCTGAGAGATGTAGTATTCCTGAGGATAGTAGGCCAGTATCTAGAAAGCTAAGCTTCAGTCTCCTGTGGATGCTGGGCTAGTAAGTTCTTGCCCTCTTTGGATACATATAAAGATATTAAGCCCTTTTAAATCTGTATTTAAAGCCATTCGCCTGTAAGAGATTTAACACTGGACCATAGGATTTGTGCCTAGCCACCACCTCATGTGAATAGTCCCTGTAGAATGAAATGCGAGCCCCCTGCCAGATGATATCCCCAATGTCTCTTGCAGCTCACAATACTTGATCTTTTACTGAATAACATAGCAGATAGGCAATTACAGTCCTAGAGAGGGAGTTAGGGTGGCCTGCCTTGCCAAAGACTCTATGCACTCATTCTGCCTCCACAGGGTCTCTCCAGCCATCCCCGAGCAGTTTAGGAATTAGTTAATTGAGAAAGCACTCCATATTCTGACCCTCTGCACCTTCAGGGATGCCCAGAATCCTGATATTATTGCAGCATCCCTAATTATCTTGGTCCTCAGCCCGCTCCCAGAGTTTTGCCAGTTTCGTTTCATGTTCATGAAGCCTCTGCCATACAAGGCCCTGGTGCCTCTCGAGTTCCTCAGCCTGCTGTTCAGCTACAATAAGTTTGCCCTGTAGCTGGTGGACATCCTCAACATTCCCCATTAGAGCTGTACTTATTCCATCCAGTAGGACAAGGAGCACCTCCAACATTTTGGTGATATATGAGAGAGAGTCCCCCCACTGGTATTTGCTGAGCAGTGGGCTCTTGGCTGCTCAGCATTGCGTCTGCGGGTGGGAGAGAGTTGGATGCCACCATGGCTGTTTAATGCTGTGTGCAGACTCCCCAGACAGTGCCCCAAAGCACTGGCCACAGGACACAGAAGAGTAATGGTGTTACTTCTCTCAGCACTGGTAGCCCATCACTGGAGGGAGAGCAGGTACGGTGGCTTAGTTGCATAGGTTCTGCTGGTTGAATCCCATGTGGCCTATCTCATCTGGTGCAAGGTGTAGGGTCCCACCTTCACTGGCATATTCTGGCAATACAGGCAGTTGTCATCAAAAATAGTGATTCCTTGCAGTCTACTAGGGTGTGATGGGCATTCCCCCGATGGCAAAACAGTGTTTTAGTCCTGGATCACATTTAAAACTGACAGATTTTGTCCAGTCAAGGATGGAGCTCATGGATTAAGCTGCTATCACACTGGCACTCAAACCACACACCCTCGTAGCATAAGCTTTTCAATTGTTTCAGTCTTTGTACATGACTGTGGCTTGAGAGTCTTACAAGACAGTGGCACAAGGGTAAAAGGGAGGGTGTCACTTTCTTCTGAAGATCTCCTATCCCCAGTTGACATCAGGAGGTTGTGGACAACCTCATTAGGTTTGCCTGTTAATGCAGTGCCACCAGCAGGTGTAATAATTTGTCACCCAGCCACTTGACCCCAGTATATCGTCACTACAGTGACATCTTTTCAGTGACATGGTTGATACTGACAAGATCGTTACATCACAGTAAAGTCCACCTGGGACCCTGGCACCCTTTCCCAAGGTCCTCAACTCCATCCCCCTAGTCAGCTCCATCTCAGAGTTGAGAACCCAAAAGAGGGGGTGCAGGGGACACAGACCCCTGCATGGCGGGGTGCAAGGGCCACAGCCCCCCCAAAACAAGAATAATCCACATGCCAGCACCTTCCTGACCACAATTGTGGTCATTGTAGTGGTCAGGGTAACATCGCATCAGCATAAAATTGTTGATGCGGCGTCATGGATCCCTTGACCACTCCCCCACCTAGCTGAATTTTGGATTTCAACTCAGAGAGGTGCATCATTCCCTCAGTGCACACAAGGGTATAGCCCTTCACAGGAAGGGATGTAGAAGTTCTGTTGTTGACTTGGTGAGACTCCTGAGCTGTGCATGTCACTCAGTTGTGTTGATGATTTAATAAATATATGGATTTGGCCATTTCCTTCAAGACATGAGTGGTGTGTTGTCTGTGCAGAGCAGGAGATGTAGGGGTCTATCAAGACAATGGCTGTTGCATGCATGTAGCCAAAAGTGCTTGCTCTACTCATCGTTTTGTAAAGCATGCTGGCATATGGTTTGAATGAAAAGCATTGCTTGAAACACAGTTATGTTCTGTGTCCTGTTTTCTTGAAACCTATCCTAACCCCTGTGTGGGGCAGGGCTTTATTACATTATATTAATGAGGGTTCTATGCCATCTCTTTTCATAGCATGCAGAGGTATACATAATTTGTGAAACATTGTCACTGGTCCTTCATTATTTTGGATAAGTTTGGTTAATTATGGTGTTATTTTTAGGAAAATTAACTGAGAAGATTCCTTACATACTTATTGCATACATACCATATATGATACACAGTAGTACAAATAAAGCTTCCACATGCAAACAAGACATGTTTGGTAAAAGTACAATTACTTTGACATTGTATTCCTGATGCAATTACAACCTCACATATAAAAATATTTTGCAATTATTTGCAGCAGATGTGTAACCGTCATTTTCTAGTCTTGGCCTGTGGGATGCATTGCATTTTTAAGTAATTTTTCAGTGTTAAATGATTATTTTTAAAGCTTTTAAATATGCAGTATACCTTATATAGTTTCATATATAGTGCTAACCTGACTGCTACCTTTGGCCTGCAGGGTTAAGGTCAAATATTTTTTTCTGCAATACATATTAACAACCTATAGTACAACTTTAGTGAGGAAAATTGAACATTGATTCATTGCTTTCCTCCTTCCAACCAAGTCATTGTGAATACCCTTTAACATTTGCTAACCACTGTTTTAAAATTTGATAGAATTATTACCAGGCACAACAAATAACATCAACTCAAAAATGTGTCACCTTAATCCAATGCAATATAAAGATTGTAATTGATTTTCCAGATTTTCATTTTTATGGTGGTAGATAATAGAGGAGGAAAGATGTTATGCATTGTTATTAAACTTCACAGCTGTGACATCTGGATCCCTATATTTTAGGTTGACAATTATCTTTTAATCTTTGTACCTGCATTCCCCATCTGAAAAGCATTCAATGAAGAACAGAATGCAACTCTGCCCCATAAATGCTGAGTATAAACTGTTACATTTAATTAAATTTTAAGCATTTCTCCTTGCATTTCCAATGCATATTATATTACATTTAAATAGAATATTATGCTTCAAGGATTCTTCAGGTATGGGAAACCCAGGTGCTTGGTACATTATAAAATAATGACACAGATCACAGCTCAAAGGTTGAACTTGAATATATTGTTTCTTTCACCTCCTTTCACAACATGCTTTTGAGCTTTGACAGATATTTTTGAAATTGATGGTATACTGTAAGTGTGGCCCAAATGGTGGCATTCTCTTGCCTCTAGTCCAGAAAGCTATGGATTCAAGTACTGTACCAGAAGATTGATAGATAGATAGATAGATAGATAGATAGATAGATAGATAGATAGAAGCTTTATTTTTTAACAGGAGAGTAACTTTTAGGACCAGTAGGCCCTGTTTATCAAAGTTGTCCTGTTTAAGATTACAATTTCACAATAAAGAATACCATCAAGGAATACAATATTACAGTAGCAATCTTAAATACCCCAGTACCAGTACTTGGGCTTATGCAAAGATCTACCACTGAAGAGTACTATAGCTTGCACTGATCTGCCAGAGGACCTATGGTTAGGGAGAGAGAGAGAGAGAGAGAGAGAGAGAGAGAGAGAGAGAGAGAGAGAGAGAGGCTAAACCAAGATAACTTCAGATCATCTCTATTAGTTGTCTAGATACAATAAACAGTCTCATGATGACACTACTCACAATAAGCAAGAAATTGCCCCAGAATTCTGAGCCGCATTTTCCCATCAATAAAATGGGTTTTAATGCAAACATTGATTGCTATGAATAACATTTTGTCATGAGCACAATTCTTACCACACTTGCTTGCAGAAAGCACTGCACTCCAGTTCTCTATCACCCTTCTTTGTAAAATGCCTTTAGTTACTTGGTCTCAAAAAGGTGCTGTATAAAAATAAATGCTATTCATTCTAATCTTTTTGTACCGTAAGTGGTTCTACACAGATTAGTAAGAATACAAGTGAATTCCACTGATGAAACAGAGACATTATATAACGTCATTCCCTCCCTGTGGTTTTTTTTTATTTAATAAGCTTTATTCATTTTAAATGTTTTACAACAACAGATACAGACAACATGACAATGCTATGAAAGGAACCATCCAGAATAAAAACAATTACATTATAACTGCATTCAGTAAAAAAAAAAAAAAAAAATGATTGCGTAACAAATCTCTATTATGATGCTTTTAAGTTGTCTGTAACCCCAATAACCCTCAACCCTCCCATTACCAGTCTGCCACCTGGTATTATAATAAAAACAAAAAGAGAAAGGAAAATTGAGAATATGAGTCAAAGTGCTGGCTATTGGGATACACCTAATAGATATAACCCTCTTTTAGAACCTATGTAACAGTAACTTTGGATTGGAACTATTGTACTGAAATAAAAGTTTGAAGTGTTTCCCACCTTTGCTTATATGCCACTGGTCTATTCTTGATTCCAGCCAATATAAGTTCTGCCTGTAAGGTGAACATAATTTCTTTAAACCACTCTAAATAAAGAGGAGTAGATGAGTCAAGCCAGTGTCTTAGTATTATTTTCCTGGTACAAGATGTAATCAAGGCCATATGGGCTTTCTGCTGTGACCCTTGAATCTGCATATAATCCCCCAGAATACAAATTTCCAGAGTAAATTTGTCAGTAATCATAAGCATTGGGTTAAGACGACTTTGGATCTCCTTCCAAAAGGAATTAATAGTATCACAGGCCCAAAGTATATGAAATAAATCAGCTGGTTCATGTTGACATTTTGGACATCGGCTGAAGGGTCAAGCCCCCCATTCAGTGAAGCTGAACTGGTATGTAATATAAATTATGGTTGATGTAGTATTGCATTATTCGGTACCTATCCCATTTGATATATTTATATAGGTGTTTCCAAATGTTGGACCAATTCCTAGAAGGGGAATGTGGTGGTAAAATATTGTCCCACCAATAAGATCTTTGACCTTCTATGTTAGCTATTTCTTTTAGTAGAAACTTATATGAATAGGATATAATGTGTGATGTAGGGATTTATTCTACATATTTGAGAACCACTGACATAAGGAGACTTGACCATATATCTGACCCAAAGTGTTTTACCAATAAATGGGTTATTTGAAAACATTTAAACATGTGGTTATCAGGCCATTTAAAAAATGGATTTGGCTTCTTTAAAGGAAAGCAATTTTTAGTCTTTAACCAGTTGATCTACACTATTTACTCCCATTTGTGGCCAAAAGTGGTGACGTTTAATAATCTTAGCTGAGATAAAAAAAAAATTAGGATTAGAAAACAGATGTTGAGTTATATCTCTGGTTGCATCTACTTTTAGGAAATTATTTAACTGATGTTGAGTTTGAAGTAAGGCATATAACGGTGTTTCCTTTAGGGCCTTAGGGAGATTCTTCTTGGAAATAAAAGGTAGAGTCTTAAGATCCATGCCATTCATTAAACTTAAAGCCTGTTCAATTCTGACCCAGGAAGGACAATAGGTGAATTCCAGGAGAGCTTCTGGGGAATGTAACCAGAATCTAATCCTTGCCAAGTGTATTGCTAAATAATAAATATAGAAATTAGGAGCTTGAAGGCCACCATCAATTTTCCGCCATGTAAGTTTGAGGTAGCTTTGCTTGACTTTCTTTCCTTGCCATATAAAGGAACTGATAATTCTATGTATCTGTGTAAACCATGAGAGTGGAAGGGTCCCATTCAACATTTGTAGGGGGTATAAAATCTGAGGTAACACATTCATTTTTATAGTATTCATGCGACCCCATAGAGAAATAGAAAGTTTCGAGCATCTCTTAAAATCTTCAGACAGGGTCTTGTTAAGAACATCTAAGTTAAATTTTTTCATAGCATGGGGAAGAGGATGTATAAATATTCCTAAATATTTAAATTTTTCAGTATTCCAGCGAACACCCAATTGTTCAATATCACTATTCAAAGTGAAGTTGTTAAGTGGATATGCCTCCATTTTACCCACGTTGAGTTTATAATTCAAAAATGTTTCAAACTGAGAAATAATTTGAAAGATTGCCAGGAGAGATTGAGAAAGATTAGTAATATGCAAGAGTAAATCAGAGTAGGCTGATATCTTGTATTCAGTATGCCCAACTGGTATCCCTGAAATCAAATCAGAATTTTTGATTTTCCTAATAAGTGGTTCTAAGTACAAGTTGAAAAGAAAAGGGGAGAGGGGACAACCTTGTCTGGTACCCTGGGATAAAGTAAAAGATGTGGAGAGAACACCGTTGCAATACATTTGAGCTTTGGGTAATTTATATAATATTTAAATCCTTTAAATAAATTCTTGCAGGATACGGTACTTGGCCAGTAACAAGAAGAGATATTCCCAAAAGACCCTGTCAAAGACCTTTTTCTCGTCTAGGGCAACAAGATCAGCAGAAGAGGTGAGTTCTTTGGACACAGAAGAGAGGCAGGCAACTTTCCTTGGGTGATCATATGATACTCTCCCCTTGATAAACCCTACCTGCTCATGACTGACCAGGGATTCCCAGACCTGATCTAATCTAGATGAGAGTATTCTGGCCAAGATCTTAAGATCCACATTAATTAAAGAAATTGGTCTATAATGGGGACTAAGAAGGGGGTCTTTATCTGATTTTGGGATGGCAATTATAAAGGCTTGAGTCAGGATAGTGTCAGAGATACCTTTATTGAAAATTTACTGCAAAGTATCTAAGAGAATGGGAGTAATCTTCTGTTTAAAGGTCTGGTGAAAGTTTGTATTGAATCCATCTGGGTCCAGAGATTTATCTCTTGATAGGGAGCCTATAACAGCCAGGACTTCCATTAAAGAAATGGGGGTTTTCAGAAACATAATCTGAGCCTCAGATAAAACTGGGAGATTGATATCTTGTAGAAAATTATCAATTTTTTGAAGCAGGGAGGGATGGTTGGGGCTGAATATAACTGTCAGTAATATTCTTGAAATGCATTTGCAATTTCTGGGGGGAGGTAAGCAAGACTCCTGAGGTCGAGTAAATGGAAGTGATTATTTTATCTGCCATTTAAGTGCGCAAATGGAGAGCCATGAGCTTTCCTGCCTTTTCACCCTGATCAAAGTATGAGATTTTAGAGTGGAGCATGAGAAATTCAGCCTCATCAGCTAAAATCTGGTTATATTGTGCACAAAGAGATTTTACTTTTGTCCAACCCTCAACTGAAGCCGAGGGAAGGAGGTGGCATTCTAAATCCTCTAACTGGGTCTGTATTGAGGAAAGTGTTGCTTCTCTCTGTTTTTTATATTTTGTCGCTAATTAAATAAATTTCCCCCTTAGAGCACATTTCAGTGCGCCCCATAAAAAATACTTTTTAGACATTGTTGAGGCATTGAATACTATGAAATTAGATATGAAGGTTTGAATAAGTGTTATTAGATGTTCAGATTTCAAGAGCTGATTATTTAGCTTCCAGACACAATGATCAGAAATTGCTTTAGAAGAGTAGTAAGCCATAGAGATGCCCGGTAATAAATCTAGTGAAATAAGAAAAAAATCCAGTAGGGAAAAGGAGTGGTGAGGAACTGAGTGAAATGAAAATTCCTTACTGTCTGAATACATAAGCCTCAAGGGGTCTGTAATACCAATAAAGTGCATTAACTCATGTATTGCTTTTTGAGAGGATGTTAATCTTTGTCTTATCTGGCCAGATCTATCTAGCTGATTAGAAATTACCAGGTTCCAATCACCCCTCACAATTATTGGAAATGTAGACCATATGGCCAGGGTAGACATAAGGTTCGTAAAAAATTCAGGGTCCTCGTTGGTTGGTCCATAAATGGAGCCTAGTATTACTACTGAGTGGCTCAATAGGGCTCTAAGAATCACATATCGGCCTCCTGGGTCAGCAATTGAATGAATGAGTTGGAATGGGATTCTCTGGGATATGAGAATAGTTGTCCCTCTTTTGTGGGAATCAATACCAGAACCAAATACCTGACCAACCCAATACTCCTTAAACAATTTATTTGACTAGACAACAAATCTGTCTCTTGCAGAAAGGCTGCATCTATTTGCAGACTTTTAAGGTCAAGCAAAATTTTAGTTATTTTAGCTGGGGTCTGTGCACCTTTTATGTTCCAGGAACAAAACTTAATCCCTGCCATATCTGATAAACCACCTATAACACCTTAAAAAAAAAGGAAGTGCACTTCTTCAAACAACAGCCAGTTCATAACATCTACTCTAATGATTATTACGACCCAACCAGTGGCAGACATCCTTAGTATTATAATAAATCTACCCCCCATCCAATCTACTTAACCCCAGACTTCCAACTCTATGAAAGTACTCCCTTGATCTTCCAACTTTACCTTTTACAAATGAAAAAAGAGGAAACTCAATCCTAGATACTAAAGTGGGAAGATCAAACCCCATATTCAGTTACATGACTGTGACCAGCCTAGGCAATGCAGCTCAACTCCATGCTCCCACCCCATTCCCCAGAAAAAAAAAACAGTACTGTGCCATGTGTCATTCACCAATAATTTTAGACCACCACAAAAAATATAGTATTAAAACAATATTATTTCGTAAAGACTAAAGTCGGTATTCCTCTGTTAAATTAAACTGTTGTACAAAATGTAATCAACTTCATTTACACAGTAGTATACAATTCTGCACAAACAACAAAATAAACCAACATTGTGCACTGGAAATGAGTCAAGCCAGTGTTTGACTGATTTACACAACTCAGAAATGTAATGCCATAGTCATAAACGAAGGGAAAAGTGAACTGAACTTGTTAGATTTAAGTAAAATAAACATAATGGGCAAATTGGTAATTCTGTTCCAGCATTTATCTAATAACTACAGCATAAGGTCACTCCTATTAAACATAAATCACAATTGTGCGCATAATCGAGCCGCACTTCGCTCGTACAGTCTACTTAAAGAAGGCGATTGAAATGTCCGAGTTAGAAATATAAAAAAATGAAAAGGCATTTCCTAAAAAATGAGCTTACTAGCAACAACACAGACTCCCTGTAATAAAAAATAAAGACAAAACCAAAATCGGACGAATCCTTTCTGAGGATGACAAGGAGCTGCAGATGTTCATTGAGCTGACCCTGAGACTAGGAAATAACACCAGGAAAAAAGACGCAGAGACAAGCTGAGTGAGAGCTCCTTTTAAACTTTGAATAGCCCCAATCTTGAACAAAACATATTTATTTAGGGGCCCTTTCGGGAACCATTATGATGGGCACTTCCTCTTAAATAGTTGACCAGAATCAGCTCTACTTAAAAAAAAGAAAGATACAAAAAAAAAAAAAAAAAAGGGGTCTGGTAGCATTATAGCCAATTCTCTGGTCGCATGCACCACATTGTCAGTGCCTGAGGACAAAAGAGAGATACAATTACCTCCTAAGACTATCAGGAAGAAAAGCCTAGTAACAGAATAGGAAAAGGTTCTTTTATACTCTGATTAGTCCCATTTTTGAAGAAAACACCTTTGCTAGGGATCATATCAGGAACCAGGTAGAATCGACACCTCCGCTTGATTAATTGTCGGGGATCAGTGCTGCAGGAATAGATCAGGAAATAAGATTGCCAATTCTTGGGCAGCATGTTTATCATTATCGAACGATTTGCATGAACCATGGTGCAGAACAGAGTTTAGCCAGGTATAACATCTGGAAATTAATACTTGCCGCCAACAACTTCACAATGCTGGGATGATATTCTGCTCGCTTCTGGTGTGTGGCGATGGGCAGATCTTGAGATATACGTAAATCGGCTTGGTCCCACTTGATTTCTTTTAAGTCTTTGGTTTTCCCAAGGATATGCTGATGGTCCACATAGCTAAGCAGTCGCAAAATAAACGGCCTAGGTTTGGTTCCCGCAGGTGTCCTTGGTCTGAGCGAATAAAACTGAGAATGGCCTTCCGCTTCCACTGGAAGGCTGAAGATAACCAGGTTGTTGTGCCTGTTACAGCCTTCCAGATCTTCGAGTTTGAGCTCTAATTTACTCATTCTCTGCCGCATAGAAGACATGTCCGAATCAGCTCAGGACTGCCATTTCTCAAGTGAGGATGTGCGTGCTGCAACATCAGTCACAGCCCAATTTGTATCCTTTAATTCTTCTTTAATAACTTTAACATTTGATGAGAAGTCTAAAAAAGCTTTCTTCAACGGAGCTAATTCGGATAAGAACTTTTCCTCCGAGAGTGGTGTAGTAGAAGTCGAAGCTTGCAAAGATTTGCCCGATGCTGCATTTTGGGTTTTTGGATGCTTAGCTAGCTTATCTGAAGTTGTGGGTGGCGTACAGGCCGGGAGGGACTGTTTCATTTCAGCCTCCATTCTTTGAAAAAATCTCCCGTTTCTTTAGTCTGTGAAGTCTCCTGTGAGCTCCTGGATTTTCCTGCTGATGAGAATATCGAGATTTAATGAAATATTTGCACTAAAGTTTATTTCTTTAGATTTGAAGCCTTTGAGGTGGGGGCGGGTTTCAGAAGCGTCTGCCTACACCGATAGCACCACGTGACTCCTGCCTTCCTATAGGTTTTGTGCTGGCTACCAGTTAGGCAACAAGTGATTACAAGGCTCTTTTGTTGACATATATAACATTAAACGGTCCTGACCATTGTACCTCAATGAGCTTTTGATCCTCTGTGCTTCATGACTGGTGACCCATTCTGATGGCAAAGTGTTGTATCCTGGTCCATTTTATCAGTGATGGTGCATGCATGTCAAAAATGGCGTATGTATCAAAAAATGGTGCATGCATCAAAAATAGTACATGGATGCAAGCTCCATATTTTGCAACCAGACTATTAGACCATTTATGCATTGAAAATATGGGCTAATAGATCTTGTGTGAAAGTCTTGCCCATTATTGGTTTCCATTAATGTGATCTGCTATTAAAATAAATCAAATTATCCAATCATGAAACAATACGATTGCAGTCCTGAATATGATAGAGATTAACATCTACATTACTACAACACCAACAGGTCAGTATCATATTGTTTTTAAACTTATATAAATCAAGTTAAGCTAGATGTCTGTAAGTATAATGTAGGATAGTGAGGGCTAGAATAGAGATTGTGGAGTGATCCATCCCCTTTAGGACATCAGCAGTAAACTGTACAAGTGAGGAGACAGTGGAGAGAGAGTTTATGGAAGCCAGATTGGAAGGGGCAGAAGAAAGAGGATGAATACAGAAAGGAGCAGAGTTAGGATAGCACTATGTGTTCTCTCAGACAGCAGCAGTGCTGAAGGAGAAGTAGCTTGACTCCGGTAGTTTTGTCTTTCTGTTGGTAACTTTCTGGAGGTTTATGAGTTACCCTCAGCTAGGATCACCTTCCAGGTACTTGTGTTACATTCGTGTGTGTTCTTCTCCTGGCAGCAGTTCCTGAATTTGTTTAATATAGTTGTTATTTTGATTTTTATTTTGAGTTTGGGATTTATATTTCAACAGGCATTGCTAGCAACCTTCTGGAAGCTTCTGTGCTTCCCCTTCAGCTAGGATCAGTTTACGGCTAATTGTGTTTAAATACCTGTGTGTTCTCTCACATAGCAGCACTGCTGAAGCAGAAGTAGCTTGGCTTAGGTAGTTTTGTCTTTATGTTGCTGGTAACTTTCTGGAGGTTTTTGAGCTACCCTCAACTAGGATCACCTTCCAGGTACTTATGTTACATTTGTGTGTGTTCTTTCTCCTGGCAGCAGTTCCTGAATTTGTTTAATACAGTTGTTATTGTGATTTTTATTTTGAGTTTGGGATTTATATTTCAACAGGCATTGCTCGCAACCTTCTGAAAGCTTCTGTGCTTTCCCATCAGCTAGAATCAGTTTATAGCTAACTGTGTTTAAATACCTTGTGTTCTCTCATATAGCAGCAGTGCTGAAGCAGAAGTAGCTTGGCTCAGGTAGCTTTGTGTTTCTGGTGTTGGTAACTTTCTGGAGGTTTCTGAGCTACACTCAGCTAGCATCGCATTCCAGGTACCTGACTGTTTTTACAGCATATGGGCAAGAATGGAGACACCCCCCACCCACCTGCATTTCCACCCTCCCCCGGGGTGCTCTGCCTTTATAGACCGACAGAAACCCACCTGCTTAAAGGCACAGGGAACACTTGGCAGCACCCTACAAGACAGGGCCTATCTGAGAATACAGGCAGCAATACAAAGGAAGAACAGTCATCTAGGTTATCAAGGCACTTGAAACAGAAAGCAGAGGAGTAATTTAGTTGGAAAGGGGAGAACGGGAAGAGAAACAATTTACTGAGAAAGAGGGGTGGTAGTAGCAAGCAGGGTCAGGATGATGCAGCGAGTGGAGCAGTGATCAGGGTGTGGTACAGCAGTCTTCAGATGAACATTCTGGGTACTGAGGTGCTGCCCCATAAGCAAGCACCTCTCTGGGCTGAGGATGAGGTCACCAGTCTCTGGGCCAAGCTGGCAGAAGTACTGGAGACCCTCATCCCCACCCGGAGGCCACCATGTCCCAAGTCAATGCCACGACGGCTGCCCAGGCAAATGGCTTGGTGGACTACGGTGAACTCAGAGAGATTCAGGGAAGGGGGTGCAGAGACACATCCACCATCCAGTCCAGCTCAAAAAAACCTTCACTGATTTGGAGGAGCAGGAGAGTCCTGCAAGGAACCTGAGGATGAAACCAGGGAGGATGTGAGGATCCTCCAGCAGGGACACCCAGTGACGGAAGGAAGAGAACCCAAAAGGAGGAAGAAGTTACTCCTGGTGGGGGACTCAGTTGTCCAATGAATGGATCTGGGCACAGATTGGAGAGAGGAAAGGTAGATCAAGTGCCTTCCAGGAGGCACAACTTGGAGGGAGGTGGAGACGATCCAGAGGATCGCTGAAACAGTGGCAAGGGGGGCGGGGACTGGATGACATTGTTCATCTGTGAACAAATGACCTATCCAAGGACAGGGTTAGCCTGGAACAAGTGAAAGGGGACTTCATAGGTTTGGGAGGAGCCTGGGAAAAGTTGCAAGCTCCATGACATTTTCAGAGGTGCTGCCATTCCATAGCAGGGAGTGGGATAGGAATCTCCCCATTAGTAACATCAACTCATGGTTGAAGGCCTGGTGCTGCAGGAAGGGTTATAGCTTCATTGGGGACTGGAGTCCTACCTGAAACGATGTGGCCCTATACAATGGGGATGGGCTGCATCTGTCTAGATAAGGGAAAGCAGCCCTCAATGAACAGTTCAAACTCTTCGCTGATGAGTGTTTAAACTAGCCATGGAGGGGCAACAAGAACAGACAAACCCTAGCAGCCTACCCCCACATGGTAGAGACACCAGAATGATGTTGCCAAGTCACCTGGACCAGGCAGAAGGGGAGATGCAAAGAAATCAGGGACACATGTTAAAGTTAACAGGAGGGGAGGAAACTGCTGGGGACTAAAACCAGGAGTGGAGGGAGGACAGGCAGTAATACCGGGAAGGCAATGATGACAAATGCCCACAGCCTGGGAAATAAAATCCAAGACATGGAGGCTGTGGTAGTTGAGGCAGACCTGGACAAAGTAGCAATAACTGAAACCTGGTACACTGCCAATCATGGGTGGGAAGTAAATATACCAGGTGTATACTCCATTTAGGCGGGATAGAAGAGGCAAAAATGGGGGAGGAGTTTCCCTGTATGTCAAGGAGGGTATAAAGGCAACGCAGATACACAGTAGGCAGGGGGATGCTGAGGCACTGTGGGTCACCCTTGAACCAGGAAATGGCACAGCAATACACATGGGGTGATATACAGGCCTGCAGGTCAGGGGGAAGAAGTGGACAGGGACCTTGAGGATGAAATACACGAAATGGCAATGAAAGGTGAAATTCTGCTGATGGGGGATTTCAATATGCCAGGTGTGGATTGGACCACCCAGGCAGCTGCTTCAGCCAGAGGGGGAACTGGAAGACTTAAAGGGTAAGAAGGGGAGTGTAAGACAGGAGACATGGATAAGGCAGAAATACTGGATACCTACTTCTGTTCAGAATTCACAGAAGAGGGGGAGGGACAGGGACCACAGCCGAGCATCAGATTCCAAGGGGGGAAAGAGGTGGACAACAATCCATTCATAGGGGACAAAGTCCTGCAGGAACTCACTAAATTGAAGGTGGACAAAGCAATGGGACCAGATGGCATACACTCAAAGATACTACGGGAGCTGAGAAGAGATCTAGCAGAACCTCTGGCAGCATTGTTCACTGAGTCACTTAACACAGGATTGGTGCCAGAGGATTGGAGGAGCGCACATGTCATTCCTCTACACAAATCAGGCAGTAGAGGGGAGGAGGAGGGCAACTATAGACCAGTCAGCCTCACATTTGTAGTGGGGAAAATCATGGAGGCACTACTTAAGGAAAGGATAGTGCGATATCTAGAAGCCATCAGTGCCTAGAACCCTAGGCAAAATAGGTTAACAGTGGGTAGGTCATGTCAGACAAATCTCACAGACTTCTCTGACTGGGTGATGAAGGAAGTAAATCAGGGAGGTGCAGTGGATGTAGCCTACCTCAATTTCAGCAAAGCCTTCAACATCATCCCACATATGAGGCTGGTTAACAAGATGGTAGTCTGGGCATGGAAGACAAGGTGGTAAACTGGATTAGGAACTGGCTAACAGACAGGAGACAGAAAGTGGTGGTAAATGGAGTACAGTCTGGGGGAGAGGAGGGTGACCAGTGGAATACCTCAGGGATCAGTCCTTGGACCAGTTCTGTTCAATGCCTTCATCAGTGTCATTGCAGAAGGGCAGAAAGGAAAGGTCTGCCTGTTTGTGGATGACACAAAGATCTATAACAGAGTGGATACTCCTGAAGGGGTGGAGAAAATGAGGTGGGACCTAGGGAAGCTTGATAAATGGTCTGCAGAGTGGCAACTGAGGTTTAATTCAAAAAAAGTACAACATTATGCACCTGGGACACAGTAACCCTGGGGAGAGCTACAATATTTGGGGGAGGGAGTTACTGCCAGTCACCTAAGAGGAAGGAGACCTGGGTTACTGTTTCAGATGACCTGAAAATGTCAAAGCAGATTACAAAAGCAGCAGGGAAGGCCAGTGGCATGCTGGGGTACATAGCAAGGGGTATCACCATCAGAAGGTGTGAGGTAGTGATGCTGTTATACAAAACCCTGGTCAGACTGCACATGGAGTACTGTGTGCAGTTCTGGAGGCCACTCCTTTGAAAGGAGATTAACAGGCTGGAGGTCGTGCAGAGAAGGGTGACAAAAATGGTACAGGGCTTGCACCACAAGACCTACGAGGGGATTTTAAGGGACCTCAATACTGTATGTACTCGCTGGAGGAGAGAAGGAAGAGAGGGGACATGATAGAAACATTCCAGTACCTCAAGGGCATAAACAGGGTGCAGGGGGAGGAATTTTCCAATACAGGAGAAGCATAAGAACTAGGGGGCATGACATGAAATTAGAAGGTGGCAGGATAAGAGGCAATGTGATAATGTTTTTTTTCACAGAGATGGTGTTGGATGTATGGAATGGTCTGCCACAGGAGGTGGTGGGAGTGAGCATTGTGGTTGGATTTAAACATGCATGGGACAGGCATAAGGGAACCATAGAGGTTAAGTGAGGGGAGGGTCAAAAGCTGTAATCAAGTACAGGACTTACAGGTAGACTGGATGGGCCTAGCGGTCCTTATCTGGCAACAATTTCTATGTTTCACTGTTTTTCTTTTTTTAGCACCTTTGCCAGACTGGGAAGAAAGGACAGTCTGTAAGGTGTTGGATTCCTGAGGCAGAAAAGTCCAGGAAATATCCTTAATATTTTGACATTGTCTGTAAACCCGTAAATGCACTAAAGTACCAAATACAATAAGAGAGGAAGGAAGCTGATCTGGTTTAATTAAAAAAAATACACAAAACTGAGTCAGAAGCAGAAAACTTTATGAAAACTAAAAAGATGAGAAATAATAAAGACTAGAGAAGTCTACAAAGCAACACTGAATGATTTTACAGAGCTATTACACAGAGGAACAAGAAGAGTAGAACAGGGTAGTGCAGAAAATGCTGAATGACAGCAATGGAATCAATAATTATGTAAACAGGAAACAAAAACATAACATAGGGTTAATACTAGAAGATTGCATAAAAATAGATGGGGAAATGTAGATTGTAGACATTCTGAATGGCTACTTCTGTTCAGTATTCATGAATTCAGAGGGTATAAGAATGATGGCAACAAGAGATTGGAACAATTAGTTAAGTCATGGACAGGGAAGGAAGGAGATACTGCATGCAACAAGCAGATCCTGAAACAAATAGGTTAGATATTTTTAAATTAGCAGGGTCATACAAACTACAACTTACAATGGTTGAAGAATTAAATATAGAGTAATAGCCAATGCCATCAATAATGATATCATATGTTATGGTGTTACAGGAGGTGATATGAATCTTGTTAGCTCCACATGAAAATCAACATGCAACATGGCACTACATGGCCCGATATGGCTACTGATTGCATTGGTTACCACTGTAGCTAGTGAGTCCATGATGTAAGAAATGACATGTCAGAGAATTTGTTGTCATGGAGTGATGCATGTCCAAGATGCACAGTGAGGCATAAGGCACTTGCACTGAGTGTCTTCAGCATCTGGCAGTCTATTAATCCAAGACAATCAATGATCTGGAATGTCCCACTGCACAATACAATAGGCCCAGTAAGACATTATATGAGTTACAAAATTAGGAAATTCTGCAGTAACACGTAATTTATTTAATTGTTTTTTTTGTCTGTGTCGGCTCTTCTGCTGCAGTCTCCAGCTCCAATCACCACTCCCCCATCCCCAGGCTTACCCCCCTGGGCAGGCAACCCCTCCCAAGGCACCTGGTTGTGAAGCCCTGGCTTACCTCCCAGGGTGGGGCCATGGGAGCGGGACACCTCCAGCAGACCTTAATCTGCAGCAGGAGCGGTGGCGAAGACAGGGACTATCATTCATGGACTAGCATTTTTATGTGAGGTTTTCCCCAGGAGGTGGGGATGTGCAATGATGCCAGCATCCGCCTCCGTAATGTAATGGTGCTTGCTGCGATGGTACCCCCAGCCCTCTGCCAGAGGTCCTGTTCCGACACTCTACTGCCCTCCTCCCAAAGGAGGAGAGCAGTCCTGGACAAACTAGTCTATCTCTCCCGGCCGGCCCCACTACTCCCAAGTCCATCGCCTAACCTGGGATGTCGGCATCACAAGTGGATGCCTTGCTGCTGCACCAGCAGGCTGGCTCATGTAGTTAATATTTTGAAAATGATGAAGAAAACTGTTGTTAAATTTAATTTGAAAATCTTATAAACTCCACATGTCCAAGGAATGAGAAATTACTTGCCTGGTAAAGATGATTATAGAAGCAGCTTCTACAGCACTCCAAAGTCATCACTAAAGGGTTATATAGGCCTCCTCTGATTGGCTGATGCACAAACTGAAACTTTTAATCCAATTCAGTCTCTACCTCTTTCTGATGAATCTTCCTCATTATGAAACTTCCAAAGTTCTCATACTGGAAAATATGGGTAACTCATCAGAAAAACAACATAAGCAAACCAAAGTAGTGGTGGAGACAAATCAAATCAGATTCAATAGACTTTATTATGGACTGGGTGCCAAGAATCAAAGAAGCTTATTGGCCGAGAGGTATTTGAAGCCGTGATGATATTGGGCTACATCATCACAGCTTCAGAAAACCTTCGGTCACCAGCCTTCTCACTTACCATGTAGTGTGCCTCATCTTGCACAGTCAGAGTCAGACCTCCAGTTCGCCGCTATAAAAGAAATAAAAACTCAACTGTGCCCATAACAGAATGCAGCACCACACAAGCTGCTAGGAGGAGGAGGAGCGACGGTAGAGCTGCCCACAACATCCTCCACAGCCTGCCCTCGCATTCCCCACACGAACATAAGCAAACAGCCAGCACTGGCAGACCACTCGTCTTATCTAACTACAAGACAGAATGGCACAAGTATTTAAAAAAAAACAGTAAAGGATCCGAGACTGGCCCACAACTTCTTTTTTATACACTACTAATGTCCAGCCAAGCAGTAGTTTCAGATTTCTGGGTGACTTACTAGGAGATGTTCTTCTCATTTACAACGCTGCTTCCTGCTTGCCACACATAACGTTTAAAAAAAAAAAATGCACACATCTTCACTGACTCAGCAGCACCATGTCAAAGGCAAAAAGAACAGAGTTCACTTCCTGGTGCTAAGAGAGACACACATAGTACACCCCTCTTCCATAAACTCGACTTACAACAGTGCCACCTGCAGTCCAGAGCTCTCCAGGGACTATTTTATTAAAAAGTACTCCTCCAATACCTCAGAAAAGACATTTTCAGAAGGATTTAAACTTTTTTTTTTTTTTTTACTGCTAGAACTTGTATTCCAGTTCATAATAGCAATAAGGCACTCAGCACTCTAGGGTGTGGTATATCATGGGATATCTTCACTTCTCGGGCGGTTGGACACACTCGGCCTGTGGCCTCGTGCCCAACTATCCGAGACATGATGATATCCCATGATATACCACACCATGTTGTGCCTTATTGCTTAATTATAACCATATCACACGCCATTTTCATAATGCAGTACAATATGTAGAATTAGGGATATACAACGTCAACCAGAAACATGGTATCCTGACACACGGGATACCGGGCACAGCTGCCCAATTCACAGATGCCCGCAAAACCACCTTCCCATCTGAGCATGGTCAGGAAATGCCACCCAACACAGAGGAGCACAGAAGCCCGAAAAGAAAGGCAGCAAGCTGACACATGTCCAAAGGTCCGCCGCAGGGAACACAACACAGCGGTGGACCACTTGGCCAGAAACAGCAGAGGGGCACAGCAAACATGCCACGACAGAGTGAGTAACAGAAGGACAGCCCGAGAGTACTCACCAGAGGTGTCACAGGATGGCCAGCACAACAGCAGGGCCCAGGGAGACAGCAAGCAGACAGCGGGAGATGATGCAACCAAGCAGCGGATGGTTGTGCAATCATGATGGCAGGGCTGACAGTAGCAGATACCAAGAAATGGATGGGGGCAACAGCACCAAGGCAACACCCACCCAGCTGCTGCAGAGTGAGTCCACTGCAATGTTTCATGAGGTGAGGTATCAGTTGCCAAGCAAGAGGCCTCACCTCATGGGACATTGCAGTGGACTCACTCTGCAGCAGCTGGGTGGGTGTTGCCTTGGTACTGTGAGCCTTCTCCTTAATGCCTGCCAGCACCTCTGCCAGTGGGGCATCTATTGCCTCTGGGGCATGGTTATGTCAGTTCCTCTTCTTTAAGTGGTGATAACCATCCTGGAGTAGTGTGATGGCCATCCTGATTTGAGCAGACGTAGGTGCTGGGTAGGATACAGCCATACAGTAGGGCTGCCAAGGTGCAACTGCACTGTGGGTGGTCAGGGGCACAACAAAGTCAGGGAACATCACCCACAGATGATGTGCACCTGCCACATGTGTGGCCTATGGATTTTGATGTGTGAATGAATCACAGTCACATCCACATGCCTGGGCAACTACAAATGCAGACCTGTGGTGAGCGGAGCCCTGTCACAATGGAGGAGATACTGCAAGACATGGAAGAGTCAGGGTGCTCCATGGCCACACCAGTCTCAAGTGCTATCTGCCAGGTTGTCCCATCCAGACGGGTTAAGCTGAAACTGAATGTGGATGGCTACCTCCTGGTCCATGAAAGGACATGCAACAATACAGTGTCCTGGTGCTGCCAGCACCATAAGTCAAAATCCTGCCTTGGATGGGCCATCTCACTACTCTACGATGGTCACCACCACTTAAAGAAGAGGAACTGACACAACCATGCCCCAGAGGCAACAGATGCCCCACTGGCAGCGGAGCTGGCAGGCATTAAGGAGAAGGTACACAGCACCAAGACAACACCCACCAGCTGCTGCAGAGTGAGTCCACTGCAATGTCCCATGAGGTGTGGCAACAGTTGCCAAGCAAGAGGCCGCACCTGATGGGACATTATACTGCAGCAGCTGGGCGAGTGACGACTTGTGCCGTGGCCTTCTCCTTAATGTCTGCCAACACCTCTGACAGTGGAGCACCTGTTGCCTCTGGGGCATGGTTATGTCAGTTTCTCTTCTTTAAGTGCTGGTGACCATCCTGGAGTAGTGTGATGGCCCATCCTGGTTTGAGCAGACGTAAGTGCTGGGCAGGATGTGGCCGTACAGTAGCTCTGCCAAGGTGCAACTGCACTGTGGGTGGTCAAGGGCACAACAGAATTGGGGAACATCACCCACGATGAGATGCACCTGCCACAGGTGTGGCCTATGGATTTTGATGTGTGAATGAATCACAGTCACATCCGCATGCCTGGTCAACTACAAATACAGACCTGTGGTGATCTAACTTTGAGCAGGCTACAATCAATGCCTGCAAGACAGAGTTCCCCCAAGCTATGAACAAGGGTTGCCTGTTGCACTTTGGGCAAATAGTGTGGCAGAGGTACAGAGTCTTGGCATTGATCCACAGTACGGGAATGACCCAGAATTCAGCATCAAATTCCGTGAACTCATGACACTCACCCATCTGCCTGTGCAGGACATACCGCCACATTTGACATCCTGAATCTGACAATGCTGCCCAATACAACTGCCCTAGTCAACTGGTTTGAGCATATGTATGTGCTGGGCAGGATACAGCCATATAATAGGGCTGCCAAGGTGCCAATGAGGTACACCCCCTTGTACCCACCCAGGCTGTCATCTGTAGCGGATCTCAATGAGCACATCATTCTATGGGCAAAGAACAACATTGTGGCTTGGCACCACTGTCTCCATGCCCTGCTCAAGAAGGCACATGTCAGGGTCATGACTATGCTGGCGGAGTTGCACAGGGAGCAACAATGGATGGACACCACCAAGGAGGGCATTCGACATGGCCTGCTACACACACTGACAAAGAAGAGTTATGCGGCCTGCAAGGAGCAGATTAGGATGGTGCTTGCATCCAGGGACAAGGGCAAACCACTGGAGTTCCTCCATACCATGGTGCACAACACCACCTGTAGTGTGCCCAGGAGGACACTGCACCTGTATGTTGCACACACATTACACACCATACACGGCCACCAGGTGTGGATACTGTAGCCCACACACTGCTGAATAAAGGTAGCACACAAACATTGCACTTGCACCACATGCTAGCGGCCATCACTTGACACAGTGCTGCTGGTTCCGGCCATGCAGACCAATGCACCATGCCACAGCTGCAGAGGGTGTCCCCCAGTGCACAGACCTGACACTTTGTTTGCCACACAGCCCTTACATGTCCCATTGGCTGTGTGGCGCTGTGTAGACAAACAGCCCACACAGGTCCCATGTGCGTGCCCCCCCCCCTTACGGTGTACACCGTTTGCATTCATGTGCTTGTCCTGCCTGCCATACTGAACTCCTTCCCATCCCCCACTCAACACCCATGCAGGATCTGGCTGGTGGCTGCCACAGTGGCTCCCATTCAATGCTCATGCAGGACCTGACTGGTGGCTACCACACTGGGCCCCCCCCCAACGCAACTGTCATTCAAGACCTGGCTGGTGGCTGCCATGCTGGACCCCCCCCACTCAACTCTCATGCAGGACCTGGCTGGTGGCTGCCACTCTGGATCCCCCCACACAATGCCCATGCAGGAACTGGCTGGTGGCTGCCTCACTGGGCTTCTTTCCCTTCCCCACTCATTGCTCATGCAGGACCTGACCAGTGCCCACCACACTTGGCCCCTGGGTGTCACCCGAAGCCCCACCCACTGCACTTGCTGGTCCATGGTGTGGCCAGCATGTCCCAGTTGTGTGCTACACCGCAGCCCCCACACACCACCGGCCCCAATCCACATCCGCTCTGATGGCCACAGCTGGCCACTACTGGCCAACAGTAGCAGGGTGGCACGGCATGCACACAATGCATGGTCAGTGCGATGGTCTGTCCGTCCTTTCAGTGTCCTGGTGACCTCTGCCACTGTTGCCACATCAGTGCCTGGCATGGTTCACCATGCACCCGCTGCTACATGTGGCCATCACAGCACGCATACCATGGCTATGTCTGCTGGCACCTCATGACATCAGGTCCAGATGACTACAAATCATGTGGGATGACATCATATGCACACAGGGTCACACAGCCACTCAGTGTTGCCACTGGGATCTTCATTTCGGCACACATGACCTCATGTGGGCATGCACCTTGTACTGGGGACAGGTGTGGAGTACACTGCTACAGATGGCAGAGCTCAGATCAGTGTCAGTTTGGGAGCTGGTTCCTCCAGCGTCTGTGCTGCTGTGCTGCTTGGCTGGTCCAGGGCTGGGCCGCATTGCTCAGGTTGCTGTGTGTTAGAAGGCTGCGATGTTTCCACATCATGGATGCATATTTTCCCTCTGTCCACTGGTCTGACTGTGTTTAGGGTGCTGGTCAGGATTGGGATGCTATGTGTTGGGCAGCTGGTCCTGTTAGGGGTGTTGTGTGTGGGTTTTGTCATATCAGGAAAATGAGCCTCGGGATTTGAAATGGGTACCAGAATGGGTACTGTCATTAAGATGTATACTAGAGCTATGATAATCTAGCAAAAACTTACTACAACTACATTAGACTAAATGACTATAAGCAGTGTAGGTTAGGACTGAACAGATTACTATGTCATATCTCAACCAGAGATAATAGAGGTTTCTCCTTGCTGGGTGGCATGTGGGGTGCTGTAAAAGGTGCTCCTATAATCACTTTTACCAGGTGAGTAAATTCCCATTATCAAACCACACATTTTACAGCACTCTGAAACTATCACTAGGGTGATTTAAGAAGCAGTGCCAGGAGTGTGTAGGGTGGAGGGATGAGGAAGCTGCTCAGAACAGCCTGCAGTACCTTATGGGCAAAGCTGGCCTTTTCCACATACCAAGTGTGCAACTGATAGTGTTGTGAGAATGTGCGCACTGATGATCAAGTGGTAGCTGAAAAGATGATGGAATCTGAATGAATTTCTGTCTGCATAGAACATAGCAACTGCCATGGTGGATTGAGCTCTGAGGCCTAGTGGTTTAGAAATGCATAATGTTTCATAGGCTTCCAGAATGAGCACCTATCTTGCCCAGGGTCCCCATACAACCCTAGAGAAACCTAGAGAAACTAACCTAGCAAGTGAAATATTCTGTACAGAGTAACAATGTAATTTGTCTTATTGTATTGTTTTCCTAGTAAGCAATGTACAATTTGTCTCTAAGCGATGTTCTGTTTGTATTGACGTGGAGCCTTTGCATAGGAGTCTTCAACTCAAAGGATTGTAATTCTGAAATTTCAATAAATAAATTTAAAAAAAAAAATAGTTGGCTATGAGGTGGCAATGTCCATCTTGATTTAATGGGTCAGGAGGAACAATCTCTCAAACGTACTGAAAGGGTAAGTTCTGTTGAGATATTTTCTGACTACTCTGATTACATCTAGGGTGACCAATGCTTCTCATTAAGGATCGGTAGGTCCTGGGTCAAAGGATGAGAGAGAAATGTCTTGGGCGAGATAGAAAAGTGATGACACATTGGGTAAATGGGATAGTACAGTTTTAAGGATTATCCTGGCCTCAAAAAAGGTTCTTTACATGATGAGGCCTGAAGTTTACTAGTCCTATGGGCAGAACATAGAAACATAGAATTTGTCAGTATAAAAGGATCACTTGGCCAATGCAATCTGCCCAGATTGTCCCTACATAGTCTGTCTTTGAAGACACTGATATCTAATGACCCTCCCTCCTCTCTGCCCATTTACTAATATTCCCTAATGTTTATTCTTAGCATGCTTGAAGCCCTTTACTGTTTTTGCCTCCACCACTTCCACTTCCACTGACAGT
The DNA here is from genome assembly GCA_016271365.2 of Neoceratodus forsteri. Taxonomy (NCBI): domain Eukaryota; kingdom Metazoa; phylum Chordata; order Ceratodontiformes; family Ceratodontidae; genus Neoceratodus; species Neoceratodus forsteri. Next base: position 937,653,347 of record CM028129.1, on the reverse strand, counting down.
CTCTTCCCGGTATCTACAACTCTTTCAGTGAAGTAATACTTTCTCCTATCCCTATTAAACTATCTTCCCCTCCAACTTCATGTTATGCCCTCTGATCCTGGTGCTCATTCTCATTTGAAAGAGATCCCTCCCTTCACGCTGCTTACCTCATGAGGTGCTTGTAGGTCTCTATCATGTCCCCTCTCACTCTCTTCACTTCCAGGGTGTACATGTTGAGATTCCTCAGTCTCTTGTCCTAGGGTTTTTGGTGCAAACCCTGCACCATTTTTGTTGTCCTCTTCTGGACTGTGTCCACTCTGTCAGTGTTCTCTCTGAGTTGTCGCCTCCAGAACAGGACAAATATTCCAGACGGGGTCTCACCAGCAAGTGATGTAGTAGCAACACTACCTCCCTCATCCTGCTGGAGGTAACTCTGCCTATATATTCCAACATCCCACTGGCCCTATCCACTGCATTTTCACACTGTGCTGCCACTTTGAGGTAATCAAATATGACAACCCCAAGGTCCCCTTCCTGCTTAGTGACTGCCAGTACCCTCACCCATCTAGTACTCAGCTCCTGGGTTCCTATGCCCTACGTCCATGATTTTACACTTTTTGGCATTGAGCCCCAATTGCCATGCTCTTGACCACTCCTCAAGTTTCCCAAGATCCCTATACATTTTCTCCACCCCTCCCTGAGTGTCCATCTTATTGCTGGTTTTGGTGTCATCTGCCAAAAGGCATACCTTTCCTTCCAGTTCTTCTGCAGTGTTACTTAGGACAGGGATGTCAGCAGGCATACGCACTGTACTCAGCAGAGTGCAGTAAAAAATCAGGCAGGAGCAACAAAAAGAGGAAAGCAAGGACATTGTGAGTCACATTGTGTCTGTGTCTCACTGAGAGTTTTTGCCTTTGTTGTTCTCTATGGGGCACTGATGTCACCAGTCAAATACATAAACAAGAACAACTTACCAGGCAAGCAGAAAAATAAAAGAAGGAGGATTACAGTAAGAAACTGATTACTTGAACTCAGACTTGGCAAACAGGGAGGGGCTATTGTTAGTGTGGCGTGGCAGTGCATATTTTGGTTTATGTTTACATAATGGAGGGGGCAACAGTGCATCAGTTTTGAGTATAAGTTTAAAATTCCTGGCTACACCCCTGACTCAGGAAGACACTGAAGAGAACCATTCCCAGTACTGAGATCTAGAGCACACCACTGATCACCCTCCCATCATTATAGTTAATGCCCTTAACCACCACCCTCTGTCTCATATCCATTAACCAGTTCCTAACTCAATTGACCACTTTGGATCCCACTCATAGGCTGCTCAATTTTATTATCAGTCTCCTGTGCAGCAAAGTGTTGAAGGCCTTGCTAAAGTAGAGATAGGCCATGCCCACTGCCCTCCCCTCATCCATGTCCCTGGTCACCCTCTCAAAAAAGTTAATCAGAGTCATGTGGCATGACCCCCCGTGAATCTGTGCTGCCTATAGTCCTGCAGCCCACTGGATTCAAGATACCTCACCAATAATTCCTTTAACCAGGTTTCATTCATTTCCCCACTGCTGAGATGAGACTGACCGGCCTATAGTTCATAGCCTCCTCCCTGTTGCCACACTAACAAATAGCAATTAATAACACAGCCTTGAGAGTCATAACGTACAGAGATACTGAGTCCAATGGCTCAAAAGGTCATCTGGTTAGACCATCCAGTATCACATTAAGTTGCCATGGGGCTACCATTACTTTCTTTGTAGAATGACTGCTCTCTGTTACTTTAAATAACCTCAGTATCTACAGGTATGGTCCCAGGAGCGAGTCATCAGTTTTTCTATGTACCATCCCAATTCCTGCAGCTTGCACTTTTAACAATACTGTAGTCAACCCTTTGTCAAATAAATCCTTTAAAAAATCCAGCATATGGGGGATGGAGTAGCTTAGGAGGTGGACATTCTTTTTGTTACACCATCTGGTAAATACTGATCAGTGTCTGTGATGTATGTGATTTTTGGATTACCTATGTGCTTGAAACATTGCATACACAATGTTAGTTGAAAATCTAGCAATTAAACTGTTCCTCTGAGCAAACAGGTTGTCAGGTTGAGACTGTGTGGTGTTGGATCAAGAATTGGTCCAATGTGGCTCAGTGCTTGCTTGTCTCAGAAACTGCAGATCTTCTTGAAAAGCCTCAAGCCACAATAGGATGGCTCTAGTTATTTAGATTAATGCTATTGATGCCTTTGCCACCATTGCAAGCATCTTGTAGGCCTTATTTTCCATGTCCTCTGCTTTCTAGTCTGCTAGGTACTTTAGGCCATGGAGCCTTCTGAGTGGGAAGGCTGTTTGGTGACTTAATGCTGTGATTTGGGGATCTGCCTTTGGGGATAAGATCAGAACAGCTGTTTTCCTCAGGTAGAGAATACAGTATCTTCTTTCAAAAGTTGCTTCTTCTTGTATCCTAGTAGGATATAAGGCATCCCATTATTTGTTCAGTAAATCCTCAAGGACCTTACTCACCGGGAGGAAGGCCACTGATTTATTTCTTTCTCTACCTGACAAGGAGGTCTAGCTGTTATTCTGTGGGTGGAGCAGTGTCCTCAAATTTGAGACTTTCCCAAACAACTCTGATAAGCTGGGGAATAGCATCATATAAGCATTAGCAAGTATTAAGATCTTTCTGCTGCTCATCTTCATTCTTGTCTAGTCCTCCTTGTGAGCTGTGTCCTCTCTGTCAGAGTTCTTTGGGTCTTCAGTACCTCCCCTTCTAGATTTCTTTGGATTTGTAGCCCCTTCAGGTGTAGGGTCATTGGTGTCTGTTCTGCAGTTTGAAAAGGCTTCTGTCTTCTCCAGTAGCCTCTGAAACATTTCTTCAGTAGTGCCTTGTGAGACCATAATGACATCTGCTGAATTCCCTAATGCCAGGTTTTCTACTTTGTGGAGGCAGCTGATTACACCAAGAGTTCATTTCCCATGGACCTTCTGCAATTTTTTTCTGGAACTGATTTCATTTCTACTTGAGAGTCAGCGTTGACCAGGCAAAGTGAAGTCAGGTCTCTAGTCCAGCTAGTCAGGAAAGGGTGTTAGGGTACTTTTTGGAAACCCTCTTTGTTCTTCCCACATTAGTTTCAGTGGTTCACACCTGTGGATTGGAGGGTGAGATGGAATCAGTGCACAAATGGAAACACGAAACAAAGCAGCAAATTGACATGACATTGTGAGCAAAAAGCAGCAAACTGCAGAGTTGTCGGTATTTATTGATGAGTAGTAACTCTGGCAAGGCAGATAGCTAGCAGCCAAAGGTGCATCAGAGTTTGTCCCTTGCATAAGAAATAGGAGTTAATAAAATGGCAACCACCTAGTGTGGACAAAATGTCCACTAGTCCAGGCTTATTGCCAGACTACAATGATACTGTTAAAATATTTTATTATTTTGTTCATATTATTATTTACATTATTTTAAATACTATTTTATATTCTTTATAAGGGCTTATATATAAGGGATACTATAATATGTCTGGTTAAAATCAATGTCTACATGGGTTTTCTAACTGCTAAAAAAGGAAAAACACTGTTGGAGCCTTGACCATAAGAAAGGGACTGCCTTCAGAGTTTTGAAAAAAATGGTTCTGCTGTTTAATTTTCAAGTATCCTCTGTCTGGCTGAGAAGGGGATGAAGCAAGGCCTGTGTTTTAATTACTGAACATCCTGATTAGAGTAATGTTTTGAAACATCTGCTGAAGCCAAACAAGGACAGAAACTACCTGTTAATTTTATCAGCAAGGCAAAGCCTTTAGCGCTGTTTGATCACAGAAGAGTTCAACATCTCAGGTTCAAGTGGAAATGAATTGACAGACAGAAATAGTCACAAAATCCAGTTACCAAAAGAGGAAATCTTTTCATCCACATGGAAAACCTTTTCTGCAAACTGCTGTGCCTTCAACTGTGGTGTCTTACTGTCTGATGTTCCCACCAAAACCTGATAAGTGACTTTTTAATGATCTGTGACAACTTAAGCAAGAAGGATCCAACCTGCACTGCTTAGTTGATGCCAGAGGACCCCAGAGTCACAGTTTTAAGGGTGAGAAAGGAAAAAAGTACTAGAGCCAAGCCAACCTCCTTAAGATCTTTCGTCATCCAAAAGAAGCATTTCTAACCAAGATTTTCAAAGTTAAAAGGAAAAGAAGACCAACCTCTACTTTTAACCAGAAATGTAAGTATTATTTTAATTACTTTGATTATTATTAATATTTTAATTTGGTTTATTGGGGAGGTAACATAGGTAATTAAGTTAACTTTTAAGTACAGAATCTTGAGTACATAGGTTAAGCTTAAGCTTAAACCAAAATAAATACATTTTGCATGCTAGAAAGAACTGAAGCATGTTTTATACCAAAATATAATCTGAGACACTACTGTAATGAGTTTGTAAGTTCTTATACAAAAGAAGGTTATGCTAAAATACAAGGCATGTTGAAAACATGGTATATAGCCAGTATCAAGTATTGTGTTGAACCTTGGTCATTCATTTGCTGGGTTCTTTATTTTCTGAAAATTGTTTTGTTTTTGTTTTATTTCTTTGTTTTGTTAATTGGATTTCCTGAAACCTTTGCTGTTTATATTTACAGTGTTATGTTTACAAGTTATATTTATGATAATTAGGAATATTTAGAATGTATGTATAGGTGTTAATAACGTTTATTTTTCATATCTCTAACTATGGCAGAAACGTTTGTTTCACTGTTATCTGAAACCTGGAAAAATAGGAATAATATCATATTTGAATTTTATAATTATTTTGGGAATTTTTTTTAAATATTTTGGTGGTAAGGCCCAAGATAAATCCAATTTCTGTATTATAAAGATTGATATTATAACCTATTGTTACAACAGTGTACCCATCTGTCTTCTGAGATCTGGGACTATCACAAGTTCACAGCTTCATGAACAATAGCGATCCAGGCAGATGACTGCAAGTCAATTCTCTTCCAATAAGGCCAATGAGATCTTGCAATGCATCTCAGCTGGGCTAAGCTGGGCAAGAAACAATGGGAGGGGGTATAATAAAATATTTGCCAAGATCTTGTGGCCAGTGTGGTCTCAGCTGTGCAAGCCACGCGGGAGTCATGATGTTGTGCATAACATGGCTACATAAGAGGTAGTGGTGTGAGTGTTAAGTCACTGAGGAGCAGCAGTAAGATGATCTTGGAAGGCTTAGTCCATCATGCTGTTCTATTCTAGCTATGGTGTCAACAATCCCTTGAGAATGACTGGAGGGACCAGACACAGTTTTCTGGGATTGATCCATATTCATGGAGTTATTGACAGGTTGGGTGGCTGAGCCTACAAACCAGTATCATGCCACACAGCACCAGCCGGAGGAGAAGTAGACCACTTCCTGGAAGAACACTGACTGAAAGACAGAGAAGCCTAGAACACTGACTGAAAGACAGAGAAGCCTATCAGCTGCAAATTAATCATGCCAGGAGGAAGTAAAAGCTGTGGAGAGTTGAGATGAAAAGCTGGTGCTCATACTCTTTGGGGGGGGTGGTCACAGAAGAAAATAAATGGGCTATGACTAGTAAAAAACTGCAACAATAATAAAAATAGAATAATAGACAGGAGAGTGTATATGACAAAGGAGTAACACCATCAAGAGCTTCCCATGTCCCTAGAACTTTAATATGGTATTATTCCCTTGTGATACACACTCTTCTATGTGTTATTTTTTGTAATATATGGATTTGATTGAAAATTTTGTGGCTCTGAAGTCTTTTTGCGCTATGCTGTGATAACCTCTGACTGACCACTGCACTGAACTTTTACTTGCTTCAGGATATCTCCATCAACTTCTGTTTGCGTCATCAGCTTCAGCACTGAGTCCTACATCTTAGCTGGTTTTGTTGTGCTGACTAAAGGCAGGATCAGCTAGAAAATACTTCAAACATGAAACAAAACAAAAAAAAAGCCGAACGTATGATGGCTACAGGTTTCTCTCACTAAACAAGAGACAGCCACTATGTTTTGAAAACTGTTTTGCCTTCCCACATACAAAAAGTGGCCAATCATAAGGCACGCTTTGAAAATATTCATGTTACGTCTGTACCAATCACGCTTGCCACCATAGCAACCAGCTCTGCAGTGAGAGGCAATCCTGCACTTGTGCTGTTCTATTTGCCTGATAATACTAATGTTCAGAGCTCTGAGCAATAGTTTTGCAGGATTAGAATGATAGTATTATGGCAATAGAATCAATGGTATTTTCACTTTCCCTACTGCAGCATTTTTTGTATGCATTTCTATGGTATTATTAGTATGAATCCATATATATGGTTGGGATCTTCAAGTACCTGAAAGGGATACATAAGGTTGATAAGGAGAGTATCTTTAAGCTGAGTGGCCACCATAACACAAGGGGGCACAGTCTTAAGTAGGAGGGTGGGAGGTTTTAGAGGGAGGTCAGGAATCAGTTCTTCACAGAGAGGGTGGTGGACACTTGGAGTGCACTGCCAGAAGAGGTAATCTCATTGAAGACAGTGGACAGCTTTAACACAGGCTGGGTCAGGTATAGGGGAGGGTATGGGTCATGGGTAGGGAGGATGGGAGGAGTGGGGAGAGGGGGCAGGGATAGTAACTCAAGCTGTGGATGCTGCAACATGAGCAGACTTGATAGACCAAATGGCCTTCTTCTGCTGGCTTCTTTGTATGTTCGTATGCATGTTTGTAACCATTCCAAAAAACTAGAAGTAATAAATAAACATTCTGAAAACAAGTGAAATCAATGAGAATGTAAATGAATTAGTGCAAACTGTAAACGATGCTACTGGTCTTACCAAGCCAAACTTTCCACTGGTTCAGCAAGGCAAAGCATAAAAAAGAAATAAAACCCTAGACAAAAAATGCTTCTGACCCAGAAATTGAGGGAAGCCATGGTCAGAGGAGTCACAAGAAAGAAAGAAAGAAAGAAAGAAAGAAGGAATTCAACCTGGGGAGATAGGCATGGTTATGTGTCAACTATAGGCATGAAATGTTGGGCAGCTAGTCCTCAGCTTGTCTGCCTAAATAAAGTGCATCTGTAACACGGTTATTCATGATCTGCATAGGATCCTTCACTAAAAACGTTGATTATAGCCAGGTTTTGTTGTTTTTACTATTATTAGTTTGCCATGATCTCCAGACATAGCAGGAGCGGTCCCTCATCTTGCTCGAGGAATAAGCAGCCCCACACAGAAGTTTCCCAGAAACAAACACTCAGAAACTGCCCGTAGCAACAGAAAAATAAAAAAAACAGTAACAAAATGGACTCTGATCCTAAAAACTTGAAGTATCAATTTAGTAGAAAGCAAACCATTAAAAGGAAGTAAAATGTCAGCCTTACCTAGAAAAGTAGAAACTTGCCAAGAACACAATATGCAGTGCAACCAGCCTAGACAGATGCACAAACTAAACTGTGGAAGATCTAAGAGTAAGAGGCAGAGACAGGATAGGATTCAAAGTTTCAGTTCATGCATCAGCCTATCAGATGAAGCCTGTATAACCCTACAGTGATGACTTTGGAGTTTTGTAAAAGGTGTGATTAGATACTGAACAGTTATTCAAGATTAATAGATTCCTTATAGGCATTGAAAGCTGTTGTATTTGCTGGAAATACCTGTTTATGGCTGAGGGAAGAATAGGATACTCCATATCAGGAACTTCTTTTGACAGAATGGTGCAGGGAGGAGGAGTTCATCTTCATTGGGGACTAGGAGTCACCATGGAAGTATATGGGTCTGTACAAAGGTGACGGCCTGCATGTTTCTGGGAAGGGGACTACAGTCCCCAATGCGAGGTTAAAATGTTACTATGATGAACATTTAAACTAGGGGGAGGTGGTATTACCAAGGAATGCATAAACTGCTCCCTCACTCACACACAGACTGAAGTGACTGGAAGAGAGGGTCTGAGAGCAAGAAACTCTTCCAGTGAACAAGCAGGAGAAGAACAGAAGATGTGGAAAGAGAGGTGTTGTAGTGGCAAGGCATGAAAATGGTAGTGAGGGAGTAGGTGAGGGGGGAGGGAGGGAGGTTTAAAGAGGCAGCAAAGACAGGAAGGAAGGGGGTTGCAGGCAGGGTAAGGGCAAGGTTTTGAAAGCCATGTGTGCCAACACAAGGAGTTTAAGAAATACAATTCTGGACCTGGAGGCCATCATGGCAGAGGCAGACCTGGATCTTCAGGCCATAAATGAGTTGTGGTGTCTGAGATCTATGACTGGGACATGGCCACACCAGGCTATTCTCATAGGAGGGATAGGAAGGGGGGAAGGGTGGAGGGGTTGTGCTGTATGTGAGCAAGAGTATCGGAGAAACAGAAGTAGAAGGAAACCTAGAAGTAAAGTATGGGTTGGAGGTATGGTGGATCCACCTCAAGGCAGGAGCTGGAGCCAGTGTTCATAGCAGTGTGATTTGCAGACATCCAATAATGGATGAGAACTGGATAAATCACTAGGGGAGGCCATCAACACAATGGCAAAAAAAGGGAGGTGTTGCTGGTTGGGGACTTCAGTCTGCCAGATGTAGATTGGAGCCTCCTTGGCACAGCCTTGGCTAGAAGCAGCGCCATCCTACACTCCCTGGGGGGGGGGGTATTTCTCAGGCATCTAGTCAAAAAGCCCACTCCAGAAGAGGCAATACTGGACCTGGTGCCTGTGATAGTCTGGGGTAAAAAGGCAGACTCAGACACAGAAGAGCTTGATTGCAGTCATCTTTATTCTTGGACTGAACACACTACCCACCAAATGCCCCACTGAGCATGACAGGAACTGCACAGTAGGACTACAATACTGTACTGACAAGCATGAACTACAACAGTTATGGCTACCTGAGTACTTCCTGTTTAAGTACATATACATACTACACTCCTCCCCCTTAGACAAAACAGTCTAAAATACCCAACATTAACATTGTCTAACTTTTGGGCTGAAGTTGACTGTTCTGTACCCAGAAACAACTTCAAGGGATTATTCTGCCCTGCAGGTAAAACTTGCTACTAGTGGACCCCCACCCTGTTTTCAGTCAGATATTGCTCAGCCCCCCAATACTCCAATCAGGCCACCGGCATACCCCTCCACTCACCTCCAAGGCCAGCAGCAAGACTGAGTGCTTCAATGAATGAGCACATGCTTGCCCAGAATACCGCTCCATGAAGCAGCTGGTTAGTGCAATTGGAATGGTATTCCAGGTGGCCTGGGTTCAAGTCCCAGCTGAGGTACTTATTCGTTCTCACTTTTGTTTGTATGTGTTCCAAAAAATATGCACACCACACTCCTCTGTGATTGTTACAAGTAAAAATATGCACACCACACTCCTATGTGATTGTTACAAGTAAATATTTGTGTTGCCATTGGATTGTGCATTTGAGAAAGAGTAATGTGCTCAGGGACAGTCCAGGTTCCTGTTGTCTCAGTGACACAGCTGGTTAGCGCAATCAGAATGGTATTCTGGGTGGCCTGGGTTCAAGTCCCAGGTGAGGCACTTATTCTTTCTCACCTCTGTCTGCATGTGTTCCATAAAATATGCACACCACACTCCTGCGTGATTGTTACAAGTACATTTTAATGTATATAGTTCATAATGTATAGTCTTTTTAGTTCTGTACACTGCCTCTCTTCATTTTCGTCCAGCTCCAGTCCTTATGTAACCCCTTCCCCCCAGGACACTTCTGTAAATGAGCTGTTTCACAACTTATGTTGCTTTTCCTGGTGAATCTCTTCTAAATTAATAAATAAAATAAATAATGTGTTGAAATTTTTCTGTTATCTCAAGATGCTGCTGCTGCCGAGCTGCCTTTGCTGCTGTGTGCCTGAAGTACATTCCTCCAACCTAGATGGTGCTGCTGCTGCAGGCTTGCAATGCTGTGAATGTGCAGGATGGAAAAAAGGGGGTACCTGCTTGCTACTTTTCACCCTCTGTTGTTGCTGTGCAGATCTGCTGGGAAGACTTTTAGAGACCCCAGATTCCTCTCACTTCTTGCTTTTGCAGGTACAGTTTTTTTTTTTAATGCATATCTTTCTTGCTGCTTTCTTTTGCTATTCTCACAGGCTTGGCTTTTGCTTGTATTTGCAGTTGGTGAGTTATTTTTTGTACAGCAACCACAGACACTGCAAAAAGAACAACTCGGTCAATCTTTTTTCCTTTTTGTTTTACCCAAAGGAAGCAGAAGCTTACCTGACCTCCTCTGGCACCAGTGTAGTCACTCATCACATTGTCACTAATTATCTGGGGTAGTCTGATGGACCCAGACACAGAGGAACTTGTTTTCAGCCATCTTTATTCTCGGACTGAACACACTACCCCTCAATGCACCATTGAACATGACAAGAACTGCACAGTAAGACTGCAATACTGACAAGCATGAACTACAACAATTGTAGCTACCTGAGTGCTTCCTGTGGTAAGTACATATATACTGTATACTACAGTGCTCACAAACAGGCACAGTGTTGTAGACATTAAGGTCCGATGTCTCCTTGGGGCCAGTGTTCACCTTACAGTGTAGTTTAACATAAAGATGGCAGTAGAAAAAATACACAAGGATGAGGATCCCAGCCATCAGTAAGAGATTTAAAAAATTGAAGAATGCCTCAGAGACAACCTAGGGATTGCCAGGGTGGGATGGAGGAACAGTTGGGTAAATTGAATAGTGAAGACAACAAGTCTATGGCAAGGGAAGTGTCCAAAAACAGGAGGAAAAACAAACCACTATGGTTCTTGAGGAAAGTGGCTGTGAAAGTAAAGACTAAAGGGGTGGCATTCAGGAGGTACAAAGAAACACAGAGTGAAGAGAATGGGGAGCTGTACCAGGTAAAGCAAAGAGAAGCAGGAAGATGATGAGGTGTGCAAAGGTACAAATGGAGAAAAGGATAGACAAAGGGGTAGCTAATGAGGACAAGACTTTCTTCAGATACATAAGAAAAAAGAGAAAGACAAGGGGAGGGATTGTGAGGATAAGAAAGGCAGGGAGATATTTCGCAGAAGAGGATCAGGAAAAAAATAGATATACCGAACAGGTACTTTGGCTCAGTCTTCACAGAGGAGGGAGAGGGGACAGACCACACAGAAGCAGCAGGAACAATGGGGGGAGGGAGGTGGACACAAATCTTTGGAGGCCTTGAACGTTTGAAAATGGACAAGGCTATAGGGCTGGGTTTAGCCTGACCAGAGGACAGCAACTAAAATGGTGCAGGGACTGAACCAAAAGACCTCAGAGGAGAGACTAAGGGATCTCACTATTTACACCCTGGAAGAAAGTAGGGAGAAGGTGAACCTGATAGAGACCTTTAAGTACCTCATGAGGCTGAACAAGGTACATGAGGGGAGTACTTTTCAGAGGAGAAGGTGCACCAGGAAACAAGGGCATGCAATGAAGCTGGAAAGTTTAAGAAAGATGTGAGAACATACTTCTTCACTGAAAGAGTGGTGGGTGCCTGTAACAGTTACCAGGAGAAGTGGTGGGAGCACAAACAGTGGTGGACTTCAAGCATGCATGGGATAGGCACCAAAGAATGTTAATAAAAAAGAAGCGGACTGTAGCTAGAGATCACAGATCACAGATCTCCAGGTAGAAGGTCACCTGGGGGCCAGTGACCATCACATGGTATGGTTCAATTTGGCTACTACATCTAAATCATCCCATTCCAAGGCAAAAATATGGGACTTCAGAGGAGCTGACTTTGATAAGATGGCCAACAGAGTTAAGCTAGCCTTAGCAAAAAGAAACACAGGTGAGGAGGTACAGGCAAAGTGGGCAAGCATTAAGGATGCAATACTTGAAGCAACATCCCATTGTGTTAGACAGAAAAGGAAGTGCAAAAGAAGAAGGAAACCACTTTGGTTCTCAAATACAGTAGCAGAAAAGGTCAGAGCCAAAAGGCTGGCCTTCAGAAATATAAGGAACACAGCGGATGAAGATAGGGAGGCATACCAAACTGCCCTAAGGGAAGCAGGTAAGGCAGGCAAAGTCCCAAACTGAGGAAACACTAGCACGAACAGTAAAGAAGGTGACAAGACTTTCTATAGATACATTAGTGAAAGGAGAAAGTCCAGAGGGGTATTGCTAAGCTTAATGGAGAAAGGGAGCATGAGGAGGAGGACCCTAAAGGCATCTATCCTAAATAGATACTTTTGCTCAGTATTTACTGAAGAGAAGGTAGGCAGGGCCCACAGCTCAGCATCATGGACACAGGGGGAGGGAGTGAGCACTACTCCCTTCACAAAAGAAAGGTCCTACAAGAGCTTGCTAGCTCAGGTGGATAAGGCAATGGGACCTGATGACATACATCCCAGGGTACTTAAGGAGCTAAAGGAGGAACTAGCAGAGCCATTAGCAGAATTGTTTAGTGAGTCTCTGAGCACAGGAGAGGTCCCAGAAGACTGGAGAAGGGTTCATGTGATCCCGCTCCACAAGAGTGGTAGCAGGGAGGAGGCGGGGAACTACAGACCAGTCAGTCTTACCTCAGTAGTGGCAAGATTATGGAGGCACCTTAAGGAAAGGATAGTGCAACACCTGGAATCCATAGGGGCACAGGATCCAAGACAGCATGGGTTTACAAAGGAAGGTTCTGTCAAACTAATCTCATAGATTTCTTTGACTGGGTAACCAGAGTGGTGGACTAAGGGAGCAGTTGATGTCGCCACCTTGACTTCAGCAAAGCTTTTGACACTGTTCCACATAGAAGATTGATAAATAAGCTAGGTAGGCTCGGTGGGTCAGAAGTTGGTCAACTGGGTGGCAAACTGGTTGACTGGCAGAAAACAGAGAGTGGTGGTAAATGGTATACAGTCAGAAGAGATGCAAGTCACAAGTGGGGCACTTTAGGATCAGTCCTGGGGCCAGTCCTATTCAACATCTTCATTAGTGACCTCGCAGATGGACTAGAGGGTAAGGCTTGTCTGTTTGCAGATGACACCAAGATCTACAACAGAGTAGACGATCCAGATGGGGTGGGCAGAATGAGAAGAGATCTGGATAAACTAGCAAAATGGTCAGAAGAGTGGCAACTGGGATTTAATGCAAATAAGTGCAAAATCATGCACATAGGGAAGAGAAACCCTGAAGCCACTTATAGGCTGGGAGGGGAGTTGCTAGCAGTCACAAAGGAAGAAAGAGACTTGGGCATCATCATCACTGATGACCTAAAATCATCCAAGCAGACCTCCTAAGCAGTAGGTAAGGCTAGGGGTGTTAGGGTGTATTAGTAGGGTATCACAAGTCGTAAGAGGAGGTAATAATCCCTCTGTACAAGACATTGGTTAGGCCCCATCTGGAGTACTGCATGCAGTATTGGAGGCCACACCTTCACAAGGACATTAACCAAATTGAGGCAGTCCAGAGAAGGGCAACTAAAATGGTGCAGGGACTGCATCAGAAGACATATGAGGACAGATTAACGGAGCTCAATATGTATACCCTTGAGCAAAGGAGGGAGAGAGGTGATATGATCGAGACATTTAAACACCTTAAGGGCATAAACAAGGTGAAAGAGTCTAACATGTTTAAATATAAGAAAACAGCAGGACAAGAGGACACAGCATGAGATTAGAGGAGGCCGATTAAGGGGAATGTGAGGAAATCTTTTTTCACAGAAAGGGTGGTAGATGCATGGAATAGCTTACCACAAGAAGTGGTGGCTATGAATACAGTGCAGGGCTTCTAACAGGCATGGGATAGGCATAAGGGAGCAATACAAATGACTATGAATAGATAGGTCACTGACAGAGCAAAGGCCGATGGCACATTTATAAGGTAGAAAAAGAAATGGGCAGACTGGATGGGCCTTGCGGTCCTTATCTGCTGTCAACTTCTATGTTTCTATGTTTCAGGTAGGTCTACAGTGATAGTATAGGCACGAACAAGCTGGGCAGACTAAGAGGGACAAGTGGTTCTTATCTCTTGAAAATTCCTTGTTTGAGCAATACAAACTACTTCTGAAAGGTAGGCAGTGCTGTGACACATTCTAGCATTGCTGGTTCACTGATTGTGTGGAAAATGTTGTTTCTGTAGACAGGAAGAAGTGCCATTTGTTGTGTTCGACTCTGGTTGCTTGCCAATAACTCCATAGGTTAGCTTCCAGTTTTTGGCAAGCAGGATCATTATTTTTCTTGCCTTGAAGAGTTGTAATGCTGTTGCACATACATTGTTGTTAGGGTACCTATTGGAGTAACTGGCATCCAAACTGGGTCTGGAGATTATCCGTGTATGATAATTCACACTGAGGGACTTCTGATTAATCATACTGCTAGGTCTTCCAGATATGTTTGTTTCACCTGTTTGGGATGTAATGGTGTCTTCAAGGAGCTTGTGATTTTTAAATGCTGCCAGGGGCAGAGAGGATTGTCTGGGTGTGTACCTGTGTGGCAATGGTAATTAATTGTAACAGGGTCCACAATACCGCTATGATTTGTTGTACACTCATTGAAGTTGAGGGACAAGTAGTTGATTTCATCAGTCTGTAGCATGACATTTTGTGTACTTAGCTGTTAGAGTCCCTCATGATCTCTGCAAGCCATACTTATCTGGATGTTGAACTACTCTTTTTTGAGCATCCGAAAAGTTATTAATGAAGACAATGCATTCATTGTTTTGTTTTACTTCTTTGATATCAGCCAGCATTATTGGGTGAAGGAGTGTTGCAGTGTCTTTGTTTTCTTGGTGGCAATTTTTACACAAAGCCACAAAGACATTATTTGGACGCTTCATTTCAGGGACACTAATTATGTTGATAGTGTGACCTACTCTATGAATATGCTATTTAGATAAATATTGAGGCTTAAAAAGATGGCAAGGGTGTACTCTTCCCCCTGCTTGTCATGCCTCTGCATAAAAGCATCTTAAAACAGAGTGTACTCAAGGGCATCATTTCACCAAAACCATAGGCGTTGCAAGATCATTGATAAAAAGTACTGATTAGTCATTGTCAGCACCCATTGTTTCATAATGTACTTAACTAGCTGTCTTTTTCTATTCAATGTTAAGACTTAGCCCACAGAAGATAGCCCATTCAATATTTTATTTATTTATTGAACATATTGGAATTAAAACCTTTGAGTAAGAGATTCCTTTACAAAGGCTCCACGTCAGAGGAGTACAGAGATACAGACAGTGGTAACAAACAACAATCCTGGCTAACGTGATACCTGAGGAATTTAGACAATTAGCAGGCATACAAGTACATGGTAACAAAACAAAAACAATTCAGAACTATGTACAAGAGATCACAGCAGCAGAGTCTAGGCTACAGAAGGACACTAGCAGGGCAATGCCACAGTGAGGAGAAAAAACTGCTCATACAAGTTTTACAGTGCAGGTCAGGCATAAGGGCAGATGACCTTTGTCTGCTGATTTAACTGAGAAGTTTACCTGAACTGGCACTGGGTAGGGTATTGAGAAATAGACTAAATAATAGGGGACCCAGGATTGAACCCTGGGTGACCCCTGAGGTGACTGGTAGGGGGGAGAACAGAGTATGGGTTATCCGTACTTGCTAGAAACTTCCAGATAGGTAATCTGCAAACTAGTCTATAGTGTCTTGCAAGAAGCCCAGCTGGGTGAGAGAGGTCAGCAGCCGAGAGTGGTGGACAGTGTCAAAAAGCTTTTGACAGTTCTATGAATACTGCACCTGCGATGTGCCCTGCATCTAGTGAGGTATGAAGGGTATTAATAAATTCTATCAAGGGAGTAGTGATACTGTGGCTTTTTCTAAAGCCATGTCGCTCACTACACAGCAGGTTGTATTTGGAAAGGTGTTCAGAGAAGTGGGTGGCTACAATTTTCTCAAGGACTTTTGACAGCTGTGGGAGTATTGATATGGAGCAATAGTTTCCAGGGATGGTATGATCTCCACTCTTATGGACTGGTATGATGAGAGCAGTTTTTCATTTTGTAGGGAAGTAGCCCAGGGAGAGGGAGAGGTTGAAGAGTGCTGTAAGGGGATAAAGTACCTCACTGAATGTTAACCTTAGCAGTTTCAGGTCCATGGAATCAATGCTAAATCTGGACTTGTTCAGAGTTTTTGCAGGTAGGGAATAGCCTCCCACTGTGAGAAAGCTTTGAAGTGGAAGTGGGGTGCATGGGGGAGGGGTCAGAGTAGGAAGGGGGATGGGGCAAAGAAGTTGGGTGGGAGGAAACTGCTAAGATCACAGAATGATGAGTTCGGTGTATTCACAATGAGTTCAGGGTCGGTTGAGATGGACCCATTTACATATTTTTGAGGGTGAGGCTATAATAGTTTTTTTTTGGGGGGGGTTCTGCCAATAATCCTTATTGGCAAAATAATTATGGGATGACCATTCAAGCTACCATTCCCTTAGGATAATCATTGAACCAGAGTAAAGAAAATCTGTTCTTTGCCGATAAAAAATGCATTATTTTTTTCTGTAGTCTGTATACCTTCCTATGCGCATTTTTTGGCCCCCATTGGACTGTGATGATCTTCATTCTAGCTACTTCACTTTAAGATGTTATTACACATAAAACTATGCAATCCACAATTTTTTTTCACCTGGAAGGAACACTGCATGCCTGCGCTTTTTTGTGATGACCTCCATATCCTGTTGCACCTGGAGATGACCTTCCTATGCTGGCTCAGTGTGCCTGCCTTTCTGATCCTGACCTGATTCCTGAAAATCGTCATTCACCGCCAATTTTTTTTTCTTAAAATAAATAGTCCTGCTTCCAGTCAGTCCTGCTGGGCCCATAGCAGCTGCAGACTCACTTGACAGAGTGTGACTGTGAACACCAAACATCATATCACTTTACTGCTTGAAGTTTGGATCACAGGCCTGGTTGGCTCTCTGGTGTCTCTGCCTCATGGCCCTCACCCTCCTTGATGGTTCCCTGTCTCTCTCTGTCTCTCTCTCTTTCTGTATGATCCTTGAAGTCTCTCTTTGACCTTGGCTCTACTGGCAGCTCCAACATCCTGACCTGAGCGGTCTTCCTCCTACCACCCACACCCAATCCCAGGCCAGATTGCTGTGTGCAGGCCACAGCTCATTACCAATCTCCTCCCTCCCCACTCAACAAATTAAGTCCAATGACCAGATGATGGCTTGCTGTGGCAGTGGTAGGTCCAGCTGCGGGCTCTGACCTTCTCCTCTCCTCTCCTTTCCTCTCCTCTCCTCTCCTCTTGATGTGGACTAACTCATGGTATTTCTGCTCTGCAGTCTGCAGGTGAATAATTTGTATTATTTATTTTGTGTCAGTGAATGATGCCCTGAGAGTCTTTTCCTGGCCCTTCTCACTGACTCTCACATGCTCTCAGCTTAGACAATGCAAATGGCTCACAGGCATGACACTGCAACTTTTGGCAGACAGCTCACAGCTGTAGTTAACATGGATGCAATGCATGCCACAACAGGCAGGGGAGCAGGGGTGCAGAGCACAAGATGAGCTATCAGATTAGCTGACAGCAGACCCAGTGTTGGGGGGGGGGGGAGTGTTCAAGGGGACAGACCAGACACACTGACTGGGAAAAAATATACAAAATGAATAAATGAGCCAGGCAGCCATAGTAGAAAAGTAGTTTTGCTTGGATATCTATCTGCCAGTATAGGATAGTGGCACTGGCAGATACCACTGTTTTCATCAGATCTCGGGTGCCATCAGATAATACTAACATACTAAAATTCCAGCAGACTAGGCCTAATGGTCTTTGGTGTCTGCCCGTTTGGTCAGCCCCCCACCCTGGGAGCTGACCTTGCTGCCTTCCTCACCTTCTCTGGCTTCTCCCTTCCCAGTTCCAGATATTCTCGATGCACTGGATTTTGCTTCAAGAACCCTTCCCCTGTACCTGTCTGACCCCTTCTTGAACCCCTCCACCATCTCTGCCTCCACCAGCCCCCTGGGCAGCACATTCCATGGCTCCACCTCCCTCTCAATGAAGTAGCACCTCCTCCTTTCTCCCCTGAATCTTCTATGATGGCATCTGACCATGGATATGGTCTCCTCAGATCCCAAGTGGATCCATTTGTGAGACAAATAATCTGCTGGATCCAATGGTCAGATCGGGGATCTGGCAGTCAGATCACAACACTCCGAGGGGTGGATCCAAAAAGATCTGCTGGATCCAACGACTGGACTAGGAATCCGGCGATTGGTTCATAACAATCCAAGGGTTGGATCAAGGGATCTGACTCTGAATTAAGACATCCAACCCCAACTGTCCAGAGATCCATCATTCAATTGTGATCAGATGGGGGTCGGATCACACAGCTGGATAGCATGGCTATCTGTCAGAGGGTGCTCTGATCTATCAGATCGGTATCTGAGCACCTCTGTTAAACAGTTTGGCAGCAACAGGGGTTGCAAACAGAACATTGGGGTTGCAAAACATTAATGGGGTCACAAATGTGGCCCCTGGTGACCCCTAAATTGGAATTGAGCCCAAATTTATCAGAACAGATGTCTATGAACTGCCCCCCGCTCCCGCCAGAATTTTTCAATCTTTCTCCCACCACTAACACTGTACCTAATATCTGGAAACTGACTAGCATAGTTCAGTGTTTAAAAAAAGGCAATAATAAAATCATTAGTAACTACAGACCCATTGCCATTCTACCCATTCTTGGCAGGGTTCTGGAAAAAAAATAGTCTCCACTCAACTCACCTCCTATCTCACTACCCAATCTTTTATCCCCTGCCCAGCATGGTTTCCACCAGAACCATAACACCACCACTTTACTGCTTACTCTTACTAACAGTGTCTCTGTTTCTATTTACAGCAGGGAGCTCAATGGCATCATATTCATAGACCTCATTAAGGCCTTTGATATTGTCTATCACTTCCTACTCCATAGCAAGCAAAATGCCCGGGGAATCTCTAACTATGTCCTAATCTTGTTCAGAACTTATCTAGCTAATAGATGGCAAAGTGTCAAGTTCAGACCCCCTCTATCTGACCCATCTCTTGTCACCCTTGGTGTCCCCCAGGGCTCCATCCTTATGCCACTCTTTTTCTCTCCACATGTTAATTCTGTTCACCACTACTTCACCTAGAGTACCCACACTACTGTACGCCAAAGATCAGGTTGTTTCAACCAGTGCCCAGAATGTGACTGACATCAACAGAACCCTGTTTACTGACCTGAAGGTTGTTCAAATCTGGTTCCATGAGAATAGGTTATTAATGAACCCATCTACTGTAAGTCATAAGCAATGCTATTCAAAACCCACACTGGTTAAAAACTATCCCTACTCCGCTCTGCGTTGTCTGTGAGAATAGTACCCTCCTGGTCACTGCAAACTCCTTCAATTACCTGGGTTCTACACTTAATTCCTCCTTTGATTTCTCTCTCCATGTATCATCTATCTGTAAGATAGTTAATGTTAGACTCTGACTCATCTATTGAGCCAGCCTAAATCTCTTCTCATCCACCCACATCACCATTGCTCATGGTATCCTACTCCCTAAATTGTCCTATGGCCTGCCCATTTTTTCAAACACCTCAAATGCTATCCTGCACAAATGGGATATGACTTGTAACAATATCTGTTGTTTTGCTCTTGCCTGCAATCAACTCAGCCACCACTACACTCTGTACTCCAGACTAGGTTGTCTGTCTTCTGCTCCTCAATGAGATCTCTCCTCTGCTGGCATATGAACATATGAAGGTGCCAGCAGAACAGACCTACTGGTCTTTCAAAGTCTGCTCAATTGTGCAGTTAGCTCCCTAGTAGACAGCTGCCACTCCCTCCACCCCCCTTGAACTCCCATTGTTGTCCCCCTCACCCACCCTTACCCACCCCTGTACCCTGTCCCAAGTGTTCTTAAAGTCAGCCATATTTTTGCTTGCTATCACCCCTTCTCGTAGTGCGTTTCACCTTGCAACTACTCTCTCTGTTAAGTAATGCCTCTTCATCTCCCTCCTGAATCTCCTTCCCTCCCTCTATTCTTAGCCCAGTTTCCCTCCTGCTCCTTAGTTTCAACACCCCCTCTACACCCCTTTTTTGATACCCTTCAGGTACTTGAAGATCTTGATCATGTCCCCCCTCTCCCTCCTCTCCTCCAGTGTGTACATTTTTAGCTCCTTTAGCCTCATCTCGTAGTCCATTCCATCATCCCATGAATCATTCTCATCGCCCTCCTCTGCACTCCCTCCAGCAGCTTGATGTCCCGCCTCAGGTATGGCCTCCAGAACTGCACACATTACTCCAAGTGCAGCCTGATCTGCACCCTGTTGAGAGGCATTATCACCTCCCTGTGCCTGGACTTAAATCCCCGTGCTATGCACCCTTGCATCTTGTTTGCTTCTGCCACTGCTTTTCTGCACTGGACAGTATTGTTCATGCTCATTGTTATCAATACCCCCATGTCCTTTTCCTCCTCAGTGATCCCCAGACTGATCCCCCCTAGCCAGTATGCTCTTCTTGGGTTCCTAACTCCAAAATGCAACACCTTGCATTTCTTTGCGTAAAATTCCAGCTGCCACTTCCTAGACCATTCTTCCAGCTTGGTCAAGTTCCTCTGTGGTTGTATCCATCCTTCCTCTTCATCTACTACTGCACCCATTTTGGTGTTGTCTGCGAACAAGCTAATCCTGCTCCCCACCCCATGCACAATGTACGAGATGAATAGCCCGAACAGCACCAGACCCAGCACCGAGCCCTGCAGCACCCCGCTCATCACATGTCTAGGCTCTGAGACTTCCCCCACCACCATGGCTCTCTGTAGCCTACCCCATAGCCAGTTTGAGATCCAACATGCCATCTTTATCCCCACCTCCACCCAGGCCAACTTCACTCCTAGTCGCCCATGAGGCACTGAATTGAAGGCTTTGCTGAAATCCAAGTATAGCACATCCACAGCATGGCCCCCATCCACCTCCTTTGTCACCCAGTCATAGTACTGTATAAGACTGGGTTGGCAGGATCTCCCTGAGATGTACCCATTTCTCCCCCCATCCTGCAGGTTATTGCCCTTCAGAAATGCCACCAACCTTTGTTTTAGTAACTCCTTGAGCTTTCCCACTATGGACGTCAGACTGACTAGCCTATAGTTCCCTGGCTCATCCCTTGGACCACTTTTATGTAATGGTACCACATGGGACATCCTCCAGTCTTGCAGTACCTCCCCCATTTCCAGGGAGGTACTGAACAAGTCAACCAGTGGTTCTGCTAGAACCTCTGCCATCTCCCACAGCACCCTGGGGTGGATACCATCTGATTCCGGTGCTTTATTCACCTTCAGCACCCTCAGTCCTTCCAAAACTCTGCTACCCTCTATACTGCCGTCCATTACCTCACCCCCTTTCCTCCCTCACTCTCAACCAGGGTGGTAATGGCCCCCCTCCTCCCTTTTGAACACTGAGCAGAAGTACTCATTTAGTGCTTCCACTTGTTCCTTCTTTTCCACCCACTCATCTCCCCTTTTTATCCTCACCATACTGTCCCTGCACTTCCTTTTCTCCCTGATGTAGCTAAAAAAGTCTTTCTCACCACTCCTTTTATTCTCTGTGCTAATCTGAGTTCCCTTGTGGCTTTCGCACCCCTTACCCTCTTGGTCTCCTCTTTAGACCATTTGGTGTACTTATATCTGTCCTCCTCCTCCCTCCCTATCCTTCTGAACTTCAGGTATGCTGTTCTTTTTGCCCTCACCCCCTCTATCACCTCCCTGTTCAGACAGCATGGTCTCTTTACCATACACTTCTTACTCCTCTACTACTTCCTGTCTCCCACCCAAACTCACTCCCCCCCTTTTTTCCTGTCCCCTCTCACTTACTCTCCCGCTCACCACCTTTCCCTCCTCTTTAGCCTCCTTTTGGCACCTAATGATCACCCTCTCCCTGGAAGTTTCCTTAACCTTGAAATTGTCTACTCGCTTGAACCTGTTATAGCTTGTTTTTCTATGAAACTTAAAAACGTTACTGCCTTAAACTGTTGATAGCAAATTTATTATGTAACTTTCCTGTCTGGTTTTACCTGTAATGTGTATCGTGCTTTGTTAAATGTTCTTTGTGACATGGAACCTTTGTAAAAGAGCCCTGGCTCAAAGGTATTAATTCCTAGACTAATAAACTAAACTAAACTAAACTCCTTAACCTGGTGCATATTTCTGTCACCTCTCTGATCCCTTGCTTTATTATGTCCAATTTCTGCACTGTCCCCATCCCCCGCTTTATTCCCTTGAGTTTCCCCTTCAGCAAATCCCTCATTCTCCTGAAGTCTTCCTTCCTGAAATCCACCACCTTTGTTGCTGGTCCCTCCCGCTCCCTGCTCATTTTGATGTTAAACCACACCGTTTGATGATCGCTGTCATCTAACGGGTCCTCCACCTTAATGTCCCTCACTGCTTCACAGTTGGATAGTACCAGGTCCAGCATGTTACCTAGTCTGGTGGGTTCAGCAACCAGCTCTGTTAGGAATCCCCCCCAGAATGCATCCAGGAGGACACTCTCTCTAGTGCTGGAGGAGACTGGCACAGTCCTGTCCACCCCTGGCAGGTTGAAATCAACCACTATGACCACCTTCCCCCTCCTACATACCCTACTGATTTGTTCCACCAGTTCCGTGTCCCTTTCTACTGTCTGGGATGGTGACCTGTACACCATCCCAAACCTCAACTTCCTTCCTCTCTAGTCTGGGAGCTGCAACCACATTGCCTCCATTCCCCTCTCTTCCCTTCATCCCTTGCACATTTGGTCTCCTCCCTCACATAGACAGCCACCCCCTCCTCGCCTCCCCTCCCCATGGTCCTTCCTGTACATTCTAAACCATGAGATTGCCAGATCCTTCCCGTTGCTCTGTGGTCCACGTTTCTGTGATGGCCATGATGCCCACTCCACCACCCCCCACACAGCCAGAGCACCTGCAGCTCCACCGCCTTGTTGCCTAGGCTTCTTGCATTCCTAGAGACCACCCTTGACCCCATCACCTTCCCCTCCATTTCCAGATCCCCTTCCCTACCTTGGCCCTTCCGTACTAAATCCCCTGGTACTTTCCTACTAGCTTGGGGGGGTAGGCTCACATGGTCCCTTGGTACCTTGCCTACCATCTGATGCCCCACCACCCCGAGCTAGTTTAAACACACTTTTGTTGCTATAAACCCCTGCAGCTTCTACTTTAATACCCCCTTTCCCTCCCCACTTAGGTGCAGCTTATCCTTGGCATATAGTTCATTACTGTCCATGGTCTGTCCCCATCCCCCCACCTACCCATACTTTTTTTATCTACACCACTCATGCAGCCAAATGTTGAATTCCTTAATCCTCTCCTTCCTTATTCTGCTCTCATGGGGTACTGGAAGCACCTCTGAAAAGGTGACTGTCTCCTCTACCTCCTTGCACAGCATTCCCAGTTCTCCAAACCTCTCCTTCACCACCTCCACAGACTCCCCTGCCAGGTCATTTGTCCCCACGTGCACCACTGTGTGCAGTCTCCCCCTTCCCTTCCTCATACACCTTAGAGTTGCTTGTCCCACACTATCTGCCCTTAGTCCTGGTGTGGCTTCCACCCATATGCGACTATGCCGTTCCATTCTACTGCCCCATCTGATCCCCTTAAGTATAGAGTCCCCCACCACTAATACACCCCCTTCCTCCCTTGCTACACTTAAGCCCTCCCTTCCCCATGTCCCTGTTCCTGAATCTCTTTCTTCAAGATCTCTTCACATGCTTCCAGTGCCCCCATCCACCACTCCCCACTTGCAGACCCCTACCTCCATCCCCTGTGTCCCTGCCATTCTGCTGACATGCCTCCTCCTCACCCTCATGGCTCCCCCCTTAGCCCTTTGGCCTCCCAGGCATATTCCCCTTGTACCTTCCCCTCCTGCGCCGCTTCCTCCTTCTCTCCTCCTCCTCCCCATCCATTGTCAACAGTGCATCAAACCTGTTCCCCTCTTTTTTGGCTTACAGACTCTGCTTTCCTGCCCTGCATCCCCCTTTCTGGTAGACATGACCTTCGTCCATCCCTCATTGCTGGACTGTCTGTCCCTAATGAAGCCCACTACACCTTCCCCCTTTCCCCTGACCCATTGTTGCCCCCTTCCCCAGACCATTTATCACCCCGTGCCATGTCCGTGTAATACTTCCATGTGCCCCGTCTCCGATTCTGTCCTCCATTCAATCCCCCCCTTTTAATCCCCTCCTAATCATCCTCACCTCCTCCTCCTTCTCCAGCCTGTTTAACCTGTGACATATTGGATAAGCCACTAGCCTCCACAATACATTCATCCATACTGCTGCCTCACACCCATTGCATGCGACAATTCTCCCCATGTTAACACCACTTGGCCGCGTTTTACTGGTGTGTCCCTGACCAGCTGCTGTTCGACAGATTGTGCACCATCTTTGACGGCACCTTTTTGTACCTTTTTGCTGGTGCGACCCTGCCCAAACCCCCTGAATTGTCTAGAACCACAGATTGGAAAAATCAACTGCCCTACACATCAACTCTACATTATGGCATCACATTTTACAATACTAGTTCTTTATTTCATGGCATGCCACCTGAATGGTCTAGAACCACAGCTTGGAAAAATCAAATGCCGTACACTTCAGCTCTTAATTATGGCATCACATTACATTACTAGCTTTTTATTTCATGTCAGGGCACTCCCCGTGTGCTTGGTTCAACTGACACCCACTGTCCTTTTAGAGACTCCTCCCTCAGACTTGTAGCCACCAATCTTGGCTGCCCTGGATGAGGCTAATGTCTTTATAATCTACCCAGGAAAAAGGTGGGTGCCGTGGGCAAAAATCCAAGTCTGAACCAGGAACCCTCTGCTCCTCCATGGGTCCCGGTTCACTGAAGCTGCCCTCCAGTTCTGGCAGTGCGGGGAGGAGGGGGGTCCCGACAGATACCCTGCTCAGCTCCCTCCTTCCCCAAGTGTCCTCTCCTACTAATTTCCAACACAGGGATGAAAAGGGGCCAATTTAAACTGCTCTTTGCAGTTTGAATTTGGAGCCCTTTTCTTGTAGCAGCTCCTTTCTTCTCTCTGGTTGAAGAGCTTCCTGCACACAGTCTGGCAAATAAAGATAAAATTAAAAAATAAGTAAATCCAAGTCTGAACCAGGAACCCTCAGCTTCTCCTTGGGTTCACTGAATCTGCCCTCCGGTTCTGGTGGTGAGGGGAGGAGGGGGTCCTGACAGAGACCCTGCTCAGCTCCCTCCTTCCCCAAATGTCCTCTCCTGCTGACTGCCTCTGCAGGGATGAAAAGGGGCAAATTCAAACTGCTCCTTTCAGTTTTAATTTAGTGCCCTTTTCTTGCGGTGGCTCCTTTTCTCGGCTACTGTGGGAGCATGTTCCACACACAGTCCAGCAAATAAAGATAAAATAAAAAAATTAATAAATCCAAGTTTGAACCGGGAACCCTCTACTTCTCCTTGAGTCCCAGTTCACTGAAGCTGCCCTCTGGTTCTGGAAGTGCAGAGAGGAGGGGGGTCCCGATGGAGACTCTGCTCAGCTCCCTCCTTTCCCAAGTGTCCTCTCCTGCCAACTGCATAACCAATAGTGTAATCCCTAACCAAGCACCTGTATCCTATGCTTCCTGCTGGTGCTTTAGAGAAACACCTACTGCATCAGATCCTCAGACCTTGACCTATTATCCATACCCAGGACCAAGACCAAATTTAGTGAGACAGCCTTCACTGTGCAGCTCTGAAACTATGGAACAGCATACCTGCTCGCATAAGGTGCTGCACTGCTCCCCAAGCTTTCTTGTGTCAATACCGGTCACACTTGCTTCAGCTGGCAGTGTGCTATTGTTTTTATGCCACTGCCCCATGTCATATCTAACTATATGTATATGAATGTCTTTGCACATGCTTACTCTGTTACCTGTTAATATTGTGTTTAACTCTGAGTTCCTGCAAAATGCCAAATAAATTCCAAGTTGTTTATGTCAAAGACAGAGAGGAGTAAATGGTCAGAGCCTGAAAAAGAATGGTTAAAGGTTGAGGGCAAGAGCAGAAAGAACAGAGAACATTTTGAAGGAGAGTATTTGAAAACCAGATAAGGGGGGAGAGGAGGAGGGAGGTTCAGTTCAGTTTATTTGTATTTCTATTGTATAAAATACATTATTTGTTACATACAGTTTTTAAAAGCCATTTATTTTAAAAACACATCTATACAGCAACTTTCTATTTTTTTTTTTTAGAAATCTCTATTTGTACATTCCATATCTCTGGAGGCTCCACACCAACGGGAGCACCTATGAGGTTTGCCCCACCTCAACCACCTTACCTGATTCTTCCAGTTGACCCCATGAAGCTGCGGTTCCTTCATCTGGGCAGGAACTAGGTAGGGCTGGTTACACCCCGAACAATCCTGGTTTCGTTGGAGACCACAGGATCAGGCAGGTGGGGGCAATTAGGGGTCTGCCTCAGTGCTCCATCTTCCCTGAGCCTGCAGAGCTTTTTCCTGGGTTCATGTTGGGTGGGGGGGGCAGCATGTACTGAGATGCCAAGGCATCATCACTGACATTGCCACTCCCAATCCCTCAGTGTCAGCTCTGCACTTGCTATGCCCCCAGCTTCTGCCAGAGACCAGTCAAGCACTGTGCATGGACTCCCTTCCCTCCCAGAAGAGGAGACCTGTCCTCCAGATGCTCAACCCTCTCCCTCCCCTGCTGAACCCCAACTGCCAGGGCTTGTTCTCGAACCTGGGTCACCAGCATGACACAAGGTGTGGCATCCAAAGCCTCAACCCTCAGCACCACCGGGCAGGCAATACAGCACAATTTTAACATTTTCATTATTGTACGTATTATCATTCCATTTTAATACTATATTCCCTTCTCAATCAATCAATCAATCAAATCTTTATTTATCCAGGTGAACATCATTGAGCAAGCTCATTTGCAAGATGGACCTGGTTAAGTCCAGAAAATATTACAAAACAAGCATCAATATTTACAGTGGGAACAAAAACATAGTGGAAGTGCAAATCAGGAAACACACGTACATAACTTTACAGTTGATTCTAGAGCAATAGTTCTTAGACTTTGTCACAGTGAGCCTCCCCAAATCCATGGAAAAGATTTTGAGCCTCCCCCAAAAAACTGAAATAATCTTGGGCCTCCCCAAAGAAAAATAACATACTGTACTTTGCGCAGTACACCATGAATAAATTGAAACCCCTTCGAGTATTTGGCTCACATTCAGTTCTTTGTCTTATCCTGATGTGGAACCTTTGAAAAAGAGCTCCTGCACTCAAAGGTGCTGTCTGAATAACAAATAAATAAAATAAACAAATATTATTATTCAGCTTATTGTAACCCCCCCCCACACACACACACACACAGGCTTGCCTACTTGCTCTGCAATTTTCATTCCTGAACCATTGTTACCCCTTGTTGCAGTACCTTCATGGGTCAGACTACTTTCTCTGTTTCCTCTCTATATGAAATAACCTTCCTACATACTTTGCCTCTCCCTCTCCTTCCCTGCTCCTAAGCAACCTCTCTGGGATTACTTTGCTCCTTCCTGCTATTGCTCTTAGCACTTCTATGGTCAACCCTTGTATTTGGGCTGTTCTGCAGTCAGTCTACAAATTGATCAATTACCATCACTCATTATTAGTTTATTGTTCATATTTGTTTGCACTATTGTTCATTGTGTATTTCTTGACTGTTTTGCAGTTACCTTTTTGAAATGTATTCACTCCCTACCCTTCCCCGGGTACACCTGAAATAAGCCTTAGCTCATTCACCTTCTCTTGTCACCTATTAGTAAATAAATATATAAAATTCACCTACTATTATCCTCTTTCAGTTTGTTTTACCTCTTCACACAAAATACATAAAATTCAAAATTTAAATACAATACTTTTTCAGACTTGCTTGAGCCTCCCCTGGAACAGATTGGGGCCTCCCCAGGGAGGCTGGCCTCACCATTTGAGAACCCCTGTTCTAGAGCATCAATAACACCAGTGAGCATTGGGAACAGGCAAATCCACAGAGTTACAGAGATGGATATTGATACAGTAATTATCATAGGAGAAAAAGGACAAGCTAGACCCCAGGTATCGCTATCAAGACAGACAGACAGACAGACAGACAGACAGAAGTAAGTGATACAGCTTTTTCTTGACCGGTTCACAAATGAGTAAAGCATGTGTAGTTATGCTTGGAGGAAGCAGGATGCAGGCAGTCTGCTAGGCACTAGCACCACATCCTCAGGGAGTGCTTACATTGGGGCTGTGGGCAGCTGTACCATGGTGTACTGGAGAAAGGTGTGAGCAAGGTACTGAGCACAGGTGGAACAGCACACACCACATATTTAATCCAGGGCTAAGTGCTATCACTAGCAGTCCAGGTTCAACATACTGTCGGGCAACGGGAAGGTCACAGGGCAGGGACAGACTGGATAGACTGATGCTCCTGTGGCCAGTTATGGTTAACAATTCAAAATGGGGCTTAATCACTCATACATCCGATAAAAGCACTTTAGCCATGTGGAAAGATTATATTGGTCAAGGATGAGTCAGTTACAGCTGTATTAGCAGAGTACAGCAGACCATTAAATTTTTTTCGCCGGCATTGGAAGGATCGCTGAAGAGAACTGCAGGTGCCAGTTAGGAGCATGGGCCAGAAGGTGCTTGCGATCCAATTGGTTGGCGGCCTTAGCGGTAATTTGTTGGAGAAGAGACTGGCCGAGTGGTCTCAGAAGGCAGCTTGAGAAGGTGCAACCACCCAGGAGGTATAGATTTTATGCTTTGGGTTCAGATGTCTCAGAAATACTTACCTGTGATGAGCAAGAGGGGTACAGGGACTGGAAGTAATAAATACGTACAGATTAATAAAACATGCACAAAATGACCTGGGGTATGGTCGGTCATATTTAAGGCCAAACTCTGAGAAGCGGGCTAACAGTAGTTAATGATTAGGAGCCGGGGTGACAGTTACAGCATTCACACACACCTTGGTCATATAGTGCTTTGAAAGTGTTAACACTACTGAGGTAACTTAGTTTCAGTAGTTTTTGCATTTTGTTCCACAGGGTCATCAACAAGAAGCTAAAAGCCATTCTGCCAAAGCGGGTGGAAGCTTTAGGGATGCAAAGAGAGATATATGATGAACTCCTTAGGCTGTACAGTTCCAGTTCACTTATGGGAAGACATTCAGTAATGTAATGTGGGAGCCTTTTTAAGGTAGCTCTGTAAATCCAAAGGACTGCATTTCTTTCACGCCTGAATGTAAGCGATGACCATCCTACAGCTTTGTACAATATGCAGTGATGGGTAGAGAGTGGAACACTGTTAATGCACCTGATGGCTCTATGAAACAGCATGTCCAGCTTGATAAGTGAGGCTTTAGGATAGTGGCTGTACAGAAAATCACCATAGTTGATTAGGGAGAGAAAGGTAGATTGGACTAGTCTCTGTTTGGCATCACAAGTGAGGAACTGACTAATTCTGTAGAATAGACCCAATCTCTGCCTTAGCTTCTTAGCCAGATCTTCAACATGCTCAGAGAATGTGAGGTTCTGGTCTAGCCAAACTCCTAAGTATTTAAACTTAGGGATAAAATCCAAATTCTCTCCTACAATTGTGGTGATCAGAGGCAGTGTACCAAGCTGGCAGGATTAGTCATACGGCTGTAAGGTGTGAACAACATTGCCTTCATCTTTTTCACATTTAAGAGAAGCTTTTTATGGAGTAGCTGAGTCTGAAGCAGGTCAAATTCTTCCTATAGATCTGCACAAGCAGCTTCGGCAGTCAGACAACTTATGTAAACCACTGTGTTGTCAGCAAACAGATGTATTTTTGCCTTGTTGATGCCCACATCGATATTGTTGATATAGTTTGTGAAGAGCAAACGAATCAAGAATGGATCCCTGTGGCACTCCCCTGAGCAGAGATTTGAGAGGGAAAGCTTTGATGTGTTGCTGACATCCTACCAGGTACTCCATAAACCATTGCAAGGATGCTGGGTCAAAGCTGCTACTCTTCAGTGTGAAGATTAGCAGGCTATGGTCCACAGTATCGAAAGCCTTGCTAAGTCTAGGAAAACTGCACAGACAAAGTTTCTGCTGTCAAGGTCACTGTACCAGTCATTAGTTACTTTGGCAAGGTCAGAGATAGTGCTGTGCTTAGACCTAAAACCCAATTGCATGGGGTTTAGTAAGTTGTTAACTTCCAGATATACTTAAGCTGATTGCTGACAACTTTTTCCAGGAGCTTAGACTCGACTGGCAGAAAGGAGATCGGTCTAGTTATTTAGGTATCCCCAGATTTGAACAATGGGATAACATGGGCAGTTTTCCAAATGATGGGCAGGGACCCTTGGGTCAATGATAAATTAAATAGGTGTGATAGGGATAAAAAGGATGTGATACGTGATTTTTATAAAGTAGGGATCCAAAGAGTCAGCTCCAACACTCTTTTTTTACATCCAACCGGAGTATCAGAACTTCAACCTCCTTCAATAGTACAGCTTGGAAAGAGAAGCCAGAAATTGGGGCAATACAGTCTACACAAGGGACACTTAGTTTAGAGCAGGCCAGGGCTGCAGAGGAATTGTCAAAGGCCAGTCCAGCTGTGGCAAAATGATTGTTGAAAGCTTCTAAGATCCCCTCTTTATCACATATAATTTTTCCTTCAGACATGATTTTTGGTGGCAAGGAGTTACCTGGTGTATATCCTTAATTGTCCTCCAGAATTTAGAGAAGCACTTTGCACCAGAGTCCAACTCCTTAAGGTAGAATGAAGCTTTGGCATCTCTGATCATTTTTGTGCATGTGTTATGTGCCTTCCTAAATTGGCACCAGTCTGAGACCAGTTTCATCTGTTGCACCTTTTTCCACAACTTGTCCCTGCCTAGCTGGGCGGTTTTCAGTTCAGGTGTGAACCAGCGACAAATTTTGCTTTTTACTCCGATTTTTACCATTGGGAAGTGTGCGTCTAGGGCTCCTACTAGAATCTCATTAAAGATATCTAAGCCGTGTTGACCTCGGTGGCTAGGTAGAAGTCTTGCCAGCATGGTGAATGTCCCAGGTCGTATGCATAGGCGGCCGCATCAAAGTTGCGCCCTGTTCTTTTAATGATGAATTTAGTTGAAGGGCCAATGTGATGTAGTGACCTAACTGCGGCAATAAAGCAATGGTCACTGACATCGATGAAGAAAGTACCAGCATGCATGTAAAGATGTGGCCTATCAACTAATATGACATCAAATAATGAGCTATTACATGGGTTCTTTTTATTAAGACCTATAGGTTCTTGGATTAACTGTGCTAACCCACGAGAGTCACAAAAGGTGTTTAGTGATGAAGCAACCTTGGAGAGCCAGTCAATGTTACAGTCCCCAAGTATGATAGTTTTGAGATTCTCTTTCTCAATGATGTTACCAAGGTGAGATAGGAGTAGAGTTCCCACAGATAGGGGTCTATGGCAACCGATCACTCTAATGGCCAGAGAAGAGGATAATTCAATCTTGAGTGTCAGGCATTCAAACTCATTTTTAACAGAGCTTGCATCCATGCAGGATGTTGCAAATTTTCCTTAACATAATATAGCCACTCCATCTCCCCTAGTGAATCTATCAGTTCTGAATAGCTGGTAGGAAGGGATGCTAATCTCACTGTCATGGGAAGTTGGCTTGAGCCAGGATTCAGAAATTACCAGGACATCAGGTTGGGTATGGCTGATCCACACCTGAACCATGATGAACTTTTTCAGGAGGCTGCAAACACTGACATGCTAGAAGTTAATTTCTTTGAGGGTAGCCATATCAGATGGAGAAGTGAGGGGAGAGATGGGACCAGAGTTTAGTTCGATGTTACCCAAGCATATCAGTAAGAGAAGTAGCATCTTTGTTAAGGCAGCTAATGTAGTTTGAGAAGCTTGGCCCTGGTATACTTAAGATTCTTATCATGATGTGTGCACCTATCACCACCCCCAAGGGTGTACCGCCCTAGTGCTAGCTGAAGCAATACCCTCACCAAGATGTACAGAGGGTGACTAATGTAGTATGGAACAGAAGGACTAACTTGAGGAGGCTGCTCAGCATGAGTACCTACACAATAGGTTTCCAGGTTGTGCTCTGACAGTAGTACTAACTGCATGGCACATAAATAACTGTTGGGTAGATCGATGTATGGGGAACAAATTTTTGAGGGGTCAGACTCTACATGCACAGGCTTCTGAGGATAAATTACCACCTGTACACAACAGAGGATGATCAGTGATGATATTAGCAAGGAACCCTTCATAAGGGTGTTATCCAGACCCCTAATTCTGTACACAATAGGAGGAATGTACACTACAGTGACAAAGGAGCCTCAAGAGAAGGTGTCTGTGCTATCGGCTGGCTAACTTAGGGGCGTTCCTAAATGGACAACCGAAGAATTGGAGAGGACGACAAAGACATTCATAGGCATATTTTTAGAAGTGGGCAGGGAAACAGTGCATTTAATAAGTGGAGGGGTTGGGGGATGGGTGGGCAGCCACAAAATTAGTGGCTTTTGCTGTAGCTTTCAACTTGTGGAGTCTGGGTTTGAGGTCTCAGTCAGCGGCTATGGAAGTGCCATCTGCCCAATGTCTGAGACCCAGTGCCTGTGGGGCAGGGAGCCCTTGGAGAGCTGGAGCTCGGCTGGGTAGAGAGGGAGAAGCACAAGTTTAAGAGCTGGCCATGGACAAAAGACTGTCTGCACCAGCAGGAGAGCCAAAATTTGCAGCACAAAGGGATGTGTATTCCCTTGGCGCCTAAAGTCTGGCGCACATACAAGTTTCAGAGAGGAGCTGAATCACTTAAATCTTAGCCCTTTACACTCTAAGCATTGGTAAAAATTAAATTTTAAACAACAGGAATCAAGTAAGTACAGCTTTTTTGAGAAAAGTTAAGTGAGCAAGTTCAATTTTGGCAGGATTTTGAAGAGAAAACAGAAGCAGACTGCAGGATCCAATTGGAGACCAGTGCCTAAGAGCGCTCACTTTCCGACTGGTTAGCGGCTTTTGCATACCTTTCAGATTGTGGAGTCCAGGCTTGAGGTCTTGGGTGGTGGCTGTGGAAGTGCTGGTCACCCGGTGTCCAAGAGCCTGTGCCTGTGGAGCAGTGAGCCCTTGGAGAGCTGGAATTCAGCTGGGGAGAGAGGGAGAAGCACAAGTTTAAGAGCTGGCCATGGACGAAAGACTGTCTGCACCAGCAGGAGAGCCAAAATTTGTAGGACAAAGGGATGTGTATTCCCTTGGCGCCTATAGTCTGGTGCACATACAAGTTTCAGAGAGGAGCTGAATCACTTAAATCTTAGTCCTTTACACTCTAAACATTGGTAAAAATTAAACTTTCAACAGGAATCAACAGGGACCCTGGTTTTCCATTTTAACCGTTAACACCAGTAACAATCATGGAATCCTGCTTGGTTTATGGATTTTGAATTCTTGTACCAGTTCCTCACAGAAATTGCATGTCACTGCACAGAATCTCTAAGATTTCAGCATCTTTTTAAAATGTTTTTATTTTCTCTTTCTATGCCCCTTTCTCACAGCATCAGTCTCCACTTTTCAGACATCCCTAGGCTGGGTATCCCCTAGCTTCATCCCAGGTAATGTTCAGGAGCTCCTGTGGGCCTGCCCCTATCCTGCCTGGGTGGTATCCCCCCAGGTGGGAAGGGAGAGGACCCCAGGTCACCCCATCCACACTCCCTTAGTGTGTGTCGGGCAGCCCAGTGGGTCCCTCATGGAGCCTGGTTATGAAGTCTGGGGCACCTGGGTTCCTTCTGTCAGTGGCCAATGTGGGGTGATTGTTCCTGGTTTTCTGGTCTCTGTCCCTGAGGGCACCAGCACTAGAGGAGATCCAAGGAGGTAGGTCACATAGAGACATGCCACTGCTCCAGATCCTGGCTAGTGCCCTCCTCTCCTGATCACTCTGCAGCACCATTGCACTACCACCCATGGTCACACAGGTGGTGGTAAAGCAGCAGAACCTGCAGCCCACCCTCCCTGGAGGAGAAGAGAAGTCTTCTGGGTGCTTGATCCTACTCTCCTAGCCAGACCTCCAGCAACCCGAGTTCGCTTCCGACCCTGGGTCACTGGCATTGCAAGCAGTAGTGCTACCGCAGCACCAGCGGGTCGACCCAGATTTCAGCATCTTAAAATGAATGCTGCTCTGCTTCACATTCTTTCTGCTTTGTTGTGTATAGAATCAGTAAGGAAATCACCCACACTGCTTTGTTGTAACCAGCCATTCAGTTTAACCACCTATGCTTCCCACCAACATCTCCATCACCTGAGGACTGCTTTCCTTCCTGAAAAAACACAGTTTTCATGTAGTATGTGCCTAAGAGTCTTTTACTGTTTATATTAAACTGTATGATACAAAAAAAAAATACAAGTATCAGCACACATGAGCAGGGCCACTGGAAAATTACAGGAAAAGAAACCTGAAATTGCAGAGATTTTTTGCAAAACTTGCTGGGAAATTGCGGGAGTTCTACTATAGATCCAGAGTGCTTCACAAAAAATCCTTTACTGTTTTCTACATCATATATTAGTCAGCATAAACTACTAAATGAATACACTGACACTAGAATATGTTTTAAATATGAAGAAAAATTTCTGTTTCTAACATGAATCCTAAACGGATAAGATGTGTTGCCTCTTCTAAAATGTAAAAACATCTGCCTAATACAGTGCTAGATTCTATTTAGTGAGCCACAGAAAATCAATATTAAATAAATCCAGAATAAACACATTTTATCTGTTTCTGGATGTAGAATAATGAAGCCTGATTAAAAGCTATTTAGAGTGCTCTGTCAACTATTCACCGACTTTGGTGTAAGAAAAAATAAGCAGATGGAGTGGCAAATAGTTCAGTTTTAGTAAAATGTAAAGTGTTTCATGTTCATAATTTGCACTGTAGGTACTGTGCACTATTATTAAAATCATATATTAAAACATTATATATGGGTGTTATTATGGCTGGCAGTATAGCCTAGTGGTTAGAGTAACAAACAGTGATTGAACTGGGTACATCCAGCAGACTTGGGTTTGATTCCCACAGCCTCCACTTGCATACTGTGTGACTCCAAGCAAATCACTTAACCTCCCCAGTGCTTCTAGGTCACTCCGGAAAACAGGCAGTTCTGCCTGGTGGGCCTTATCTGATTTACAAAGAATATAAAAAAAATACCTATATGTGTTTACTACATCATAGAACAGTAGTCAGGGTACCATGTAATTTACCTGAGTTTTACCTGGGCTGCAATGATTTTGTATAGGTAAAGATAAATGTTCAGATACATTTTATGTGTTTTATAAGCTTGCTTTTAGATTTTAGTAAGGTTTTTATTGTATTCTTTGCATATGGGCATCTAGGTTGTAGATTGCTAAATGCAGGATCACTGTTACCAACTAGCTTATTCAAGTTTATAATCAGCAGGGCCATCCAAAATCCTCAATTGTTTAAATGAAAACTAGTCTGAATGGAAGTATGTTCACAAGGAAAAAACTGCCTTACTTCTTATGAAAAGACTTCACAGTTAGCACCCCATTTAGGTGAATTGGATCATTTGCACCTTTTCTCCCACTTGCTGTTTCAGTGTCTGTGACAACAAAAAGTTTTCTGATAGACTGATTCAACAAAAAGCAAATGTTAAGTTTTTAAGTGTACTTATGTTTGGTCAATGGATTTTGAAAGCACATTCAATGACATGCAGAAGATAAGACACCAGGGGCTGTATGATGCTGGTGGGCGGAGCGATGCTCAATTCACATCTGAGCTTAGACATGAAAACTGGGAGACACCCTTCTCATGGACACCAAGTAAAAAAAAAAAAGCATCTACATGTCTGTAAGATGCATGAATCCATTTGAAGGTCCACTTGTGGATTTTTTAGGTGAAGACACTTCATTTCAAAGAAGCAAATTCAAACTTTTTTTTGCTTCTCCTACCCCCTGGCCATCCACTCCTTCAGGCCTGCCAAGGCCTCCTAGCACCACTGCCGAATCCCAACCACCATCCACTGCCCCTTAATGTTGTGCTACCAGGTAACCCAAAGTAACCCTTCATTGAGTGGACCTCTACCCCCTGTAGAAGGCTACCAGAGGAGGAGAATTGCCCCAAAGTGCTTCCTGTGTATCCTGGACATGGCAGTGGTCAGAATGGACACATGTATGGGGCTTTTGGCTTATGGAGGGACCAGCAGCCATCCTTCAGTCAGTCAGTGGGTGTTTTCCCATTTCTTGGGAGCGTGACAGGCCACTTGATGTCAAGGCACAAGTCGACGTCTGTCACGCTCCCTCCCGCAGTGAGTGCTGATGTGTTGTTGTGCCTCTGGCCTCCACCATAAACCAGCCCTCCCTCCCAGGACAAGGTGAGTGGTCAATGGACACTCAAGCCTTCACCCACTAGCCGGCCCTCCAACACCCAAGTCAAGTCTGTTCCCTAATCCTGGTCAGCGGTGTCACAGGCAGAAATCTTATTCAAGCAGTTAAATTATAGACAGGAAAAAACAAAGGTAGTCCACCTTAGTGGTGATGGATCAGATTAATTCACATCTGAGTTCTAACAAGCAAAGACAGCAAGTCATTTGTAACTTGTGCATGTGGGGTGTGGGTGTTGAAGAAAGGAGATCATAGTGCTGTCACTACTGCCATCACCCCAGAGGGATGTGGAATGCATTGTTGCTACTGCCATCACACCAAAGGGTTGGGGGTTGTAGTGCTTCTGCCATCACCACTGGTGGATGGGGAATGCAGTACTGCTGCCATCACACCTAAGGGATGGGGGCCACAGTGCTGCTGCTGCTTCTGTCACACCTGAGGGAAGGAGGTCATAGTGCTGTTTCAGCTGCCATCACAACAGAGGGATGGGGGCCATAGTGCTGTTGGTGCTGCCATCACACCTGAGGGATGGGGCTGTAGTGCTGCTTCCATCACACCTTAGGGTTGGGGGCTGTAGTGCTGCTGCTGCCATAACATCTTGTACCTAAAATAACTTTAAATTGGTACAAGGATGGATGGATGTGCAATAGTGGAGGTCAAAATTGCTAAAATGCATGTTAGCAGAGTTGAAAATTGTTAAATAAAGTACACAGACCCAAATACCGGTAAAACCAGATTTTGGCTTAGCAGACACCGGTGACAATATTGTTTTACAATTTGCAAAATGGAATATGCCCTTTCTCAATCCCGGTAAACCAGTGTCCCTGGGAATCAAGTAAGTACAGCTTTTTTGGGAAAAGTTCAGTGAGCAAGTTCAATTTTGGCAGTATTTTGAAGAGAAAACAGAAGCAGACTGCAGGAGCCAATTGGAGACTAGTGCCCAAGAGCGCTCATTTTCCAATTGGTTAGTGGCTTTTGCTGTACCTTTCAGCTTGAGAAGTCTGGGCTTGAGGTCATGGGTGGCAGCTGTGGAAGCACCAGCCGCCCGGTGTCTAATAGCCTGTGCCTGTGGGGCAGGGAGCCCTTGGAGAGCTGGAGCTCGGCTGGGGAGAGAGGGAGAAGCACAAGTTTAAGAGCTGGCCATGGACAAAAGACTGTCTGCACCAGCAGGAGAGCCAAAATTTGCAGCACAAAGGGATGTGCATTCCCTTGGCACCTAAAGTCTGGTGCACATACAAGTTTCAGAGAGGATTATATCCTCCATTTTAGACTTGGAGCGATTTTACAGGCAAAGCTTACAAGTGAAAAGATTATTTTGAGATTATTAGCTTTGAATATTTCTCTTAATTGTTACATACTAACATACTAACATACTAAAATGCCAGCAGAATAGGTCTAACGGTCTTTCGTGTCTGCTCGTTTGATCAGTCCCCAACCTGGGTGCTGACCTTGCTGTCCCTCGCGTCTTCTCTGGCTTCTCCCTTCCCAGTTCCGGATATTCTTGCTGCATTGATTTTGCTTCCAGAACCCTTCCCTGTACCTGTCTCACCCCTCTTGAACCCCTCCACTGTTTCTGCCTCCACCAGCCCCTAGGCAGTGCATTCCATGGCTCCACCACCCTCTCAGTGAAGTAGCACCTCCTCCTTTCTCCTCTGAATCTTCCCTCCAGCTTCCAGCCATGCCCTCTAGTGGCCCTTCCTCCTCCTTCCTTCAAGCACCCTGACTGTTCCTCCCTATTTACCCTCTTCATGTACCTAAAGACCTCTATCATGTCCCCCCGGTCCCTTCTCTCTTCCAATGTGTACATATTTAGCTCTTCGAGCCTCTCCTCATAGGTCCTGTCCCCCAAGCCCCAAATCATTTTGGTTGCCCTCCTCTGGACTCTCTCCAGGAGGTTAATGTCCCACTTTAAGTGTGGCCTCCAAAACTGCATGCAGTACTCAAGGTGCGGCCTCACCAAGCAGTTATACAGAGGGAGTATCACTTCCCTCCTTACATTTTACTTAACTTGGGTACATTCTTAAACATTCCCCAAATCAATATTTGATAGTCTTATGT
Organism: Neoceratodus forsteri; assembly: GCA_016271365.2. Lineage (NCBI taxonomy): Eukaryota > Metazoa > Chordata > Ceratodontiformes > Ceratodontidae > Neoceratodus > Neoceratodus forsteri. Next base: position 937,615,015 of record CM028129.1, on the reverse strand, counting down.
GAATATCTCACATTACAGTAGTAAATGCATTAAACATATTTGTGCCTTATTACAGTCTAGGCAAACTTGAGACATACTTTCTGGGTATTCCCAGTTTCCCCACCTTGTAAAAATTCCTAATCTTAATTACTGCTTTTCTATGCTTTACATTATCACACAACATCAAGTATTTTTCCATCCTATAGTTCTCCTTAATCATTTTTGATGAGGTGCAATTTTATGCTTCATTTATACTAGCCATATTTTTTTGCTTTTCAATGTCTATAATTCTTTGTACTGCCATTGCCACAAAATTGCCTACATCCTCCAGATATACCATTATGTAACTGAACTGCAATCCACATTGATTCATTTCCTTATTTAGCTGTCCAAAGCAGGTTGCTGTAGTATAATCTTTTCTCGCTTTCATGTCTAGCCAACAGTTATGCCTCAGGCTTTCTTAGGGTGCTTTTCTTATTTTTCTCCAAAGTACAACAGTTTTAATGATGGCAAGTAGGTTTCCCTTCATCCCTCTATGTTCTAAAATCTTCCATAATGTATTATGATTTATGGAGTCAAAAGTGGATTTAATGTCCAGGAAAGCAGTATAATTTTTTTTTTTACACACTACATATTTATCTAGGATATATCTTAGTATAAAGATCTGATCACTTGTTGATCTTCCTTTGCAGAATCCTGCTTGATATAGTGATAGGATATTGTTACCTTCCATCCAGAATTTGACTCTGTCCAAACTTATACTAGAAAATATTTTGTATCTGTATTCAGCAACGTGATCGGCCTATACTTTTCTGGTGCTGTTACTGGGCCTTTTATATGTAAGGGGATCACTACTCCCACATTCCATTTTTTTGGCAATTTTTATATTTCAATATATTCTCAAATAACAGCAGCAAGATTTCTTCCCACCAATCTGAGGCCGCTTAATAAAGTTCTGCCCCATTTCCATTTATTCTTGCTGATTTTTTTCTTTTTTGTAATAATATTGCATGGATTTTGTTATTTGTACCCACTGCTCTTCATCTTTATTCACTTCATTTTCTATAACATTCTTATACACTTCTTGCTCACTTTCGTTGATTTAGATTTCATAAAGTATCTTTTGTAAAATATTCCTTCCAAATTTCTGGCAGTATCACTGCTACCTCATTATGTCTACTTTCACTTGCTCCTAATGCCACTAAGTTCCAGAATTTACAACTCTCTTTTTTTCTCTATTGCTGCCTGTAGTAGCCTCCATAGGTTCATATTACATTCCTTCTTTTTTTCTGCAATCAGTACTCTGTATTCTTTCTTTAAGTTTTTCAAGGCCATCCTATGATTGTATGTATTATATTTTGTTATTATTTTTCCTATTTGCTGTATCAGTTTCCTTTTATGGAAACATTCTTGGTCAAACCACTTTGCCTTAAACTTTTCTTCTTTTTTTTGGTCTGTAATTTTTCTATTTCCTCAACCACCAACTTTTCCATTTGGCTTTATCCAGAATTTATATCATGTTTCTGGTTATTTATGTCCTTTAAATATGCCATAAGAACCTCTATGCTCTCCTGCTTTACTGTCTCAGTTTTTGACAGGTTTAATACTTTATTAGTTTTTTAGCATCCATTTTTTCCCATTTGTTTATCCTTCTGAATTAAAATATTATCTGCTATATTTCTTAGCTCTGAATTCTCTCTATAAATTCCCATGGCTCTTTTAAGATTCACTATAATTGGTCTATGGTCACTGTCCCAATTATTTGTTACTTCCAGGGACATAATCTGCGTATATGAGAAAATGTCTACAATGATGTAATCCAATACACTGGTTCCAAACTTGTGTATAAAAGTACTATTTTCCTCCTTGTACCCAGAGCAGTGCCCATTCAGAATGTGCACATTCAACAAATTCAGCACTTCCAATAACTGTTCCCCTTGTTTGTTTATTCTATTATCTGTGGACTTTCTTATAGGGATCTGCAGAGTATCATCCAGGTTCCACCCATTTCCTACATCCTTTGCTTTAATTCCCAACCACACATTGAAATCCCCTCCAATAAGTATCATTATTCCTAGATATTGCAATTGCAATTCCTTCAATACACTTTTGAATGTATGTATGCATCCTGCAACGGGGGCCCTGCTAGAGTCTGGGGGAAAATATACATTCACTATCAAACATTTGACCTTGTTATTATAAGACAACTCCATAACCAATATGTAGTAGTCATTATCATGCCAAATACATCTCCCACATATTTTTAGACAAATGCATATCCCACCCGAGGCTTTCATATTTTGTATTTTTCTTTGCAAGTATACCCCAGCTTTGGTATCCTTCTAGGTAACAATCCTCTGTGGAACATGCCTATGTTTCTCGTAACATGATTATGTGGGCTTTAGTAATAAATTGTACTGAACCTGTATCTTTTAGTTTGTGCACTATTCCAGCTATAGTCCAGCTTAACATGTTATACTCTTATTGATTTCTTTTTTCCAAAAGTCAGCATACCTCCTCTAACTCACTTAGAACATAGTGTCACACCTGGACAGCTGGTCCTGATCCCTGTATAATGTTTTGTTGTAGATATAAAAGATAATGTATGATGGACTGTGGAAAAAGGCAATGTTGGCTGCTGAAACTGACACTTCAAACCTCCCAGGGATATGTTCAAAGGACAAAACATGGCTAAACTGCAGATATTTGGGGTGCAATTATCTTGTCAATTTGCTTTGATCTCAGGAAATAAAATTAGCCATTCATGACGTCCTCAGGGAAATCCTTTGATCTGCACTAGATGTACTGAGAAAAGGGACACTGGCCAGTGTTATGAATAACCTCCCAGGAAACCAGCTCATTTCATCAAAGAGACCTTTGATGTGTAGATATCAAGGCCAGATGGAATTAAGGAGTCAAATACACTTTTGCTTTGAATACAGTGACTTATATCAAAGAGACTTTTGATGTCTAGGGGAAAGCAGATCACAGACTGGTTTCAACTAGTTACATAGAGAAGAGATTTATTATGTCATCTGTTATTTTTTTTTAATACTTTAGTAGGCCATCTTGGTGTTATAAAAAAATATTGATTTTGTTACACCAAGGCGGAGCTTGGTGGCCTCAGCGAGAAGGCCGGCTTTGGACTGTTTTTAACATACTGAGAAGAACTTGACACATTTTCATATTTCTGACTGAGAGAGGAAGGACATCAAGCACTAAGATTAAGAAGTAAGAATACCTTAGCTAAGACCAGTCTGAGTGTATGTATTGTAGGAATTTGCACTTTAAACCTGTTTTGTTTTTAAGATTGTATGTGTTGGGAATATTTTGTTCTCTATTTTACTGTTTCCTATTTTTTATCTATTTTAAAGTAAAGATATATATTTTAAAATGGAAACTGCCTGGAGTGCCTTGGCATTTATTTTTATTTAAGTGATGCTTTTGAAGGTTATAGTTAACACTGTGTATGGGCTTATTGTTGTACCAAACTGGGAAACGGATAGAGTTCTCCAAGGTCTTGCATAGAGTTCTAAGGGTTCATTTTATAGACCTGGTTAGGTGCCTGTAGGCAAAGATATCTGGCCCCCCGAAGACAGAATTATCTGAGCCTGATAATTGGGTATTCTAACAAGAGGTTATTAGTTTGAATCCCTCCAGAACTTGAGACTAAGATGGCTTGAACCCACAAAACAGACAAGAGGGTTACCTTGTACTGTTCACTGTCCACAAATCATATGCTCAGAGGTTGGCACTTTGGGAGTAGAGGGCTGACTGGATCAGTGAATTTGTGACATGTAGTACTGGTTACTTTCCTGCTTACTATATGCACTTTCTACCATCATGCTTTGCATTTCCTCTTCTGATTGTACAGACAATTCGTAGTTTTCCAAAATTATGCTATTCTTTATTCTCGGTCCCTTTTATAGGCAAACCTCTGATTACCTTTCTCTTTTCTCTATTTAACTCATCTTCCTGTACTAGAAGTGTATGCTCTTTCTCACTCCACAGTGAAGGCAGTACCCTCACATTTCACCAGCACACAGTACACCACCTTAATGAATACCATGTCACCCCACTGTGTTCATGCATTGCTTCTCAGCATCAGTCCTTTGTGCAGGAGGTCTTTTACCATTCACCAGCATGCAGTATACAACCATTACGAGTGTTGCATGTCTCCCCACAGTGTCCATGAGACCAAGCTGTTTATCTTCTTCAGCACCCTGACTTGCCCCATCTGGGCAGTCTTCCCAGCCCCATCATCCACCTTCTCTGGGACTTAACTTTTCTGGTGGTCCTGTCAAAGAGCCTTGTATCAGAGGTGCCTAGCCATTGGTGTGGGGCCTGCTAGAGGCAGGCCATCACTATTGTAGACCTGGACACCTTACAAACCCTCATGAATTCTATTACATACAATACTGCAGCATAAGGTACATTTGTATTTACTCATACTTGCCATTATGTTCTTATGATCCATTATCTAGTATGAATATTTTGGTAGTGCTTGTGCACCACATACAGCTTTTTACCATGATGCAATGATCAGCATATTTTATGAATCGCTTTATTGTTACACAAGAAGTAGCTTTGATCAGCTTGCTCTTATCAGTTTGTAAGTGCAAAATAAGAAATAATCAAACTGTTTTAGGTGCTAATTGCTCACCACTGTCCACCAATAGAAGTACTGTACTGTATTTTGCTCTTCTGTTTTTTTTGGAAGAGTCTGTTAGCTAGTAATGCACTTTCTTATCTACAGTATAAGACTGTCTTTAAGGCTGTTTCACTGAGTTTTCATGACAGCATTGTGGTGTTCAGAGATTTCCAAACTCCCAGCAGGTATGCTGTTTGCTATGTATTAGAATTAACTTTTCCTGTGATATCTGTGTATTTATGTTGTGTTTTGCCAACAGGTCTGGATTCCTGCCAGCTAACACTGTTCTACAGTCAGAGGGCTTTTCCTCCTATTTTTGGCCCCTATTGGGCCCAGGCATGTGTATACTCAGCCTCCATGGAGACACATCTGGCATCAAGTTGAGGGGTCCCTTCCCATGCTAACCCATGGTGCTGCCACCTACATACCTTTCCCTGTCCTACAGATGTGCATTCTTACTCCCAGGCCAGTCCCAAAGCAACCCATGTCCATTCTTGAACCTGGGTGGTTGGCATGGCCTGTCAGTGGTTAAAAGCAATTCAGGTAGTAGCTACAAACTTGAAACAGAAATAGGTAGACAAATCTAAACTGGACACCATAACTACACAAAGTAATGGCCCCATATTAAAAGATATCAGGTTGCCCCTTGCAAAGTCACTTTCCTTAGTGTAAATTAACACAGTTCACTAAATTTGCTATACTCAAACATGTTTGGTGCAAAGTGAGAGTGCCCCAAGCATGTTTGAATATAAACCACCAAAGCAAAAATGAGGCACTAAAACATGCAATCAGCACAATTCACATCCACCTGCTGGCCAAAGAGAGATACAGTATCTGGTCACTGAAAACATACAGTCTGTGATGGAACCAACTCATTTAAGGCATCCAGACCTGTTAGTGTTACAGTAAGTACAATCAGGACCTCACTGAAAATTAGATACTGTACTGCATGTTAACTGACCTATCCTATGTAACTACATTGTAAAAATGTATAAAAGCAGGACCACAGTAAAAAATTAGGTTCTGCATATTACCTGTGCTATCTCTACTAAATACAGTTGAAAAATGTGTAAAAGCAGGACCCCACTGAAAATGAAATATTGTAGCTGCTCTATACTACCAATGACACTCACACCCTATGTGTGTGCACAACTGTCGTAACAAATGTGTGTGTGTGTGTGTGTGTGTGTGTGCGTGTGCGCGCGCACATTTTCAAGGGGGTGTCCAGAACCAAAAATACATGTTACTGCTTTACTTTGTTATTTATGTTTTTCTTTCTACTATTGTGGTATAAATGTGGGACTTTTACATTATTTATTTATGTATGAATTTATTTATTTCAAAAGTTTCACCAGGAAAGACATACTGAGCTGAAAAGTAACTAATTTCTATATGCATACTGGGGGGAAGGGGAAAAGAGGTGCAAGAACAAAATAGAACAATAACTTATACAATAAATCATACAGAGATATAAAATAAACAGTACAAAATTAACATGAACAAGGTTCATCACACAGGTAAAATTATAGGCAAAAATTTTACAGGGGCACGGCAGGGAATCTGTCCCATGGGTACAAGCAATAGTAATTTTCAACAGTGAGGGAACCAGGAGATAGGCTACTGAAGAAAGAAGCATGTTAGGCTACTGTTGTGGTGGGGAAAGTAGAGAAAGACCAGACAAGTAAGGGAGGAAGAAGAGAGTGAGAAGGGTTGGTGAAGTGGGTGGAGGGGCAAGGAGGAGGGGAAGATGATAAGTTGAGGAGCCGTGGAAAGGCTATGACTCAAGGGCAGCCACAGGATGAAGCAGTATGGCCATGGAGAAAGAGTGAAGAGGGTAAACTGAGGAGTAGGGAAGGGCTATGACTCAAGGACAGGCACAGGAGATAGCAGTTTGGTCATGGATCATAAAGGAGAGAGAGTGTTTGGAAGAGGCAGAACAAAAGGTTAGTTGGAGAGAGTTCTAAATTTAGGAAAGTGGAAGGAGAAGGCACCCTTATTAGCAAAAGATTGTACATTACAGTAATACAAATAAGCCACACGTTAATTCTATATCTTTTCTCCCACATGAGTCATTCACCTAGTTTTTGTATTAATAAGTTGATAACTATTTTTGTTCTATGGTCTGTTCCACAACTTATTAAAGGAATAATGTACAACAGGGTGTGTGTCATGTTGGGATAACACCACACCTGTGGTGATTAGGCACGAGGCCACAGGCCAAGTTTGACTGATCACCCCAGAAGTGGCGTTATCCCACCACGACACACCCTGGAGTGCACTATTCCTATTATACAATGGTTCAGCTATTAAAAAAATTAAAATAAAATAGATGGAAAATATGTTTTAAATTAGTTTTCCCTTTAGTTTTCTGTGTGTAGGAATATGTTTTGAAAAAATAGTCCATAGTTTCTGTTTTGCCTACTAGATGTTCTGCCAGCACAAACTGTCTTGCAATTCTGTCTCTTGAGGTTTTGTTTTGTTTTGTACATACAGGTCTGTGTTGTGTCTCTTATCCATTTTTTTCTGTGAAAGCAATCTGCACGGCTGGCAGCAAGTCAATCCTGAGTGGACTGCGAGGAGTTAGCTGAATGCTGAAAGAAATTAAAGAGGTTCACAGCCATACAGAGGTCTGTCTGTGCCTGCTTGTGTTATCTGTTTCATTTTTTTATTATTTGCTTGTGTGTAAATTATTTGGCAACTTCTTGAGCTGAGCAGAATGGCATAGAAGCTGACTGAGGAGAGAAGGAAGAAGGGTTCACGTGCTACACAGTTACGTAATGTTGGCAGCGCTCAGAACAGCAGAGTTTACATAGCAAAATTTAAAATGGTAAGCTTTATGTTCAGAGGACTAGAGAATGGGGCAGCAGCAGTCATTTCTGTTACATGCTTCCCTTGAGAGGGTTAGTAGGATGCCACAGCCTCCCATTGTCCTGGTTACAGCTCAGACAGGCAGCTTTGGGGAAAACAAAAATCTGTGTGCTCTGGTGCCTTTCAAAATCAGACATGTTGGTGCTGATTTTACTGAGGAGCAGGACAGTGAAAGCAGTGATGGGTTGAACTACTGCACGCTATTAAGTGAATGGGGGTTTCTATCTTTTTATCTCGCTGCATCAGGTTCGGTGGTGGGTTCGGCTTCAGTGACTGGGGATCTGCATGCCAAGTGTGGACAATGGGTCATTCTGTGTGCAGTGATTTTTATTTTATAAGACATGCAGTCTTGTTGGTGCCTGAATTAGATCCAGGATGTTACACTGGGATAACATCATGGGCCAGGTGGTACATTGACCAATCAGAGACTAGTATTCTGACTTGCCATTGTATAATGCTTGATAATTTATTTTTGTCTGTTTATTCTTACACACAATTGTCCTCTTTATCTTTGTTACATGTTTTTCCATTTCTACAAACTTTAATTCTATATTTTTGCATCTGTTATGTTTTCCCCTTTCCCCTTCCTCCAGAACACATCTGAAAACAAGAGGTTATTAGCTCAGTATGTCTTTCATCATAAAACCTTTGTAATAAATAAATCTCATATCACATTAATGCATTAGAAGCCATTGTGGCTCTGATCAGAGTTTGCTTAAAGTGGTACTACATCTACCCTGCTCCAGCCTTCCAGAACCACCCTGATTTCCAGCGATCTGTTAAACAGGACACATAGGGTACAATAACCCAGGAACCAGCATGTCAGCGGGGAAGGGGGTATAGAATGCTCCAAGCAGGAAAGAGAACTATGGGTTACCACCTCTGCTGACCTCAAGGTGGGGAGTCGGTGCAACAAGGTGGCAGGGAAAGCAAACAAGATGCTTGGATGCATAGGCAGGGGTATCAGCAGCAGGGAAAGGGAGGTCATAATTCAACTATACAAGACATTAGTGAGGCCACAGCTTGAGTACAGTGTCCAGTTCTGGAGACCTTACCTAAAAAGGACATAGATAGGGTGGAGGTAGTTCAGAGGAGGGCAACCAAGATGGTGCAGGGATTACATCAAAACCTATGAGGACAGGCTGAAAGACTTAAATATATACTCCCTGGAAGAGAGGAGGGAGAGGGGGGATATGATTGAGACATACAGGTACCTCACTGGGAGGAACAAGGTGGAGAAAAACACAATTTTTCAAAGAAAAAGATTGTCTAGGACTAGGGGACATGGGATGAAACTAGAGGGAGAGAGATTCAGAGGGAACATGAGGAAGTACTTCATGTAGAGGGTGGTGGACAAATAGAACGCCCTGCCAGAAGGAGGAGTTGGGAGCAGAAATGATTACAGGATTTAAGAATACATGGGGTAGGCATAAAGGGATCCTGGTAATCAGGGGAAGGGGACAACCCAGTTGTAGGGAAATGTGAAAAAGCATAGTTATGTGTGCAAATGGGCAGAGTAGGTGGGCCATAGGCCCTTATCTGCCATCAACATCTATGTATCTATTTAAGACTGTGAGGCACAGTCAATAGATCTGTGAGCTCCCTCAACACCCGTGGATGCACCCCATCTGGCCCTGTTTCTTTGTCCAACTTCAGATTTGTGAGTGCCTTTAAGCAAGAGATTTATAGCTCATCAAGTCTATCCATTTTAATACTACCTATACCCCAATCAAGCACCTTGAGAGGTTATCCCCTCACATCCCACTACATCTCCTCCTCCCCAATTCCCATAATGGGTCTTTAAGACCCTTAGCTCTGTCTTAGCAGTGTATGAACCCATTTAGTTACTCCTACCACATTTGCTGGCAGTCTGTTCCATGGCTCTGCCATCCTTTCAGTGAAGATGAAGTTGCTCACATCCCTCCTTGTAGTATAGTTACTGTATTATGATTTGAGTCTCGATGGCTGAGAGGGACCTGGGGGTGGTGGTGGATGTCAAAATGAACAACTCTGAGACTTGTAGGAGGGCAGCAGCCAAGGCCAACAGGATGCTGGGATGCATCGCTAGGGGGATCACCTCCAGAAGGAGGGAAGTGATGCTCTCTCTGTATAACTGCTTGGTGAGGCCACACCTTGAGTACTGCATGCAGTTTTGGAGGCCACACTTAAAGAGGGACATTAAACTCCTGGAGAGGGTCCAGAGGAGGGCAACCAAAATGATTTGGGGCTTGGGGGACATGACCTATGAGGAGAGGCTCGAAGAGCTAAATATGTACACATTGGAAGAGAGAAGGGACCGGGGGGACATGATAGAGGTCTTCAAGTACATGAACAGGGTAAATAGGGGAGGAACAATCAGGGTGCTTCGAAGGAAGGAGGAGGGGGCTACTAGAGGACATGGGTGGAAGCTGGAGGGAGGAAGGTTCAGGGGAGAAAGGAGGAGGTGCTACTTCACTGAGAGGGTGGTGGAGCCATGGAATGCACTGCCTAGGGGGCTGGTGGAGGCAGAGACGGTGGAGGGGTTCAAGAGGGGCTGGGACAGGTACAGCGGAAGGGTTCTGGAAGCAAAATCCAATGCAGCAAGAATTTCTGGAACTGGGAAGGGAGAAGCCAGAGAAGGCGAGGGGGGCAGCAAGGTCAGAACCCAGGGTGGGGGCTGACCAATCGAGCAGACTCGAAAGACCGTTAGGCCTATTCTGCTGGCATTTTAGTATGTTAGTATGTTAGAATTTGATTTGATTTATTAATAGTATTGCAACCATACACAAATGTACATGTTGAAGTTTACATACAATTGTAAAAAGACACATTATGCATAAAATTACAAAATATTATATGTACATTAATATAGTAAGATCACAATAAAAAGGGTATCTAAAAACATTTTGCAAGATCACAGTACACATGTATGCACACACCTTATAATACTCCTTATATCATATTCAGATATTGCACAAACAAGAATTTACTATAAGTTTGAGTTCTCAATAATGGCCTTTCCCACATTAGCCATTTATGCAGATTATATCATGTAATATCCTTCGGTACAAGTAAACAATGGAGTTTATTAATCAGATCACATACCCTTCTAAACATCTCAGTTCACATTTTTTCCCCATCTTGCATCCAACCTTTCAAGATCACACTTAAGTAATTCCTCCCTATAGCTTATTTCTCACACTAACATTATTATATCTGCTCTTTTCTTTTTTTTACTTAAAGGAAATACTCTGGGTGCCATGTTGACTGTAGTAGTCCTACTACACAGTAGTTCCTGTCATGCCCAATGGGACACTTTGTTAATTGTCTTGCTCCAAGATTTCAAATGGCTACTTACTAATCTCTTGAGTCTGAGTCTGTCTGTCCCTTACGACAAAGTTTAGTACATTCCTGTATTTACCCCCCCCCCACCAGCAATCTCCATTCAGGCCCCATTATGACTGCATCCCTATTTTTAAGAAACTGGACTTCACTGTTCACTCTGTTTATACCACTTCAGAACTTGAAGGTCTCTGTCATGCGCGCCCCGCCTCCCCAGTTGGTCTCCAGACAGTACACATTCAGAGCTTTTAGCCTTTCCACATAGGATGCTGGCTAATTTGTTACCTTCATTTCCATGAAAAAAGAGTTCTCTTAGTTATCATTTTACAGCTGTACTGTGAACAAGCCAAAACACCTGCCACCAAGGAGATAAAGGAAGTTTGCCAATTTAGGCAGAAAGAAATGTAAACCTTTCAGATTTATCATGGGGCAGGGGTGCACTAGTGCTTGGTGAAATTTCTAGTAGTCTTGTGAAATGCGCAATATTCCCCATTTTGCATTCATGCAATTTTTATGAAACTGTGTCGAAATCCAGCATAATTTTGCTCCCCATATTCCAAAACCATTACGTTTTTCCCGGTTTGTGCATTTTTTTTAAGCATGACTTCTTAAAAATGTGCAATTTCAGCAGATAGCACCCTCTCCCCCCAAATTGAACATTTTTAAAAAAATGTGAGTCCTTAAAAATCCAGGCGTTCAGTGAACAGCACCATTTTTTTACCCAAATTGTACATTTTTAAAAATGTGAATCCATAAAAATGTGCAATTACAGCAAATAATGCCACATACTGCGTATAAACTTCTGAAAGTGTATATATTTTATTAACCTTAATCTGCAAAACTGCAATTTTGCTCATTTTGTGCAAAAAGCTACATAGTACTGTATACTGTGCTCAGTTTGCAAAACTGTTCAAAAATCATGTGAAAATGGTACAATTTTATGAAAAAGTGCATGAAGCAGATTGTCAGAATTTCACCCAGCACTAGTGTGTACTGAACTCTGTTCATTGTAAAAGTGCTGCAAAACTAGTAGCACCCCTTATTAGAAATGTGATTTTAACTTTGTGAATAAAGCAAGGGGAAACAATGCTATTTTTGGGATTTGTTTAGAGTTTGGGAGTTGTGTGGTACTCTTTTTAGAATGTTCCCTTTGATGACCTGTGAATTACCAAGGTGGATACACTTTACTTTAAATGAGCCAATTTATGCAATGCCTTCCATATAAAAGTAGCAACTGTAGGCATTTCATAGTTGGAACCACACTGTAGGGTTCCACCTTGTCATCTGGTGGTTTGGCTTGTCCATACAGGATCTGCCCAGCTGGCACTTAATCATTCTGGTGACCTTGTCTAGTACTGACCCCAGTCTATGTCTTTTCACATATAAGGACTCCTGAACTGGGCACAGTACTCCAGTTGAGGCCTCACCAGTGATTCGTAAATAGGAAGTATCACTTCCCTTCTCCTGTTACCATAACCCCTCCAATATACTCCGGTTTTCTTGCTGTAGGCCTTATTACAATGGCTTATTTGTTTGAGGGAGTCAATGATTTCTTTCTTCTGCTTTATGGCCTGCCTAATACCCAATCCAATGCTTCGTATGGGTTTTTTTTTTCCCTAAGTGCTTCACTTTGCACTTTTTGGTGTTGAATCTCAGTTTTAATATCTTTCACCACCTCTCCAGCTTTTCTAGGTCATTCTGAAGATCCCTCACTCCTTTCTTGATGTTCAAACTGCTGCGAAGGTTTTTGTTGTCAGCAAGGAGACATATCTTCCCCTATATCACTAATGAACATATTAAATAGGACAGGTCCCAGAAGTAGCCCCTTCAGCAACCTGCTTGTGACCCAATGTCCCCAGGTGTGACCCTGCTTACTACCCATCCTCTGCTGTCTTCTCCTTAGCCAGTTCCCCGCCCACCTGAATAAATTCTTCTCCACTCTTAAGTTCTGCATCTTTTCCTGCAGCTTCCTGTGTGGCACTGAATCAATGGCCTTACTGATGTCAAAGTAGAGCAAATCTGCTTCCACTCCTTTATCTACTCTAGTGACCTAGTCAAAAACACAATCAGGTTGGTCTGTCATTACTTACAGTGGTGATGGTGCAAAAGTTTATCAGTACTGAAGTATACCTCGTGGTATACCTCGGTGGTACTGAGGCAGGATCACATTACATTCAATCAAATAGAACTTGAGTGCCCCAGTGGTACCTTGAGGTATATAGTGAAGCCCACCAGGGTGAAGTGCAGTACTGCAGAATTCTGCAGTAGAGATACTGCAGCAAACGATGCAAATTCAATGGAAGTTAATCCATTTTGTTGTGCAGTAAACCTGTGATACTGCTCTTCATCCTGGCTGGCTTCACTGTACCTCAGTCCTGATAAACTTTTGTATGATAGTCACTGTATCTGACAAACCCATGCTGCTCACTGTCTTGCAGCTCATTTTTTTCTATGTAGGCTACCAGGCTTGCCATCAATATGGTCTCTGTCTCCATCAGCTTATTTTAAGAGGGACAGGCATATAGTTGCCTGGGTCATGTCTTCCCCCTTGGTTCACCAATCACTCAAAACAAGCCCCACATTTACTAAGCTGTTAAATAGCTGCTTACGAGCTCAGCCAGCTTTAATGCCACTTCCCTAAGTTCCCTCAGTTACTGGCCATTGGCCTAGCTCTTTATCCACCCTAAGGGCTGTTAGCCTTTTCTCACCCATTTAGCTGTGATCATCACCCTCCCCATTTACTGTGCCAAATGTGATTGCCTTGATCCCACATTCCAGTAGTGGTTCTTTGTTCTCAACAATGAATACTCAGCAGAAGTAATTTTTTAGGACTTTGGCTTTCTGCTCATCGCCCACCAATATCCTCATCCCCCTTTCAGTTAGGCTTTGAATCAAACCCTTGCTTTTATTGGCTTATATAAATGAATTTAAAGAATTCTTTATCTCCTCCGATTGCATCTCTATGTTTACCTTTGTCTTCCTGACCACCACCTTTGCCTCTTTTAGTCTTGTGTGATATTCTTCCAATTCCTCCTTCATTTTACCCACATCATTTCTTGTAAAGGCCTTCTGTATTTGCCTTCACTGCCTCCATTTTATCCCATGAGAACCAGATTGGTCTTTTGCTGACCTTCTTGGTACAACAGTTAGTTGTCTCTATAATTGTCCACCTGATCATTCTCCACTTTGCTACTAGCCCCATTTTCTGGTCTACACCCATCAAGTTTTCCCTCTCCTTTTCCCACATCTGGTGAAATATGCCCTTCTGAGGTCAAGAACTACTGCCCTCAAAGGGGACCAAGGTTTCCCATCACCATCTCCCATCACATGGAACTGTGATCACTGGATCCCAGTGGTTCCTTGACTGACACCCTGCCCATCACCTTCTAGCCGATAAGTACCAAATAAAGGATGGTATAATGCTATGTGGGTTGCCTTATCAGCTGCACCAGTTAATAGTCCTGCATAGTGTCTAGCATTGCCTGTCTCCTGGTGCTCTTAGTCACTGGGGTATCCCAGTCTATGTCAGGCTGGTGCAGGTCTCCTACTACGACTAAGACCCCTTTTGCTACCCTATCCTAATTTTCTCCCTCAATTCCTTTTTTTCCTCATCCTTTTGCTCTGGCCATTTATAGACTGCTCCCAACCTAACATTTTTTTTTTCCAGCAGCCATAGACAGTTGTACCAACATTTACTCCACACCTGCCTTCACTCTTGATTGTCTTGTCTTCCATAGCCTCAATACCCTATCTAATATAGAGGATACATCCCCCTTTTTCCCTTGCCTCTACCCCTCCTGTAAAAGGCATACTCAGGAACTGCTGGATCTCATCTATTATTCCCAGTGGCCTACATGTTCAAGATGGCTAACAAATGTAACTATGCCTCTGGAGCCAATGACTATAAATCCCTAACATTATTATTCCTGCTCTTGATGCTTAGGCAGATCACCTTGCAACCTCCCTCCTTATTCCCTATTGACTCAACTGTTCCCTGGTCACTGACCATTCTATCCTTCCTATTCTACTACTTTCTCCTACTAACTGGTCTATCTTGATCCCCCTTCCCCCCCTCCCTTCCTGCTCTTTTTTCATCCCTGCCCTTGCCACCAACAGCACCCTCTTGTCCACTAACCATTTCTGAGAGAGCCCCTGCTAGGTTCTTTTCCTCCCACCCTTTTACTGAATTCCCAGCATCCATATCCCCCTTTTAGTTTAATTACATTCCATGCAGACATCAGGCTTCCACCCTAGCCTGCATGTTCCCTCTCTTGTGTGATGAAGGCCCTCTCTCTTGAATAACTTTTTGCCCCAGAAACGACTCCAGGCTCCCACAAATCTATACCTTTCCTACTGATACAAGCATTTCAACCAGGGATTGAATACCTCAATTTCCTTCAGCCTCTCCCTACTCTTCCTATTTTCCCCTCTGCCATACAGCGGTACTAAATCTGAGAAAGCCAGTGACTCTACCTTACTTTCCAGCTCCCTTCAGCCTCCCGAAGTCTGATTTAATTACCTATAAGCTTTGGTTGTCAGGTAATTTCTTCCCAATTGTACAGCGACATGTGGCATCTCCCCCATCCTGTTTATCATCTATCCTATACTTTCCTTATATCTCCTGGCCAATGCACCCATCAGGCATCTGACCCCCCCACCTCTTCTTCACTTCCAATGCACCACACTCTCAGTTGCCTTTACTATAGAGTCCCCTACTATGACTTGTGTACTTGCTGCCTTCTTTCTTCTTACTATCTTCTGAGCATTGCACTCTTCCTGATCCTCCTTTCTGATTTTCTTAATACCTCCCCTGGGGAAGTCACATAGCATGCCTCCTCAAGGGGAGGAAAGCAGTTCACAGTCACTACTTTATTACTCTGTATCATGTTCACAAACTGCTTCTTCTTACCTCTACCCCTTTGAACCACCTTTTAAAACCTTGGACCAGTGGGCCTTGGGGGGGGGTGCAGGTAGTGGTTCTGTATTCTTCCCTTATCTCTCCCAGCCAATATGCATCCTTCCCCTTCCCACATACCACAATCTCCACTCCCCTTACAACTAGAAATTTTGTTCTTGCTACCTTTTTCCCCATTAACGTCTTGGCAATGGACTCCCTCCCTGATCCTCCTTTGTGACTGACTCAGTACCTTCCCTGGGGGAGTAAGACAACTGCACCTTCTTCAGGGGTGCAAAGCAGTTTAGTGTCACTGCTGCAAGACACTGCTTCACATTCACAAACTGCTTCATCTTAACCAAACCTCTTTCCACCATTTTCCACCCCCCGGGCCAGTGGGCCACTGGAGGAGTGCAGGTAGTAGTTCTGAATTCCAGCAAAGCTGACTGGGCAGCAGTAGTTTTTATCCCTATGCCCCCTGCAGCTGTGCATGAAGCTCCTCAAACCTTCTGCACATTCTGTAGGGTAACAGTCAATCTTCCAGATTCTTACCCATGGATTGGTCACCTCACAGACCCCATTACTGACTAACCCTGCTCCATAGCTAGCCTCCATTTCTACATACTGTTCAGGGCTCAGATTGGGCTAATATGATATCCACCAATTACACTTCCAATTTCACTGCCTCTTCAAGTCCCTTTCCATATTTACTTTGTCATCCTACACTACAAGGGATGTTCCTTCATGAACTGGAAATAATCTGCTCTGCTCACTTATCTTTTCCTTCTTAACTTGTGGACCTACCCCCACTTCCTTTACTAATCACATCAAGCCAGAGTTCTTCTTAGAACCATTCTCTTATTTTTATGTTACTGTTCCCTAGATAGAAACATGGAAACATAAAAGTTGATGGCAGATAAGGACCGCAAGGCCCATCCAGTCTGCCCATTTCTTTTTCTACCTTATAGATGTGCCATCAGCCTTTGCCCTGTCAATGGCCTATATATTCATACTCATCTGTATTGCTCCCTTATGCCTTTAGATAGGGTATTTTATGCCATGGTAAGGATTTGCTAGTTTATTTTCTCATTTGTTCTATAACTCACCCACTAGTGGACTTTAGTTCCAATCCCTTGACAAATGCTTGACACCTAACTCAGGGTGTTAGCTACAAGAGCTACAGACACCCCACCCTACTGGATTGCTAACCCTTTCCTAAACAGTGTTCCCTGCAGAACTTCAGACATACCTGCGGACACATTGTAGGCATCCCCACTCAGACACTGCACACAGTCTCTGTGGCACTCATGATCCAGGATTTCATGCACAGGGATACTTGCCCTTCCCCAGATGAGAAACAGCCTATCTGCCTCTAATATGTCCAGTCCTTTAAACTTCCATTTCTTTTTCACAGATCCCATCCATGCTTCATATCTTGATTTCCCACAATAGCCCTATCTAGTAAATACAACCAAGTATAGTCCCCACCAAATGTTACTATAATGGCATAATAATATTCAGTAATAGCACAATCAACTATTTGAAGTATAATGACTATCAGTAAATAGTACCTGTCCGGGGTATGCTGGTCTCAAATTGAATGCTGATTTAAGATCCACTTGGTTGGAATCACTGTCAGGCTTGGAATCACTGTCAAGCTATGCCATCCACCTCCAAATGTCTCCTAACTGGCTGATGTAATAGCAACACAACAGAAGTCCAGAAAACACAGTTAGGTAAAATCCGAAAGTGCCAGCCTGTAACAGTATTCTTAGTCTGAGTTCAGACACAGGGCACCATAAATCAAAATGACTCTGTCACTACAAACTGTCTGGAGCTTCCAGGTTACAGGCGGCGCACTGATTTAAAAGCAACTTGGTTGGAATCACTATCAGTCAGTCCATGACCTTCAGTTCCAAACGCCTCCAACTGCTGGATGTTACAACAACATAGTAGAGGTTCTGAAAGCACAGTTATACAAAATCCAGAGCTGCCAGGCAACCACAGTCCTCCTAGACTAATTTTAGACACATTCCACTGGAAATTAGAGGGACGCTGTGTCACCACATACAGTTCAGAGCTTGTTAGTCACTGGTGGAGCACTTCTTTAAAAGTTGTTTGCTTGGAACTGCTGTCCTGCCATGCCCTCCTACTCTAAACACCTCCTAACTGGTAGATGTCACATCAACACAACTCCAGACAGTGCAGTAAAATAAAATTCCAAGTTGCCAGACAACTACAGTCCTAGCCTATTTTTATGTATAACTCTTTATCATATTTATTTATTCTTTGAAAAATATGTTTGAAAAGATGTGATGAAGTACCTCTTATAGGTTTTAAAAATAATAAAAAAAGTGTGACTAAATATTT
Source organism: Neoceratodus forsteri (assembly GCA_016271365.2). Classification (NCBI taxonomy): domain Eukaryota; kingdom Metazoa; phylum Chordata; order Ceratodontiformes; family Ceratodontidae; genus Neoceratodus; species Neoceratodus forsteri. The sequence goes on along the minus strand of CM028129.1, from coordinate 937,596,932 downwards.
CATAACAAATTGACTATGGAGGAACTGATCCTCAAAGATAGCTGAGATACACACAAAAAGTGCAGAACATGTGTATTGTACTAAGTGCCACATTCAGCCAAGCCAGCCAGGAAGCAACACAGTAAAGCTGTAGTATATCATGATATACTGCTGTATGGTGCAGGGAATAGTGTAATTCAATGGCAGTTAAGCCCTTTTGTCATGTAGTATTTTATGACATGTCATTTAATGCAAGCTATTGCATTGCAACATGGCTGGTTCCTCTTTTTCTGCCAATTCCCACCACTCTGTGCCTGCCCCCCCAAGTAATCAAAATATAGATGAAACTATCACAACCATCTCTAATACCCAACCTCAGTTTTCCACTGCCTACCAAATAAAATGTACACTACTGTCTGAACTGACCAATAAAAAAAGAAGGGCCTTAGCTGACCCAGTGGCATGGAGGACTGAGGCATTGAACCTTAGCCGCTGCCACACTGGCGCTCAGTGTTTGGTGGCAAATGCAGGTTGCTGGGGGTTGGCTAGGGATGGAGAGAATACAGCATCCAAAGGACAGCATACCTCTCCTGGAAAGGGTGGCTTGGCTGTCTCACTGAATGATTACACCTAGGTGGAGGCCTGAGGGTAATACGGGTCAGGGTCACCAATGAAAGGAGGGTGTTGCAGAACCCTGCAGCATGTGCTTGCCACCACATGCACAAACTATTGTGCATGCTCTAGCAATGGGGAGGGACGGGGAAGAAAAATGGAAAATGGGGGAGTGCAGGCAGTCTGCATGATGCCCAGACCACACTCCTGATCCATGGCTTAGCCCCCCACAAAACTGCATTTGCATACTGGGGGGAGGAAGGCCCTCCCTCACCTGGCCTCACCACTGGGGGTAATTCATGAGAGATTCACTAAGACATGGGCTGGGGTCAGGGGAAAGCAATGTAGCTCCCAGGGTAGAGGTAAGCCCTCTCAAGGAGGCAGCTGAAAGCCCGCATGCCTGCAGCCATGGGAGAAAAAGAAGATGGGGGAAAAAAAAACAGAAGACAGACTTCCAGTGCTGCAATTATGCTCTCCATCTTCACTTTCCTGCTGTAGAATGAATGATCAATGATGTCATCACCAATAGTAACACATGACTGAGTACTTATTAGGAAGTGGAAGTGAATGTCATCAAGTATGAGGATCTGGTGGGCCCATCATCATTCAGAGGAGGAGCGGTCCATTGCAGTATCTTCAGTTGAAGTGCAGTGGGTGTGGCATTACAAATATCAGGGTTTGGCTTTGTGCTCCATGCATGGCAGAAGGGCTCTGTTGCAATGCAGGCAGGTCGCCCCATGATATGCTGTGCCACTGTCACTCAGGGTGACACCTGAACCACTGGCAGTGCTGCCACTGAACCATGTCAGACTGGTCCTGATGTGATGTTTTCTGTTGGCCAGGAAAAATATCCAACAGCCACTGCCCCATTATCACCTAACAAAATAATTAATACTACTACTATCGTACTACACTTTAATTTTTACATACACAAAACTGTCCTTGTATTTATAGGTGTATGTGCAGTGTGTAATGTATGAATGTGGCATACTTTGCAGATCAGTGGCCATGGGGTTAAGATGATTGTCTTTACCCCACCCTTGGTTATGGGACGTGTGGGATGTCATGCTGTTTTGTGTACACAATGTAACATTACAGGCTTGTATGTGCAGTGCACATTTGTTAAGATGATGTGCCATTGCTACGGCAGCCCCCCAATGATGTAGTTTTGGGGTTTGTGAGTCATGTGAGCAAATGCCTATATTGTGCTATGCATCAGTGTCCACATGCACAAATGAGTAGATCCACTCATACCCACATGTGGAATGCCACTGTTACACAGTGCAAGTGTGTATGCAGTCCCTTTTTGCACAGTGTGGAGTTTGTTCTATGTATTGGCATCTGGATGTGTCCCATGGCTGTGGTTCTAAAGTCCCTAAGAATTATATGGCTAGGCAAGGTATGTAGACTCTGTGGATATGGCCCCAAATAATGAGAATGGCTACAGGAGTTTTTTTTTTTCTCATGTTGCTCTGTTTAAACTGATCCACTCTATTCCTTTTTATTTATGTGTTAGTTTTTGTTAACCACGTAAGTGTGATAGGCATGAAATGCCTATTTTCAGGCATGACGTGGTAGAGTACAAATTTAAAACACAGTGTGTAGCACTACAGTGAGACAAAACAGGATATTACATATGACAACTTAATACAAAGTAACACAGAAGTGCCAAAGTAGTGCATAATAACACAGCAGCATAGAAAAAGATGTAAGGATGAAATAATACAGGGTAACATGCTATGAATTACCTACACAGAGTGCAAAATGGCCTAGAGTTAATCATCTAAGCACAGTTTACTGTAAAAAAGAAAGCCATCTGAATATTCAGCATTAGTGTTTTTTTCCAATACTATGCTGTCTTTTATAGAACAGCGCTATATTTTTACTGTCACATCTACAGCAGGTTGGAGTTTGCTGTAGATCTTCTTAATGATTAATGATTACATGCATGATTGCTACAGAAGAGAGATTGAAATATGGATTCTGGGCACTTAAAGCAATCAAGCATTCATTGATCATTTGAATGGTCCAGTAGCAATTTTCTACATTTTAAGACACTGTTCTGAGAATATGCCCCCAGTAACTATATTTTGTTGTTCAATTTTCTATACAGTGCCCACCATGTGCTACACTGACTGTTCAAAAGAAAATCTCTTTTTAACTCTTTGTAGAGTTCAAGTCTTTTAAATTTGTTCTATGGTGGTCCTCCTGATGAACTGTCAAGACTGTAGATTAATAATAAAACCTTAAGCCTTATTTATTGGCTGTGCTATGTTCTTCATGAAGTACTACAAATTGACACCGTATGGGGTATATCAACAGTAGGAATATCCAAGAATCAATTTGGAAACATTTTAATACTGAAAGTAAAGAAGTATCTCCTAGAACTTTGAATGAATTTGAACTTTCCTTAAATTCAGATACCACAACAGGTACATAGTGCATTTATTAATCTGTTGCAATAGAAACATTTAGATGCAGCATTTAAAAAGATTATTTCTATCAAAGCCTAACAAGCCAATGCTTGACCAATCAATGTTTCTGTAAGACAAGTATCAGAAAAATATTTGGTAAGATATAATGCTACTTTCCCTTTGGCAGGCATGAATGTAGCATATCTGACAATGATGACCACTTACAGAAAAATGTTCCCACAAGCTGCTACAAAGTGGAAAAACTGCTGCAAAATTAGCCAGAACTTGCCGCGCAATCCAGGGGCCAAATACACAGTCACAAAACTGAGGTACCAATTGGATGCATCAGCACAGTTCAACCTTGTACCCCTTTATGATATGCACAACTGGGTCACTAGCATTTTCCTATGCTATTGTAATGGTCACTGTGACAAAACAGGGAAAGAGGTAGAGGTAGTTATGGTAACAAGGGGGTTGGTATGCACTGGCAAATTGTGCTATGCACAGATGCATACTTGCTCCCACGCATCATGGTCACACTGCACAGTGCCACCAAGCTTGTAGGACTGTTGTAAGCAGTACCACAGTGTGGTGCTGACATTTGATAGGGTGTGAAAGGTTTGAAATCTGAGCAAAATTGTGAGGAATCAGGACATCACATGGGGATGGAGTAGGAAGAGAATGAATCTACTAGATGCCAGGAACAACTATAAGGCTTTGGTCTGACAGAAGAAGTACTGTATCACCAAGAAATGTAGAACAATGGAGGATCATCTTTTCAAAAAGTTTTGCTGACCCATAAGAAGATCAAAAAGTTAGGATATGGCAGTTGAGGAGAAGACCTAAAGTCCAATTATCAAATTGAAATGCATCCATGGAGGGATGCTTGTGTAGTCTTGAGGAACACAGAGATTCTGCTCTGCACATTTGGGGACATCTAAACATCCAGAGCCTCATGCTACATGTCCCTACAGCACCTAAACCCTTGCCACCAGTGCTCTTATGCTCATAACCAAGTGGGGGCTGCAATGTGCCCATTGGAGAAGACAATGTTCATGTCATGGAGGACCAGTTGAGAGGCAGAGGCTACACTTCTCTTAGAGCTGTAGTAACTGGTATGTGCCTTCCTTCTGCATGGTCACAGGAAAATCAATACTACCGAAGCAGTGACCATACCTGTTCCCAGCCAGCAGAACCTCTGTGATGGGTTGCTGGTCATACCATCCAGTGCCAAAGACAAAATCAACATTATGCCAACAGGGATAACAGGGGTGGCAGTATAGCCTAGAGGTTAGAGGAATGAGGTGTGAATGAGCTTGATACATCCAACAGCCCTGACCTGAGTTTGATTCTCACAACTTCCACTTGCATACTGTGTGACTCTGAGCAAGTCACTTAACTGCCCAGTGCTCCCAGGTCACCCCTAAAAACAGGCACTTGTGCCTAGTGGGCCTTACCCAGTTACCAAAGACAAATAAAAATAAATAAATAAATAAAAATAATGCAGTCCATGGAGGACTCCTGTTTCTTACCACTTCCTGCTCTGTGTGGAGATGGGGATCCACCCGGGAGCTAATCCTGACAGCTGATTGGATACCCAGTGTCCAGCGCTGCTCCAAACACCATTGCCATGTTATGCCCCAATGCAAATCACTGCACTAGCAGTGCTCAGTAGGCAGGGGTTGTGGGTGCCTTTCAGTCCGGAAGAACATCAGGGTGAGGAGTGCCTTGGCCAAGATACGTTCATATCACATATATTCCAGGCCAATTTGTGGATCAGGCCCTAAGGCAGTAGTATCATTGGCCCCTGGATACAAGCATGGCATAGCACACTGTACATTTCCCAGTCTTGCGTGCTACTGATCACACACCTTGTCTTTGTTCACTAACATCTGGAAGAGCTGTTTACATTTTGTGTCAAGCAACACCATTGCCATCAGAACTCCAGCACCTGGCAACAGCACACTTGTTTTGTGTATGTCAGAACTGTGTGGTGGTATAAATGTGTGGTGGTATAATAGTAAGCACATTGCACCCTGATTTTGTGCCACCACACATTTGAACAGTGTATTGGACTTCAGATGCCCCACACTTACATGTATATGGCACATTTAGTACTGTATCTCTGTTGGAAAAAAAATAGTTTAAAGGGTTCTCTAAAATATATGTATGTATGATAATATACAGTAGGTTGAATCTTGTACAACATAAACTTTGGCCTTTTCTCTCCCTGTCCCAGGAGGGGGCTACCACCCTTTTGAGGTACAAAAGACATTGCAAAGGAACCCTGATGAGGATGATTACACCACTACAGACACTAATGGAAAAGGTCACCTTTACATGAAAGGAATCTTAGGGAAGCCAAGTAGTAAATTTTCAGAAGTCAAAGCAAGTGTAATAGTGAAGCATTAACAAAATTCACTGAATGCTCTCCCATCAGAAGAGGGATAAAAGAAAAAATAGTACTTGAGTTATGGGAACACCATTCAGACCCAGATCATGGCAGAATCTTTTATCACCTTCCACACTGAGGAATGGAAAAACACCCTGTAAGTGAAACATGAGAAACCAAGACCTTCCCTCTAAAGAGTAAGTTATTAGTAGTATTAATAGTTGCATAGGCCACACATAAGTCAAAGCAGTTTATGAGTGTGGTAAGGACTGATAACCATTGAGAATGTTGGAGTGAAGAATTGTATTGCTGGAGACATGTTCAGATCCAAAATTAGTTTATGCTTCTTAATAATGAGTTTATTTTTAGTCAGTTCTAGGTTTTCCAAAACTTATGAGACTAAAGATTGGTTACACTGGTAACAAACTGTATACAGTAGCAGCCACAAACACGGTCAGATATTTCCAGATAATTTGTGAAATTTCTAAAGAGTTTCTCTCTGCTGCCCATGCAGTGGAAATGCAGAGAGCAGGAGCAGCAGTGCTGAATCACAGCTATTGTACATACTGAGGACAGCCCAGCCATGGGCAACTCTCCCACAGCAGAAAGTGTCTTGGGGAAGGCCGAGTGTACATAGCTAGGAAGAGCTCAGCAACCTGACCTATCCCTCCCAAAAACTTAAGGGAGTTAGCCACCAGTGTAAAAGGTGACTCTCAGAGTTTTGGGAAAAGGGAGGTGTACTGGAAGAATGGGCTCATGTACCATGAGTGGGTTCCTAAGGGAGTACTGGAGGAAGGGGTATTCCAGCATATATTGGTTCCTAGGGAGTATAGGAAGCTGCTTCTGGCCTTAGCCCATGATATACTCTTTTCTGGACACCTAGGGGTCAACTGTAAAAAATTGGAAAAGAAAATGGCAGCTGACTAACAATTTTTTGTCTGGCCCAGTATCTTTAAAAATGTGGCAAAGTATTGCCAGACTTCTCTGCAGTGCCAGAGGGTGTGACAAGTTGGGGACAAGGCTAAGGTGGCTTTGATTCACCTGTCTGTTATTGAAGAGTCATTTCAGCAAGTTGTTGTAGACATTGTGGTCCCACTCAGCACCCAAATTTGCACCAGGAAGTGATATATTTTTGTCATTGATTATGCCACAAGGTACCCTGAGATAGTGCCCTTGTCCTCCACTGAGGCTGAGAAGGTGGCCGATGAACTACTGGGGATATTTAGCTGGATACATTTCCCCCAGAAGATTCTGTCTGATAGGGTTGGGTGAAAGTTGTGAATTCCACCTTAATGAAACTTTTGTGGAATTACAGAAATTTCACAAAATTTTTGGCACTTTCACCTAATTCGAGATTGGAAACTTCTAACCATTTTTCATGGATTTTCACTCTTCTCCATTGACTTTTGTGGCTGAACTGCAGAATATGTTAAACTGTGGAATGTATTCCATCCACTGTATAAATGTATTATTTTGTGATACAGCCCCCTACTCCACCCCCACTGACTGCTGGTCCGGGGTGTCTGGTGCCCCCCCATTGATCAATAGCCTCATGTAAGATCTATTACTGCCCTTGTGTCTAGTGGCCTCCCTACCCACCATTGCTGGCATCATATAAAACAAATCCCTGGTATCTAGAGGTCCCCCCACCCACTGATTGGCAGCCCCATAGAAGTAAAATACCTGATGTCTAGTCACCAACCCCACCCATACAATCAACAGCCCCGTAATCCACCATTATCCCGCTCCCCTCATCCCAACCCCAAGTGGGCAACCAGCACAGCCCTCCTCTCTCCTTCATGGCTGTCCACCCACTGAGCTGAATGAATGAGCATGTGCTTGTAAGCATGCACTAATTCATTCAGTTCATTGGGTGGCCAGCCAAAAAAGAGGAGGGCTGTGCTGGCTGCCCACTTAGGTTGGGATGGGGGGAGTAGGGTAGGGTAGTGGTGGACTACCTGCCAGGGTGGGGGGTCTACTACACACCAGGGAAGAATAAGGGAAACTTTTAAAAAGTTGTCAAGGATAGGGAGAGGGTCCACTAGACACCAAGGAGGGAAAATTATTATTATTATTTGTTTTCTACATTTTGTACATGATCAGCGGGTGGGTGGAACCAATAGACACCAGGAATTTTATTTTAATTTGGAGCGGTAATAGGTGGGAGTGGGGGCACTAGACAGCAACTATTTTTTTTTATATGGAGCCAGTGATCAGTGGGTGGGGCAGGGCCAATAGACACCAGGTATTTCATTTATTTTTATGGGGTTGGTTATCATCGGGTGGGGGGCAACTAGGCAGCAGGTATTTGTTTTATTTTTATGAGGCAGGTGATCAGCTGGTAGGGTGGGACCACTAGACACCAGGAATTTTAATTTGAATATGGAGTGGAGATCGGCAGGTGGGGAGGGTCACTAGACAACAACTGTATTTTTTTATATGGGGCCAGTGATTGGCGGGTGGAGGGACACAGTTTTTTACCTGAGGCTGGTGATCAGTGAAGGATGCAGTGGGTGGTGATTGACTTGGGTGGGTGGGCCAGAGGGTTAATTGGTAATGAATTAAACTGCAGTGGAAAAAGCCACAGAGCTAAACACTGACAGTGATCAGTTCCGTGGAATTTTTTTCCCCTCAGTTTAATAAATTATACATTATCCCGCAGTTCATACATTTATTCTGCCATTTTAATGCAGAATTTCTGCAAAAGTTTGATGAAATGATTTCTGAACTTCAGCAGAAGTGAAAGTCTGACTTTTGCAGAAATTCCAATGGAGGAATTTTTTTTGCACACCTCTACTGTCTGACCCAGTTAGTCTTTGAAAGAAGTATGGAGTAAGGCAGCTCAGGACCTCACCATACCACCCCCAGACTAATGATCTGGTCTAGTGATTCAATGGGTCTCTTAAGACCATGTTGATGGCATTCACTAACCAGCATGCAAGATGGCATGACAAGTACTTACCTCATCTGTTATTTGCATAGAAGAAAGTCTCCCAGGAGTCCACAGGGTTATCACTCTTTGAGTTTCCATTTGGCCATAGGGTAAGGGGTCTCCTGGATTTGGTAAGGGATGAGGGTGAGGTTGCTCTCCATGGAGAAACTTTGTGGAGAATATCCTGAATTTCAGGTCATGCCTCAAGGAGCTTGTGGGGTTTGCCCCGGAACACCTAGCCACTACACAGAGGTAGAAGAAGTGGTATAGCCATAGAGCCAGAGCATGGGAGTAGGAAGTCAAGCAATGGGTGAAAATACTCATCCCCATCTGACAGAATGAATTACAGATAGCTTTAGGAGGGGCTTCACTCTGTGGTCAGGAGGGTGAATGTTGTTAAGTATATGGTGGAGCCACCACACAAGAGGCACAAACAGTGAGTCTACCATGTAAACATGACAAAGCCCTACTATGACTGGCATGAGATGGTCCTGGCTATGTGCAGCTATCTGGAGGAGGAGGAGGAGTCAGAAGCAGACCCGCTGGTGGATCTCCTGGGAGACATTAAGGGAGAATCCTTGGTGGCTGCTGTCTCACTCTTGGAGCAGCTGACACTGGCCCAAGCTGCTGAAATGCCATGGGTGCTGCATAAAGTTAGTGAGATGTTCAAGGGAAAACCAGGGTATACCACGCTGGCAGAGCACAGCATGAATGCAAGGTCTCAAGCTGCTCTCAGACAGCAACCCAACAGAGTTGCAGGAGTAAAATGTGTCACAGAGGGGGAGATCAAGGAGATACTAGCTTTCTGGGTGATCCACAAAAGGAATGAGACCATGAGGTACTGTGTCAGCTACTGCAAGCTCAGCAACTACAAAGGGTCAGATGCATACCCGATGCCAAGGATTGATGAGATAGATAGGTAGATAGATAGATAGATAGATAGATAGATAGATAGATAGATAGATAAAAATGTTCATTTTTTAACAGAAAATAAACCTTTAGGACTGCAAAGCTCTGTTTTACAGAATTGTCCTGTGTAAGTGAATGGTTACATAAGAAAAAGGTACAAATCTTAAAGTTTCATAAAAACATTATCCAACATGAGAGTATACCAACAAACACATTTTAGCAGTCATATACAAATGAGCCCAAAAGTTGACACATTTGGCTATTACATACAATATCTAGGGATGAATTTCTACTGAAAGCATCTATATACTGTAACAAAAGAAGCTTAGAACCACACATATGATGTAGTGATTTCAACAAACATGCACACACTGACAGCATCAGTACAACAAACAATCCACAAATTTGAACTACACCATTTTCATGACAGTTTGTCCTAAGGCCCTAAACAGTGGCAGTTTATGTTCACATTTGGTCTAAACCTATTCTGAACTGTCCCAAATTACTTGCATTTCTGGTATCTAGATTTAATTCATTCCATATTTTTGGATGGTAGTACCTCCTTTGCATCTTACTATACTTATTTTTAACTATGGGGATCCTTAGGCTCCTGTTTTTGTTAACTCTCAGTGTGTATTTGTTTGTTGACTTGGGTACATAGTGTGTTCCATTTTTATTTCCCACTCCAAATTCCACATACACTTTTTGGCCGAGTCGCTTCTTTCTCCGGGTTTCAAAAGAGTCCCAATTTAGCTTTTGTAGAAGGCTGCAGTGGTGGGTATTGAAATGACATTTTAAATCAAATCTAGCTATCTTTGAATATACTTCATTTAACTTGTCCAACATAGTTTTAGTCGCATGTTGATAGGTCAAACTCCCATACTCTAATACTGGCAGCAACAAGTGCTATGTTACTTTATTTTGATCCTCTTTTGGCAGGAATGAGATCTTCCTACGTATGACCCCCAGCCTGACACTCACTTTTTTTGCAGTATTGGCTACATGCCCTCAGAGGTTAGTGTATCATCCAAAAGTATCCCCAAGTATTTATATTGTACCACGTTATCCAGCTTGGAACTGTCCAAGTTAATGATGTGTAGTCCTTGGTTAGATGTGTTAGCTGCACTTTTTGTTTGGAATAACATAACCTGGGTCTATTATTTACTCAGGACCATTTTGGAGGCCTGCAGCCAGCACTGCAAGACATCAAAGTCAGACTGTAGGGTATTTCATAATTCTATTTTAGTTTTTGCTCTGGCTATCAGAGCCATATCATTGGCATACAGGTACATTTTTCACCTATCAGTTAACTGTGACAATAGATTTATACAGGTTAGAAACAAGAGGGGACCCAGGATCGAACTTACTGGGGAACACCCCTGAAGGTCTCCTCCTTCTCAGATAGTAGATCACCCACACAGACCTGCAGACTGTGCTCTGTCAGGTAAGACAACATCCATGATTTAACTGGTTTGGACATACCTACAAGCATAAGCCTTTCCATCAAAACACTGTACTTTACGAAGTCAAAGGCTTTTGAGAGGCCGACCACTCCCCCATCTTCAGTCCATCTGAGACTATATCAATGAAGTCTGCGAAAGCAGTGTCCATCAACCTTTCCGCTCTAAAACCCCCTGGCCGTCCGATAACAATTTGTATTTTTCTAAGAACTCATGCATCTGATTACATACTAATCTCTCAAAGACCTTGGAGATTGTAGACAGCAGAGCTATAGTGCAATAATTAGTTAAGATGTCTCTAGTCCCTGCCTTAAAAATGGGTATATTTTGGAGTTTTTCCACAAATCTGGATAGGTCCTCTGCTGTAGATTAGCACTGAATAAATTTCTTATGATTGGAGTTATCTGTTCAACAGCATCCTTGAAGAATTTTGATGAGATTCCAGAGAGGTTAGGGGAGCCCTTTACCTGTCCACCATAAATCTGAAAAAAAGGCTATTGGCAGGTACTCCAACACCTGAAGCCAGAGAGAGGTCGGCCTTTGCCACCCCATTTGGATTATTCAAGTTTAAAGTAATGCCATTCAGGATGAAAGATGCACCAGCCACCTTTCAATGATTCATGGACTGCATTTTGAATGGGGCAGGAGACTTTGCTCTAGCATATATGGATGACACTGCCACCTATAGCCAGACTTTGGAGGATCATGACAGGCACATGACCGAGGTGTTCCATGAAATACAGGCTGCTGAACTGACCGTCAGGGTTGAGAAGTGCCAAGTAAAAATGGCAGTAGTGTCATACCTTGGGCACAGAGTGGGGAGTAGGTACATCAGCCTGAGGCAGTGAAAACTGAGGCCATACTGGAATGGGCCACACCCATGACCAAGAGAAAAGGACAGGTCTTCCTAGGGACTGCAGGTTACTACTGTAATATTGTGCTTAATTTCAACAGCATGGCAAACCCCTTTCCAATCTCATCATGAAGAAAATGTCAGAAAAGGATTTGGAGGACAGAAACCCACTATACCATGCTCCATTAGCTGAAGGAGGCATTGTGATAGGCACCTGTGCTCACCAGACCAAACTATTCTGTTAGGTTTATTGTGCAAGTTGAAGCATCTGATTATGGACTAGGCACATTTCTGAGTCAGGTTACACACTTGAGAAAGGAAAACCCAGTTAAGTACCTGAACCGGAAGCTGCTACCTATAGAAAAGGCCAATGACACAATAGAGAATGAGTGTCTAGGTATTGTCTGGGCATTGCAGAAACTGCAACCTTATTTGTATGGGAGGCAGCTCACCCTGGTCACTGACAACAACCCCCTTAAACGGCTGCATAGGACCAATGGACAGAACCCAGAATTGCTAAAGTATAGCTTGGTACTGCAGTCCTATAATAAGAACATTAGGCACCTCAGCAGGTCACAGTGTGGCAATGCAGATGGGCTGTCCAAACAATAGTTAGTACATTTTTTTTAAGTTGGAGAGGCACTTGAAAAACTAATGTGGTATTCACACAAAGAGTGAACAGAGGGCATAGCAGTGGGAGCCAGCCGGCTCACATGATAAAGACAAATATCATTTAGGGGTGTTAAAAGATTTTTTTTTTTTACCAGAGGAAAGTGTAGCAACTTGCCATATAATTTTGTAATGTATTTTTTTTTTTATTTTCTTCTAGCTATATTGATAAGTTTGGATCTGTGAGGGGAAAAGTGATCAAGTTAGTTGTTACAGGAAAGCCAGATGACTCTGGAAAGTGATTACAGTCTCTTTGTCCAAAACTACAGGACCTCTTGGCCGGGAAATAAGAGCTAAAAGCCTAAACAGCCCTTTCATGCTTAAAAAAAAAAGCATTTTTATGTTATGTAAAGGCCCTGGTTAATGACTGAAGCAATCACTCCTGCTGTGTGAGACTGAAGGTAGAGCAAAGGAAATGTCCTCTGGAATAAACAATCCCTGGATGTCCATATCAGACTGGTTTCTGAAGATGACCTGGCTCGCAAGACACAAAGGACTGTCCTGGAAGTGATGTCATAGGACATATGTGCCGAGGATTGGTGGAGACTTTTTTTTTTGGAAACCTTGTTAATCAGAGTTTTGTAAGAGAAAATTCAGTCAGGTTTCAGGATGTCAAGCACTTAACTTCTAAGGTATAAATCTGCATTGACTCACTAAAATGCCCTATGTGGTAGCGCACTCTACTTTGGGAAAGTTAGGAAGTGTAGTAAGATTTTATGTTTTTACTTACTACTGTTCAAAACATTTTCTTTTCATCCTGTAGAATTACTGTTCTCCATAGTGTTTGTGTAGTATCATGTATTGTGAGAATATCTTGAAGTAGTAAAATATTTTTATATACTTCATGTTTTTGTGACTGAGCCCTTTGAGATACAGAGGACTCAATCAATCAAACTTTATTTAACCAGGCAACATCATCCTTGAGCAAGCTCATTTACAAGATAGTCCTGGACAAGTAGGACATATATGACTACAGCATACTATCGGAGTTGCAGAGTACATACATTGAGCAAATAATTGACAGTTACAGTATAACAAATAGGATCAGGCTGGGAAATACATACGATGCACAACTATCTGTGAGTTGATAAATGACTGTGTATACAAAGGATTCCCTAATGGAGGGGCCTTTTACAATCACATACCACAATGTTACAATAAAGTGCAGGATACCAGGGACGGTAAGTGGGGGTACAACACACAAGGGCCTAAGGGTGGGGGAAAAAAACAAGGGGAGGGGTAGGTGATAGGGTGATTACAGCTATGGGCATAACAAATTGGGGGGTTAGGCAGATTATTCTGAAGGTAGGCATGAACAAGAGAAGTGCTAGGAGAATACATGTAAGTGCCTATGGTTTGGGGAGCCACAGGAGATGGATGGAAAGTGGTTATCTGTGGCATGCAACATGACTGTGTTATAACTGACAAAAAATGTGTTCCTGTCTCTGAAGAGAAGGCTACAGTTACCATATATGTTTCTAAAGTGAGATGTGACAGAGGGGTGGATCATTTGCCCTTTGCTAAGGAGTGCTGTACTGAGTGAGCAGTGGTTCTGTGGGATACAAACCTAAAGATACCCCAACAGAGTGTCTATGCTGAGTTGTGTCAGTTACTGAAGTATCCTTGCAGTCTCTCAAAGGCTGAGAAAGCTGGTAACAGTGTACAGACTGAGTCGGGGAGAGACCAGTTTGTCACAACCTACGAAAGATTAGTTAGGTCAAAATGAATGGGGATGATACAGTAGTCTCTGTACTCTGAACACAAGATTTGGGTTCAGTAGCAGTGGTTTCCATATGAAGGAGGCAACTAGTATGGCAAAAAAATCAGTTTCAGAGGTTCCATGTTCACATAATCAGGTATGCGTAATAACAAGGCATGGATTTACCAATTCTGAGTGTACTAGAAGTTGTAGTAGTAGTGGCAGCAGCAGCTTTATTTATTCAGTGCCCTTTCCTGAAGGCTCAGGATGCCTTACAGAACAACAGCATAAAACACATCACATCAATCTGAGTGCTAAAATAAGTAAAGCCACCATAAATAAATATCGTACATGCATAAAATGGCATCAACAGATTGGTAAATAGACTTCTGGGGCCATCACAGATTGCCAAAAACCTCATTAAAAAAGACAGGTTTTCAGAGCTTTCTTAAAGGCCTCCACCAATGGGGCCTTTCTCAGGACCCTCAGAAGCAAGTTCCAATGAATAAACCAGTAAATATGGACCGTATAAACTCACACCACTCCCAACCACAAACTTCCAAGCACACCCCCACCCCAGAGCACCGGAAGGGGAAAAATTGCCAGGCTAAAGGAAGAGAAAGAATGAAAGGAAGAAGGAAGGAGAGGGGGAGAAGAACAGTATAAAAACAAAAACAAAAACATAGCAAAAACTGTGAATACCCGCATAAGCCTGCTCTACAGACATAAGAACTGCCTCACGGATGAAGCCCTAAGCACTGCCATTCACAGTTCAGTAATCTCTATAATAGACTATGGGCTTCTGATCTATGGGTCTGCCACTGACACAGCTCTCCGACGCATCACCACAGCACTAAGCAAAGCATGTCATCTCCAAACATCTGCAAACCACCTTACACACACCTGCAAGATCTATGAAAATGCAAACTGGGTCCAACTATCTGGCAGAATTAAATATCAAACCTGCATCCTAGCAAAAAAAAAGCAAACATTTGTCCTACTACCACCTGGATCACAGGCACTGCTGATACCATATAGCGTCCCATGACAAACCAGTAATTCAAACAACCTCTCCTTCACTGTTCCCCTTTGCAGGACTACCCAAGGCCAATGATCCTTCTTTTTCAGAACCTCCTCCTGGTTCAACGCCCTGCCTGCAGAAGTTACCAGCAAAGCAACCCTGGGTGCCTTTAAGCTCAGCCTGCATCAATACCTCATCTCCTGTGCCTCCTGTGACTGCTACACCAAAATGGTTTATCCCCCCATACCCCACCTTCCCTCCCTACTCCTTACCTCCTCCTCCTCCTCTACTCCCTCCACACACCTCTTCGCTGCCCCTGCCCCACCCCGACTCCTCTCTTTCTCCCTCTTTACACCAGCCTCTGGCCTCACTTCCCTCTGTTGGATGGCTAACTATACCAATCTATATTGTTTAAATTGTTATAGAAGTGATTTGCACAACTGTGACATTTTGGTAATTGACACAGCCCTTCAGCTGCTATGTTTATTTCTCTTTTTCACAATATCATGGCCTGTCCTAATGTTTCAAGTAACCGGATGTGGAACCTTTGTAAAAGAGCCCCTGGCTCAAAGTTGTATCCAATTCCCTTAAATAAATAAATAAAAGTAAGTGTGAATAAGCGATGAAAGGGAGACAGGGGATAACCAAGGTGAACAGTAAGGGGGAACAGACTACTCCCTCCCATCCTCCATAAAAAAGATATGCATCTCCCAAACAGACCCCATGTCACCACTCTCAAGGCTGCTGCATTATGGGGAGAAGAGCTAGAAGGAGGTCCTACTTCTACTGAAACCCTTTCTGCCTAGCCTGCTGGACAGCAATATGTTTTTCATTTTCCAGAGCTTGGAGTACCACTGAGTGCCATTCTCTAAGGGAGGGGATAGTACTGTCCAACCAATGTTGTACAATGATCAACTTAGTGACGGTCGAGATCAGAGACATAAAGACTTGTCGACTGCTAATAATTTTCATTGGGAAATGACCCACCAGGCAGATCTGGGGACTAAAAGTAAGTGTCAAGGCCCAAAAGAGGGTCTAAGGAGTTCCGGAGGGACCGCCAGAATGGTACCACAAGGGAACATTCCCACAGAATGTGTTTGAGGGTCCCTTCAGAACTTCCACATTGGGCACAGATGGGGAAGGCACGATTACCCATTCTGTGTAGTTTAGATAGAGTGAAATAAAGGCTTTGCAAGATATGAAATAGAAGAAAGCGAAGACGATCTTGTTTGACATTTTGGTATAGGTGCAGCCAAATTTGCCAACAACCCTCCCTGTCAAAACCAAGAAATAGCTCCTGCTGCTGATAAAAACAAATCCCACTGGGACTTTTGGGGTCCCACTGTTGAAATACATCATAGAACTTAGAGACTGAGGGAGGGCAGATTGCTGTGTCAATCAGGGTTTGAAATCGGAAGCACTCGTCAAATGTCAGGGGAGGGTCCAGAAAGGTAGAAAGTGCCCCGACCAGCTGCATGTGTTTAAGCGATGGTAAATGGGGATGCCTAGTCACTTCTGAAGGGCACTGGCAGAAAGAGGATGACCTGTTTGCAAAATGGATGCCACTGAAATGTGTTGTAAAGGCGGGCAGAAGGCAGGGGATATGGGACGGTTTGCAATGCCAAAATGTGGGTTTCCCACAATCATCTGAGTAAGATCTCTGCTAGGATTCAGACCCAGGAAAGAACAAATTTGGCAAAGGGCTTTCTGGGACCAATGCAAGGGGGAGACGCGGATTGATATAGGAAGTTCAGATGACCTTACATATAACAGATTACTCAGACTCAAACCATATGAACGGCAAAGCCACTGCTCTAATAATGGCCACAAAGGTCAGTAAGAGTGGCCAGAAGAAGTATCAACTGAAGAGTCCCATTGGAATAGCTTGCTTGAGTGAAGAACATAATAATAAAGAAAGAAATTGGGTGCTCACAGGCCCCCAAGATCCTTCCTAGCAGTAAGCTTGAAATGCACTTGCCTGACAGCTTTTTCCCTCCATAAAAAACAGAGATAATGCTCTGAAGGTGCAAGAACCAAGTTTTAGGCAGATACACTTCCTTCATACCAAGGGGGTATAAGAACCTCAGCAAAACATTTATCTTTATAATGTAGATGCACCCCCAGAGAGAGAGAGGGGGGGAGAAGGCCCAGTTTCTGCACATCCAATTTAATGGTGTGAAGAAGAGTAGAAAGACTGAGGTGAATCAAATCAGGGAGAGATCTGGAGATCTTGATCCCAAGATAAGTGAGAGCTTTGGGTTCCCACCAGAGACCAAGTGCATCTATTCAGTATTTACAAACATGCATGTTGAGAAGTAAAACCTTAGATTTGTCTAGATTCAATTTGTAGCTGGCAAGCAGAGAGATAGAATCTATCAATTTCCTCCAGAGCTTCGGGGATAGATGTTTGGGGATCCACTATGTGCAGAAGTAGATCATTGGCATAGGCAGACATTTTATAGCCTACCTTCCCCCTCACCTGAATACTGCAAACATGGGGATTAAGTTGAATGGAGAGGAGCAAAGGTTCAAGATCCAAGTTAAACAAGAATGGGAAGAGGGGACATCCTTGCCAGGTTCCTCACAGGAGGGAGATTAGTGAGCAGAACACTCCATTGCAGCAGATCCTGGACATGAGTGAATGGTAAATGACCTTCAACCAGTCACAAAATAAAGTGGGGAAACCAAAATGGCAAAGAGTAACAAAGAGGAATGGCCAGGATACATGATCAAAGGCGATTTCTGTGTTGAAGGAGACCAGGACTGGAGGGGTCCTACTATCCCATGCCATGGAAATCAGGTAAAGGACTTTGCAGAGGTGATCAGATGACAAACAGCAGGCCATGAAGCCAACCTGTGTGGGGCTAATCAAGTCCTCCCAGGTCACAAGCAACCAATTCATCAAAACCTTGGCAAGGATCTAGGTGTCCAAGTTCAGAAGAGAGATGGGGTGATAGCTTTCAGGGAGAAGTTCAGATTTACTGGGCTTAAGTATTAGGACAATCCAGGCCTGTGTAAATGATGTTTCTGTAAGACCAGCTGAGTGGAGATAATTGAAAATCTGGATTAAGAAAGGAGCACTCAACAGGCAAACTCATCCAGACAGCAAACTGGTGGGGGGGGGGGTCAAGTCCCAAGTTGTGCAAAAGAAAGGTACACATAGTTGGGGACTTAATAGTGAGGGACACAGGAAGGGATCTGGTCTCTGCCTATGGTAAAGAGGTGGTTTGCTGTTTATCCTAGGGTCTCAGATGACAGATTTATTGCCAGGGTAGTGGAATTCATAGCAGTGCGGATGGTCAAACCAGATCTGACTGTGCATATGTTCACAAATGATCTAAGTGACAGAAGCATGTAATAGGTGCAGGTAGTCTTCTGTGCTCTGGGAAAGGTAGTGAAGGAAAGAGCAGGAGCGGTAAGCCTTCCTGAGGCACTACTGCAATTATAGGCACAGTCAGAGGTGAGCACTCGCCAACCACATCAGAAATCACTCTGTTGACTCTAATGTTCCAAAAAATATATATTTCAAGACACACATGGTCTGCACACTTTATGCATTTTGGACATAGGTCCTTTATCAAAAGCTAATGCAGAACAGCAATCCAACACAATAAAAAGCAGAGAAGAGTGATGTCATAATGACATCATTTTTAGAAAATTCATCTTACAGGTGGATGGACATCACATGATCTAAGACAATGAGACATAAATACCAAAAACAAGGGAGGATGACAACGAGGAAGGAGAGCAGGGACAAAACCAAAACTTCAGAAAGGGGGGAACCTGAAAAATATTAAAAACAGCAGATAGCCATAATATGTTTAACTTGCAGTTCTTATTAGCACATATTTACTAAAAATTCCATATGTTATATTCCATTTAATTTCTTTCTTAAAAAAGGTTTAAGGTCAAAACCCATATTCAGACCTGGGTAATGTGTGGCTCCCAGGTTCACAATCCAAAAAAGCTTCCCTGTTAAATACCAGATGATTGTAATTGCACAACCCCAAACCCCCCAGGATTAGGATTCACTTCGCTATGGCCAGGAATTTAAAACTGTGTGTAGAGCCATCTCTATTAGTTATAACACGATTCGCAGTGGCATAGGTAACATCTTCTTTTTTGATGGCTCTGATGTGTTCACTAACCCTTACTTTGAAATTTTGGGTAGTCTTTCCAACATAAAATGCCATACAGCTGCAATTAGCAAGGTAAATAACTCCAGTAGTATCACATGTGATCATCTGTCTGATGTCAAAACTTTTTCAGTATTAATGCTGCTGAAGTCTTTGCCAGTTTGTATGTATTTACAAAAAGTACAACGTTTGCAATGATAGCAGCCCTGAGCACCTAATGTTAACCATGTACTCTTCTGTGGTTTCCTATTGTGATTATGAACCTCTGACTGTGCCTACTTCAAGTTTTGGATTGAAGCACCACCATTTCTTCTGCAGCCTTTTGGTGTTTCTGTCCACTACTGCAGTTATACATGTGCCAAAGGGAACCATTCCATGTGGTCCAGTTCAGTGCATGGCTGGAGGTTTAGTGCAGGGAGGAGAAATTTCAGTTCCTTAAGGACTGGGGCCCAATATGGAGATGTTGGAGATTGTACAAAAGAGATGGCTTGCATTCCAACAAGGAGGGCACAATGTCCCACAGACAGAGCTGCAAAATCATGGCTGGTGGGGTGCACAAGAATGGGGGGGCACCCCAACTAGTATGCACGACTCCAAGTACCTGCACACTTCTGTGGAATACTATCTTAAGTGCTTCACAGGGCTTTTTAGTTCCTGGCGTCACTCAATAATGAGGACAGAAGGGTGCTGATAGAAAGGTGGGATAAACACATTGTTAATTAAAACTGGAAAGGGGACAGTAAGAGTGGCAAGGCTCACACAAAATAACACACATGTGGTGCCTTGCTAGCTTCCTCCCACTGAACTTAACAGGATCAAGCAAACTCAAATCAGAGGTAAAAGAGGGGATTCAAAGGAAATGTTGGAAAAATGGCATATGCCAATGCTAGGAGTGTGTAAAAAATGCTGGAACCTCAGGAATTGGTCATGGAGGGGGAGCATGACCTGGTGGCAGTAACAGACACATGGGCAACATCAAACCATGACTGAGACATGAGCATACCACTATACATTTTATTCAGAAAGAAAAAGGCGAAGTGCAGGAGGAGTGACAGCACTATCTGTTGAGGGGCTTAAAGCAATAGAAACATATTGTCTAACAGGTCAGGCACTAGCATCAACAGGGAAAGGGAAACATATCTGGATATGGATATTCAATAGGCCACTGGGCCAGGATCAAGGGATAGGCATTGAATTGGTAGAAACACTTAAGAAGGCAGCAAATCAAGGGGAAGTGATGGTAGTTGGGAATTTCAACATACCAGACGTGGACTGGGAAGTCCCTATAATACTAGTAATAGGAAGCAGATTCTGGTGGATGCCTTCCATGAGGCATTCCTAGAAAAAAACACTCAGTTCCAGCTACTGCAGTACAGTACCACTGGAGGTCAAGGATGGGACAGGCAAGAGGTCAAAAGGAATAAGTATGGGATTTCAAAAACACAGACCAGCAAAATGAAGGATACATTGACGGTAAACATAAAGGACATAGTGAAGGTAGAGGGTGGCTGAAGTGAAGAAGAAAAGTGGAAAACATTTAAAAAAGCAATGCTAAAAGCAGCAGATAGCTTCCAAAGGTACACAATGGTAAAAAGGCTAAGGGACCATTGTGGTTCACAGCCAATGTAAGGGCAGTGGTAAGAATCTAAAGGAGGGTATTTTCCAAGCATAAGGGAAGCCAACAGGAGGAAGACAGGGTGAGGTAGCTGAAAGCAAAAAGTAAAACCAACAAGACTGTGAGGGGTGCCAGAGTGGAGATAGAGCTCCGGTTGCAATGGTGGTAAAGAATGAGAACAAGGCATTCTTCCAGTACATGTGAGAGAGTTGCAAGGTCAACAGGGGGATAGTGAGACTAAACAGTAGGGAGGGGTGGGAGAAAGGGGACAAGTCAAAGGTAGAGATACAACAAAGAATCTCAAATTATATGAGACCAAGAGCGAACCTTGGTCACCAGCATTGTGAACAGTAGCCATACCACAGTTTGCTTTTTCATATAACTGTGTCTCCACTACTGTTGTTTATCCAGTCATTGGGAATGGGGTTGTATAACCATGGAAGATTTCCTTGCTCTTTTCTATGCTATACTGACTAATCTCTCCAGTGGGGATCCATTTAATAGGGCCAGAGAGCTAAACAAGCTGTCATCCTGACAACACCATGGTTTAACCCCTGGATTTCCATTCCTCCATCCATTCCAGGGCACCTGGTAGTACTGACTGTCAGCCTTGCAAGTGTGAAGATATTTCTTGTCATGGAGCAAACTGCCTAGACCTCCACAGGGTCAATGCTGTGATGTACCCTGGCATTAGCCCTTCCTACCTTGTTGCATTTTCATCTAGCAGCACCTCCCAGCCTCCCCTGGGCTGCCTTGCTGGCTCCAAAATCCACTCCCAAATCTGGTTCATCAGCTTAAAACTACTTGGTCATCAGGCAGCCCAGAGTAAGTCACTTAACCTCTCAGTGCTGCAGTCCACGCAGCTGTAGAAGTACTGAAGGTTGAAGAAAAAAACACCGAAAATAAGGTTTTTCATCTCATCTGGCATTTTCTGGTTAAATAATGTAATCTTGTCAATATTTTAAGCAAACTTTGGGCAAAATTGTTATTTCACATTCATTAAATTTCATCAAAAAGTATAAAAACATATCAATTCACATTGCAAAGTTTGCAACATCTGTTTCCCAGAAATTGATGATTTTCATCAAAAAGAAGCTGTGTATTGACTTTCTGGATGTTTGGTTCAAGTAAGAACTGAGTATACTGTGATTACATTTGTAGCCTTAAATTCTGCAGAGGAAGTGGCAGGGAAGAGGCAGAATCCAACATTGGAGTTTTTGGATATATCCTACAAGCTTCCACAACTAATAACTGCAGTCAACTGTGAGAGATAGAGATAGACATAGAGATAGCGATAGAGATAGAGATAGAGATATATCTATATAAAATTACACACATATATACATATACATATACATACATATATACACACACACATACAACAGTTGACTGCAGTTATTAGTTTTGGAAGCTTGTAAGATATATCCAAAAACTGCAATGCCAGATTCTGCTTTTTTCTACTTTTAGAGAGCTGTTTGGCCCCAACCACCACCTGCTTCTGCCATGGAGCCCACCTGCCAGTCTCCAGCCCCATCGCTGCCCCCCCCATGGTCAAACCAGTGTGGGATCCACACAGTGTGGGATCCAAAGACCACAGGGACTAGCATGGTGGCCATGCACATAGGTTTTTTTTCTTTGTGTTCCCCATTTGGTCCCACCCTCCACCCCAGATGTCAAGCAGTTCACTGCCTGTTTGTATTTTAAACTTGCTGAATAAACAAATTAAACTCCACCTGGGTTCCCAAACTGAATGTGAAAACACATACAACAATATACTGTATTTACTATACACCGTGACCTCACAAAAAGGAATTTATTTACTTGATCTTCTGGTTATAGTTGCTGACCTTTGTCCTCTGAATTCAAAGAATTAGTGAATCATTAAATTAAATATCATCACCATCATCTTCAAACACCAGCAAGGAAGCATCATTATGTAACACATATTGCAGCTGTTCATCATTGCTTTTATGTTCCTGTTACTGTTCACTGAATTGGTAGGAGAATTTGTTGAGACCGGCTTTCAGGAAGGTAAACAACTATGCATTTTCCAGAGTAAGCCCTGTCCAACTACCAGAGACATTTCCAGCTGTGCTAAATACACACTCACAGTAAACACTAGTGGGAAGGCAACTAATAAGCCTTATTGCAACGGCAGATAGTACAGGCCAGATCTTGTCATTTTCCAGCCAGTCCTAAAAGGGGTCATCAGTAATATTAATGAGTTGTTCTCCTAAATAGGCATCCATGATATTAGACAAAGACAATGAAGGTAGCTCCACGACATACACATTTGAATTATTAGGTTCCATGAGTTTTTTGTGGGCTCTACAGTTGGCATTTCTTCAAACTCCTGTCATAGGCTTTATCCCCGCCTGGCAGCAAATGAAGGAGGAGTCACTAACCAGTGAACTGCTGCATGACTGTTATCTTCAACCTTAAACAAACAAACAACTATCAAGTTACCTAATCCTTTCACAAATGAGATGGTTAGAATATGGAGAGGTGCTCACCGATGTTTCGCCACAACAGGGGACTGTCTCTTAATGCTACTCTTCATGCAAGCTTTACTGACCTAAAAGGCTATAATGTATTTATACATCAGGCACTCTTACATTTGGGGAAGCTAGGGTGAGTTGTGTTGCTAATCTTTATTATGGAAATTTTCTTAAACCCTTCACCGACCTCAAACAGAAATATGGCATAATGTCAGGAGATGTTTTTGCTTACTTACAGATCAGACAGTATTTGATCAATTTGACTGTCTTGATAGCACCAACTTAAGAAAGTGTTTGTAAACCACAGTCTAACACATCTATCTTAACTAGTCTCTATAGACTATTCATAGGTGCTATGCACACCCCTGAAGTTAAGGCCAGGGGAGACTGGGAGTGTAATCTGGGCATTACCATTGATAATGCAACTTGGAAAACTACCATCAGTCATGTCCATCAATGTTCTAGATCCAATAAATTGCATATAATACAGCTCTACCTCTTGTATAGAGCCTATCTACCACCTTCAAAGCTTACAGGTTCAACCAAGACAGGAAACCGATGTGCCATACGTGCCTTGTAAGGGCAACTGATTTTGTACACATGGCCCTGTTATGTCCTAAGGAGGCTTTCTTTTGGCATAGTATACATGAACAGATGGTGAACATATTGAAGGTAAAAAAAAAACCTTACCAAACTCTCCAATGGAGCTTATTCTAGGAGCTGAAGCCAAGCAAGTTGGATCTCCATGGGAGCACAGATTATGGACTGCTGCATTGGTTAATGCAAGAAAAGCTATTGCACAACACTGGATTAGTGACACTCCACCTAGTAGAGCCCATTGGCTTAATAATTTATTATTATGTATGAAAATAGAAAGATACCAACTTATAGCGATGGGGCAAGAAGCTGTATTTGACAAAATCTGGAAACCTTTAATGGATGCCATAGAACAAGGTGTAATTAATGCTTAATGAATTAAATATGGTAAACATTACTGTTCTTGGTTAGATCCCATTGCCTAGGAAAGGAAAACTTGGTAAACTATATTGTTTATATAATGACCATTGACTAAATGTTTAATTAATTATAATACTATGTTTTATTAATTATAATACTTAGTGTGATCTATAGATAATACACGTGGGTCTTTGATCCAATTATGGTTTGCATATGTTTTTACCATTTACCTTCTGTCCAAATATAACCTTCATGCTACTGATGTATGTGTATCTATGTAAGTCTTAAGTTTTTCAATAAAATATGTTTTTTTAAAAAAATGTGCAGCAAGAACAAGGGGACACAATTTGAAGATAGATGGGGGACGGCTCAGGGGCAATGTGAATAAGTATTTTTTCACAGAGAGGGTGGTGGACATATGGAACAGCCTTCCTGAGGAGGTTGTGGGGTCTAAAACTGTGGGAGAATTCAAGAATGCATGGGACAGACATAAGGCAATTTTTGTAGGGGGTAGGAAGAAATAGGCTGTTGGTTAAATAGGATCTGCAGCTTATCCTCTATGTAGGGAAATGGGCAGACTAGGTGGACCAAGCGGTCCTTATCTGCCATCAAAGTCTATGTTTCTATGTTGTATGATGGACTTGTTGGCCCACCTAAACAACACACCCAGTAAGATCTATTCATACCCATTAGTGTGATCAGGGTGGCATCATAAATAAAACAACTCTGGGTTCCATAACCTTTGCCATCAAGTTATGGCTACAACAAAATACAACGTGGAAAAAAATATATTCTCGAACATGCGCATACTCAATTCAGACTTTGTATTTTTCCTCATGCATTTCATTTGTGTGACTGTCAGTAGACAGTGGAGGAGGTGACAGATGCATAAGTGCAGGCCACTGTCTTGTAGCTGGGGGGAAGTTGGTGGGTATATAGACATTGGTACTGGGGTGGTAGGTTAACTAGACTACCAAGCAATACATCTAATGTTGCCAACAAGTGGCATGGGGACAGGATGCGGATGGAAATTGGATTTCTAGACTACCACAAAATGTGTCTATTTTTACTAAATGCCATGGGGATTGGGAGTGGCTCAGGGGTGGATCACTAGACCACCAGGGAATACATCTGTTGTTGCCATTAAGGGCATGGGGACTGGGAGGGGTGGGTCAGTATACTATAAGGTAATATATATTTTCTTACCAGAAAGTGTCATGGGGACAAGAAGACTTCTAGGGAATATTCCTCTTGTTACCAGCAAGTGGTATGGGGATATAGAAGGGGTTCAATAGATTTCCAGGAATGCATGCTAAAATTGCCATTGCTAACATGGAGTCAGGGGTCAGGCATGGGCACCAAATGCCTCTCTGTGCAATGCCTCCTTGCATAGAAAGACATAGAGGCATTCCACAGAGCTTCAAAAGGCCACAGAAGGACATGCAAATAGCCTCTTACCACCTTGCTTGCCTCATGTTATTAGCATGTTGGCATTTGAACATTACAGCCAGGGGAAGAGGCACTAACCTGTTTGGGAAATGCTAGCTTCTTTTTGTCCTGGGTGTCTATTTCCAGCAGGGGATTGTGGTGCACTGCACTTCATCACATTGCATGACACTACCACAGCCCTTTATTTTTACATGCAGTACATGTCGGACAGTGCATTATGCACATATAAATTTATCTGTGACATGGCAGTGTACTAAGTAGCATGCTGTCCTTTGTGCAGCACTGTGAGTCATTTGTGAATATAGCAGCCTTAGTGCCATATTGCCAGAGGCCAGTGTCTTACATGATAGTTAATTT
This sequence comes from Neoceratodus forsteri, assembly GCA_016271365.2. Lineage (NCBI taxonomy): Eukaryota > Metazoa > Chordata > Ceratodontiformes > Ceratodontidae > Neoceratodus > Neoceratodus forsteri. The sequence goes on along the minus strand of CM028129.1, from coordinate 937,570,980 downwards.
TATTTAAAAAAAAAAAGTGATGTTAAACTATGGGGGCTCGATTCTCAAAGCCCTGCATCTGACACAAGGTGCTTGCACCAAACAGATATGGTGCAATGTACACCTTGCATCCAGGGCTGCCTCCATGCAATTCACAAAGGTTGCCTGCATTAACCACTGGCTGCCTGCCCCAAACAGGGCTTGTGCCAGCCCTGCGCCCTGCACTGTTCTGTGACATGGCACTAGGTGGACTGTGCCAACGCAAGCTGCAGCTTGCTATTCACAGACAGCACCCAGTGGGAGAAATTCTAAGTCCCCTTAGACCAGCCAGGGCTGGCATAAGGGGACTTGGACATCGCTCCCCTGGGTGAGCTGTCCTATGGGTAGTGCAGCTTGTCCCACCTCCCCAACCCCACCATGCCCCACAAGTGCCACATAGTGGACCCCCATCTAGGTTATGCCACCATATGGCATCCATGGCAGGAGCACCCACCCAATCCTCGATGTGCTCCTCAGCATGTTAGTAGTGCCCCCCTCCAGATCCCGGTGTCCCAGTTAGTACCAGGACAAATGCCACCAACCTTCCCACTGGTGCCCATGCCCCCACCCCTGCAGGTAGTGTCCCCCTCATCCCCAGACAGAGCAGGGTACTGGCATAGCTCTCCACACACCTCCGCTGACTGTCCATAATTGGACGGACCCTGCAGCCCACAGTCCAAGGGGCTTGTGGAGAACCCTCCCGTGAGCCATGCGGTTGCCTCATGGCTGGAGTTGCCGCAAGCATTGGGACTTAGGCACCAGGACCCCTCCTGTACCAGAATCTGGTGCAGGGTCCCTGGCGCTTGGGGCTTTGGCTCAAGCTGCTGTTGCCGCAGCTTGCACTGAATGCAGCCCCATTGGAGAATAGGGCCCTGGGTGTTCAAAAATAGTTGTCAATACTGGTAAATTCCTGGAGTTAGGCATATTCAATACAGTACTCCTTTATTTCAGATCTAAAAATAAAATGATAAAACAGAAAAAGGGTATACTGCTAAACAGGAGAAAAAGGCCAAAATAAAATAAAGTACAAGTCATATTAAATTGTTCCTCCAACTCTGTGGTTTTGCATTTTTTACTAGATTGCTCAATTGCACTAAAATACTATGTTTCTTTATGATTTTCCCCCTGTTGCTATTTAGCTTAAGCTTATTCTACAGCTCTTTGGAAAGTTTTACCAATTCAGTGCAATGAGCAGTGCACATTTTAAGCAACTCATTAAACAATGCTAAACCACTGAGTTGGAGCCTGATTTCACTGACGTACAGAACATTATTTGATAGGTACACTGGCATGAGTTTGTAAGAATCATTGGTTGTGTGTGGACCTATGCATCATGCAGTGTACTAGCACTCACAGTTCATGAATGGCCCCCAATCTGCCTAATACCATCATTATTTGGAAATTCTTTTAAAAAATGTAATTCTAGATGGCACAAGCTCAATATAGCACCTGTCAGTTCAACCACTAATCATTGTTGCTCCAATGCTGTACTCGTGCATGCACAAGTTGAGTTGGTAGATGCTCTTCACATATGAAAGCAAGTTTTGTAACCATTAGAAAGAAAGATAAGAAACTGCTGAATCTTTGTCTCGGGGGGGTGGGTGCATACCAGCGCTGGTGTGAATGCTGGTAGCAGAGGATTCAGCAGTTTCTTATCTTTCTTTCTAAGAGTTACAGTGTTCATTTTCCAATTCAAGTTGCATCTATTAACTCAGAACTATGTCTCATTTCAGAATCTATAAAAATTTCTGAGTGCATAAAAATGTGATAACTCCTGCATGTACTAGTCCAGAGTCAGGATGATGACAATTGACGGTTGAGCTCATGGGTACAGTACTGTGATAAGCTTGAGCCATCTGATTTTCTGTGTTTTTTAAAAAAAAAAATGACAAATACAAACAGTATTCTGCAGATTGGAAAACTTTTGAATTCTGGTACATTGTGACTGGTTCACAGGTCCACACAAGACCAATAATTCTTACAAAACCATGGCAATTTCCCTTTGCACAAAGTGTAGAACACTTTATGCTGCACAGAACTGTAACTGAAGAGCTACTACATTGAAAATGCATTTACAAATGCATTTAATCAACACTGGGAAGAAGTTGAAGAAAATTTGTACAATGATTGAAAGGGCATTGTGAATGAGTTGATGATTGGTTGAAAATGACTTCACATTTTAAGCACTTAGAATTGATACTGCACTTTCAGCACACAAAAAATGGAAGTGCAGTGGGTTTGAGGAACAGTTTAATGTGACTTATACTGACGGATAAAAAGATAAACAAATGAAATGTTTACAATAACATGCACTGCTACTTTAATCTATATTGCACTGTGAACAGCAAACATTATGGCAACAAAATTATTGGTTTCCTCAGTGTTTTGAATATACATTTCCATTATAAGTCTCATGGCATATTCAGCATGGAGACAAGCCTTATGCAAGTCCTTATCTCACAATAAAGAATCTTTAGTAGAAAGAGAATGCGTCATCCATGGAAATACACTCTCACTGCTTTAGTCCTCCAATTTAAACAGACTCTGCAATCAGTGAAATAAACACTTTAGAAAACAGATTTTAATGTCAAAAGGGAAATATCTTCATTAATCAAAAGATTATAATAGTGACAAAGACCTTAACCTCAATGCTTCTCTGGAAGATAATGGCCTTTGGGGATGTTAAGTGCTGTCAGCAGTAATTTGAGCCCTTCTATAGGCAAAATTTTTTGAGGGAATGATGTAGGTGCAACTTTCAATTTTGAGCTCCACTTTCATCTTTTAAAATGCAACAAAACTCACTCAGCCTACACTGAAATTGGCAAGCTTGATTTATGACAAGTATCATTTGTGGCAACTTGATACAACTGACACCCAAAGTGCCACAGATTTCCAGACTTGTAACCGAAACATTAGACTACATGAGTGAAGTTTGCTGGAATGTGGCTAGAATATGCTACATCTTGGCAGGACATTTTTTTTTTAAATGAGCAAACTTTATTGAATTGATTTTGCAATCACATAAGATAGAAAATTAATAACTTATAGTACATGCAAACTAACAGGTAATAACAAAAAGAAAGAAGAAAACATTCATCCCCAGTTCCCTAACCCTGAGAACCTAGTTCAAATGTTAACTACAGTAATATTGTATCAATGATGTATCTGACATTAGGGTATTGATATGCTGATTAACACAAAGTACTCTGCCAGCAATTTCTTAGTGTTTGTAGTTTTTCATCGTAGTGGCTAGCATCTTTTCCATGCACAAAGCCTAAACTACCTCTTGATACCATTCTGCTAGTTTAGGGATAATTTGCTCTAGCCAATGTTGGGGTAGGATCTTTTAACTGGCATAGTAATTAGAGGAAAGTGGTTATTTTCATTGTCCCATGATAGACTCCACCTCCAAACCTGGAGACATTTTTGGGTCTAGTACAGCTTGCACTGATTGCTGGAAGGGTTGTATTTTGATACAGTCCCAGAGGATATGTTCAAATGTTCCTGAATCTGTGCCACATCTTGTGTGCAATGGTGATTTTATCTTATACAAGAATGTAGTTTAACCAAGCTTAAGTCTTGTAGTATACTGAATTACATGAGCCTCAAAGCATCAGATCTGAGTAACCTATGAGTATCTCGTCATACCAGTCATCATTATTAAGGGCCCTGTTTAAGGCCTCTGGCCAGTATTGAAAGACTTCCCAAAACATATGGCATTAGGCCTCATGGGACTCAGATTTTAGATGTGGCATGCCACTCACAAGCCCATTGAGTTAGCTACAATATGCTAATAATTAGGTTATGAGTCAATGAAGTCAGCCAAGCACTTTGACCCGTACATGCTGGATCTGCAGAAAGGTAAAGACATCATTCCTATTAAAGTGGAATTGGTCATGTAAATGTTAAAAGTATTGTAGTCTGTATGTTGAGGTGTTGCATATCACTGACTATTGAGATGCCCTTCTCATGCCATACATAGATATATACAATCTGATGGCAGGAGACAAATGGTTAATCTAGTCTGCCCTTATTATAATTACCTCATCATACTGACCCATTGTCTTATTGGACAGTTTCCCTTCCCACTGTTATACCATCGTACACTCTCTTATCATCTACAGTATGTTTTGGCATATTTATCCCTTTCCCCATTCAAAGCATTATTAAACCTGTAAATGGTTGCTGCCCCCAAAACATCTGATGGTGGATTGCTCCAAGGATACACTATGCTTTCTGTAAAGTACGACTTCCTCAAAACATTCTTAAATTTACCCCAACAGCCTCCATTCATGACCCTTAGTTACTACATTCTTATTTCTTATAAATAAGATTCCTATTGTTTACCTTATTTATGCCCCTAAGATGCATCATGTGGTTCAGGCACATCCCTCTTGTCCTGTCAGGTGTCTAGTAAGTACATGTTTGAGTCCTACAACTGCTTTTCATAGGATTTACCCTGTTGCATCTGGATCATCTTGTTGACCCCATGCTGCACAGATTTTTGTCTATCAGTATCTTTCCTCAGATAGGAGTTCCAGAACTGATCACAGTACTCTAGTTGTGGCCTCGGAAAGTATCTGTAAAGTAGGAGAATCACCTCCCTTCACCTGCTACCAAACCCCCTCCCAATACTACGCAACATCCTTGAAGCCTTATTTAATGCCTTGGTGCATAGACTTGTCTGTTTAAGAGAGTCACTAATTATGACAGCAAAATCTTTCTCTTCTGATGTACTGTACTAGTCAGTTTATCTCCTTATAGCCAGTATTCAGTGCAAGGATTATGTCTACCTAAGTGCATAACTTTACATTTCTTGGCATTGAACCTCAAATGCCAGATTTTCATCCATTTCTCCAGTTTTCTCCTGCACTCCCTTTTCATTTTCTCCCTTCCACACAGCATTGTATTGTCTGTGAATAGACACAATTTACCTTAGATACCAACTTCAGCGTCACTAATGTACATATTAAACAGGACAGGCCCAAGGACTGATCCCTGTGGCACTCCACTTGTAATAACTCTGTTCCCTGATTTAGCATCATCTACAGCTACTCTCCCTTACCTTTCTTTTAACTACTTTCTAACCCACGTAATTCATTCCCGATCCACTTCCAAATCCTCCATCTTCTTCGGCAGCCTATTGTGATGTACTGAATCGAATGCTTTACTAAAGTCTAAGTAATACAGATCTACCACTTGTCCCTTACCCTTGGCTTCTGTGACCCAATCGAAATGCATTATAAGGTTTGTTTGACTTGTTCTCCCTGATACTGGCTCTACAATGCTGGTTCAACAACTAACTTGCTGACTGCCATCACAGCAATGGATTTATGTTGACTGCAACTTGCGGTCAACATAAATCTGACTAGAGACCCCAGCTGTTTTTTCATCAGGGGCTTCACCCACCCAAACCCTCATGTGGGGTGCTCTTCCCTCCGCATGCCCCGATCTCTAGGATTCTAACTCTGAGTCAGAGTTAGATCAGGGAGGGGATGCAGGACTGGGAGACATAGTGCCAGGGTATTGGGTGGACTATTACAGCAAAAATGTCAATGTTGTCAGTCGGCATTAACATTTTCACTAATATATTCACTATACAGGGGTTATACTCCAGACACAAAGCCATGCTATTTTTTATCCTGGAGTCTGCTTTCTTCCAGATAAGTTACAAAACTTTCTTTCAAAATGGGCTGTATCAGTTTACCTCCTGTGGAAGTAAGGCTGACAGGCCCATAGTTACCAGGTTCCTCCCTGTCACCTCCTTTATGCAGGTGTACTACTTCAGCAGACCTCTGGTAAGCTGGCACCACTCCAGAGTTTAATGACTTACAAAACAGACATGTTAAGGGTGCTGCCAATACTGTGACTAATTGCATAAGTTCTAGAGGGTGCAGTCCATTCAGCCAGGTATCTTGTCTATTTTGAAAGTCTGTAGTCATTTTTGTACTGTACTCTGCCTGCCGAAATATGTACTCCACCCATATTTTGACCTTCTCCATTTCAGCCTTTATGCCACTCTTCGGCTGAGAGCCATTATCCTCCACCATAAATGCCAAGCAAAAGTAACTATTAAATACACATGCCTTCTGCACATCATCCTGTGCAACCCTCCTTCCGTCAAATAGCCTATCACCCCTAGTTTTGTTTACAAATGTGTCTAAAAAATAATTCTCCAAATACATTATTCTCTCACTAGTCCTCAGTTCAGTAGCAGATTTTGCTTTCTTAAACTTCACCCTGGCTTCTTTGAGTTTAGCCAGATAATCCTATCAGCCCTCTTCCCCTTTGTCCTTTTGTGCTCAAGAAAGTCCTCTGTTTGGCCTCGCTATTTCCTTCACCCTGTTTTGAAAACCATATTGCTATTTTACGTTTGCTCTCTTTTGAGACTTTTTTAACATGTTTTTATTGGTTCAAGGATTGCTCCTTTGAGCCTGCTCCATTGATCCTCTACTTCCTCAATCTATTTTATACCTGTAAACTTTTCACTAATCAGTACCGTCATTTTCTCCAGATCTTCTCTCTTGAAGCCTAGTACTAAAGTTTTTGAGGGAAAACCAATATTCCTTCCTACCAGTTCCCACCAGTTATAGTTGCTGTATCCAAAAAGTTTCCTAATATTTACTCCCCAAACTATCTCTGAATTGGTGAGTACCAATACCAGTATGTCATAATGTCTTTTAGGATCTTCGACAATCTGCACCAATAGGCGGTCTTGTACAGTATCGAGCAATGCCTGACTCCTAGTGCTTTTAACAGCCGGAATATCTCAATCTATTTCTAATAGATTTAGGTCACCATATTCTCCATTGCTTCTCCCTTTTTGATTTCCTCCATAAGTTCTCTTTCTCCTCCCTCCTCCTACCTAGTAGTCGATAGATCACACATAACCAAATTCTCTTCTCTGCAGCTGTCATCAGCTGCACCCATAAAGATTCCACTATCCTTTCCTCTTCTTCTTTATAAATACATCCTAAATTACCTCTATCCCCATCCATATATAAGCACAGGGCTACCATTCCCCTTCTCCCAAAGCTGCTATCCATCCTAATTAAGTAACACACTTGGAATACTAAATCCTAGTCATTGTTGTCACCATCCCATGCCTCCATAATGGCAACTGAATCTAAATTTGACTATCATTAACGTTTGAGCTCACTAATCTTGTTATTTTAATTCCTGGCTTTAACCCATGCTGTGCTGCCGGTGTGTATACACATTTAAAAAATTCTGTACATTCTAAATCTTCTGGCAGCCTAATGGTTAAGTTAAACCAGTTTCCAAACCTCATCCATATTCCCACGCCTATTACCATCTCCCATCCCTTTGCTTTTTCTCCCATTCCAGATAACCTAGAATCACCCATTATATGTCCACTTGCTATTCAATCCCATATTCTAGTAACAATTCCACCTGCCCCCTTTCCTGTAACCAGGGGTAACCTCTATTTGAGTAACCCTGTATACACCACCTAAAAGGGTGTTGCAGCTTCAGCTGTCCCACCTTCATTTTAAAAGACTGTCCATGTAGACATATTGTTTCTGCCTTAGTGCACCAATACCCTCTAGTGAGATAAGTTCTATTTCCCTTAAAAAGTTTTCTATCCCAGAATCCTCCCAAATCACTCACAAATCCATGGCACTCCTCCCTACACCAATCTCTTAAGCAGGAATTATATGTTTTGATTTCATTCTGCCTCACCTTATCCCATCCCTGGCCCATATTGGCAACATCTCAGAAAAGGACAATGAAGTTGCTTTCCCCCTCAGTACCTTCCCCAGCCTTCTGAAAGTGGACTTAGTATCATCTGGACTGTGACTGCCAAATCATTTGTTCCCAAATACCCTTTGATGTATCAAGGAGCATGCCATCTCAAAGTTTAGGTTATGTTATAGTGCATGAGATTTGTACATGCTGGGATAAAACTTTGGCATTCTACATACTGTAGCTGTCTGTAAATGGTTATGGAGGTGCCTACAGGAGTACGTATTTAAGGATTTGGGCAGCTTCACACATGTAGCACACAATAGAGATTATATGCCTGTCTTAAGACTGTAATATAGGTGCCTCTGTGTCTAACCATTGAAAGACAACAGTTATTATGGGATCTATAGGATTGTCAGTCATCCATTTAAAATATTTTACCCTTTGTAGAGCATGATAATATGTGAGGAACTCTGGCAGAGTAAAGCCCCCTTCCACTTTCAGGATGCACGTTTGAGGTGGGCCCTTCAGAGAATGAAGCCTTTCCATGGGAAGGTAGAGGTTAAAGAATGGAGTGTGTGGAACCAAATCATGGATACTGTCATGCTAGGGTGAGCATCCCCAGAGGACATAAAAGTCTAGGTGTTATATTCATTTTAATAACACTGATACAGGCCCAGGGAGACATTGGTAGAGTGAATCAGTGTTCTAGCTCCTGCTTAATCATAGAAATAATGGTTGACACATTGGGACTGATTTTCAAAAGGGTTAGAATGATGCAAATGACTTGGTTACTTGTTTGGCTTTAGACAGTAGATGGCATTAGCCCTTTGAGACTGTCTGCCACATGTTGTTGCATTAGAAACCCACATATTTATCAAGTCCTCCCTTAAATCTGTCACTATTGTTTATATCTACTAGGTATTGAGGAAGTTTATTCTAAATTCTTTGGGCCCTGATGGTGAAATAATTTTGTCTCTTGGAAGTATTAGCTTTCCGAGTTTCAAATTATCTGTTGTGAGAGCTAAGGGTGAGTGGTCTTACCATGGGGTTGATATTATATGCTATAAGTAATACCTGGTTATTAGATACATTGAAGAAGTGAAGGCAGTCACCCCTTAGCTTTCTGTGCTCATGTGACAAAAGATTCAAGTCTTGTAACTTGTTCTCATACGGTTTATGTTTTATGGTTAAGATTAGTTTTGTTGCCCTTCTTTGGAATCTTTCCAGGAGGCTAATGTCCTGCTTTTGGTATGAGGCCCAGAGAGAAGATCTGTAGTCCATATGGGATCTAACATATGATTTGTAAAGGTTAATTATGCCATGTTCATCCCCGGTAACGAATGCCTTTTTAATAATATCAATATACTTCTTGGCAATTTGTGGTATTTTAAGTACATGAGCGGGCATATTTAGAGAATTGTCAATAATGATCACCACGGTCTTTTTCATTGGTCACTGTTGGTAGTTTTAGATCCTTTAAGTGATATTGCCTCATTGGGTTATGTCAGCCCAAATGTAATACAGTATGTTTGTGAATGTTTCATTCCATGCATTTTTTTGTACCCATTGTTCAATGAGTTTGAGGTATTTTACTAAAGAAAGGTACTTAGTTTCAGTGTCCACATCACAAGCTGTCTTTGTATCATCTGAAAATTAGTTGTTTAATTAATGAGCCCATTATGAAAATTGTGTATAAACAATTGAAAAGAAAGGGGCCCAGCACAGACCCCTGAGGAACCCCACTCTTTGCCCTCCCTTCATCCAAGAGTTTTCCATTACCCTTACCCATTGTGTTCTACCCTGGAGCCATGAGTCTACCCATTTATCAAACATTGGCTGTGCCCCACTGTTGTTAGCTTCAGTAGTAGTTGGTCATGGGGGAGTTTATCAAATGCCCTCCTAAAGTCTAAATAGACCACATCAGTCGGTTTCCCTGAATCCAAACTGTTGCTAACAGTTTAACAGAAACTTATTATATTCATTGTATTGGATTTGCCTTGTTGAAAATCATGTTGTGCTTCATTTTGAATACCTAGTGAGTTTGATTCTGTTTTGACCTTTTTAACAGTACATGTTTCCATTAATTTGAATAGAACTTAGGTTAAGCTTTTTTGTCTTTAATTCTGTGGTGTTGACTTACTACCTTTCTTGTGAATTGGTGTGACAACTGCTTGTATCCAGTCAGCTGGAACTTTTCCCAAATTTTATTGATTTATTGAACAATATCAAAAATGCTACACTTACACTGGTTGCTAGGTTTCTATGAAGCTTGGATGCAACCTATTGATTCCTGGAGTAGAACTGGGTTTTAAGGAGTGCATGACTTCAATTATTTCTTCAAGTGAGCAGTCCTCTACATTGATGGCATTAGTGATCCCAGGGAGTTCAATTTCCTGTTTATCTTGGGATACAGATGTATATTTTATAAGTGATCCTTTCACTGTAAGGGACAAATGGGTGTTTCAATTTTTGTTCATATTATTAACATATGAAAAAAAGGTTCTCATTCCTTTCAGTTGCGGCAACTCTGAATTCTATATTTCTTCTTTCCTGCCTTATTCATTTCTTAGTTTCTTAAGATCAATTTTGCAACTATTTTTGCTGATTCTAATTTATGTAATTTGGCTGCTTTGTTTGCCATTTCTTTTGTCTTAATTTGTTTATGAAGTTTATGAGTCATCCAGTGTGGGATTTTATCCTTCCTATTGCTTATTAATTTATTTGGCATATACCAATCTTCAAAAGTTTTGAGTATGGTACATATACAGTAGTTTGCCACATGTCTCCTATTTTTTTATTGATTACCACTGTTTCCCAACTGATTCTATTAGGCATTAACTCCATGGCCCTGTCATCTGCCTTTCTATAGTTTTTTTTTATATAGGTGTTTTTACTTATCAATTTGTAACCTGTTGAACATTTAAATGTTAGCATACAATTGTCACAGGCTTCTAATGGATTAATAAAAATCTCAGAAATACTGTTTGTTTTATTAGTAATGACTAAACCCAGAATGTTTCCTCCCCTGGATGGTTGTTTGGCTAGTTGCTCAAGACCAATTTCCAAGAAGGTATTTAAGGAAAGTGACTCCTGGGCTATTGTACTTGTTAGGGTCTTCCAATCAATCCCTGGCAGGTTGAAATCACCCAGTATAAATATGTTGTAGCTGTCAGACTTTGACGGCTGATAAGGACCTCTTGGCCCACCTCGACTCCCCATTTCCCTACCTATTGGATAAGCTGCAGATTGTAGTTAACCAACAGTCTACTTCTTCCTACCTCCCCACCAGAGTTGCCTTATGTCTGTCCCATGATTTCTTGAATTCCCCCACTGTTTGTGACCCCACAACCTCCTCAAGAAGGCGAATCCATGCGCCCACCACTCACTGTGAAAAAATACTTCCTCACATTGCCCCTGAGCCGTCACCCCTCTATCTTCAAATTGTGTCCCCTTGTTCTTGTACATCTCTTATTCTGAAAGATGCTACCCTCTTGGACTTTGTTGATTCCCTCAAGGTACTTGAAAGTTTATATCATGTCCCCCTCTCTCTCTCCTTTCCTCAAGGGTATATATATTAAACTCCTTTAGTCTCTCTTCGTATGGCTTCTGTTGCAGAACCTGCACCATTTTAGTTGCCGTCCTCTGGACTGCTGCTATCCTGTCTATGTCCTTACGGAGATCGGATCTCCAGAACTGCACATAGTACTCCAGATGGGATCTCACCAACAGGCTGTACAGAGGGATAACAACTTCTTGTTTTCTACTGATGATGCCTCTCCCTATACATCCCCAGCCATCCTTATTGACTTCTCACCTTGCTTGCTTACTTTTAGGTCATCTGATGTAACTGCTCCAAGGTCCCTTTCCATTTTTGTTGTGTTAATACCTCCCTCTTACTTTGTGCACTCTTCCCCTGGGTTTTTGTTTCCCAGGTGCATTACTTTGCACTTCCTTGAATTGAATCTAAGCTGACACGCTTTTGACCATTCCTCCAACCTTGCCAAGTCCCTTCTCATGCTTTCCACCTCACTTTGTGTATCAACCCTGTTGCAGATTTTTGTGTTGTCTTCAAAGAGGTATACTTTTCCTTCCAGACCCTCTGCAATGTCACTTATAAAGACATTAAAAAAGATGGGACCCAGTATTGAACCCTGTGGTACCCCGATAGTAACCCTCCTTTCTTTGGAGTGAACTCCATTTATTATTACCCTCTATGTCCTGTTGTCCTGCCAGTTTTTTACCCAGGCTACCACCCTAGGACCCTCTCCCAGGCTAGCTAATTTGTTTATAAATCATTTGTGGTGGGACTGTGTCAAATGTCTTGCTAAAGTCTAGGTAGGCCATGTCCACAGCCCCTCCCTGGTCTACTACTTTGGTCACCCAGTCAAAGAAATCTATTAGATCTAGGGCTACCGGGGGGTTGACGTCTGCCACCTTCAGCTAGTGTAGAATGCGGCAGCCAGGCTATTGACTGGGTACACTCAGAACCAACCATATAATGCCTGTGCTCCGTGGACTGCACTGGATTCCAGTGCAGTGGGGGATCACCTTCAAGGTCGGTTTACTGACCTATAAAGCCCTACACGACCAGGGACCTAACTATTTGCAAGATCTCCTTCATTCCTACTGTCCCCTCTGCCCTCTCCAATCCACTGATGAGGGATTACAGGAGATTCCTAGGGTAAGCCCTGAAGACATCTGGGTCCCGATCTTTTAGCTTTGTGGCCCCGACCCTGTGGAATTCTCTACCTCATCAGATATGAGATTGTCTGACCATCCAGGAGTTTAAAACTGCACTTAAGACTTATTTATTTCAGTCTGCATTTGATGGTTTTAATGAATAGTAACTTAATAGTGAATTTTATATATAGTATTTTATCTATATTGAAAATTATGTTGTATGTTTATAGTATTTATGTTTATGTACAGGTATCTTGGTTGAAGAAAGGTGCCTTTTACAAATAAATTATGATAAGGGCTGTAATTAATTCATGGGGGGCACAGATTTCAAGATTATCATGAAATTTGCAATTTTTCTCTCTGTGCTGTGAAATCTGTTACTCCCTGTGACATTCACTAAAAATAAGCAGAAATGTGCCAAACACTAATCGGGCAGCTATTTATGGTCCATTCTATTCCTGTTCTATCACCCCTGCAACCCTCAATGAGCCTGTAAAGGTGTTTGCTTCCATCTGTTCCCAAATTCCTACAGCCATTCTGTCCCTCCTGCAGCCCACCAATCAGACAGTTTCCTGCTTCCTGCATTCTGTTCCCATTCTGTCACATAACTTTAGATTCTAAAGTTCTCAGACTTTGTCACAGTGAGCCTCCCCAAATCCATAGAAAAGATTTTGAGCCTCCCCCAAAAATTGAAATAATCTTGGGCCTCTCCAAAGAAAAATAACATACTGTACTTTGCGCAGTACACCATGAATAAATTGAAACCCCTTTGAGTACTTGGCTCACATTCAGTTCTTTGTCTCATACTGACGTGGAACCTTGGAAAAAGTGCTCCTGTGCTCAAAGGTGTTATCTGAATAAATAAACAGATATTATTATTCAGCTTATTGTAACCCCCACCCCCCACCCCACAGACCAACCTACATACTCTGCTATTTTATTTCTTGAACCATTGTTACCCTTGTTGCAGTACCTTCATGGGTCAAACAATTTTCTTGTTCCTCTATATGAAATAACCTTCCTAGATACTTTGCCTCTCCCATCCTTCCTGCTCCTAAGAAACTTCTCTGGGATTACTTTGCTCCTTCCTGCTATTGCTCTTAGCACTTCTATACTCAACCCTTGTATTTGGGCTGTTCTGCCATCAGGCTACAAATTGATAAATTACCACCACTCATTATTAGTTTATTGTTCAGATTTGTTTGCACTATCGCTCATTGTGTATTTCTGGATTGTTTTTCAGTTGCCTTTTGAAATGTATTCACTCCCTACCCTTCCCCGGGTACACCTGAAATGAGCCTTGGCTCATTCACCTTCCCTTGTCACCTATTAGTAACTAATACATTGAATTCACCTACTAGTACCTTCTTTCAGTTTGCATCATCTCTTCACACAAAAGATATAAAACTCAAAATTTAAATATAGTACTTTTTCAGACTTGCTTGAGCCTCCCCTGGAACAGGTTGGGGCCTCCCAAGGGAGGCTAGCCTCACCATTTGAGAACCCCTGCGTTTAGAAGATGAGTCAAAGCAGACCCAAATAGAAGTGCCAAATGCTGATTGCAAGTCCATTTCTGGTCTCCATCCTGAGCTGCAACTTGCAGGGGAAGGGCAGCCATAATCAAACTGTGCCTGCCCTCTGCCCCCTGGTTCTATTTTTGGCAGCTGGTCTCCAGAGTTGCAACCTGGCTGCAGGTCTGATTTAAAAACAAAACAAAACAGTCCTTGGTGCAGGAAGAGGAAAGCAAATTCTGGCTGCCCTCAGACCCTAGGTCATTTTGCAGCTCTCACAGTGAATGAATGGGACACAAACAATTTCAACTGGCAAGTCTGTTTCAAGTCAGTTGCTGGTCTCCATCCTGAGTTGCGACCAGGACCATGGAATACTGTGATATCTACCTATTTTTACTGTGAAAAACTTACAGCCCTAATTATGATTGATTGTCCGATTGATAGATTCATCTGACATGACCTTCCTACTATGAATCCATGCTGTCTTGGGTCCTGTGCCCTGCTGGCCTCTAGGTACTCAACAATTCTTTCTTTCAGAAGTGATTCCATCATTTTCTGTATCACTGAAGTCAAACTAACAGGTCTATAGTTTCCTGCCTCTGCTTTGCTCCCTTTTTTGTGAAGGAGAATCACATCTGTCCACCTCCAGGCCTTAGGTTCTGCACCATCCTCCCATGATTTGTTAGAAAGGGTAGTCAGTGTTGTCACTAGTTCTCCCCTTAGTTCTTTTAGAATTCTGGGGTGAATCCCGTTAGGCCCCCTTGCTTTGTTCACCTTCAGTTTTAAGCGTTCTTTCAGAACACCTTTCTTCTGTGAAAGAGTGCTGCTTATTGATTAGATTAGGTACCCCCCTCTCTTCTTTTGTGAATACTGAGCAGAAGTATTTATTCAGTATCCCTGATTTTTGACTGTCCCTCTCTGCCCCCCCCCTTCATTAAGCCTTACTATCCCTCCCTTGGTCTTTTTTCGCTCCCTAACATACCTATAAAAGGTTTTATTCCCCTTGTTAACTGAGTTGGTTATCTTTTCCTCTGTTTGGGCCTTTGCTATTTTGACCGCTTTCCCCTCTTCCATCTGCTTTAACTGCTACAGTTCTCTGTTCCACTCCTTCTGTGTTTCTTTATACTGCACTTCCTGAATGCTATCTTTTTCTCCCTAACCTTCCCCACCGCCTCTTTTGAGAACTATAGTGTTTTTTTCTTTCATTTTGATTTGTTTATTTGCTTCACACAAAGGCTTGTTGCCTCTATGATGGCAGCACTGATGTTTCCCCATTGTTCCTCCACCCCTCCTTCTTGCCAGTTTGCTGGTGCTTTTTGAGGTACTCTCCCATTTTGACAAATTCAGCCCTCTTAAATTCCAGTGCCCTTACTTTTGTATGGCTTGACTCTGTGGCTGTGTTTATCATGCACCACACTGTTTGGTGGTCATTTGTTCCCAGATGTCTATCCACTTCTAGATCTGAGATCCTCTCTGTCCCCATTTGAGAGTACCAGGTCTAAGATTGCTCCCTCCTGAGTGGGTTCCAACACTAGCAGTCTGAGGCATGCCCCCTGTAGGGCACTGAGAATGACCCTTCTCTTGGATGTGGCTACAGTAAAGGTGCTTCAGTTAACATCTGTCATATTCAGGTCTCCCATCAACAATATCTTCCCCTTTTATGCCATCCTAAGGATGCTTTCTATCATTTCCTTGTCCATTTCCTCCTCCTGAGATGGGGGTCTGTATACAACCCCCATGTGGATTGTGCTGCCATTTCAGGTCTCCAGGGTGACCAACAGTGACTCCTCTCCTCCCTGTTTACCCTTTAGTTCCATTGCCTTGATCCCTTCCCTTATGTAGAGAGCTACTCCTCCTCTTCTTCCCTCTCTGTCCCTCCTGTAGATTGTGTATCTTGGTATGTTGACATCACAGTCATGGTTCTCTATGTACCATGTTTCAGCGACTGCCACGATATCCAGGCATCCCTCTTCCATCAAGGTCACCAGTTCAGGGAGCTTGTTACTTAGACTACAGGCATTGGTACTCATTACCCTCCATATTTTAATGG
Organism: Neoceratodus forsteri; assembly: GCA_016271365.2. Taxonomy (NCBI): domain Eukaryota; kingdom Metazoa; phylum Chordata; order Ceratodontiformes; family Ceratodontidae; genus Neoceratodus; species Neoceratodus forsteri. Next base: position 937,555,014 of record CM028129.1, on the reverse strand, counting down.
CTTTACCCCCTTTTTGCCCCATCCCTGTCCTTACTGCCTTTGCCTTTTTCTCAATTTATCCTTGTCTTTCACCTTGTCAATGCTAGCTTGATTTCTTTGTTTAGTTCATCAAGGCATTTGCTATTACTGGATGGTGGTCTGTAGTAGTTACCTATTCTTAATGATTTTTTATTATCAAGTTGGATTTAAAGCCAAAGGAATTCTATGTTTATGGTGGGATCTGGAATAAATGTAATCTCAGTTCCTTTGATGTATATACATATTCCCCCAACCTTTTTGTTAAGTCTGTTTTGTGAAATAGTTTGTAAGCATTGATGTTTCTTGACCACAAACTTGTTTCATCACAGGATGTTTCTGTTACAGCTGTGAAGTCTATGTTGTCCTTTATGAGAATAAGTTCAAGCTCACTTTTTGATGATATTGAAAGAATTTGACGTAAGGGGTGACTTACCTCAACACTTGCAGCAGTCGTAATTTTCTAATGCAGCCTGTATCAAATCCAAAGCCCCCTTTCATCATGGTTGCATCAAAAAATCTGGTGCATCAGGTTGCAAGGGGGTTTGCACCACAATGGGTCTGCAACATCCTCTTTTCTGTGATTTTATAAGCCCCACCATCGACGCAGCAAGGGGCACCACTGAAACCAACTAGGAGGTGGTCTACATGGCATGCACTAGTGAGATGGGGTCTGACACTGGGCTGCCAGGGGCAGTAGGGGTATGGGAAGTGATAGAAGGGGAGTCAAGAAGACAGTATGCATTAATGGAGTGCTGTGGTACCCTGCAGGGTGTATTTGCTGTTGTATGTATATTTTTTTTGTATTGTGTATCAATACCTATTAGAGTACTGCAAAGTACTATACATATGAATTATATTGTACTGGGTGGATTCAGTGACAGACTATGCAGTTGCCTGGGCTGTGTCCACCTGGTGCCATGGCATGTTCTATCCCTGGACCCTCCCCTGTACAGTATAATTTGTATTTACAGTACTTTACAGGACTCCAATAGGTATTGATTCACAATACAAAAATACATACAACAGCAAACATAACCCGTTGGGAGCCACAGCACTCACTTTAATGCCCAACTGTTTCCCTGACTCCTCTTCTGCCACTTCCCAAGCCCCTACTGCCCTTGCCCCCTCCTGTCCAACACATTCATTACCCCCAACCATCCCAGTCCCTCTAGTGTTGCGCAAGGAGGGGGAGCTGGATCCTTGTGGCAATTCCTGCTGGTTTGCCAACAGTTTGGCACAGCTGTTGGCTTGTGACAAACCTGGAGAACTCTAATGCTCATCCCATTCTCATATACTGTACACATCTCAGCTTATTTACTGATGGTGAGCATTAGGGTTGATAACCCCAAGGCACACACTATGCCTGATTTGCAAAGACACAGGAGTGGTCAAACCATAAGGTTTTTTCTTGTTTCTGCCTGCAGGGTGAGGGTAGGGTGTGGAGTTGGCCACTGTAACCACATTTCCCAAATTGTGTCGATTTAGCCCTAACTAGTGTATTAATATTTTTTTTTTTCAATGAAGTTCCTTAATTTTTGAGGCAGCATAATCATATCCTCATTTGATTGTGGGAGTGCAAGGCCCTCTTGGCCCTGCGCTTCCATCCCTCCATAGATGCATACATGTATGTTGCTTTGGATATGCAGGGACCTCAGGGCCCTGCATTTCCATTTCTGCCAAAACAGCAAATTCTTTCCTTCACTGTATGGCTTGTTAAAGTTCCAGTGTTATCCTATGGGAATTTGCATTTTATTATTTTTATGATTTTTTTTATGTTGCACCTAAATGTTTAGGGGAAGAATATGTGTTAATCGTGTAGTACTCATTACGATCTTTGTTTTAATATATAGATTCTCCCTTAAGTCTGAATATTGTGGGAGTTATAGCTTGTTGAAGTTCTAATGTTATCCTATGGGAATTTGTATTTTTAATTTTTTCTTTTTTTTATGTTTTGCACCAAAATATTTAAGGAGGGAACATGTGCTATTTTTGTAGCAACCCTAACACCACATTTCCCTGCTTTTGTCAGTTTAACACTTACTAGTACATCAACATTTTTTGCAAATAATATGTACCATACTGCTTATCTATCTATGTGGTTCCCAGTGGGGTGTGTTTGCTGTTGTATGTATCACTATGTTGATTATCAAAGGGCAGTCAACCATAAGAAGGCAGAGTTCCTGTCTAGGGAGATTGCTGCAAGGAAGAATAGACCAGCTCTTTATCCAGTCTGTCTACAGCCGAGTACAGACTTGGTTTGCTGGCCAAGGCACCTAGCTTCACCTGAGCTCTTTCCTTCTAAGACTGCTTGAAAGGCAGAGTAGAGAAACTTACCAGAGCAAGGGAAAAGGATTAAGACTTAGTTTGGCTAAGCAGATTTACTGTGTGGTGGTGTTTTTATTTTTTACTCACAGGGATTGCTACTGTTTGTTGCTAACATTTCATTGCTTTATTTTTTCTCTGATTCAAATTGTTGTTGCTGGTATACCTTCTTCTGCATTATTACAAGGTGTGCCTACAGGTGTGTGCTAACAGATTACTGCTGTAATCTTCTGATTCAAATTGTCTTTTGCAAGGTATATCTTCTGTTACTGCTTTATTTTTCTCTGGAGCAAATTGTTTCTTACAGGGTATATCTTCTCTGAAATTATTACAGGTGGTGCTTTACAGGTTTTACAGTTTTATCTAACATTAGGATAGCTTTCAGGGTTACTGCATTTGTTGTTGACTGATTGTTTCTGCTCTTACCTCCTTGTTCTTTCGTCCGTGGTTCTTCTTTTTAGGCAGGAAGGGCCCAGCCACCACTCCCATCCCCAACCACCCCACGCTACCTCCTTTATAGGGTACCACAGTTGTGACATTTCCTGTGGCAGAGCAGGAAGGGCGGATCAGTGGGGCCTCCACAAGGTGATCTCATTTACAGGGCACTAGTAATTTAACTTGTTATAACAAGTTAAACAAAGCACAATTAAACCATTACTTGCATTTTTTTTTCCTCTAATTACTCTGACTAGGTTACAAACCCAGCAACTTATTTGGAATGGATTCATTAACTGCAGGTACTGTGGAACAATTTTCAGAAGGACAGTCTTACAGGATTTAGGACACTGTCCCACATGCTGGGCCTTTGGAGATCTTAGGTCTCAGCTCCGGCAGCATGGGCAGAGATTGCACGCTCAAATTTCATATTCAAGAGGAAATACATTATAAGAACCACCGCCATTTCCCCAGCATCCAACAGAAAACCTCGACCGCAGAGGGTAGTTGGTCCAGGAGGTTGGCAGGTGGTTAGAGGAGCAAATCAGGTGCCCCATCACTCTCTGCTCTCCAACACATTACCTCCAAAGCCATATAAACTCTACAACAGGTATCTGCCTCTATCTCTGAAATCAAATAACGAGGCAGAAGACACTGCAGAGCAGGACACTCAGCACAGGAGCTAGCACAACAATACTCACCCAAATCAGGAACCAAAACTAAACAAGCACAAAGGAAATCCAAAAACTCTGATCATAGGAGACTCCATGATTCGGGGAGTTGATACCCATCTCCAGCCAGGGGTGATGGTCAGATGTCTCCCAGGTACATCAGCATGGAGAAACACTGACCATTGCTAAAATTGTTCACAAAGCAGGAGAAAACATTGATGTCCTAGTACACATAGGGACTAATGATCTCGCCAACCGGTCAGTTACGGAGACCAAGGAACACCTGACTAGGGCTGGGTGACAAACTATCATCTATTTCGTCTGCATCTCCTTCTCTGAGATCCTGCCAGTCTGGGAGAAGGGAGCAGATGGACGGAAGGTCAGAGAAGGGGAGATAGGGAGCTAAACACGTGGCTCAAGGACTGGTGCCAGGAAAAGGACACAGATTTGTAGGAACTGGCAACAGTTCTGGGAGCGAAAGTTCTTTAAATTTGATGGACTGCATCTGACTAAAGAGGAGTCAGTGCATTGGGGCAGAAGTTTGACGTCTTTGCAGAATATTTAAACTAGCAATGGGAGAGGGTGCAGCACCCCATACGTCGAATGGGAAGAACACCCCTCCCCTCAGCTAGTGGTCAAACAGGAATTCAGCGTGTTTGCCGCTCATTTGCATCACCAGGTAAGAAAAAGGTTTGTCTCCCATACGATGCACAGGGTAATGCCAAACTTCACCCAACAACTAACACACCAAAATCTGGCCAATGGAAAATCATGTACACAATGCTCACAGCCTGGGAAATAAGATCCCAGACCTGCAGGCAACAATGTCAGAGGCTAAACTGGACATAGTAGCAATTAGTGAGATGTGGTTTACCAGTAACCACACTTGGGAGACTTCAGTACCTGGCTATGTATTGTTCAGAAGAGACCGAGGTGCAAAAGGGGAGGAGTGGCTCTGTATGTTAATGAAAATATCAAAGCTACAGAAATTCAGAATACACATAAGAAGAAGAACTGTGGGTCACCCTGGAAACAGGAAATGGGACAGCCATAAGAACTGGGGTTGTCTACAGGCCCCCAGACCAGAGGGAGGACATAGACACATTACTGTTAGAAGATATATAAAACATGACAGCTAAAGGGGAGGTTCTGATAATGGGAGACTTCAACATGCCAGATACAGATTAGTCAATACCAGCAGGAACATCTGCCAGAACTAGACTTATAGTGGATTCCCTGCAGGGGAGAGCCTCAAACAACTGGTACAGCAACCCACAAGAGACAGGGCTATCCTAGATCTAGTACTGACTAACAAAGAAGGGATCACAGATCTCCAGGTAGAAGGTCACCTGGGGCCAGTGACCATCACATGGTATGGTTCAATTTGGCTACTACATCTAAATCATCCCATTCCAAGGCAAAATATGGGACTTCAGAGGAGCTGACTTTGATAAAATGGCCAGCAGAGTTAAGCTAGCCCTGGCAAAGAAACACAGGTGAGGAGGTACAGGCAAAGTGGGCAAGCATTAAGGATACAATACTTGAAGCAACATCCCATTGTGTTAGACAGAAAAGGAAGTGCAAAGAAGACAGAAACCACTTTGGTTCTCAAATACAGTAGCAGAAAAGGTCAAAGCCAAAAGGCTGGCCTTCAGAAAATATAAGGGAACACAGCGGGATAAAGATAGGGAGGCATACCAAACTGCCCTAAGGGAAGCAGGTAAGGCAGTAAGGCAGGCAAAGTCCCAAACTGAGGAAACACTAGCAAGAACAGTAAAAGAAGGTGACAAGACTTTCTATAGATACATTAGTGAAAGGAGAAAGTCCAGAGGGGGTATTGCTAAGCTTAATGGAGAAAAGGGAGCATGTGAGGAGGAGGACCCTGTAAAGGCATCTATCCTAAATAGATACTTTTGCTCAGTATTTACTGAAGAGAAGGTAGGGCAGGGCCCACAGCTCCAGCATCATGGACACAGGGGAGGGAGTGAGCACTACTCCTTCACAAAGAAAGGGTCCTACAAGAGCTTGCTAAGCTCAGGTGGATAAGGCAATGGGACCTGATGGCATACATTCCAGAGTACTTAAGGAGCTAAAGGTGGAACTAGCAGAGCCATTAGCAGAATTGTTTAGTGAGTCTCTGAGCACAGGAGAGGTCCCAGAAGACTGGAGAAGGGCTCATGTGATCCCACTCCACAAGAGTGGTAGCAGGGAGGAGGGGAACTACAGACCAGTCAGTCTTACCTCAGTAGTGGGCAAGATTATGGAGGCACTCCTTAAGGAAAGGATAGTGCAACACCTGGAATCCATAGGGGCACAGGATCCAAGACAGCATGGGTTTACAAAAGGAAGGTCCTGTCAAACTAATCTCATAGATTTCTTTGACTGGGTAACCAGAGTGGTGGACCAAGGGGGAGCAGTTGATGTCGCCTACCTTGACTTCAGCAAAGCTTTGACACTGTTCCACATAGAAGATTGATAAATAAGCTAGGTAGGCTCGGGTGGGTCAGAAGTTGGTCAACTGGGTGGCAAACTGGTTGACTGGCAGAAACAGAGAGTGGTGGTAAATGGTACACAGTCAGAAGAGATGCAAGTCACAAGTGGGGTACCTCAGGGATCAGTCCTGGGGCCAGTCCTATTCAACATCTTCATTAGTGACCCGCAGATGGACTAGAGGGTAGGTTTGTCTGTTTGCAGATGACACCAAGATCTGCAACAGAGTAGATGATCCAGATGGGGTGGGCAGAATGAGAAGAGATCTGGATAAACTAGCAGAATGGTCAGAAGAGTGGCAACTGGGATTTAATGCAAAGAAGTGCAAAATCATGCACATAGGGAAGAGAAACCCTGAAGCCACTTATAGGCTGGGAGGGGAGTTGCTAGCAGTCACAAAGGAAGATGGAGACTTGGGCATCATCATCACTGATGACCTAAAATCATCCAAGCAGACCTCTAAAGCAGTAGGTAAGGCTAGGGGGGTGTTAGAGTGTATTAGTAGGGGTATCACAAGTCGTAAGAGGGAGGTAATAATCCCTCTGTACAAGACACTGGTTAGGCCCCATCTGGAGTACTGCGTGCAGTATTGGAGGCCACACCTTCACAAGGACATTAACCAAATTGAGGCAGTCCAGAGAAGGACAACCAAAATGGTGCAGGGACTGCATCAGAAGACATATGAGGACAGATTAACGGAGCTCAATATGTATACCCTTGAGCAAAGGAGGGAGAGAGAGGTGATATGATAGAGACATTTAAACACCTTAAGGGCATAAACAAGGTGAAAGAGTCTATCATGTTTAAATATAAGAAAAATAGCAGGACAAGAGGACACAGCATGAGATTAGAGGGAGGCCGATTAAGGGGGAATGTGAGGAAATTATTTTTCACAGAAAGGGTGGTAGATGCATGGAATGGCTTACCACAAGAAGTGGTGGCTATGAATACAGTGCAGGGCTTCAAACAGGCATGGGATAGGCATAAGGGAGCAATACAAATGACTAGGAATAGATAGGTCACTGACAGAGCAAAGGCCGATGGCACATTTATAAGGTAGAAAAAGAAATGGGCAGACTGGATGGGCCTTGCGGTCCTTATCTGCCGTCAACTTCTATGTTTCTATGTTTCTATGTTTTCAGTAGCACTTTGCTAAGAGTTTTCTCTGTTCTCCTCTGGCAGAGTATCCTCTAGTCGGGCTGGCATCTCACCAGCGTGTCTAGATCAGTCCCACAGGGTCAGGTCTGGGTGGAGCAGGGGTGCTCCTATTGTCTGGGCAGAGTTTCCACCAGTCTTGGTGGCCAAGGTCTCCATGGTGATGTTGAAGCTGCGGCCCACTTGTTGTGAACTGGACCCTGGCCTGACGTGTTTCCTAGTGGGTTGCATTGAGGCTATCAATCTAGTATTTGCTGGGATTGCCTGGTGTTCACTTTCAGAGGGAATCTTCCTTGATGCCTTGAATGAGATGTTGGTGGAGCTCCTTCTGAAAAAAAAAAAATCTCTTGACCCTGACGTTCTTGTGAATAATGGACCCATCTCCAACCTTCCATTTTTAGGGTAGGTTGTTGAGAAGACAGTGGCTGTGTAGCTCAAGCGACACCTGGAGGCATTTGACATCTATAGCCCATTCCAATCTGGGTTTAGGAAGAGGCACATCACAGAGCTAGCACTAGCATGGGTACATAATGACCTCAAGGCAAGAGGTCAAGGGGAGTGGTCAGTTCTCATTCTTCTGTCATCAGCATTTGATACTGTGGACCACATCCTGTTGCTGGATCACCTTAGAGAGTATTGCAGACTCACAGGTACTGTCATCAACTGGTATGAGTCCATTTTCTCTGGCAGGAGGCAAAGGGTAGTGATGGGGAATTTCTCCTCCTCCATGATGCCCCTGACCTATGGAGTTCCTCAAGTCTTGATCCTATCACCAGTGCTGTTTGCAGTATACGTACTTCCCCAGGGAAGGTTCATCAGACAGTACAGTCTGGGTTTTCACTGGCATGCAAATGATACTCAGCTGTACATGTCTTTTGTACCAGGGACAAATGATGCCATTGAAGTTCTGAATAAATGCCTTGCCAAAATCCAGGATTGGATTAACTCTAACTGGCTGAGACAAGGCAGAGCTGCTGGTGATTGAGCTGGGTCATGGGTGTGATGGGGATGCTTCCGGGGCAATGACAGGTTTGGTCCTGGGGTCGACTTCATTGATGGCATCCTCTTGGGTAAGAAATCTGGGCATTGTCCTCGATGACAGGCTGACATTTGAAGCTCAGGTGTCGTCTGTCATCAAAAGTGTTTTTTACCATCTGAGGAACATCACCTGGATTAAACCCCTAATTCTGCCCAAAGACCTGTCATCACTGGTGCATGCCTTTGTAACATCCAGATACAACTACTGTAATGCTGTTTACCTCACGGTCACTGAAGGGAACCTCTGCCTGCTGCAGCTAGTACAGAATACAGCAGCCAGGCTGCTGAAGGGGCAGGGAAGGTCCTGTCATGAGACCTCAGTCCTGCAGGATCTGCACTGGCTGCCTGTCAGGTGGAGGATTCCCTTCAAGGTGGGCTTGCTCATCTATCAGGCCCTATATGGATCAGAACCTGGCTACCTGTCAGAACTCCTCACTACTGCCATCCTGGCCTGCACCCTTTGTTACTGCACCGAGGACCTCCTGGCAGTTCTGAGGACAAGGCTGAAAACCTTGGGTGATTGTTCATCTGGGGTGTCCAGCCCAGTCCTCTAGAACTCACTGCCAAGATCTTTGAGGGAGACCCCTACAGTGAAGGCATTCAGGAGGGGCCTGAAGACTCAACATTGTAGCATGGCTTTTCCTACAGATTTTTTTTTTAACTAATACAGAACTTTTAAATTATTTTTGATGTATTTACTGATCGACTGTTTACATAACTTCAATGTTTCACCATTTTGTAAATTTTGATTGTATGGCACCCAGAGCCTCCAGGACTGGGCACCAAACAAATAAAAATCTGTCTATCTACCAATCTGTCTGTGAGAGTAAGACATTAGTCTTCCTCTGCTTTTGCTTTTTTTATTCCTAATTGTGATTCTGATGATCACCCAAGGATCAAAAACTTGTAGAGACACCAGGCATACCAGACTGTTTCTGCTATGTGCACCAGATTTGCATTTTCAGTTACAAATTTTGTTACCAGGCTGGCCCTGTGGTGCAGGGAGCTGAAGCAATGGCACTATAGTGGTTGCCATTCCCGTGACCCAGGTTTGGGATCAACTCGGGTTACTGGGAGTTGACAAGGGGAAATTGGTGGATGACTGGTGAGGTATGCTGTCTCAACTTTTGACTGTCACCAGGTGGTGGCCTAGTGGTAATGCAGGTGCAAATAGCATAAAGGGGAGGGTCAACAGTTCTATAGTGTGTATATGCAAGCCTCCACATGCATGTATGTGCCACCATGTCTAAGAACTGAAGAGAGAGAAAATGGAAATGGAAACATCCAGACTTACTGAAGTCCTGCCTGCTTTCCCCTGACCGTCGCCAGCACTTGGCCACCATGGAATCTGGATCTGTGTACCACTGGGGGCAGTTGATAGGGGACTGCATCCACACCAGGGGAGGTGAGCATTGGTCGGTGAGTTGGGACAGGGCTGATAGGCTGCCCATATGGACATGAGGCAGAAAAAGCTTTATGGAAAAAAAATTGTGCTGCAAAATGTTTAAGGTTTTGAAATGTCTTTATATTCTTTATTATATTATTATTATTTTTATTTTTGTTTTTATTATTATCATTTATATGCCAAAGACTGCAATAGAATCACATGGGATTGTTGTGTGTGGTCTGAAAGAACTTGCCGTAAAATTTCCAAAAAATGAACATCAGCAAGAGTGCATTAGTTATCCCCATCTGGGAATCTGTGTCTGCCCATTTCATTGGCAAACCACAGCATGATGAGAGAAGCAGTAGGCACCCCTGGGCCATGCCACTGTACTGGCCCTGCCACTGCCATAGTGTGGACATGCTGGGCATGGCACTGCAGGCATACATGCCACACGGCAGACCACAGTGTTGGGCACAGTGCCATACAATTAGCACTGGAAGAGTGCCGTACACAGGGCATGACGTATGGCACGTCGCTGTAGACAGGGCATGCTGTACAGCACGTTGCCGTACACAGAACATGCAGTACAGCACATCACCGTACACAGGGCATGCCATATGGCAGGTTGCTGTACACAAGGCATGCCGTATAGCATGCCACCATACACAGGGCATGCTATATGGTATGTTGCCGTACGCAGGGCATGCCGTACAACATGTCGTCATACACAGGAATGACTGACACACATGGGGGCCACATGTGTGCCACACACAGCCTCATGCACAGCACACGGTGCCCACAGTATGGGCCAGTGGTGACACAGGCACCGTAGCACACACCCTTGCTCCACACATGAGCATGCCACATGGCATGCACAGCCACAGGCACTCTGCAGTGGTATCCCTGGCCCAAACCCCCGGTGCAATGGTCAGAGACTGTCGATGGCAGCACCAGACAGACAGCCAATCATGTTAATGAACACACAGGTGTCAGGAGAACTGTTTATTGCTGGCACACACAGCAGCACAACACAGAGTGCAGACGCTCCCCCCAAAACAGCAGGAACAGGTATCCCCAAAGTCCAGAAGATCCCCCCAACAGCAGTGGGCACTGTCCACACATGGCTCCCCAGCACAACAGCCACACTGCACCCCACCCCAGACAGTGTCCAGCAGAACCATGGCATGGTCCACACGCATAACCACAGTGGTAGCAGGGTCCATCATAGCCGTGAAGGCAGCCTGGCATGCAGGTCTCCATCGCTGCTCGAGGTGCTGTCTTCATCCTCTGGCTCCTGCGGTGGGCAGCTGATGTTCCACAGCATGATGCATTGCACCAGACCCAGACCCCTATAGTGCTGCAAGACAAAGGGAACATGTCAGGCCCAGAGAATGCGTCACAAGCACCACCATGCTCCTTCACACCCCTAGTACCTACTGGTGATGGGAACTACACCTCCCACCACCTGTTGTCTGCATCCTCATAGAGGAGCATGCTGCCCTCCCCCTTCAGGATAAGGTAGTTTGGGTACCAGCACCAGTACCACTGCAGCCTATCTCCAGGGGTGCACGTGAAGTAGAGAGCACTATCCAGATGCACCTGCAAGCTGAGCTCCATCCTCTCTGGCCAGCCACATGGGTCCTGCATGGGAGACATGAGGGGTGACAGTGAGATACAAGGCCCACACGTGCAGTGGCACAAAACCACATGCACAGTACACACAGTACCCACCTGACCAAATCTACAGGACTGTCACAGGTCCCCCACACCCCACTTCAGGGTATATGTCTCCTCAGACACCATGAAGAAGTGTTGTGGGAACAGGGACATCCTGTCAACCACAGAGAATGCTATAGTCTGCACAGTCGAGGTCACAACACAGGGCTGTGCATGGCCACACACACGTGTCACGATAAACTGGGGGTGTGAGGGTGTGCTGATGGCTGCATCTACCACACCCACATTAGAATGGGACTATAAGGGGGAGCTGTCAGCTGGCTACACCATGAGTGGGTAAGGCAACACAGTGCTACAGGATGTGCCCAGGAGTGGGACTGCATCTGCTGCTGTTGGAGGCAAATGACAGGAGATGACAGAACTGGCTGCCATGTCCCAAGGTGTTCCATGACAGGGTCAACACCACAGGTTGGTGGAACATGCACTGCCTGGAGTGGTTCCAGTTCCCATGGCTGATCATTGCACGACTGCTTGACATGGTCTGCACAGCCATGGCACCCAGGACCTGGAGCTCCAGGGCAATGTCAGTGGAGATGAAGGTCATGTGTGCCCTGTCCTACTATGCAACAGGGTCATTACAGCGCATGACCAGGGACACACTCGGTGTGCGCTAGTCCTTGGTGTCCCATGCCATGGGCCACTGCGGCCTGCAGGGTGTTTGCAGTGTGCTGCATGTTACACAACCTGGCAAAGCATGAGGCCATGTTGATGCCAAGGGGGCCACCCCTGGACCCCATGGCTGATGATGATGTCGGTGACACTGGCAATGCTGAGCAACATGTGGGGCAGGGCATGGTCAGTGGCCATGCTGCAAGGTGTGCACCCATGACCAGGTCATTCATATGGTGATGGAGCGACATGGCTTGTCCAGGACAGCTCTCATCTGGTGAACACTACATGGCCGTGGCACAGCCTCTGCCAGGGTGGTGCATGCGGTGTGTTGTGACCATTGCTGTTGGCGGGGTGTGGCCGTGATGATGATGATTACTGCTGATTGGACATCCACGGTAGGGTGAGGGGCCATGGGGGGTGCCGGGGTGGGGCGTGTGCTGTGTGACTGTGACAGTGTGGGTGCTGTGCTGGTGATGTCATGGATCCGAGGCATTGGGCTGTGACTGGGACCGTGTTGACACATGTGTGCCCAGGGGCCTGTGTACCACATGGGCTCATGCCTCACCATGTCCCATGTGCCCGACGTGTACCTGGGAGTTGGTGTTGCTGGGCTGTGTGCCCATATATGGTGTGCCCTGGCTGTCTTCCATGGTGGCGTGGGCAATACCGACAACCACGGTGCCATGCTCTGGGCAAGGTGGTGCCACGTGTACCTTGGCACCTGTGCTCAACAGCAGTGGGTTGTCCCTGCACATGCCCTGCTCTGGTTCAGGGTCTGTTTTGGTGGCCTGTGTGGCTACCATCCGTGTATGCACCTGTTGCTCTGGCGGTGGGCCCACTGGGGGTGTGGCAGGTGCAGTACATGGGTGTTGCAGGATCTCTTGTAGTGCCACAGTGGAATGTGTGATGCCATCACCGATGGTGTGGGCAACCTTGGTCAGTGGGGCAATGGCGGCCGTGGTGTTCCGCTGTTTGGTAAGGTGGTCCCTCTCCAGCTGCTGGAGCACTTGGTACTGTTCTCGCTGGTATGGGTCATGTCAAGGTGTACAGCCATGTCTGCAGGTGTCTGTGGCTGGGCCCTCATCACCACTGTCGGCAGAGTCTGTGGCTGTGTGGGGTGCTGATGGGCTATTGTGGAGTGGTGCCAGGGGCTGCCCCTGTCCCCCTACCCGGGTGGGGTGGTGGTGCACTCTGGGGTGGGGGCCAACTGCCGCTGTGCCTGTCAGTGGGCTCCACATCCTGTTGGCCCTCAGTCCTGGTGCTGCTGTCTGCCTCTTCAGTGTGGGCATTGGTTGGCTCAGCAGTGCTGTTGCTGTCCAGCTGTGTCTCGGTGTCCATCACTGTCCCTGTGGGGACAACATTAATGTTCATCAGTATACAGGTGTTGACCACAGCCATGCAGGAGCATCACGCTACACTGGTCCATGTTACCTACCCAATGGTGCCTCCCATTATGTGGTACTTTGTGATGCCACCTATGGCACTGTGCCCTGCGGTGCCTGCCTCCTGCTGGCTGCTGTGTCTCATGGTGCACGGCCCCTGTCTGAGAGATGGGGAGTGAGGTGTTACTGTGGTGCTGCCTGTGCATTCCCTGCCAATGCATGCCCTGTCCCTTCCCTGCAGCTACCTGCCAGTGTGTCCACCCCTCTGTCCATGCACTGGACTGGCACCTGTGTGAGGTTCTCTGCCACAAGTCTTGTCACTCCCATGTGGTGGCTGCCAGTTTCTTCTAGGTGGCCACATGGAGGTCATGCCACTTGTGATTTATTGCAGTGAATGTCTGTTCCTCCACCCCTGCAGGGTTGATGCAGGCCTGGATGTCTAGCCACATACGGTCCTTTGCCTCTGGGGGGGGTGCCAGGGCCCCATACAGTCTGTTGTAGTGCTGTCTGTTGTCCATAACCATCACCATGTCCTGCCCACTGCTGAAGTTTGTGGAGCATGTCCACAGTACACCCCAACAGAATCTCCTTCGTCCTCCTCTGCCTCTGCCTCATCCTTCTCTGTCACCCTCCACTGGTGCTTCTGTGACCTCCTGTCATCCTGCCATGTCATGCGGTCCATGGTGCCTTATATGGTGGGGCCACAGGGCAGATCCATCTCTCCAGGCCACGCCTCTGTCCTGTCCATGTGTCCCCCTACACGGCACTCACTCACACCCCCTCTGTGCGCCATGTGCTTGCATGAATGCTGCATGTCTGCCATCCTGCCTAGGGATGCACTGGTTATACTACCGCCCAGTGCATATTTTGGGACCCTTCATGCATAGTGCTCACTGTAAGTGACCAAAATAGAACAATATCAAATGTTATAGCTCAGTAAGAAGTTAGTTTTCCATAATGCGTGTAGTTCTAAGAATGGTAAACCTACCTGCTGTTAGAAAGGTTAATAAGGCAGATGAATAAGGACCTTAGATTTTAGTTTCTGCATACTGTTCATCATATATTTGTGATCTTTTAGTTGGTCCAGTTCAGCTTGTGTCCAGACCCTTCTCCACGTGGAGCTGAAGGGGATCAGACATGATTCCTGAGGAGGAATGCTACTACTGGCTGCAATGTCATTTTATGCTGTGGAACATGTCCAGGCTGCACATGGGGGAAAGAGTCTCCCTCTCTGTGATAAAAGCATCCTGAAATTCCTGGGCTACCCCAAAATGTCGTTCCTTTGTCAGTCAACCTCCCTTCCCCTCTTACCTTGTTCATCCATTCTATCAGCTTTCTCCTGTTCCCATCAGAGCCCTTTGAAATTCATGAAAGGAAAGTCCAAGTCTTGCTGTTTGTATCATGGAATGGCCCATGGGATATGTGAGCATGCAGCAAAGGTTAGGATTGTGATGTGAACAGCTCACAGTGGTCTCCAGGAAAAGTTTGGGGTGCTACTGGCTTCCATGTCCCCTAGTGTGCTGTCTGGAAATTGCCTTGTGGTAATTGTGGCTGGAATGCCAGTCTGAAGATTCCCTTTTGTCAGTGTTGGGGGGGGGAGTCAATGTAGGAAAACTGTTTATTCCTATATGGTGGGTTTTATGTGAACCCAGTCAATGTTGTAAAACAAAACTGTTTATTCATTACATGCAGTGTTGGGTAAGTTGCTTTTAAAATGTAATCAGTTGAAGTTACTAGTTACTTTCAGATGAATGTAATCAGTTACAGTTACTTATTACTTTTATATAAAAAGTAATTAGTAAGTGTAACTGTAATGCACATTACTTTTCATATTAACTTGTATTACCTTTGATAACATGGTTGTATTTACTCATTGTACAAAGCTATGTGCTCATGAAACCCCAAGAAGTGTATCAAAGAAATAAAACAGATTCTAAAGACAATTAATGTCAGTTTATAACACAGTACCCATCTGACATTGCCAGCCACAACAATCCCTTAACATTGTTATAAATAAAAGCTCTATTAAAAAAAACCACACTGAAGCACACACCCTGCATCTACTACTGCCCTCCACAATCTTTCCCCCCACAGCTAAATCCTGACTTTGCCAGCCATTGCTGTCACTGACCTTTTTCTTTTCCATAACACTCACATCCCCTCTTCACACACACACACCCTGCATCTACTGCCAGTGCCCTTTGGGATCTTTCCCATACAGCTGTATATCCTGACAATGCCAGCCACAACTTCCCCCTTACATATTACCCATAGCTCACTGCCACACACACCGTGCTGCATCTTCTGCACTTGACAATCTTTCCCACATCTAGCCTGTATTCTTCTCCTGACTATGCAAGAACCAATGCAACCCCTTTAAATTTCTATAATGAAATCCCACCCTCACATAGCTCACCCTACACTCACACACACGCACCCTGCAGATCTACTGCCCTTCCTTGCCTTGGTGATCTTTTCTCATTTCCCCACAGCAGCCTTAATCCTAACTGCCATTGCCAGCCACAGATCCACCCCACATCACATACAATAAAAAGCACCAGCACACCTGCTTACCCAAACAAAATTTAAACAATCTTGTCCACAGCAGAACCTTGAATTGCCACTGCAACTGAGACACAGTTATAATTATAACTAAGTTGCCATGACTATTATGCCACAGCCAGTAAGCCACAGCTGAAGGCAGACATTGTCACAATCAAATTATCACACAACACAAAACACTTGTTGCACTCTGGTACATACTCCTTAGATGAGGATTTTCTTTGAGATGGGGTGGGTGATGGTGATAGATCTGGCAGGTGGGTTGATGGATGATCAAGTGGCCTGCTGTGGCAGTTTGGGAAATGTAACATTGATGGAAATAGGCCCTGAAACCTGCCTGCGGATGAACTACTTGCCTTTTTCCCCTACAACAGCTATTCTGGCCCTGATTTCCTTGGGGTTCATAATGGCTACCGTAGAGGGCCATGACTGATGACATGCATGGGTGTTGCAAGCTAGCTATAAATTGTACATCAACTGGCCAATCTGTCCCCCCTCAAACAAATTTCATCAATTCCTATAGCGATTCTTAGCTGTGCCATGTAGCGGAGCATAAGTAGTATAATTTGTATATCAAGTGTTGCAAAATGATGTATTTAATAATAAACCAACAAACAAAATTATGTTTTCCAGCTTTTATTTACACAGCACACATTACAGATATAGAAGAAAATGGTAATATTAAATGCATGCTGAAAATAGAAAAGTGACTTAGAATCGATGTTTCAACCATAGGTCTTCTTCAGAAATTAGCTAAAAGAAGAAGAAAGCAGGTTAGTGAAATAAGAGAAATATATGTAAGGAAAGAAAATAGAGGGAGACTGCAGGAGAAATATAGAATAATACATGGGGTAGTGCGTTTAACGAGATTTTATACACACCTGAGGTGTTGGATGCCAGGACTTACCATCTTGCCCCCTTTGACAAGGCTCCTTCCCAGACAAGATGGCTGCTGCACGCTGTGTTAGCTGAGGAGTAACTGCACGGCAGGAGTAGTGAAGGCTCATTATTGAATTTTAACAGGTATGCCACTGTTGCCTTGAACTGTGAGTCACTACTCTTT
The DNA here is from genome assembly GCA_016271365.2 of Neoceratodus forsteri. Classification (NCBI taxonomy): domain Eukaryota; kingdom Metazoa; phylum Chordata; order Ceratodontiformes; family Ceratodontidae; genus Neoceratodus; species Neoceratodus forsteri. The sequence continues at coordinate 937,538,142 of CM028129.1, read as the reverse complement.
CCAGACTGTCTTGTGCAACCATCTTGGCCCGGTGCTTCTTCGCTATTCTGTGTTTTTTTTTTGTCCCCCTAGTTAGTGGTGCAGAGTCTGAGCAGTGGAAGAGCCACCTACAGCTGTGAGAAGAGACAAATGCTTCCCTGTGAAGGGTCATAATGAGCAGTGATAGCTCTGAGGGGACTAGGCTAATGTCGGTAGTGGATCAACAGCAAGCTGTGGGATTTTGCATCATTGGAAATATTTGGTAGACTTGGTGCTTCTGAAAATGAAAGGGGTACTGATAAATGAAAGTTGGTCCACGGAGATTCCTGAGTGAAAGCAGAAAAGCAGAGATATTTGCAGTTAAGCAATAAGGCCTCACTTGATCCCAAGACCTCAAGGCTTGGAGTTTTTCCTGGACTTTGCTAATGGACAAAGGAGACTTTTTGATATTGCAATTGTCACTGTTACTACTGTTACCATTTTTATTATTTTCATTTTATCATCTGTATTATTTTTTCATTCTTTATCATTCTGGTGCTTGCGTTTACGCTTGTTTTTCTCTGAATTGCAGCCAACTTAAATAGAAACTAATTAAACAAATGTTTACTGTTTATTCTCAGACTGAGTGAATCTGGAGACAACTGCCAATTTCTTTCACTCTGTAACAAAGTTTTAAGATAGTTTCAGGTCAACTCATTTAGGGGCTAACCTTCCACTTTTCCCATATTGTTCCAGTATTCCCTAGCAGTGTCAGTGGCTCAGTAGGTAGCACACTTGCCTCTGAGGCCGGGATATCAGAGGGCTGTGGGTCAATTGCCACATCTGGCACTTGGGTTAATATACCAGTACTGACACTGTAGTGCAGCATGAGAGGGGCGCTGCACTTTTGAGGTGCCGTCTTTCAGATGAGACATTAAACCGAGGTCCCATCTGTCTGGTCTGGTGGTAGTTCAGCTGGATGTTAAAGATCCCATGGCACTTATCGAAAAGAGTAGGGGAATTTTTTATTTATAACTTAAAGATACATGTATACAAGAAGAGTAATGCATCAAACAACAAAACAGAAAGCATCAAAAACAATACAGAACTCCATGTCAAAGGTGTACACATCATAATTAAAGCAAAAGTAATACTGTTGTAAAAGAAACAAAAGGAAAAGAAAAAAAAATCAAAAACACAGCTGTTCTGATTATACATGCAATAAACATAACACCATGACCCTCCCAAATCAAATAGGAACTTCATGCCACTGTATACCTCAGGAAACCCCATCCAAGAGAGTAACACATGAAGAAAAATTAGACTAGAATCTACATGTTAAATTAGGACAAATGAAACATACTTGTGTTACTAAAACATTTTCTTTCCCAAGTCAATCCAGTAAAAGAGAAGATCAAACATAAGAATTCCTAACCTCAATCCCTAGTGCCTTGTATAGTTTAGGATGCCGCAGCTGCAGGTCAGTCCTTCCACCAGACTTCATGCATCTGCAGCAGAAATGTCAACCATTTTTTTTTATAGATACCTTTCACTTCTGTGTTTATTCCACCAATTAACCCTGCCACATCAATATTTTTCTGCTGCAATACATATTGACACCTAATTTGCCATATAACCCATTTTAGGGTTGCTAAAACCACTTGCAGCATTCCCTTATGAAATTTTTTCCAACTTCCTCTAATTTCCCCGTATATTAAAATATCATAATTCATATGTCGCATTTGTGGTAAACCCCAGTTTGTTGCCAGTGAGTCCCATAACCCGTCAGTGTATGAGCACTCAAAGTACAAATGTCTCTTCATTTCAATCTGATTCACACACCCTTCTCTCAAACATACCCTGTCTACTACTGCCTTGTGGTGGTGGTTCCCCCTGACATTAAGTCGGTCATGGCAACACATCCACAGTGTGTCCCACATTTTTGGAGGGACTCGAACTTCTGTCAACTGAGATACTACATCCATAGTTGAAATATTGTGTGGAAGAGTAAAACAAGGAACCCTATCTACCTCTTTTGCCACAATATTTTTATAGGCAACCTTCCTTACCTTATACCTCATGTCCTGTGCAATCAGGTTCCATCCTTTCAATTTTTTAAATACTTCCTTTAAATACAAAGATTTTCCCACCAAGGGAGTTCTAAAGGGGCCCCATGACTGAGTCATCCATTTATGAAAAAACAGATCACATCTGTCTCTAGAAAAATCCACCCATGGCAAAGTACTACCAGTTAGTAATGGTAAAATATTGGAATACACATACATAGTGAAAAAGAAGATGACTGGGTGTAACATGTCCAGCCCCCCCTCCTGAATAGGCCTATATGTTATCTGTCGCTTAACTGGATTTAATCTACTGCCCCATAACATTCTAAAGGCTATACTGTAAATCTTAGTTTCTAACTTAAGAGGTAAGGGAAATATACTACTTGTAGTTAAAAAAAGGGGAATGATGAAGGTTTTAAATAAGAAAACTATTTTTCCTGGACATAGAGAAGGATTTACAGCAGTTCAGTTTCTCCTCTGCTTTCTCAATGCATGCATCCCAATTTAGGGTGACCAAATATTTGTTTTCAAAAAGGATTACCAGAATTTTTATCAGAGGGTCTGATAATTGAATATCTCCTATTGCATCAGAACATATGTCCTATGCCTCATTTAAGGTTGTGGAGAAATTGCAACATGGAAAAAGACTTTAAAGAAGGTAGTATAGATTTGATAAAACAATTTAAGGAAAGAGACTTTAGCGATAGCAGTATTGAAAAAGGAATTATGAGAGCAGTAAACAGTGATATAAATAAGTTACTTAAGAAGCAAAAAGAACAGAATGATAATCACAATGTTAGTGGTGGAAAGAGTTCTAAGAGAACGTGTAATTTTGTTACTTCTTATAATTTACAGGCACAGCAATTATATGGGATCATAACTAACATTGGGAAGTCATAAAGACTGGATTTAAGTCAGACGGCATTAAAAAACAAGCACCCTGAATTGTCTACAAACGGGCCAAGAACTTAGGAGGTTAGATGGTGCATAACCTTTATCAAGCTCTAACCACAACCAAAGAAAGAGAAGGTCTACCTAAGGGGACATTTAAATGTGGGTATTGTAAATTCTGTAATAGTATATTGCAAACAAAGTATTGTTTCATACATCCTATCACAGAAAAAAGATATGAAACATATGATTTTTTTTTAATTGTAATACTGAGGCTGTGATTTATGTTGTAATTTGTTATTGTTCAGTATTTTGTCTGGGTAAAACTATACATAATTTTAAGAAATGGATTGGGGAACATTTAAATGCAGTAGCACATGATGATGTAACAAATGCTTTGGCTCTGCATAAAAAAGTTAACAAAAATTATGGTAAAAAACATGATTTTTTTGTTTACTGCTTTGGAGAAAGTAACTTTGGGACTGAGGGGTGGTGATTTAAATAATGAACTTTTGAAAAGAGAAACTTATTGGCAATATGTCTTAATAGCCAATAGATAGCCAGGCTTAAATGAAGCAGTCTAGCTGGTAGCTTATTTAAAATGATTTGGTAAATTTGTCTAGGACAACAAAAAGGGTAAGGTTTAAATTTATGAAATATAAAGTAAGGTAATATTTACTAACTTGATAAGTTTGTATGAGTGACTGTGCGATTATGTTTAGTTTGCAACAGTTATGGATATAATCTCCATTGTATATTATGTATGCAATCTATTGACTTCCTATATATTTCTTATGACTATTTAAGTCCTCTTTTTTTCTGTATGCACTGATTAATTATCATGGTGGTTACATATTTGGACCTCTATAGGGTTCCAAAACAACAAAGGTAATAATAATAGTAATTATAAAAGTAGATTTATAATATAATATTCTACTTACAATATACATATGATTGAATGGTATTTAAACCTTAGAAATTGGGTATTAGCACTTTTGAAAGAATAATACATATTTTGGTGGAGCCTTTTTTCATCCATCTATATTAATGTGGTAGTATAAGTCCACTTTGCACTTTAATAATTGGTATTTTTTGAAATTTGACCTTTTGCAACATTGTGTGACCATCTTAGAATAATAAGGTTTAGGGTGATGGAATATATATATATAGGTATATTAGAGGCAAAAAACTCAGTTTAATGCATCAGTTAGATGTTCCACAGTGACAAAAGCGTGGAAATTCGGTGTTAATAAAGCTCTCAGTTACCTTCAATCGCATGTGTATTGGGTCATCAGCCCTAACTATCACCCCATCACATGCGTAAAGGAGCAGAGGTATAGGGAGAATGGGGTGAGAGTTAGGACCGATGACCCCAATGCACAACCCGATGCCAGTTGGGGAGTGGGCTTGGGGGGTCCAAGGGGGGCTTTCAACTCTAACACTGAATTTCCTCACTTTTGTCACTGTGGAGCAACCCTAACTGATGCATTAAATGGAATTTTTGGCCTCTCATTTCCCTTCTTTTTGAGAATGAGAACAATAAATAGTGAATATAATGCTGTGGCGGGAGCACGGGGCTCTTCGGGCCCCACGCTCCCACCATGTGATGTCTTGTAACATAGTAACAGGAACAGCAATGCAAACATAAGTGCCAACAGTTACAGAGATGGTAACGCAAACATAACTGTTAAAGCAAACGTTAATAGAAACGCATGCACAAAGTGACAGGGAAGTGAACAGTGATGCAAATGGAGACGCAAGCATGTACAAAAAAACGCAACTGGTAACACACACAGTGGCAGCACTGATATTGATTTATGACTTTTCTGGCTTAGGGGGCTAAGCATTTTTCTGACAAAAAGTCCGGATTCGCACTGTTTCCGATACGGCCTTGAAAGCGGCTTAATGCCTAATGTTATCCTATTGAAAAAGAGAAATTCGAGTGCCATGATTTTGCCGCCCTGTAATATTTTTTCACCAAACCACCAAAAGGCACATCTGTGGGATGTTGGCTTTCTTACCTCCAAATTTCAGTGTAAAAGACCAAACCGTTCATTTGCAGCAGGGTGGCAAAAAATTCCTGTCATGCAGCGGACGCTGCAATGTTAGTCTATGGGAAAAAAGTGTCAACTTCGGAGTACCATAACTTTGTATCCATGCAATATTTTGTCACCAAACCACTAAAAGGCACATCTGTGAGATGCTGGCTGCCTTTCCTCCAATTTTCAGCCCAAAAAACCAAACCGTTCATTTGCAGCAGGGTGGCAAAGAATTCCTGTTATTTTGGGCAAAGTGTCACAAAGTGGTGTCGTGATTTGCGAAAGCTTTCACACAGATTTGCGAAAGTGTCTTGAGTGTGACACTACTTTTTCCAGAAATTGGAAAAACATATTTTAAGGGTATTTAACCTCAAAATAAAGACATGCCTAGCATCCTCAGGGTCCGAATAGGTAAACACAAAAAGAATTGTGTTGCTAGAGGGTCCCAAATTTAAATGCCAAGCATTTTTCTGATCACCAACTGAAAACAAAATGGTGGATTTGCGACACTACTGTGGCCATTTGCGACACTAAAAAGTGAATTTGCGACACTGTCAAACGTTTTTTAACTTTTCCCGTTGACTTATAATGGGAAATTATTTTTTGAATAACTTTTGAACCATTTAATATTTTTTTATGAAATCTTCAAAAGGCACATCAGGGACTCCGGCCGCATGTTCCCTGAAGTTTTTGGACCAGTCGGGAAAACCGTGCAACCTGTAGGGATGAGCAAAGAATTAAACAAAGTGTAAATGCACATGCAGATCATGCTTAATAACTCTGCAGCCATATATCCAAACAGTACAAACGCTGGCAGATCCCAAGATGTGTGGTTCTTGATCATGTATTCCAAATTTCAGGCAAATCTATTGAACGGTTGCAAAGTTATTAAGGTGCAACATTTTAGGTTTAACATGTAAATGGCTCCTCAACCCTAACTATGGTAATACTACTGTATACCATAATATATATATATATATATATATACACACACACACACACACACATATACATACATACATATATATATATATATATATATATATATATGCCACAGTGCCTACCTACTTTATTACTACTTTCTAAGCCTCTTAATCACTTCCTCACCCAATCTGCCAAAATATAAGTTTACCTCTTCTTCCTGCTGCCTTGCAGGATTTGAACCCTGCACCCTTGTTTCCAAAGTCCACAGTTCCACCACTCACCTAGAACACCTGCATATTTTTACTGCAGGATTTCATAACTATAAAGAACGCACTAACCCTGAGACACAACCAAAGTGTTATCTAATGCTTCTACAAACCTGAACCTAACTCCTGCTGCTACAGCCACTAGTCTTGCTCTCTCCTATTACCCTGATCAAGACTTGAACCTGGTACTCTATGCACTTTAGGCACATACACTACCACCACACCATAGCAGCAACTAGACTCAGAGGTGATCTCTCACTACTATCTCCCCTCTTTCATCCTAGTCCCCCCATTCTTTCCTCACTTCAGCTCCACCAGCCTTCCCAACTATGCACATGCATCCCCTGCTCGCCAGTCTATCTCTTCTCCTCCTCCTCCCTTTGCCTTCCACATACCCTAGTGTCCCTATTAACCCTCAGCCTCACTGCTCCAGTGTTCCTACTCACCTCCTGTCCTCCCCTCCTCCTTACCACTGCTCCTACCCTCCCTCCTCCTCCACATCCCATATGCTCCTCTCCACCTCATCCCCTTCCAGACATCACCTGTCCTCCCTTACAGCCCCCTTGCACTTCTGATCACTCAGGCCTTCTCTGCCTGTGCTACCCTACCCACCCTTGTGCAACCAAACCCCATTCCTTATTCTATCGCCTCCCCGTGAACTCTCCATCTGCCTCCCTCTGACCAGAGCACTTCTCCTCCTTCTGCTCCCAACAGGGAACATACACCCCAACCCAGGCCCTGCCCTCTCCATCCACCCACTCAGCCCACTGGTCTTCGAGTAGCCTCCATGAACATATGCAGCCTGCTGAAGAAATTTGACGCCCTACAGTGCTGGAGCCATGGCTCACCAACCAGACACATCATAGCCCTGGTTGAAACCTGGCTGTCCAAATCAACTCCTGACTCATTTGTCTCCCTCCCAGGCTATACCATATACCGGGAGGACCGAGTAGGCAAACAAGGGGGAGGCTGTGCAATCTACACCAGGGACACAATACCTGGACATGCACTCCCCACCCCTACCCTCATAAATGGGGCCCAGGCCCTTACCCTCAGACTCACCCCAGACCCCTCTAGGAGCCCTCTCTATCTCACCACAGCCTACGTTCCCCCAAAGAACCAGCACCCAGCCCTGATATCTTTAACAGACTACCTAGCCACCCTCCACCATAAGGCAGAACAAGTCCTAGTGGGGGACCTTAATGTAAATTGGCTCAGCACCTCCTCATCCACCACCAGAGACTCATTTGCCGCCCAAGATCTGACACAACTCGTCACCCAGCCCACGAGACTTAACCCTAAGAGTGGTACCAGCACCCTGCTGGATGTTATTATAACTAACCGACCCCATCAAATCCAAAACATCCAGGTCCTCCCAGACTCCCTGAGTGACCACTCCCCTATCCTATTCCACTGGGTAGCCCCCAATCCCAAGCCCAAAGCCCAGACCACCCTCCGCAGCGCCTCCGCCCTGGTGGGCTGAAGAAACTTAAGGCACTCTTCACCCAGATAGACTGATCCCCCATTCAGCAGGCAACCAACATTGATACTGCCCTCACCTTTTTCACTCACACCTTCAACATGGCCTGTGATCCCTTTGCACCCTTAACCAAAACCCGGTCCAAAAACAGAACGCACCCTGGGTTAGCCCGCCCTCCTACAATTACTTAGAAACCGGATAACCTCTGGCACCTTGCCACTGAAACAGGTCGCTCTGTCTGATAGGCAAGCATACAATGCAGCCCGAATAAATGCTCATGGGCCATCAGGAAAGCCAAGGCAGACCATTACCAGGCCTCCCTTACCTCCTCCTGGGCTCAGCCCGACCTTCTGGGATAATATTACAACTCAATGGTAAAGCTTGCTCCTGCCCCATCCCAGCTCACTAGAAATGGCACAACCTCCTCCGAGCCTGCCACCATAGCTAACTGGTTCAACACCACTTTCACTGACCTTAGCTCAGTCCTCCTAGTAATTTCTTTGACCCTCCCCCAGCCAAACTCCCCTGTCCTCCAGCACCCCAGCTTCCTCCTGCGAAAGATTTCCACCCAGGAAGCCAGACCCATCCTAATCAAAGCTCTCAATGGCAACAATCCCGCAGTGACTCACTGACCCCAGCATCCTCAGGCTGGTGCTAGATGAAGTCCTTGCACCTCCTCACAAGCTATTTAACCAGTCACTCTGCCTGGGACAATTCCCCACAGCTTGGAAAACAGCCATTGTCACACCTATTCATAAAGGAGGCGACAGGTCATTGGCCAACAACTACCGCCAATCTCCATCCTCCCTCCTCTCTAAAGCCCTGAGAAAGTGGTGGCTATTCAAATCACTGATTATCTGGCTAAGCATAACATCTTATGCCCAGAGCAACATGGCTTCCGTGGGTCACAGTACCAGCACTGCCCCATTGAATTCTCCAACTTCCTACACCCTCCTTGGATACCACCTCCCTAGCTGGTGCAGTGTTCATTGACCTCTCAAAGGCTTCGACACTGTCTCCCATCCACTGCTGCTGAATGCACTCTGCCTCACTGGTCTCTCGGCTGGCCTCTGGCATGGTAGTGCTAGCTATCTTGACACTCGATCCCAGTGTGTCAAGATTAATAGCACACTCTCCGATACCCATCCCATTCTCTCTGGGGTCCCCCAAGGCTCCATCCTGGGCCCCCTTCTCTTCTCGCTGTATCTGAACACCCTGCCCAGTGCATGCTCTGGCAAAATTCTGCTGTATGCAGAAGACGCTGTCCTTTTGCCACCCACGTAATCCCATCTCCCACAGGACTCCTTACAGCAGTCTTTTCAACAGTGCCGAGGCTTGGTTTAAGGAGCGTAGACTCGTCATCAATCTTAAGAAAACCAAAACTATGCTCTTTCACACCCCAAAACAAAGCTAGCAACCACCCACTCTATATCCTTCCAAGCACCAACCAACCACTGGAACAAGTCTGCTCCTACAAATACCTTGGGGTTACCTTCGATTCAGCCCTCACATTTCACAACCACATCGACACCCTAACATCCGCCACCAACACACGGCTTGGCATCCTATTCCGCCATAAAACCTGCCTTCCCCCAAATGCTCTCCGGCTAGCTGTTACATCGTCCGTTCTGTCCCTTGTAGACTATGGTCTACCAGTATACGGTGCTGCCAACACCACTGCACTCAACAAAATTCACCTAACCCTGAATAAAGCATGCAGATTGATTACTGGTGCCCCCAGGCTCACACACACCTGTCAGCTATATGTCGATGCTAACCTGCTTACCCTGGATGAACGGCTCCGATACCAGACCTGTCTCCTCACCAAAAACCTACTGGCCTCTCCTGCAACGGCATCCATCCACCAGAGCCCTCCCACCATTGCAACACGGTCTTCCTACAAGACCACTCTAAAGATCCCCAGAACGAGAACCAGCCGTGGCCAGAGGTCCTTCAGCTATAGAGCCCCAACCTAGTTTAACTCTCTCCCTGCCACCATCACCAATGCCATCACCATCTCCTCATTCAAAACCGCACTTCGGAACCACATCTTCAGCACTCGTAACTGCTCCTGTCTCTGAACATAGCCTCCACCTCTTTCTCTTTCTCTTGACAATGCCCCCCGGGCAGCTCTCCACCCAACCATCCTCCACCACTTCCCTGTACACCATGCCTAGATTTAACCTGGCCAGTGCCAGCTGTTTTCAATGTTTATCTACCAGAATGCTCACTTGATACCGACTTGTGTAATACCTGTTATCAATTACATGTACCCTGTACCCAATTGTACTTGTCTGACAACAATGTGACGTGGCACCTCTGGTGAATGCCTATTGATTTTTTGCAAATCTTTGCTATGTAACCAAAACGCAATGTATGTCTTTATGTGACGAAGTACCTTTGGAAACGAGCCTCTGGCTCAAAGGTTGTAAACTGATTCTTAAATAAATAAATAAATAAATAAATATATACATATATATATATATATATATATATATAGGGCAAAAACTCCGTTTAATGCATTAGTTAGGGTTGTTCCACGCGACAAAAGTGAGGAAATTAGCTGTTAGGTTGAAAATCTCTTGACCCCCCACTTTACTGGCTCTATTAGCGCAAGATTGGGATCATCAGCCCTAACTCTCACCCCATGACATGTAAGCAACAGAAGTATAGGAGAATGGTGAGAGTTAGGACCCACGATCCCAATGCGCACTCCCAATGCCGTTGGGGAGGCGGGGGTCCAAGGGGGTTTCAACCCTAACAGAGAATTTCCTCACTTTTGTCGCTGTGGAACAACCCTAACTAATGCATTAAACTGAGTTTTTTGCCTCTAATTTCCCTTCTTTTTGAGAATGATAATGAGAAATAGTGAATGTAATGCAGCGGCGGGAGCTGCATAATGCGTTAGCGTGATGTGTTGTGGCATACTAACAGGGACAGCAATGCAAACAGAAATGCTAACAGTGGCGCACATGGTAACACAAGCACGAATGAGAACAGAAAGGGTAACGCATACGGTGGCGAGACGGAATGGTCTGCCACGGATGTGTTGTCACATAGTAACATGGTGCCTGCAAACAGAAATGTCAATGGGCATGGTGATGTAAAGTGAAACAGTAAGATAAACAGTACTGTAGACAGACATGGCAAAAAATAACAGAAACGCAAGCGCAAATGAAAACGCAAAGGATAACGCACGTGGTGGCGCAGACGTCAATGGTAAGTGAAACGGGTACGGATCCACAAGCAGAAAGGGCAACAGTAACAGTAATGTAAGCACACAGGCTGGTTTTCCCCAAAACCTGCATTGAGAAAGACAGTGAGTACAAATAATGTATGCAAAATAATGAGTATCGGCACAGAAAATTAGATCTTGGAATACTAAATACATTATATCTCAGGAACCGCTGCAGAAAAAAAATTTAAAAGTCATATTATTTACAACTGTCCTTGCTAATTTGTATCTTAGCCCCATTAAGGGCTAAGATACCGATAACAAAGGGCTACAAGAAGTTTTCCGACAAAAGTCTGTATCCACTGCTTCCGTTTCCGAGATATGGGCCCTGAAAGGCGCGAAGTACCACTGTAATGTTATCCTATGGGAAAAAAGAAAGTTCGGACGCCATAACTTGCCTCCTATAATGTTTTTTCACCAAACTACTGAAAGGCACATCTGTGGGCTGTTGGCTGTCTTCCTCCAAATTTCAGGAAAAAGACCAAACCGTTATTTTGCAGCAGGGCTCCAAATGATTTCTGTTAAGTGTCGGGTGCCATAATGTTATCCTATGGGAAAACGTCAATTTTGAGTGCCCAACTTTGCCGCCATGTGATATTTTTCACCAAACTACTGAAAGGCACATCTGTGTACTGTTGGCTGTCTTCCCTCCAAATTTCAGGAAAAAAGACCAAACCGTTATTTTGCAGCAGGGTGCCAAAGGATTCCTGTAATGCTTCGGGCGGCGTAATGTTATCCTATGGGAAAAACTGTCAACTTTGGAGTGCCATAACTTTGCTGCCGTGTAATATTTTTTCAATACAACACTGAAAGGCACATCTGTGAGATGTCGGCTGCGTTCCCTCCAAATTTCAGCCCAAAACTCCTAACGGTTATTTTGCAGTGCAGTGCCAAAGAATTGCTGTCATTTTCCCACAGACTAGAAAATTACTGTCGCAATTTGCGAAAGCTTTCGCATTACCAGGGATACACTTTCGTAGTTAATGAAAGTAATTTGGCGTAAGTACTTTTCCAGAAATTTGAAAACATATTTCCTGGGGTGTTTTACCACAAAAATAAAGACATGGCAAGCATCCTCAGGGCCCGACTGGGTGAATACAAAAAATTAGGTTGCTAGAGGGTCCCAAATTTAAATGCCAACCATTTTCTGATCACCAACTGAAAACAAAATGGCTGATTTTGAAAGTAACAGGCCCATTTAGAAAGTAAAATGCATTTCGAAAGTGTTGAACTTTTGTTAACTTTTCCATTGACTTATAATGGGAAACTGTTTTTGAATAACTTTTGAACGCTTAATATTTTTCATGAAATCTTCAAAAGGCACATCAGGGACCCTGGCTGCATGTTCCCTGAAGATTTCGGGCCAGTCACACAAACCGTACGACCTGTAGGTGCGACCACAGAATTCCAGAAAAGCGTAAACGCGCGCACAGATCACACTTAATAACTCCACAGCTGTATATCTGACCAGTACAAAACTTGGCAGATCCCAAGGCCTGTGGTTCTTGATCATAAATTCCAAATTTTAGGCAAATCTATCAAACGGTTGCAAAGTTATTAAGGTGCAAAGTTTTGGGGTTTAACATAGAAATGGCTCCTCAACCCTAACTATGGTAGCACTACCGTGCTACCATAATGTGTATATATATCTTTTAGAAGTTGGAATGGTGTTGATAAAATGTATTAAATATTGATGCTGACCATTTGCAGTTTGATATGCCCTCCTATTTTATACTACATGTGTGTTTAGGTTTAGATTTAAATATGTGTTTATGTATTTTGGCTTTTAAAGTAATTTAGTGTCTTATATTCTGATGTTTTTTCTGCTGACATTTAGTGATAAAAAGTGTAAATAATGTGATGTGGCTATATAAAATGTAAAAGGTTTGTGCCCCTTTAAAAATGGATGTATAAATAAGAGGGGTAGTAGCCACACTAGCCACACCTTGAGAAAGCCCACAGTCATGTGGGTGTAATGATCATTGGCTGATGCTGGTGGGGTGAGTTTTGAGAGCATTTTATTTAATAAAAGCTGTTTAATTTTTTAAGACCAAATCTAGTCTTGTTTTGCCTTTATTTTGCACACTAGTTGCCAGTTAGCCGCTTTTCACTTTAAGAGAGAGAGGAAAGCAGATTGGTTCAGAACTTAGGAAGAGTGGAGCATGATAAGATGGAGAGGGAAGGGAGTCTAGTCAGACACTGCTGCAAATAAGAAGGACTTATGGGCAGCTGCTAATTGCACATTGGGTCTAATGAGAAGGGGAAGGGAGGCAGACCTTAGTGCATGAGGGACCTGTCTTAGGCTGATGATCTCAGTCAGGCACTAAGGGGTAAATTTATGTACCAGCTTATGAATGAAACACAGGGTGATATACCTCAGTTTAGATTCTTAGGGCAACCAGTTCAGTGATGCAAGGACATCTCAGTGGTGGTGACAGGCATTGGTCCCCGAGGTGAACCTTCCCACCTTGTGGTAGGCCTGAGTTAGGAAAGACAGGGCAGCAGCATTAGTGGAGAGCAGTAAGGGAGCACCATAGGTTAGCAGTGGAATAAGGGACAAGGAAGCAATCTTATGGCAAGAGGAGGAGGTGAGGAAGGGGTTGATGTGATAAAGGAGACCTAGCTTTTGGTTTAGTGATTTAGCTATGATTGAGACATGGGCATTGAGGGAGAGAGGAAGGGGGAGAGAGAGAGAGAGAGAGAGAGAGAGAGAGAGAGAGAGAGAGAGAGATCAAAAGTGAAGCCCAGATATTTGAAGGTAGTGATGGGCTCAAGGGAATCACCATTAAGAGAGGTGCTACAGAGAGGGGAGATGGTACGTGATAAGGAGGATAAGTGGGAAAATAACATGCTTTTTGTTTTTTTCATATGAAGGACAAGTTGATTCTGTCTGAATCAACCTTCAAGAGCAGCAAAGTCTGATGCTAGTTCTCTGTTTATCCAGTCAACCTCTGGAGAGGAACAGTAGATAATAGCATTTTCCACATAGAGATGCACAGATGCCCCTCCACAGTTGCTGGATACATCATTAATAAATAAGGAGAATAACATAGGGCATAAAATGGAGCCCTGGGTTACACCATGAATTATGGGTCTGAGGCTAGAGAGAGAACTGGCCTACCTGACCCTTTGAGACTGGCAGGATAGGTAGCTTTGTACCCAGCTTAGGGCACCCATGTCAAGGCCAGGTATATTAATTTGCTAGAGCAGGAGACAGTGGTTCACCAGATTGAATGCTTTTGTAAGGTCAACAAATATGGCACCAGTGGCAGAACCACAGTCCATGGCCTGGAATATGTCCAAGGTTACTTTTAACAAGGCAGTGAGGGTGCTATGGTTTTTTCTGAACCCATGTTGGAAGGGGGGGTAGCAAGTTGTGGTGTTCAAGATAATTCTGAAGGTGATTGTATACTATGCATTCCTGAATTTTAGCCAATGGACAAAGGATAGATATGGGTCTGAAATTTTTGGCCACTGAGTTAAGCCCCCCGCCCTTATGTGCAGGCACAAAACAGCTACCTTCTATTTGCTGGGAACTGCAGTTGAGAGGAAGGACCTGTTCAATAAGACAAGAACAGGGCAAGCGAGGGCAGGGAAACTGGAGCTCCAGGGTGTTGTGACCAGGTGAGCTCTCAATTTTCCAGTTACCAAGAAGCATCTGGACCTCTTTGAGAGGCCAGCTTCAAGTGGAATGCATGCCGAGTCCCACAGGAGGCTGAAGATGATGGGGCTGAGGGGGGAACAGATGAGTTCTGGAAGAGAGAGGTGTACTATTGGAGACCTGTAAAGAATGAATTAAATCCATTGGCAATAGAAGGGAGGTCAGTTAGGGTGGTACCCTGGGCAGTCAGGGAGCTCAGGAGTTCAGCAGCTTTTCCTTTGACCGGGGATTTAACCTGTCTCCAAAACACTCTTTGGGGTGGCAAAGGTGTTCAGTTTGAAAGGATTTGTAATGGTGGCATTTGACTTTATGGAGGGTGTATTTACATTTATTTCTGTGTTGCCTATAGACCTGCCAATTGGAGGGCAACCCACTTATGTATTTTGTAGTGGGATCACTCTCCAGTTCTCTGTAGTAGGTCTAGTTAGTTAGCTGTATGTTAGCCTAATTTAGTCCTCTCAGTTTAAGATCACCACTGCAGAACCTTTATCAACTTTTTTATGACAATGTTGTGATTAGATTTCAGTGATTGTATAGCCATCCACTCCAATGGAGAGAGGTTATAATGGGCCAGTTTTTGCCTATTATTTATTTATTTATTTATTTGTCTTAACCAGGTAGGCACACTGATGGTCCCTTTTTCAGGGTCAATCCAGGATTAATTACAGAGAGACATAAAGCAGTGACACAGACATTATGCATTAAGAACACAGCAATAGACATATCATGCAGAGTTATACAGCATTATTAGTCAACATAATTCATTTTCAATTCTTATCATAACTGTTATTAACTTAGGAGAGCCCTGAATATGCAGGGTAATTAACAAAAAGAAAAAAGGGGGGAGTAGGCATGTATCCCAGTACAGAAAGGGAGTAGTATATACCCAGTGCCTTATATAATTCCAGAGTGACAATGGATCCCTAACTTATATGATTTGTAAGCACATAGGTCAGTGCCTGGTATACTAAATTAATATTTTATCAATTGTAACAGGAGCAGTGGGTCAACTTCAGCACATGGGATTTTTAGCTCTTTCTTGAAACCCCTTAAGGACACAAATGATTGAATGCTGCTTGGGAGCCCATACCATGGGGAAGGGGTGAATGAGGAGAATGATCTAGCTCCACAAGAGGTTCTTACTCTGGGTACTTGAACTAGTTGAAATTCTGAGAAGCTTAGGGTTCTTTTGCATGGTTTGGGTTACAGCAGATTTTTTAGGCTGGTGGAGGTGTTGTCCTGCCTTAATTTGTAGGCAAGTCACTTTTTTAACCTTTGTTTTACCAGGTGAGACACACTAAGCTGAAAGCTTGTTTATAGGTGCAACCTAGGAACACAAGGAAATTAAGTGACTTGCTCAGCGTCACACAGTATGCAAGTGGGGGCTGTGGGATTCAAACCCAGGTCTCCAGATTTGCATCTCAGAGCCTTAAAACACTGCACTATACTACCTAGGGAGGGTTAGGGCAGTCTGCACTCAAATGACGGCCAGTTTAGGGATTTCAGCACTGTACAGAGATGGTCAAGTGGTCTTGCTGAATTGGCAAACCTCGCTATCCTATGGTAGAGCTCTACCGTAAGGATCTGACAATTAACTCTGGCAAAATCAATGAATATATTTTACTGGTCCAGTCTCACATTCCCATTTGGGGGGGGTAAAATCAGATGATTACTTTCTCTTAGCCATTGAATTGTTACTGTCAGTGATTTCTTCTCTGCCATGAAATAATTTTTTAAGTGTCTGTGTGCAGAAGTATTCTTCCAGTTCACCACAAACCTGTACTTTGTCCAGTGGTTTTGTAAGACAGAAAGAGTGGCCCTTAAAAGTACACATAGTTCTCCAGTTGTCAGTGCTTGGTTGGACAAATTAACAACTGGAAGTTGTCCATCTGTATTGCTTTGTAGTTCTAATACACTATTCTGTTCTTCATGGTTGTTAGGAAGTATGGTTTGTTGAAGGGTATCTAACTTCCTGATTTAATGAACACGGCTTTTCTTAAGGTCATTTGGTAGTTTATGTGTATCTCTTTCAGGATGTTTGGAATAGGTCCATCAGACATCCTCTCTAGTGTGGTAGCAATTCTCTCAAACAGTTTTTTCAAGAATGCTTTCTTGGCATATGACCTATGGATCCTGTCGTGTCAGACTTGTTCAGCATACTTAGAATTATGAGGGTTCTGTAATGAATTCCAGATTGTTAGACCTTTAGGGATAATGTTGCTCCTCTTGCTCTGGTTTAAAAAAATACATGTCACTGTCTAGCTGGGCAACTTTCTTCTTGATATCATGCAACTGCCATGTCAACCGGCGAATTTTGGTATCTTCCATGATAAAACACAGAATTAGATAGTTGCCATATTGGTCCTTGTAAGAACAGATTGAGAAACAAATGTTTTGATACCTTTCGTTGGACCAACGTAGATGTAACAAAAGAAAACAGGGCTTAAGCTTTCAGACCAACCAAGTCCTTCCTTGGAAATTTATGACACTTATTTGTAAAAAATACATTCTATTACCACCCAGATCATACATAAAAAAAAAACAGAAAGAATTCTCATTGCTTTAAAATACCCTTTTTAAAAACATAACTGATGTTTAAATGCAAGAAATCAGTTTAACTCAACTAGCTGCTGTGAAGCACTCCAATGTCAAATGTCAGCAGAGGCAGATAAGAGTAATCATTTGAGAGGCCAAGAAGTAACAATACCTTACATTATGAAAGAGTGATAGCGTTATGAGAATACACTCTTAATTAAACACAGGACGTTTAGATTTAATATCTACTTAAGTATATGATAAACGTGTTAGTATTCCATGTTAAAAACTATGAAATAGAAATGTTCTATTTATGGCAATAGGTAGGTACAAATAACAGTTTCCCTAGAATGAACAAACTGTTTCACACATTCATATAGTATTGAACCTATCTGAAGACAATGTATCAACTATATACTGTACTCTACCAGATAAATTCTATGAAGATTACAACCTTCAGTGCTGTAACAATATTTTTTTGCAAGAAACATCAATTGTCAAAATTAGAACCCAATAAAAAAACTAACCTACCAAGGACCCCCTAGAAAATTAGATCATACATCCTAATATGTTTAGTGTTTAATAACATGTCAGCAAATAATCTGCTATATGTACAGTGACAGTCTTAGGAATCTGAATCAAAAATTAAAGGAACTAAACCCTTCCCCCCAGGTTAACATCATATAGATAACTAGTAGGAAGGAAGTATAGATGTACTATGTATGTGAATCAAGAGTCCAAAAACACTGTAACAACATAATGTCATGTATCTGAATATCAGTCTTATCTCATAAAACCCCAGCTCTAACCCCCTACCCACGCACAGAGCCCCCACAAACTAACACATTAACACTCTATTCCCCCCCACAAAAAATTAAAAGTGAGAAACCAACATATTGATAACCAGTTAAAAGGGACCCTATTACCATTCAATATAAAAACAAAAAACAAAAACCCACTGAAGTCTCATTATATATCAATCCTTCGTAACTAAGGACTGTGTAAGTTCAAGTAGGGTAATGTGTCATAAAACCCAAATCAATGTTCATGCCATCTTCTACTATATTGAGAATTAAAATAAGCCTGACCTCAAAAGTTCCAGCAATTCTGAGATGGAATGATCAGTCAGAGAGAAATGCTGCCCACTGGCTTTTCAGTCATCTTCATATTAATAGTATGTTTGTGTGAGTTAATTCTAGTGCAGAGAGATTGCCCTGTCTCTCCCATATACCCTGTTTGTGGACATCTCTTGCATTGAATGAAATAAACAACATTCCATGATGCACATGTGTAATTCCCCTGTATGCTGAATTGTCTCTTTTGTGAAATAACTACACTATCCGAAGTAGAAATGTGTTCACAGGTCCTACATCTAGGGTGATTATAGGGTTGTGTATTATTTAGTGTTATGATATCACTGAAATCGAACCACAACATTGTCCTAAAAAAAGCTGGTAAAGGTTCTGCAGACTGAGAGGACTATATAAATTAAGCTAACAGACAGCTAAGTGACCAGACCTACTACAGAGAACTGGAGAGTAACTGATATTTCTTGTAAAAAAATCTTGTTATTGTACAGCACCAAAGACTTTAATGTTTATAGAATTTTTTATCTGGTAGAGTATATGGTAGATAAATTGTCTCCAGATAGGTTTAATACAATATGAATGCCTGAAACAGTTTTTTTACTCTAGGGAAAGTTTTCTTTGTATCTGCCTATTGCCATAGATAGAACATTTCTATTTTATAATTTTTAACATGGAATACTATCACATTTTTAACATGTACTAAAGTGAGTATTAAATCTTAAGGTCTTACATTTAATTAAGAGAGTATTCTCATGACACTATCACTCTTTCATAATACAAACATACGGACATACAAAATTTGCCAGCAGATAAAGGCCTAGAGGTCTATCAAGTCTGCTCGAATGTGCAGCTAACACCCCTTGTTCTGCAGTCGCCCTTCCCTTCCACTCTTCCCCTCCATTGACCCCCCCTTGTCCTGTACCATCCCCTTTTGAAGCAGCCCACTGTTCTACTGGATACCACTTCTGCAGGTAATGTATTCCACCCAGCTACCACCCTCTCTGTAAAAAAGTGTCTTCTCATCTCCCTCCTGAACCTTACTCCCTCCAGTCTCATATCATGGCTCCTGGTGTCCCTTCCCTCCCTTACTTTGAACAGCCCCTCTGTACCTGTCTTGTTCATTCCTTTCAAGTTCTTAAAGGTTTTAGTCATGTCCCCCCATCCCTCCTCTCCTCCAGTGAGTACATGTTCAACTCCCTCAGCCTCCTCTCATATGATAAGTCCCCCAGCCCCTTGATCATCTTTGT
The DNA here is from genome assembly GCA_016271365.2 of Neoceratodus forsteri. NCBI lineage: Eukaryota > Metazoa > Chordata > Ceratodontiformes > Ceratodontidae > Neoceratodus > Neoceratodus forsteri. The sequence continues at coordinate 937,518,752 of CM028129.1, read as the reverse complement.
CACCCTGCACTGTACCCCCTCCAGTAACTTAATGTCCATCTTCAGATATGGGCACCAGTACTGCACGCAGTCTCCAGGTGCAGTCTAGTTAATGACCTATACAGTGGCAATATCACCCCCTCCTCCCTCCTCAAGGATATACCCCTTGCAATGCAACCCAGCATTTTGTTGGCCTTTGCAGCTGCCTTCCTACATTGAGATGAGTTGTTCATTGACCCTGTAATGATCACCCCCAGATCCTTCTCCTCCATTTGGGCTAGCTGCACCCCCCAGCTGGTAACTCCCCCTTGGGTTCTTCACCCCAAAATGCAGCACCTTACACTTTTTGGCATTAAACCCCAGTTGCCATGTGTCTGACCAGGTTTCAAGCTTTGCCAGATCATCCTGAAACTCCTGCAATCCCTCTAGGTCATCCACCACCACTCCCATCTTGGTATCATATGCAAACAGACTGATCTTGCTCTTGATGTCCAATGATATGTCTGCAATGACAATCCCAAACAACAGTGGTCCCAACACCGAGCGCTGTGGAACATCGCTAGTCACTATCCTTAGATGTGAGAGCCCCCCCACCTCCACCCTCTGTTGCCTTTCCTGAAGCCAGTTCCCTACCCATCTCATCAGCTTTTCACCCACCCTGCGCCTTCTAACTTACTTCCCAGCTTTCCATGCAGCACCGAGTCTAATGCCTTACTGAAGTCCAGACACAGGACATCCACTGCATGGTCCCTGTCCACTTGCCTAGTTACCCAGTCATAGAACTCCACCAGGTTGGTTTGGCAGGATGTGCCATGTATGAAGCCATGCTATCTGCTGTCCTGTGGTCCTTTGGCATCTGGGAGGGCCACCACCCTCTCCTTCAGGATAGTCTCCATCAGTTTACCCCAGATGGATGTGAGGCTCACTGGTCTGTAGTTCCCTGGTTCATCCATGGGGCCTCTCTTGTGGAGGGGCACCACATGAGCCATCCTCCAGTCCAGAGGTACACACCCTGAGTGTAGTAAGACATTAAATAGGTCTGTTAAAGGTCCTGCAAGGACATCTGCTAGCTCCTTCAGTACCCTGGGGTGGATACCATCTGGGCCTGGCACCTTGTCCAACCTCAGTGCCTACAAATCCCCCCAAACTCTGCCCTCCATGATTTCCCCATCTCTCCCCCGCCCTCCATTTCTGCTATTCCTCTCCCCTTGGGTATTAGGCCCTCTTCTTCTTAGTAAATACAGAGCAGAAGTAATCCTTTAGTGCTTCTGTCTTATTGCACCCTGCTTCCACCCAACCCCCCTTCCTTCCTAATCCTTCCTATGTGGTCCTTACAGCTCTTTTTCTCCCTGATGTACCTAAAAATTCCTTCTCCCCCTTCTTAATGCCTTGTGCTAGCCTGAGTTCCATAGGTGCCTTGGCTCTGTGTCACCTCCTTCAATTTCGTCAGGTACTCCTCCCTGTCCTCCCCCCTCCCTGTTTTCTTGTACCTCCTAAAGGTAGCTCTTTTCCTCAATAGCTTTTCCATGACCTCTTTACTCAACCAGCTCAGTTTCTTAGCCCTAACCTTCCTGCTCTGCGCCTTGCAGCAGGTTTTGGTTGTCTCCACTATCCCCAGCTTTATGAGCTACCACCTCTGGTTAGTACCCATACTAGGTTGAATTCTGGCCAGGTACCCTTTTACCACTTCTCCCATCCTCCCAAATTTGGCCCTCCTGAAGTCCAGCACTCTTGTGCCGGATTCCAATCCTTCCTTGCCCATATCCAATGTGAGCCGTGCTGAGTGATGGTCACTCTCTGACAGTGGTTCTTCCACTGTAAGTTCTCTCACAAAGTACCCATTTGCCACCACAAGATCAAGGGTAATCCCTAACCTGGTTGGTTCGCTGACCATTTGCAGCAGGAAGCTGTCCTGGAAGGCATCCAGCAGGACTTTTATTTCCTTCTATTCCTGGGTGTTGGGGTACTCCAATCCACTCCTGGCATGTTGAAGTCCCCTACAATTACCGCACTACCCTTCTTGCAGGTCCTTCTGATCTGTCCCACTAGTTCCCTGTCTAACTCCTCCATCTGAGAGGGTCACCTGTACACCACTCCCATTCTGAGAATCCTATTCTTGGAATCCTGGATTTGCAGCCAAAGTGACTCCGACCTACCCTCCTCCCCTTCCTCCCTTACACACTTCAGTCCTACCATCATAGAAACATAGAAACATAGAAACATAGACTTTGATGGCAGATAAGGACCCCTTGGCCCATCTAGTCTGCCCATTTCCCTACCTACAGGATAGGTTGCAGATCCTAGTTAACCAACAGCCTATTTCTTCCTACCCACCACAAGAATTGCCTTATGTCTGTCCCATGCATTCTTGAATTCTCCCACAGTTTTAGACCCCACAACCTCCTCAGGAAGGCTGTTCCATGCATCCACTACCCTCTCTGTGAAATAATACTTCCTCACATTGCCCCTGAACCGCCCCCCCTTCTATCTTTAAATTGTGTCCCATTGTTCTTGCACATCTCTTTTTCTGAAAGATGCTACCCTCTTGGACTTTGTTGATTCCACTGAGGTACTTAAAAGTTCCTATCATGTCCCCCTTTTCCCTTCTTTCCTCAAGGGTATATAGTGCCACCCTCCCTCCTTTCCCAATCACCCTGTCCCTATGAAATAACCTGAACTCTAGTACAGACATGTCCCAGTTATTGTATTGAGTGGCCCATGTTTCTGTGATGGCTGCAATGTCCACCTCTCCTTCTGCCATGAGCACCTGTAACTCTGCAGTTTGTAATGTACTGTACATTATTGTAACTGCCTGGCCTCTCAAAGGATTAGTCTTATCTGCCTCTGTTGACATTTGACCTTGGAGTGCTTCACAGTAGCCAGCTGATTAAAACTGATTTCTTGTATTTAAACTTCAGTTATGTTTTAAGAAAGGTATTTTAAACCAATGAGAATTTTTTCCTGTTTTTTTGTTTGTTTGTGTATGATCTGGGAATTAATAGAATGTGTTTTTACAAACAACTGTCATAAGCTTCTGAGGAAGGACTTGGTTGGTCCAAAAGCTTAAGTACTGTTTTCATTTGTTACATCTATGTTGGTCCCATAAAAGATATTAAACCATTTGTTTCTGGATCTGCTCTTACAAGGACCAATATGGCAACTTACTAATTTCTTGATGAAGTAAATCATTTACGATGTGCCAGGTCACTGCTGCCGTGGCCTAAGTTCACATTTATGCTACACAATCTGATTGCAGGTACTGTATGCCTTCATTCATGGCTTTCTTTTACACTTGACAACTGCATTTGAAATTCACACTTGCTATTTCAAAATGAAAAGAATATCAGCAGTAACAAGTCATAGGGTTGGATTTTCAAAGCCCAAAAAATGATACAAGGTGCTTGTGTCAAACAGTTCTGATGCAACTGAAAGGATGCGGCAGTCCCAATTTAGAAACACAGTCTGCATCTGAATCAGGGCCCACTGGGGCAAACTGGCACTGCACCCCCCCTTGCAGCACAAACAAATGTGCACCATGTTGCAAGGGGGCTTGCACCACAGTGGAGCTGCAATGTCCTCTGTTCTGGGAATCATGAAGCCCTGCCATGGCCACAGCAGAGGGCTCGAGAGACCAACAATGAGCTGGTCTAAGCCCCTTTTGCCAGTGCCAAATGCCATGGCTACTTGTTGTTGGGGGGCCCTGACAGGTTTGTATGGGTTGGTATGGGCAAGGGGTGCCCTAGTGACAGTTGGAGAGGTGGCTGTCAAGCATATTAGTGAGGTTCCACCCGGTGGGGGGCTGTTTATTGAGCATGTGTCAATTACAAGGAATGGGAAGGGGGAGTAAAGAGACACACAGTGCCATGGGCCCACATGGCTGCCAGGGCTGTGCCCATGTGGAGCCATGGCACTCTGTGTCTCCATACCACACATGAAATGGCTCCCCTGCTTGGTGTAACCTGACTAATATGCTTCCCAACCCCCTCTCCAACTGCCACTAAGGCACCCTGTGCCCATGCCACCCTGTACCCCACCTGTCTGCCCAATATGTGCCACCCACCCCAACCATCCCAGCACCTCAGCTATTGCACTGGGCAGGGGGGCAGCTGGATCCCTGCAGTATTCCAGTAAAGTGAGCCAATTGTCTTGGCTCACCTGAGGGTGCAGCAACCCCCGGATTTCTGGTGCAGGGATGTTGTTCTTCCTGAATATGGTGCAGCATCCCTGATGCAGCCAGGGCACATCACAGTACTAGACAGCTGGAAATTTGTGGTGATTTTGTGGCTCTTTAAAAATCTGGCCCAAAGACTTTAATTGGATGTTTATACTTTAATACTTTAATTGGATGTTTATATATGTTGGAGGCAGTATAGCGCAGTGGTCTAAGGCTCTGAGCTGCAAATCTGGTAACATCCAGCAGGCCAGACCTGGGTTTGAATCCCACAGCTTCTACTTGCATACTGTGTGACCCTGTGCAAGTCACTTAACCTCCTTGTGCTCCCAGGTTGCTCCTGTAAAAAAGCTTTCAGCTTAGTGTGCTATACCTGGTTAAATAAATAAAAAAATACTGACACTGTACTTAGCTGAAAAAGCTATTTGAGACTGATATTGTGCCCCTTCATGTTGTGGGAAGTCAGAAGGTCACTTGGTCAACACCTTTCTATTGCATATTCTACACTGCCATCATTAAATGAGGGAATCTCCTTGGATTACAACCAGGTCTATTCCTCAAGCCCTTCACCAGTATACTTATGGACTACTGCTGAAAGACTCTGTTGCTATTGTATCTAAGCTCTGGTACTAACCCCACAGCTTAGCAGTTCAGATACTGAATCATTAATCCAAAGCTGTGGTTTTAACACCCACAGCTTAGTGGGTCTGTCGCCAATTTAATCAAAAGCCAATGAGCAATGGACTTTACCCCATTATTACATGTAGGACACATGCCCCATTTTTATGGGGTATACACCTTTTTTTTGAATTCTGATTATCTCCCATCTCCAGCTCTCAAGGTATCTCTCAGGCAGATCCACTCATCCTAGCCTCCACTGCCTGCCTGAACCCCTACACCTGACTGAGGTATTGGGTGCTGGGTCCCCCCTCTCCTGACAGATCCCCACAGGAGGAGGCGGGACCATGCAGAGTCAAATCAGGGTTGGGGCCAGCACTGGGGATATGGGCATTGGTTACTGCAGTTCCACCATCACCTCACTGGGAGCTGGGTTTTTCCATGTTCTTGTTGCTCCCCCACCAATGCAGGATGTGTCATGCTGTCCAGAGTGTGTCATGCATGTTCTCACCCATACCCACAGGACAGCTTCCTGATGTCACCCCCCCTTGAAGGTCCCTTGACTGCAGTGTACCCAGTCTCCACTGGGTGCCACTAGCATCGCAGGACTTGGACCCCCCCTCCCAGAAGAGGAGAGCAGTCCATCAGATGCTCAATTCTCTCCTCCCCAGCTGACCCTGCTCCCTGGGCCTGTTCCTGAACCCTGGTCATCGGCGTGGCACAAGGTAAGGTGGATACCTCAACCCTCAGCACCACCGGGCCGGCCAAAGGTGTACATCTTCTTGCCTGTACTTTGAGCTTTGTCCAAAATACAGGCAGGATGAGCAAGGCAAGTGACTACTTACTAATCACCCTTCAGCCTTTTCTGGCTCAACATTCCATACTGTGGTCATTGGCCACAGTTCTGCCCCCCGCAACTTGACTGCTCAATATCCCAATGTTGCCACCTGAACAACCATTCTACTATTTTCATTCCTATTATAACTTTTTCAGCTAACTATTAAATGCCCAAATTACCTTTCCTATTCCTCCACACCTACTACATCAAAAGTACACCCCCGATTCTAGGCATCAGACAAACTGATGCAAGGCTTGCCATCCTCTTATCCAGCATTACACTCCCGGGATGTCCTGCTTGTGGCAAACACACATATGTGTTTCTCCTGCACCCCCGTTTGTTTCCTGCACCATGTCCATGGGTTTTACCTTGCTCTGAATCAATGCTTATCAGGCTTTAGATGCATTAGGCTCCCTTGTCACCAGCTAGCACCTTCCATTCACTGATTCCATCTTACGTATGTCCACCAGCCTGACTAAGCAGTCTCCTGGCTCCTCTCTAGAGACTCACAATCACTCCAGCCATTGTATTATAGGACCATGCCATATTTGTTTGGTATGCCATGTTCACATGTACAGCTCTAACCTGAACAACATTATATCTGTTCATGCCCTAATGTGGGCTCTGCTTATAAACTCAATGACCCTCAACAACTAAAATTCCTCTACAGCAACTGATCAGTATCTATCATGGACTTCACTGCCACTTCTTCATTTTCCAAGCAGCATCCCTCAAGGGGCTTGGCTACACTGTAGATATCCACAAGCCTTGAACCTAGAGAAGATAAACAGGTAACTATGCTTGAAGCAGCAGTTTTAATCAAGCCTTTTTCTCCTCAGGGTCTTCTTTCAGTCAGCATGGCTCATAGAAACATAGGAACATAGGAATCATGTCAGCAGATGGGGACCACAAGATCCATCTAGTCTGCCCGTGTTTCTGCCCCCTCCCTATTTAGACTTCACCCTGATGTGTCCACATTGTCTGTCCCATGCAAGTTTGAACTCCCATACTGTCTTGGATTCCACCACCTCCTTAGGTAGGCTGTTCCATGGGTCTATGACTCTTTCTGTAAAGAAGTACTTCCTGAGGTTTTTTTTAAACCTACATCCCACCAAATGCAAGTTGTGCCCCCTTGTACGAGATTCCCAGTTTTGCTGGAAGAGGTTTCCTGCTTTTGCTGTGTTGATTCCTATAATGTACTTAAAAGTTTTGATCATGTCCTCTCTGTTTCTTCTCTGCTCAAGGATGTACAGATTTTGTTTCTTGAGCCTTGCCTCTTATGGCTCATGACGCAGTCCATGCACCATCTCATGACTTGCCCCAGCAATCAGTTTGTGTCATGCTCCTCCAGCACCAGCCACTCCCCCAACTCACAGACCCGTGAGTTTTCCTAACAGTCACTACTAATGCAGGCTGCCTGACCATGCCCCCTCACACCCCACCATTTTACTCTAACATGTCCTCTCTGCTCAGCCTCCCTTCCCCCCACCATTTCTCCCTATACCTTATCGCCCTTCTTCCCCAACCCTTCTCCTCCACCACAGTACATACCTCTCTCTCATACCTCCTTTCTTCACCCCACTGCCAGCTATCCCTGTTCCTCTGAACTACTGACAAAGCACTTTGTGGCTGCTTAATTCCCCCCCACACCCTCATAAAGTGTTTTTCTCATTATTTAACTTATACCTATGTTTTGAGTTATTCCATAAGTTCTGAATCCAAGCTGTGTCGTTCATTGTAATGTACCTTTGCTGTCTCATATTGTACTTTGTTTTGCAATCTGTGACATGGAACCTTTGTAAAAAGCTAGTGCTCAAAGGTCTTTTCCAAATCACTAAATAAATAAGTAAAATCTTTGTAGCTCTTCTCTGTATTGTCTCCAGGTGGTCTATGTCTTTTTTGAGGTGGGGCCTCCAAAACTGACCGCAGTACTCTAAATGTGGCCTCACCATGGTCCTGTAGAGAGGAATAATAACCATGCTCTTTCTACTTGTAATTTCCCTACCAATGCATCCAAGGATGCCACTCGCCCTCTGTGTTACCTTTTTACAATGTTTTCCAACCTTTCAGTCATCCGCGAGGACTACTCCGTTGTCTCTTTCTGTCTTTGTCTCCTCTAACTGATGCCCTCCCAGTGTGTACTTAATCCCTGGGTTTCTATATCATTTATGCAAAACCTTGCACTTCTTGGCATTAAACTTCAACTGCCAATCCCTGGACCATTCCTCATGTTTTTTCAGGTCAGCTTCTATATCTTTCTCTCCCACCTGCGTGTCTACTCTGTTGCAGAGTTTTGTGTCATCGGCAAACAGACAAACCTTCCACTTCAAGCTGTTTGCAATATCCCCGATAAATATGTTAAAGATCATAGGTCCCAGCACAGACCCCTGTGGAACACCACTGGTCACTTTGCCTTCCCTTGATAGTGATCCATTGACTAGGACTCTCTGCATCATATCTTGCAGCCAATTGGTGATCCAGTTCACTATCTTATGATTGACTTCTGTATGCTTTTATTTGTTAGCTAGCCTTCTGTGGGGGACAGTGTTGAAGGCTTTGCTGAAGTCCAGGTACACAATGTCCACTGCTCTTACCTGGTTGACTGCTCTGGTGACCCAGTCGAAAAAGTCAGTGATATTGGTTTGACAAGAGTGTCCTGCTATGAAGTCATGCTGCCTGCGTCAATCTTTTTGCTATCCTCCAGGTACTTCACTATCCTCTCCTTTAGCAATCACTTCATAATTTTTCCTACCACAGTGGTCAAACTGACCAGTCGGTAGTTTCCTGCCTCTTCCCTGCTTCTGCTCTTGTGTAAAGGTACTACTGTTGCCCTTTTTTAGTCCTGAGGTATTATTCCACTTTCCAGTGACTTGCTGAAAATCTTAGCCAGTGGTGTGGTGAGTTCTTCCCAAAGCTCCTTCAATACCCTAGAGTGGATGCCATCTGGCCCCATTGCTTTATCTACCTTGAGCCTATTCAGTTCTTCTAGAAACCTTTCCATTGTGAATGGTCTTGTGTCTGCTCCTGTGATGTTGTGTACTGATCTGCTTATTATAGGACCATTCCCACTGTCTTCTATGGTGAAGACTGAGCAAAGGAAATCATTTAGTAACTGCTTTGTCTTCATCTGTCTCTGCCATCTTGCCTTCCATTTTTGCTAACATGACTATTCCCCCCTTACTCTTTCTTTTTTCCAGTATATATCTGAAGAAGATTTTATCTCCCTTCTTGACCCTCTGTGCTATTTTCTCCTTTGTCTGCACTTTTGATTTCCTAACTGCCTTTCCTGCCTCATGCAGCTTATTTTTGTATGGCTCAGTTGGTAACATGCCTTCTTCTGGGCTAGAAGGTTGTGAGTTCTAGTCTCACACCAGGATTGGGCTCATACCTAAACACTGGCACCTAAGTGCAGTACTGCGGGGTGCTATACTGTTGGGATGAGCCATCCCTTGGATGAACTATTAAACTTGAAGTCCCTTCTACCCATCTCTGTTGTTGTCTTGGTGGGTCTCCAGGTGGAAGCAAAATAACCCATGGCACTTTTGACAAGAATATGGGACTTTCACCAAGTGTCCTGGTCAACATTCTGCTTCCCATAAAACAAGTTCATGCAATTGTCCAAGGCTGTATGTTGGTGTTGACATGAAAAATGGCTGCCACTACACATTCAGTTACTTCACTACCAGTTTTAGCATTGCTTGTAAAGCACTTTAGTATTCAATGTGTATAAAAAGCACTATACTGATTCCTCCTCCTCCTCACTCTGATGTTTCAATAGCACTGATGCCTACCAGGATCTCTTTCAAGGGGGAGCCCTTGTGAGTGTGGCCTCTTTAATGTGTGTGCACTACAAAGGGGGACTTCCACAAGAATGGGGCTTCATTGTCACAGGGCTATTTCTGATGGCTCCTTCTAAGGATGGAACTCTCCTACGTGAGACTGAAGGAAAAGCACATCTTTTTTTTTTTGGCTCCTTCCCCTGCTCCTGGTTGGCCACTCCTTTGGGCCACCTAGGTCTCTTGCTGGCACCTTTGCCCTGATGCCAGTCAACTCCACCACACTTTGCAGACCCCTGGGGTAACATGGAGTGTCCCTTTGCTGGAAGGGTCCCCCTCCTCTGATGGAGATAGGCACCAGTGTGGGACAGCCATCACACTCTGCATTTTGTCCTTGGTGCTGCTGAGGTGGATCTTGGACCGCATCGATAACTCGGTGGCAGCAGAGGCCAACGACCGCCATCCGGCTGGCCATGGAGCATTTTTTTCTGTTTGCCCCCTGTGGTGTGGTGTGCCATGAATGTAAAGGCATACACTGACATTCACCACACCCCTTCTAGGTCTTAGGAACCCAGTGTGTTGCTGTACTCCTGGCCTTTCCCAGGAGTCAGCAAGCTCTGATTCCATACTCCCCCCAAGAGAATATGAACAGTCTACAAATGCTCAAGCCTTCTCTCTCTAGCCAGCCCTCCAGCTCCCAGGTCTGTTTCTGAACCTGGGTCACTGGTGCCACAAGCAGAAATCTAACCACTGCATCGATGGGCTGACCTGGAAAAGTACATCTTAAGCCCCTTCAGTCAAAGCTGAAGGTGTTAATCAAGTACATCTTAAGCCCCTTCAGTCAAAGCTGAAGGTGTTAATCAGTGTAACCTCCAAATGCAATACAGCAAATTGTTCTGCACAGTCTAATGAGACATATGGAGGACTGGAGGGATGGCTACCTAGGCCATGGTTCTCCAAATATTTTCTTCTTCTTTATGTTGCCTCCCTGACATGCTCTACCTCCAGGCCTCCTTCTGAAGACAGCTCAGGCCAAGGATGACAGGTATCCGCACTCCAGAAGAACAAAGAATTAATCTGGACATTCAGTCCTCTCCCTTCCCAGCCAACCCCTGATAGCCCAAGTCTTTTCTTGAACCCAGGCCTCTGGCATAGGAGAGGTAAGGTGCTAAGCACCTCAGCCATCTGCATCACATGCCAGGTTAGCTTCAACAGTTTTAACATACACTAGGGAAGTTCAAGCACTGACCTACCACATTCAGCTTATAAAATGGGTACAAAAATCTCAAAACCTAATTGTTCAAATAGCATCACATGACCTTTGATTAAAAATCCTAATTAATCCACAGTAAGACAACCAAAGTCCTTGACATCTTTAGTTAGAAGTCACATAATAAAAATAATATCACTGTACATTTCTGAGCCATGTAGGAGTTTATAAACTTTTACAGTATTTTCATGTTTACAGCACATAATTTGATGCTATTTTATAAACGTTTACAATGTTTTCATGTTAACAGCACACAGTTTGCCAGTTAGTTTAAACTAACTACTTTATCTAGTTGATGAATACACAGTAAATATCTCCAGTTCTCCTGTTAAAAAACTACTTTCTTCTAATTTGTTTGATTTTAACATTAACCTATATTATAAGTGCAATAACCCACTCCTGGATATGGGTTTATGGTGAATTAACATACTTCCCAGGTACTGGTGTCCACTTGGTGTTTAGCCTTGTGCCTCACAACACACAAGGTGTCTGTATTAATGCACTCTAACTAATGCCCTTTCATGGGGTATTGCTAGTTATGACACCTAAGAGGTGGGCCATTTCCAATCTGACTGTTTTTGGTGTTTTTTTTCCCTTTACTGTAGCTCAGTCCTAAGGGTTCCACTCTAGGAATGTGCCAGCATTCCTGTGCTGGGCAATTAGGCCACCAAACAGTAATGTAACCAATTACTTTTTCTGTGGGATGGGATGCACCCCTTGCAAGCCCCCTTGTGGGGGGCTGTGCCCCCACACCCCCCTACTTACTAATTCCTACTCTGGGAGGGGTGGACCTCAGGGAAGGGGTGGTAAATCCTGCATTTGGCCCCCTGATAACCTGGCACCATAATGCCAGTGCTCTGAGCACTGTAAGGGAGTCCACATAGCTGGGCATCTAATACAGGGTGGAAACATGCAAACCTCCAAACAGCATGTTATACACCTTGCCATGTTGTACACCTTACCAACATCTGCTCAGACATGGATGCTGACCAGAAATGGGCCATCGTCAAGCTGCGTATGGCTAAGGCCACTAACACATGTACAAAGATCCAAAGTAAGAAGGCCAGGATCAAAAATCAGAGCTGGTTATTCAGGGAGGTAGTAGAGAAAGTGAAGGAAAAAAGAGCGACCTTCAGAAGATATGAAATCAAAACGAAAAGAGGAGAGGGAGGAGTACTTGAGGAAATCCACAGAGGTGAGTAGAATAGTCAAGGCAGCTAAGATGTCAAGGGAGCTAAAGCTGGAAAAGGGGATCAGAGAAAGGGTAAAGGATTTCTTCAGGTACATAAGGGGGAAAAGAATCTGTAATGACCAGATAGTCAGGATCAAGAAAGATGGTGGGTGGGCAGAAAAGGGGGAGGAGTAGGCAGAAGTACTCAATGAGTACTTCTGTTTGGTGTTTACCAGGGAGAAGGATGGACCTATGCTGTGGGGGAGAGGTGGGTTGGGTATGGGGAGAGCGGGGATAATGAATGGGGAAATCCCACTGAGCAGGGTGTGGAGGGCCTTAGGTTGCTGAGGGTGGATAAGGTGCCGGAGTCAGATGGCGTGCATCCAAGGGTTCTGATGGAGTTGGTGGAAGTCCTTGCAGGACCTCTGGCAGATTTATTCAACACCTCTCTGGGAACTGTGTGCATGCCCCAGGACTGGAGGATGGCACATGTGGTGCCCCTTCATATGAGTGGACCCAAGGATGACCCAGGTAACTACAGACTGGTCAGCCTTAGCTCCATTGTGTGGAAGTTAATGGACACTATTCTTAAAGAGAGAATGGTGATCTTTCTGGAGGTGAATGGTCTCCATGATGTAAAGCAATATGGGTTTGTCTCTGGTAGATCCTGCCAGACCAACCTGGTTAACTTTCTTGATTGAGTGACAAGGGCACTCAACAGGTGCCATGCAGTGGATGTCCTGTATCTGGACTTCAGCAAGGCCTTTTACTCAGTGCCACATGAAAGGTTGATTAGTAAGCTGTGAAACCTGGGAGCAGGGGAGAAGCTGGTAGGATGGGTTGGGAGCTGGCTGCAGGACAGGCAGCAAAGGGTAATTGTAGGTGGGGGAACTCTTGACTCCCAGAGCTTTAACCAGCGGGGTCCAACAAGGTTTAGTCCTAGGACCAGTGTTATTTAACATCTTTGATAGCAACATATTAGATGAAATTAAGAGTAAGACCAGCCTTTTTGCAGACCACACAAAGATCTGTGCAGATGTGGATAGTGTGGAAGAAGGCAAGTACTTCAAGAGGATTTGGCTAAGCTTGAGCACTGGTCAGACACATGGCAGCTGAGGTTCAAAGCTAAGAAATGCAAAGTCATGCACTTGGGAGCTAGAAAGCCTGGGAACTGCTACTATTGGGGGGGTGCACCTATCCACTTCAGAGGAGGAGAAGGATCTGGTGGTACTAGTCACAGGGGACATGAATCATTCAGTACAGTGCAGGAAGGCAGCAGCCAAAGCTAATAAGATGCTGGAATGCATTGCCAGAGGAATCCCTTCTAGGAGAGAGGAAGTCATCCTGTCACTGTACAGGTCACTGGTGAGACTACACTTGGAATACTGTGTGCATTTCTGGTGTCTATTTAAAGAAGGACATCAAACTACTGGAAGATTCTTGCACAGGGCAACAAAGATGATCTATGGACTAACCATATGAGGACAGACTGAAGGAGCTTAACATGTATTCCCTGAAGGATAGAAGGGATACAGGGGATAAGATTGAGACCTTCATGTACTTTAAGTGCATGAATAGGGCATTTTCAGATTAAAAAGGAGAAGGTAAATGGCAGACATACATTAGAGGTTCTTTTTTCAAGTGGTGATCACTGAAAATAGTAATCATGATTATTGAAACCATGTGTTCGATATTTTTTTTTTTGAGATTTAAAATATGCCCACCCCAGCAGGCATAGACCCAACTCCTTTCTCCCATCTCCATCTCATCTAGTATATAGTGACAGACACAGGCCCTCTGCCCTCCACGAGTGCCAGCCAGAGAAAGGGCTGTCAATGGGCAGCAGTGCTACAGAACACCTTTTTATTCTGTGCTCCACCTTGAGGATGGTATGGTGATATAATTTAGCTGCATAAAGTACTTTTATTCTGCCAAACAGGTGAAAACAGAAAACCACCAACTGACTAATTTTTTGTGTCCATAGCATGCGTCTTTTTCAAAAGTGATAGGTGTCACAACCCCACTCAGCAGGTCAGGCCCTCTGCTCCCACAGTGCCAACCTCCAAGTGCAGTCTTGTGAACAGTTAACAGAACAGGGTAACCCTCCTGTCTGTTTCATGGGTTCGAATCAAACTACAGTCTCAAGTTCTGGAGGGATTCAAACTGTGAACCTCTTGCTAGTGTACACAATGTACAGGCTCAGATAATTCTGCTTTTCCGGGGGACCAGATATCTTTTGCCTATGGGCACCTAGCTAGGCGTACAAAATGAACCCTTAAAAACTCTACTAAAAACCTCAAAATAAACTCTTACCTTTTCCCAGTTTGGTAAAAACAGTAAGCTTTGTACAGTGTCAGCTTTAACCATATATGCTTCCCTTGTCAAAGAAAGAATTTCAAAGGCACACCAGGTAGTCTCTAAAAATAGAAGTTTACTTAAAATAGATACAAATTTAAAAATTAAACACAGAACAATACAGTATATCACAAAACATACAATCTTTTAAAACAATAAGGTTTAAAAAAGTGCAAATTTCTACCAATAATACACTTAGACCTGTCTATCTAATGTATACTTATCTTCTTATAGTGCTGTAGATGTTTCTTTTTTCAGAGTCCAAACATGTGTGTCTTCTCTACAGGTCACTCACAGCATCATTAAAACAATTGTCTTGAGTCTACCTTCTTCATGATGTCACCCTGCTCCTCCTGTGTTTATTAAAAATGATACAATCAGGATGTCTATCCAGCAGGAGGTAAATTAATAAAGATGACCTCAGCAAAACTCATGTCCCCACATGACTTTCTTTAAATAACATCCCCTCTTTGATCTCAAGTAGCTCTTCTTCCCACGACCCATCAAAGAATCTTTTATGACTTCGCACTAAAGCATCATAACCTGCTCTCTTCCTCTAAACGTTATAAAAATTTATGATTTCCCATCCTAGCAGCTGGCAAGCTACAATTAAGCTAGATACAGTTGAGATCCTTATTTAGGTCTCTTCCAGCCTGTAATTATCTCCTGGCCTTACAGGTAACACCTTGTAACTAAAACCTGGGGTGGGGGGTGATTCCACAGGCTGTTTCAGCATGTCTCATGAGAGACACTCAATAACACATTTTTATATTAAAAAAATTGTAGATTAATCAGAACCAGCTGTACAAGTGTCACAGTAGGTACTGTGATTGAAAGGTACAATTAAATTCTTATACAAGTCTTTGTAATTTTAAAACAAAATTGGATAATGCTTGTGAAAAAAAGAAAATAAGAAAAGTGCCACTGTGATGGCCATGGGGATCATTTTTATGTGCAAATTAATTGCATCTGACTATTTTGAACACATCTTTATTCATTTTCCAGACAAGGGACAAAACAAACAGAAACCTGGGAACCCCAGGGCACACAATCCAAAACTGACTGTGTAAACTATATACAATCCAACTATATACATACACAGCAGGTAGCACCACCCCCTCCACCTAAAGCCTAAACCTATTTCATCAATACACTAAAATAAAAATAGCAGGACTGCTTACAAATTGAGCCCCCTCCCATTAGCCCCAATAATAACACCCTACAGCCCAACAGATACTCTCTGACCCAGGCTCCTCTTCAGGAGCAATGTGTTTAAGAGGTGGCACCCCTCTGTGCCCCTTGGAAAGAAAGAGAGTCTCCATTCCCCCATATTAACCTGCCAGACCCCTAACATCTAACTATTAACCTTGTCCAAAGACCCTACCCATTCAAACACAATCGCATAACAAACACTTAAATCTCTCTAGTGTCCCAAATGTCTATTACTCATTCCAGCAAAGCTTCCTCCCACTAATTGCAGCCCAACAGACAGACCTGTATCTGAACAAATGCACCCTGGTGGAAGTATAATGTCTCTAATGCCACCCATCTTTTAGCATATGACCCTTTTCTTCCCTCTGAATATAGATGTCTCTTTATTCTACCCAGAGCCCCCATGAGATCTCCTGCCCACTGCTTATAAACATAAGCTTGGTCATCCTTCCAGTGTTGTACCACAGATGATTTAGTTACCACAGCCATCAAGGACAGATGATATTTAGGTGTAACACAAGAGATCTGCAACAGATCACCTAGGACACATATCTCTGGTGTTATAAATTCTGAATAGTCTAGCATTGGGTCCATCTGTTTCTTAATTTAGCCCCAAAGGGGCGATATTTTGCTACAATCCCACAACACATGCAAGAGATCTCCTTTTCCTAATTCACACCTAAAACACAGGTCTGTCTGCCTAAAGCCTCTATCACATAATTTCACAGGGGTAAAATATATATTAGAAACAATAAAAAAATGCATACTCCTCTACTTAGGTATAACTATATATTTGCTGTTTTTCCATATGTTGATCCAGTCAAGGCTTCTAGGGGCCAACACATTGTCCCAGTACGGCACTGTTATAGGAGAGTTCGGACTAAGAAAATCCAGAAGTACTTTATATATTTGCGATAGGGATCTAGATTTCGGATCTACCTCCTTTAGCATATCCCATTTAAAAGAGCAGTCTGTGAGACCCCCTGACCTCTTTAGCACCCCCTCCAGCATTCGTGTGAGCTGCCACCTTTGAAAGAAGGGCATCCCATCACACTGGATCGGGAGGACCACCCTATTATCCTGGTTAACATCCTTTAGTTTTAAGCCCAAAACCTGCTTAGTCCACCTCCCACTGATTACTTGACCCCCAATAACTAAGTTGGGATTGCCCACCAGTGGTTGCTCTTGGGCCCTCATTTGATCCTTTTTCTGAGTCAGGGTCAGAAGTGACCACCAAGCTTCCGCCGCCTTCACTGAACAAAAGAGTAAACAGGGAGGAGAGGAGGCACTGTGGGTCACCTTGGAGACTGGAAAGGGCACCACAATCGGCACAGGGGTTGTGTACAGACCCCCATGTCAGGGGGAAGGAATGGACAAGAATATGATGGAAGGCATTCTTAGAATGGCAGAGAAAGGGGAGATACTGTTGACGGGAGACCTGAATATGCCAGATGTTAACTGGAGCACATTTGCTGCAGCCACATCCAAGAGCAGGGCCATTCTGGATGCCCTACAGGTGGCAGGCATTAGACAGCTAGTTTTGGAACCCACTCATGAGGGAGCAATCTTAGACCTCATACTCTCAAATGGGGGCAGTGAGAGGATCTCAGATCTAGAAGTGGGTTGCCATCTGGGGACAAGTGACCATCAAACAGTGTAGTTCACGTTAAACTCAGCTACAGAGTCAAGCCATACAAAAGTGAGGGTACTGGATTTTAGGAGGGCTGACTTTGGCAAGATGGGAGAGTGCCTCAGAAAAGCACTAGCAAACAGGCTAGAAGGAGGTGTGGAGCAACAATGGGGAATTATCAAACTGCCATCACAGAGGCAACAAGCCTTTGTGAGAAGCAAATAAACAAATCAAAACGAAAGAAAAAGCCACTATGGTTCTCAAGAGAGGTGGCTGTGAAAGTCAGGAAGAAAAAGATAGCATTCCAGAAGTATAAGGAAACACAGAAGGAGCAGGACAGAGAGCTGTACCAGTTAAGGCAGAAAGAAGCAGGGAGGGAAGTCAGAATAGCAAAGGCCCAAACTGAGGAAAAGATAGCCAACTCAGTTAAGAAGGGGGATAAAACCTTTTATAGGTACATCAGCGAGCGTAGAAAGACAAAGGGAGGGATAGTGAGGCTGAATAGAATAAACGGAGTGGGCAGAGGGGGACAGTGAAAAAGCAGGAATACTGAACGAATATTTCTGCTCAGTATTCACAAAAGAGGAGGGGGAAGTGCCTAATCCAATTAACAGAAGCACTCTTGATAGGGGGGTCGATCCCAGTCCTTTCACAGAAGAAAGGGTTCTGCAAGAACTCCTAAAACTGAAGGTGGACAAAGCAATGGGTCCTGATGGAATTCACCCCAGAATTCTAAAAGAATTAAGGAAGGAACTAGTGAAACCACTGGCTACTCTTTTTAATAAATCATGGGAGGATGGTGTGGTACCCAAGGACTGGAGGAAGGCGGATGTGATTCCCCTTCACAAAAGTGGGACCAAGACAGAGGCAGGAAACTACAGACCTGTCAGTCTGACCTCTGTGGTAGGGAAAGTGATGGAGTCACTTCTGAAGGAAAGAATAGTTGAGTACCTAGAGGTCAGTGGAGCACAGGATCCAAGGCAGCATGGGTTTACAGTGGGAAGGTTATGTCAGACGAATCTAATAGATTTCTTTGACTGGGTAACCAAAGTAGTAGACCAGGGAGGGGCTGTGGACATGGCCTACCTAGACTTTAGCAAGGCATTTGACACAGTCCCACACAAAAGATTATTAGTCAAATTAACCAACCTGGGAGTGGGTCCCAGGGTGGTAGCCTGGGTAAAACATTGGCTGGACAACAGGACACAGAAGGTAATTGTAAATGGAGTCCACTCTGAAGAAAGGGCGGTTACTAGTGGGGTACCGCAGGGTTCAGTATTGGGTCCAGTCCTTTTTAATGTCTTCATCAGTGGCATTGCAGAGGGACTGGAAGGAAAAGTATGCCTTTTTGCAGATGACACAAAGATCTGCAACAGGGTTGATACACAAGGAGGCGTGGAAAGGAAGAAAAGGGACTTGGCAAGGTTGGAGGAATGGTCAGACATATGGCAGCTAGGATTCAATGCAAAAAAGTGCAAAATAATGCACCTGGGAAACAAGAACCCAGGGGAAGAATACACAATGGGTGGGGAGGTAGTAACAACAACAAAACAGGAAAGGGACCTGGGGATAATCATATCAGATGACCTTAAGGTTAGCAAGCAATGTGAGAAGGCAGTAGGGAGGGCCGGGGGTATACTGGGATGTATAGGGAGAGGCATCAGCAGCAGAAAACAGGAAGTTGTTATCCCTCTGTACAGACAGTTGGTGAGACCCCATCTGGAATACTGTGTCCAGTTCTGGAGACCCCATCTCCATAGGACATAGACAGGATAGAGGCAGTCCAGAGGAGGGAAACTAAATGGTGCAGGGTCTGCAAGAGAAGCCGTATGAGGAGAGACTAAAGGAGCTTAATATGTATACCCTTGAGGAAAGAAGGGAGAGGGGGACATGATAGAAACTTTCAAGTACCTCAATGGAATCAACAAAGTCCAAAAGGGTAGCATCTTTCAGAAAAAGAGACTTGCAAGAACAAGTGGACACAATTTAAAGATAGAAGGAGGGCGGTTCAGGGGCAATGTGAGGAAGTATTATTTCACAGAGAGGGTAGTGGATTCATGGAACAGCCTTCCTGAGGAAGTTGTGAGTCTAAAACTGTGGGAGAATTCAAGAATGCATGGGACAGACATAAGGCAATTCTTGTGGGGGGCAGGAAGATATAGGCTGTTGGTTAAATAGGATCTGCGGCCTATCCTGTAGGTAGGGAAATGGGCAGACTAGATGGGCCTAGCGGTCCTTATCTGCCGTCAAAGTCTATGTTTCTATGTTTCAGAATTGGGTTCCCAAACCCCTTTTTAAAACATTTGCCTATATTGGCATACAGCGGTGCCCCTGGAGAAAAGCCAGCATCTTTCAACATTTGGATCTCTAAATGCAGCCAATCTGGAGTATAGGTCTCCCCCTCAATACTTCTACCCCATCGAGTCATCAGACCCAACTGTCCCGCTACGTAATATACATGGAGATCTGGCAGCTTAATCCCTCCCAGTGAATATTGTACTGGCAGAGCATTATACTTTTTCCTAGGGGGTTTAGAGTTCCATAAAAAGTCTGAGAGTAGCTTCCTAATCGTTTTAAACCATATTTTGGGGATAATATATGGGGCTAAGTACACCGGATATAGCAGCCACGGTAGTAGATTCATCTTAATAAGCCCCAGTCTAGCCATAAAATTCAGGGGAAGCTTATTCTATCTTACTAAATCACCCCGATAGCTGATATAGTCCCTTCCATATTTATTTCGGCCCCCATCTCAATATTAGCTGTGATCCAAATACCCAGATATTTGATCTTGTCTGCCACCCACTGAACTCGCAGCAGAGCAAAATCTGCCCTATATACATACGGTGTCAAGGGGAGAATTTGAGTTTTAGTCAAATTTAGTTTGTAATTTGAGACTTTAGCAAATCGCCCTATTAATTCTCTTGTCCTCTTGAAACCAGCCACCAGATCTTGTAAATGCAGGAGTACATCGTCTGCAAAAATTGAAAATTTTAACTCTCTTTCTGCTATCTCAACCCCCTTTATATACCTGTCATTATTAATTGCTCTCAACAAGGGCTCTAAATAGATGTTAAATAATATCGGAGAAAGAGGACATCCCTGACGGTTCCCGTTCTCCAACTGAATTTCCTGCGAAATAAAGCCATTACATAAAACTCTGGCCTTCGGGGCAGCATATAGATTCTTGATACCTCTAAGCAGGCCCTCAGGGAAGCCCATCCTCTCCATTGTGGCAAAAAGGAAAGGATGGGAGACCCTGTTGAAGGCCTTTTCAGCATCTAAAGATATCAGGGCTAGAGGTAATTGAGAATCGGGTGCGAGATTCAAAATATGATGTAGCTTTCTCAAGGCATCATGCACCCCTCTCCCTGGCATGAATCCCACTTGTTCCTGGCTGATTAAGCTAGGAGCAATCCGTCAAATTCTGATGGCCAAAATTCTTGTAAGAATCTTGATGCCTTGATTCATTAACACTATAGGCCTGTAGTTACCAGGCAAATCCCTGGGCTTATCTGGTTTGGGGATTAATGTAATGTATGCCTGATATAATGGGGGATGGAACACTCCATCCTGCATTATAGTATTAAAAAATTCTTGAAGCATGGGTAGTATAGTGTGAAGATGGGCCTGATAGGACTTCACCATAAGGCCATCTGGCCCCGGTGTTTTACCAGCGGACAGAGACCTCACTACTTCAGTAATCTCTGCTGTGCCTATGGGAGCCGCTAAATCCTTAGCCTGAGTAGGGTCTAAAATGGGTAGAGGCACTCCCTCCAAATAGGTTTTAATTTCTTTCTCCCCCATGGTATTCCTAATCTGATATAGTTCTTTGAAATAGGACTCGAAAGCTTCCGCCATTTCCTGGGGGTCTGTTATAAGCTTCCCCTCATACCGAATGGATGTCACCATTCTACTCGCTTCCCACTCCTTGACTCTAGCCACCAGCAAATGTCCAGGGACATCTCCCAGCAAAAGATATTTAGCTTTAATCTTTTCCAACCAAAAATCTACTTTGCCATAAACAATATTCGCCAATTCCCTTCTTAAACTTTTAAGCTCCCTGTCGATTTCCCCCGTGGACCCCTCCAGCGGCATCAGTGAATTAATTGCCCCTAGAATAAATTCCTCTTTTGCCCTCCTCTGCCTACTTCTTTGTGCTGCCAGCTTCTGGGCCACTCCTGCATATAGCACTTTACACGTTGGCCACACCAGCTTTTTATTTTGCAACGTAGGTAGCTGTTGCTGTATAATCTCTAGCAGTGCCTCCTCGAGCTTGCCCTTAGTTGAGGTCTCCATCACTAGGGAGTCATTCAATCTCCACCAATATGGTCTAGGAGGACCTGATCTAGGTTCCCAGATCAATTGAATCGGAGAGTGATCCGAAAAAATTCTACCCCCTGTTGTCATATTCCTGATTTCCATAAGTGCCTCCCTATTTACCAGAAAGAAATCAATTCGAGATTGACTCTTATGCGCAGCTGAGTAAAATGTCATAGTATTACCCCCAGTAGACTGGGTCCGTATCGGATCCACCAAAGCCGCAACCTCTAGCAACCTATTTAAAGCAATTTGAGCCTTAGTTAAAGGCCCTCTGGCAGGTGGGATCCTATCTTCCTGGTTATTAGAGTATGTATTCCAATCCCCTGAAAGGATAAGGGAGTGCACAGGAAAAACAGCTATGTCCCTCTCTATTGAGGCAAAGAATTCTGGATTGGGGGGCGTTGGCCCATAGATGGAAGCGACCGAGATCGCCTTGCCATACAAAAAGCCTGAGTTGTAAATCCCTCTGCCATCTTCCCTTGCAACCACTTGCTCTACTTTATATGGACAAGTTTTCTTTATTAATATCGCTACTCCCCCTGAGGCCCTTTCCTTACCTACCCCATAGATTTGCCCCACCCAGAGTCACTTGAGGTTACTCAGCTCCTCTGTCAGTAAGTGTGTCTCTTGTAAAGCAGCAATATGGGCCCCCATTTGTTCCATATGTCTCAGGATTACCATTCTTTTATGTCTACCCCTGAGTCCTTTAACATTTCAAGAAATTAGTCTAACACTCAACATAGACAGTGCCAAAACTTATTATGAATAATCTAACCCTCTGAGCACTATCGGGGTCTGCCTCCTTCTCTCCTACCATGGTGGACTCTCTCTCTCTTTTCAGCTCCCCTTTACCCCCACTGCCCCCGATCCCTAGATCACCCACCTTCCAAATATCGGATCATAGATGAACTCCTTCTTGTGCTACCCCCCAGCCCCTCCCTCACATAAGCAACTCCGGGATCTAATCTAGAAACAAGAAAAATTCTGCTGTACAACTGCCTTACTCCCCTAAATCCCCCTCTTCTCCCAACCCATCCAACCATCTAACCTTCAAACCTCTCCCTTCCTCTATACCTCATATATACAGTTTGAAAGTAACCTCAACATCAGATAAAGAGGATATTGACCAGCCTCATCTCAACTCCCATTTGTTGGGAGACAGAATTATCTGTACATTTCCCCCATCAATATTCCCCACCATGTATGTGGCCCTTCCTAATTCCTACCCAGAAGCCCTTGAGCCTTTGCCCCCTTTCACCTAAGCTTCACCTGACCCCACCATAGAACCTTTCAATAAGGTAGTGTTAGTATTGGGTCGTCTTATAGCATAATGTAAATCTGCACCCAGGGGATAAGACACCCTCTGGTGGTACTATTGGCCAATGTCTGTCACCCATGGTTCTACAGACACCCTACCCACCTCCTCTTTCCTTTCCCGTGAAGCAATCGAGGTAGAGGGAGACTAAGATTACCTCAGGGAGCATTGGTTAAGAGAAAAGGAAGAGAAAGGAGCTCCCATTATTCTCCTCCGCCTGAGAACCCAAAATTAAAAGGTGACTGCTGCCATTTTGAGCTCCCTTCGTGTACGGAGTTCAGACCCTCCTCTTGTAAATGGTGGGGGATTTACCGGGCCCCACAGACTACCCCCTCACCTTATTTGCTCCCCTAATATCCCCTCAGTGTGTTGCCCCCTTCCGATTACCTAAATTCTCAACCCTCGCACTCTGCCCAATTAGCTTTCTCTCTTCATCCACCTTGAAAGGGATCCTCATCCAATTCCCAACTTAAACTGTTCTCCCAGCCACCCCTTGGGCTCCAATCCCTTATCACCCACCCCCTGCTACTTGTATGCTCATTTTCAGCTCTTCTCCACCCACCCATCTCTATATTAAAATCATTCAATCTTTCCTCCCCCATAGATAACCCTTTCCAACCCCATTTGTTTTAATAGAGCTCTTTTCGCCCCAGCCCATATAGCCGTGAATCAAGCGATCTGATGGGAAATTAAGTTTAATAAGCTTTTTCAGTCTCTGGGAGCTCCACTCGTAGCCCTTCTAAAGCATCCTTTGCTGTGAGAAACCTCTTCTCCCCGGTTTGAGGCCGCACCACCAACAGTGCAAGATACTGTAGCCGAAACTTGATTCCTGCGAGGTATAATTTCTTCTTAATTTCCATGTATTCCTTCTTCTTTTCTCTCACCGTGGGTGTTTGGTCTTGAAATAACCATAATGAGGTGCCATTCCACTGTATTGACTTCTTTTGCCTGGCAGCAGACAACAAGTGGGCTTTTTCTTTGTAGTTAAGGAAGCGCATAATAATTACCTGAGGTCTTGCCCCCGGTGGTGGTAGCTCTCTCAAAGCCCTATGTGCTCTTCCTAAATTATATGCATCCCCATATGGCGTGGGGCCAAACAGCTTAAGCAGCATATCTTGTATATATGATACGCAGTCTGACCCTTCAGCCCTCTCAGGCAGCCCTGCTAAAATTAGATTATTCCTTTGGCTCCTCGATTCTTGGTCCTCTATTCTCTCTTCAAGTTTTTTAACTTGCTTTCTAACCACCACAAGCTCCTGTTCGATTGTTGAAACTTTCCTTTCCTGAGAGGAGATCCGAACCTCGGGGTCCCCCATTCTCTGTGCCAGTGATTGCAATGCCGGTTTCACTGCTGCAAAGTCCACCACAAGCCCCTGCAACATTTGCTTAATTTCTTGTATGTTCTTGCTGTTCGAGTAGGCTCCCCCTTCCTTTCCTGCCACCTCCTCCTGCTGCTCATTAGGGGTGGGGGATTGGGGCTTCAGTCTTTTGGTAGTGGGGTATCTCCCCGCGAGGGGCTGCACTGTCTCAGTTTCCATCTCGGTGTTGTGCCATGGCCTAGTGCTACCACCTAGCGCTTGCAGCTTGCAACATTGCCGCTCTTTACTATCTCTCAATCTTACACCACTTCACCACACTTCGAGCCCACAGCACCTCACAAGTTGGATGTGTATATTTTGGTGCAATGCAGACTGATCCTGGAAGATTTAGAACCTTTTAATTAACTTAGGGCCTCGGACCAGCACAGAAGACGTCTTCTCCGACTTAGCTCATCACGTGATCCCTGCATCTGACTATTTTGAATAATGCCTGTTTTTAATCTATAATTTTTTGCACTGTGCAGTGTCACTTTTCTTATGTTTTTCACATGCAGTAGCCAATTTTGTTTTCACATTACAAAGAATTTTATAAGAATGTAATTCTACCTTTCAATCACAGTACCCATCACCTTTGAAAAATACATATGTTATGGACAGAAAAAATTAGGCAGTTGGTGGTTCTCTGTTTTCACTTGTTTATCAGAATAAAAGTACTTTATGCAGCTAAATTAGTACTTCACTTTATTTCGGAAGAGTGAGTGTAGTATTTTAACTTTCCTTTTTCCTCAGTCTGTGTCTCCAATCTTGAGGGTTGAATTTGCTGCTTTCACATCTACTAAAGAATGTGACCTGTAAATACTTCAGTTAAAGCCAATCATGCCTCTTGCTCTGATGCATGTACTGTATAACCCAGGAATCCAATTGCATGGCTTTGGAAACAAAAGTACAGGTTATCTCCAAATAGAACCCATGATCACATAAAAATGAATAACCCCGTTTAGAACCTATGACATATAGCTTATCCATTCTTTCCCCTAACCATGAAATCTTTGTGCAACCAGAAATGTCAACTGAGCAGATCATCTGTAGCTTACACTGTATGTTTATATTTTCATGATACAGATATTGGCTCTGATTCTAGAAGGGTGGCACAAGTTGCCGCTGAACACAACTTGCACCACCCGCAACTGTGACAATGACCCTGTGCCCTATTCTAGAAGGGGCATGGTCTCTGCAGCAAAGACCTGTGACTTGTGACATGAGGCTAGGCATGCTGCACAGAGGGCTTACCTGGCCAGCATGTCGCAACCTGCTGCCACAGGTGCATAGAGCGCCCCTGCCCAGCAAGCCACAATAGCCACCCCGCAGGGTGGCCCACACTCCCAGTCCCCCAGGTCTCCATTGTAATACACCCCACAGGGTAGCACTGTCAGCCCCCCACCTGTGCCTTGACCCCCAGGTTGCCAGCCGTAAATGCGGCATGTTACCTGCTCTGGTAGTCTAGTACCACCCCCAACAGTGTTAAATAACAAAATATCTACCCCGAATCCCTGGTAGTCTAGCGGGTCCCCCGATCTGTATATAATTAATAAATTCCCTGAATCCCTGGTAGTTTAGCAGCCCCCCAATCTGTATATAATTCATAAATACCCCGAATCCCTGGTAGTCTAGCAGCCCCACAATCAACATACAATATATACACTTCCCCAATACCCTGGTAGTCTAGTGACCCCCACCCCACCCACCCAGCCATTCCAGTCAACCCAGCACCTTCCCAGTTCCCAGCTGGTGACTGGCACTAGCCACCTCTCACCTCCACGGCCAGCTGCGAGTGAGTGCAGTATAGTGCTACTGCAAAGACGATTCAGAAATTAACTCTGAGTGTGTCTTTGCAGTAGCGCTATCACTGCACTTCAGTCTGCAGCTGGCCATGGAGGTGAGATGTGGGCTGTGCCAGTTGCTGGCTGGGGATGGGGTGGGGTGCTGGGTGGGCTGGCATGGCTGGGGTGGGGCCCACTAGACTACCAGGGAATTGGGAAACTGTATATATTGTATGTTGATCCAGGGCCTGCTAGACTACCAGGGAGTCATGGACTTTATAAATTATATACAGATCGGGGGGCTGCTAGACTACCAGGCATTCAGGGAATTTATTGATTATATACAGATTGGGGGCCACTAGACTACCAGGGTTTTGGGGAATTTATGAATTATATACAGATCGGGGGGGGTGCTAGACTACCAGGGTTTCGGGGAATTTATTAATTATATACAGATCGGGGGGGGCCACTAGACTACCAGGGATTCAGACAATTTATTAATTATATACAGATCAGGGGGCCGCTAGACTACCAGGGATTCAGGGAACTTTATTAATTTTATACTGTTGGGGGGCTGCTAGATTAACAGGGAAGGGTCATTGCTGCATATGCAGACCACAACTCGCGGTTTGGGGCACAGGTGGGGGGATGGCAGTGCCGCCCTGTGGGGCTTGTTCCAACAGGTGGTTCAGGGGGGTTGGGGGTATGCTGGCATGGGGGTGGACATGTTGGCATGTCTGCAGGCAGGTTTACAGGTCCTCCGGGGGGGGCCATATGTTACACCAGCTAAATACTGGTGTAACTTACGTTGCCAGTTTTCCTTCATGGGTTCTTGTAGAATCACGATGGTGGGGACTTTGTGGCTTCCCTTCTAGAATGGGGTGCAACTGCTGCCATAAACCCACTGACTCCATGTTGCAGAGGGTTTATGGCGCAACTACTGGCTTAACTGCTGTTCAGGCGCCAAGTTGCCTGTGACATGTCGCAGGCCACTTTGTAGAATCGCACATGTCGCAACTGCTGGCGTAAGTTGCTACATGTGCCATTCTACTTGGCACAACTGCAGTTATGCCAGGAGTAACCCTTCTAGAATCAGGGCCATTCACTGTAAGTGCAATGTAGCCATTTAATCCATGTTACTATACACACACACACACACACACACACACACTAGAAGTGTGCTAACAACTTTTTTCAAATATTTGGCTGAGTATTCATATTCGGGGACCAAATTTAATATTATTCAGTATATGTTATTGTGTAAAAATAGGTAAAAAAAAAATGACTGATAAAACCTTCCCCTTCAACAACTTTGCAACTCTGGTCCCATGGCCACTCAAACCCTTTTGTGGTCTCCCATTTGACTTCTCCCCCTCACAGATCTCCCAACATTTGAGAGAAAAATATATGTATCTTGCTAAGACCTCACCATATCAAACAGCTTCTTGAGGAAAGTGCCCTCCTAAATCCAACCTCCCAGTCTCCTAATTTAGTGGGCCAGCTGTTACCATACATTTAATCACCTCTCAATAACTGATCATCTATGAGGTTGCTAAAATGCCCACTGTGCACAACATCTGGTTGACGTACCAGCTCCATCCTCATCCCACCATATTATGCAACATCCCTCATCCCTAATCAAACCTCCCCTGATACCTGTACCTATGTGGGCAAAAGTCCCAGGTTCTGTAACACCTCTACATAATCAGTTGAGGATCTGGTTTACTCTATAGGGAGGGGATTTCTGAGACTGTCATTGCACAACTGCCTCTATACCATATGGGACAGGGAGAGGTCTGGGATGGTAAAACCTATAGAACATAGGTCTTGAGCAACAAAGGATCTGGAGCTGGGGGGTTGGTTAAGGAAAATGAGAGTAGTAGTAAAACATTGCTGGATGGGTTGCAGGTCCACTAGATATTATACTCACTGTGTATTTATTTTCTAAACCCTCCCTTTACTCCATCATAATGAATTGAGAATTGGGGGGGTATACTTCTAGTGTGTACATTATCTTCATTTGTAACCACCCCTGTTCATACTAGGAACCCCCATGTTTGAAATAATTGTATAATATTTCTATATTACTATTTCTTATTTATACATTTCTGTTTTATCAAAAGCCTAACAGTATCAATGCATTGCTGCAAAAGGTACAACACATGTTGCATCATACTGGAATTTGTATACTTATGGCACATCTTTGTAGGGTTTACAACTACAGTACTGCATTTCTATTCTTACTGCTGTGTATGCCAACCCCCTTCTACCAAGTTGAAGTTGGAGAAGAGCTATTTTGGTAACACTTTAATGTTACTTAGCTAGACTGTAGTTACAGTGTAACTACACTGTAAATTCATTGCAGTTACATGCAACAACTATCTAATTGAGGTACAGTTACCCCTGTTACATGTAATTAATGCATACCTACCATGCAGTTACACTGAAACTGAAACTTAAAATTTAATCACTATTGTTTATCTAGTCTTGCCTTCCTGGCTTAAGTAAGTGAACTGGGCAGGGTCATGATAGGTGGGGTGTATGGATTAAAAGATGGTGCCAGTCAGGGGGAGGGTGATCTGACTGGAGGAATCATGATTTGCCTCATTCCCCACAAGAAAAAAATATCAGAGATAAGGAGGGACACAATAACTATGAGTGTCTTTTTCTGCTATAAAGGACCCAAGAATCTTAGGTTATGGCCGATGGACAGTTGAAAAGACAGTGTTAAGCGGGGGTGCTGATGGTGGCGGGTTATCATATATCTATATATATATATATATATATATATACATATAAAATATATGTACATATTTGTATATATTATATATATGTGTGTGTGTGCGTGCATATATATATATATATATATATATATATGTGTGTGTGTACTTTATGTATCTGTATCTGTATCTGTTCATGGCAAAAACTTCATTAATGCATTAGTTAGGTTTTATATTGAAGCGACACAATTATGTAAATGCAGTGTTAGGGTTTCCAAGCCTAATGCTGCACCCCCACACACACACACACACACACACAAAGCACACAAGCAGTGGAAGGGCCAAGGCAACAGAAGCAACCAAATACAGTCATCATCAGGTAAGACTAACAACATACAACTCTCTGAACATACAATATCAGACATCCATCATCATTGTCCACCAGGTGTATGAGGTACAGTGCCAAGCCAGTGTCTTTGCAGGACATCCACATGCTAGGCATTCTAGCGGAGGGGGCACTGTCAGCACATCACCCCTAAGTGGTCACTATAGTCCTACCAGGATGCTACTGAGGTCATAGAGGTCAGGATACCGCACACACAAATACATAATACAACATCACATGTAAGTGTCTTAATCTCAAGAAACTAATGGTACATTCCTGCAGTGCATTCTGCATGCCACAGTGGGGGGAGGGGGGACAGAATTGACTGGTAAAAAATAAAAGACAGTGGTGAGCTGAGAAGGCAACATGCATGTGGCCTTGAATCACAGGACCCGTGTGGCTATGCGCTTGCAAGACTACATACCTGAAGTATATTGACAGTGCAGCAGTGGGATGCAGATCTTATAGAAGAGGGCCACTATTCAAGGCCCCCAAAATATAAAAGACACTTTGAACGTGGGTAGGCATCATACAAATGGCTGTAAAACTGTAGGACCCTTCAGAACCTATCCTACCATGGTAAATGGGTGAAGTGTATTGACGGCACTGCACTGTCATCCTAATTAAAAACCATTTCTGTGCAGCAGAGTGACAAAGAAACAACCCACATTACAATGTTATCCTATGGGGAATCAAACAGCAGAGGGCTCATCTGTGGGACAAATTATTTCCACCCTGCAAATTTCAGAGCAAAATTCTAAACCCTTTCTTCACTATGTACTGACAAAAAAAGGGTGTTAGAATCCTTTTGTGTGTTTTTTTTTCACAAATTTGTGAAACAGGATCTTTTTTCATGTTCTTTTTTCACAATTTGCAAAAATTGAGTCCTGAGCAGAAAAAAGACACAGAAACTATTTCAAAAAGTTGAGAAAACACATTTTGAACTATGTTTTCCAAAAACTGCCACCAAAATTGGATAAAACAGATCCTGATTAGCAGAAGACATCTGTTGGTCTCTTATAAAAACATGGCCAGAGCAGCCTCCCTTTTGGACTGTAGTGACCACTTTGGGGTGCAGTACCCACAGTGGCCCCTCCCCCATGGTGCCCAGCATTCAGGTGTCCCCCCAAGACACTGGCATGACAGCATACCTCACACCACTAGTAGACCATGATGATGGATGTGTGCTGTATTATTTTCAGACAGTTGTATGATTTCTGTCTTACATGATGATGACTGTGTCTAGTTGCATATATTGCCTTGGTCCTTCCATTTTTTGTTTGTTCTGTGTGTGTGGGGGGGGGGTGGAATGCAGAGTTAGGGTTGGAAACCTTAACACTACATTTCCATACTTTTGTTGCTTTAATATCAACCCTAACTGATGCATTAACAAAGTTTTTTGCCATGAATTCTCTTTATTTTTGAGAATTAAATGTTTGACAAATACTTTGACACACAGTGTAACTTACTGAGGGATTTCAACGTAAATTGGTTGGCCCCTGCCTCAGTCCTACATAGAGATGCTGCTTCTGCAGTGAGCCTCATTCAGCTTGTCTTCAATCCTACCATGATAACTTACAAAACCTTGTACTAGCACTCTCATCAATCTTATACTCAGTAACCATCCTAAGACACTTTCTAACATTGTGGTCCTCGCAGATTCAATGAATGACCAATCCCCAACTCTCTGCCACTGGTTCAACTGCCTCAAAAAAAAACCTCCCCAATAACCTCCCACCAATGTATACTTAAACAAGCATTTGTCAATGCTGAACGTTCACTTGCAGGTATTTGCAGTGGTGTTTGGCATGTATGGTGCTTTACCCTAATGCCCTGTGCGATTGCTGGTATTTGCACAATAAATTGTCAGCATGACCTTTTAGTTACCCCCATTGTGCGCTACATAGGCGGAAACACATTTTGGGCAGGATGTGAAAAATGGCAGCTGTACTGCTCATAAGGAAGTGTGGTAAAATGCCAATGTTGAAAATCTGGAGTGGAAATATTGAAAATTCACAAACCTACGAGCGTGCGTGGGAACTGTGCAATGCATGCTCGTAAAACAGTCATTTTTAGGAATTTTGTAACCAAATTTTCAACATTGCCATTTTAAGATCTCTGCTCATGAACAGTGACACTGTGATTTTCTTAATGTGTCCCATACACTGAGTTCGCACACCAACTGTGCCATTGTGTGCTACATGGGCGGAAACACATTTTGGGCAAGATGTGAAAAATGACAGCTGCAGCACTCATAAGGAGCTGTGGTAAAATGGCAATGTTGAAAATCTGGAGTGAAAATATTGAAAATTCGCAAACTTACATGTGTGCGTAGGAACTGCGCAACGCAGACTCATAAAACAGTCATTTCTAGGAATTTTTTCACCAAATTTTCAGAACAGCCATTTTAAGACCTCTGCTCATGATCAGTGTCACTGTGATTTTCTAATGTGTCCCATACATTGAGTTCAGACACCAACTGCGCCATTGTGCACACATGGGCAGAAACACATTTTGGGCAGGATGTGAAAATGACAGCTGTACTGCTCATGAGGAGCTGTGGTAAAATGGCAATGTTGAAAATCTGGAGTGAAAATATTATAATTCAGAACGTGACGAAAGGCAAGGGGAAGAACCAACGTACCAGAAACAGTCATTTTAGGAATTTTCTACAAAATTTTCAGAACAGCCATTTTAAGACCTCTGCTCATGATCAGTGTCACTGTGATTTTCTTAATGTGTCCCATACATTGAGTTCGCATTAATCGACTGTGCCATTGTGCGCCACATGGGCGGAAACATGTTTTGGGTGAGATGTGAAAAATGACAGCTGTACAACTCATAAGAAGGTGTGATAAAATGGCAATGTTGAAAATCTGGAGAGAAATATTGAAATTCACGAACTTACGAGCTCATGAGAACCAAGTAATGCACGCAGAACAGTGATTTTGATTCATTATTTTGGGCCTTAGACTTTTCCACATTGTTCAGGCGCTGGTGGTTTCACGGGTGACTGCGCAGTGCTGCATAATCACCTTCGCCCGAATAACGCCATGACAGTGACATATTCATGAGAAGGGGTCCCAAAACCCCATGTTGAAAATTTGGTGCAAAAATTCCAAAAATGACTGAGATATGCAATAGTTGAAACCCCCTATTCAGCCCATTATACAGCTTACTGGCATTTCCTCAGCCTATGGGTCGCCTTTGAAGAGTGCAGATGTGTTCGGTCCACGAAGATCGTCACGCCAGAGTCCAGAGGTAGTATGGGGTGGGGTGTGGGGAGGCTGGGTGTGCAGTGGTGGGTGCAGGTTGTGGGAGGGGGTCTGGGAGACGCGTCAAGAGACCATTTTGTTTTACAGGTTTAACAAAAAAAAAAAGACGACGTGGGACGTTTGCCACACTGGGGTGGGCTCCCAGCATGGCAGAAGATGGCTGGGGGGGCTGAGGAGCCGATAGGGGATTGGGAACCCCCGCTGGAAAATGAAACGGAATGTTTGCCATGCTGGGATGGGCACCCAGCGTGGCAGCAGGATGGCTTGGGGGGGCCGTGGAGCCAACGGGGGATCGGGCACCCCCATCGGCAAACAACATTTGCCATACTGGGGTGGGCTCCCAGCGTGGCACCAAAGCTTTTGGGGGGGCAGTGCGTGACACGAGGGGGGGACGGCGTGATGGCGGCACTCAGTATGGCAGCAGTGCTTTCCTTTGAAGCAGAGGAACACCGCTGTCATACTGAGCTCCTGCACCCATTGGTGCAGGACCGCCATGCCTGCTCAAGGGAGCAGTGCATTGGATGGGAGAGGCACACCTCCAAGTGTGCTACTCTCCCAAAACGTTCCTTGCGCACGCGCGCAAGCGAACGTAAGAAGGGATGCTAGGTAAACTCCATGACAATCTTGTTACATGTGATTTGTCCCCATTAGACTTGGCCACTAACATTGATTCCACCCTGAATTTCATCATCACCACATTTAATGCTGCTTTTGATATATTCGCCCCTACACTAATCACATTATCAAAAACCTCAGTAATCCTTGGATCGCCCCCTCATTACTAAACCTTATGGCTGCCAGGGATAATCTCTGACATAAAGCCTTGGCCACAGATCTACCAGCCAACAGGCAGAAATACTGGGCTGCTAGAAATGGCTGCACTAGAGAAATCTGACATTCTAAGGCTGACCATTTTAAAGAGAAACTTGCCTCCTCTTGGGGTAATGGCAAGGAGTACTGAGCCTACATAAAGGAACTCACAGGTAAAGCCAATTCTGGCTCCCCTTCCTCTTGAATATTAATGGTGTCATCACACAGGATCCTCAGGTAATAGACGGCACTCTCAATCTGGCTTTTTCTGATCTAAGCAGGGCACTTCCTTCTGACTTCTTCAACAAACCTGCTAGTCTGTCTCCTCCTGATTCACCAGCTAACACACCCCTTTTTCATTTCAGGATGATCTCCACTAGTGAAGTAAAAATGTACCTTATGAGAGTACTGGGTAAGTTTAGGTTCAGCGGTGATATGTTAGACCTGAAATTATTACATCTTACCCTTGATGCCATTCTACTCCCCCTCACTAAGATCCTAAATCTCTCCCTTTTCCTAAGTCAATTCCCCTCTTAATGGAAATCAGCTGTTGTCACCCCTATTCACAAAAGTGGTGAAAAACTGCCCACAGTAATTACCACCCTGTTTCCATCCTTTCCCCTCATCTACAAAGCCTTGGAAAATATTCTATTTGATCAACTGTCTGAGTACTTAACTAAACGCAACCTCTTGTGTGCCCAAAAACATGGCTTCAGAAAGGGCCACAGCACCACCACCACCCTACTGAAGTATACCAGTTTTTCCCACAAAGCCTTAGACCAAGGTCAACTTGTAGGTTCAGTGTACATAGACCTGACAAAGGCATTTGACATGGTAAATCATGAGCTCCTCATTTCATTGCTCCAAATACTTGGACTCTCACATGAAGTTACTTCCTGGTGTGCAAATTACCCCTCTGGCCACTCCCAGCAAGTAAAACTCTGCAACACACTGTCCTCTTCACTGTCAGTCTGATCAAGGGTCCCACAGGGATCCATACTTGGCCCTTTTCTCTTTATTTTTTTCTAAACACCCTCTCCCTCACCTGCTCAGGTAACCTGCTACTCTACGCAGATGATGCAGTTGTTTATACTTGCCACTCTGACCTTACATTGTTAGAATGTTCTCTTCAATCAAATTTCTCTGAATTAGTGTTGTGGTTCACCCAACACAAACTAATTAATTATAAAAGGAAAAAGTCAATGTTATTCACCAATATTCAAAACAAGCACAAAAATTCCCCTATTACTATCCTAAATAATGAACTCCAGCCACTTGAACAGGTGTACAGTTTTAAATAGCTTGGCATCACTCTAGACTCTGCCTTCTCCTTTCATGGCAATGTTGACTCAGTTTGTAAAGCCATTAATACCAGAATTGGCCTCTTGTACAGGCACAAAAAAATGTTTGACTAAGGACACGCTCCGCATAGCAGTCACTAGTTCTGTTCTCTCCGTAGTAGACCATGGAATAGTTATATATGGCTCTGCATCTGACACTGTGCTTAACAGGGTTAAGGTCTCCCTAAATAAAGTGTGTCATCTTGTTCTTGGGGCCTATAGACTCACCCATACCTGTGACCTATACCAGCAAGCACACTGGCTGGACATTAAAGGTTGGTTAACCTACCAAACCTGCCTACTAGCTAAAAAGATACTATCCTGTCAGTCCCCTCCCTTGTCCCTTCAATTTCTGACTCCTGCCCCCTCACTATGCACCACTAGGAGCTCCTCTAAGGGCTCGTACCTAGTTCCTTTTTGTAAAACTGCTCTTGGGCAGAGTGCCTTTTCATATCAGGCCCCAATCTGGTTAAACAGACTGCCCTTGGAAATTCCATCCATTGACAACCTAGGCCCCTTTAAAGGTAAACTTCACCAGCATCTCCTCTCAGTGAACTGCTGTAACTACTCTTAATCTCCTCCCTCTCTCTCCACTGTCTTCCCCATCTCTTCTCCTAACTTGCCAACCTCTCAAGTGCCTGTTGTATTTTTTACCTTACACAGAAGCATAGAATTTGATGGCAGATAAGGACCACTTGGCCCACCTAGTCTGCTCATTTCCCTACCTGATGTATAAGCTGCAGATTCTAGTTAACCAACAGCTTACTTCCTACTACCTCCCACTATAATTTCCTTATGTCTGTCCCATGCATACTTGAATTCCCCCACTGTTTTTGACACCACAACCTCCTCAGGAAGGAGGTTCCATGTGTCCACCACCCTCTCCTTGAAAAAAGACTTCCTTATGTTGCCCCTGAGCCATCCCCTCTCTATTTTCAAACTGTGCCCCTTCTTCTTGCACATCTCTTTTTATGAAAGATGCTCTCATCTTGGACTTTGATTCCCTTGAGGTACTTGAGAGTTTCTATTATGTTCCTCTCTCCCTCCCTCCTTTTCTCAAGGGTATACATATTAAGCTCTTTAAGTCTCTCTTCATATGGCTTTTCTTGCAGACTTGGCACCATTTTAGTTGCTCTCCTCTGGACTGCCTCCATGCTGTCTATGTCCTTGCAGAGATGGGGTCTCCAGAACTGCACACAGTACTCCAGATGGAGTCTCACCAACTGTCTGTACAGAGAGATGACAACTTCCCATTTTCTACTGGTGATGCTGCTCCCTATGCATCCCAGTATGCCCCCAACCCTCCTTACTGCCTTGTCACATTGCTTCCCTACCTTAAGGTCATCTGATATGAATACCCCCAGGTCCCTTTCCATTTTTGTTTTGTTAGTACCTCACCTCCCATTGTGTATGCTTCCTCTGTGTTGTTGTTTCTCAGGTGCATTACTTTGCACTTTTTTGCATTGAATTTAAGCTGCCATAGTTATGACCATTACTCCAACATTGTCAAGTCCATCCTCATCCTTTCCACTCCCCCTTGTCTATCGACCCTATTGCAGATCTTTGTGTCATCTGCAAAGAAGCATACTTTTCCTTCCAGCCCCTCCGCTATGTCACCTATAAAGACATTAAAGAGGACTAGTCCCAGATCTCTGCAATACCCCACCAGTAACCAGCCTTTCTTCAAAGTGTACTCTGTTTACTATTACCCTCTGTGTCCTGTTGTACAGCCAATGTGTTACCCAGGCTACCACCCTGGGACCCACTCCCAGGCAGGCTAACTTTTTTTTTCCCAATTATTTAACCATGTGAGACACACTAAGCTGAAAGCTTGTTTACAGGTGCATCCTGGGAGCACAGGGAAATTAAGTGACTTGCTCAGGGTCACACAGTTTATGAGTGGGAGCTATGGGATTCAAACCCAGGTCTCCAGATTTGCAGTTCAGAGCCTTAAACCACTGCGTGATACTGCCTCCCGCTTGTTTATTAATTGTTTGGTCAAGCAGTCAAAGAAATCTATTAGATTTGCCTTGCATGACCTTCCCACTGTGAATCCATGCTGCCTTGGGCCCTGTGCCCCGCTAGCCTCAATGTACTCAACAATTCTTTCTCTCAGAAGCAATTACATCATTTTCCTGCCACTGAGGTCAAGCTAACAGGTCTGTAGTTTATAGCCTCTGCCTTGCTCCCACTTTTGTGAAGAGGAATCACATCCACCCTCCTCCAGTTCTTAGGTACCACACTATCCTCCCATGATTCGTTAAAAAGGGTAGTCAGTGGTGTCACTAGGTCTCTCCTTAGTTCTTTTAGAATTCTGGGCTGAATCCCTTCAGGCCCCATTGCTGTGTCCACCTTGAGTTTCAGGAGTTCTTTCAGGACCCTTTCTTCTGTGAATGGACTGATATCAACCCCCCGTCCAGAGTGCTTCTAGTGTTTAGTTTAGGTACCTCCCCCTCTTCTTTTTTGTGAATACTGAGCAAAAGTATTCATTCAGTATCTCTGCCTCTTCACTGTCATCCTCTGCCCACCTCTTCTCCTCTTTATTAAGCCTCACTGTCCCTTCCTTGGTCTTCCTTCACTCCTTGATGTAGCTATAAAAGGTTTTATCCCCCTTCTTAACTGACTTGGCTATCCTGTCTTTGGTTTGGTCCTTCACTATGCTGACTGTCTTCCCTGCTTCCTTCTGCTTTAACTGATACAGTTCTCTGTCCTGCTCCTTCTGAGATTCATTATACCTCCTGAATGCTATATTTTTCTCCTTAACCTTCCCTGCCACCTCTTTGGAGAACCGTAGTGTTTTTTTTTCTTTATTTTGTTTTGTTAATTTGCTTCATGCTAAGGCTTGTTGCCTCTGTGATGACAGTTTTATTTGTTGACCTTGTTTGCACTTACGTCATTAACCAGTGTCACTTTTGAATGTAAATTCTGTATCACATGCATTGGATCCACTGATTTCTCAGCTTTGTATTTTGTAATTCTGACTGTGTTTTCTTGTTCAGTGTATTATTTTAACTTGTATTATACACTGTATTATACCTTGTGTTTTTCCTGTACAATGTTCTGTATTCTTTGTTTGATGTGAAACCTCTTTAAAAGAGTCTCTGGCTCAGAGGTATTTCTGAACTTCAAATAAATAAATAAATAAAACTTTTGGAACAAATGTTAATAGTTATATCAAAAAATAATTCTATGCTTATAGATTTCTTCCTGATTAAATAGTAACCGGTAGTGTATAGTAAAGTATTGCTCTATGTACAATTCCATCACTTTCAAAATGCTGTTGACAATATGTCATAATGTCCAGTAATCCATCTGGGACAAAATAACCCTATGATTAATTATTATCAAAGAAATCAGAAACTTCAAAATAAAAAATATAATAGAGACTTGGGGCTGGATTTTCAAAGGTCAGAGAATGACATAGGGTGCTTGTATCAAAAACAACTGACACAAGGAACAGGTTGCGTCAAAACCTGTTTCACTTCAGATTTTCAAATGGTGCTTGCATCAAAAACAGGTCTCCTTGTGCCAGACTGGCTTACACCATGCTTGCACAAAATAAAACACCTGTGCCATGTCGGAAGGGATTTTCTGCATCATTGAAATGATGCACCATCCCCTTTTGGGATTTTCAAAGAATGTGAGTCCTGCCCTTGTACTTAAGATGCATGTGGCTATTAGACCAATCAGAGCTGGTCTAACATACACTAGAGCATAGAAACAGGTTCACAACAGGGGGGCTGACCTAACTATGGTACTATTAAAGAGGGTTGCCCAATTAAAGGGGCAGACTCCATTGTTCACAGGCCAAAACCAACTTGTGTGGGGCACAAAAAGGTGGATTGGCAGTGGAGGAGTTAGGAAGGGAGAAGGAGAGTTTCGGAGCAGAGAAAATTAGCTCACATAGGGGGAGGGGCTTTGAGGTCAGTGTAAGGGTGAGGTGGGAGACAGAGATTGGCTAATAAAAGAGAGAGGGGTGAGCAACAGGGGCACTTAAGGTTGAGCACAGGCTCAGAGAGCTGACAGTTTTGCTTCAAGGAGAATTTCTCTAAGAAGCACATCAGTTTTGTCAATCTTCTGAATAATACTTTGTAATTGATCCATTTTGGCCAGTTTACTGAGTTTAGGGCTAGTTATTTGGAGTTAATTATAGAATTGTTGTCTGTAAATTTGTGTGAGAGGAGTTTTTAGTATTAGTGTACACTAGTTTAATTGGTAAGTAGTGGGAAAGGTGATTCCATTGACCTGCATGGAGGATTCCAGCAAGTGAGTATTCCTGCCTTTCAGAAGAGCGAGGTAAGTGTTAAAAAAAAAAAGAGCAGCCTTCTAAAAATAAAAAATAAAACACAAAAAAAGAAGCTTTTCTTGCCAGCAGCTGCAGCAGAAATAGGAAGCATTGCTGGGGACTTTTGGCCCCAAGCAGTGGACAGTATGTGAGTTAGCTGGAACATATAGTCGGGAAGGGGGAGCATATCAGTTTAGGACACAGTTGGTCCTGCACTGTGTTTTGTGCCTGTTTTTCCTGCTGGTTTTCCCCGCTACTGGGATATTGTGTCCATGGTAGCTTGGGCCTAGATTCTGGGCAATGGGGCCTGTTTGCTCCTCCATGAAGTCCGTGGATGCAGAATGGTGTGTGCTTTTGTTTTTCAGCTGCATGGAGCTGATCGGGGAGGTGCCACCATTTTATAACAAAGTTAGTGGTGGGTGGGCTCAGAAAGGAAGGAGAGCTAGAAGCCAGCTCTCTGAAGCATGGAGGAAGCATTCCAGACTAAGAAATCTTCCAGCAAATGAAGAATACGGGATCAGAGGCCCCACCAACTGGCCCAGGCCAAAAATCAGGCCTCGTTATGATGATGTCCGACATCATCACCACTTGGGGGGTCAACTCAGATGCTAATCTTCAGCTGTGAAATGGTGGATGTGGCCTTCTTCTTCTGCTCAGGGAGAATTTCCCTTTCAGGAGGGAATGATTTCAGCAAAGCAGATAAGTGGAAGGAGCTTTTAAAATAAAAAAAAGAAAAGAAAGGGGACCATGCCTCTAGAATGGGTGGGGGGTATTGTCCTGCTATGGAGGGCCAGGTCAATGATGTAGGCCAACAAAGGGCTTTCTGTGGTGGTGGCTGACATCACCATTGTTCTGGTCACCCAGGACAGAAAAGTGAGGAGAGGGGGACCAAGGAGAACTGGCGATCCACGTGGAAAATCGCCACAGCAGAAAATGTCTCCTCTTAAACTCCCCCAACAGGATACCTGTAAGAGTGAATAGCTAGGTGAAGGAGGGAGGGGCTTCTCAAATGCAGGCAGGTGTTGAGCAGCATGCACTGACTGTACTGCATAGATGGGTAGGGGGTAGCGGGCAGTCCTGGATTAACATGCTATTACTTTAAAAAATAAAAATAAAACAGGCAAGACTGTTCTATTAGCACATTAAGTATTGTATTTAGGTCTCTTTTAGGCAGCAAGTGGTAGAGCTAGTCTTTTACTGGAGTTTTGTTTAAAAAAAAGATAGGGGCTGCCATGCAGGCCCAGATTTGCAAAAGAAAAGGCAGAGAAAAATGATAAGGGGATATTAAAAGGCATGGCCCAGGGTAGCAGTCAGTTCCAATGAAAGGGAGGTGCATGACTGGAAGCAGGACCAGGAGGCAGGGCAGGTGCCCACCTCCGGGAACCTCTTGCAGAGTGATCCTTGATTGGTAGGGACCCATTTTAAAACATGGATCATGTGCCACTTGCCACAAAGGAGAAGATAAGGAAGGATGAATATGTTGACATATTTGCTCTAGCTAATGTGGACAATATGAATAAGTATGAAGAAAAAGAAACTTTGAAAAGAAAGATATGGCAGCAGTGGTATTGCTACTTGGCAAGGGCAGGAGGAAAAAATGATGAAAAGGAAGAACTGGGACAATTGGTCCACAGGCTTTACAGACTATGCAGCAATAGTCATAGAGAAGAAACAAAGTGCTGTTGGGGATGTAACTGGGTATTTGGTTCTTGGCTGAACTGCCATTTCCGTCATGCCTGTTCGAAATGTGGTGGGAGCCACTCAGCATCTGAGTGCCATTATAATTGGAAAAAAAGGAATGGCTAATCAGGACAACAGTCACAACCAGTCCTTATGGGGTCAACAGTCAGGATATAGGGGACAGCAGTTGGGGACAGGGGGGCAGGCAGTGGCAGAGGCCAGGCCTACTACAACTGACACCAGGATAATTAAAGGTGTGGGGAACAGGTCCTTTTGGTTGGTAGACACACCCATTAAGCTTGATGTATTGGAAGAATGGTTGAAGTTTTACCCAGATAGGGAGGTAGCATGCACCCTTTTTGGCAGGCTTTCAGGAGGGTTTCAGTCTGCACTTTCAGGGAATCAGAAAGAGGACCAAAAGCTAAAAACCTGAAGTTGGTAAAGGGAAAGGAGACATTGCTAGCACAGAAAATTCAGATGGAAGTAATGGCCGGCAGGGTGGAGGGGCCATTTAGGCACCCACCAATACCGGACCTGAGGATATCCCCTTTGGGCTTGGTCCTGAAGAAACAATCGGAAGAATATCAGAAGATACATAACCTATCATACCCAGACAGGGATTCCATCAATGATCACATCAGTGAGAAAGACAGCAGGATGACCTACGCTACCCTGGAGGAAGCAGTCAGGTTGATTAGGGCCTCCTGCAGGGCATGGGTGATCAAAACAGACATTGAAATGACATTCTGTCTGCTGCCTGTTTGGCCAGAGGACTGGGACCTTTTGGTTTTCCAGGTGGGGAAGGACTATTATTTTGATAAAGCCATGCCCATGGAATGCTCTATTGCCTGTGATAGATTTGAGATGTTTAGCACATGGCTGCAATGGACTTTCAGTCAAGATACTGGTACAGGGCAGTGTTTCACTACCTGGATGACTTCCTGTTAATTGGGAAAGTTTGCAGCAGACTAAAATGATGCTACAGGATTTTGAGGCTGTGTGCCTGGAACTGGGGGTACTCCTGTCCCCAGAAAAAACTGAGGGACCTAGCCAGCAAATTGAATTCTTGCATATTGAGATAGATACTGTTAGGGAATTATCAAGACTTCCAGTTCCCAAAGTTCAGAAACTGACGGCAATTTTAAGAGCAGTCAAGACCAGGTGCAGGGTACAGCTGCAACAAGTGTACTTATTGGGGCATTTGAATTTTGCATGTAGGGCCATAGCTCTAGGTTGTAGGTTTACATGGTGCCTGGTTAGAGTAACACAAGGTACCTCTAGGCTGCATCACTGGGTAGATATAGTTAGGGGAACTAAGGAGGATTTAAAGGTGTGGGAGACATTTTTAAACAGCTACAATGATATGATCTTCTGGCAGGAAGACTGGGTTTTCAACACAGACCTGCAACTATGCACTAATGTGGTTGGGGGTATAGGTATGGGAGCATACTTTGGGGGAAAATAGTTTGTTGTAGCCTGGCCCAGCACCTGGTTTCAGACAGGGGTACCGAGGTATATCACCTTCCTGGAAATTTTTCCCATCTGGATGACAATGGAAGTATGGGGGGAGGCTTTCAGGAATCAGAAGGTCACATTTTGGAGTGACAATAGGACAGTGGTAGATGTCCTAAACAAGAGTGGGGCGATGTCCAAGAGGGTTATGAGGGTATTGAGGCAGTTGGTACTAAGGGGATTGACATTGAACATGTCAGTTAAGCGAGGAACATAGATGATGTGGACAACATGATAGCTGACTGTCTTTCCTGCCTGCAGATGGACAAGTCTTGTACCATCATCCCAGGAGCAGAGCTCAGAGAGACAGTAGTTCTGGACTACATCTGAAAGATTGGATCAGGGGAGCTGAACAATTGTTTCACAATTTCTCTTCCCCCAGGACCCTAAAAGCATATGAAACATCTTGGAGGGCCTTTCAGGCATTTTTTTTTTTTACCAATTATTTTACCAGGTGAGACACACTAAGCTGAAAGCTTGTTTGCAGGTGCAACCTGGGAGCACGAGGAAGTTAAGTGACTTGCTCAGGGTCACACAGTATGCAGGTGGGGGCTGTGGGATTCAAATCCAGGTCTCCAGATTTGCAGCTCAGAGCCTTAAACCACTGTGCCATACTGCCTCCTAAAAATGGCTGCCAGATAAGTGGAGTGGCAATGGAAGACCAAGTAGCACAATTGTTAGTTGCTGGTGGGAGGAATAATATGGCTCATGTGACCATGGGGGTCTATTTAGCTGCAGTAGGTCAGATGTGTACATTGAAAGGGTGGAAGGACCCAACAAAAAGTAATCTAATAAAGTGTCTTAAGCAAGGCTGGATGAGGGGAGCTGACAAGGTACAGGACAGCAGAATGCTGCTGACAGAGGGGCTGCTGGCAAGATTGTTAGGAATCTTGCATCAGGTATGCACATCCAGTAATGAAGTGGCATTATTTAGAGCTGTATATACCACCGTGTAGAGAGGGGCCTTTGGGGTCAGTGAAGTAGTAGGTCATGGAAAGAAGGATGTGTCAGCAGTGCTATGCTGGGAGGACATGGTCTGGAAAGTAGAAAGGATTTTAGTACTAGTTAGGTGGACAAAGACCGACCAGGCCAGGAAAGATAACAGGATTTTGCTAAAACCACACGAGAATGTTGGGACCTTGCACACATATGCAGCAGGGTTCCCAAGGGAGAAACACCCTCTGATATTTTTGCACGGAGATGGGTCCCCAGTGTTATGGTCACAAGTGGTGGCAGTACTGAGAAAAGGTTTGGCCTTCTTTGGGGAGGATCCAAAGGGGCAATCATCTCACTCATTTCACATTGGGGTAGCAGCCCAAGGTGGTACGCAAGGGGACATAAAACAGAAGGAGAGGTGGTTGTCT
Organism: Neoceratodus forsteri; assembly: GCA_016271365.2. Taxonomy (NCBI): domain Eukaryota; kingdom Metazoa; phylum Chordata; order Ceratodontiformes; family Ceratodontidae; genus Neoceratodus; species Neoceratodus forsteri. Next base: position 937,475,584 of record CM028129.1, on the reverse strand, counting down.
AATAGTTATAAAAGATACGTTCACAATATAATGCATCCTTACTAATGGTATTTTTCTTTCTTTCCTCACAAGCAGGTCCGAACAGTTAAAATAACAATAAATAGGGAATGAATAGGCCCAGAAAAAAATTGGGTTAGATAAAAGGGGTAACAAGCAAGTTTGGGTTACTGAATTGGGAACTAGTTTGTCCCTGTTGTGATTTATTCAGGAAGGGCAAGGAGGTTGGAAGCCTGGATATGCAGTTACTCCTTTGTCCACTGGATGGAAAAATGCACATCCAGGAGGCTCTGGGGAGGCAGCTGTATTTGGACCTCAGTATAATCAAACTGACCTAGAGAGGCATGTGTGGCATGAAATGCGCACAGCTGCTGACAGCACTGAGGCAAATAAGAGGGGATCACAGCCACCTGGATCTAATAATCATCCATCTGGGATGGAATGATCTGGGGACCAGACCACAGCTGGACATATTTTACCAGATACAAGAGGACATTCAAAAAATAAAGGAATGGTGGACAGAGGTTACTCTGGTTTGGTCTGATATTATCCCACAAAGGGTGTGGAGGCATGCACAATGTCACCAATCCATGGACAGGGCCAGAAAATGTATGAATGCCAGGTGGGCAGGTTGTTTGAAGAACTGGGGGGGAGTCATACACGGGGGGGTAGAGGAAGAGGATGATGCATATTATAGGGGGAAGGGGTGCACCACTCCAGGCTAGGCCTGGCAATGTTTAATACCAAAATTGCTGACACAATCAAGCACCGGATACAGGAGAAAATAGGTTAAAATGCAAAAGGGGGAAGCCCACCATCCATAGCAAGTGGGAGGTGAACTAGTGGAAAATGGAGGAGGGGGAGGATAGGATGGGGGGATAGGGTGGATAAATAATGAATAGGATACAAGACAACACAGCAGGAAGCAGGGGTATGGGTGTACGCTCATACCCCCTTTGAACAAAAAAGGATGAAGAAAGTCATCCCCCCATGATGTACATCTGGGGAGTGGGAAAAGATGAGAGGAGAAGGAAATAAAGAAATAAACTAAGAAATGCATTACTTTATAATAAAGTGGAATTAAAATGTATGATGGATATGGAAATATGCTAGATGTATAGGTATATCTATGGATGGAAATGGATTTGAAAGCAAAGAAATTAAGTAAATTAATTGCCAAATCTGAGCACCCACACATACTTGTCTGTATCATTATTGGTGGGGATCTGGGGGACAAAGAGGGTTGCCCAATTAAAGAGGCAGACTCCATTGTCCACAGGCCCAGATCAAGTTGTGTGGGGCACAAAAAGGTGGATTGGAAGAGGAGGAGCTAGGAAGGGAGGGGGAGGGTTTAGGAGGAGGGGGAAATCAGATCACATTGGGGGAGGGGCTGTGAGGTCAGTGTAAGGGTGAGGTGGGAGTCAGGGATTGGCTAAGAAAAGAGAGGGGGGGAGCAACAGTGGTACTTCAGGTGGAGCACAGGCTTAAAGAGCTCACAATTTAGCTTCAAGGAGGATTTCTCACCCACCCACCCCCTTTTGTTAAGAAAAAGAAATTGGCTCTGGTGTGGTCACTGTAGTAAATGGAGCACAGGAGACCAGGCACTGCTGAATGTTGATGGCAGATATACCAGAGGCAGGGCAGAAAAATAGGGGCGGTGGGAGGATAGGATAGGGTGTAAAAAGGGGGGATAAATAATAAATAGGGCATAAGACAACACAGCAGGAAGCAGGGGTACAAGTGTATACACCTACTCCCTTTGAAAAAAAGAAGAAGAAGAAAGTCAGACCCCTATGATGTAACACTGGGGGGAGAAGAAGATGAGAGAAGAAAAGAGAAGTAAATAAAGACATAAATTAAGAAATGAATTATTGTATGATAAAGTGGAATTAAAATGTATGATGGATATGGAAATATGTCAGATGTATATGTATATCTATAGATTTAGGGATGGAAATGGCTTTGAAAGCAAATAATTTAAGTAAATTAATTGCCAAATCTGAGCATCCCCACAAACTTGTCTGTCATTATTGGTGGGGATCTGGGGGACAAGGGCCAGTATTCCCCTGCAGGACTAGTTTAGAATGATTTGGGGGCTTAGTCTTGGCCATTTCATCTGATGTATGTTTTGACTCAGCTTGCATCATTCTCTTCCTTTGCATCATTTTTTTTTTACTCAACTTGCACCATTTTATTTTACTCAGCCTGTCTCATTCTTGTTCCTTGAGTCATTTTTTGTTCAACTTGCACCATTTGTTTGATACAGCTTGCATCATTCTCCTTCCTTGCATCATTTGTTTGACACAGTGGACCTCTTGCATCACTTTGGGGGACTTTGCCACAAAGAACAATTTTCTTGCAAAATATGGTGCACAGTATTTGGTGCACCTGGATCTGATGCAAGGTGGTTATTTGATTCACCCTGCATCAATCTAAGGGCACTTTGAAAATCTCACCCCTGGACTTCATTATAAAGAACTAAATTTGCAACAGCATTTTAATAGCTTTACAAAAAATGAAAATTACTCAAAAAGTAACATAAAAAAGCAATTAGAATGAGAAACAAGGCTTGAGGAGGAATATATTGCACCTATGGCATATATATTCCCACATTGATTTTGGTTACCATATCTGCTCAGCTTGCAAAAAGGGGATGTAGCAAAATTGGAAAAATTACAATGTAGGATCTCCAAAACAATTTGGGGATTAAATGATTTATCATATGAAGATAGACTGCAAATTCTAAATTTGCAGAGCTTGGAAAACAGAGGAATAAGGAGTGATATCTTATTAATGTGTAATATCTCAAATGACGAAACATTACTGAACTCGATGGGAATATCAACAAAGAAAGTTACTCGTAACCATAGAGGGCATAACAAACAGATATGGGGTCTAGGTTTAAAACAGATAAGTGAAAATTATTTTTTACACAAACAATTATAAGGATCTGGAATTCTTTGCCAAATACTCTAGTAAATAAAACAAAGGATATATTCAAGATATATATATATATAGATATATATATATATATATATATCTATATATATAGATCTATATATATATAGATCTATATATATCAAAAAAGGATAACTGCCACTGAGAAATGGAGAGTAGTTTAGATGGATCACCAAGCCTAATGTTAGCTCTATAGACACTATTATTGACATTAGAAAGAAATGCCAGTGACAGTTGGTCATAATCCTGCCATGACTCTGTCTTTAGATCAGCACACAGCTAAACATTGAGGAGCCCAGGGCTCCCATGAGCCATGGCTTGCAGCAGAAGTAAGACTGAGTTGCAGTCCTACAAGTGGATGCAGCAGAAGTAAGATTGAGTTGCAGTCCTACAAGTGGATGCACACAGGGTACAAACCATATTTATTTCAACCATGTCTGTATTTCTGCAGTGTAGTATTCTGCTATTTTTTGTATATGTTTTAAAACTTATTTCAGAGAGTGGTGAACTGAAAGTGAACAATGGGACACATTACTCTAAACAAACATTCTCAGAAAAGGTCAACAATGAGAAAAGTAATTTTTCCAGTTTTGATTGCTATAGCCTAATCAATCAGGTTATGGGAAGGTGATGCATCCTTTTAAGTTTACCTGTGTCACTAAAGGGGTTAAATCCCTCAGCTGGTGGAATTTGCCAAAATACAAGTTCAGCTGTGGGTTTTCTTTTTACTCCAGTAGAATACAGGTTTGCTAGATATTTATACTATCACCCAGAGGTGGCTAGCAGGCCTGATGGTGTCACCTCCTCCACCCTATCTTGCCCTCTAGAGTGAAGACCTCTTACCTGCTGCTACATTTTTGTTTAATTGAACAAATGGGTCAACAGATAAATTTTCACTGATTTACAGGTTGGTAAATGACTCCAAAGTGAACCAGGAGTGTGTAAACCATACTGTTGGTAGCTCAGTAAATGAATGAAAGGCACATCTAGCTGACTTATCACAAACAATTCTTCCATCTGGTCTATTGCTAGGTAGCCTCCAATTTTTTCAGGAAGATGAACTGGACAAATAAACAATACAGGACTGTGTAGACATTGTGAGAAATTACCTAAGGTAAAAGAAATACAGTGAGGATGAGCAGAATGAGGGAATTGTATTAGAGTTGTGTGACATTTTCAAATTCCACACTCCACTGTAATTCCATGGCATTTTAGAAGTTCTGCCCAATTCTATGGCATTCCATCAGAAGTAGAATTTTGAAATTCTGAAACCAGAATATTAACTGTGGAATCATATTTCACAGTTTATGTAAAGCATGGATTCAGTTTCCTAAAAAAAAAAAAAAAACAAAGCAAAATAATACTCCCCAAATTAGAAAGTTCACAGATCATTATTCTGTGGTTTTCATAAAAATATTTTTGAAATTCCACTGAAATAAAAAAAAAAATCTGAAAAGCATTTCGGGACCAGAATTCCCATTCCATATGAATTCTGCTGGCAGAATTTTGCATTCTGCATAGCTGTAAACTTTATCTAGAGTACCAGGAAAGGGCAAAGAAGGATTTAACACAGGTAGTTACCTCAGGTGAGCATCAACATGGTTACAGGTTGGACTTAATCTGTATATGTATTTCATAGAGATTAATGACACCAAGTACAAGGGGTAGAACACTGAAAATGTATGGATTAAAATTAATGAGAAACGTGGTAAACCCTTCATTCTGGGCCTGTGCTACAAACCACCAAAATCCAGAGACAATGAAACCATGATAGTCATGGAACAAACAGAAAGTCAAGCAACAAAAACTGATATCAAAATAATGGAAAATGTTAATTTTCCTAGCATAGATTAGGCCAATAATTCTGCTAGAAATAACCTTGACAGGGATTATCAAAGTATAACAATCAGGACTAATATAAAGTAAAAGGTAAAGGACAGTATGAGAAGGAAACAAGCACTATAAAATGAACATGAAAAATGCAGTGAGCTGATTGGTCAGACTGAGGATTTTGCCATGTCTAAATCTCACACAAACACATGGATAAAGTCCCAGCTGACCACTGCTGACCTGATCACATCTGCAAACATGTAGATCAACTGACCGAATGCTGACAAACTTAAAAGCAGCAATCTCTTTATGTTACTCAGTACCATTCACAAATAGCAGCTTCAAAAGCAGCAAACAGATCCGTGCAGCATGCGCTTAAACAGTGACTCAGAAAAGCATCTGTAAATGGAAATGACTGTTTCTACCTCTGTGGTGGTTCTGTGATGGCATTCTTGAACAGGTTTAGTGATGGTACAATTGATCATATATTCACCTCAACGGCAGCAACTGAGCATGGAAACCGATCAACGGCATAGCACAGCACACACATATTGAAGATCAAGAAATGTTGCCAGCATGTAGTTCAAACGTGAAGAACCCAGTGGTTAGAGAAACCTCTCTTTCTCATAACTGTCTGTCTGTCGATGACAGTGGCCGCAATCGTGATGATGCACTCCTCCCTCAGACACTGCATCAGCTGGACATGTTGGCAATGTGGTGGTGCTTCAATTGACATGCAGGCCCCTCCTCAGGTAATGGTGACTCCACCCTCAGCCGCGCAGTCAATGGAGCATATTGTGAATGGGGTGGGCATTGAAATAAATATGCAGGCACTTCCTGCAGTGATTCCACCTCCTCAGAAAGTTTCCCTGTCACCTGCTTTGAATCACAATTACTAGGGTGACAGGCTACAGACTTTTCATGTTCTGTAAACACTGTGACATATTAATGGGACTATTATTATTATAGGTGGAATAACAAGCCCTTATATTTCTTGAAATCATTAAAAATATTGAATTTTGCTCAATGAATAACACATTTAGCTTTTTGATTCATTTTGTAATAGCAATAATGCACTCCAGGGTATCACAACAGCACACCCAATGTCATGCATTATTGCTTAATTTGTCAATATCAAATGTTCACTGCTGGTATTGTTGTTGTTCCAAGACTTGCTTGTACACATTTTTACTATATATTTACCCAGGATAGGGTAGATGAGATGCAATATCTAATTTTCATTAGTGTCCTGCTTTGACACATTGCTAGATTGTAATTATCCAGGATAGGGCAGCTGAGAGGCAATATCTACTTTTAAGTGGGCACCTACATTTTGACCCTAAATGTCCAACAGTCTTCTTATGAGCAGATGTTTGCATTGTTTTACACTTTTACCAAGGAACTTGATGACAGAAAACCTGTGGATGTTGTGTATCTGCACGTCAGCAAAGCCTCTGACTCTTTTACATACAGTAGTATGTAGGAGTTGCAGACAGTGCATTTGGTAAACATGCCCAACTCAAGCAGGTTATACAATGGTATCCTTGCTACAGTGCAACTTGGTTTCCTGTCCAAGACTTTAGCACTTTAACGACATGACATCATGATGCAGCAGTTTTGAAAAGGAGCACAGAGTGTGCATGTCCAGGTTGTTGGCAAGCCACATGACCTGCAATAGACAAAACATTGACACTTAATGACACAGGAAATCAAAACCTTCATGTGCTATAAATATTTTGATGCCATTTCCATGTTTCTCGCTCTCTCTCTCTCTGCCTCCCTCAGAGACAAAGGACCAGGCTGCTGAAAGGAAGATGGCTCATGTTTAAAGGCATGATTTCTAATAATAAAAGCTATAAATCATCCATGAATTGTGCATTATCATTCTAGTTATATAGTTAAGCAGTAATGCACAACTGAGTTTGTGCTGTGCTGGGGTAACATCATGCCTCAGGTGGTTGGGATCGAGGCTGCAAGCTGAATGCATCCAACACCTGAGAAGTGACATTATCCCAGCACAACACGCACCCTGGAGTGCATTATTGCTATTTTACAATGACTTGTTTGTGAAAAAAAAGAATGTAAAAACTGTATTGAAAACTAGACTTTTACTCAATTTTCTAATGCATAGGAATACTTAGAGAAAAAAATTGTGCTGTAATCCTGATGTGTTGCTTATGCTTTGAACACCATGTGGTGCAGTTGGCTGTCTCAACTGTCTCCTTAGCCTTTTTTTCTTAATCCAGGTTTTAGTGTTTTATTTGGATGGTTCCATTTAGCTGTCTGTGCTCCACCCACTCCATTAATATATGGGTCATATTTTGGTGGCTGTCAGTGACTGCCCTTGTTATCACTGTTTAAAATAGTTACTTACCCCCCCGTCAGCAAAAGTTGTGGTTGGTGACAATTCTGCTTCACCCGGTAGTTTCAGTGTGCTAGGATTTCTACCAGGAGAAGTAAAAGACTGAAACTGTTGGTACCAATTTGTAAGTGTGTTGTGCTAATTTTTAAACAAGATACACTCACGCACTGATGTAAGGGTAGAGTGGGGGATTGCCAACAGTGAATGTAAGAGCAGAGAGGGGGATTCGTTAAATCCCTCAGCTGGTGGAATTTGCCAAAATACAAGTTCAGCTGTGGGTTTTCTTTTTACTCCAGTAGCATACAGGTTTGCTAGATATGTATACTATCACCCAGAGGTGGCTAGCAGCCCTGAAGGTGTCACCTCCTCCACCCTATCTTGCCCCTCTAGAGAGAAGACCTCTCACCTGCTGCTACATTTTTGTTTAATTGAACAAATGGTTCAACAGATACAGTATCTAACTCAATTTTCACTGATTTACAGGTTGGTAAATGACTCCAAAGTGAACTAGGAGTGTGTAAACCATACTGTTGGCAGCTCAGTAAATGAATGAAAGGCACATCTAGCTGACTTTTCACAAACAATTCTTCTATCTGGTCTATTGCTAGGTAGCCTCCTGTTTTTCAGGAAGATGAACTGGACAAATAAACAATACAGGATTGTGTAGACATTGTAAGAAATTACCTAAGGTAAACAAAATACAGTGAGGATGGGCAGAATGTGGGAATTGTATTAGAGTGGTGTGACATTTTCAAATTCCACACTCCACTGTAATTCCATGGCATTTTAGAAGTTCTGCCAAATTCTATGGCATTCCATCAGAAGCAGAATTTTGAAATTCTGAAACCAGAATATTAACTGTGGAATCATATTTCACAGTTTGTGTAAAGCATGGATTCAGTTTCCTAAAAAAAAAAAAAAAAAAGCAAAATAATACTCCCCAAATTACAAAGTTCACAGATCATTATTCTGTGGTTTTCATAAAAATATTTTTGAAATTCCACAGAATTAAAAAAAAAAATCTGAAAAGCATTTCGGGACCAGAATTCCCATTCCATATGAATTCTGCTGGCAGAATTTTGCATTCTGCATAGCTGTAAACTTTATCTAGAGTACCAGGAAAGGGCAAAGAAGGATTTAACACAGGTAGTTACCTCAGGTGTGCATCAACATGGTTGCAGGTTGGACTTAATCTGTATATAGATTTCATACAGATTAATGACACAAAGTACAAGGGGTAGAACATTGAAAATGTGTGGATTAAAATTAATGAGAAACATGGTAAACCCTTCATTCTGGGCCTGTGCTACAAACCACCAAAATCCAGAGACAATGAAACCATGATAGTCATGGAACAAACAGAAAGTCGAGCAACAAAAACTGATATCAAAGTAATGGAAAATGTTAACTTTCCTAGCATAGATTGGGCCAATAATTCTGCTAGAAATAACCTTGACAGGGATTTTCTAAGTGTAATAATCAGGACTAATATAGAGTAAAAGGTAAAGGACAGTATGAGAAGGAAACAAGCACAATAAAATGAACATGAAAAATGCAGTGAGCTGATTGGTCAGACTGAGGATTTAGCCCTGTCTAAATCTCACAACAAACACATGGATAAAGTCCCATCTGACCACTGCTGATCTGATTACATCTGCAAACATGTAACTCAACTGACCGAATGCTGACAAACTTAAAAGCCTCAATCTCTTTATGTTACTCAGTACCATTCACAAATAGCAGCTTCAAAAGCAGCAAACAGATCCGTGCAGCATGCGCTTAAACAGTGACTCAGAAAAGCATCTGTAAATGGAAATGACTGTTTCTACCTCTGTGGTGGTTCTGTGATAGCATTCTTGAACAGGTTTAGTGATGGTACAATCGATCATATATTCACCTCAACGGCAGCAACTGAGCATGGAAACCAATCAACGGCATAGCACAGCACACACATATTGAAGATAAAGAAATGTTGCCAGCATGTAGTTCAAACGTGAAGAACCCAGTGGTTAGAGAAACCTCTCTTTCTCATAACTGTCTGTCTGTCGATGACAGTGGCCGCAGTCGTGATGATGCACTCCTCCCTTAGACACTGCATCAGCTGGACATGTTGACAATGTGGTGGTGCTTCAATTGACATGCAGGCCCCTCCTCAGGTAATGGTGACTCCACCCTCAGCCACGCAGTCAATGGAGCATATTGTGAATGGGGTGGGCATTGAAATAAATATACAGGCACTTCCTGCAGTGATTCCACCTCCTCAGAAAGTTTCCCTGTCACCTGCTTTGAATCACAATTATTAGGGTGACAGGCTACAGACTTTTCATGTTCTGTAAACACTGTGACATATTAATGGGACTATTTTTATTATAGGTGGAATAACAAACCCTTATATTTCTTGAAATCAATAAAAATACTGAATTTTGCTCAATGAAAAACACATTTAGCTTTTTGATTCATTTTGTAATAGCAATAATGCACTCCAGGGTATCACAACAGCACACCCCATGTCATGCATTATTGCTTAATTTGTCAATACCAAATGTTCACTGCTGGTATTGTTGTTGTTCCAAGACTTGCTTGTACACATTTTTACTATATATTTACCCAGGATAGGGTAGATGAGATGCAATATCTAATTTTCATTAGTGTCCTGCTTTGACACATTGCTAGATTGTAATTATCCAGGATAGGGCTGCTGAGAGGCCATATCTACTTTTAAGTGGGCACCTACATTTTGACCCTAAATGTCCAACAGTCTTCTTATGAGCAGATGTTTGCATTGTTTTACACTTTTACCAAGGTGCTTGATGACAGAAAACCTGTGGATGTTGTGTATCTGCATGTCAGCAAAGCCTCTGACTCTTTTACATACAGTAGTATGTAGGAGTTGCAGACTGTGCATTTGGTAAACATGCCCAACTCAAGCAGGTTATACAACGGTATCCTTGGTACAGTGCAACTTGGTTTCCTGTCCAAGACTTTAGCATTTTAACGACATGACATCATGATGCAGCAGTTTTGAAAAGGAGCACAGAGTGTGCATGTCGAGGTTGTTGGCAACCCACATGACCTGCAGTAGACAAAACATTGACACTTAATGACACAGGAAATCAAAACCTTTGTGTGCTATAAATATTTTGATACCATTTCCATCTTTCTCGCTCTCTCTCTGCCCCCCTCAGAGACAAAGGACCTGGCTGCTGAAAGGAAGTTGGCTTATGTTTAAAGGCATGATTTCTAATAATAAAAGCTATAAATCATCCATGAATTGTGCATTATCATTCTAGTTATATAATTAAGTAGTAATGCACAACCGAGTTTGTGCTGTGCTGGGATAACATCACGCCTCAGGTGGTTGGGATCGAGGCTGCAAGCGGAATGCATCCAACACCTGAGAAGTGACATTATCCCAGCACAACACACACCCTGGAGTGCATTATTGCTATTTTACAATGACTTGTTTGTGAAAAAAAAAAGAATGTAAAAACTGCATTGAAAACTAGACTTTTACTCAATTTTCCAATGCATAGGAATACTTATAGAAAAAAATTGTGCTGTAATCCTGATGTATTGCTTATGCTTTGAATACCATGTGGTGCAGTTGGCTGTCTCAACTGTCTCCTTAGTCTTTTTTTTTAATCCAGGTTTTTGTGTTTTATTTGGATGGTTCCATTTAGCTGTCTGTGCTCCACCCACTCCATTGATATATGGGTCGTATTTTGGTGGCTGTCAGTGACTGTCCTTGTTATCACTGTTTAAAATAGTTACTTACCCCCCCGTCAGCAAAAGTTGTAGTTGGTGACAATTCTGCTTCACCCGGTAGTGTCAGTGTGCTAGGATTTCTACCAGGAGAAGTAAAAGACTGAAACTGTTGGTACCAATTTATAAGTGTGTTGTGCTAATTTTTAAACAAGATACACTCACGCACTGATGTAAGGGGTTGAGTGGGGGATTGTCTACATTGAATGTAAGGGCAGAGAGGGGGATTCGTGATAGTGAAGTTGATAAGAGTGGCAGCATCACTTTCGATTCTTTTCTGTTTTGTTTTTTCATTTGGATACTTCTATTTAGCTGTCTGCCACCACCCCCACTCTCAGTTGATATGCAGGTCACGTATGAGATCATGTTTTCTGGCTGTCAGTGGCAGTGGCCCTCCCTGTTACTTCAGTTTAATATAGTCACTTCCTCCCCCCTTCCTCCCTGTTGTCAACCAAGGTCATGGTCAGTGATAGTTCTGCCTCTCCCAGTACTGTCAGTGTGCTAGGATTTCTATCAGGAGAAGTAGAAGTGAAAGAGTGAAACTGCTGGTGCCGAACTGTAGGTGTCATGCTGATTTTAAAACAAGATATAATGAGCTGATATAAGGGGCAGCCACCAACGAATGTAAGGGGCAGAACAGGGGACTGGCGATCATGAAGCTTTTGCTTTAGATTATTTTATTCATTTATATATTTTATTTAGACAGAGATGAATACTATGTGGTGGTTAGTTTAGAAACAGGTGCTCAAACACAGAAAGGGCAATGGCAGGAACTGGCTTCAGTGAAGCTGATCAGACTGATACAGTAGCTGTTTTACATTCCTTTTCTTTACATTTTAGTCAGACGATGGCAGGGAATTCAGAACAGTAAATACAGTTGGGAAATGTGGCAGGGTTTTGGTGTGGGGTATAAAGAATTTCTGTGCTTTGGGAAAGAGGATTTTGCTTTTTAAAAAGTACTGGCATAAGTCAAATTAACTATGCCAAGTGTGAGCACTTTGGGCATAAGCCGTGGAATGATTCCTTTAACATTTCATTTGGTCATGTATGTTCTGGGACTAGATCCATGATGTTGTACTGGGATAACATCACGGGTCCAGCCCCAAACTGACCAATCAGAGCCCAGGATTCTTTCTTGCCATTGTATAATTCACAATATTTAAGTGTGGTTTAAAGTAGGCAAGCATATGAACTTGTGTGCTGTTGCAAAAGAGAGGAAAGTGCAGAGTGACAAACACACAAAGGAGCAGAGCACGAGACAGATTCCAGACATTTCTTAAATAATAGCTGAATTATTTAAAGTGCATATAGGCAAACATCAAGAAAAAGCCATTAAAACACTATCAAAAGACAGGTAGTAGTGAACTGGCACTTCATGGACAAACCACTTCATTAGAGGGTGTAGCATAATCATGATCTTTATTTAATATACAGTATCTGTTGTGACACAACATTATGCTTTGTCAGAAATATCACTGGATTTGGATCTAACACTGGTTTCTAGTTTGGTAAGAAAGGATCCTTACAGTTTGTTCCCCATTACCTTGAGAGATCTATTTCCAAAACAGAACTGTTTTAACCTTTGCTTAGAAATCTGCTTTCTGGAATAACAGAGCCAGAAAGGTATGGCAGTGGGCAGAGTTTTGATGGACAGGTGGAGTTTTGCTCAGTAGAGGAAGGCTAGACATAGGGTGGGATTCTCGGGAGGCAGGACTGGTACCTGTTATTTTAAATGACTGCATCAGGGGGATCTACCTTCTTTCACCCTACATGCACCAGATACCAGTTTGGAGTCCAGTAGCATCAGCATTGGGATGAGACCAGAAGACAAAGAGGCTTAGATAACTGGTTTCTAGGCTGTGGACAAGGCTCATCCACAAAGTCAGGGGGAACCTGGTTGGGAGCAGGAGCAGGGGACATTTAAGAGAGAAGGCTTAGAGCCTTCAGAGAAGGGGCACTGGTCTCCACAATAAACAAACAAAAAAATGACCATAGGTACAGTGCTTGGAAATTGCATGCTGCAGGAGAAGGATGAGGAGGGGAGTCATCAGTCTTTGAGCTACATGGCATAGGTCCTGGCCAGGAGCCATTAACCAGAGAGTCAGGGCCCTGGCTCTTCCCCACCCTCCACTTGCAGCTCTGTGAAAAACAAGATGGGAAAAAAAACAACAATAAGAGGTCAGATCTCAGAAGTACCTAGAAGGTATGGAGGTTCTGGGCATAAGACAGCAGCAGTGTACTGTGATGTGATGGTAGAGATGTACAAAGTTGGGAAACTTTGCTCCATGAACTAATTTGTGGATTACCCTCATTTTGTAACATTAATTCATGGTGCAAAGTCCTAGCTTCTCCCCTCAAAAACTCTGCAAAATGCAGAGTTTGAACTTCGCTGGCGGAATGCGACAACTCCGCATTTTGAGGAGCTTTTTTGGTGGTCCCCCCACCAATTGCCATCCCCACAGTAGCTTAAATTCCCTGTGTCTAGTGCCCCCCCATAACTGATCATCAGCCTGATATATCTTTAAATTCCCTGGTGTCTAGTTTTGTCCACCCCCACCGATCAAGGCCTGATGTGCAATTATATTTACATTCCCTGATGTCTAGGAGTTCCCCTCCACTCATCACCAGACTACTGTTCAATTAAATTCCTTGATGTCAAGTGCTCCCCCCCAACCCACTCACCCTGGTAAGTAGTGCCCATGAGACACCAGGGAATTTAATAATATATTGGGACAGTGATTGGCTATGGAGGGGAACCACTCAACACCAGGGATTAGGAAATATAAATATAATTGTAAATCAACCCACGGTCATTGGGAGGGCATTAGACATCAGAAATTTAATGATATATTGTGATGATGATCAGTTATGGGGGGGACCACTAGACACCAGGAATGTAATTATACATTGGACCAGCAATCAGCTATTGGCGGGGGGGGGGGGCAACTAGACACCAGGGAATTTAATTATATATCAGACTGACAATCAGCTATCTGCAGCCAGAGGGGCACTAGACACCAGGCAATTTAATTGGAGAATTCATCGTTTGTGTAACTTGACGTTGCTTTTTTTATTTTTAAGTGCAAGTTAAAAAAGTAAAAGCAAGCCGAAGTTACAAATGGGATTTTTTTTATTTACTGTGCTTTATGTGCTGGCTCCCCATCATGCTATCCCTGAGCCTGGTCTCATCATACTACCACCACCGGTCCCACCAGGGATACACTCTGGACTACTCACCAGAGTGGGGCCACAATAGGGAACCCATACACCAGGCAGACTTCAGGATATGTCACCTGGACTTTACTGTCTGGGGGTGTGCCCTGGCATACCTCCCAGGGGTGGGGCCACTGGGGGGGGCTTAACCCAGCAGTGGAAGGTGGAATATATCCCCGGTGGAAACTGGGGGTGCTGCACGGGACCTCCTACTCGGGGCAGGTGGCATTCTGCTTGGTGAAATATTTTTTTTTTGGTGGTATGTGGAGGCAGGGGATGCATGGAGGCAGGGTGTGCAATGACACAGTGTTGTGAATGCCACTGCCTGACCCACTACTGCAGCACATAAGGTGCCAGATGCTTGTTGCACCCCAGATCTCCACCAGAGGTCACTCTTTGTTGGACTCACAACCCCCCCCCCCGGAGAAGGAGAGCAAGCTACAAGGTGCTCAATCCTCCTCCCCCTGGCCATCCCTCTGACTCCTGAATCTGTTTCTGAATTCCAGATGTCAGTGTCTCAGTCAAAAAAACAATTGCTGCACTGGCGGGCTGGCCAAATGGTGAATTTTTAATGAACATGGATAACTTCGCAAAATGATCTATTGCGCTGGATTTGGCAACTTCACCAGAAATCTGAAAGCGAATTAATACTTTGCTGCATCTCTATCTGGTGGTGAGTTGGAAACACTGACCACCATATGGCACATGGGCCCCCAACCTCTGCCATTATGATAACAAGTACTACTGCATCTTGTGGGGGATCTCAATAGGTTACCTTATACACAAGCTGCTCCATTTCAGCAGTAGTTTAGAATGATGGGAGGCACGGGGGAGATTGCCAGCTTAGTTCACTGGGTGGCAGGAGAGTAGGTGTGTTCAGTGACTGCCGAGGAAGGGGAAGCCCTCTGTTAAGGGCACAATTGCCCTGGAAGGGGTGTCAGAAAGTAAGAAACAGCCTGGCCATGGAAATTACTAGAATTAAAAAAATAAGAAACCAAACAGTCACTGGAGGTGTCAGAAAATGCTGACCTCCATGCGCCCCTCCCCCAATGCAGTTTAGTCGCTGTGCCCAGCGCCAACATTCAAAATAAAAAAATGCAAAGTGAAGACTGTGAACCTTCATTTAGCAAACCCCCAAAGAGTTCTTTTGGCAGGGATACTTGATAAGTAGCCACAGAATGAGAAGTATACTTTTGTGCCATTCCATTATAGCAGCCCTAGAGAACAACCATGTTAGTACATTAGCCCATACTGTTAAAATAAAGTTAGCAAAGCTGCTTTTTAGTATAGTGACAGTGTGGATGTAGTTCTGGACAAGATAAGTGGCATTACAACTGTTCATATATAAATGAACATATGAATATGGCTAAGTTTCAGTTCCTTTACCAACAAATGCCTGCATGTTAACAAACATTGTTATGTATGTTTTGAGAACAAAAGCTGCTGTGCTTGATAGGGAGGGGGTCACACATGGCCACATGCATGCAGGGAGCAAAGAGTTTAATTATTTATCATTCGGTTGCATGTTTTGTTTGGGCACATGTATGATCTCAAATTATTACAAGCATTTGTCAATGCAAAATGTTTGCAATGGTATTGCTGTTCACAACCCCATTGAAATACATTGAACTGCATACTTGATTTCCTCAGTTCATGGTCTAGCTTTGAAGAGTGACATCATGTCTACAGTCAAGAGAAGATTATGGTGTCTGACCCCTGGTGGGTAAGTAAGGGCTTGGGTGGTTGGGGTGGGGGGTGGGAGAGTCAGGTGGGGGGACTGATGGTGCCACAACAGGCAAAGATGGAAGTTTTCCTTTTTTTTACAGCATTTCTTTCAAAAAGAAAAGAGAAACTGTTTATTTTTGTCTTATCCAGACTGGATTGGAGGGTGGAAGGTGCCAACAGACACCAGGGGATAATATGAATAATTAAGAGAACATTGATGTGAAGGTGGGGGGTACCACTAAATCATCAGTGAAAATAAAAATAATGGGGATGATGCTTCGATGCTGGGTGTGCCATTAGACACAAGAGAAAATATTAGGAAAATCAGAGATGGCAATCAGAGGGTGGGGGGACACAAGACACCAGGGGAAATATCAGGAACAGAGGGGATGGTGATAGGAGGGTGGTGGTGCCACTAGACATCAGGGAAAGAATTTTCCCATCATGAAAAAAAATCCTCTTTCATGACTCATGATATGAAAAATAATCTTTTTTTGTATTATGAGCCATGAAAAAAGATTTATAGTTTGAAAAAAAACAATTCAAGGGCATTTCTGCAACCATTAAGTGCAGAATCCAGCTGTGTAGCTCCCAATAAGCAAGCTTCATGTATTGGTGTATAACCATTGCTTAGAAATCTGCATTCTAGAATGACAGAGCTAGGAAGGTATGGCAGGGGCAGAGTTTTGTCTGAAGAAACACCCTGGATAAAAACAGGATAGATAGGTGGGGGTTTGCTCAGTAGTGGCAGGGTAAATATAGGGGTGAGATTCTCTGGAGGCAGGACTGGTATCAGTAGAAGGAATGCCCCAGGTTATTCAAGTGGCTGCATCAGGGAGCTCTGCCTTCTTTCATCCTGACTTGCAGCAGATAACAGTCTGGAGTCCAGCAACACCATTATTGGGAAGAGGCCAGAAGACTTAGAGGCCTAGATGACTGGTTTCTAGGTTGTGGACAAGACTGGTCCACAGAGTCAGAGGGCATCTGGTGTGGAGGTGGAGCAGGGGGATATTTAAGAGAGAAGACTTACAGCCTTCAGTGAAGGGGCACTGGTCTCCATAATAAACAATAACAACAACAAAAAAATAAACAATGACCATAGGTACAGTGCTTGGGAATTGCATGTTGCAGGAGAAGTATAAGGAAGGGAGCAGTCAGTCTTTGAGCTACAAGGCCTAGGACCTGGTCGGGAGCCTCTGACCACAGAGTTAGGCCCTCCCCACCAGCCCCCATCATTCACATGCAGCTTCATGTGCTTAAAAAAAAGGGGTAAAAAACAACAATAAGAGGCCAGACCTCAGAAGCACCTAGGAGGTATGGAGGTTCTGGGCATAAAACAGCAGCAAGGTGCAGTGTACTATGATCTGGCAGTGAGTTGTAAATGCTGACCACCATTTGGCATGTGGATCCCCCAACCTCCGCCATTCTGATAACAAGTACTACTGCAGCTTGTGGAACCCTCCAAAGGTTACCTTGTGCATGAGCTGCTCCATTTCAGAATTAGTTTCTTAATGATGGTAGGTACAGAGGAGATAGCCAGCTTAGTTCACTTAGTGGCTTGACAGTAGGTGTGTTCAGTGATTGCAGAGGAGAGTGAAGCCCTCTGTTAATGGCACAATCAGCCTGGAAGACGTGTAGGAAAGTAAGCACAGTTGGGTCAGAGACATTAATAGAATAAAAAAAAATAAGAAGCCAAACAGTTAATGGAGGTGTTGGAAAATGCCAACCTCCACACACACACCTTCCTCCCCTCCATGCGGTTCAGCCGCTGTGCCCAGTGCCAGCATTCAGAATAAAAAAAATCCAAAGTAATGACTGCCAACCTTAATTTAGATAACCACAAAAGCAGGCAAGTTACATTGTTTTACTTCTTGTCTGCTAGAATGAGTGCTGTTGGTAGGGATATGCAATAAGTAGCCATGGAATGAGGAGTATCCTTTTATGCCATTCCATTATATCAGCCCTACAGAACAACACTGTTAGTACAGTACATCAGCCCATACTATTAAAATAAAGCTAACAAAGCTGATTTACAGTATAGAAATAGTGTGGAAGTAATTTTGAACAAGATAAGTGTCATTACAACCATGGGTGGGGGTGCCACTAGACACCAGGGAAAGGATTTTCCCATCACAAAAAAGGTTAATTTTTCATGACTCATGATAGGAAAAAGAATATTTTTTCATATTATGAGTCACAAAAAAGAGATTTATAATGTGAAAAAAATTGAAGGGCATTTCTGCAATAGTTAAGTGTGGCATCCAGCTGAGAGGGTCCAGATAAGCAAGCTACATGTGTTGGTTTCTGCTGAACACATATTTTTTTTTTGAGTTAATTGAGTTTGCTTCCTTCGTTAACTGTACAACAAAATGGTGGCTGCACAAAACGGATATCCCATTTGCCTCACAGGATCACCAGTTTGCAAAAAAGAATTACCCATTTGCAACAAAGGACCCTTTTTTTGAGCAGGACATTTACCTACTCCCATTATTAATAATGGGACATTTTAAAATGTAATAACTTTAGAATAGATTGATATCGTTTCACCAGACTAGTGAAAAGCACATCTATGAGGCAAGTCCTATCTTCTCTGAAAATTTTAGACCACAATTACAAACCATTTTTGCACTGTGTCATGACAAAGAAATGGCAAACACATTGTAAATTACACAATTTTTGACACTCCTTAGCTCCTTACTCACATATCTGACTGGAACAATACTTAGCACATCAATAAATCTCTGGTCCCTGATGGTGCATGCACAATTTCATGCAAATAAGTTGAACATTTTTGAAGTTTTAAAAGTGCAAACTTTTGAGTTAGACACAAAAGTGATTGTTTAACCCTAGCTATAGGGGTACAACCACACCTCTATAATATATACCCCACCCACACCCTGCATACTGGGACAGGCATGAGGAGTGTTCCTTGAGGTTGTGAACCCTAATGCTCACCCCATTCCATGAGTAAGTAAGCTAAGGTGGGTACAGTATAGGAGAATGGTGTGAACATTAGGGTTTACAACCCCAAGGCACAGCTCTGATGCCTGTTCCTCCATGCAGGATGGTGGTGGGGTGTTAGGGTTGGGAACCCTAAGGCAGGATTTCCCTACTTTTGTCACTTGAACCCTAATGGTGCATTAATGAAGTTATTTGCAGAGAATTTCACTACTTTTTGAGAAAGTATAATCGTAGGCTTATTTGCTTGTGGGAGTGCAGGGCCTGGAGTTTTAATGACATTGTAATTGTATCCTTGTTTCCCTGTGGGAGTGCAGGACCCTTCAGGCCCTGTACTCCCATCACTCAATAATCATCTACATATTTGCATGTGGGAGTGCTGGGCCCTCTGGGTCCTGTGCTGCCATATATGCATAAGGCCTGCAATCCCATCAATCCATGATGGTATTCATTTTTTAGCATGTGGGAGTGCACAGTTCCACCCATCAATAATTGTTGAGAAATTGTAATCATACCCTATTTAACTGTGGCATCAGTCCTTAAAGGGATCCATATTTGCATGTAGGAATGCAGTACCCACAGGGCCCTGCACTCTCTTCCATACATAATTTTTGAAGTAGTGTAGTGCTACCCATTATTTCCTGTGGGAGTGCAGGGCTCTCTGAACCCCACACTCCCATCCCATGGTGTGCAACACCAAAGAGACAGCTGACATTGCAATGTGGTACTATAGAAAACACAGGAACATTTGAAACCTGTGTCACTCAACACCAGATTAGTATATTTTCATTAAACCAGCAAAAGGCACATTGGTGGGGCAAACCTTTTATACAATGAAAATATCAGAACATAACGCAAACCAGTTCTTCATAGCAGAGTAACAAAGAAACAACTGTGTACTCCTTTCATTGCAATGTTATCCAATGGGGGAAAAACACAAAATTTAACTGTGCAGAACTTCAGAGACAAGTAATATATTTTCACCAAACCAGCAAAATCACTGGGGCAAGCCCTTTGTACCCTAATGACCAAAATAACAAACCATTTTGTAACTGTGCAGTGACAAAGAAACAGCTGTCTTAAAAATCCTTTTTTGCAAATTGCAGTAAAAGAAAATCCATTTTCACAAATTGCAAAAAAAGAATCCATTTTTATGATTCCTCACACTTTGCAACAAATAAAAATCCTTTATTGCAAATTGAAGAAAAAGATTCTATTTCATGTCATTTGTTTTCTATGACTTGTGAAAAAGGATTTCTGCAGCTAAAAAAAAACATTTATGAACAAGTTATCAAAAATAATAACCCCAGAATCCAATTATATGGGCTCTGATTAGGTAAACAGAACTGTTGGTGTCTCCAAAAGCCTTTTATTTTTAGTAACGTAATTTTGTTTTCGCCGCTAACTGAAAACAAGTTGGCGGCAGTGCAAAAAAAGATTTCACATTTGTGGGAAAAGATCTCCCGTTTGCAGAAAAGGATTCTGCATTTGTGATAAAGAATTTTTGTTTGAGGTGAACTCCTAACTTTTCAAATAAGAAATAATTGTAAACTTTGAAATCTAGTAACTTTGGAACAGATTAATATTTTTCTCCAAACCTTAAAAGGCACCACTGTAACCCAAGACCTATATACCCTAAAGTTTTCAGACCAAAATTCCATACCAGTTTTGCACAGCAGCATGACAAAGAACTTGACAAAAAAACAGTAATTCACATGTTGTTTGACACTCTGTATCTCCGCACCCACACATCTGACCAGAACGAATCTTGTCACATCAAGAGATCTGTGTTCCCTGATGGAGCTTGCAAAATTTCATGCTACCTTGATGGACAGTTGTAAAGTTATTAAAATGCTAAATTTTCAATTTAACATAGAAGAGCAGAATGAATCATAATATAGAGCACTACTGCACCCCTATAATATATACAAATCTATACCTCTATATCTGTATATCTATAACTATAGATATTGGGTCATGGGAGGACCAGAAAGGGGATGTTAAGTGATGACTGATGTTGTGGAGGTGACTGTGGGTCTACATGTGAGAAAGTTTTATTTTCTATTTTTTTAAACTTTATTTTTCATTCAGTAATGAAGAACCCCCCCCAAAAAAAAAACAGTACATACTGTACTAGTTGTTATTCTGTCCTGAACAGTGAATATCCCTTATTCATGACATTTGAGAACTAGTATTCATTACATACATAGCCCTAAAATAAATTACTAAAGATCCAGTGTTAAATTACAGAATTCATTGCATTATATGATTTTTTCAAATCAACTTCATATAGGGAACCAAAAATATGTTGTGGTTTAAAATGCACATTTTATTCAAAATAAAGGTTGCAGTCTGGGTTAAAATTGTAACTGCATGGTCTGTGTAATCAAAATAAAAAATGTGAAATGCCAGCTTGCTGATTATTGTAAAAGATGGGTCAGCAGCACTGTCTACAATTAGCTACGGTCTGATAATAAATCAAACAGTGGTAAAAAAGGTTTATGTTTATGAAATTATCAGAAAATAACTATGACTCAGATACTCTCTACATAGTTTTCTGATTACACAGATCAATTTGTAAATGTTCTCATTTTAAGAACATTGAAAGCATACTAGAAAAATAAAGATGCCTTTGAAAATTAAGAACAATGTGTTTTATTAAATCAGATTTAAATGTTCAAATTCCCATTAAGTGACAGATAATGATGGCACTACTAAACTTAGAAATTGCTTTGTACAAACAGTATAGTACCATGTTTCACCACAGCTTAAAATAAGAAGTTCTACATACATAGTATAGAGAGCAAACCATTATTTACATAGCATTCAAAATTATTGTTTACTAGAATAAAATATAGAAATAGATCTAGGCAGCATAAAGTAGTAAATGCCACACTTTCACAATACGAATGCCAAAACAATAAATCATAAACAAGATTTGGGATTCGTACGATTGCCCGACATGTATGTGCCAACTCTTCTCCCCCCGACAATAACTTCTTACTGGGTATACTTTCCCAACATTTAAATGACTGCATACAAAAATCCCAATAGTTGGGCACTGAAAAGCAAATGAACAGACAGCAGGAACAGTATGAGCCAGAACATCCTTGCATGCAGCTCACTATACATTTTTTAACTGAACTGCATTTATTGTTTAAACCATTATTGTTTCTTGTATATAAATATACTCACTTTTAACAACCTGACACAATATCTGTATGAGTAGATTTCATCCAGAAATTATTGCTTTAGTTACAGTAGGGAACTGGAAAACAAATGTACGTCAGGTGCATTTTTTTTACATATGAGCCTGGATGTTTGTAGTTAATGGGAGTAATCAGGCCAAAGAGCGACAGTGTTTTTTGTAATTTTGATTTCCAAGAGATGAAGCTGTGTTGCTGACTTGCTACATAATATTACACTGGGTGGTCTTTAAGGGAGCGGTGACTCGAGTAGGTCTGTTCCATCACAAGTCTGTGGAGTGGCTGAACAGGTTTTATGTCCTGAATGTTTTTTATTGAACAAATTGGCTTTGCTACATGGACTGCATTAACTCATTTGGCTCATTGAGTGCAGAGTGATGAATTTGCGCCCCTCCCAAGCTAGATTCTGAAAGCAGGTGTTGCAGTTTTTGTGTCTCAGCCCAGTTTAGAGTCAGGAATATATATGTCAGTAAATTGTACCAATCGAGCAAATTAAAGTCAGGAAAAGGGAGTCCAACAACTGTACATCAGACGCATAAATTTTGGGCAATCGTACCAGACCCCAAGATCAACTCTGCTTGTACATAATTAAATGAGTAAGCAGATTTCAACTTCATTTTCTCCATTAAATTGATAGTCATTATTATCAAATGTATAACATACTGCAGTTATTATTTCTGTGCATATCAACACAAACAGTATAGTAAAATATGACCTGTTCCTCATTGTGAGAAAATTAGGAAATACATGGTTTGTGAAATGAGCAGCATAGTACTCAGTAAAGACACTCAACCAGTATTGTGGCCAGGTCATCAACATTTGCTGTAATTATAGAGGGAGCGATTTGGTCCATTAAAATATAAAAGTGTTTTTATGAGAATCTACTTCATGGAAAATATATTGTGGGGCATATTTTATATTTGTGATGGAAGCATAACCTAATGTATTTACTATAAAGTGTACTACAATAACATTAAGCATTCAAATACAACACATTAGTGATAAAATGTTTGCAAAGTATGTGCATATTACTATATGTAGTGTTCAGAGTTGTTTACAAACCACAATGTGACAGTTGATGAGATCTGAAGAAGTTGTTTACTGTATAATGTGTATCAAAAGACACCCAACCTCCAGTATTCCTTCAAAAAGGTAGTATGGTTTTAGCTTTTTTTCTTATCCAAGTTTGCACTCTAGAAAAAACAGTTCTGGGTCCACTGCATTTAAAATGTTTGCATTTATGTATTTACATTTTACTTCAATTTGAACTTCGGCTAGCTGCCATAGTGTCCTTAAGGCTTATATAAATGTTCTTTATGCATTTACTGGAGAGGTTGCCACTAAACTTCCATTTCCCTCTGCTGAGCCTTTGTCTGTTCTTCCAGCATATTCTCCAATGAATGAGCCATCTTCATTGAATTTCCCATGATCTGCATCTCCATAATCTACCAAGCTATCAGCACTCTCTGTGGGCTTTATGTCCCCATTAAGTGACTGAAGGCTTCCCTTGAGAGGCTTTTCATCACTGTCACTGCAAAGCAAACAATAACACTTTCTTGAAAAATATCTCACATTCTGCAGCATACATTTATAAAATGTTATAGAGTTCTGTTAAATTGTTGGCCAAGTTGTCTGATGGATTTCAGGAAAATGTTTACATGAATCCAGTGAGTAGAAAATTGACTTTATAGAGAAATACCATACTGCCAATGCCAATAAGGCAGTAATCAATAATGCATACTCAGCATCGCCAATCAGAATGCAATATAATACCTTGCAGTATTACTGTAAAATGCTGCAGTATGCCACAGGAAACAATCTATTGTCAGCGGCAATGAAGCCCTTTTCTCATATGATATTTTGTGAAATGTCATTTACTGCAAGTTATTGCATTGCATCCTGTCTGGCTGCACTATCATTGGAAATGTTTGGGAAAGTTAGGAAATGTTTTCAATGATCATTTTCTATTATACATAGCTTAATAAACCATACTTTAGAAATAGCTTCAACAATCAAAGGGGACTAAGCAGTTTCCAAAAAATCATGTCAAACTCAGAAACAAAATCAATGATCATTTAATGTTCTCACTATACAAATATTATACATTTAAACAAGCTCCTAAACTTCTTTCCACAGGCTACTACTGCCCCATCTTTATCCTTCTCAGTCCCTCCACTCCTGGAAACTATTGTCCTAGATAACTCACCACAGCACTTGTTAAGATTTAGTTACAGTTATTGCTCTTGTAACTCTCCTCTTCTTTGACTCCTTCTCCTTCCTCAGCTAATTCAAGTCTGGTTTCTTGAAGGACCACTTTGTGGTGCCCTTCCTTCTCAGCTTCAAAAATTCTGACCTGATGGGCCTGCTCAGAACTATCTTAATGAACCTTGCCTAGATGTTCACATAGTAACACATCTAGTCTTAACTGACAAGTCTGTTGTGGCTGTCCGCTGTCATCAGAGTCAAGCTATTACACTCTTACCTGTCTAACTGATATCAACCAGTACTTGTAGGTGATTACACACACACACACACACACACACTCCCAGTTTGGTCAGGACTCTATATCTTTATGAATTTTTCAGCAGATGGAGATTGGTCATGTTCCTCTCTACTCCCAGAATTCAAGGCTCTGAATGGCTCTGTACTTAAGAAAGTTCACTCCTTTAAATACCTTTGTATCTGACTTGATTGACATATTGTTCTCTCCAGCCATATTGGTGCCATCCCAACCCACCCCCAAAAAAAAAACTTGGTGCTCTTTGGAATAATAAATCATGTTCCCACCTGCCCCCAGCTCACTATAAGATCATTCTCAGAATGATCATTCAAGTTTTTCAGCTTGGGGATATAGTTTACCCTGCAGGCACTATGCCGAGGGGGCCAGACTAGATCCCTTCTATCAGTCATGATGTTGCTTTCACCTAAGCTGTTCTAGCTGCATCCATGACTGCACCTTAAATACTTAACTGTCTAGACTCTCACTATAAAGAAGCTACCTCTCCCACTGTGCCTCCTTCATGTCTAAATTTTGTTTTTGGTTTCTTCTGCTTTAACCTCAGCTCCCTCTTCTACCCATATACTTACTCCCTCTGAAGTTCTGACAGTAATTCCTAACATTCTGGCACATTTGCAAGATCTTGGCTGTGCAGGCTGCTTTCTTCTCTAGGCTGCACCACCTTTTGAATAATCACTCCTCTGCTCTTCCTATATCCATTTTTCACTGAAATGCTAACTCTGTAAGCTCACTGCAAACTTCTGTTCTTGTCTCTAGTCCACACCCCTCTCCTTTGCCTCTCTATTCCCTTCCCTATGGCCTTGCCTTTTGTAGACATTATTGTAAGTGCATCTCCTTTCTCATTACTAGACTATTTTCAGAAGTATTTATTTAGTGCATGTCCTTCTCTTGTATTAAGGCTTTTTGCATCAAGTATCAGTATTTTACCCTGCCTGCTTTTCTTGGTATTTAAATTATTTCTTTTATTTTTATTTGGGGGGATAACCCTACCAATTCTTCCTATGTAATTACCCTCTCTAATATGTCTCACCTGTAAAAAAAAAAATCTTGATCAGCATGCTTTGTGGGACAACATTTGCAAGTAAATAACCAATAGTTGGAGCTAAAATGGTTAATCCAAAGTTCAGACCAATAAATGATGGGACATACTGTGTGCCCCAAATGAACCTATAGTGATATATAATGGTTACAATTGTCCAGATTTAACTTCAACATCAGTACCGAGTAACAAAATGTGCTGAAGAAGCTGGAGGACCATGGCACAGCTAGGGATATAGTAAGATGGGTAGGAAACTGGTTGAAGGAGATACAGCAGAGGGTGGTGGTAAATGGAGTTAATTCGGTGAGAAAGTGGTCTGTCATGGGTCCTGCCTTCTTCAATATGTTAATCAGTGACATGGGAGAGAGCGTCTCAGACAAGTTGAGTCTCTCTGAAGGTTACACAAAGCTTTGTGGTATGGTAAATAGAGACAAAGGGATCAGGGAGATGCACAGGGAATACAAAGTCTAGAGAGGTTGTCTAAGGTTTGGCATTTGAAATTCATCTCCAAAAAATACAAGGATATAATCCAAGGAAAAAACAAAAACAGGACAGAGTAATGAATGGGAGCTGTTAAACTTGAGCATTACAGCAGAGGAAAGGGACCTGGGAGTCATCTTTAGTGACCCCCTCAGACAATCGAGCCAATGTAACCAGGCCTATGGTATGGATAATAGTATGCTTGGATGTATTGGAAAGGGTGTTGGCAGCAGGGAAAAAATTACTGTAGGTACTACTACCTATATATAGGTCACTTGTGAGGCTGCATCTGGATTACTATGCTCAGTTCTGCAGTAGTCACCTACAGTCACAGCCAAAGACATGGTCAGATATTTCCTGAAATTTCTGTGATATATTGAGATAAATCTCCTGCTTTCTGCATTTCCACAGCAGGGGCAGCAGAGAGAAACTCTTTAGAAATTTGTAAGGGAGGACAGGGACAGGCTAGACAGTACAGTGCAGGGTGATCAAGATGATCCAGGGACAAATGGGTAGATCATATGATAATCACCTCGAAGCACCAAACATGTACTCACTGGAGACTAGACAAGAAATGAGGCATATAGTAGAGCCCTGCAAGTTCCTAAAAAGAATAAACAAGTTGAACTGTGGGGAACTATTTAGCAGAAGTACAGTGACAGGAACCTGAAGTCATGAGTGAAAACTGGTGGGGGGATGTTTAAGAGGGATGTAAAGAAGTTCTATTTAACAGAAAGAGTGGTATAGTTTGGAAACAGTCTGCCAGCATAGATGGTGGAGGAAAAGACCATAAATGGTTTCATGCATGGCTGAAGGGTTTGGTAGTTGCTCAGGTTGTTGGCATTAAGGAGGAAAGTAGGAGGGATGCACTGGGAGAGATAAAACCCAGTATTGACAATAGATCACAGGGCAAATAGGGAACTCCAGGCAAACTAGATGGACCTTTGGAGTTTTGCTGCTGTAATTGTCTATGTTTCTATGTTTTTCAACCTCTGCACACTGCCTGTGCCTCAGTCATCCTTAATTCCCAGAGCCACCAAACTACTGCTGATTTGAGTATAACATATTATATTTAATGTTCTCTATTATGGCCAACTATGATCAGCGTGCAACCACAGGACAATACTTTTATGCACAATGTCAAATTAAAGTAAATCTTAACTAAATTATATATATAAAATACAATCCATGCAAATGACAATTCTTTTCTTACCTTTCCAAAGATCTGCCCCATTAGTAAGCATATAAAATCAAATGTATAAAATGAAGAAACTAGAAATTAAAATCTTATATCTTGTTTTGTCAAAATGAGCAGATTAGTTAACAAAATGAAGTAAAGGTAAGAAAACATTTCTCCAGAAACTGGGAAAATGTTTTCTTCTCTGTATTGAAGTTTACTGCATCAGAAAACAATGCTGAGTATTTTCCTATGCTTGTACAATAATGGTTTTGGCCACTCCTCTCTCTGTCTCATGCTTGTGAGTATGACCCTCACAAGGTTCCACAGAGCTAAACCATAAGACCAAAGGTACAGCAAATAAATGCTTGGCCCTATGGCTAAAAGAAACTCAATAGAATGCACTGGATGACATTGCTCAAAGGAGATAAAAAATGCTGCCAGAGAACACGGGAGCATGGAGGTGAAAAAACAAAACAAAAAAACAGCCATTACAGGGAACATTATTTTACATTTTATCTGGTAAGAAAAGTTTCCCACTGTCCATAAGAACAGGGTAATTATATTCCTTCAGTTTAAGGATTTTCTAAATCAAATGTATATACTGTGTGTTTATATATGTGTATATATATATATATATATATATATATATATATATATATATATATATATATATATATATATATATATATATATATATATATGTATATATATATATATATATAAATACACATACCAGTTTCAATGCAATTCTTTGTTGAAGGGTTGTAGACAGAAAGCTAATCTAAAGGATGCACCCATTGAAGACATAATCTGATAGTGCTTTATAGCAACATAAGAGCACAACACTGCAACTATCAGTATTTGTAAAATTCAGTAACATTTCAGGTTAGAATACACGACTTATAAAAAGTTTAGGGTTTTGTGCTTGCATCAACAGCAGATGGCATCTTGTGTTAGAAATACAGTGGAATGAGTACAAACCACAGTGCTTAGGCAGCCCATGGCTTGCACAAAAACATGGAAAAAGAGTGAATAGTGAGGTATGCAGTCTAGAGGATAACTAATAAAGGCCTAAATTGTCCAGCACCTGCTCTACAAACATACTGAATAATGTACCTGGCAGATCCAGTATGGGGCAGAGAAATAATTTTGATTGAAAAATACTCTGTGGATAAGTTAACTATACCATGTCCCAAAGCAATATGGATATTCTAACTATTATAAAAGGGGCAGATGGCATACATACTGGATGTGTTCTTGTGGCTAGATATATACATAGGTATCATCTGTAAATATATACCTTAAGTTGTTTTTTTTTCTAACAAATGTGCACCTTCATTGTCTACCAGTTCCACGTAGTATACATGTTCTAATTATTTTTCTAGGGAAAGAAAATTTCCAATGATGATGTGACTAATGTAATTTGCCTCTCATTCCTTGTATTCCCATTGGTACTCTTCCATGGGAAGGTATACCATTGTTACAGCAATGCTGTAATAATGAATCCCCCACAGCAATACAACCCACTTGACATCCACAGAGTCGAACAGGTTGTTAGAGTGATGAACCAATTCAGCAACTCTGGAGTTTGGCCGCACCCCCCATGAATCCACCTCTCCCCCCCAGAGTTAGATATATAGAAATCTGGTGTGTGTGTGGAGTAGAGCCCCCATATGGGGGGTGCAGGGGTCAAAGCCCCCTTCAAACAATGCAAAAGTGACCCAATGCTTGGAGCACTGAGGCCATCCCTTGATAGATTTGCCAGGTGGCATGGTTGCCGTCGGCAAAATACTGTCACTCTGCCAGAATTTGACAACTTTGTTGTTGAACAGGCTTGGTGGAACCCAATGGGAAAACCACCTCTCAGAGTGACTGTCCAGTTTCAAATACTACAGTCAACATGAAGCTTAAGCCAGCAGATTGATATGATTTCTCTAAAGTCACTTAGAAGAGTTGTATATGAATATGAATCAAACATATGAATCTGCATCATGAAAACTATAATTGGTCTCTGTTACATTGGTACACTCCAACTATTTTCCAATATTGAATGCACACAGTGTGTTGAGGTTTTGGTGCTTGAGTGTTTGTATTCAGTCATGCTTACACTGCACCTGTTGCAGAAATGTGCACTTTTTTCTCTACTTTATTTAAACAAATCACATGCAGATGCACAAGTGGCCAGGCTGGGCTAGGCAACGGGGTCAGGGTTGTACAGACATCTGATTTCAGAATGAAACTCCATGTTGCAGAGTGCTGGCAGGGGGACACAGGGTATGTGAGGCAAGATGCTGTGATAGTGGCTTTATGTGCCTGCCTTGGCTCAGCTGAATGACAGTTCTGGAGGCCCAGAGAACCTTCCTTTCTCCTGCCCCATCCTTCTGAACTGTGAAGGGCTGAGGGTTATTCCAGCAATGTGCATGTGTAGTTAATACACATGGTGCCTTCATCAGGGATATGGCAGTCCTCTTATCCAATCCTTCAGGAAAGAGTGATCAACTTCAGTAACCACCTTGGGATCTAATTGAATGCCCAGTGGTCAACACAAAACTTCCCACAGGATGCTCCATGTGCCAGTGCCAAGATCACCACTTGCTGAAAGTGGTGGGCTAAGACTGTGGATGCATTCCAATGTGGACATGCAGTGGAGTGCCAAGAACCATGGCATGGTTTTGTGTAAGTTGTGTGTACCACCACCAACTTTGTGGACCTTGCCCACAGATTGTAAATTGCCCTTTTGTGGTCAGTGAAAGCAGTGATAAAGAAAAGAGGCATCTGTTTTTTTTAATTGCAATCCCTTTCTCCACCCCCAAAATAGATTACATAACCACAATCACAGAATACACTGTTCTTCTGGAAATACCTCAGGGGACTGTAAGGAATGGTAGTCCAGCTGCCTTAAACATTTAGTAGTTGAAATGGTTGTTGTTTATAATCAAATAAACAAAAAACAAGCAAACAAAAAACTAAATCTGCACTTGCAGAAAATGACAGATATGAGGTGCATATTTGTGCCAGAAAAAATATTTTAGATCAACATTTAGAAATGGAGCCTTAGGGTACACTTTGTCTCATAATGTTATACCATAAATACCTTTCCTAGTAGCCTTAGTATTCCTATATGACTACTGGCAGTAGGTGTACTTTAGGTGTAAAGTTACACACTGTGACACATCCCCTTTTTTTGTTTTCTCCTCCCACCTTTCTAGTCAGAAAGCTTTACTGTTTCCATTCCACATTTCTGAAGTAAAGACCTGCACTGCCAACTGTTCAGTCCTGCCATGACAAAAATGGACCTGTAGCAGGACATTAGCTTGTGTTAACAAGAATAGCATTTGACAAAAAGGAACAACCATAACAAGGTTTAAGTGCAATGAATATGTTTTTTGTATAAATGATGTAAGTGGGTTGTAAATAAAATACTTGCATAGTTTATAGAAATACATTCTTGCATGTACTGTATTTCCCAAGCAACACTTGTAAATCACAATATTCATACAGTACATGATGCTGCAATTTATTCATACAGTATATAATCTTTTAATTAGTTTAGCTTCTTATTAAACTATTTACCTGCATCTGCTAAAGCTAGTGCTGGACGGAAACTGCATATGTGTGGAAATGCCATGAAATTTCACAAATTTTGCACAATTTTCTGAAATTGAAACTTTGGCACAGTCTGAATCCTCCGAATGTATTCGGCAAATGTTCAGCCTATTCTTCAACATTTTCTGGATGAACTGCCAAATGATACACATAAATTGCAGAATGACAATTCTGTGGAATTCCATTCAGTAGTTTAATACATCAATCCTCAATATGTGCAGTCATTCCGCAGTTCAGTGATCAGTTCTGTGAAATTACTTTCCATTGTTTAATACCTTGATCCACAATTCATATATTCATTCTGCCATTCTGACTCAGAATTTCATGAAAGTTTCCAAGTTGCATTCCGAAATTTCATGGAAGCAAAATTCCGACATTCACAATCATTCTGCCAGCAGAATTTTATTTTTGAACAGCACTAGCTAAAGCTGCTAGATGAATTGCAGAATGCACATTCCATTTCACATTGTGTTTGGAAACAATTAGCAGTCACAGTTAATCCTGGTACTAGCTAATGTTAGAACTCTAACATTATTGTACCAACAGTTACCTATTACAAGTTTTCTGCTTTAAGGCTTTCGTCATCTATCATTATATCAAATGTAATCCATTCCTGTTAGGTTTGCTTTAATGAAAAACAAAATAAAAAATAACTGTTAAATAACTCATGTTGAAATGTATGAAAACACCATCTAATTGCAGGTAAAGTAGACCACACAATTAAACTCTGAACTCTCTTTAGTATGAGGGATTAAAAGGGTTTACCTATATTCTCCAAAGATTTCATCTTTAATTGACTGTGATTCGAGATCTGGGTGCAAGTCTTCTTTTTCCTTTACTGAAAAAAAGGAAAAATGTGTTGTAATAAAATCATTAACCCAAGCTCGTTAAGACAAAATTTGTTTTACTTCTGTTTAAAATGATATGTAAACCAGACTGATAAGTAGACAAATAACCCCAAATTAGAAACTACACCTGCTACAAATAATGCTAATAAAAAGAGAAAGGTGCCTTGATAATGACTGCACCATCTTTACAAGTGAAAAACATATATATATTCATATGGTATACTAGTTTTCAGGATATTGGAGCCCACCAACTATACCCTTTTAAGTGCAGGTGTTAGATGATACAATTTATATATGAATGAAGGAAATATAAACAATCTTTAATCCTTTATAGTGTCTTAAATGAGCTGTAGATTAACCCCTGATGGACCTGGAACAGGCACACAGATGTTCAATTGGCACCTGATGATGTGACTGGTCACAGAAGGTCTTAAAAATGGCTAAGACTATTATGTTCAATTCCAAGCCAGTTGGGTTGACTCCTAGGCCTCTCTTTGAAGTCACTAGATAATTGCAGAAGAGCAACAGGTCTCAATCAATTTGACCAAGTCCTCAAATTAATGACTCAAACTAAAGAGTGGATAACTGCAATTTGGAAAATGGTCTGAAGGTATTCAGCTGTCTGTCTGGCTAATCACCATGGTAGGGTAGAATTGTTTTTCCCCATTTAAAGACATTTTTTACATTCAAATTTGTGGAGCTAGCACATCACATACTGCACACTACTGTAATACACCCAGTTCTGAGTCTTCCTACATCCACACAAGCAATGAAATTAAGTGTTCCTGCTTTTTCCTTTTTTAAAAGGTAAACATGAAATCCCTCAAATAACAGTGCTGTCTTTGTTCTATGGCTGCCTGTCATTTCATACTTCTCCCACAGATTCCTAATACTGTCGACCTCCTCCATCCACCTGCCCACTCTCCATTCTGCCACAAGCCAGTAGCACATCTTCATGTGTGGGTGCAGAAACTGGAAAAGTACCACTGGTCTTATCATTGAGCCAGTAGTGTAGAAACTCAACATGGACATCAGGTTGAGGACTCAGTGAAGAAATATAATGGGTGGAAGGGCTTCACAACTCAAAATAACCAAGACAGAAGACAAAAAAGCACATACTAAGGGACCAAGGTTAAAATTCTAAATGAAAAATAAAATACCTAGCAAACACTGCAGTGCACTCTACTGGTTAACATAGCAGTAGAGGGACTACTTTATCAAAAAAGAAGAAAAAAAAACATTTGAAATCATTTTTATAACATTATTTTATTTTTTGTAATCCAATAAAAACACACATGTAGCCTATATTCTAAGCACAATAATACCCTTAAGTGTGCGCAGTATGGACAATACCAGACCTTGCAGGGGCTTCCCGCTGCTTTCAGTGTTGGGTCTCATTATGCCCCTGGGCAGTCTAGTATTACCCAATACTGCCCACCCTGTTAGCTATTATTGCTTGCATTACAACTGGAGAGCATTATTGTCCCATAGGGAATCCTAGTTGTAATTCACCATTATAACCAGTTGGTTATAATGGCAAATATGTGACAGGTTTCCTTGATCTATGCATGTGTCCATTGTGTACTTGCCAACCTTGTGCACACACTTCAGACTGACTGCAACAACAGTACCAGCATGGAGATCCATTTTTATTTATATAATTGCTGCCATGAAAAAAATCTCCCATAGCAATTATATAAAACAACACATAGGAAAGTTTGTAAATACTCAAAATTTTGCAAACACCCACAGTGTTGAATGCTTGTATAAGCCCCTAGAGTTTTGCTCTCAGGGGTAATGTAGCATCCAAAACCTTAGAGTGTGTGTAATATTCTTGTTATATACAGTATCCCATATATTATTCAGTTTGTGTTTCTGAATACCACAGGAGACAACCAAGCTCAGCATTAACTCTCACTCCAACCTTTTTTTCCTTTACTGAACATTCATATGAGAAATCTTTAATAACAAGTTTACAGTTACCTGAATATTTTCCTCCCTTATTTCTTGTTACAAAGCAGAGAATAAGCAAAACAAGGGTAAGAAGAGCAATGGCACACATCAATCCAATGAACCAGCCTTGTGTGGAAATTCCATCATAAATTCCAGCATATGCTGTTAAAAACAAAAACAGTCTAGTGAGATTGGTGTTATATATAAATCATGTAAACAAATTTAGAAAGAACAGCACAGCACAATGTAAGGTCCTGTAAACCATACAAGGCATGTATTGAGCTGTTGTTTAAAGTCACCAGCTACTGTAGTTAATTGCCTCTTACATGAGATTGCATTACACCTCCAACTTTCAGTGGCCTAGTTTTCTCCCCCAATTGCTTTTAAAAGTTGAAAGTTTCACTCTGGGCATTATGGCATGGGTGTTTAATCTGATACAGAGTAGCAATATTATTACTCAGTAATTTAGAAAAATTTGTGATATAGTGGATAGCTTAATGAGAAGTGATGATTTGCTCTGTGATGTTTAAAAATGTTAAGCAGAGCTGGCCCACCCGAGCAGTGGCAAGGCATCTGCTTGTGGCACTGATATCCTGGGTTTGGGGACAGACTCAGGAGTTGGAAGGGCTGGCCAGGGGGAGATGGATTGAGTGTCTCATAGACTGCTCTCCTTCACAAAAGGTGCTGTGTGGACCACTTACAGAGGCCGGGGGCACTGCCTCAGCTGGCGCCATACATCAGGGGGGCAGGGCAGATGCTGATCATCATTGCACATCCCTGCCCCTGGGATCACAGCAGAAAAAGACAATTCTGGCCCCTGAGCATGACACTGGCTCTGCTGCCATCCAGCTGCCTACCCGTGTCTGCCGGGGGGGGGGTCCCATGGCCATGACCTGGGGTTAAGCCAGGTCTTGCCTACCCCAGTGTCCATTGGAAGGGGGTGCTCTCCTGGTAGCCCTGCCACAGGTTGGTAATCCTGAGGCACGTGGGAGTGGCAAGCAGAGCTGGGCTGAGCCTCCAGTTGGGACTGGCAAAAGAAATGTTCAGCAGAGAATCAAACAACCAAATCAGTCTTTAACAGCTAAAAGGAATATGTTAATAAAACTTACCATGAATAAACATTATTAAGAATGTAAATAGTTGTAATGTTGTATACCAAACATATACACTCTTCATTGCTAGTCAGCTATAATTAATTTAACCATGGGCATTAAACAATTAATGATATTAAAATATAAAAATACAGTTTATGATAGTTAACAGTACATAAACTACCAAATTCAGTGGTATATTTTTGTATAGATGCATTTGTGTTCTTTACTTGAGAGAATTATATGTTTCAGCTGTAACAAATTGATAACTTAACTATACTTTCATACAATTTTAATATATTTCATTGTATTAAATAATATGTACTTAAAAATGTCAGATTTGATATATTCTAAAGCATCTCACAATTATGTTTTTCACTTCCATATTTTGGCACATTTCTGGGAGATAGCAAAAATATGTTGGCTTCCTCTGTTTTTTAATATGACATTTTAATTGTGATATTAATTTATTTTTACAAACTGAAGCACCACCAGAGCTTTCCTACAATAATGCCATAAAAACTGTGACAATGACTCTAGCAGAGCACACTGGTTTTGTGGTGTAATATCACTCAAACCATGTGTCTGGTTTACATTCCAGCCAGGCATCATCTCTCTTTGGCACGTGCATGTTAACTGCCACTACATTTGTTCTTCAACTCATTTAGGGGCAATGGCAATCGAACCACACTTTCTCAATATAGGCAGCTCTTAGACAAGTATGTTAGCTTTTAAAACCACTGTACTGCTGGCTGCATAATGCAATCATTTTCATTATAACCATCATAGTAAAGTGACTGAAATATACATGCTTCACAGAGAAAGGAGATTTACTGAATAACCAAAAATATAATTTTGCAGAAGAGCATTTTTTTCAGAGAATAACAGAATGATCAGTTTGTGCAAAAAAATGTTGTTTTGGACAAATGCTTTCTTCAAGGAGCTATATCAAAACAAAACTATGAAAAAAGTCCAGAAAACAATATTAGAGTATAAGGTCTACAACTATAGCAAACACAAACTCTGTTATAGCCTTTACTACATATTGCATAAGTTAGACAACAGAGACTTTTATTTAAACCCAAAACTATCTATTCTGAAAACAGCACTGTTGGATTTGCATCTCACCTCTCCCCCTTGTCTCAATTACATCTTCAAAAATGCTAGTGTTATCAACCCAGTTCTTATTCATTAGGCGAATTGTGTATTCAGTTCCAGGTTCAAGTCCCTCTATGGTGTGAAAATTTTGTGTAACATTTACCGCATCTGAAATCTTCCACATACCTTTACCTATGAAGTGTACATAATTACATGGCATGTAACAATATGCAAAAATTAACATATCACAGTTCATACACTGACAGATCAAATCAACATTTTTCTGCATAAATTATATAGGCTGTAATTTTTTACTAGCTTCTCAATTGCTTATTTAACAAATAATCCCAGTCTACATCATTGAAATTTGCAGGATTTCAGAAATTAGGCTATAACTCAGCATTAGCATGTTGTTTCTTTTTGTCATATTAGAAACATTGTTTACACAGTTGAAAATGAAAAAAAAAATATCTGGTCAGCTAACACAGTGGTAGCATTGCTACGTGTTATTCTGGTGACTCAGATTAACTCCCCAAGCCAAGGTCATCTGATATCAACCAGCAAAGCAGGGTTCTACCATCCATCACAGATGCCTCCTGCTTTGGGCAGGGCTTGCACCACTTTCTGCTGTATTACTTCCCCCTGGTGGCGCAGAGGGTTGGCATGTTTTGCAGGATGGAATAAGTGTTCCCTCAAAAGCAGCCATACATTAGCTTGCACCAATTTGCCTGTTGAGAGAGGTGGAGGCATCACATCACATGTCCAGAGTGAGGCCAGCAGGTTGGTTCAAAAAGTAGGGCAGGGATCTTACACCCTTACAAAGGCCCAGATAGGCACTTTGCCAGGTCACTCCAAGGATCATGCCTTGGGGAGCTATAAGGGAGAGCTTAGTTGGGGGAAAAAATCCCAGCAGCACCAGGCAAATGAAGCCACTGTGCCAACATGCCTCAGAATGGTCCTATTGACTCATCCTGTGCCTCACCACCTCCTCCTCCTCCTCTTCCTGGAATTTGACCGTCAATTGAAGTATTCTTTATCTGGCTTGGGAAACTAGTGCTACCCATAGACAGAAACTGTGGCTTCTTGTCAGGATTCTGGAGAGGATTTTGAGCAGAGTCTCCTACAGTGTGAAGAAGGGCTTGGGTTGGTGGATGAAGGACCAATAAGCTAGCAAAGTGAAATGGAAAGAAAGAAAGAAAGAAAGAAAGAAAGAAAGAAAGAAAGAAAGAAAGAAAGAAAGAAAGAAATTGAGTGAAATTGACAAAACAGTAAAGTAACAGTTCTTTGTATGTTTTTTGGTATTTTAGTGGAACAGCAAATATTTGCTGAAGTAATTGCATTATCTTGAATTTTCCAACAAGGAAAGTTACAGTTTCATTTGTGTTTAGATTCATAGTAAATATTAAGCTGGTTAGCATCAACACATGTCATTTATAACCATAAATGCAATTAAAGTGATTTCTTACCACTTTCTGTACTTTATTTAGCCCCTTAGGATGTGTACACCTATAGTCTATTTTTTTCTCGTTTTGCAGGTTAATAAAACCAAGCTTTTATGGATACATCTGTATCATTTGTATCTGGGTATTATCAATATTGCATGACATTAGCCTTATGTACTGTGTATATTATAATTATTAGCAAAAAAGCATGAACATAAGTTATTATCATGTCTTTCCTATATTGGTTGCCCAACAAGATAAACAAGTTTAAAATGAATAAGTTTATGATGCTAAATATAGTTACATCATCTCTACAAGTTTTCAACAATATAGCACATAAAAACGGGCCCACAGTGGGTGAAGAAAATATAAGATGTAAAAAAAAAAAACAACCTTCAAAACCTTTGAAATATTAATGTGGGAACAAAATCATAAAATTATTTCCTTCCTGGCACAAATGGGGAATCCTTAACCATCTGCCCCTTACAAATAATCAGAAGTATTTTTTTTTAAATAAATAATCCCAAGTAGTATATTGACTGAACAGTTTTATACAATATTATTTTAAACCTATCTCTACACGGAATTGACCAACTAAACCAAATATTTGTGGTCAACAGTCTAAAAAAAATGTTTTCTCTTTTTTTTTTAAATATGACAATCTGCAATGACTGAAAAAAGAAGACACAATCACATGTTTTGGCTTTCTCAGGACTCAGCAGTATGCCACATCTGTATCTCAACCTAGAGAAAGGGGGGAACCACCCATATGATGTTCTTGTGGGTTTGGGTCATGGTGACCACAAAATAGGAAAGCAATCAAAAGGAAAAGGCTGAGACTCTGTGCCATATCTATAAATCTAAAGAGAAAGATAGAAATATGACATTATATAAATATATATTATTAAACATTATATAAATTCATATTATAGGAACAAAGTACCACCCTATAGTTAGGGTTGAGTATGGATCTCAATGTTAAACCCCTAATTTTGCACCTTAATAACTTTGGTGGCATTTGACAGAATAGCCCAAACATTTGCACATATTGTTCTGCTGGCATGGTCTGAAGGCATGACAAGTTTTATGATGGCACCTTATGTGGTTTCCAAGATCTGGATACCACTTATTTTCTAAAAAGGTCATTTTTTCCTACACTTCACATAGGTTTTTTGCTTTCATGCACAATGTAACCAGTAGTGAATATTTCCCTGAAACTTTCAGGGTGGAAACATCTTTTGCCGAGGTAGTACTTTTCAAAGGTATTCTAAAAAAATAAACAGTTTCAGAGTTATAAGTATTTTATGTTTGGTTTTGGATAACCCTCTGATATGAACCAAAAAATCTATAACTCAAGAAAACTCAAACTGGACTGGGGTGCTCACAGCAAAAAGGCAATTGAAAACTTGCATGTGGCCAGGGACTCTCCATCTCATTTAATGAAAGCAATACCAGACTGCTATTTTAAAACATTTTTAAAAATATTTATTTAATGCCACAAAGCCAAACAGGTTATACCTAATGAATTTTGGACATGAGATCCTTTATCAAAGGTATAATCAAAAGAATAGAACATTTGCACTTAAAAAGACAGTATGACATCACACCATTACATCACAATAGGACAAACCACATATAACCAGATTTCATTAGTAACATGAAGGAATGCCAATGCAATTTATGAGTTGCTTTACGTTTAAAGACACATACTAGAAAGGATCCCCATAAAATAATTATCATATAACAATACAGCATCAAGCATTAAAGCCACAATAAATAAACATAAGCCATCATTTCATGGTTATTCAGTGTCTTTTTAAATAAAAGTTTCAGATTTAAAGGTGCATTAAGTCCAGGGTAGTTTGTAGCTGTAAAGTTATAAAATCCAAAAAGTTTTCCTGCACAGTACTAAAAAGTTGTAGTCTCTACCTCTTGGTTTGCAGTTAACCTTATCCAGAATGCAAAAAAAAAAAGCATGTTCCATTGAGTTTTCACTTGGCAAACATGCAGTGCAGTTGCATATTTAATATTTTTTGTTTGTACTGCATGGTGATGTTTATTTACTATTAAATTGTCTAATAGTTTTCCCTATGTAAAATGTATCACATTCACATGTTGCCAAGTTGATTACCCCTTCTCTATTGCATGCCACAAATTATCTGATCTCAAATTCCTTCCCTCTAGGTCCCAAAAAAGGTCATGCCTTCAGTCATAAAAGAACATGCACTCCGATTTTTACATCTTAATCAATCCTTAACCCTCCATCCAACCATGTTTCTTCTTGCTACCCTGATCAATATAGTGACTATGTACCAATCATCTATAATGTTTCAGCCCTCCTGTAGGACATTCTGGGGAGATTTTTAACAAAATCTCACAGTCCCACATCAGTTTCCAAAGTGCTTCAGTTTGTCTCAATTATATTTTCTACATATTTGTCATGTGCTGAATATCCTGTAACTAAGTGATAATGATCAAATCCATTATTTCTAGTTTTTGTTTTCATATACAAGCATTTCCCTGTCTTGTTCCCTGACAAATACCACAGCATTCTGCACAACCTGGCTGCTATAGCACCTTGATAAAATCTTTCTTCCATATTTCTAGTCTCAGTTTCAAATAACTTATTGGTGCTGCAATTTCTTTTAAGTCTTAAAAATTGTCCCATAGGTATATTTTGAATATTCTTTAAATTTGATGGACTGCATCTGACTAAAGAGGGAGTCAGTGCATTGGGGCAGAAGTTTGACGTCTTTGCAGAATATTTAAACTAGCAAATGGGGAGAGGGGTGCAGCACCCCATACGTCGAATGGGAAGAACACCCCTCCCCCCTCAGCTAGTGGTCAAACAGGAATTCAGCATGTTTGCTGCTCATTTGCATCACCAGGTAAGAAAAGGTTTGTCTCCCCATACGACGCACAGGGTAATGCCAAACTCACCCAACAACTAACACACCAAAATCTGGCCAATGGAAAATCATGTAAAATGCTCACAGCCTGGGAAATAAGATCCCAGACCTGCAGGCAATAAATGTCAGAGGCTAAACTGGACCTAGTAGTACTAGTGAGATGTGGTTTACCAGTAACCACACTTGGGAGACTTCAGTACCTGGCTATGTATTGTTCAGAAGAGACCGAGGTGCAAAAGGGGGAGGGTGGCCTGTATGTTAATGAAAATATCAAAGCTAGAGAAATTCAGAATATACATAAGGAGCCAGAAGAACTGTGGGTCACCCTGGAAACAGGAAATGGGACAGCAATAAGAACTGGGGTTGTCTACAGGCCCCAGACCAGAGGGAGACATAGACACATTACTGTTAGAAGATATACAAAACATGACAGCTAAAGGGAGGTTCTGATAATGGGAGACTTCAACATGCCGGATACAGATTGGTCAATACCAGCAGGAACATCTGCCAGAACTAGACTCATAGTGGATTCCCTGCAGGGGGAGGGCCTCAAACAACTGGTACAGCAACCCACAAGAGATAGGGCTATCCTAGATCTAGTACTGACTAACAAAGAAGAGATCACAGATCTCCAGGTAGAAGGTCACCTGGGGGCCAGTGACCATCACATGGTATGGTTCAATTTGGCTACTACATCTAAATCATCCCATTCCAAGGCAAAAATATGGGACTTCAGAGGAGTTGACTTAGATAAGATGGCCAACTGAGTTAAGCTAGCCCTGGCAAAAAGAAACACAGGTGAGGGGGTACAGGCAAAGTGGGCAAGCATTAAGGATGCAATACTTGAAGCAACATCCCATTGTGTTAGACAGAAAAGGAAGTACAAAAGAAGAAGGAAACCACTTTGGTTCTCAAATACAGTGGCAGAAAAGGTCAGAGCCAAAGGCTGGCCTTCAGGAAATATAAGAGACACAGCGGGATGAAGATAGGAGGCATACCAAACTGCCCTAAGGAAGCAGGTAAGGCAGTAAGGCAGGCAAAGTCCCAAACTGAGGAAACACTAGCATGAACAGTAAAAGAAGGTGACAAGACTTTCTATAGATACATTAGTGAAAGGAGAAAGTCCAGAGGGGTATTGCTAAGTTTAATGGAGAAAAGGAGCATGTGAGGAGGAGGACCTGTAAAGGCATCTATCCTAAATAGATACTTTTGCTCAGTATTTACTGAAGAGAAGGTAGGGCAGGGCCCACAGCTCAGCATCATGGACACAGGGGAGGGAGGTGAGCACTACTCCCTTCACAAAAGAAAGGGTCCTACAAGAGCTTGCTAAGCTCAGGGTGGATAAGGCAATGGGACCTGATGGCATACATCCCAGGGTACTTAAGGAGCTAAAGGAGGAACTAGCACAGCCATTAGCAGAATTGTTTAGTGAGTCTCTGAGCACAGGAGAGGTCCCAGATGACTGGAGAAGGGCTCATGTGATCCCGCTCCACAAGAGTGGTAGCAGGGAGGAGGCAGGGAACTACAGACCAGTCAGTCTTACCTCAGTAGTGGGCAAGATTATGGAGGCACTCCTTAAGGAAAGGATAGTGCAACACCTGGAATCCATAGGGGCACAGGATCCAAGACAGCATGGGTTTACAAAAGGAAGGTCCTGTCAAACTCATCTCATAGATTTCTTTGACTGGGTAACCAGAGTGGTGGACCAAGGGGAGCAGTTGATGTCACCTACCTTGACTTCAGCAAAGCTTTTGACACTGTTCCACATAGAAGATTGATAAATAAGCTGGGTAGGCTCGGGTGGGTCAGAATTGGTCAACTGGGTGGCAAACTGGTTGATGGGCAGAAACAGAGAGTGGTGGTAAATGGTATACAGTCAGAAGAGATGCAAGTCACAAGTGGGGTACCTCAGGGATCAGTTCTGGGGCCAGTCCTCTTCAACATCTTCATTAGTGACCTTGCAGATGGACTAGAGGTAAAGCTTGTCTGTTTGCAGATGACACCAAGATCTGCAACAGAGTAGATGATCCAGATGGGGTGGGCAGAATGAGAAGAGATCTGATAATCTAGCAGAATGGTCAGAAGAGTGGCAACTGGATTTAATGCAAAAAGTGCAAAATCATGCACATAGGGAAGAGAAACCCTGAAGCCACCTATATGCTGGGAGGGGAGTTGCTAGCAGTCACAAAGAAAGAAAGAGACTTGGGCATCATCATCACTGATGACCTAAAATCATCAAGCAGACCTCTAAAGCAGTAGGTAAGGCTAGGGGGTGTTAGGGTGTATTAGTAGGGTATCACAAGTCGTAAGAGGGAGGTAATAATCCTCTGTACAAGACACTGGTTAGGCCCCATCTGGAGTACTGCATGCAGTATTGAGGCCACACCTTCACAAGGACATTAACCAAATTGAGGCAGTCCAGAGAAGGGCAACCAAAATGGTGCAGGGACTGCATCAGAAGACATATGAGGACAGATTAAAGGAGCTCAATATGTATACCCTTGAGCAAAGGAGGAGAGAGGTGATATGATCGAGGCATTCAAACACCTTAAGGGCATAAACAAGGTGAAAGAGTCTAACATGTTTAAATACAAGAAAAATAGCAGGACAAGAGG
This sequence comes from Neoceratodus forsteri, assembly GCA_016271365.2. Lineage (NCBI taxonomy): Eukaryota > Metazoa > Chordata > Ceratodontiformes > Ceratodontidae > Neoceratodus > Neoceratodus forsteri. The sequence continues at coordinate 937,432,794 of CM028129.1, read as the reverse complement.
ACACAGCATGAGATTAGAGGAGGCCGATTAAGGGAATGTGAAATTCTTTTTCACAGAAAGGTGGTGGATGCATGGAATGGCTTACCACAGGAAGTGGTGGCTATGAATACAGTGCAGGGCTTCAAACAGGCATGGGATAGGCATAAGGGAGCAATACAAATGACTATGAATAGATAGGCCACTGACAGAGCAAAGGCCAATGGCACATTTATAAGGTAGAAAAATAAATGGGCAGACTGGATGGGCCTTGCGGTCCTTATCTGCCATCAACTTCTATGTTTCTATGAATAACATGGTGATGATGGCAGCTAGATGCCTCTAGTAATGTATTTCTATACGTCTGTTTCCTAAATATAGTGGTTGTTATGCTATACTGGTCATTCTTGCTTATCTCTAAATCCAAAAAGCAGATTTTCACCTTACTAGCCATATAACTGAATCTTAAGTTTTCATTTGTGGAATGCAAGTACAGTATACTTTTTTTTAATTCCTCTCCAGGTTACTAGTCCAGATCATTTGCAGATAATCACTTACTGTACCTTCTTCATTAATTTATATGATGTACAAATGGATTTTTATTTGAGTCATATAGTACATTTGACTCCCAATGTTCAACATAAAGATTTGCCAAGGTGGGGGCAAACATTCTTTCCATGGCTGTAGCTTTGATCTGGTGATAACATTTATTTTTAAATGAAGAAACTTTGCATTACAAAATACATTCTGCCAACTTCATTGCCATTTCTGTATGAGGTCCATGACTTTCCACTCTCTGATTCAGGAAGCATATAATACTATCTAAAGCATCATCCTGGGGGATGTTCATGTACAGGGACTCAGTATGCATAGTAACTAGATATGAGTCTCTGTCCACCTAAACATCATGCAGGATCTACAGCACCTCCTTAGTGTCTTTTAAGGATGATCTAATTTGTGATGTACAGTATATGGTCAAAGACAAAAATCAACATAGTTTGACAATGATTCCATTAAGGACCCCATACCACTAATGACTGGCCTGCTAGGAGGGTTAAGCAGTGATTTGTGGATCTTAGATAATAAGTAAATGGTTGCTTTAATGGGATGTTCAGTCTTTAAAAATTCTTTAACATTGGTATCTATTATACCCCATTCGAAAGCTTCTACAACATACTGCTTAATACAGCCTTTATTTTTATTTGTGGGGTCATGTGTCAGTTTTTCATAAACATCTACACATGAGAGTTGTACTAAAACCCCAATTCCATAGTCCTTTTTATTCATAAGGACAGTTGCTCCACCTTTGGCAGTTGGTTTGATGATTAACTCTTAATTTTCAGTAAGTTCTTCCAGTGTTTTTTTTCTCAATATTTGAAAAATTATTATAGTTGATCTTAGGCAGGTCAAAAAACAGTGACCCCAAGTCTCTTTCACAGCTGTCCTTAAAGGTTTGAATAGCAGCATAGGGTTCGGGGGGAGCAGAAAGTAGATATTTTTTAAAAAGTTCCATAATTATGATTCTCACTTGCCACGTTGTGTTCAGTTTCCAAATCATTAGTTGTTGTCCCTGTATTATGTAAGCTTTCAGTGTCATTACTTTCTCTACATAAATGTCTTTTATTAAAAAAAGGCTTCAGACTGAGGTTTCTGCATGCAATTTGCAAGTCTATGAATGTTTCAGATTTGTTTCCTTGGCAGTGGGGGCAAAGGACAGTCCCTTATTTAGTTCTTTCTGTTGAGCCTTTGTAATTCCAAAGTCAGAAATGTTAATTACCTTGTTTTCTTTCAGTAAAAGCTCCTCTGTCTCCCCTGCCCTGGCATCACTGAACTGACTTCTGCTGCTGCCACTGTTGGTCTGGATATTCCCAGTTGCTTTGCATTCCTCATTCTTCACCTCTTGCCCCATCTTGTGCACCTCTTCAGTGCAGTGGTTGGTACACACTCCCTTGAAATTTGATGTTATGTGGGCTTCTTGTTGTTGTGCTGGCAGTGGCAGCTTCTCCATCCTGTGTCCTTCCAACATAAAAGGCTGGTTATTACTGGATGCTTTATTCTCAGACTCACTGACATCAGTACTGTAGCTGAATGAAACATGTCTGTACCTCTTTAAAATGCCCCTTGGCTATCTAGTTACTTTCCAAGTATATACTCTATCCAAGTCATAATCACCTTTCTCCTTGGTAAATTTAATATGTTTGTCTGCTTGGATATCCTGGTCTAACTTTTCCAAAGTTTTTTTAATTGTTGATTCAGTTTGATCAAAGTCAGTGTGCTGAATAAACTCAGGCAACAAAATGACCCACTTAACTACATTAATCACTTACTCACAGCTGCAAGTACTGCTGATCCTTTTTTATGAAGTAATGATATTCCAAGTGAAGCCACAACTAGTGATGCAGCCTTTGCACTAAGAGAGACCTGGAAAGAATGGCTATGAAAGTAAGGAGAATATACTGGAACAGAGTTAACGTCCAGGTGTATATCCAGGTCTCCAGAATTCCAAGAGGACTGAGATTACTAAAGAACCATAAGTTTGGTCTCAAGGACAAAGATTTTATGAGACACAGGAGGAACATTCTCTCTGAGGCTAGTACAGAACGTATGCAGTTCATCATTGACTATGGCAGTGAGACTGAGATAACATTGATGGATGAAATTAAGCAAAAGGAGCAGGAACTTTTAAAGTTTGCTCAGCATACTGACTTTGATAAATTGAATGAACAATTAAAGAAAACCCTTGGAAAAGTTAGGCCAGGATATCCAAGCAGCAATACATATTAAATTTACCATGGACAATGGTGATTATGACTTGGATAAAGTCTATTCTTGGAAGGTAACCAGACATCTGAGGGGCATTTTAAAGAGGGACAGACATGTTTCATTCAACTGCAGTACTGATGACAGTGAGTTTGAGAATGAAGCACCCAGTAATATTCAGCCTTTTTTGTTTGAAGGACACAGGATGGAAGAGCCACCACTGCTGGCACAACAACAAAGAAGAAACTGACAAACTAACAAATTTGAAGGGAATGTGTACAAGCCACCACACTGAAGAAGAGGCACACAACATGGGCAGGAGATGGAGAATGAGGAATGCAAAGCAACTGGGAGTATCTGCAGCAACAGTGGCAGCAGCAGCAGCAGTCATTTTGGGGATGCCAGTGCAGGGGGAGATAGAGGAGCTTTTACTGAAGAAAGACAGGGTAATTAACATTTCTGACTTTGAAATTACAGAGGCTTACCAGAAAGCACTAAATAAGGGACGGTCATTTACCCCCACTGCCCCAATAAATAAATGTGAAATATTCAGAGACTTGCAAATTGCATACATGGAACCTCAGTCTAAAGTATTTTTTTAATAAAAAAAAATGTATGTAGAGTAAGTAATGACAGTGAAAGGATAAATGATACTGTGACAACTAATGCTATGGGAACTGAGGACAACATGACAATTGGGAATCATAATTATAGAAATAAAAAAAAAACATATATTTTCTGACCCCCACCCCCACTGCTATTCAAACCTTATAAGGACAGCTGTGAAAGAGACTTGGAGAAACTGTTTTATGACCTACCACTATGATAAAGTATTATAATTTGTAAAATATTGAGAAAAAGACACTGAAAGAACTTAGTAAAAAGAAAGAGCTAATTACCAAACCAGCCAACAGACAGAGTGACTGCACTTATGAATAAAAAGGACTATGAAATAAACCTTTTAAGGCAACTCTCATGTAGATTTTTATGAAAAACTGACACATGACCACACAAATAAAAATAAAAGCTGCATTGATCAGTATGTTTTAGAAGCTTTTGAATGGGGTATAATTGATGTCAATGTTAGAGAATTGTTAAAGACTGAACACCCCATTAGGGCAACCATTTACTTATTACCTAAGATCCACAAATCTCTGCATAACCCCCCTGGCAGGCCAATCATTAGTCATATGGGGTCCTTAATGGAACCATTGTTAAACTATGTTGATTTTTGTCTTTGCACATATATATCACAAATTAGATCACCCTTGAAAGACACTAAGGAGGTGCTGCAGATCCTGTGCGATGTTCAGATGGACAGGGACTCATATCTAGTTACTATGGATATTGAGTTCCTGTACATGAACATCTCCCTAGCTGATGCGTTAGATACTATTACATACTTCCCGAATCAGAGAGGGGGAAAGTCATGGCCCTTATACAGAAATGGTGATTAAGTTGGCAGAATGTATTTTGAAATACAATGTTTTTTCATTTAAAAATAAACTGTACCATCAGATCAAAGGCACAGCCATGGCGACACTTTTGCCCCCACCTTGCAAATCTTTATGTTGGACATTGGATGTAAAATGCACTATATGACTCGGAAAAATATCCATTTCTACATCATATAAACTTATGGAGAATGTACCTGGAAGATGTTCTGATGATCTGGACTGGTAATCTGGAGGAATTAGAGAAATTTATACTGTACTTGCATTCCATAAATGAAAACTTAAGATTCAGTTATAAGTTAGTAAAGGGAAAATCTACATAGAAACATAGTCTTTGATGGAAGTTAAGGACTGCTTGACCCACCTAGCCTGCCCATTTCCCTACCTATTGGATAAGCTGCAGATCCTAGTTAACCTACAGCCTGCTTCCTCCTACCCCCACTAGAATTGCCTTATGTCTCTCCCATGCATTCTTGAATTCCCCCACTGTTTTCAACCCCACTACCTCCTCAGGAAGGCAATTCCATGTGGCTACCAAGCTCTCTGTGAAAAAATACTTCCTCACATTGCCCCTGAGCCACCCCCCATCTTCAAATTGTGCCTCCTTGTTCTTGCATATCTCTTTTTCTGAAAGATGTTACCCTCTTGGGCTCTGTTGATTCCCTTGAGATGCTTGAAAGTTTCTATCATGGGAGTCACGTGATGAGCTGATCGGGAGGGACGTGTCCCGAGTCTCTCCGAGGCCTCGCACTATAAAAATTAAGATTTCTTGCTCCAGAACTGGTAAAAAGTACTTTACCTTAGCTATTAAGAGCTCCGAGGCGGCAGTGTTTGCTCTGGCCAGAGCGGCTTTAGAGGCATGAGTTTTGACGGCGATTCCCCAACTAATACGAGCGTGGCAAGTTCAGGCGGCGCCTTTGCTGAAAGATGGAAGTCGACTCCTGTGGAGCCCTGGCGGGCGTAGCTCCAGCCACCAAGAGACCTAAGTCTCAGTCTCCTACCATACCAGAGCAAGGCGGGGAAGCAGGGAATGAAGGGGGCTTAAGCACTAATGCAGATGACATTCGGGAGATTAAAGCACTTTTACAAGGGCTGGTGCTGGATTTTGCTGAGGTCAAACCGGCGTTACACTCTCTCACACAAAGAATGGGCGATGCTGAAGCCCGGATCTCATTGCAAGAGAGGAAGGTTTCTGTACTCGATCAGGAGGTGGGGATGATTCGGAGAAAGCTGAAGAAATTGGAGGAGAGGGTGGAAGACCAGGAATCAAGAAATCGCAGAAACAACTTGAGTCTGGCGGGGCTACCAGAGAAGGCTGAAGGCTCTGACGTTGCTTTTATGCAGGAGCTCCTGATAAATCTGCTAGGCCCTACACCATTTGGGAGGGTATAATCTGGAAAGAGCCCATCGGGCATTACGAGATGCCACACCGGGCTAGACCCCAAGTTATAATAATGCGATTCCTCAACTATAAAGAAAAATCTCATGTGCTGCTTGCTGCCAGACAAAAGAAGCCCCTGCAATGGAACGGTGCTTCATTATGGTTTTTCAAGATCAGCGCCAGCGATTAGAAAAAGCAGAAAAGTATGTTGATATCAAGAAGAAGCTTTATCTTGCAGGGATAAGATTCCCCCAATTTCCCGCTACCCTGGTGGTGCGCTCTTCAGACTGGGAGAAGAAGTTCCTCACGCAAAGGATGGCGGATGGCTACGGGTTGAGCTCCCAGATCTATTCAAATCCCTAACATGACTGTTTGCGGGCAAGGAGGCTGAGCTCTTTTGAGGGCTGAGATGGAAGCTAAGCAGTGGTCTCTATACTTTGCAAGACTGGTGGCTCTTCTGTTTTTGGTTAAATCTGGACGTTCAAGTGACTAGCCAGGACTGGGTTCATAGGTCCTGCGATGGGTCAGAAAGTGTTAAATCACAAGACTTTAGTGCATTAACTAGAAGGCATGGGGGAAAGGGGTTCACTAATCATAATATTCTTGTTATCAGACCCAGGAATACTTTTCAGACTCTGGAATTTTAGAGGGAACTGTTAGAAGGGGGTGATGTAGGATTTCGGTTATTATAAAGGGGGTCAATTAGCTAGGGCTACATTGGCTGGTGGGCGTTAATTGTGGTAAAGCGGGCTCGTGCCAGCTTTGGGATAGATGGAGAAGTGGAGTGGGCTAGGGGATTTGGACCTGATCAATATTAATAACTGGAGGATACACTCCGGGGTGTAGGGGACTTTAAAGTGGAGCAGGGCTGGCTGGAGATATAATTACCAAGGAGGGTTATGAGGGGACTCCTTAGTTTCCTCTGTGCTTACTTTTTCCTTTATTTATGGAAATGTAAGGGGAAATGGATTGCAGAGAAAGAGGGCCTTTATGTCTGCGATTCTGGGGTTCCAGGGGCCAGATTCTGGGGTTTAATGCCAGAGGATGGGGCGGAGGAGAGGCAAGGGAACGGGTTCATCCATGACTCAACATCAGATGGTTGGTCAGTCTAAGGATCGGGGGATAAAGGGGAAGGGGAACAAGGGTGGAAAGAGAGAGAGTCCAATTATGGGAGCATTAGGAATGCAGACCTTAGAAAGGCACAATGCGTGGGTTCAATTGGAAAATTGTGTTGTTACTGATGGCTTGCCTTAAAATAATTTCTTGGAATGTAAAGGGGCTCAGGAGTCGACGTAAGAGAATGATCATTCTGCAGTATATTGAACAACGAGGGGCTCACATTGTAGCACTTCAAGAGACACACTTATTGACTGATGAGTTGGATGGTCTCAGGAAGCAATGGGTGGGGCAGGTATATGGTGTGGGAGGGGACAGGGCCTCTGGGGGGGTGGCGATTCTAATTAAGAAATCTTGCCCATATGATGTGTCCCAAGTGATAACCAGGCAAGACTGCAGGGGAATCTACTTGTCAGGGACCTTGTTTGGCAAGGTAGTTTCGGTTGCATCCATTTATGGGCCAACCCCTCCCGACCCCAAATTCTTTGCTTCAATAGAAGGGGATATAGCCACCCTTCCTTCACACTCACTCATCCTGGCTGGTGATTGGAACATATATTTTGACAACAAGGAGGACAGGATACCTCTGCACAGCGGGCCGAGGAACAAAGCCCAGTTAGCCCTGGCTAAGCTTTTGGAGACAGCAGCCTTAGTTGATCCAATTAAGATTCTTTCAAATAGGGGCCGTGACATGACATTTTACTCGGCAGCACACAAAAGTCACACTAGAATTGACTATTTTTTGGTTAATAGAGAGGCTCTTGCAGAGATTAGAGAAGTGCTGACTGAGGGTAGGACTCTTTCAGATCACTCTCTCATCCAGCTGCAGTGGGAACCCAGACCAACGCCGCCTAGACCTTACAGATGGAGGCTTCATGATTCGCTCCTCACAGAGGATACGAGAAGGGTTGAACTACAGGGGGCTTTACAGGAGATCATTAGGTCCCAGCTCCCACGTTGGAAGATATAAGATTAGCTTGGCCTACCTGTAAGTTCTTATATGCAGAGCAGCAAGGGCCCTAGCGGCAAGGGACAAGTCGCTAGAAGGGCCAAAGAGGAATTCTGGTTGGGGCGATAAACTCCATTGTTGCAGCTTGAAGGGTCTTCGGGGGAAATAGATGCGGAACTTAAAAGTCTGAGGAGGGAACTGTCAGCAATTGTATATGGGAAAACAGAGTTTTGGTTGAATAAGATTAAGGCTAATTTTCTATTGCAGGGTGATGTCCCGGGGCGCCTCCTAGCGGCCAGAATTAAAGAGTGGGAGGCCAGCAGGACAATTATATCAGTCATGCATGAAGGAAGCTGGTCACAGACCATAAGAAATGGCTGAGCGTTCATCATTTTTGAAATCTACCAATCTAGAGATTTGGTGGGGAAAAGGAGGCTAACCGTTATCTAGAAGGAATCCAGTTACCTACTTTGGATTCTGTCCAAGTTAAGGAACTGGAAGCCCCAATAAGAGCATCTGAGATCGTTGAGGTGGTGCAGTCTCTCCCTCTAGGTAAATCACCAGGGCCCGATGGTCTTACCGTAAAATTTTACCAAACTCATATCCAGACCATACTCCCTATACTTCATGAATTTTTCCTCACTATAATGGAGGAGGGATTTCATCACTCACCACTCTACCAGGCGTGTGTCACTTTAATACCCAAGCCAGACAAGCCTAGGGACATACTGGGCAACTATCGGCCTATAGCCTTAATAAACCAAGATATTAAGATTCTTACTAAAATCTTGGCAAATAGGATTTTGACTATTGCCCCTAGTTTAATTAGTCAGGAACAGGTAGGCTTTATGCCGGGGAGAGGGGCGAAGGACGCCCTTAGGAAAATCCATCATATTTTAAATTTTGCTCCGGATTCCCGCCTTCCCTTGGCCCTGATATCCCTAGACGCTGAGAAAGCGTTTGACCGGTTTTCACATTCATTTCTTTTTGCTACAATGGAGAAAATGGGGTTCCCGGGAGGTCTCCTTAGAGGTATTAAGAATCTATATGCTGCTCCAATGGCTAGGATATTATGTAATGGTTATATTTAGAGGGAATTTCAGCTCAATAATGGGACTCATCAAGGGTGTCCTCTCTCGCCGATATTGTTTAACATCTATCTAGAACCCCTGTTAAGATCTATAAATAGGGATGTTAAGGTCCATGGGATTAGGATTGGGGACTGGAGCTAAAATTTTCAGTCTTCACGGACAATATTCTCCTTCATTTACAAGATCCAATATCCAGCTTTGAGGGAGTAAGAGACTCAATAGATTGCTTCTCTAAGGTCTCTAACTATAAGTTAAATCTTACTAAAACACAAATCCTACCCCTGACACCACATGTATTTAAGGCAGACTTCTCATCCCTGGGAGTACAATGGCATACTGACAAATTGAAGTATCTGGGAATCTGGATTACAACAAACCAGGAGTCCGGGGTTGATGCTAATGTGGGGGACTATATCTGCGGTTAAAGGAGATATCATAAGGTGGAATAAGTTACCTCTGAACTTTACGGGGCGTATGGGCCTTATTAAGATGAATGTCCTACCAAGACTGATATACCCGATATATTTGGCTCCATACAACATCCCTGTTAAATGGTTTAGCATAATTAGAAGGCTAATTTCAGGATTCCTATGGAATAACAAACCAGCCAGGATTAAGCATAATGTCTTGCGTTTGCCATATGAGGTGGGGGCATTAGGTTACCTGACCTCCAGGTATATTATGTAGCAGGCCAGTTAGGCCCTTATGTGGTTCAATGGTGAGGAAGTGGGGGAAATTATGTACCTGCGTGGTTGCAAATTGAGGAAGCAATTGCTATTGAGCTGCGGCTGCATCCTGAGTCGATGCTATATGCACAGGCCTAAAAAGGTCTATTCAGGGAGGGTGTAGCAACCCAATTAGGAAAACCCTGAGGCCTGGTGGTCTTTTCTCACCCGGTACAAGGTGCCGTCAAATGAAGTCCAGAGACCAACCCATACTGGTAATCCTAATTTGGTTATAGGGGTCGGTACTTGGTCACCGTGGTCTAATTATTTGGGTGGCTTAAGATTGATTGATACACAGCAGGAGATAAAACAGTTTCACCACCACAATGCGAGGGATTGTCCTTTTTTCAAAGGTTGCAGCTTAAACAAATGATAGCTGGGTTCCAGAAGGGGTTGGGGGACTTTTCAGATAACTTCCTCGCGTGGGGGAATTTAAGGGAAGCCTTCCGGTAAGCTCACCCACTCTCACAAGTTTATAAACTTCTCCTGGACTTCCTGGACCCGAATATTTCTACACAAATTCCTTACTGGGACAAGGTGTTGGCTCCTAAAAATCTTAGGTGGGAAAGCATTTGGAAGGCCACTAAATACAATGTGATTCCCAAATATAGAAACATGCAGATTTTTGTGGTTCACAACATATACTATACCCCTGTAAAGCTATATGGTAGAGGGTTGAGACAGACAGATCTGTGTTTCAGGTCGAGAAGGAAGTGGGTGACCTGTTAAATGTAATGTGGGTTGCAGTAAAATTTCTCCCTTATGGAGGAGATTAAATGTGGTATGGATCCAATGCTAGACTATTATTTTATAACTCCAGAAGTATGCGTTTGGGTGACTTTTCTCAGATTACAGGGACTGCACCCAAATTTCACCTTTCCTTAATGGTGTCGGTAGTCAAGGTTCTTAGTAAAGCATTGGAAGGACGATCAGGTTTGTGCATATGAACAATGGGTGAGAGAAATGCTGGGGTATTGGTCAAGATAAAAGACACCTTTTCTCGGAGGGGAGACAGGAGCTGTAGGCTAAAAGATGGGCAATATTGGATGCGATCTACTCCCAGCAAGTCACAAGCTCTGGAACACAGGTCTGTCTGTCAGACAAGGATTAGCAAAGGATTATATGCTGGAGTGTTTAATGCCTATATTGTTTTTTGCCTTTCGTACCTTGTTTACTTTCTTTATTTTCCCAATAATTTGGGTAATGTCAAGTGGGTCAAGCTGAGTTTATTACTAAGGTTAAAGAGATTGGTTGTTGTCTGCAAGGGCTTAAGGGGTTGGGGACTCTCTCTCTCTAGGGACACACTGGGAAGCTGTCCGGGAGTATTTAGGCTTCATGCGGACCCCATGGTGACAACACCCTGCAAGTGGACTTATAAGGGAGGTTTGAGTTCTGGGGGGCTTTCTTAACATTGGTCAGTGCACTATACTAAGGCACTATTGATTTTGAATTTTGGCCATGTCTGAGGCAGCTCCTCAGTGTGCTTGTACATAGGGGTTGTACATAGTTTGCACAGCCAGTTTTGGGTTGTGTCCCTGGCTTGGCCAGGTATGTGTAGTGTACGTGTGTCTGTTTGTCTGATTTTCTGAAAACGAATAAATGTGTTTTTAAAAAAAAAAAGTTTCTATCATGCCACCCCCTTTCCTCGAGGGTATACATATTAAGCTCCTTTAGTCTCTCTTCAAATGGCTTCTGTTGCAGACCCCACTGTTTGGATTTAAAGATTAGCAAGAAAGATCAGGATGGTATAACAACCACTATCTATAAGAAACAGATGGACAGAAATACATTACTAGAGGCATCTAGCTGCCATCCTCACCACGTTATTCAAAATATACCTAAGGGCCAATTTCTTAAGACTTAAAAGAAGCTGCAGCACTAATGAGATCTTTGAAATTAAGACTAGAAACATGGAAGACAGATTTTATCAAGGGGCTATAGCAGCCAGGTTGTACAAGATGCTGAGGGATTTGCCAGGGAACATGACAGGGAAATGCTGGTATATGAAAACAAAACTAAAAATAAAGGATTTGATCATTTTAACTTTGTTACAAGATATTCAACATATGCCAAATATGTAGAAAATATTATTGAGACAAACTGAAGCATTTTGGAAAATGATGGTGGACTGTGAGATATTGTTGAAAATCGCCCCAGAATATCCTACAGGAAGGCAGAAATGATTAAAGGAAATGTCTAAGATTTCGCTAATGGCATTTTAAATACAGTAGCTCATTACCTTCTTATGGGGATAACCATTTGAGCACAAAAAGGAATGTTTTCCTTAAGTCAACTGTGGGAGGGAAGTGATCAAAAATTGTGCTCAGCAGATGGCCAGGCAACCCCTTCAGTTCCTGACCTGTCGGCTCCACCCCCATGCTCAGGTAGTTTGTGCTATCTAACCAGGCAGAACACAGGAGTGTGCCACATAGAAGTCAATGGAGGAACTTTTTGAAACAGTTTTATGTATGTTAAAGCAACCTTTGTTATAAATGAAAGTCATTGCTCAAATAATAGTGCCCCTGTTAGTTGGACAGTGACTTTCGTTTATATCAAAGGTTACTTTAGTATATACAGCATCAATCAGTTCAGAAAATGTCCTCCTTTGACTTCTATGTGGCACACATCCTACCTCTACCTGATTAGACATCACAAAACATCTGAGTGAAGAGGTGGGGCCCGCTGACCAAGAAGTGGAAGAGTTCAACTGCTATCTGCTCAGCACAATTTTCAGTATCTTCCCTTCTGTTGTGGAATTAATGAAAAAAATCCTTTCTGGGCTCAAATGAGTTTCGCTAGCATAAGGTAATGGACTAATGTATCTTAAAAAAAACATTACTAAAATGTAATACTGGAAGGATACTCTATCTGGAAACATGTGAATGTGATGCATTTTACATAGGGAAAGCTAACAGACAATTTAAGTTGAGAGTAAATGAATATCAACATATAATGGTCTCTGTCTGCTGAGACATGGAGAGAGAGAGAGAAAGCAGCCAGAAATTCCTTAAATCAAGGAGGTTATTTTCTAGACTACACTGAACTGTTATTATTACTTTTTGGACCTGTGTAAGTAACTAGTTTTGATTCTGTTTTTTGAGGTTGACTTCTCTTAGTTTTAACTTTAATTTGCCAGGGAGGAACTGTAACTGGGAGATATTTGCAGTCATTTGTGTGAAGACCTGGTACTTAACCTCTGTGAAATAGGTGTCTGAAAGGAAGGAAAGAAGGAAGGCACTCCCCGGGGTGGAGGGTCAGAGTTGTAGTTGACTGTTTCTGGACAGCATAGATTTACTCCGTCCCACCCTTTTTCACACCCCACCCACCCCAAGTGCCTAACTTCCTTTATAGCAGGGGTTCTGACATCACTTCCCCAAAACTGCTAACAATATGCACCTGTTCATATCTTTAAAGGCACAGCACACTGAATGGGGGTAGAGACACTCACAAGCTTGCACACATTAAAACAAGAACAAAAAAACAACAAAAGAAAAGCATCTATAACAGGAAGGGACACAGACATGTGGGGAGTGGTGCAATGTACTGGCTGTGGAGCAACAGTCTTCCAGGAGACATTTTGGAAACTGCATTGCTGCCCTATTTGCAGGCACCTCTCTGTTCTGAGGGTGGAGGTTGCTCATCTCCATGCTGGCCTGGCAATGATTCAAAAAACCTGCTCCTCCAACCAGGGACCACTGAGGCCACTGCCACTACCTCAGAGGTTGCCAAGAAAGAGGAGTGGTTGGGCCGTGGTGGGCTCAGGGAGGGTGAGGGTGGTGGAACAGAGGCACATCCCTCCAGTTGTGCCTCTCTACAATTCATTCACCACTCTGGTGGAGCATGGTTTCTCTATGGAGGCACCCACAGTGGAGACCAAGGAGGATGCTGGGAACCTCCACAATGGAGACCCACAGGAGGGTGGGACAGGACCCCACAGGTGAAGGAAACAACTCCTGGTGGGGGACTCTATTGTTAGGGGGTAGAACTGGGGAAGGGAAGGGAAAGGGAGGTAAGGTGTCTACCCGGCACCATGGCTTGGAGGGACAGGAAATTAATCCTCAGTATCATGGGAGCAGCTGCAAGGGGGAGTGAGCTGGATGTAATTATCCACCTAGGGACAAATGACCTGGCTGAGAATGGGATCAGAGCAATGCAACATGAGTTTGTGGAGTTGGGGAGGGGCCTTAGACAAGTAGCACACACTGTAACTTTCTCAGAAGTGCTACCTGTCTATTGCATGGATGAGGCTAGGGTACTCCACAACATGGGATTCAATGACTGGTTGAAAAACTGGTGCAAAGCTCAGGGATTTGGTTCCACCTGGAGGGATGCAGGCCTATGCAGGTGTGATGGTCTGCTTCTATCTTGGAGGGGAACCAGGATCCTAGGTGATAAGTTTAAATGCTTCATTGGCAAGCATTTAAACTAGCCAAGGGGAGAGGCACTGAAAAAGAGAAGGGAAATACTAGCCCCCCTCAAATAAATCAGGGTAGTTAGTGAGGTAAACACCAAGACAGAGTAGTCAATATGGATAAGGGCAGGGCTAAATGGAGAAAAAGACAAAGGCAGTAAGGACAGGGATGCGGCAAAAATAAATAAAGCCAGAAAAAAAAGGAGGGTAATGAGTACCAATGCCTGTAGTCTAGGTAAAAAGCTCCCCGAAATGGTGGCCTTGACAGAAGATAGAAGAGGGATGCCTGGATATCGTGGCAGTCACAGAAATATGGTACACAGAGAACCATGACTGGGACGTTAACATACCAGGCTACACAATCTACAGCAGGGACAGGGAGGGAAGAAGAGGAGGAGGAGGAACTCTCTATGTAAGGGAAGAGATCAAAGCAACAGAACTAAAGGGTAAACAGGTAGGAGAGAAGGCACTGTGGGTCACCCTGGAGACTGGAAATGGCTCCACAATTCACACAGGGGTTGTATACAGACCCCCATCTCAGGGGAAGAAATGGACAAGGAAATGATAGAAGGCATTCTTTGGGATGGCAGAGAAAGGTGAGATATTGCTAATGGGGGATCTGAATATGCCAGATGTTAACTGGAACACCTTTGATGCAGCCACATCCAAGAGCAGGACCATTCTTGATGCCTTACAGGGGGCATGCCTCAGACAGCTAGTTTTCGAACCCACTCTGGAGGGAGCAATCTTAGAACTGGTACTTTCAAATGGGGATGTAGAGAGGATCTTTGATCTTGAAGTGGGTAGCCATCTGGGAACAAGCTACCACCAAGCAGTGTGGTTCATGATAAACTTTGCTGTAGAGTCAAGCCACACAAAAATGAAGGTATTGTATTTCAGAAGGGCTGATTTTGTCAAAATGGGAGAGTGCCTCAGAAAAGCACTAGCAAACAGGCAAGAAAGTGGGGTGGAGCAACAATGGGGAAACATCAAAACTGCCATCACAGAGGCAACAAGCCTTTGTGTGAAGCAAATAAACAAATCAAAACAAAAGAAAAAAAAACACTATGGTTCCCAAAAGAAGTGGCGGGGAAGGTAAGGGAGAAAAAGATAGCATTCAGGAAGTATAAGGAAACACAGAATGAGCAGGACAGAGAACTGTACCAGTTAAAGCAGAAGGAAGCGGGGAAGATGGTCAGAATAGCAAAGGCCCAAACTGACGAAAAGATACCCAACTCAGTTAAGAAGGGGGATAAAACCTTTTATAGGTACATTAGGGAGCAAAGAAAGATGAAGGCAGGGATACTGAGGCTGAATAAAGAGGAAGGTGGTTGGGCAGAGAGTGACAGTAAAAAAGCAGGGATACTGATTGAATATTTCTGCTCAGTATTCACAATGGAAAAGCAGGGGGGGAGAGACTTATCCAGTCAATAGAAGCACTCTGGACGGTGGGGTTGATATTGGTCCTTTCACAGAAGAAAGGGTTCTGAAAGAACTCTTAAAACTGAAAGTGGATAAAGCAATGAGGTCTGATGGGATTCACCCCAGAATTCTAAAAGAACTAAGGGAAGGACTAGTAACACCACTGACTACCCTTTTTAATAAATCATGGGAGGATGGTGTGGTACCTGAGGACTGGAGGAGAGCAGATGTGATTCCTCTTCACAAAAGTGGGAGCAAGGCAGAGGCAGGAAACTACATACCTGTCAGTTTGACCTCAGTGGTAGGGAAAATGATGGAATCACTTCTGAAGGAAAGAACTGTTGAGTACCTAGAGGCCAGTGGGGCACAGGACCCAAGGCAGCATCGATTCACAGCAGGAAGGTCATGTCAGACAAATCTAATTGATTTCTTTGACTGGGTGACCAAAGTAGTAGACCAAGGAGGGGCTGTGGACATGGCCTACATAGACTTTAGCAAGGCATTTGACATAGTCCCACACAAAAGATTAATAAACAAAATAACCAGCCTGGGAGTGGGTCCCAGGGTGGTAGCCTGGGTAAAACACTGACTGGACAATAGGACACAGTGGGTAATAGTAAATGGAGTACACAGTGAAGAAAGGAGGGTTATTAGCAGGGTACCACAAGGTTCAGTATTGGGGCCAGTCCTTTTTCATTTCTTTATAAGTGACATTGCAGAGGGACTGGAGGGAAAGGTATGTCTCTTTGCAGATGACACAGCAATCTGCAACAGGGTTGATATGTACGTTGGGGTGGAAAGGATGAAAAGGGACTTGACAAGGTTGGAGGAATGGTCAAATGTATGGCAGCTTAGATTCAATGCAAAGAAGTGCAAAGTAATGCACCTGGGAAACAAAACCCCAGGGCAAGAATACACAATGGGGTGAGATGCTGACAACAACAAAATGGAAAGGACCTGAGGTAGTCACACTGTGATAACCCAATGGGGCCAACAATGTAAGAAGGCGGTAATGAGGGCTGGGGGGATACTGGGATGCATAGGGAGAGGCATCACCAGTAGAAAACAAGATGTTGTTGGCCCTCTGTACAGACAGTTGGTAAGATCACATCAGGAGTACAGTGTACAGTTCTGGAGACCCCATCTCCAGCAGAAGACATAGACAGGGTGCAGCCTGTCCAGAGGAGGCCAACCAAAATGGTGCAGGGTCTGCACCAGAAGACATATGAAGAAAGGCTAAAGGAGCTTAAGATGTATAGCCTGGGAAAGGAGGGAGAGGGGGACATAATGGAAACTTTCAAATAACTCAAGGGAATCAACAAAGTCCAAGAGGGTAGCAGCTTTCAAAAAAAGAGATGTGCAAGAACAAGGGGGCACAATTTGAAGATAGAGAGGGACGGCTCAGAGGTAACGTGAGGAAGTATTTCTTCACAGAGAGGGTTGTGGATACATGGAACAGCCTTCCTGAGGTGGTCATAGAGTCAAAAACAGTGGGCGAATTTAAGAATGCATGGGACAGACAAGGCAATTCTAGTGGGGGGTTGGAGGAAGTAGGCTGTTGGTTAACTAGGATCTGCAGCTTACCCGTTAGGTAGGGAAATGGGCAGACCAGGTGGGCCAGGCGGTCCTTATTTGCCATCAAATTCTATGTTTCTATATAATACAAACAAAAAAATATTAAATATGTAACTGCACTGCATGTTTGCCGAGCTGAAAACCCCAAGGGAACATGCCTTTTCTTTCCACATTCTGAATAAGGTTAATTGCAAACCAAAAGGTGGAGACTACAACTGTCTAGTACTGTGCAGAGAAGCTTTTTGGATTTATATCTTTAAAGCTACAAACTACCCTGGACTTAATGCACCTTTTGATCTGAAGCCTTTTTTTAAAAAGATGCTGAATAACCATGAAATGATGGTTTATGTTTATTTAATGTGACTTTACTGCATGATGCTGTATTGTTATATGATACTTATTTTATGGGGGTTCTTTTCTAGTATGTGTCTTTAAATGTAAAGAAACTCTGAAACTGCCTTGGCATTGCTTTATGTTATTAATGAGATCTGGTTATATGTGGTTTGTCCTATTGTGATGTGATGGTGTGATGTCATACTGTCTGTTTAAGTGCAAAGTTTTTATTCTGATTTATAACTTTGATAAAGGACCTTACATCCGAAATGCATCAGGTATAATCTGTTTGGCCTTGTGGCATTTAATACATGTTTTTAAATATGTTTTAAAATAGCACTTTGGTGTTGCTTTCTTCTTTTAATGAAGCGAAGAGTGCCTGGGTACATCCAAGTTTTCAATGAACCAAAAAATATTTGGTTTATGAAAGTGTTTTGGTTCGGATCACTTGGGTGTCACAAACCAAAAATGCTCCTCACAAACCAATGTTTTTTTGTTTGTTTGTGATAGCAACCATCTTGTTTCTACATTTGGGTTACCACACAAATATGAAATACACATGATTGGACACATTGAGAAAAAAAGGAGAAAAACAGAAACATAAATCTTGCCAAACCGAACCTCCTGAGGAAGATTCTGATTTTTTTTTCGAAACATGCCAGAAATAGTACTTTCAGACTTTGGGATTGGCCTCATCTGATTTTCAATTCCTCAGGCATGTTATTATGATTCACACTGAAAGATTTTTGATTTGCAAACTGAAAATTTTGATTCATGAATCAATACTTGTGATGTGAACTGAAAATTTTGTTTTGAGCTAAAAATTAGCATTTGTGAAACATAGGTTTTCAGTTTAAAACAAATATAGTCCTCAGTGAGTGATGGTACTGCTTTCAGGCAGGAATGTCTTCATGTCCTTCAACAGCAGTATGCTTTGTTCTATAGCTCCCATTCTGAATCTCAGTCTTGACTTGCATGTCCCAAGTAACCATATATTGAAGGTAAGTCTTCCATTTTGCATAGGGCCCTAAGGGCCCTGCACCTCTGTACCAATAGCTGCATGGAAGTATAGGGTCTAGAAGGCCCTGTTCATTTGCTGCCAGAAGGACTCTTAGCCCTGCACATTTACATTTGTAGCTACAGGGAAGTATAGGGGCCAAAGGGCCCTGTGGTTCTCCAGCCCCACAAGTTACCCCACAAATTCTTTGCATTCATAGTTGACAGGCTGATGGACACTTCAGGTGTCATAAGACTCTTTCCTTGGTTCAGGTCCCAGAGGGACCTGCAAGTCTGCATCTGTTAACTTGGGTACTGAAGGGATCTGCTGGAATGAGGATAGAATGCCACTGTCTCAAAAAGAAAGGAAATTCATTGCAACCAACTACATTACTACACCCTTTAGAGTTCAAGTTAATGCCACAGAACTAGTAAAATGTGACGTTACAGTTTCCAATCATAATTTCCCATCCCAAGTCCAAGCAGTAAATGATCAAGACCACACAAACAATCACAGACAACCATCATCAGGTGAGACAAACAACATGCACCTGTTACCAGATGACACAAATGCAGTAGCACTAATGTGCTATAACTGTGGATTTATATCTAAAGCTGAAGAAGAGGCACAGATGCCACAGGGGTCTGTGCTTATGCAGCTACACCTGTGTGTATATATGCCATACAGCATGCATGAGTACATGTGGCTGCAGAAGTACAGTTGCAATGTGGGCATCATGGTTTCATCAGTGGATCTAGAAATATTTCAAGGCGGTAGCAGGTTTTTTTTCTATGGATAGCACTTACCCCAAAAAGTAAAATGTTACCTTTTGACACTTAGATTAGGTAAAAAAAGTTTATTTATGCTGGTATAATGGGGGGAGTGGGTGGTACCTCATTACATAGTTGGATCTGCTAGTTCATGGTTTTCTGTATTCAGCTGCATAACTACAGGCCCCATCAGTACCTACACTTCTGCAGACAGACATTGGTGAGTATGCCTTACACCTGTGGCTGAAGAGTTGAAGGCCCCAAGAGGCCTGTGCTTCTGCAGACAGATGTACTATTTCAATTTTCATATCATGGATTTCATTCCACCTGTGCTTCTACAGACAGATGTACTATTGCAATTTTCACATCATGGATTTTGTGCCACCTGTGCTTCTGCAGCCAGAGGTTGGTGGGTATGTTGTTTATCTGTGGCTGCAGAAGCAAAGGCCTCTGCAGACAGAAATGTTTGTATGTCTTAGAGTGTGGATGAGTACCAGTGGCTACAGAACAGCTGGCCCCATGGTTATTTGCATTTCTACAGACAAAACAGCTCTTGTAATTAGGTATTGTGAATTTGTATCAGTGGCTGCAGGCTCTGTGCTTCTGCACACAGAAGCAGTGTTCTCATTTCAGTATCATGCATTTCTGTCTGCTGCCAGAAGTAAGTGTGTATGTGTTGCAGTTTGTGTACCACAAATAACAACAAATGAAGGTAGCAAATCAGTGCCATTGCATTTGCATCATCTGGAAACACTTGTAAGTTGTTTGTCTTACCTGATGATGGCTGCCTGTGATTGCTTGTGTGGTCTTGTCCTTTTACTGCTTGGGTCTGGTGGGTGGGGAAATAGAGTTAGAAACCCTAACACCACATGTCCCTACTTTGTCATGTTAACATGAACCCTAACTGGTGCAGTAACACAGTTTTTTGCAATGAAGATATATAAATCATAGTTGGGGACCTCAATGTGAACTGGCTTTGTCCCTCCTCCTCCTCCCCCACTCGGGACTCCTTCACAGCTCTGGATCTAACCCAACTTGTCTCCCAACCCACACGTGTTAACCCCAAGAGAGGTACCTGCACCCTCCTTGATGCCATCATCACTAACCGCGCCCCCCTAAAATCCTGGACATCCAAGTCCTCCCTGACTCACTCAGTGACCACTCCCCTGTACTCTTCCGCTGGTTGGCCTCACTGCCCCGACCCACTTCACAGCGGGTTCCCCGCCGGCGCTTCAGACCCTATGGCCTAAAAAACCTTAAACTTTCCCTTGAACAGCAAGACTGGTCCCCAATTCTCCATGCACCTGATATAGATACTGCTCTTGCCTTCTTTACCTCCACCTTTAATAAAGTCTGCGATCTCTTTGCTCCCCTCTCTGCCATCTGCTCCAAAAGACCTAACCTGCCCTGGATTACCCCTGCACTCACAGCAGCTCAGACATAGGGACAACCTTTGGTACCTGCCATAGAAACTAAGGGCCCAGCTGACAGACAGGCATACAATGCTGCACGGAATAAGTGTACATGGGCTATCAGGAAGGCCAAAGCCGACCACTATCAGGCCACCCTCACCGCCTCCTGGGGGTGTGCCCGTACCTTCTGGGACAAGGTCAAACAACTGAATGGGAAGTCTCGCCCCCCTCCCCCATCCCAGATTACCACCAACAACACCACCACAGACCCCACCGACATTGCAAACCTCCTCAACACCGCCTTTACAGACCTTAGCCCTATCCTCCCCAGTAACTTCTTTGATCAACATCCCTCCCATCCTTCCCCTGCCATCCACCACCCTTGCTTCCTCCTTCGCAGGGTTACTACCCAGGAAGCCAGACAGCACCTGACCTGTGCACTAAAAGGCAATAGTTCCAGTGACCTCTCCCTGGATCACAAAATTCTCCGGTTGGTCCTGGATCAAGTCCTCACCCCTCTCACCTGCCTCTTTAACAAATCCCTCTGCCTGGGACAATTCCCCTCCTCTTGGAAAACTGCAACGGTTACTCCAATCCATAAAGGGGGTGACAGGTCCTTAGCTGGGAACTATCGCACGATCTCCATTCTCCCACCCCTTTCCAAGGTGCTGGAAAAACTAGTAGCTGCACAAATAACTGAATACCTGACCAAATACAACATTCTTCTGCCTGAACAGCATGGCTTCCATGCTGGACACAGCACTAGCACTGCCCTTTTAGAATTCACTTCCTTCCTTCACTCTTCTTTGGATTCGGGCACTCTGGCAGGGGCTGTGTTCCTTGACCTATCAAAGGCCTTTGACACGGTCTCCCATCCTCTCCTACTGGAAACCCTCTGTCTTGCTGGTTTTGCCCCTGGTCCACTCACTTGGTGCCCAGCTACCTTTCCACCGCTCCCCAACGTTAATATTGGTGGGACAATCTCTGACCCACGCCGATCCTCTTGGGGTTCCCTAGGGCTCCATCCCTGGGTCCCCTCTCTTCTCGCTTTACCTAACACCCTGCCCAGCACGTGCCCTGGGAAAATTCTTCTTCACGCAGATGATACCGCCCTTCTTTGCCACTGACCGAAACCCGCCTCTCCAGATTTCTACAAAGGGCCTATGACGGCACTGAAACTTGGCTTAAGGAGCATAGACTGATCATAAATCTTAAAAGTCTAAAACCATGCTCTTCTCCACCCCAAAACAAATCTTCCAACTTCCCTCTCCGTATCCTTTCCAGCTCTAAACTACAACTGGAGCAAGTCCACTCCTATAAGTACCTAGGTATCTTATTTGACTCAGCCTCCTCACCATACCCACATCGATTCACTCGCTTCTGTAGCCAACATGCCAATTGGTATCCTGTACCGCCACAAAAATTGTCTCCCCGATGCCCTCCGCTTGCAGTTACATCCTCCATTCTATCCCTGGTGGACTATGGGCTACCTGTCTATGGTGCTGCCAGCATGAAGCCCTCAACAAAATCCACCTCCTTCCTAAACAAGGCATGCAGGCTAATCACTGGGGCCCCAGGCTCACCCATACCTGCCAACTCTATGACCTTGCTACAATGCTTGACCTCGACGAACGCCTGCTTTACCACATGTGCCTCATGGCTAAAAAAAACCTTACTAGGACTCTCCCCTCCCGGGCTGTCTTCCTCCCTCCTCCCTGCCCAGCCTCGTCAGCACCGGACCGCCCTGTAAAGCCACCTTCCTGGTCTCCCGTGCTGGGACCTCGCTTGAGCAGAGATTTTCCTATAGAGCCTCCAGCAATACAACACTCTTCCGTAGGCCATCACTGAAATCCCATCCATCTCCACCTTCAAAAATGCCCTCAAAAGCGAGCTATTCAGCAAGCGCTGCTGCTCCTGTGCCTAACGGATGCTCTTCCCTCCTCTGCACTGACAATGCCCACTGGGCAGCTCCATCTCCTCACTTCCTAACTTCTTACTTCTACACTACTGCTACTACCCCCACTGCCAACTGTATCTCTACTGACTTGAGCATTCCATGTGATACTGCTTTGCTTAACTTTTATTCCACCCTGTTTCCGTACAGATCATACCCCCGTCTGTATTACTCCCTCCCCGCTGCCCTACCTGTAATCTGTTATCATGTGACCTGTTTTGACTGCATTATTGATTTACGTGTACTATTCCTGTATCATGCCCTATGTTCCTTGTAACCTGACATAGTAGACCTGTTTGGCTGTTATCATTCTACAATGACAAACCGTTATGCTCCTAAACCATGTAATCCCCCCTGTTGTCGATTATACCTGAATGTTCTGTGTATTACACTACCTATGTTTGCTGTAGCCATGTTGCCATTTGTGTGTGCCTGTTTATACACATGCTCTTCTATTATTTTGTACCCTGCTTCCTGTATTATCTGTACCACCTATCTTTGTTTGACGAGGTACCTTTGGAAATGAGCCCCTGGCTCAAAGGTTGTAAACTGATTGCAATATAAATAAATAAAAATAAATATATGTATAAATATTAATTGCAATAAACTTTGTTAATGCATCAGTTAGGGTTCAATTGACAAAAATAGGGAAATGAGGCATTGGGGTTGAGTCCCTAACATCCTCACCCTACCACTCCACCCCACCCCCACCCTCCACAGATCAACAGGCAACAGGGTGTGCCTTGTGGTCATAGGCCTTACTCACATCCCATTCCATGTGTAAGAAAGCTGACACAGTGCAGTATAGGAGAATGGGGTGAGAGTTAGGCCCAATGACCCCGATCACACCCCATCACCTGTTGGTCAGTGGAGGATGAGGGTGGAGAGGGGTGGTAGGGTGAGGGGGATCAGGGCCTCAACCCTAATGCCTCATTTCCTTACTTTTGTCACTTCATTCCTAACTGATGCATTAATAAAGTTTTTTGCAATGAATTTCTTTACTTTGTGAGAAAGTGTAATCCTAGCATTATATGGTTTTGGGAGTGCAGGGCCCACTGGGCTTTACATGCCCATGGTATCAGTTTTTTGGAGTGTAGGGCCCTATTGGCCCTGCACTCCCATCTATACATAAGTGCACACACATTGTAATGAGCTGTCATCTCCCTGTGGAAGCGCAGGGCCCTCTGAGCCCTGCACTCCCAGTATTGCATAATAGATAGCTCATCAGTCCCATTACTGCACAATGGTATCAATACATGGGAGCAGCCACCTACCTATACCTGTAGAGATACAGCAGAGGCCTACACACATTCCAAGTAACCCCTGTGCTGCAAATGGTGCAATATCTTAGTAACAGGATCAACCTTGGAAAAAATTCCACTGCAGTTAGACCACACCTTGAGTACTGTGTACAGTACTGGAGACCACTCTTGAAGAGGAACATGCAGCTCCTGGAGAGGGTACAGAGGAGGGCAACTAAGATGATACAAGGACTAGGGGATTTGACATATGAGGACAGACTTGAGGAGCTTGCCTGTTTTCATTGGAGGAGAGGAGAGATGGGGGACATGATTGAGGTCTTCAAGTACCTCAAGGGAATCAATAGGGTAAACATGGATGGGATCTATAGACTAAAGCAGGGAGGTATCACCAGAGGGCATGGTTTGAAGTTGGAAGGTGAAAGGGTGAGGGGGAAGAGGAGGAGGTTTTTTGCTGAGAGGGTGGTGGACCCTTGGAATGCACTGCTTGGTGAGCTGGTTCAGAGATCCACAGTGGAGGGCTTCAAGACAGGGTGGGACTGACACAGAAGGTGGATGTTTCAGATGATAGCCTGGCCCAGGGGGTGGAGATGGATGATAGGGGTTTCTGGAACAAGGGGGGGAGGACCTCAGCACCCAACTAGGGATCTGAGGTTCGAGCAGACTTGATAGACCATAAGGCCTAATCTACTGGCAATTAGTATGCTAGTTGCAATGATGGACTGGCAACCTGCATATGTGCTGTAAGCTGCACTTATCGAAAAATCTGTATCTCTACCATTTTTGAGATATAGCCACTGAAAGGCACCGCATTCACCACAATGTAAACCTATGGGAAATTTCTTAACTTTGAAATGCCATAACTATGGAAATTATGCAAATTTTTACAACACACCAGCATAAGTTACATCTGTGGGACAATACCTTTGTACCATGCAAATTTCAAGCCTAAAGCTCTAACCATTCTTTTGCAGTGAACTGGCAAAGAAACAACAACCTTTAAAAATCCCTGTTTGTGAGCTGTCAAAATCCTTGATCATGAGCATAATCCTTGTTCGTTAGGTGTCAAAATCCTTGTTTGTGAGAAATCCATGTTAGTGAGATAGGGCCATCTGGTTGACCACTCAAGAACAAGAATTTTGACACCTCAAGAACAAAGATTTTGACACCTCATGAACAGGGATTGCTTTTTTATAATCCTTGTTCCTGAGGTGTCAGAATCCTTGTTTGTGAGAAATCCTTGTTCGTGAGATAGGACCATGTGGTCATCCCCTCACGTACAAGGATTTTAACAACTCACGAACAGGGATTCCTTTTTATAATCCTTGTTCATGAGATGTCAAAATCCTTGATCGTGAGCCGAATCCTTGTTCGTGGGGTGTCAGAATCCTTGTTTGTGAGAAATCCTTGTTTGTGAGATAAGGCCATCTGGTCGTCCCCCTCATGAGCAAGGATTTTGACACCTCATGAAAAGGATTTCTGACAAACAATGATATTGACAACTCACAAACAAGGATTTTGAAACCTCATGAACAGGGATTCCTTTTTATGATCCTTGTTTGTGAGGTATCAAAATCCTTGTTCATGAGCTGAATCCTTGTCTGTGAGGTGTCAAAATGCTTGTTCGGCAGACATTCTTATTTGTGAGTTAGGTCCATGTGATCATCCCCTCATAAATAAGGATTTTGACATCTCACGAACAAGGATCACCTTGCGAATAATGATTTTGTCACATCGCAAACAAGGATCAGAAGTGAGTGGCAGACAAGGATTTTAAAAGTTTAAAATGGCCATTGTTTAAGAAAACTAAAGGAAACTAAAGTCACAGGTCTGTAGAGGGTGTCATCCTGAACAAAACCTGTACTTTAATCTCCACAGAAGACACCCCTCAGGCAAGTTCTAAGGTTTTGTTTGTCAGGAAATGTGAAAAACAAGATGGCAGTTCATGAACAAGGAATGCTTTCTCATGAACAAAGATTT
Source organism: Neoceratodus forsteri (assembly GCA_016271365.2). Classification (NCBI taxonomy): domain Eukaryota; kingdom Metazoa; phylum Chordata; order Ceratodontiformes; family Ceratodontidae; genus Neoceratodus; species Neoceratodus forsteri. The sequence continues at coordinate 937,407,229 of CM028129.1, read as the reverse complement.
TTTTTTAAAATCCATTTTCATGAGCTTTCAAAATCCTCGTTTGTGAGGCAAATCCTTGTTCTCAATTTATACACCTAACCAAAAGATGGAAGTGAGCATGCTTGAAATTTCTAAATTAAATAACTTTGGAATGGATTAATATTTTTTCACCACACCAATGCTAGCTTGTTCTCTGGGGAAATCTCTTTCTACCCTGTAAATTTCAGACCAATATTCAAAACGGTGGGGCTGCAGCACAATGAGGAAAACGGGGAAAAATAGGAAAATACTGCAAAAAACACCTTTTTCAATATGCACTGCACAAAATCTGCAAATCCGATAGAAACAAAACTTGGCACATCAAGAGATCTACCCCGCAAGTCTGTGCCTACCAAATGTTGTGCAAATCTGTTGAATTGTTGCAAAGTTATTAAAGTGCAAAATTTGAGGTTTAACATCAAAGTGCCTGCTCAACCCTAAGTGTAGAGGTGCGATATCGACAGACAGTGTTGTGCTGCTCGGGGTTGGAAAAAACTGTGTCTGTGTACCTAATTTAGATCAGAGAAATGTGACTGATTAATATTTACCAGCATTAAGTCCCCAATTTCAACCATGGGTTGTATGCTGTACAAGGGGTACTTTGAGACTATGAGATGCTGGGGACCATAGGTTTTATGCACTGTTTTGCATGATTTTGTTTTTGGAGTACTGCATTTGTATTTGTGTCTGATAGTGAATACTGGCTACAGAGGCATTTAAGTTGTATGTACTGCTGATCTGAATTCAGGTGATTGCTTGTGTTTATACTATGGTTTAAATCTTCAGGGGAGCTACCAAGACACTGTTTGATCAAATTCCCAATGAAATTTGAATGTGGCATTCAGTCGCCCACAACTGCCCCTCCCCCAACATCTTTGCCCTGTTTCCCACCCTGACATGCCATTGTGATCCTGTCTGACCTTTAAATCCTTTTAACCCTGCCTCCATTTTATTTGCAGGCTATATTCCTCTGCTCCCAAGTCTCCGCTGTGCTGTCCACTCTCCAACAGCATTTAGAGTCTGCCTAAAAAGTGCTTTGCAGGTACTGACCGAAGGATAGTATTGTGCTGCTCAGGGCTGCCCACTGCTGCTATCGCAGTGGATGCCTCACACAGCTACCCCCCACCATCCCACCCTGGCCGGTAATTTCATATATAGGTAAGCTGGGACACATGCCTGTGTCACGTGATTGCTGCAGCAGTTTTCAATCTCCTCAAATCCCCCCTTAGCAGATTATACTGTTGTGCCACCAGGGACACTGTGCTGTCTCACCACTCTATTTTAAATAGAATTTGTAGTGCCCTGTCCTCAACTGTCCCTCTGCTTATTCCACTGCTTTCCCCTTCTACCTGGTAATCTGCCCTCACAGTATATCCCCTCCTCTATTACTCTCTCCTTTGCTTTTTCTCCCTCCATGGGCCTTGAACCCAGGCCTGTAGTGTCTAGCCCATTTGGAAGCCCATAACACTATTCAATAGGCCACTTAGCTTGTTACTGTTTTTCCACCTAGTGTGTTGCTATAGTACCTTAGCCTCCCCCCCCACACACACACTTGGTATATCAATTTGTGGATACCCACTGCCACCAGAAACAATCAGTCCACTTCTGCACCCCAGGATACTTAAGTTTGATTGGATCCAAACACTAATTGTTCAACTCCTAGCCCCCCTAATTTTAGTAGTATACCTCCCACCACAACTAGGTTTAAAAGCCCATCAAAGCAATCTCCTCCCTGGCTTGTACCTGCTGTTCATTTTAAATCAGCTGTAGCTACTCAGTCTCCCAACCCCCTGCACACTACATTCTCCAACTAGTAATCACTCGCTGATCACAAAATGCAAATTATGCATACCCTGCTGTTTGTAATAGCCCTCCTTCCTCCTCTTCCTCCCCCGCTACCTCTTCTTCCCCTCCTCCAATCTCCATACCTCCTCCTCCCAATATTTCACTCCCTTCTCCACTCAGTATAAACAATCACCTAAGATCATCACCCATAACTAGTTCTCCCTTGCCCTGTAATACCCTCTCCACACCCCCCTCCCTTCCAATCCCCCCACCTGGCATCCTATTGCTATACTCTCTCAATTTGAAGCTCATCCACAGGTTCCACTTTGCCCACACATCTGCTCACCAACTAGTTCACCGCAGTAGGCGGATACTATATAAATCTACAAGCCAACTCCACTTCCTCTACCTACTCTTCCTACTAGCTGGAGACATCTAGCCAAACCCTGGCCCAACCCCAAAATAATCCACACCCCCAAAAGGCCTAACCATTTTCCATCTCAACACCAGAAGCCCACTAACTAAGATAGACCTCATGAGAGTCTGGGTGTCACAGCACTCCCCAGATGTAAAACAAAACAACAAAAAAAAGAGCCACTACTCAGTATGTAGTGCACAAAGTACAAAAGAAATACAAGACAAAATAAACTTAGGCACATACTAACAGCAATACAGATGCATAAAAGCAAACTGTCTTTTATTTAAATAAAGCTGACCCTCACAGAAAACACTTGGGTAACAACTTCAATGTTTCATGCAGCCGCACCTGCGCTTTGTCAAGAGAATGAGTTGCTAAACAACCATACAGTCTTTATAGCACACCCTCAGGTGTTACATATTAAATGACTAAACAACATATATAAAACACACTAATCAGAAAATGAGGAGGAAGGGGGAGGGGAAAAAAGGCAAAAAAAGGAACAATGAGAATACTAATCAGCATTCACGTTTAAATTATTAAAGTGCATCCAATATGAAGAAATGCACATTCAGATGACATCATATAATGCCATAATTAATACACAAAAATATTCAGAACAATTTATAAATAATGTAATTCAATTTTATCATTTAAACCAGGCATAGACAAGGCTTGTAATTTAAAAATCCAGTAGTTTTCCTTGTGTGCTAGAACATTATTCACATCACCCCCACGAGGTCCTAATTCAACTCTATCAATCCTTAAAAAAGTCCAATTATGATGTGTTGTTTCCAAACTGCCATGTGTATGAAAGGTGGTAGCATAATCCAAATTTTTATTTGCAACCGCTCTAACATGCTCACTCACCCTTTCTTTTAATTTCCTTTTAGTCCGCCCAACATAATAAGCTCCAGATTGTCAAGAAGCATAATAAATAACAAAACAGGAATTACAATTAATAAATGTTCAAATTTTAATCTCTGTACCATCTACTGGACCTTAAAGCTTTTAACAGCCTGAATGTACTTACAAAATTTACATCTTTGGCATTTAAAACAGCCTAACGGTAACAGTGGCAACCAATTTTTACACACTGGATCTCTTAATTTACTTTGTGCTGGATTATTCATGGAGGACCGTGAATCTACATTCGTTTTACTAGTCATTCTCAGGGAACTTGTAGGCTGGTAACTACTAGTTAACCTGTCATCTAAATTACTTTTTTTTTTTTTTTGTATACCATTCGTAGAGGCATTTTAACAAACAATGATATTTTTGGCTCATTATACAAAATATGTCTATTCCATCTAATGATAGTTTTGATTTCTTTAGAATGTATAAAATATGTAGTAACGAAATTAAGTCTCTCACTTTCATTCTCAATTCCCAAAATATCAGAGGAACAGTTTGTTTCCAATAATTGTTGTCTTTGTAGTCCAGTGGCATGCTCTCTGGCTATTGTTACTTCATTTGCTGCATAACCCCATTTAAAAAACCTCTGCTCCATATCATCAGCTCATTGTTCGAATCCTGCATCAGTGGAACAGTTCCTTTGTGCACGTATAAACTGTCCTCTCGGTATGGATCTGACAATATGCTTAGGATGACAGGAACTAGCCAAACGTACCATGTTTTTATCTGTTGGCTTTCGAAACAATGTAGTACTTAAAGCACAAACTGTATCCTTAGAAATTAAGATATCCAAAAATGGTATACATGCCAAATTCATATTGACAGTAAATCTCACATTTTTATTTGTGGATTGCAAATAATCCACAAATGACATCAGTTCACTCTCTGAGCCCTGCCAAATCAAAAAACAATCGTCACTATAACATTTATAAATAGAAATGTACCAAAAAAAGGATTAACATCCGAATCATATATGAACTGTTCTTCCCATTTCCCCTTATATAAGTTTGCAAAGTTAGGGGCAAAAGTTGCCCCCATAGCTGTCCCACTTATTTGAAGAAAATAATCCTTTTGAAACAAAAAAACATTCTTTTCCAAAACATGTCATGCCAAATCTAAAATAAAATGTTTATGTTCTAAAGTAAGAGTGCCCTTATCTAAAAAATTACTTAATGCCAAAAGGCCATCCTGATGTGGAATATTAGTATAAAGAGACTCAACATCGAGAGTGACTAAAAAGTCCGAACTCTCGAAACAGAGCTCTTCAAAAATTCCTAATGCATGTTTTGTATCTTTAATGAAAGACCTTAACTGTGGCACAAACTGTTTAATGTAAGCATCGACATATTGGCTCAATGATTCTGTTAGTGATCCAATGCCCACAACTCTCGGGCACCCTGGGGGAACTTTAACATTCTAATGTACCTTGGGGAGAAGATAGATTGAGGGTCATGTAGGATTCTTAACTGTTAAAAATTGATGTACATTGTCATCAATTACCTCCTGTTGTTGGGACAAATCCAATAAAGTGCCAATTTCTTTCTTAAAATCTAATGTCGGATCACTACTCAACGGTTTATAATTTTGTTTGAAGGCTAATTGTCGCTCAACTTCTTTGACATAATCAGTTGTATTTAACACTACTATACTACCCCTTTATCAGCCTGTTTTATTGTAATCAATTGATTACTATCTAATTCTTTTAGGGCTTCCATTTCTGCCTTACTCATACTGACAAATCTCGGCTGTTTCCTAGTGTTCTCTAATTGTTTAAATTCCCTTTCACAGGCTTTCATAAACACCTGTACCAAATAATTCTGTGGTGGCAAAAAAGTTGATTGGGACTTACATTGCATATGATAATCCTTATTGTGTCCCACACAAGTCATCAATTGACTCACTAACTGACTCATTAGAATTAATTTGCACTTGTGTTAAATTAACATCTCTTATAGTCAGTGCAAAAAAACACTTCAAATTAAGTTTCCTAACAAATTTCTGTAAGTCTATATATAAGTCAAAAGCATTAAATGTGTGTGTTGGAACACATTTTAAACCTTTATTAAGTACACCGATTTCAAGTTCTGTAAGCAAATGATCAGACAAATTAATGACATTCACATCATTGTCCTTTAGTATCTCCCCCTCTTCTTCCCTCGTCTCCCTCTCCTCCCCAGAAATTGTCTCCCCCGTACTGTCCCTGACTCTGATAATGACCCTGATTGCATGACTGTTGGTCTCCATCTTCAGCGTCTTCTTCTCCTGGTTCATTTCCTATGGGGACTCAAAAATCTACTCTGGAGCTGCATCTGAGATGATGTTGCATAGACTGTCCTGACAACCCCAATGATTGATTCTGTTGCACTGTCTCTTCCTCGAGACTGTTTTCTAAAAAAACGGATGAAGTTACATCAGAGTAACTACCTGAATTTTGTAAATCCCCTTCCTGTGTTCGTTTCAAAATCGATTTTAACTGCTGAGACTGTTTGTTCCATTAAAAACACAATTTTGTAAATAATCTCTTTCGTCACTTAAAAATGTCTTTTGCTTTTGTGTTCTCAACTTTTTGTCCAAATTCTCTATTGACTTATTTAATTTTTCTTTAAGTACAGCATACTCAGGATAGTTTGAAAACTTATTAAAAAGTACCTCTTTAACCTTTAACGTTTCCGTCAGTTCAGTCTGTTCCAAGATGACTTCTTTAATAATCAATTTAATAAGAATGTTAAAGTCCCCCCAGGGCTGCTGATAGTTGCAGGCATTGGATCACTGACAGAACCATTGAGCCAATATGTCAATGCTCACATTAAACAGTTTGTGCCACAGTTAAGGTCTTTCATTAAAGATACAAAACATGCATTAGGAATTTTTGAAGAGCTCTGCGTCGAGAGTTCAGACTTTTTAGTCACTCTTGATGTTGAGTCTCTTAATACTAATATTCCCCATCAGGATGGTCTTTTGGCATTAAGTACTATTTTAGATAAGGGCACTCTTAGTTTAGAACATAAACATTTTATTTTAGATGTGGCACAACATGTTTTGGAAAACAATGTTTTTTTGTTTCAAAAGGATTATTTTCTTCAAATAAGTGGGACAGCTATGGGGGCAACTTTTGCCCCTAATTTTGCGAACTTATATATGGGGAAATGGAAAGAACAGTTCATATATGATTTGGATGTTAATCCTTTTTTTTGGTACATTTCTATTTATAAATGTCATATTGATGATTGTTTTTTGATTTGGCAGGGCTCAGAGGGTGAACTGATGTCATTTGTGGATTATTTGCAATCCACAAATAAAAATTTGAGATTTACTGTCAATATGAATTTGGCATGTATACCATTTTTGGATATCTTAATTTCTAAGGATACAGTGGGCGGTTTGAGTACTACATTGTTTCAAAAGCCAACAGATAAAAACACGGTACTTTTGGCTAGTTCCTGTCATCCTAAGCACATTGTCAGATCCATATCGAGAAGACAGTTTATACATGCATGAAGGAACTGTTCCACTGAGGTGGGATTCGAACAATGGGCTGATGATATGGAGCAGAGGTTTTTGAAACAGGGTTATGCAGTAAGTGAAGTAGCAATAGCCAGAGAGCATGCCACTGGACTGCAAAGACAACAATTATTGGAAACAAACTGTTCCTCTGATATTTTGGGAATTGAGAATGAAAGAGAGAGACTTAATTTCATTACTACGTATTCTATACAGTCTAAAGAAACTGAAACTATCATTAGATGGAATTGGCATATTTTGTATAATGAACCAAAAATATCATTGTTTGTTAAGATGTCTCTACGAATGGTATAAAAAAAACAAGTAATTTAGGTGACAGGTTAACTAGTAGTTATCAGCCTGCAAGTTCCTTGAGAATGACTAGTAAAACGAATGTAGATTTGCAGTCCTCTATGAATAATCCAGTACAAAGTAAATTAAGAGATCCAGTGTGTAAAAATTGGTTGCCGCCGTTACCGTTAGGTTGTTTTAAATGCCAAAGATGTAAATTTTGTAAGTACATTCAGGCTGTTAAAAGCTTTAAAAGTCCAGTAGATGATATAGAGATTGAAATGCGAACATTTATTGTGATTCCTGTTTTGTTATTATGCCTTTTGCCAATCTGGAGCTTATTATGTTGGGCGGACTAAAAGGAAGTTAAAAGAACGGGTGAGTGAGCATGTTACAGCAGTTGCAAATAAAAATTTGGATTATGCTACCACCTTTCATACACATGGCAGTTTGGAACCAACACAACATAATTGGACTTTTTTATTGATTGATAGAGTTAAATTAGGACCTCGTGAGGGTGATGTGAATAATGTTCTAGCACGCAAGGAAAACTACTGGATTTTTAAATTACAAGCCTTGTCTATGCCTGATGTAAATGATAAAATTGAATTACAGTATCATTTATAAATTGTTCTGAATTTTTTTGTGTATTATTTATGGCATTATATGATGTCATCTGAATGTACTTTTCTTCATATTGGATGCACTTTAATAATTTAAACTTAAATGCTGATTAGTATTCTCATTGTTCCTTTTTTGCCTTTTTTCCCCTTCCCGCCTTCCTCCTCATTTTCTGATTAGTGTGTTTTATATATGTTTTTAGTCATTTAATATGTAACACCTGAGGGTGTATTATAAATACTGTATGGTTGTTAAGCAACTCATTCTCTTGACAAAGCGCAGGTTTGGCTGTGAAACATTGAGGTTTTTACCAGTGTGCTTGTTGTGAGGGTTAGCTGTATTTAAATAAAAGACAATTTGTTTTTATGCATCTGTCTTGGCATTAGTATGTGCCACAGTTTATGTTTTCTTGTACTCCTTAGATGTATTCTGCATCATTGAATCATGGCTATCATGCAGAATCTCTGACACCTTACTCTCTCTGCCCGACTACCACCTGATACGGCAAGACTGCTCTTAGTGAGGTGGTGAAGTTGCAGTCTACTACCGTCAAAATCTACTGATCTCTCTCATTACTAGTGAGGTGGTTCTCAAGACCCAGAAACTCCTCCTTATTAAGATGCTACCCCCGTCCTCTCTCCCAATCTTCATTGGCATGCTCTACTCCTTCCTCAAAGCTTCCCCCTCCTCTGTGGTAAACAGCATCTCCTCTCTTTCATCAACTACCAGCTCTGGTGAACTCATCCTGCTAAGATTCATACTAGGATCAACTCAGAGGGAGAGAGCCTGTAAGGCCCATAATTGCTCCTTTTACTAATAATAGCTATAAATTGACCCAGATAGAATATATTTATCAAGCCTTGCTTTAAAAATAGTTTTATAACCGCTAACTATCACTTCTAAAGGTAAACTATTCCATGGCATGATAACACGAAGTGTATAGAAAAACTTTTGAGGAAGATGACTGAATGTCTTTAACTGTATCTGCAGTGGATGTCCAATGAAATTGTAGATTTCTTCCTTAAAACAGAATTCTAAAATTGTTATTAAATAAGGGTCATTTACGATATCATACATGAGTAGATGATCACCTCTTAAATGCCTAATATAGAGAGGCATCAGATTTAATATGGCTAGTCTAGTTACATATGGGACATCTTCTAAACCTCTAATCATCTTGGTATATTTCCTTTGAACTGTTTCCAATTGTGCGATGTCCTGTTTTTCATACGGACACAGTAACTGAGATTAGTAGTCCAGATGGGGGATGACATACAGGGGTAGGCTCTATAAAGAGGTATCAAAACTGTACTATCCCTAGATTTTATGTTATGTTTATTAGACCAAATGACCAAATGTGCTCTGTGGATAACCTTATTTATCTGGGAACCAGGAAGGAAGTCATCAGTTATCAAAACTCCTAAGTCCTTTTCATTATCAGTAGCAACTAACACCTGATTATCTTAAGAATATACGTGCATGGGATTACTAGCCCCAAACTGCAAGATTTTTCACTTATTATGGTTTAATTTCATCCCCCAAGTAGAGGTCCATTGAGATAGTTTATCAAGATCATTTTGAATTGAAAGGTCAATTTGGATTGAAAGATCGTTTTGGATTTTCAGTGATTTTATCTTGAACTGGGTCTCCCAGACCTAAAACCTATCACTCAATAAATAGTCTCTAAACCTACACCAGCTTATAAAGGAGTCCTCCAGACCCAAACCCACACTCCCACAACCACATCCTCCTGGACTGGATCTGGTCCACACACCCGCACATCTCATCTCCCCCACTGGTATTCTCCCCAACTTATTCAGTGTCCAAATTATGACTTACTGTACTCAAAAACTACAGATCCCCTGATCCTCCCCATCTATCACTCGACACATTGCATACGCTCCTTAAACACCTCTTACAGTATCTCCTGCACGATCTTGCATCCTCAGACTGGTCCCTATTCTACACTTCAACAAATGTCAACAAAGCACTCTCCCTCATTCTCCAGATACTAAATAATGTCTGGAACACACATGCCCACCCTACATTGCCACATGAGGTTCCATGTTGCCGCGGTGACAGGAATGTCGGCGACCTCCTCTACAGAGACACATGGTCGCCGACATCCCTGACTCTGCTGACTCCGGTCTCTGACTGGAAAATGCACTGACCCACTGTCGGTGTTCATGCGGGGGGGGCTCTGCCCCCCCGCCCCGCCAGACTTAAGGATTCCGACTCGGGGGGGCAGATCTGAGTGGAGAGTGACCAAACTCCAGAGTCGATGACTCTGGCATTGCTCCAGCAACCCAGTCGACACTGCTGGTGTTGGTGGGTTGCTGTCACTGTAAAACCATTGCTGTTACAATGGTATACCACCACAGGATGCGACATTTCCACCACCCACGGATTTCAGCTGACATCATGAAACTCTGCAACATGCCCAACCATGCTTGGGCACAATACAAAGTAAATCTATCCCCTAATGACCTCTCACCCTATTGTGCCCTAAGAAACACATGTACCAAATATATTAGGGCAGCTATATCCTACGATTTCAGGAATGCACTACATGAAAACCTCAACCCCCCATAAATTTTTGAAAACACTCTCCTCCCTTCTCAAACCTCCACCTAACTCTTCCTCCCCTTCCCTCCTCATCATCAACTCTCTAGTCTCTGATCCTCTCACTGTTGCCTCCACTCTAATCAATTTCTTTACTACCTGTGTCATTCCCTCCACCCCTTCACACCCCTCCCTCCTCAGCCCTATCCCACACCTCCTGATGCCCCTGCAAACTCCCCCACTGCATCCCATCTCCTTCCACCCCAAATGACTTCCATCTCTCCCCAGTCAAAGCCCAGGAAGCACTCCATGCCCTCCAGTCCCTGAACCTACATAAATCCAGTCCTGATGGGCTCAACCCTCTCCTTCTTCAGAGCTCTGCTCCACTCATTGCCCACCCTCTGTCCCAACTGCTCAGTATCTGTTTCACCCTTGACTTCATACCACAGGCCTGGAAATCTGGAAAAGTGATCCCCTTTCATAAAGGCAGTGACCGTACCTTTCCAGGAAACTACCACCCCATGTCACTTCTCCCTGTCTTGGCCAAGTTCCAAGAATTCCTTGTCCTAACCAGACTCACCAATTTCCTCACCTTCTCAAATTGCCTGTCCCCAAATCAGTTGGGCTTTAGAAAGAAACACTCAACATTCTCCTCATTACTCTGGGTGACAGATGCCATCCTCACTGGCATGGACCTAGGCCACCTCACCTCAGCTATATTCATAGACCTAGCTAAGGCCTTTGATTCTGTCTCCCATCTGCTCCTACTCTCTAAACTAGAACTACCTAGATTCTCCCTCTTATCAGTCAAATGGTTCCTCTCTTACCTTTTAGGTTGATCCCATTGTATCCAGGCTGGCAATACAGTTTCCCCCCCTCCCAATCCTAGCAGATGTACTGCAAGGCTCTTTCCTGGGTCCCATTCTCTTTTCCATCTTTCTCAAGGATCTCCCCCTCATGTGCTTTCACTCTCACGTATGCTTGCATGCTGACAAAACCATCCCCTATACTTCTGTCCCCTCGGCCTTGGAGGTATCCTCCCTACTACAATCGGATTTCACTCGCATTCTGAATTGGTTCCAGGATAACCAGCTAAAAGTAAACACTACTAAAACAGTCTCGGTGAACTTTGGCACCCCTCAAAACTTGCCAAACTCTCTACCCCCTCTTTCTCCACTCTTGATGGCACTACCTTCGACATAGTCCCAGCCTATAGATATCTAGGAGTCTGGCTCAACAGCCATTTAGATTTCATAACACATATCAACTATATTCACTCCAAGCTCCACCCCAAACTTGGTGCTCTTTACAGAAATAAAGATGCCCTCTCCCTCCCCATCCACTGGATCCTCCTCATCAGGGCAATCCTAACTTTTTGATTATGCCGATGTTGTATACAGGTCTGCCTCCACAGCCACCCTCTCCAGATTGGATGGCCTTTTCAATGCCTTTTGTATTTCGCCTTAAATGTCCATGCCAGAACTCATCCCTGCAACCTCTATGCATCCCTATCACTCCCCTTCCCAGCCTCCCACTGAAACCACCACACTTCCATCATCATCAAGCCATTCACCAGGCCAAATCCCACTTTTTTAAGGTTGAACTGGACAACTTCTGGGGTAACAGTCACAAATTTTGGGCAAACATAAAATCACTAACAGGGTGCCCTAACTGATCTCTCCCTGAACTGCTAAACCTGAACTGGAAAATAACCCAAGACCCAAAAACCATTACAAATGCCTTTAACAGGAACTTCACTGACCTCAGTGAAGTGCTCCCACCAAGCTACCTAAACCCTCTCAGTAAAGCCCAGGACACAATGTCAGCAGCTTCTACCCCTGCTCATGGTATCCCAGCTATGTCATTCTACCTCAAAGCCATCAAAACCTCTGAGGCCAAAAAGTACCTTCAGCAGGTACTTTGCAATTCCAGGTACAGTAGTGATGGTCTTGACCTGAAACTTCTAGATCTCACCCTAGAAGAGGTCCTGGCCCCCTTAACGTGAATTCTTAACCTCTCACTCATCACTGGACAGTTTCCTAAACTCTAGAATGATGCAGTTGCAACACCAGTCTTCAAAAACAGTGACAAGACCATCCATACCAACTACCGACCAATCTCTATTCTACCCCCAATATCTAAAGCCCTGGAATGGGTAGTCTATGACCAGTTAGTCGACCACCTTAATAAATACCAAATTCAGTGCAAAGAACAGCATGCATTTCGAAAGTTACACAGCACTACGTCTGCCCTGGTTGAATTTACTGGCTTCACACATGACTCACTGGACCCAGGGCACTTAGTGGGGGCCACCTTTATTGATCTCACTAAGGCATTCAATACAGTCAATCATGAGCTACTACTAGACCAACTACTGGAATCCACAGTGCCCCTCAGCTCCCTGTGCTGGTTTCACAGCTCTCTCACTGGCCGTGCCCAACAGGTAAAAATCAGAAAAACCCTCTCTGACAGACAATTTGTAACAACAGGAGTCCCCCAAGGGTCCATATTAGGTCCTCTACTATTCATTCTTTTCCTGAATAATCTTGATGCTGTCCTCTGCTCTAGTCATCCTGATCTCACCTTACTTGAGCAAAGTCTCCAATGCAATTTCAAACTCGTTGAGGACTGGTTTACCAATGCAAGGTTACTACTCAACTACAAGAAAACGAAGACCATGCTTTTCACCTCATGACACAGCAAGAATAAATCAGCCCAACTAACTCTCCATAACAAACAAAATGAAACCTTAAAGATGGTGCATAATTTCAAGGCACGGGGTCATTATGTCGCATGACATAATGCCGCATGGCACAATCGTGTTGAGCGATTGATGCCAAGAGACATATATCTTTGTTCTGAGGGGGGATCTGTCCCCCACACCCCCCATTATAGGGGTGCTGTGCCCCCTGGACTCCACCACTAAAGATTCTTAACTCTGGGGGAGGGTCCAACTCGGGGTGCGCACAAATTCGGGTTCACCATAATGCCGCACGGTATTATGCCGTGCGACATTGTGACCCGGTACGTAATTTCATATACCTAGGAGTCATACTGGACAACACCTTATCCTACAAGCAGCATGTCAACTATATCTCAAAGACTGTGTGGAGGAAAATTGGACAACTGTATAGGCATAGACATTGTCTTACCCCTTCTGCCCTCAAACTAGCAATAACCATCTCAGTACTCTCTGTGATAGATTATGGTCTTGTTGTTTACAGCTCATCACCAGAATCTACCCTGAATAGGGTTGCTCTAGCCCTCAACAAGCCTAGCCAACTAGTCCTAGGGGCCTCACTACTTAACCACATGTGTGATCTCTACGCACTCAGTGGCTGGTTGAACCTTGAGAACCGCATCTATTACCAACACTGTCTTCTGGCCAAAAAAGCCATACTAGGCCTCACCCCCACAGGAGTTCACTCAATGTTCTCCCACTCAGCCCCTCCTAGGCTGACCAGAGGAGCACTTAATATCCAGTACAAAGTCCCCCTTCCTCAGAACATCCCAAGGGCAGTGTTCCTTTGGCTACCGGGCTCCTAAGTGGCTCAATGCTTTCCCTGACGACCTCTTTGTTGAACCCAAATTAGGGCCTTTTAAACAAAAGCTTTGCTTCCACCTCTCAGAACACATTGTTTGCTCTTGCTCCAAAACATTTTAGCTTACCAGCAATTGACACTGTTTCTATCTCTTCAGCTCTGACCCTCTACTGTTTGCTGGCCTCCCTCTACTGGTTACCTGTCCTCTCCCCTCCCTCTCCAACTTATGCTCCCTCAACACAGTACTTCCTATCCCTCACATCCACCCCCCCATGTGGTGCCAGATCCTACTCTGATCTGTACCTCATTCTCTACTACTCCTCTACACTTACTCACCACCTCTGCTCCTTCTCTCTTCACCCCCTTGACCCCACCCTACTTTCAACTATATCTTATCATTCCTGGCTCCCAACTTTTCACCCTCCCCATATTCTTACTCCCTCTCTCTAATCCTAGATTCTGCCCCTCCCTCACTCCCTACCAGTCCCACTCCCTTACCCACCCCCTACCACTCCCACAATTCCTAACCACTCATCTCCCTAACCCCTTCCGCCCACACTGCCCTCAGGACTGACAAGGGATGTCTTAGTTCCTCTGATTACCTGCCCGAATACATCCATTTTGACTGACAAAGGGATACCCTGGTCTCTATATCCCTGCCCTGAGTTCTACCTCCCTCCCTCCCTCTCATTTACTTTTCTATTACTATATCCTCAGATAATGCTCTAATCTCCTTAGCTTTCTGCAGGTGTCCTCTCCCTGCACAATTTTGCTCAATTATTTGAACTCTTAAATGAACCATTGATCTGTATTCCACAGATGTTTACCAACCAAGCTGTATGTTTCTTATTTTCATTTTTATATGATTTTATGTAACTATCTTTGACTATACCTATGTATCTCCTCTTTGACTGTTTGTATCCTTGTATTTTTCATCCTCTAAGATGTGGAACCTTTGTAAATGAGCTGATAGCTCAAAAGTTGTAATCTGAGACTTGAATAAATAAAATAAATAAATAAATCTCAGCCACGTATTTGTTTGGCTCACTCTCCCTCTATCTCACCTCCCTCTTATCCCTTTCGTTCCACACTTCCTACTGCCTCTGCATGTGTGACCCGACCTCCTTTGCCCTTCCACATCCTCATCTAACTCTGGAAAGGCCACCTTCTCCTTCCACTTCCCAAACTTGTGGGACTCCCTCCCATCTTCATTCAAAATGCTAGCATCACTAAACCTTTTTAAACAGACCCTCTACCAATCACCACCTCCACTGTGCTCATGCCTCCAATCTGATGACCTCCCAGCCAGAGTCCTAGGCCTCCAAAGTTCACAAACAGCCCCTTGTTTCCTGCATTTTCTTTGACTCACCTATAGTTTGTAGTACCTTGCTTGTTTGCACTGCACTTTGTTCAAGTCACCTACATTTTGTGACAACTTGCTCATTAGTACTGCTATATCACTGTATGAAAATCTCTACCATGCACTTGCCTCTTACCCAGGCAATTTTTGCATCTTGTTCATTTATATTGCTTTTTCACTGTATGACAATCTGTATCTATGTACTTGCCTCTTAATCAGGAAATGTTTTGTAACATGTTCTGACTTGTACTTAAGTATTTTTGCTTTTGTCTTAGTGTAACCTGCTAAACACTATACATTGATGTAATGTGCCTCCTCTTCACTCTTCCCCCAGGTCGTACCTGGAAATGAGCCTTGGCTCAGTGTGCCTCTCTCAGTTACCAACTTTTAAATAAATAAAAAATAAAGAAATATTTAAATCTACTCTTTATAATTAAGTATTTTGCTACTGTATCTTCTTGCATGTCTTCCATATGACTGTACTTCTTAGAGGGAGAACATTAATTACAGTTGGTATGCTAAGAATGACTGTATATGACACATCATGCCTATTTTCATTAGTTGTACCCTAATGCAATTTTACATTGTATGCCAGTTTCTCTGCTTAGAAAGTCTCAGCACAGATTTTATATTTTTTTTTAATCTGTACTTTGTTCCTTGGCACCTGGCTCCTTCAGGAGTGCCAGTTCATCCTTCTGAATCTGGAGAAATAATGTGCCTGACACAGCCAGCCATCCACCAAACCTTAGTTTGCCTCTGCCAGGGTCAGGCCGGGGCGTGTACCTGCAACAGTGGTTACCCATCAGGAGTCAATGCGCTGGCCGGCAGGGGCCTGGCTGTACCAGGGCCATCATCTGTTGATGCTGAGGCTTTTTTCACTGTTACTGTCCCTATCAGGTGCTGGCTATCATGATGCATCACACAAGCAAGTGCATCTGAGTATGCAGCCATGCAGCATCAACCTCAGACTCTCCTCCCTGAACACACACACTAACCAGGAGTTTCACTTGTAATCACCCAAGTGGAAATGCTGTGGCAGTGTTTCACTCTTGTCTTCATTGTAGAAGGACAGCATCCACTGGGATGCCTGATTCTTCTGACCCTGGCCAGTCCCCATCATCCAGGCTCATTACCAAACCCTGGTCACCAGCACTGCGAGGGGTAGCCCTAGTGCTATATCAACAGGCCAGCCACTGCTTTTGGTATTAATAAATTATGAATATTAGGGGAAAAATCATTGTAGTCACACATTAAAGCAAAGATGGGAAGATGCTCATTTAGTAAACAACATCATTTTATATTGCACTTTTCCTTGACTATGGTAGTCAGGACATTGGTCACTCATCTGATGCTTTTTTGACTGTCATGGTTAAAAGCCATGGCTGATACTTAAGCACACTTTTCTTCTGTATCCATTCTCCAGTGTTCTGCCAATGCATCAAGGTCCATAGTCACAGTGGACTCCTTTTAAATATAGTCTTTAGCTAAAACTGTATACTGAAAGCAAGTTCCCTGTTTCATGGTGGGATGCTTGGTTATTTGTTATATTGAGGGCTGTAAAATTAATTTCATTAATGAACACTTACACTTATGTGGTGCTTCTAATTTTGAGCCCATCAGTGGGCATGCTGCCTATTCACCCATACACATTTCCTCTTTCCACAGTGTGTCTGAGTTTATTGATGACCCACAAGCAAGTGCTAGTAATTTTACCCCACATGTCCTACCTGAAGGGAGACATTAAGTACCTTAAAAAATCTGATGGTGCATCTCCAGCAAGTGTCACATTTGAGAGGTGTCAGAGAAAGAAGGCAGCATAGTGAGCACCAGGAACAAAGGCTAATAAAGAAGAAGCACCACAACGATTTATATTATAGTAAAGTGTGATGTCTCTTAGGGTCTAGTCACACAGGATGATGTGGGTGAGTTGCTCAACAGAGTGGATTGATAAGATCTACACAATAGTATTCTTCAGGATGATAAAGAGACTTGCAATTTTTGAGCACCCACACATTTGGGTTATTGCTTCTGTTTTATATACATATATATATGACTCTTTCTTCTTAAACTGTAATTCATCAACTTTTATAATGGTCTCTCATTTGCATTGAAAACCCTAAGATTGTTTCATGGCCCACACTCAATTGGTCTCTCTGGCATTCCTGACTTTCTGAGGCTCTGCAGTGCTGAGGTATATGACCATTACACATCAATGTTATATGTATATCTGTATACGTTCTTGCAAATGTAATATCTTAAAAATCCTACATGTGAGTTGATCTTATCACTCCACTGTGTTGGGCAGCTTACATTTCAGAGTTGTGGAACAGATACTTCCTAGTTCTGCTTTATATCATAGGAGCTGGTGGGCCACACTGCTGTGGGTGTATTACTGAAATATATGGATCAATAGCTAAAGAGATGTTGGCACACAAGATAGGGTCACCCAAGGAATTGAAAAAATGGGAGGGGGCAGATGAATTGGATTCCTCCCTGTTGGGCTTCACATTTGGAGCCCACCAAACTGAGGATAAGAATTTTGAAGGGGATTTACAAAAGTGCAGATGCATTACTTGCATCTTTATTTCAGATATGGGCTACATCTCAGCAAATGTGTTGGGATGCTTGCAGCATATTTTCAAACATCCTGATGCATTTGCGACAGTTTACTTCCTTTCCATCAAAAAAATTATATATGTGTGAAATTTCTGATGCTTGTGTCATTTTCAGAGCACAAGTTGCAGCAACTGGGCCCAGAAGTTAGATCACATTTTAGGTGATATAAATATCTGGGTAGATTTCAAGTGGCTGCATCCAAAAAACAGACATGACGATTTGAAAATGGTGCCATTTTAATTTCATTTAGTACATTTAAAGGAGAGAATATAAATCAGAATCCTACAAAGCAGAGGGCATGTTCACTTATTTTCTGAGAAATAGTGTGGGCTTACAACTGATAAGGCTGTGTCCTACTGTATCATAGAAATATAGAATTTGATGGCAGATAAGGACAGCTTGGCCCATCCAGTGTACCCATTTCTTCCTACCTACACTATTATTGTAGACCATGACCACTCTACAGCTCTTTCTCCCTCCTCCCTTGCTTTCCACAATGATTCCCATGTGCTTGTTCCATGCATTCTTGAACCCCGCCACTGTTTTCACCCCTACCAGCTACACTGGAAGGCTGTTCAAGGAACTGATAACTCTTTCTCTGAAGAAGTGCTTACTCACATCTCTCCTGAAACTACCTGCCTCCATCTTCATAGCATGTCCCCTTGTCCTTGAGCACCTTTTCTTCTGCAAAATACTCCCCATATATACCCTATCCATTTGATACTTAGAGGTCTGTATTATATCATCCCTCCTCTCTTTGAGGATGTACATATTGAGGTCCTTTAGTCTCTCCTTGCAAGGCTTTTGATGCAGACCCAGCACTATTTCAGTTACTCACCTTTTGGACCACCTCAGCTCTATCTAAGTCCTTCCTGAGATATGGTCTTCAGAATGGGACACAGTATTCGGGGTGGGGGGATCTTCCCATTTATACAAAAGCAATACCACCTCCTTCTTTCTGCTGGTGATACCCCTTCCTATGCACCCCAAAATCCCACTAATCCTCCCAACAGTCTTGTCACACTGTCTGGCCATCTTTAGGTCACCAGATATAAGTACTCCCATGTTTCTTTCCTGCTTGGTAGTCATCGGTACCACTCCACACATCTTGTACTCTGATCTTGGATTTCTGTGCCCAAAGTGTATTATTTTACACTTTTCGATTCAAACCCAGCTGTCATACCCTAGACCACTCCTCTAGTTTTCTTTGGTCTTCACTAACCCCACCCCAAGAGTGTCCACCTTATTGCATAGAAACATAGAATCTGATGTCAGATAAGGACCACTTGGCACATCTAGTCTGCCCATTGTCCCTACCTGTTACACATACCACATACTCTAAATGAACTGCAGCTTACCCTCTCTTTCCTATTGCTGGAGTTCATTTATGTCTGTCCCATGCATTTTTCAATTTTCCTACTGTTTTTCCACTACAACATCTGCCAGGAGACTGTTCCAGGGATCCACCACCTTTTTGGTGAAAAATTACTTTCTCATATTACCTCAAAGTCTACCTCCCTGATTTTCATATCATGGCCCCTTGTTCTTCAACATCTTTTTTTTTAAAGATGCTACCCTCTTGTATCTTTTTTATAACTTTGAGGTATTTGAAAGTCTCTATCATATCCCTCCTCTCTCTCCTCTCATCCATAGAATACATATTGAGATCCTCCAGTCTACCCTCATATGACTTTTGGTGCAGCCTCTGCACCATTTTTGCTGCCCTTCTCTGAACCGCTTCTACTCTGTCTATGTCCTTCCAGAGATGTGGCCTCCAGAACTGGACACAGTTCTCTAGGTGAGGTCTCACAAATGTTCTATGCAGTGACATCACCACTTCCTTCCTTCTGCTGGAGACACCTTTCCTTATGAACCCCAGCATTCCACCTGCTCTCCTCACAGCCTTCTCGCATTGTTTGGTAACCTTCAGATCATCAGATATGATTACTCCCAGGTCCCTTTCCTGTTTGATGGCCATCAGTACCTCCCCCCATATACTCATTCCCCCATGTCTGTGTCCCAAGTGCATGACCTTGCACTTCTTTGCATTGAATCTTAACTGCCAGACCCTTGACCACTCCTCAAGCTTGCTTAGCTTGCGTCTCATTTTCTCTGTCCCTCTTGTAGTGTCAATCCTGTTGCAGATCTTTGTGTTGTCTGCAAAGAGACACACCTTTCCTTCCAGCCCTTCTGCAATGTCTCTTATGAAGACATTGAAGAGAACTGATCTGAGCACTGATCCCTGCAGGAACCTGCTGGTCACCCCCACTCTCTTCAGGTTGAACTCCATCACCACCACCCACTGTGTCCTATCGCTCAGCCAATTTTTGATCCAGTTTACCACCCTGGGACCCACTCTCTGGCTGCCCAGCTTGTTTACTTGCCTCCTGTGTGGGACAGTGTCAAAATCCTTGCTGAAATCCAGATAGACCACATTCACTGCCCCTCCCTGATCCACCTCTCTATCTAGCCAGTCAAAGAAGTCTATCAGATTTGTTTCAAGATCTTCCCGCTGTGAATCCATGCTTCCTCAAATCCTGTGCTCTGTTGGATTTGAGATATATCACAAACCTTTCTCTCAGTAGTGATTCCATTAGTTTCCCCACCACTGCAGTCAGGCTGACTGGCCTGTAATTGTCAGCCTCCTCCCTGCTCCCAGTTTTGTGGAGAGGGACTACATTCACCCTCTTCCAGTGCTTTAGTACCACATCTGTTTCCAGTGAATTTTTGAACAGGGCTGTCAGTGGTGCTGCCAGTATTTCCCTGAGTTTTCATAATACTCTGGGATGCATCCCATCTGTCCCCATTGCCTTGTCCATTTTCAGATTATTAAGCTCCTTTAAGACTCTTTCCTCCTTAAATGGACTGGTGTCCACCTCCCTCCCAGTGGTGCTTCTGGTGCACAACTTTGGTCTCTTCCCTTCCCCTTCTTCTGTGAATACTGAACAAAAATACTTGTTCGGGATTTCTGCTTTTTCTTTGTCCTCTGCACATTTCCCTCCTTCCATTTTAGTCTCTCAGTCCAACCCTTAGTTTTTTTCTTACAGCAACATACTTATAATGTAAACATAGCAAACTAATGCAGTTAAAGTCCCATCACAAACGATGGGACTGGTCCTCTGTATTTCTGGCCCCAGACATTAACACAGCCCTCGACCTTTTCATCCTAGCCTTTAACACTGCCTGTGATAAGTTTGCCCCCTCACTAAATCTCTGATCAAAGGCAACCCGCCCCCTGGATTGCTCAACAACTCCTACATATGATGTGCTACCATGGTGCCCTCTGGCAGACTGCCACTGACATGGGCAGGCCTGCTGACAGGCAAAGATTTTGTGAGGCTAGGAACATATGCACCTCAGCCATACGTAAGGCCAAAGCATCCCACTACCAAATGTCTCTCGCATCCTCCCAGGGCTCCGGATGCCAATTCTGGAACAACATCAGAGAACTCAGTGAGAAGACCAGGACCCCCTCACTCCTCGAAGTAAATGGTACTGCCACCTCAGACCCCAAACATATCAGTGATGCCCTCATCACTCTTTCTCTGATTTAAACCACATCCTTCCTGCCAACTTCTTTGATCCCCCTGCCTCGTCCATGTTCCCCACCTCTTTTTCTCCCTTTCACCTTAAGACTATATCCACTCAGGAAGCTGAACCGTACATTCTAAAAGCTATAGGTAACTCTAGGTTCAGCAGTGACTCACTGGACCTCAAACTGCTCCAACTCCCCCTCCAGGAATTACGTACCCCACTCACAAACATCCTCACTTGCTCTCTATGCTTCAGTTTACTCCCCACATGCTGGAAAGCTGCCTCCATTACCCCTATACACAAAGGAAGAGATACTACAGCAACCAGGAATTACTGGCCCATATCTATCCTCTCCCACACTCTCCAAGGCCTTGGAATGAATAGAGTCAGACCAACTCACAGAATGCCTCTCCAAATATAATATCCTCTGTAAGGAATAACACGGATTCCGCAGAGGACACAGCACTAACATGGCCCTACTGGAATTCTCTTCTCACATTCAGTCTGCCCTTGACAAAGGACAATTAGCTGGAGCAGTTTTTGTGGACCTTTCAAAGGCCTTTTACACCATCAAACATGGCCTCCTACTAACCACCCTTCCTATGCTAGGCCTCTCTCAGGACTCCATATGCTGGTTCACTGACTACCTCACTGGCAGATCTCAGAGTGTTAGAATTGGAGACACCTTCTCCACAAGCCTTCCCATTAGGTCTGGTGTACCACAGGGATCCATCCTGGACTCTCTCCTCTTTAACCTCTACCTAAATTCCCTCCTCTCAGCATGCTCTGGTAATCTACTACTTTATGCCGACAACGTTGTCCTCTTCATGTCACATTCCAATCCCTCCACCCTTCAAAACACCCTTCAAATTGCCTTCACTGAAGCTGAAAAATGCTTCACTAACCAGAGACTGGTACTAAACTACAAGAAAACTAAGGTCATGACCTTTGCACATCACCAAAGCCCCCATAGACTTAAATGCTCCACCATCCTCAACACTAATATGACCCCTCTGGAACAAGTTGACACCTTCAAAAACCTCAGCATCACGCTGGACTCCTCCCT